>CM072779.1:31270000-32520000 GCA_036936925.1 Cenchrus fungigraminus | reverse complement strand
ATGATTGCTTGACTACTTCTAAAGATAACTTGTCTATTCCCGTTGGCAAATTGCCTCAATTTGATGGCACTAACTTTGCCAAATGGAAGCATCTAATGAAAGCCTACCTTACGGGCTTGCACTTGATTTGTGGAACATTGTGTGTGTAGGTTTTGAAGATCCCGAAGATGAAGGGAAGCTCACACAATAAGATTGTCGCAACATAAGAAGAAATGCCCAAGCCACTGTCACACCTGATTTTCCGAAGAAAACCAAATGCATCTCATATGTGCGCCAGGATCAAGTTTACACACATATGATAGACGTCATGAGTGAAATAACATTAAACAGCAATAAAAACGTACAAGAGTTAAACCATTACATTATCTCTTTATTACACTCAGACGTTAGACTCGAAGGTCTTTACAATGATCAAACGATAACTATGAAGATGTAACTCCATCTTCATCTTCCACAGGCATCTGACTGGGGGCACGCAAGCCTTAGAACTCATCGTAGTCGCTGAAGTACTCTTCTCCAGTGTTCTCCTCTGAACAGCGGGTAAGCAAGGGTGAGCACACTTATGGTTGGAGCTCAGCAAGTGGGGGAAGATGCAAGGCTATCAAGAATAGGCTAAGAGTTTTGCAGCGGTTAGCATTTTAATGTTTGTCAAGTTTTATTAGCAAGCACCTATTTACTAGATGTAAGTTTATACCAACCCACTTAAGCATTTAGGAAAGCATCTCCTCTCAAAAACCCACAAGAAACCACGATTTAATTCCATCTTTATGTTTGATTATCATGTGAGGGTCCAGGCCGCTCTTGACCGTGAGCACGGCTGATCGATCAGTTTTACACTCTGCAGAGGTCGTACACTTTCACCACAGCTCGCGTAAAAGCTCCGAAGAACTTTGAACCCAACCACGCATGTGTTGATCAGACACAATACCACACTTCCGAGGTGTGATTGCATAGGGACGCTACGAAGCCTTTACAAAGATATGCAAAAGACCAACAACCCACGACAGTTACAGCTCAGGGCGGACCATAACCCTCCCTAGTGGTCAGCACCTTAGCAAAGGCTGCTACCCCAAAAGAATCGGGCTATACCCCTGCAACCCCGAACCCCCTGTGTTCCTTTCGGATAAGGTCACCAGTACAATCACACACCTAATTAATTGGCTAAGCCAGAGCCATATGGACTGTGGTTGCACTGTTTTCCTGGGTGGTTCTCCATGTTCCGATTAAACCATATGATCTTGTTATTAACCATAAGCACACACATATATATCACAAAAGTTATCATGATCAACACTCATCATATTGTAAAAGATTCATTTTAACCATCCCAAGTTATAGCAAACTAAGCATTTCTACCCAAAACATTTATTTAAAAGGGTTGTCCAAGGTAAAGGGGATAAAATTCTAGTCATGTCCTTAAAAAGGTGATTTTCCCATCAAGTTTATGCAATACAACAATTAAAAGTAAACTTAGTTATCATGCAATTATTTAGGACAAAGAGGAATATGTAGAGGGAGAAGTCCACTTGCCTTCCTTGCTTAAACACTGGGGTTCTTCTTCTTCAAACACTTGCTCTTGATCCGCTCCAACTGGTTGCTCACTTGAAACTGGCACGATGTCTACGAGCATACAAGAAAGCATACAATAAACAAAACAACACACCAAGCATGAAAAGCTTAAAGAGAGAACAAGGGTTGGCTCTAGGAACGCGAACACAAAAGCACTAGGAACTATCGGGAGCTTTGGATGATCACAAACAAGAGCTAGCTATGTGCTTGGTATATTTTAATTAAATAAGAATCATATGCATAGGTTATTTCAAAGAAATACCCTATTTATAATTAAGCAAGTTATATTTGTATTTAAAAGACGATGTAAACCTAGTCCAATTTTATTTATAAATATTCAAGTTTGATTTATGCAAATTAAACATTTAATTTAAAAGAAGCATGTGAAAGCATCTAGGCGTTCATCTTTATATTTCGAGTTGAACTAATCAAATTACAACTTAAAAACACATTTATATTCATGTTATTCAAATTAACAATTAATTAAGAAAACTCGGGATATAACCTATGTTGCTTTTACTTAGGAAGCAAATTGCATAATCATTAATCAATTTAAGTTTGATTATGAAAACCAAGGTATATTTCTAATTAGCTTTTAATTGAAAGAATTATTTAACTAGTATTATTCATATTAACTTTCTTATGAAAACACGTGTTAAACTCTAATTAGGTTTTAATTAGAAAAGCATGTGCATTAAGAATTTAATCATATTTAACATTTAAATAAATTATAAAACAAAGAACATGTTCAACATTGGTCCTAACACGTAGTTTGAGTTGATATGAACCTAACGCAACTTGAAACGGTGGAAACGGAGCTAAAACGCAAAAGATACAGCCAAAACAAGGTTCTAAAACTGACGGGTCTGAAAAGACGGTCGCATGGACACCAAGAACGCTTAAAACGGATAAAAGACGGAAAAGATATGGCTAAAACAAGGTTCATGGGCTTTTCTGTGAAGAAACAGGGCTTGCAGGGCTTAACTGCAAGAAACCAGGGGCTAAAACCTAATTACACTTAAAACCCGAAGGGCTATGGTGAAAAACAACCTATCTAGGACTACTGATAGGAAAACTAAGAACCTCAGGGGCTAAAACGATTAAAACAGGACTTAACCACAAGGATTTCTATAGGTGGATGGACCTGTTTGTGAAACTAAGAAAACTGGGGGCCCCTTTAAAGAAAAGGCCGGCGGGAGGCTCTGTTGACCGGTATGGGTCTGGTTGACCCGACGGCGAACAGATCTGAGCCGTCGATCTAACCACAGACGGCCGGGAAAAACTTAAAAGCTCAGGGGTCTAACCGTAAAAGAAAAGACTTGTTTGCAAGAGTTTTCACTGGTGGAAGGACATGGTTGTGATAAGGAAAAGTGCGAGGGCCTTTTTGCAAAAAGACGGCGGTAGCGCTGGGTTGACCAGAGGTGCACGCGGATCTGTGTCGTTCATCGCGTGATGGACGGCTGGCGGGCCCGTAGACCGGCCGTGGACCACGGTCCACTGGTCCACCGTGAACCGGGGCTAAGGGATAACCCCCGATCTAATCTGGACCGCCCGCTGGCGATCGGGCGGCCAGGGTGGCGTGCACGCGAGAGCGGCGGCGGGCGCGCCGGAGGTGGCGGTGCGCGGCGGCGGACAGCCGGAGGCTCACCGGAGTTGACGGTTTGGGCGCTACGGTGCATGGTTTGGGACGGGGTTTGAACCGGGAGAAAGAGGAGATCGGCGCGAAGCTCACCAGGGGGTCGTGGGAGACGATGGAACACCAGAGAGGACGGACACCAAAGAGGGGCGGACGGGAGGCCGGGCACTCGCTGGGGAGGGGGTTGCGGCCTCGTTTTGGTGCTTCTGGGCGTCAGGGCGTCGTCCTGGTGGTCCTGCGAAAGCAACGGGAAAATGAGGGTGAGAGCAAGATGGACAGCAGCAGATGATGGCGGCAGCAGAGCGCTTCACCTCAGCGGCAGCGGCTCAGGGCGACGATGCTGGAGCGGCGCGGTTGGCGGGGAAGATGTGCGGCGGCCGGAGGCGGACTGGAACGACGGGCTCGCGCGGAGGCCGGGGTTCCGGCCTCGGGTTCCTGCTCCTAGGCGTCGCATCACGGCACGGTCGTGCAGTCCAGCGCGCGAAGGAAAACCGCGGCTGTCACTGGCTCCGATTCACGGCAAACAGGGGCACGACGACGAACGGGATTGGGTGGAGAAGGAAAAGAGGTGCTGGTGGTTGACGAGGAGGGATTTATAGAGGAGGAGGGTAACAACGGAAGTCAGGGATGGGCGGCGCGTTGATGCCGTCCGTGATGAGCGGGGAGCACGGGCGCCTTCCATCTGGGGTGACAGCGCACAAGGACGGGATGCGGGGCAAAGGGAAACGCAGAGGAGGGCAGGAGCGGGCCTAGGCGGCGGGGATGGGGAAATGGCCATCAATGGCCATGAAGCCAGCGGTTTCAAGATGGCGTTCAAGGGGGAGGGGTCTTGAAAGGGAGAAACGGCAGGAGAGTGATGGCGGGGAAAGGTGGCCGGCTTCGGTGCGTCTTGATGGCATTGATTGAAGGTGGGGAGGCCGAGGGGTGCCAGGATTTGGCCGGGCGACGCGGCAGGAGGCGAAGCAGAGCAGCAGCTGGAGGTTGGGGGTGAATCTGACGAGTGGGCCCGAGCTGTCAGTGAAAGAAAGGAGAGGGAGGGAAAACGGGCCGGCGCGGGGAAAGCTGGGCTGCGGGGGAGGCGAGCTGGGCTTATGGGCCGCCCGGGTGAGAAGGAAGGGGAGGGGTGTAGTTGGGCCGGCGGGGAGGACAGGGGAGTTGGGCCGAAAGGGAGGGTGTGAAGGGGTTTGGGGGTTTTCTTTTTTTTAACCTCTTTTCTTTTTAAAACCCTTTTGCAAACTTTTAAAACTTTCAAACACCTTTCAAACTTTCAAACTAAATTTTAAACACTTTTAAAACTTCACACCAACACATATAAACACCATGCAAACAAAATATGATGCACAAGCACTCGTTGCTTCTAATATTATTCCAATGATATTTAAATAATTAAAAGACCAAATTTATTTGATAGATTATTTATTCCTTAGAAAACAAAAACTATAACACCATGTTGCTACATTATTTTAATGATATAATTTTAGGGTGTTACAAATCTACCCCCCCTTAAAAAGAATCTCGTCCCGAGATTCGGAGAGATTGGGAAAACTAAGGGTACTCTTCTATAAGCTCATCTTGTACGTTGAGTTCTTCTGGCAGTCATAGCTTCTTCTCTTGCTTTCCTTCATCTTGATTCACTTTTCCTTCCTTCTTGGACGGGGCAGTAGTGACAACTTCAATCCTATTTCCCTGTGGGCTGGTTAAGAGCACTGACTTCTTGGCACACAGAATTATTCCATCACATTCGCCTAACCAATCCATTCCAAGAATAACATCTATTCCACTTGATGTAAGAACTACTAGATCAGCTTGAAAATCTATTCCCCTGATTTTAAGATTGACCCGTGGGCATACATAAGTGGATTTCATTTCACCGTTCGGGGAACTAATCAGCAAATGTGTCTTCATAGAACTCATAGGTATATCATGCTTTGCCACAAATTGTTCAGTAATGAAAGAATGCGATGCTCCAGAATCAAATAAAATTGTTGCTGGTACAGAGTTGACAGAGAACGTACCCAGCACAACACCTGGAGCGTCTTGAGCTTGTTCAGTCGTCACATGATTCACTCTTCCACGTGCGTAGTTCTGTTGACCTCTGTTACCTCGATGAGTAGAATTCCCGATGCGAGCTTGTGATAACGGTTGTCCAAATCTCTGACCATTATCTTTCTGAGGAGTCTGCATGTTGCGCTTCGGGCAGATGTTGGCATAATGTCCAAATTCTCCACAATTGAAACAACCATTAGGACGAACCGGAGAGTTGCTTCTCACTGGTGCTCCTGAACGATCTTGATGATGACTTGGAGCATGTGGTGTCTGCTGGCTAGAATGCTGAGGTTGTTGAGTTGAGTGCTGCAACTGTAAATTCTGAGTATAATTTCCACTTGATCTACCAGAGTAAAACTGAGAATTCTGAGATGAGTTGAAGCGGGGGCGTGTGTTGCTGGACTGTGCATGAGACTTAAACTTGCGCTTCTGTTCACCAAGTTCCATCCTTTTATGTTCCAAACCAATAGCCTTGTTTAACAACGTCTGGAAGTTGGGAAATGTATGGCTCTGCAACTGATAGTTAAGTGGTCCAATCAATCCATCCAAGAATCTTTCCTGCCTCTTGAGATCAGTGTTGACTTCATCAGGAGCATAACGGGACAAATGAGTGAACTTGTCGAGATACTCTGCGACAGACATATTCCCTTGCTTCAGTGCCAGAAATTCCTTCTGCTTAAGCTTTATCACTCCCGAAGGTATGTGATATGTACGGAAGTTATCTCTGAATTCCTGCCAAGTAATAGTATTGGGAGCTGCATGTGCAACAGTATATGCATCCCACTAATCAGCAGCTTGCCCTGTCAATCTGCCTGCAGCATAAAGGACCATCTCTCGGTCGGTGCACTGAACGATCTCAAGCTTTTTGGTAACTGTCTTCAACCAGTCATCGGCATCCAACGGATCAGAGGAGTGGGAGTAGGTGGGAGGGTGGTGACTCATAAACTCCTTATGCTTATCCCTCGGCTGTGGCGGAGGTGGAGGAGGGGGTGCTGGTTGGTTCTGTTGAGCTTGTAAGTTCTGGACGGTGGCAGTGAGGTTTTGCAGCAGCTGGGTTTGAGCGGCAAAGAACTGTTGCAATGCGGGATCCATTTCGTTAAGCAGTGGGGGTGGAGGTGGTGGTGCTTGTTGATTAGCTATATGAGCACGAATCACCGGCGGAACGTCTTGTCCTCCTCCTGACCTGGTTTGTACCATCTGACTGTTAGAAAAATTATTCAGACAAGAAGATTGAACTGATGAAGACATGGACTCGAAAAGATGAAGCAGCATGAATTTCAAAACTAAGACAGATTCTGATAGCTCAAGATATGATTAAAACAGTGTCAAAGAGTTGTGCAAAAGGGATTTTACTTCAACCATCTTGTATGATAGATAAAGGAAAAGATAACCCAGATTTGATCCCAAACTATCTTTACTAACCTAACAATTTATTTCTTGTTGCATTTGTGGCCATCACTCCACAATACAACTCGCACAAGCAAAGATCCAAATCAATCATGTGTTCAAACAGCAAGCATTAACACAACGATCGTCCTCACAGAAACGTTTCTATCGAAGTTGATATGAGGTAGGCAGTCTAAGAACTTATATTAGACAACACCGGTGGTGGAGATCCAGCTGATAGCACAAGAACTGAACTCAGTATAGATCAAAACAAAAAGATGTGTTTTAACAAGAAAACAAAGATTAAATTAGATTTTATACGTAAATAAGTCAATTTTGAAAGATGACAGGCTTTCTAGAACATGAATCCTTACTTTTCGACCATTTCTAACTTAAGGCTGCGTCCTACAGTCATTACTGCTCTGATACCACTCTGTCAGACCTGATTTTCCGAAGAAAACCAAATGCATCTCATATGTGCGCCAGGATCAAGTTTACACACATATGATAGACGTCATGAGTGAAATATCATTAAACAGCAATAAAAACGTACAAGAGTTAAACCATTACATTATCTCTTTATTACACTCAGACGTTAGACTCGAAGGTCTTTACAACGATCAAACGATAACTATGAAGACGTAACTCCATCTTCATCTTCCACAGGCATCTGACTGGGGGCACGCAAGCCTCAGAACTCATCGTAGTCGCTGAAGTACTCTTCTCCAGTGTTCTCCTCTGAACAGCGGGTAAGCAAGGGTGAGCACACTTATGGTTGGAGCTCAGCAAGTGGGGGAAGATGCAAGGCTATCAAGAATAGGCTAAGAGTTTTGCAGCGGTTAGCATTTTAATGTTTGTCAAGTTTTATTAGCAAGCACCTATTTACTAGATGTAAGTTTATACCAACCCACTTAAGCATTTAGGAAAGCATCTCCTCTCAAAAACCCACAAGAAACCACGATTTAATTCCATCTTTATGTTTGATTATCATGTGAGGGTCCAGGCTGCTCTTGACCGTGAGCACGGCTGATTGATCAGTTTTACACTCTGCAGAGGTCGTACACTTTCACCACAGCTCGCGTAAAAGCTCCGAAGAACTTTGAACCCAACCACGCATGTGTTGATCAGACACAATACCACACTTCCGAGGTGTGATTGCATAGGGACGCTACGAAGCCTTTACAAAGATATGCAAAAGACCAACAACCCACGACAGTTACAGCTCAGGGCGGACCATAACCCTTCCTAGTGGTCAGCACCTTAGCAAAGGCTGCTACCCCAAAAGAACCGGGCTATACCCCTGCAACCCCGAACCCCCTGTGTTCCTTTCGGATAAGGTCACCAGTACAATCACACACCTAATTAATTGGCTAAGCCAGAGCCATATGGACTGTGGTTGCACTGTTTTCCTGGGTGGTTCTCCATGTTCCGATTAAACCATATGATCTTGTTATTAACCATAAGCACACACATATATATCACCAAAGTTATCATGATCAACACTCATCATATTGTAAAAGATTCATTTTAACCATCCCAAGTTATAGCAAACTAAGCATTTCTACCCAAAACATTTATTTAAAAGGGTTGTCCAAGGTAAAGGGGATAAAATTCTAGTCATGTCCTTAAAAAGGTGATTTTCCCATCAAGTTTATGCAATACAACAATTAAAAGTAAACTTAGTTATCATGCAATTATTTAGGACAAAGAGGAATATGCAGAGGGAGGAGTCCACTTGCCTTCCTTGCTTAAACACTAGGGTTCTTCTTCTTCAAACACTTGCTCTTGATCCGCTCCAACTGGTTGCTCACTTGAAACTGGCACGATGTCTACGAGCATACAAGAAAGCATACAATAAACAAAACAACACACAAAGCATGAAAAGCTTAAAGAGAGAACAAGGGTTGGCTCTAGGAACGCGAACACAAAAGCACTAGGAACTATCGGGAGCTTTGGATGATCACAAACAAGAGCTAGCTATGTGCTTGGTATATTTTAATTAAATAAGAATCATATGCATAGGTTATTTCAAAGAAATGCCCTATTTATAATTAAGCAAGTTATATTTGTATTTAAAAGACGATGTAAACCTAGTCCAATTTTATTTATAAATATTCAAGTTTGATTTATGCAAATTAAACATTTAATTTAAAAGAAGCATGTGAAAGCATCTAGGCGTTCATCTTTATATTTCGAGTTGAACTAATCAAATTACAACTTAAAAACACATTTATATTCATATTATTCAAATTAACAATTAATTAAGAAAACTCGGGATATAACCTATGTTGCTTTTACTTAGGAAGCAAATTGCATAATCATTAATCAATTTAAGTTTGATTATGAAAACCAAGGTATATATCTAATTAGCTTTTAATTGAAAGAATTATTTAACTAGTATTATTCATATTAACTTTCTTATGAAAACACGTGTTAAACTCTAATTAGATTTTAATTAGAAAAGCATGTGTATTAAGAATTTACTCATATTTAACATTTAAATAAATTATAAAATAAAGAACATGTTCAACATTGGTCCTAGCACGTAGTTTGAGTTGATATGAACCTAACGCAACTTGAAACGGTGGAAACGGAGCTAAAACGCAAAAGATACAGCCAAAACAAGGTTCTAAAACTGACGGGCCTGAAAAGACGGTCGCATGGACACCAAGAACGCTTAAAACGGATAAAAGACGGAAAAGATATGGCTAAAACAAGGTTCAGGGGCTTTTCTGTGAAGAAACAGGGCTTCCAGGGCTTAACTGCAAGAAACCAGGGGCTAAAACCTAATTACACTTAAAACCCAAAGGGCTATGGTGAAAAACAACCTATCTAGGACTACTGATAGGAAAACTAAGAACCTCAGGGGCTAAAACGATTAAAACAGGACTTAACCACAAGGATTTCTATAGGTGGAAGGACCTGTTTGTGAAACTAAGAAAACTGGGGGCCCCTTTAAAGAAAAGGCCGGCGGGAGGCTCTGTTGACCGGTATGGGTCTGGTTGACCCGACGGCGAACAGATCTGAGCCGTCGATCTAACCACAGACGGCCGGGAAAAACTTAAAAGCTCAGGGGTCTAACCGTAAAAGAAAAGACTTGTTTGCAAGAGTTTTCACTGGTGGAAGGACATGGTTGTGATAAGGAAAAGTGCGAGGGCCTTTTTGCAAAAAGACGGCGGCAGCGCTGGGTTGACCAGAGGTGCACGCGGATCTGTGCCGTTCATCGCGTGATGGACGGCTGGCGGGACCGTAGACCGGCCGTGGACCACGGTCCACTGGTCCACCGTGAACCGGGGCTAAGGGATAACCCCCCATCTAATCTGGACCGCCTGCTGGCGATCGGGCGGCCAGGGTGGCGTGCACGCGAGAGCAGCGGTGGGCGCGCCGGAGGCGGCGGTGCGCGGCGGCGGATAGCCGGAGGCTCGCCGGAGTTGACGGTTTGGGCGCTACGGTGCATGGTTTGGGACGGGGTTTGAACCGGGAGAAAGAGGAGATCGGCGCGAAGCTCACCAGGGGGTCGTGGGAGACGATGGAACACCAGAGAGGACGGACACCAAAGAGGGGCGGACGGGAGGCCGGGCACTCGCTGGGGAGGGGGTTGCGGCCTCGTTTTGGTGCTTCTGGGCGTTGGGGCGTCGTCCTGGTGGTCCTGCGAAAGCAACGGGAAAATGAGGGTGAGAGCAAGATGGACAGCAGCAGATGATGGCGGCGGCAGAGCGCTTCACCTCAGCGGCAGCGGCTCAGGGCGACGATGCTGGAGCGGCGCGGTTGGCGGGGAAGATGTGTGGTGGCCGGAGGCGGACTGGAACGACGGGCTCGCGCGGAGGCCGGGGTTCTGGCCTCGGGTTCCTGCTCCTAGGCGTCGCGTCACGGCACGGTCGTGCAGTCCAGCGCGCGAAGGAAAACCGTGGCTGTCACTGGCTCCGATTCACGGCAAACAGGGGCACGACGACGAATGGGATTGGGTGGAGAAGGAAAAGAGGTGCTGGTGGTTGACGAGGAGGGATTTATAGAGGAGGAGGGGAACAACGGAAGTCAGGGATGGGCGGCGCGTTGATGCCGGCCGTGACGAGCGGGGAGCACGGGCGCCTTCCATCTGGGGTGACAGCGCACAAGGACGGGATGCGGGGCAAAGGGAAACGCGGAGGAGGGCAGGAGCGGGCCTAGGCGGCGGGGATGGGGAAATGGCCATCAATGGCCATGAAGCCAGCGGTTTCAAGATGGCGTTCAAGGGGGAGGGGTCTTGAAAGGGAGAAACGGCAGGAGAGTGATGGCGGGGAAAGGTGGCCGGCTTCGGTGCGTCTTGATGGCATTGATTGAAGGTGGGGAGGCCGAGGGGTGCCAGGATTTGGCCGGGCGACGCGGCAGGAGGCGAAGCAGAGCAGCAGCTGGAGGTTGGGGGTGAATCTGACGAGTGGGCCCGAGCTGTCAGTGAAAGAAAGGAGAGGGAGGGAAAACGGGCCGGCGCGGGGAAAGCTGGGCTGCGGGGGAGGCGAGCTGGGCTTATGGGCCGCCCGGGTGAGAAGGAAGGGGAGGGGTGTAGTTGGGCCGGCGGGGAGGACAAGGGAGTTGGGCCGAAAGGGAGGGTGTGAAGGGGTTTGGGGGTTTTCTTTTTTTTTAACCTCTTTTCTTTTTAAAACCCTTTTGCAAACTTTTAAAACTTTCAAACACATTTCAAACTAAAATTTAAACACTTTTAAAACTTCACACCAACACATATAAACACCATGCAAACAAAATATGATGCACAAGCACTCGTTGCTTCTAATATTATTCCAATGATATTTAAATAATTAAAAGACCAAATTTATTTGATAGATTATTTATTCCTTAGAAAACAAAAACTAAAACACCATGTTGTTACATTATTTTAATGATGGAATTTTAGGGTGTTACAGCCACCTCTATTCTCCTTAGTGCTTTAAATGGACAAGAGTACAATAGGGTGAATGGATTGGAGATTGCTAAGGAAATATGGGACACTCTCCATATTGCACATGAAGGGGTTGATAAAGTGAAGAAATCCAGGATAAACATCTTGATGTCCGAGCTCAATAGATTCTCTATATTGGAGGGTGAAGGGCCCCAAGATATGTTTGATAGGTTGATGATCATAGTTGGCAAGATTAGAGGCTTGGGTGGTGATGAATTGGATGACCACTATGTTGTGAAGGTGATGTTGGAGGCCTTTGCTCCTAGAAACCCCACTCTAGTCACCTGAGAAGAAAAGATTTGAAGAGTTCTCTCCAAATGATGTTCTTGGAAGAATTCTCACACATGAGCTCATGGGCATAGAGATACAACATAGGAAGAAGATTGGAGAGCTAGAGTCCAAGATGAACAACATGAAGGTCAAAGATGTAGCTCTCCAAGCTAGCAAGTCAAGCAAGCCCTCTACTTCATCAAAGCCGTCCAAGTCAAAGTCAAAGAAAGTTGAAGTAGAGAGCTCATCAAGTGAGTCAAGTGAAGATGAAGATGAAAGTTCTCAAGTTGAGATTGGTGATATAGCCTTATTCATGAGAAGATACAAGAAGGGCTTAAAGAAGCAAGGCTACAAGTTCTCTAAAAGAAAGTATCCCAATCACAAGAAAAGGACTTGCTACAATTGTGGAAGTACGGAGCATTTCATTGCGTATTGCCCCAATGAGAAGAAGGATGGCAAGCATGACAAGAGCAAGGACAAGTACAAAAAAGATCACAAGCCATATCACAAGAAGAAGAGCTATGGTGGAGAAGCCCACATTAGACATGAATGGAACTCCGGTGATGAGAGCTCTAGTGATGAAGAGGAGAAGAAGAAGGTTGCAACCGTGGCTATCAAGAACTCCTCCTCTACGTCAAAGCTCTTCAACAACCTAAGTGATGATGAAGAAAGCACCACCATTCATTGTCTCATGGCTAAAGGAGAAAAGGTAGAATCCTCCTCTAAGCTCTTTCCTCCACCTAGTGATAACTCGGACATAGAATTTAGTGATGAAAAAATAGAACAACTAGTTGGCAAAATTGACAAACAATCTAAAGACTTCATGGCTAAGCTAGTTGTTGAATTAGAAAAACACCAAGGTCTTCTTGCTTCGGAGAGGAGTGAGGTTGAGGCCCTAAGATTGGAAGTTGATTATAACTTGGCCATCATCACTACTCTTAGGGAATAACTTGCTGCCTCTCAAGCTCAAAACAATTCTCTTACAACTAGAAATGAAGAGCTTGAGGAGCAATATAGTCTCCTTTGGAGTAGTACCTCACACCCCTCCAAAGCAAAGGGTGAATCTAGTTCTTCAACTAGCAAGGGCTGTGATAAATGTCATAACATTGATATGGAATCTTATGCTACTAACCTTGCTAATATGGATGCAATGAAGAAAGAAATTGCTAGGCTCAACTCAATCATAGCTAATGGGTGCATGAAGGATGAAAGCAAGAAGAAGTTTGATGTCAAATATGAGAAGATGCTATACAAGAACTCAAGACATGGCTTTGGGTATACTGCGAACAGTAAGACCTCTAAGAGGAAGATCATCAATGGGAAGGAATGCCTCAACTTCAACAGCAAGGGCTTCCTGTTCTCCCAGAGTCCGGAGGTTCCGGTGACTGTGCCCGGAGGTTCCGGAGTCTGGAAGGCCGAAGCTGCACAGAATGCAGTTCCCGGAGGTTTCGAGAAAAATCTCGGAGGTTCCGAGGTCTGCAAGGACAGAAGCAAGAACAAGGCCAAGTCTCAGCCCAAGCATGTTCCCAAAGCATCTAACACTCTCTTGCAGGTCAAGAACAATTCCATCCTGCCTATAAGGAACAAGTTTGCACACAAGACCAAGGCTCATGCATCCATTGGAACTCAACCCAGCTATGTATTGAGACGCAACAACCTTGGTAAAGTTGTTGCCACGTATGTTGGAAATGAGTCCAACATATATGTGAAAAGGTCGTTGTGGGTTCCTAAGATTTTGGTTGCTAACGTGGAAGGCCCCAAGTCAAATTGAGGACCTGAAAGAAGGAACTAAATTGTTTTGTAGGCATACTCCTCCGGTGGATCAAGTTGGGTGCTTGATAGCGGATGTACACATCATATGACCGGAGAAAGGAGTATGTTCTCCACCTATCTCCACCTAGAAGGACCAAGAGAAAGAATTGCTTATGGTGGTGATGCTAGTGGAGAAGTCATTGGAGTTGGTGATATTCCTATCTCTTCTAAATATTCAATTACTAATGTGCTTCATGTTGATCCGTTGGGTTACAATCTACTATCTGTTTCACAACTTAGTGAAATTGGATTTGATTGTCACTTTTCGGATAAGGGTGTGTCCGTCATAAAGAGGGAGGATTCCTCTACTGTCCTTACGGGTCGCTTGAAGGGAAGGCTTTACCTAGTTGATCTCAACAAAAGTAAAGTCGCCCCTAAGACTTGTTTAGTGGCAAAATCTAGCATGGGTTGGTTATGGCATCGCCGACTAGCTCATGTTGGCATGAGGAACTTGGCCAAACTCTTGAAAGATGAACACATCCTTGGACTAACTAATGTTCATTTTGAGAAAGATAGGATATGTCAAGCATGCCAAGCCGGGAAACAAGTAGGTGCACCTCACCCACCGAATAGCATCCTCACTACTACAAGCCCATTGGAGCTCATTCATATGGATCTATTTGGACCGGTGGCCTACATAAGCATTGGTGGTAATAAATATGGCTTGGTTATTGTTGATGATTATTCTCACTTCACGTGGGTGTTCTTTGTGTTTGAAAAGAGTGAAGTTCAAGGGAAGGTGAAGACCTTCATAAGAAGAGCACAAAGGGAATTCGGGTTGCCCGTCAAGAAAGTGAGAAGTGATAATGGCTCCGAATTTCGCAACACCAACGTTGAAGAATTTCTTGATGAAGAGGGCATCAAACATGAGTTTTCAGCTCCTTATACCCCTCAACAAAATGGGGTGGTTGAGAGGAAGAATTGCACACTTATTGAGATGGCAAGAACCATGTTGGATGAGTACAAGACACAAGATATATTTTGGGCTGAAGTAATCAACACGGCTTGCCATGCCATCAACCACCTTTATCTTCACAAGTTTCACAAGAAGACTTCCTATGAGCTTATCACCGGTAAAAAGCCCAAGGTGTCCTACTTTAGAGTGTTTGGGTGCAAATGTTTCATTCTAAACAAGAAGCCCCGAAGCTCTAAGTTTGCACCAAAGGTTGAAGAAGGTTTTCTTCTTGGTTATGGTCCTAATGAGCACGCCTATCGTGTCTTCAATCTAACCACCAGAAGGATTGATGTCACGGTGGACGTTACTTTTGATGAATCTAATGGCTCTCAAGTGGAGCAAGTTGATATGAATGTTGTAGGAAAAGAGAAGCCACCTTGTGAAGCAATCAAGCAATTGGCCACATGTGATGTTAGACCAGTTGAAGTACAAGATGAAGATGAAGAAATTGCACAAGCTTCAACATCATTCGAAGGGCCAGATGCTCCTGGTTCTGCAGAGGTGCAGACCTCGGAGGTTCCGAGAACTGGCACTGGAACTCAACCTCCGGGAATAACTCTGGAGGTTCCGAAGTCTGGGAACTCAGCACCCCAGAACCCTGAGAACCAGACCACCATTCAGCAAGAAGATGGTCATGAAGATAATTCAGAGACTCAAGCTGATGGTGATGATGAAGGCCAACCTCTACATCAACCTCTTGGACCATCACACCCTCGTGTACATCAAGTTGTGCAACAGGACCATCCCGTTGACAATATTCTTGGGAGCATAAAGAGAGGGGTAACAACACGATCTCGTCTTAAAAACTTTTGTGCATTTTACTCGTTTGTTTCCTCTCTTGAACCTATCAAGGTAGAGCAAGCTCTTGAGGATCCGGATTGGGTGATGGCCATGCAAGAGGTGTTGAACAACTTTGAAAGAAATCAAGTGTGGGAGTTGGTGGAAAGACCCAAGACAAATATCATAGGCACCAAATGGGTCTTCCGAAATAAGCAAGATGAATTCGGCATTGTGATTAGGAACAAAGCAAGGTTGGTTGCTCAAGGGTACACTCAAGTTGAAGGACTTGACTTTAGAGAAACATATGCACCGGTGGCAAGACTTGAAGCAATTCGGTTTCTTCTTACTTTTGCTGCCCATCATGACTTCAAGTTGAATCAAATGTACCAAATCTCTTCAAAACAGCAAGCTCACTGTCTCTGGTTCAATCTCCAGAGGTTCCGGATCCAAATCTGATCCAGTCAGATTTCAGTCAGTATTCAGTTTTAAGTCCGGAGGTTCTGGAAAATCTCCGGAGGTTCCGCACTTGTGCAATTGGTGATCAACCCGAGTCAGAAGGGAATCTAAAAGGGAATATTCTTAGGACCTTATCTCTTACCCTCCTGGGGTAACTCCCTTTCTACCCTAACTCTTTTACCGCAGTAGATCTCTTTCACCGCTCGACTCTGCTCCTCTCTCTCTCCCTCGCACGCACTCGCCCGCATCCTCCACCACCGTGCGCCGCCGCCACCGTCGCCATTGCCGCCGGTGAAGTCGTCCTTCAAGGTCCGCGGTGTGGTGCACTTCCTTCGTCTGCGCTGAAGATCGAAGAAGAGGGAGCCGCTCGTACAAGTTTGGATCTGCACCGACAGTTGCTGCTGCTCGTGAACAAGAGGGTGTCCAGAAGGTGTTCGTGCGCCTCGTCCTCAACATCTCGTCTACCTCCTCTCTGTCCCGAAGGAATCCTTTGTGATGCCCCAGGTTTTTATTTAGCATTATTAGTGTTAATGACCGAGTCAAGCACGTTGACTCTAGTCAAACCTTGGTCAACTAGGGTCATCACCTCGAAAACCTCGCCAACAATCACTAATGACCCTCTTAATCTAGTTAACCCACACTTGTAGTCAAACCTTGGTCAAAGGTACAGTCAAACCCTATTTAAACCCTAATGTCCTTGAGCATCATCCAGAACTTTTGCCGCGTTCTCCAAATTTTACCTAAACACTTCAAAATCGCCCAATACAAAAGTTGTTCGTCTGTTCGAGGGACACACTTTTCATAATTGGCGGCATTTCAAATTTTGAAATTTTGAAGCTCAAAAACTCGGTCAAAGGCCTTTTGAATAGTGTTTTCAACCATGAAAATCTTGAACTTTGGCACGCGTTCCCAGTTGATCTGTTCATCGAAACCCCTATGGCCCTTTGCAAAAGTTGAAGACCAATGTCTCGTCTACAACTTTTATATCTAGAGTTTTCTTTGCACAGTGCAACATTTCAGAGCAAATCGCGGTCAAACCGGTCCACGTTTAGTGAGCACAGCGCCTTGACGCGCCGGCGCTCCCGCGCGCCGCGCGCCCTGCCGACCAGTGCCGTGTCGCCCGCGCCGCTGCCTCGGGGCCCGGACGCCAAGGTCCGCTGCCACCGCGTGGCAGGCGCAAGGGGAGCGGGCCACGCCCCTGTCCCTGGCCCCTCGCTGCCCAATGCGCGACGAGGCACCACGCGGCCGTGAGCGCGCTGGCCCCCCTGCCCGCGCCGTGCTACGTCGGTTCTCCCCTGCCTCGCGCACTGTGCTACCGGACCCCCCTCGCGCCGCATCCCTTCGCGTCGAAGCACGCGCGCCCGCGCCTATATAGCGAGCCGTCTTCTTCCCTCGCGCGTGAACGCACCGCCGCGCCTCCGCCTTGCTCCGCCGCCGAGCCGCCATGGCCGCCTCCACGGTGACCTCCCGGTCTCGAGCCACCACTGGCCATTTGAGCACACCACCGCCACCTTGAGTGTCCACCGCAACCTCCCGAGCCATTTGTTGCCCAGCCACGCCGTCCCCTTCGCCGGGGCGCGAACTCCAGCGGCCACCGCCGCCGGGTGCCGACGTGCACTATTGCCGGCGCTCTTTCCGCCCCCCCTCCGGTCCCAAATCGATCCGTGGTGAGCCCCTGGCCTTCCTCCACCCTTCCCCGACCCTCCCCGGCGAGCTCCTCGCCGAAATTTCGCCAGCCGCACCGCCCTCCATGGCCATGGACCACTTTGCAAACGCCCAGCTATTTCTAGGGAGTTTTCTGCAAACCAGGGGCCTATGTGTGAATCTTTGAAAACTTCCAGGGACCTGCCGGTAAAATGAATCTTAAATAGTGAAAGCTATTTTGCTGAATCTTGGAAAATCCGTAGAAAATCATATAGAAATTATAAAAATGCAAACTCAATTTTTTTCGATTCCTTGTGAGAAACACTACAACTTTTGTAAAGAATGACCATAGTTTTTCCTGATAGTTTTTGCATGAAAAATACAAAACTGTAAAACCTAGATCTATTGTATCTCAAAATATACTTGTGTTCTGTAGCTAATTTTTAGATATGTTGTGTGTTATGTCATGCCTAGCTTCTGTATCAAAAATTGAACAAAGTTACTGAGCAAATATTTTTATATGATTTATTTTGTATTTATGCTGAATCTGTCCAAATGATAATTGTAGCCAAAAATAAATAGATTTTTGTGCTCAACTTCTGCATGTGATCTTATTATACCAAAATGCACCTCTGGTAAATTAATCACAATTTTATAGTTGTTAGAGATATTTAATCTTGTTTTATGCCTAATTTTCTTTGTAAATGCATAGCTCAAGATCCTTAGTAGCTCTAGGTGTATGTGTTGCATGCCTAGCTTAGTTTTGGACCAGAGGCCATGTGTGAGGAAGATGGGATCCATTTGATGCTTATTTATTTTTTGTATGCATTTATCTTTTTTTGGTAGCTAGCTTTTGTTATTTTCGGTATATTTAATTTCATAGCTCTCCTAAGTGTGCATGTGTATGCAGTGGCTTTGTATAGACTTGTAGTGCTTCATAAAACACCCCACTGAATTTTATGAATTTATTTATGAATAAAAGCAATGAAGCCAATTAAGCTTAATATTAAGTTAAATTGGAAAATCACCGCATCCACACTAAATGACCCTATGTGTGTGATGTAAATCTTTCTAAAAAGATTAAGACCACCCTTGCTGTTTTGTGAAATTAAATTAATTTATTTACATAATTATGTACACAGTCACTATTAAAAAGGATAGTTAATAAAGAACAACATATTGTTCCTTTATTGGAAGAGTATGCTAAATGTGTGTTATCTAGGTGAATGTGGTCAACCATGCACCCCATGGTTGTCATTTGTTGATTGTAATTAATTGAATTAAAAACCTTCAATTAAATCTTGCATTGGCATCCTTGTGTAGATCTTCCCGACGGTAGCTATACGCTCGTGCCGGAAGGAGGAGAAGGAGGAGCTGACGGTGAGCTGCAGTACGTGGACGTAGCTCAGGACCTGGACCAAAGTCCAGAAGGGCCCAAGGCCAACCTTGCCAGTGAAGGCAAGCCCCGGATCATTAACCCCTCTTTTAAAATTATGCAATTATGTTTGATATGATTGTGCATTTACGTTTCAGGAGTTGAATTGAAACCCTAGATGCATGATCCCTAGGTACCTATGTCTTTTACTAGTATGTTAGGTCGATAGCTGCTATGCTATAGGATCGGTACAAGTCGAGTGATGTTCGTCACTCGCGAGAATAGGTTCTTATATTGGAATCATAAGATCTTTATAAATGGATTTGCTCATGTGGTAAGAGCATGGGATTTGGGCTCCGGTCCAGTGGCTTTCGTGGGCTAAGCTTTTGAACGTACTAAGCACTTGTCGGGAATGGGACCGGTAAGCCTAGTACCTTAATGAGACGGTGCAGGAACTTACTATTACTAATCTCGAGTAATCACCTGCCCGGCTAGCTACCGGGAGAGGGGGGTACATGTGTGAAGCTGGGTGTACTGTGTGGGGCACGCCAGATAGCCGTGTACCCGGGACAGTAAGATTCGATCCCAAGCCGAGGACTTTTGGGAACCGCCTGGTGGTTGTCCATGTGGGGGCACCCTCCGTGTGTTTAGGTTTACCTTGCAAGGTTATTAATCAATCGATTGTCGGCCTCTCACCGTTATCTGAGACTGCTTAATCAACTGGCCATGATATCCCTTAATGATGGAACTTGGTGAATATTACTGCTTGAATTAATTGTATTGTACAATTCTTGATTGAATTAGTTGGCACACCTAGAAATGGTAATTAACTAGAATTTGTGCTAAAATATTGAAAGTAAGGACATACTCTTTGTTGCTTTTCAGCAAAAGAACTCCACCGGCCAAAAAGCCTCTCATGTCTAGAGTTTGGTGGTGTAGTTATCACCCGACGGTTAAGTCTTGCTGAGTATTAGTATACTCAGCCTTGCTTTAAAATGTTGTTGCAGGTGTTGTTTGGTCAGGTGAGATTCCACCCGGCTAGGAGCTGGAATGGGTGGATGACGACAAGTGATGGCATCACGGACGGCCTCCTGTGATGTCTAGCGTTCCGTAGTTAATTTTTCTGCTATTTTCGAACTCTGAACCTTTACTTATCATGTCATGACCAATGGTTTGTAATAAATAAACCCTTAGGGGTAATTTGGATTTAATTTGTGTACTGTACTCTGGACTCGCCTTCGTGTGAGTTTTAATGCATATGTTCGATCCTCTGTGTGATTTCCAAGTGATTTACCGGGCGTTAACCCGGCAACTAATGACGGGATGATACTTTACTGTCACTTAATGGCCAAAGTGGATTGGTTTAGGCGATAGTACGGTATTTTCCTGGGTGGGTTGTCACATCCTTGCTCTGTGAAGAAGGTGATCTAGCCTTTGCACACCGGATTTAATCTAGTAGGCTAACTCCAGCACCACTAGGTCACATTGTGACCTAGAGAGGGCCTCTGGGCTACATCCTCGGTGTGAAAAACTTCACAAGCATCACCTTCCTCTCCCTGGTCCAGAGGTACTTCTCAACCCTAACCCTAATCTGTCATGTTCATCCTCTTTTCTCGCCCATGATTAGGTTTCTAGCGTAGATATGATCCTTGATGCTCTCTGATGTTAGATGTTTAGGCACTCGATGTTGAGATTTCAATTGAAAGTTGAGTCAGAAGCAGTTTGGCTCTGTCACTGAAGAACCCGGAGGTTCCGGGAAAATTCCAAGAGGTTCCGAGGTCTGCAGCAACAGAGGCCTTGATTCTGATTCAAAGTTCAATTGAACTCTTGAACATTTTGTTACTAATCCATTCTTCCATCACATCCTTATCCATCCGCACTTCTCCTTATCTAGATGACTGGGGACTCTTCAAGGAGGAGGGACAAAAGGCCACTGCCATTTGAGGATTCTGAAGGTGAGGAAGACTTCAACATTGCTGTGAGGACAATGGCACCTAGGAAAGCCACACCTAAGAGTGGCAGAGGTTCAGGCAGCATGACAGGAGGCAGAGGATCTGGGTCTGCTGCCCATGTAGCTGACAATGGGGGGACAGAAGGGAAGACCATCCCCATTGAGGTGACTGAGGCTGTTAAGCCTGGTGAGCTGGACACATCATATCTGGTTCATGTGGAGGCTATGCCCAAGAAGAGGACACCCACAAAGTATGACACAACAATGACTTTGGAATACCAAAATTATGAAGGAGCAACTCATCCAGTTAGGAAGGCAAGGCTAGTGAATCCATATCTGTTGCCAAAGGTTGCTGCAATTGACAAGAGGTTCTGGTCTGTGTTCCATTTCAACTATTATGGGTCAGTTTTGTTCAGCAAGCCAAAGATCAGAAAGATGCAGTGGGTTGATTGGCAACATTTTGAGGAAATTGATAAGCCAGAGGTGCAAGAGGTTTTTGAGGTAGTTGACAAGTATAACATCAAGGAGCTGATGGGGTTCAAGTATGACTGGAATGCAGAGATCATAGCACAGTTCCATGCCACATTCTTCCATGATGACATCAAGGACACCATACATTGGATGACCCAAGGAGTGCACTACAAACTGGACTTTGTGACCTTTGCTAGGCTGCTAGGGTTCAACAAGGAGGACAGGGACAGGGATATGATCAACTTTGAAAGTCACTTGAAGCCCAATCAGATAGCAGATGCCTACTATGTGCATGAGTTGGCAACAGGGTCCACTGTTGGACTTAAGCCAGTTTACTATGTGCTAAATAACATGCTCAGACAGACTATCTACCCCAAGGCAGGGAGTGACTCCACCTCCCTCAGGAGTCTTGCTACAAATTTGATCTTCGGGATGCTGCCTCAGGCCACCCCATTCTCTGTTAGCAAGTTTATTTGGCTGGATCTGATCTTGAGCATGGAGAATGGAGTTGATAACTTCCCCTATGCCCCTTATGTGATGTACATCATTGAAGTTGTCACAGGCAAGATATTCAAGAAGGATTGTGAGCACTGTTCTTATCAGGTTAAGCAGTGGAAGCATCAGAAGACAGATGCTGCAGTGAGGCAAGTCCTTGGGACTGATGGAGGTTCTCCATTTACTCTAGCAGCTACCCCTGCAGCTACACCAGGAGCCACACCAGCAGCTCATGATCAGGAGGCTGGACCTAGCAGCACTAAAGAAAAGGGGTTAGAGCTTGAGAAGATGAAGAAAATCCTTAAATATAGCCTCATGCTCAGCACCTACTCAGCCAACCAGGCCTTTGAAGCTAGGAAAGACCTCAACAGGCTGCTTGTCCACAATGGCTTGGCTGCTGACCCACCTACTCCTCCACCAGACTTCTATGTGGACATCTGTTGGCACATTTTATCTATAAATATTTCCCCTCACATTTACTGGAAAAAGGACTAAAATATAATTAGATCACCTTATTAGGGTTTATATTGACAATTTCCACGAGTTTTGGTGAATCTATGAATTTACAGGGACTATTCAGAAAATATGCAAAGAAACCACTCTAGAAGACTCCAGAAGGCTCCGGAACTCAACGTGACTTAGCACCTAAGAAAGAAGCATCTAGAAGGATCAACGTTTTCCTTATCTCTCTTTCTGTCAGTCCTTGATAGCTACTCAGTGATTAGTTATATACCTCAGATACTCTCTTTACCATTCTCCTTGTGGATTCGATATTTAAAACCCTCTCCTGGGTGGAATGCTCATCGGTATCCGTGCGCTTGCGGATTATCCATCATAATATTTCTGTAGGCTTAACAAATACCAACAAGCATTTCTGGCACCGTTGCCGGGGAGAACGGTTAAGAGAAAACTCTTCGAGTATAACTAATCTTGTATCTTTCTTTTTTCTTTTTAGTTTTAGATTACCTACTGTCCTTATGGACACTACCCTCATTAAAGACTTTTCGGCACCCTCAGAGCTCAGCCTTAGGCCTATGCCATCATCGAAACCAATCCTATCTGATGCCTATGAGCTGCGCCCACGGTTAATAGAGATGGTCTAAACCAACACTTTCTTAGGAATAGAAGGCGAAGACCCTTATCATCATCTCCAGCAGTTTGAGCAAACTTGTGACTGCCTGCACATTGAGGGTATGTCAGACGAGACTATCCGTTGGAAGCTTTTTCCATTCACTCTGAAAGGAAAAGCTCGCCAATGGTACGACCGGACCAAAGAGAAGATGAAAGGCGATTGGGGAACTCTCCGTGCAGATTTTTGCATGGATTTTTATCCCTTATCTAAAGTAGTCGACCTCAGAATCAAGATCATATCCTTCAAACAGGGGGATAATGATACTATGAGTTCATCCTGGGAACATTTTGAGCTCCTTTGCAAATCCGGACCAGATCTAAGCCTTCAAGACCATATTCTCCTTCAACATTTCTATATTGGTCTTAATAAGGAATCTAGAGCCTATTTGAATACCTCCTCTCATGGATCATTCATACACCTTACATCTAGTGAAGCTAGAACCGTCCTAGACAACACTCTAGCCAGCACTAATGATGGTCCTTTAGAAGAGAAAACTTTAGAAGAAGAGATTCCAGAGATAGCTACACCAGAACCTATGCCAGAAACATCTCAACCTATAGCTATCCAACATATAGAATCACCACAGGAAGAAATTCCTCTACCTGATTTTATAAATGATATCGAGGATGATTTATTTTCCGATTATGGAAACATCTCGAAATATCATAAAGAGAAGAGGCCTCAAAAGCACACATCTTCTTCACATGAGAAGATAGACCCTTTTGAGCAAACCTTCTCAAGAGAACACACTGTGGAGCTTGCATCCATCATGAGTGGGGAATGGTTAGAAGAGTCAGAGCTTTCCTTTGATGTAGTCCATTTGGATTCACCTTCTATACCAATTCAATGCACAATCAATGGAACCCCCTTTGATGCCCTTTATAATCCAGTTGTGGGAATCAATATAATGGCCTTATCCTTTTTCCATCAGTTTATTAAAAACAAGCCATTATCTCCCACAACGAAATTATTAAAGTGCTCCTCAGGACAAATTATTCAAAGTTCAGGAATTCTCTATGTCTTACCTGTTTCAGTTTACGACATGTCAATTCACCTAAGCTTTCACATTTGTGATATTAAGGAGTTTAATCTTTTAATAGGCTATCCTTTAGAAAAACTCCTTAAGGAAGGACACACAGGGAAACTTGATGTTTGCCTAGGCAAAACCATTAAAGTTCCCTTACACTTCTCACATTCGATCCATACTAAGACCGAACCCAGTCCTGAACCTGACCCAATGGAAGAGGTGAATGAAGCATCTCTGGAACATTTCATAGAATCCAATCAAGAAGATGTCACTGAATTCTTCATCGAGGAGGAAGAAGAAAATCCTACAGAATCTGAGCCCCTTGATGAAACCGAGGAACCCTTGAGACCTCCCATTGAGCTTAAACCTTTACCACCTGGTCTTAGATATGCCTTTTTGCATAATGATTCTGAGTCTCCTGTGATCATTAATGACCAACTCACTCAGGAAGAGACTCATAGGCTGATAACCATCTTAGAACAACATCGCTCAGCCTTTGGCTACTCACTCCAAGACCTTAAGGGCATCAGTCCTGCCCTTTGCACTCATCGCATTCCTACAAACCCTGATGTTCTACCATCTAGAGAGCCACAACGAAGACTCAACAATGCGATGAGAGAGGTAGTGAAGAAAGAAGTTCTGAAACTCTTACACGCCGGGATTATATATTTTGTGCCACATAGTGAGTGGGTAAGCCCCGTACAAGTTGTGCCTAAAAAGGGAGGCATGACAGTTGTGAAGAATGAGAGGAATGAATTAATTCCTCAGAGAACCGTCACTGGTTGGCGTATGTGCATAGATTATAGAAAACTCAACAAAGCCACAAGGAAAGATCACTTTCCATTGCCCTTCATTGATGAAATGTTAGAGCGGTTGGCAAATCACTCTTTCTTTTGCTTTCTTGATGGATATTCTGGATATCACCAAATCCCAATCCATCCCAGTGACCAGAGCAAAACCACTTTTACATGTCCTTATGGAACCTATGCTTATCGTAGAATGTCTTTTGGGCTATGTAATGCTCCAGCTTCTTTTCAAAGATGTATGATGTCTATATTCTCTGATATGATTGAAGAGATCATGGAAGTTTTCATGGATGATTTTCTGTTTATGGAAAAACCTTTGATGATTGTCTAGAAAACTTGGATAAGGTTTTGCAAAGATGTGAAGAAAAGCACTTAGTCCTTAATTGGGAAAAATGTCATTTCATGGTTAGAGAAGGAATAGTGCTAGGCCATCTAATTTCTGAAAGAGGAATTGAGGTAGATAGAGCTAAAATAGAAGTAATTGAACAACTACCTCCACCTGTTTATGTCAAGGGAATTAGAAGTTTTCTTGGCCATGCTGGTTTCTATAGAAGGTTTATAAAAGATTTTTCTCATATTGCTAGACCTCTTACAAACTTGCTTGCCAAAGATGTTCCTTTTGACTTTGATGATGCTTGTCTTAAATCTTTTGAAACTCTAAAAATGCTCTTATTTCTGCACCCATTATACAACCCCCTGATTGGTCTTTACCTTTTGAAATTATGTGTGATGCAAGTGATTATGCTGTGGGGGCTGTTTTGGGGCAAACAAAGGACAAGAAACATCATGCCATTGCTTATGCTAGTAAAACTTTGACAGGACCTCAACTCAATTATGCCACAACTGAAAAAGAACTGCTAGCTGTTGTTTATGCCATTGACAAGTTTAGATCTTACTTAGTAGGAGCAAAAGTTATTGTTTACACTGATCATGCTGCTTTAAAATATTTGCTCACTAAGAAAGATGCTAAACCTAGATTAATAAGATGGATTCTGCTTCTCCAAGAATTTGACTTAGAAATAAAAGATAAGAAGGGAGTAGAAAATTGTGTTGCCGATCATTTGTCTAGAATGTATTTTGAGAAACCACAGGAATTACCCATCAATGACGCAATGAGGGACGACATGCTCTATCGGATCGCCCGGTCAGACCCCTGGTACGCAGATATTGTTGATTTTATGGTTGCAGGGTATGTACGACCAGGAGCCGACAAGAAAAAGCTTATTTACGAGAGTCGCCATCACCTGTGGGATGAACCATACCTTTTTCGAGTATGCTCTGACGGGTTACTCAGGAGGTGTGTACCGGCAGAAGAAGGAGTGAAGATCATTGAGAAGTGCCACTCATCACCATATGGATGTCATTATGGAGCTTTTCGCACACATGTAAAGATCTGGCAAAGCGGATTTTTCTGGCCAACCATGTATCAAGACACAAAAGATTTCGTACGAAGGTGCAACTCCTGTCAGAGGCACGGAAACATCAATTCCAGAAATGCCATGCCACTGACAACCAACCTTCAGATCGAGCTCTTTGATGTCTGGGGAATTGACTACATGGGACCATTCCCAAAATCCGGAAAATTCGAGTACATCTTAGTGGCAGTTGACTATGTCTCCAAATGGGTTGAAGCCCTGCCATGCAGATCTGCTGACCACAAAAGCTCAATAAGAATGTTTGAAGAGACAATATTTCCGAGATTCGGTACGCCAAGGTTAGTGATAAGTGATGGAGGATCCCATTTCATCGACAGGCGCTTCGAGAAATACCTCATGAACCATGGGATCCAGCACAATGTCGCTACTCCTTACCACCCGCAAACAAGTGGTCAAGTAGAGACGTCCAATAAGCAGATCAAGAACATTCTATAGAAGACGGTGGACCAAATGGGGATAAAATGGAAATACAAGCTACCCGAAGCACTGTGGGCTTATCGGACAGCTTATAAAACCCCCATTGGAATGTCTCCCTACCAACTGGTCTACGGGAAGACATGTCACTTGCCGGTTGAGCTAGAATTCAAGGCTCATTGGGCAATAAAGAGATGGAACATGGACTTTGAAGCAGCCGGAACAAAACGGAAAATGCAACTGTCCGAGCTAGAAGAATGGAGAGAGAAGGCGTATCACAGTGCCAAGATCTACAAGGAAAGAACTAAGAGATGGCACGACAAGAGAATCATAAAGAAAGAATTCAACCCAGGCGATCAGGTATTACTTTTTAACTCCAGGGTACGACTCTTTGGGCACGGGAAGCTACGAAGCAAGTGGGACGGACCATACAAGGTGGTGAATTCATCGTCACACGGAGCCGTCACTCTTCAAGACGACGAAGGTACGTTATTCAAGGTAAATGGTCAACGTCTTAAAATATTTTTAGAGCCCAATAAAGAGTCTGAGGATTTAGATGAAATAGATTTCTTTTGTTTTCCCACGAATATTAATTTTAGGCCGTAATGGGCCGTCTTAGGGATTTTAAGGATTAGCACACGGTTAGAGCACCCCGCGCCAAAGATCGTCGCGAGACGACGTGGTGGGGGGCCGACCGGCCTCCTCACTGGGCCGATCGGGCCTTGCCCGCCGCCTCGCGCCGCCAGCTTTCGCCCACGCTATCTCTAAGTTGCTCAGTTTTGGAAAAACTTGTTCGGGGATCTTTTACGAGATATCCCATAGCCTTTCCAAGCTAGGTCAACCCCCTCTGCAAGTTCGTGACCGATATATAAGTAGGGGCAGACCTCCACCTTTTTCTCATCCCAAAGCCTCCAAGTAGCAGCAATGGCCGACAAGCAGCTTGTCCCCTTTAGCTTTGAAGCCAAGGCGGTTGTTCCTTTCGAGAAGGAAGCAAAGCCTCTAGCCTCCTTGCCTCCTGATCACATCCCTCTCTCGCTGTTCCCGCCTTGTCATCCACGTTCACCGCCACCACCTAAAGAAAGCAAGCAGGCGATGTACGCTCAGCCGTACGATCGCCGTCGTGAAGCAGCTCAGAAGAAGCCGATCCGTGTTCCTAGCTACATGGATCTGAAGAAACCAAGGGATGGTGAGCGACTCGCTGACATGCGCATGGACAAGCATGGCAACACAAGGGTGCATAAGTACACCACCTCCTCAATTCGTGTCACCATCGACGGAGTTCGTGCCAAAGAACCTCAAATCAAGAGAATTCCGGTCATCGAAGCCAGCCAGCGGATGCCGCAGAAACAGAAGACCCGGAAGACCGTAGCTGAGCTAGCGCAGGAAGTAGCAAGCCTGGCAGAAACTTGCAAAGAGATCCACCGCGTCAACACTTCCCTCACCAAGACCGTCCTCAAACTGTTAGAATCAAAGAAGCGAAGGGACGATGAGGAAGACCATAGCCGCAACCTTAAGAAGGGCAAGCACCCTTTGTAAACACCTTAGTTAGAGAGCACATTAGTGATAGTTAGTTCGAGTTAGTTAGTTTGCTTTAGTTGTTAGAGTTGTTTAATAAAGTGCTCTCTCCTTTAATAAAGAAGTATTCCACAAGTTGAGCTATTTTTGCCTATATATATATATTCTGGATATGTTTTTGTCTCCACCATATTGTGCATGCAAGATAATAGAAAACAAGTGTGGGGGAGAAGAACAGATGACCAAACGGCATCTTCCACGACCAAAATCAAGAAAAACGGGAAAAGCACAGAACAAACGTCTCGCACGACGAGCCACGGCAGAACCCAGTTCGGCCACGTCTTGTCCACCACTCGGTTTGCTTCCTGAACTTTTTAAATTTTTGCAATTTGCTTTCCGTTTCGAATTTGAACAAAGATGCCCTGCTAAAATGTCCTGATAACCTAAAAGATAAAGTTTCACATGTTTATGCTCTTAGAAATATTTATTGCTTTTGAGATGATCAGAATGAGGTTAGAATAATGAGAACCATCTTTCTTTTATCTTGGCTATGGAGAGTGCTTTAAAAATTATTATCTAAGTTTCTCCTTTGTGATCAATAATATATCCCAACAGAGCTTTCATTGAAAATAAATTTGATTAAATGCTGCTTACTTGTATTGAGCTTTGTCAAATCTAGAGCTATGTTGAAGTTTTGTCTAAGTCTATGATCAAGATCACGTACACTGCTTTCACTAAGGTATCTATGCTCTAAGATTTTTGATCTCTGTCTCCCATATCATGAAAAAAGGTACAGCTAAAAAAAAGAAGAAGAGAGAAAAAGCCAAAGAAAGAAAAGAAAAAAAAATTATTATGAGTGGAGAGAAAAGTGAGAGAGAGGAGAAAATGGACAAGTGTTCTACGGGTCAGAAGAACCCCCCTCTCAGAAAAAAAGGCATAAAAAAGAGAAGAATAATGGACATGTGTCCGAGGGTGAGTAGGGCCCACTTCTCTAAAATAATAAGTGAGAGAGTAATAATGGACGCGTGTCCGAGGGTGAGTAGAACCCAACTCTCCACAAAATAGCTGGATACCTTGTTCTAAAAAAAATTGGGAAAAGATAGAAGATTCTAAAGTCAGAGCAGTGGTTTTTAAAATTTGACACACGCACATATCTTGATCTACGACCTATGACAGGCCTCTTCATGGATATAGATTTTGACCCAGCAATATATGCAAGGTAAGTCTGCTACATCTTTACATTCTAAAAACTTCACATATATTTGAGAGTATCACAAAGGAGTAAGCAAGGCTGCATTTTCTTTTCAAAATCTCTCCATTGACTTGATTTGAGAAATAAAGGTGATCTGTTTCTAACTATGCTCAGATATTCCCTAAGTACAGATATGACTAAGGAGTATAATTATGTTGATTCTTGTCTCTACGGTTGTAAACCATACTTTTATCGAGGACGAGTAAAAGCCTAAGTGTGTGGGAGTTTGTTGGCACATTTTATCTATAAATATTTCCCCTCACATTTACTGGAAAAAGGACTAAAATATATTTAGATCACCTTATTAGGGTTTATATTGACAATTTCCACGAGTTTTGGTGAATCTATGAATTTACAGGGACTATTCAGAAAATATGCAAAGAAACCACTCTAGAAGACTCCAGAAGGCTCCGGAACTCAACGTGACTTAGCACCTAAGAAAGAAGCATCTAGAAGGATCAAGGACCCACCTGGCCGAAGTGGACCCTGAGGGGGGCCCACCCCAGCCCGATCGGCCTGGTGGTGGGGCCGGTCGGCCCCCCTGGCGCCAAATGGGCCCAGCTTCTGGAATGTTCTTCCACCGCCTATGAGGATCAATCTAAACCACAAGTTAAGGTTGGTTTGATCGTACGGTGCACGTCATCTCCTCCGGGCTATATAAGCAGACCCCCTGACCCCTGGGCAGACAACAATTCATTATATCAGATCCTCCATGCCTATCTGAGATTAGAGCTCTAGATTAGAATTAGAGTTGGAGAGTTAGTATCAAGTTGAGAGATTAGAGCCACGATCTATTTAGATCTAGCTAATCTTGTTCGAGAGGATTAGAGAGCGGTAGAGGCGAAGCTGAAGGAAGGCCCGGACCTGTCGGTGTCTCCTCTTCATCTTCTACCTCTGGGATCAACTCCATTGGAGCCTGATCCTGAGACCTTGTGGAAAGATCGACTTCTTATTCAAGTGAGTAACATTATTTTTATTGTTCTTACGGTTCATAACTCTTTGAGTACTTTAATTCCTATTGCTCTTGAGTTAAAGTTGCATGTTTAGTGTAAGCGTGGTGCTTAGACTAGCTAGGTTATGAATGCCTTCTATATTCCGGATCGTGTGGTAGAAGCGGGAAGTGACCTTGTTCCCGTCTGTCCTTTGCAGTCCACCTCCCATCTATAGAAACCGTAGGACTCCCCCCATAGATTCTCGGGAGGTTCCCTTTCCTAAGTGTGCCTTCAGACAATCACCCCATAAGAACAATATAGACATAGCTTGTGAGAATAAGAACCAGACATCCTTAAGTTTTCCTTATCTCTCTTTCTGTCAAGTCCTTGATAGCTACTCAGTGATTAGTTATATACCTCAGATACTCTCTTTACCATTCTCCTTGTGGATTTGATATTTAAAACCCTCTCCCGGGTGGAATGCTCACCGATATCCGTGCGCTTGCGGATTATCCATCATAATATTTCTGTAGGCTTAACAAATACCAACAACATCTCTAGTGATGAAGACGAATATTATGCTCAGCCTAGGACCCCTAGGACTTATTCTCAATCAAATCCAAATCAACCTAGTGATGCCCAATCTAAGGAAGCTAAGTCTGACAGTGAGGCTGATCAAGAGCAACTAGCTACCAAGATTAAGAAAAAGAAGCCTCAGCTTAAGAAGAAGATCAGCTCCAAGATCCCTGCCAAGAAGAACTACAAGGCTGCAGCTCGAAGAGGCAAGAAGCCTCCATCTGATGAAGAGCCTGAGTTCTCTGAGGGTACTTGGGATGCTGAAGAATGCTTTCCTCTTTCTTTTTCTCTCCTTTTTGTTAACATGTTGACAAAGGGGGAGAAGAGGAAAGATTGAGATGATGACTGGCTGGTGGGCTGACTTTTGTGACTTTTGTGAGTTTGAGAGATGCTGCTACTGCTCTTGCTAAAATTTATATCAGCTGAACTCATTTTGTTGGTTTGTAATATTGGTACTTATATGCTTGCCTCTGTTGGCAAGAAGTGGATGTGGTCATGGACAACATTTGTGGGATGTGAAATCCTTTAAAAATTTGGTGTTGTGATGTAATAAGCTAGAAGTACTTTGTGTTGCTTATCTTAATCTAGTCCTGTTGCTAAGTTTATTTTTCCCTGCCTGTGATTAGTTGTTTATTGTTAGAACAGTTGTGGAACCAGAACTCGGAGGTTCTGGGATTTTCCCGGAGGTTCCGGGCTCTGGTACCAGAACTCGGAGGTTCCGGATTTTTCCCGGAAGTTCCGAGGACTGGTCACAGCCAGTTCCCTGGTTGACGATAAACTATCATTTGCATCACATATTGCTGTTGCACTATTCCTTGCACCCCACGATGACCAGAATACAATGCAGATGTTTCACATGCTCATAATGTATGCCTACATGTCTTGAAAGACATTTCCACTCTATTCTAATTGAGAAAGGCATACATTAAGGGGGAGCCTTGTATTCATGTCATCAAAAGCTCAATCTTTATAATTAAATGTATGCTTTAATTAGGTTGTCAACATTTACCAAAAAGGGGGAGATTGTAAGTGCAATCAAGCCCTAAGTGGGTTTTGGTGATGTTGGCCACCCAATTAAAGGTCTAATGAGCTTCTAAGTGTATATTTCAGGCTAATGGTGTGTGTAAGGTGCAAAGAGACAAAAGGAGACCCCTAATTCAAAAAGGGAAGGCTTGCCCTTATCCAAGAATGGTAGTTTAATTTATTTTCATTTTTGAAATTGAGTATAGGACAAGCCATACTATCAAGAGGGATACTAATAGTGGTTTTGGGATAGATCCAAGCGCATTAAGTTCTTTACAAACCTATAAAACATCCCAGCCACAAATAACCTATCAGCAGCAGCTCTGTTTCTCTGTCTTCGGAACCTCCAAGTTTTTCCCGGAAGTTCCGGACTGTCTTGTGACTGCTAGCTGAAGACGCTCAGACCTCGGAAGTTCTGGGATTTTTCCGGAGGTTCCAGGATTTCAAAAAGAGCCGTTACAGTTTCAGATCTGAGGGTATTTATACCCCTTTGACCCCCAACGGTTCTCTTCTTCCTCCCTGCACCAAAACAGTAACATTTGCCCCTTCTCACTCCTAGCATTGACTCCCACCTACTTGAATCCAAATTCCATCCTTAGCATTCAAGTCTTGGGTGATTCCTTGTGAGAAGAAGCAAATCATTTCTCTCTCTTGAAGATTTAGTGCACTTGGTGAAACCCTAGCTTACTTGGTGGATCTATTACTCTTGGAGTTCTACTCCTAGATGGCTAGAGGTTACTTGGGAGCTTCCTAGCTTTGTGTGGCTGCCCCAAGTGGTTTGTATTACCCTTTGTGACTAGTGGAGCACTCCATCTATTACCTTGGTGATAGGTGTGAGAGAGGAGTGAATCTAGAGAGATCCCAAAGCCTTTGTGGCTTACCTCAACAATGTGGATATAGGCTAACCTTTGTGGTGAGCTGAACCACGGGTTAAATCTGTGTCCCTTGTGCTTTACTCTCTTTACATTATTTGCTTGCTTGTTCTTGTTTGCTCTCAACTAGATCTATTAGGGTTTTCTCTAGATCTACAAGTTCTTGTTGCCCTAAGGTTGTTTGGTAGGTTATGCTTCAAATTCATAGCTTAAATTATCTGCATCTAGCCTGAGAAATCAGCCTTTAGCTCTCTAACCCATGCAGGTTTGAAAAATCAGAAGCTCCAGGAAAATTCACTGTCTGTGAATTTTCCCGGAGGTTCCGGATTTTTCCCGGAGGTTCCGGGCTTTGACAGAATTTGGTAGAAAACTTTAAATTTGTTTTGCAGGCCTATTAACCCACGCCCCCTCTAGGCCACTTGCATTGATCCTTTCAGCAACAGGTTCTGAATTTTCAGAGGAACCCACGTACGAGTCCATGCCAGATACCTTCTCCGGAGCCTCTCCAACTGTGCCGTCCACAGCCATCTTTGCCATGCCCTTGGCCAGAGCCTTCTCGACCTCCGTAGCATCCACCCCTTCTGTTTCAGCTGCCTCCTCTTTCCCCTTCACACTCCCCTCCTCGTCTCCATCCTCCTCCCTCCACTCGCTCGAGAAAGATGCCCATGGCCGTGGCTGTGTCCGTGGCAATGCGTCTGCAAGAGCAGGGCTTTGCGCTCGTCTTCAACGACGGTCACCACAGTGATGTCCTTATCGCTAGTGGGGGAGGCAGCGACGTTTGCGTTGACAGGCGCGGTCTCGTCGTGGTGCTTGGTCTCGTAGAACCTGGTGGCGAGGAAGTCGAGCACGAGCATGGTAAGTGCGGCGGCCATGGCAACGATACTTCCCCAGCCCTCTCCCTCCCTGCGAACTTGTACGGCGGTAGTGGTAGAAGAGCATGGGTCACCGAGCGGCGGAATCGGCGGCCATGGGGCCTGTGCGGCGGCGGGAGAGCACGGGTGGCCGTGGAGGAGCAGAGCAGAGGCGCGGCCTCGCCGGTGCATCCCTATTTCCGCCACCCCTACCGCCAATCGAGCTCCTCTCCACCCCTCCTGCCCCTTCCCTTGCTCGCGCGTGCCGGCCGCGGCGGGGACGGTGGCCGGAGCGGCCTCCTCCTTCTGCCCTGACTCGAGGTCCACGCCACCGGGCTCCGCCCCTCCTCCCCGCGGGGGGGGGGGGGACCCGCCCGAGCGGCCCTCATCCCCAACTCGCGGCGGCTCCTCTCCGTCTTGGCCGGAGCGGTGGCAGTGAGGGACCCGGAGCAGCTGGTGGTGGCGGTGTCGCGGCCCCTTCTCCCGTTCTCCGTCGGCGGCAGATCCCCCGACCTTCTTCCTTTGTGGCGACGGGATCTTGGGAGGCGCAGCAGGCTCGACCTCGGTGAAGCAGCAAGGCGTCTGCGCCGGCGACGAGGTGGCTCGACGGACGGCTCGGGGCGTGCGTGGCTGCGGCGGCAGCGCGGTGCCAGCTCTTCCTCTCCGGCCGCTCCCTTCTCTACCTCCATGGTAGAGACAAGGTGGGACCCGTGTGGTGCGGATAGCCTAGCGATTCGAGGGTGGGTCCAAAGAAATGGGTACGGCGGGCGGGTATGAGCAACATTGGTAGCAAAAACATTATGATTTTGGCAGAAACGCTCCCCAAATTGCGATTTTTATGGTCGTTCCACCTTTTTGGTCATCATGCAACCTGACAGGTGGGTCCGGCGTGAGGGGTAAGGTGGGCCCGGTTTGGGTGAGAAAAGTTTTCAATTGTCTTCGCTCCTTATAGTATAGATCACTATAAGGAGCGAAGACAATTGAAAACTTTTCTCACCCAAATCTGGCCTGCCTTACCCCTCACGCCGGACCCACCCGTCATATGTTTTTCGAAGTGGATAGGGTGGAAGGACTATGAAGTACCAAAAAAATCGCAATTTGGGGAGTGTTTCTGCCAAAAAGCTAATATTTTTGTCACCCGACCTCTCCTTACCCACCCTCCCGTACCCGCTGGGCCCACCAATTAATCCACCGGTCTGCAGGGTTAAATACCGAAGTAAAACGGCCGTCCGGGAAAAAAGGAAGAAAACCGCAACCCACGTAAACCGGCCAGAGGAAACCGGAACCCCCTCCCCCCTGAACCGCGCACGTGGGGGAGAAGAAAAGAAGCCGGAGTCCTCCCCTGAACCGCGCACGTGGCGGAGAAGTAAAGAAGTTGTAGGCCCTTCTAAAAAAATGTTCTCAGGCCTCACGTTCGAACCCAGGCCAGAACTTGACAAGAATATTACCACCACAGCAGCACGTTGTATGTGTTCCAAACAAATTTCATTTCATTTGTATAGATTAGCATTAGTATAAATTTCTTAGCTTGCAGAGAAGGTTTGCGTAAGTAATGGTAGGCTTAGTTAGCAAATATTAGAGATCAGGATTATCTAACGGCTTCAAAACAACAAAATATATCCTATAAGAGCGAGTTCTTTTGAAAACAATTCTCACCTAATTTGAGCCCGCTTTACCCCTCACACTGAACCTGCCTGTCAATTAATTGGGGAGTGTACGATATAGGGTGGAAGACACATAGAATCGCAATTTGGAGAGCCTTTCTGCCAAAAACGAACTGTTTTTCTCACCCATGTCCGCTATACCCGCCCGCCTATACCCGTCGGGCCCACCAATTAATCGCGTCGATTCAGCAATTGAAAAACCCGCCCGTGAACCGCCAGCCCGGCGGTGCGGCTCCTCGGTCTCCACCCGCCGTCGGTCATGCGCCTCGATGACGCCGTCCGATCCGCCACCAAGCGCCCAGCCACTCCCTTTCTCCCTCCCAAGCTCTCCACCGCCTCCACCATAGTCGTCGCCATCGCCGTCCACCTGCCGTTGTCGATCTCTCTCTGTGTGCCACCATAGCCCAAGGTGAGGAGAGCAACGGATCCCTTGTCGCCCTCTCGACTTTGCCCCTCTCCCCGGCCGCTGGCCAGCCGGCCTCATCATCCCGTGAGGTCGCGGTGTCAACACATGGCAACTTTGCCATAAGCCCCTCCCTCTTTTCTATTTCCACCCACAGCCCTTCCTCACTCCCACTATTTCCTTTCCACCAAAACCCCCTGAACTCTTGAAGTTTTCACAAATAGGTCCCTACCACCTTTAATTACCCTCTAAACACCCCCTTTGACTTATCATGTTATGCACCTAATTGATCCGAATTGATCTCAAATTTCACCACGCCTTTCTTAGCAATGTTAAATCCCTTCCCCTCGCTGCACACCCACCTGCCCGAGCCGCTGCCCCTGTGATGCGGATCCTCTGCCGAGGCATAGCGGCAACCCTACCTTAATTTTCGAGGTGAATCTAACGAGCTTAATTATGTCATGATTAGACAACGTCATGCTACAGTAACCAATCTCTAATGATGAGTTAATTAGGCTTAATGGATTCGTCTCGAGATTTCCCGTCCATCCATGTAATTAGTTTTGTAAGTAGTCTACGTTTATTACCCCTAATAGACCTTGAAAGAGACTTCCAAATTTTCACTCTCGAACTAAACAGGGCTTTAATAGAAATTTAACTAGGCTCTTGGAGTTGCTCTTACACGGGTAGGAGATGCTATTTTGCCAAATATTTTTCCAACTAGACAAGCCACATATAGAAAAGGCTGCTTCGCTAACACAGCCGGAGCCGTTTCAGCCACAACCACAGTGGTGTAAAATGCACGCTTTGTCCACCAACAGAGAGGAAAAGTAGAGAATAAATTTAAAAAATTAAAGAGGAGAAAAAGTTAATGTTAAAATAAATTATTCGCTAACCTATAATTAGAGTGGTTGTCTTTGAATAACCATTCTAAATGTTTGTTTAATGAAAAATGTGTTTGTTAAAATGAAATAATAGGGACTTAACGTAACAATTGTCAAGTATAACAAATGAATTTATTCACTTGCAGCTTAAAATGTAAACACATCTTAATATACTAGGTGATACCCCGCACGTTGCTGCGGAATTGTTAAACAAAATTTTAAGGTAAAATGTGAAAGTAGAAACACCAAAAGTGATTGCATGGCAACATTCGTTTGTAAACAACATTATATATGAAATCATGTTATTTTGTTGAGAGTGAATCGTTCTAAAATGATTGATCCGACATGTATTTCAACTGCAAAAATTTTGTGGTGTGCTACTCACAAATATATGCTATTAGTCACAGAAAATCGGTTGAAGACATAAATAGATGGTTTGGTGAATGATGACATGACGTATAGTGGATAGTAACATGGCGTATAGTGGGTTATGATGTGGAATGCTTGCATGTTGAGAGAAATGGGGGTACGACTTGTAGTGGGTACCGATTATATAGTTGTTTATGATTCAATAAGACATACATGAATCATTAGTAATATGTTTTTTTGAGATCATCATTAGTAATATGTTGATGGAGAGTAATTTGTGTTCAACAAATATGCTATTTGCCACATCATGGTAGTTTCTGATTTTTTTTGAATAATTCGTGTGTCATAGCATGTTCGTGTGTTTAAACACGTGCGTGTCGCACGTGCACATTACTAGTTTACTAAAGGAAAAATAGAACTAAATCTCAAAAAAAAAGGAAAAATAGAACTACAGAGATAAAGCCCAATTCGATCACGCGTATAAAAATCTGGTCCATCAACTCGTCATGTAAAACAGCACGGCTGAATGGTCACGGCTAGGGAGGGCACGGCTGAATGGTATCCATTGACGATTTTGAATTTGGCAAAGCACTACCGATAGTAAAACAGCAAGGGCGCCATCAGTGCAGGTTTTTCCCATGATTTGTGCCCTTTTTTTCATGAATAAGAAATTGTATCCTAGCCACAAACCAGCCTTTTTTTTTGAATCACACAGTACAAACGCAAATGCACCCCAAAAAGACTGAGCCGACAAATCCTCAAGATTGACGAAGTTACCAATGGCGCCTCACCATCGATGGCCATGTCACCTACCACTGAAATAATAGCGTCAGTTAAATCCTAGAATAAATCTAAGAAAATATGAACACCAGTGTCGAGTCGAGGACTCAAACCCTGGTGGGTAGGTCTACCACGAATTGAGCAAAACTGGCAGCCATATCCAGGAATTATAGCTCCTAAAGCTTCACTAAATCTATATGATCCTCGTTGAATCTTGCAGTAGCTACAGTTGAGCCTATGTTTCTTAGCTTGGGATATGGCAAGGCGTGTCATTTGATGCCATTCTGACATGGTGTACCACATTTGCACCAACCTGAAAAATAGTTTCCAGTTAAAAAGAATAATCTATTCAAAGCATCATATTATTAGCATGCAACTAGTGAAATAGGTGTGAATATAAAATGCATAACAATAGCTGCAGTGCAGAAACCTTACAACTTTATAATCACACGCACGCGCGCACGCACCCCACTGGATAGACCAATTTATTGATTTTCAAATATATGTACGCATACTCATTTGAATCTATTTTTAATGTAAGAAAGTGAGTCGTGTTACATACCCTTTGATAAGCTCATGTGTTTGAGGCTATAGCTCTTCATCTCTAAGCTTGTTGATTTTGTTTGAGATAGTATACTTATTGAGCAAATTAAACTCATATCCACCAATTAAAGCTCTTGTTGCTTCACTAAATCTATACGATCCTTGCGAAATCTTGCAGCGGCTATAGTTGAGCCTATGTTCTTAGCTTGGCATATGGCAAGGTGTGGCATCTCATGCCATTCTGACGTGGTGTACCACATTTGAATGAACCTGAAAAATAATTTCAAGTTAGAAGGAATAATCTATCACTACTAGAAAAAAGGGCTTTTGTACCGGTTGGTAACCCTCATTTGTACCGGTTATCAAACCGGTACAAGCCCTCCGATACAAATGGGGAGGGAGGGGGGCACATTTGTATCGGGCGGGATACCCGGTACAAATAAGGGTTATTTGTACCGGGTGGCGTCCCGCCCCGGTACAAATGTGCCTCCCCCCCTCCGACGTGGCAGGGGGGGCATTTGTACCGGGTGGAGACACCACCCGGTACAAATGTTTTTTTTATTTTTTTTATGTTTGTTTATTCTAACGTATTTTCTTAATATACTAATCATATACGCTCTAATATAAAGTCATGCGGCATATAAAATATAATATTTGAAATAATATTATACATGTATCCGTATATATTTATATGTATAATATTAGAGATAATATTATACATATAAATATATACGAATACATGTATAATATTATCTCAAATATTATATTATCTCTAATATTATACACATACATACATTGGATGATCTTTGGAAATGATATTACACATTAGCATATTGTGCATACTGAAATTTAGATTAATAATATACATATATAGGATGAAATGTTAGCAGAGTTTAATCGTTTTTCCCTTTGCTCTGTTTGCTTCCTGATGCTTGGTCTTTGCTTCGAGATGCTTGGTCTTTGCTCCCAGATGCTTCTTTTTTTTGCATGACTTGTCTCTTCCTCGGTCTCTCCCGTTACAATAATAGATGATAACCTTGCATAATGCTCTCCCGGGGGACTAATAATCTCGTCTAAAATAAATCCACATAATTGTTCTTGAATCAATCGGATTCTCTCTGTCTCGAGTAATCCTTTCTTGATGCTTTCAATCTACCGAAGAATATGAACAAAAGAATAAGAACCGGAGAATGTGAACAAAAGGAACTACATGTAATTGCATTTGTGTGTGCACGCACCTTGTCTTCGAATTGGCTACCTTTAGCGTATGATGAAAAATAGTGCATGAACTAGCATACATAGTATCCGCATAGGTTGGTGCCGGAAGGTTGTGTCATGCACTGCACATATGCGAAAATAAAGTCATGAAATACTTTTTCATTGTATTATAAGAAGTGAAAAAGCTAAGACACATACTGGCCAATCATAGTGGAAATAAAGGTTCTCTTTGAACTTTCCCGGGTACTTAGCACATAGCTGAGTCCACGCAAGGTTTATCGTTTCTACGATATCTTGGTATTTTGTTTTATCTGTAGTATGTCTCAAAGAGTCGAAGACGAACACCTTGCTTATAGACATATTGAAAGCAAAGAGAATCCAGTGGAATCTGTACTCCGATCCATATATAGATGCAGAAGTATTATTAGTTTCTTAAAATATGCAATGCAATTTGAAAGAGATAATAAAGAGATGAGATACATGTTAACGTTGCTCACCCGAAGTTGTATGGCAGAAGTATGGCACTCTTGTCTTGTTGTTTGTCTAAATACATGAATACATTTTTCAATGTATCCGCCTCATGAAGTTTGAGAGTGGTCTGACATACCATCAAAGGATCCATGTAGCCGACATCCATGTTTCCTTTCTTCCTACACTCTTGCATCTCGAAACTGTATGACATAAAATATAGAAGTTTAGATATAGTGATTAGAGCATTTGATTTTCAGCTTAAAGTATAATAAACACTTACAAAATCCAGCAAGTGATGAATGAGACGTCAACTGCATCCATGTTGAATAGGAACCAGAATTCCAACATTGGAATAGTGAACGTGTCCTGGCCACAGAAAAAATGATGGTCCTCAATGCGACCATAGAGAAGTTCCATCCCGGAGCCGGCTGCTGCCATGTGCCACTCGTTCAATTCATACATCCTCGTCGGAAGATACGGGAGCAATCGCGGCCACACAAGCAGTTTCCCAGGCTCATACTTCGGTCTATTTGCCCCTTTATGCCTTGCAATGCGTTCTTCCCCTTGAATTTGAGCAGGAGTTAGACCTGCGTCTTTAGCAAAATCAAGCAATTGTTGCTCATAACTTGTAAGGGGTCTTTGTCGCAATCCATGATGAGCTGTTGAGATTTCATCCTCTCCTCGAGCTTGAGCTGCAGTCAGACCTGTATCTTTAGTAAAATCAAGCAATTGCTGCTCTTTTCGGGAAAGCACCTTCAGGTCGGGGATAGATTGTTTTGACTGAGTACCTAGTTGTGGGACACTAGATGCAGCTTTCTTCTGTGCCATCTTCTTTGCCGGTCGTAGTCAAACATTTGAGGTTGCTCTGGTATTTTCCTTCTGTCTTCCTCCATTTGTCTAATGAAACGATGAAACTTGACCTGGTCAATTGGTTTCTCAACTGGAGGCTTCTTTTTTTTTGAAGATTTGTCTATCCAGTTCTTCCCTCACTGACTGGTCAAGTTCCTCCTCTGTCTTGCTATAAGTTAGCTTCGATGGAGGCATCTTCTGCTTGGGTATGTTTTGCTTCTTTGGAGGAGGAGGAGGAGGAGGAGCAGCAGCTCGTCGCTTGGTACCCTTGCCCTTGGTAGGTGGAGAACGAGGTGGACTCTCGCTTGGGTCCCTGTCAGGTAGAGGACTCATGATGCGCTCTGCACTTGCAGCTGGTGTAGATCATAGCTGATCTGGGTCTTCAGGCATGACGGTTGGTGATTTCAGTGAGTCAATAGGAGGAGGAGGTGCCGGTTGCATAATCCTAATGTGAGCCTTGGGCCAAAAAAATCCAACTATGCACAGCATCTTGAAGAGTCTCTTCCCCATCAGGTCTCGGTATCTCCAGTTCCAGATCAGCCCAACCATCGACCACTCGGTCCACAAAAACTTTGGTGTAATAATCAATTGGAAGATGGTGGCCTGTGATGCTATCCCCTAGTACCGTTTTCTCAGCCACGCCATAAGCCCCCACAATCTTCTTGTTTCTGCATTGATCGAGAAGCTCACACGCTGACCTCATGGTGATGTCATCCACGGGCCAGTGTGGTAGGTTTTCTTGTGAGGCTGGGGGTGCTGCATTCGCTGCTGGGGCTGCTGCTTCCGTGTTTGCTGGTGCTGCATCTGTTGAAGCGATGCTGCTTTTCCCCTTAGTTGATGGGCTCATTTCATCAATAGGACCTTGCGGATGAGATGATTGTTTGCTAAGAGCAAGAGCCACACGCTCGTCAATGATTTGCTCCATTTTTGCCTCCTGACTGAATACACGCTCTTGCAACTCTCTTATTTGTCTAGCTTGTTGGTCCTTAGCCCTTTTACGACTTCTATAGGAGTCAATCTGCTCACACCATGCGACTTTCCAAGGAACTACACCTTTGCCTTGGCAACATCCACCGTGTTCTTTAGTGCCTATTGCAGCACTTAGCTCGTCATTCTCTCGATCAGGCACAAATGTTCCTTCAGCAGTCATGCGGATCAACTCAACAAGCCTTGCCGCTGTCTTTCTTAATTTGTCGCACGGTACTAATGTTCCATCTTCAGGATTGAGCGTGCCACCATGTGCATAATAATAAGTCCTCGCTCGCTCAGGAAAATCCAGAGTTGCCGGTATGATTCCACGTGCAATTAGATCATGTTCTATCTTGTCCCATTTGGGCAATGCCACCTTGTAACCTCCAGACCCAAGCTTATGAAATTCTTTCTTCTTAGATGCATTGGCTGTATTGGTTTCAACCATCTTGGCGGCTTCTTGGGTTAGCTTGTATTGCACGAACGAATCCCAGTGATCTCGTAACTTTGCTAATCCCTTCTGTGTGAAATCGGGAGTAAGTCCCTTCTTGACGTAGTCTTTGTTCAGCCGCTTCTTGTACGACTGAAAGGCTATTGCATCCTTCTGCATGGCCCAATACCACGCATTTGCTAGATTTGTACCTTCTGGAAATGCAAAGTGTGATTCCACCTCGGTCCAAATCATGTTATTCTCTGTTTCCGGGACCACATATTGCAGTACATTCTCATGTGCATCTTCATCTTCATTTTGAACTTCAGCTACACCTTCAGCTCCTTTCCAATACCGATAGCTTATTGGGATGTTATCCCTAACAAGAGCCCCGATGTGGTTTGCCAACTTGACGACGTTATCACATGGAGCTAATGGCATGCCCTCGTCAGATACTTCTGAGATGATGAAACGGCCCTCTAGCTTCGCCTTAGGACCGCGTTTCCCACGAGTCTTGCTGCTCGATGACGGTTCCTAGCTGGAAATTGCTCCTATTAATTAGTAATTAAACTTAAAACATGATGTGGAACTAGTTTCTACAGATTATACCTCTGATTGTTGCCCATCGTTACTTGTTTGGGCATGTGGTTGCTCTTCCACCTCGATGCCGTCACCAAACATGTTGAGGTAGCTATCAACCTCCCGTTGTTCTTGTTCATTTGCGGGATTCTTTGAACCATTGTTCTGTGCAATCATGTCCATCAACAATTGCTCTTCTTGTTGCTCCTCTGATGTTGGATTCATTGTCACTATAAAACAATATATAGGACATGTTCAGGTAATGAAGAAACTAATTTTCTAATGGAGAAACTAATTTTAGAATGGAGAAAGTAATTTTCTAATGTAGAAACTAATTTTCTAATGGAGAAAGTAATTTTCTAATGAAGAAACTAATTTTCCAATGGAGAAACTAATTTTCTAATGGAGAAAGTAATTTTCTAATGGAGAAACTAATTTTCTAATGGAGAAACTAATTTTTTTAATGAAGAAACTGATAAAAAAAGTCTGACTCGTTCATTTCGTGCTCGTCTCCTGCCTTGCACCCGACGCCCGCCTGACTCCGGACCGAAGTCGGGCGGGCGTCGGGTGCGAGGCGGGAGATGAGTGCGAAACGAGCGAGTCGGGCGAGTGTTGGGTCGGGTGTGTCTCGCTAGTCAGGCGTCCGAGGTGAGCGAGTCAAGCGAGTCGAGTGTGCACGTGTCGAGCGAGTCGGGCGTGCGAGGCATGCATGCGAGCGAGTCGGGCGTGTCTAGCGAGTCGTGTCGAGCGTGTCGAGCGAGTCGGGTGAGCTAGTTGGGCATGCTAGTCGAGCGAGTCGGGCGAGCTGGTCGACCGTGGGCGATGTCGTACAGACATCTATGGGCCCACCAGCCTGGTGGACCATGCCTATACAGGGGACGAGTACCCCTGGGACTACTCGTACATGGAGACGCGGTGCAAGACGGCGTAGTCTACATGGAAACTGCAGGATTAGTACTGAAATAGGAAAGCTTCTATTGTACATAGAGTAAGCCTACCTCCTAGTCGTATCCGACTAGTACTCCTGTACTCAAACCGACTTGTAACCCTACCTCCTGGACTATATAAGGCGAGGCAGGGACCCCTCCTGAACATACGCAATCAATCAAGCTACACGCTGCATACAGGACGTAGGGTATTACGCATACTGCGGCCCAAACCTGTCTAAATTGTGTGTCTCGTGTCTCACCATCAGGTTCCAGATCTCGGCGAGCCCCACCATCGTCTACCTTGGGTACTCCCCTCGGTAGGTTGCCAGGATGAAACACCGACAGCTGGCGCGCCAGGTAGGGGATCTCATCTTAGATCCACTGGCAAACTCGATGGCACCCGTCATCATCAACTCGACCGTCGCCTTCAACGAAGGCGACACCTTCACCTTCGGCTCTTGGGAGTGCGTCGCCGACGGTGCTGGATCCTTCCGGTGTCAACTCCTCACAACCCCGGAGCAAGACCTGGTAATCCCAGCACCAATCGTCGCTTCCACCGAAGATCTCGTTGAGAAATTCGCTGGAATTTCGCTCTCTGACACCCTCGGGGAGCATGAGCTCGAATCTGAGTACTACTCGGGTTCGACCTCCACTTGGTCCGAGCCGCGCGAGCTGGCACCTGAGCCATCGTGCGACTCAGATCTCTTCGCGCCACGACTTCCCTTCGGACTCCGCAACGCCACCGACGTCTTCCAAGTTTCGCTCCCGGCTTTCCGTCGGTCGGGCAAGGAGCCGGTCCTCCTGTACTGCGAGGATCAGGACTTCTTGGCCGGCTACTACGCGAACCCGGATGAGTACGAGATCGACTTCGGTCTGGATCCATCTGAAGAGAAGCCCCTGACTGGGCCCGCCCAGGGTCAGGTCATCACATCAACTCCGGCAGGCAGATTCGTCTACTAGCCGGACCAGAAGCCCTCCGCACTCGTGGAGGAACATGACTCCCATCTCATCGCCTACATCGACCCACTCCCTTATCAACAGGGAGTGCTCCTAGCTGAAGATGCGGACACAGAGATCATCAGCACCAGCTTGGGGTATCACTCTCTGAGCAGGGAGGTGCTCGCCATCACTAACGGCGAGGCCAGTGGTACTCGTGCAGCACCAGCAGGCGGGGCGCAGTTCCCGGAGCAAGTGTTAGCTGATGAAGCCTCAGCCAATGCCCCTACGATGGAGACTGAGGAGGCAAAGACACAGCGCCGCGCCAGGAACGCTGCACGAGCAGAGCGGTGTCAACGACTTGCAGAATCTTTACCTATCCGCAACCTCGAAACTTCCATGGATGCTGTCGCTGCTCGGGCCCACGACACTCCAGAAGCTTGCCTCTACTCGCTCAATGCCCTCGGCCGGTCAATGCAACTAGGATGTGTGCAGGCCATGATCGCCGATCTCGCGGAGGAAGCGTACGTCTTGGTGACCACGAGGGCCAACAGACAAGCTGATCCAAGCAACCACGGAAGTAGCGGCAGCAATCACGGTCGCAACAACGGTGGCAATCCTAACCCGGGTCCCAACCATAGTCGTACGGTGGAACGGCCTGCTGCCAGCCGCAACCGTGACCGCAGGACTGGAAAGCCCGTCGGCTATGATGCTTCCCCCGGTGGCGGTGGCCACGAGGGGAGCATCACCAGCGGCGGGCATGCTTCAGGCTGCGACTACGATGCACGCTCCACAATCACCAATCGACGCAAGGCCTGGGAACTCGCGGACAACTCGGACGGCTTTCCCGCGTTTTCAAAACACCTCCGGAATCTCCTGCTGCCCGAGAAGTTCAAACCCCTGGGCATCACCAAGTATGAAGGCAAGCAAGACCCAAGACAATGGCTGCGCTGCTACTGTCTAGCCATTGAAAATGCTGGAGGTGACGCAGACACTAAGTGTCCCTACTTCCCCCTCTGCACGGAGAAAGAGCCGCTAATGTGGCTCGAGTCCCTCGACAAACACTCCATCAACTCGTGGGAGGATCTCAAGAAACGCTTCACCGGCAATTACGCTGGCGCTCTTGGACGCGCGGGCACCAAGATGGACTTGGTGCAAATCAAGCAAGACAAAGGCAAATCCCTCCGTAGCTTCATGCGCCGGTTCTTCGACAAAAGGGCCACTGTGGTCGATGTCACCGAGAAGGAGGTGATTGAATGCTTCCAACAAGGACTTCGGGACCTCCAGACCTTCGAGCAGTTCGGACAAAATCGCCCGGCTACCATCACCAAGCTCAAGAACATGATCACTATCTGGGCTGATGAAGAGGATCGGGCGGACAACAAGTACAAGTCTAACCAAGTCAACAATCACAACTTGGGGAACAACCACAACAACTACAACAACAAGGGCAAGCAGCCAGCCGGTCGCCCCAACAACAACTACTTAGGGCCCAATCGCAAACGCAAGCCAGACAATACTGTCACGGCAATGGGCCAATCTTCCTCGAGCAGCAAGTCCAAGAAGAACTCAGACCCCCCATCCTTCCAAAAGCTACTCAAGGAGGAGTGCCCGTGGCACCCGGAGGCAAACCACACCACCAAGCAATGCTATCAGCTTCGTCGAGCCCTGAAGACCACTCCAGAACCTCCGCACCCGAAGGAGAAGAAGGGCAACGACAAGGACAACGGTGGGGGCAACAGCGCCTTTTAGGATGCCGACCGCACCGTCAACATCATCTTCGGTGGTCTACCCACCAAGCGCTCCCAGAAGCTCACACTTCGGGAGATCCGTTGAACCGGCCACTCCCACCGTACTCAGGTGGTCAGAGGTCCCGTTTACCTTCTCCCAAGTGGATCAATGGACAAGCTTCTTTGATCCAGGATGGTACCCACTAGTCCTAGATCCAGTCGTCGCTGGCTCGAGGCTCACCAAGGTTGTCATCGACAGCGGCAGCGGACTCAATGTCCTGTTCACCAAGACACTCCAGAAGATGGGCCTCGACATCACCGACAAACTGTCCAAGACAACTTCGCCTTTCTACGGCATCGTCCCGGGGAACACGACTGTACCCCTAGGTCAGGTGGTTCTACCAGTTACCTTCGGGACCAAGGAGCACTACCGCACCGAGTACATCAAGTTTGAGGTCGCTGACTTCGAAACATCCTATCACGCAATACTCGGGCGTCCTGCTTTGGCCAAATTCATGGCCTTCCCCCACTACGTGTACCTGGTACTCAAGATACCGGGACCCAAAGGAGTACTCTCACTCCATGGGATCTGAAGAGGTCCTACGATTGTGACACAGAAGCCGTGGTGATCGCCTCCAACAACCAGCTCCCCAATGCCATGATGGAAGTCTACGCTGCATCCAAGAAGCTCGCCCCAAACGAACTCGAGGTCCCTGACCAGAGTGATGGGGCAACCAAAGTCAAGCCGGCCAACGAAGTGGAACTCAAGGCCATCGACCAAGGTACGGGCGACAACAGCAAGACGACCACGATCGGGGCCAACCATGACCCCAAATAGGAAGACACGCTCGTCAACTTCTTGCAGGCGAACCGCGACATATTCGCATGGAAGCCAGCGGATATGCCAGGGGTGCCCAGGAGGTTGATCGAGCACTCCCTCAACATCGACCCAAGAGCTACCCCCAAGCATCAAGCTCTTCGAAGATTCGCCCAGGACCGCAAAGAAGCCATCAAGAAGGAACTCGCAAAACTACTCGCAGCCGGGTTCATTCGCGAGGTTTTCCACCCCCAGAGGCTGGCCAACCCCGTCCTGGTCCAGAAGAAGAACAACAACGATTGGAGGATGTGCGTCGACTACACCAGCCTCAACAAGCACTGCCCCAAGGATCCCTTCGGGCTGCCGCGGATAGATCAGATCATCGACTCCACGGCTGGATGTGCACTACTCTGCTTCCTCGACTGCTACTCGGGGTACCACCAGATAGCAATCAAGGAAGAGGATCAAGAAGAGACCTCGTTCATCACCCCGTTCGGCGCCTACTGCTACACCACGATGTCGTTTGGGTTGAAGAACGTAGGCGCTACATATCAGCGAGCTATCCAGGCTTGTTTTGCGAAGCAACTCAACAAGAACGTCAAAGCCTACGTGGATGACGTGGTCGTCAAGACCAAAACTCCCGACACATTCATCGCCGATCTTGAAGAAACCTTCGCAAGCCTACACGAGTACTAGTGGTAGCTCAACTCCAACAAGTGCGTCTTTGGTGTGCCATCGGGGAAATTACTCAGGTTCATCATCAACCACCGAGGCATCGAAGCAAACCCAGAGAAGATCACTGACATGGCAGCTCCGAGCACCATCAAGGATGTGCAGAAGCTGACTGGATGCATGGCGGTGCTCAACAGATTCATCTCAAGACTTGGAGAATGTGGTCTACCCTTCTTCAAGGTACTCAAATGGCCGGAGAACTTCGTGTGGACCGAGGAGGCTGATCACGCTCTACAATAGCTCAAGGGTTTTCTGTCGAACCCCCCTATCCTCACAGCTCCACGAGACGGTGAAGAACTCCTGATGTACATTGCTGCGACTACTCATGTCGTTAGCACGGCGATCGCTGTCGAAAGGCAAGAACCCGATCACGCCTATAAGGTCCAACGACCGGTGTATTTTGTGAGCGAGGTGCTATCCGAGTCCAAGATCTGGTATCCACCGATCCAGAAGCTGCTCTACACGATACTACTCACCTCGCGGAAGCTGCGGCACTACTTCCAGGAGTATTCGATCTCTATCATGATAGACTACCCTTTTGGCGACATTCTCCATAACAAGGACGCCACGGGTAGAATTTCCAAATGGGCTGCCGAACTAGGTGCCCTATCTTTGGAGTTCAAGCCAAGGAACGCCATCAAGATGCAAGCTCTAGTGGACTTCATGGCAGAGTGGTGGGAAAATCAAGTGCCGACACCAGCCGAGCGCCCCAAACACTGGGTCATGTACTTTGACGGCTCGCTCAAGCTCGAAGGCGCAGGCGCAGGGGTACTGCTGATATCCCCCAAGGGCGAACAACTCAAGTATGTTCTTTAGATCTTCTGGAAGGTCTCCAACAACGAAGCCGAGTACGAAGCCCTGCTTCACGGACTCCGTCTCGCAATCTCCTTAGGCATCAAGCGGCTACTGGTGTACGGCGACTCCCTCGTCGTCATCAACCAAGTCAACGACTCTTGGGACCGCAACAAGGAGAACATGGACGTGTACTATGTAGAAGTGCGCAAGCTCGAGAACAAGTTCTCTGGTCCGAGTTCCACCACGTCATCCGTGACAACAACATTGCAGCGGATGTCCTGTCAAAGCTGGGATCTTCGCGCGCTCAAGTTCCTGTGGCGGTCTTCGTCCACGAGCTGCACAAGCCATCCATACCGGAGTAGGCACCTTCACCACCAACCACCGGCCCTGAGCTACTAGAACCGGGTCGGGAGGTTATGATGATCGACGTGGACAGGAGGACACCTTTCATCGACTACATCAGCAAGCAGCTACTCCCCTCCGACAAGACAGAAGCCGAGTAGATAACTCGTCGAGCGAAGGCATATGTTCTAGTCGGTGACAAGCTTTACAGGCGAGGCACAACTACAAACGTTCTTAGCAAGTGCGTCTCGACAGAGGAAGGCAAGGACATTCTAGAGGAGATACACAAAGGCATCTGCGGCAACCACGCGTCCTCACGAACCATTGTTGGAAAGGCTTTCAGGGCAGCTTTCTATTGTCCAACAGCTCTGGCCGACATGGAAGACCTAGTTCGGAAGTGCCAAGGGTGTCAATTCTTCGCCAAGCAACAACACGTCCCCGCCTACAAACTCATCACCATACCACCAACCTGGCCCTTTGCCTGCTGGGGGCACGACATGATTGGACCTCTCCCAACAGCACCAGAGGGTTTCAATAGAGTTCTGGTGGCTAGCGACAAGTTCACCAAGTGGATCGAAGTCAAGCCAGTCACATCTCCGAAGGCTGATCGAGTACTCGACTTCTTGGATGAACTCGTGCATTGCTACGGGTTCCCGAATAGCATCATCACAGATCTGGGTTCAAACTTCAACAACCACGGGTTCTGGAGCTACTGTGAGAACAGCGGGATCGATGTCTGGTACGTCTCTGTCGCTCATCTGTGGGCCAATGGCCAGGTTGAGCGCGCCAATGGGATGATACTAGATGCCCTCAAGAAGCAACTACACGACATATCCAATGACAAGGGCGGCAAGTGGCTCAAGGAGTTACCAAACGTACTCTGGGGGCTGCGCACCCAGCCAACTAAGCCCACGGGAAGATCTCCATACTTCCTGGTCTACGGATCCGAGGCAATCTTACCAGCGGATGTTATGTGGAAGTCTCCAGCAGTCGAGCACTACGAGGAAGGCGCAGCAGAAGAAGTCTGACGGGTTGACATCGACAGCCTTCAGGAGGAATGCTGTGCTTCACTTGTCCAATCCGCAAGATACCTCGAAGGAATTCGCCGCTACCACGATCGCAACATTAAGGAACGCTCCTTCAGTGTTGGCGACCTGGTACTCCGCCGTATCCAGAACACGGCAGGGCTTCACAAGCTCAACTCGCCATGGGAAGGACCATACCCAGTGGCCAAAGTCACCGGCCCTGGCTCGTATCATCTACAGACTCTCGACGGCGAAGAAATCGACAACTCATGGAACATCGAGCACCTATGTCGATTCTATTCCTAGTCCTCGACTACGGGCACCTCGGACTTGCTGTAAGCGGCCCCCCGGTCCAAGCTATCAATGTCCATGACCTGTGCTGTAAGTGGCCATCCGGTCATGGCCTACTCGGTCCCTGACCAATGCTGTAATCGGCCTTTTGGCCTTAGCTGTACATGGTCTACAAACTGTAAGCGGCCATCCGGTCCTAGTTGAAATTGGCTTTTGGCCTTAGATGTAATCATTCATCATTGATTCACAGTAATAAACATACTTTCTCTAAAGACTCCGTGTCTCTTGGCCTTGTGCCGCGCCTACTAACAGGCCAACTCCTGCAACTCACAAGTAGTCTCTGCACTACTCCTGGAGTTTTCTACTACTCCATGTTCGAGTACTATTACTCGCCACAGCCTACTCTCTAGATTCCTACTCAAGTCATACAAGGAGATACGGTTACCTCATACAAACAAACTTGGAACTCAGATAATTGACTACTACTGATTCAATTACTTGACTTTCATAAATATTGTATGTACAACCCATTGTTTTCAAGTACTTCTACGATTAAACAAGTACAAATTATTGAAGATCCAGGTGTTGAGCAATTCCTGCCACAGTCGATTCCATCTGCGCCTTATGCTCCTGGAACTTCTCATCTGAGCAGTCGGCAGCTACTCCGTGCTCCACGACCTCTAGCTTGGCCTTGGGGAAGAACGACTTCACCATGGCCAGGACTTGTTGGGGGATCGATTGCTCCAGTCGCTTCACATAATCAACAAGAGCAACAGGCGTGTCACGCAGGCGATCCACCAGTGGCCAGGGCTCCAATCTTGGCTGTCTCGGTTCGAACAACTCCGCCACCGGCTCAGCCACCTCAGTCAGCCGTTGAAGAGATGCCTTCAGTTGCTCGTTCTCCTCGACCATCTTCTCCAACGACTGCATACATGTGACAAGATCAGCATCACTGGCAAGACGAAATTTCTTGTGAGTTGCCAACTGCTGCTGGCACTCGGCAAGTTCTTGTTCAACCTCTTGTCTGGACACTTGTTCCCGGTAGAAGGCGCACTTCTAGTCGGTGATGTCGTTGTTCAGTTGCTCAATGTCGTTCTCCAGCTCTGCATTGGTAAAGGACTCAGGATATCAAGTGGGGTATTTCTACAATCAGTACTCGACGCGGAATTTTCAACGTTCAACAGCTCAAAGTACCTTTCTTCTCCTACCGAAGGGTCTTGTTCTTGCTGTTGACCTCATCCTTCTGCTTGAGGAGGGCTTGCACCTGGTTGCGGTACTTGGCGGAAGCACCATCAAGCTTGGTCTGTAGCCACGCGGTGAGGGCAATTTGTGATTGGAGCGCTTCTTCAGATTTCTCCGCGTGTGCAATTGTCTCATCATGCTCCTGCAGTAGCTCTGACTTCCGCTGAGACCTCTTTACAAGATTTTGCAGCACATATTCAAGTCAGAAGGGCTTCAATACGTTGCGCAAACCTACAATAGGTACTCGACGTACCTCAATAAATATACCCGTGCGGCGGTGTGACTCCAGCTGCATGGCAACAAGCTGGGGATCCAGCATATCATCAAACGCCAGTACCGCGTACTCACTCTCACGTGGCGCACTGGATCCTCCGCCGGACGGTACGGTGGCACTCTGGAGAGGAGCGGGGTCGTGGATAGTTGTCTCGTGGATTACCATCTGCTCTTCTTCCAGATCAACCACCTCTATCACCGCCGCTGGGTCGGCGGTCTTCTTCGGATGCCCGGGAGCTCGGTCTTCACCGCTTTCCACTTGTCCTGCTGCCACTTCTGGGATGCTAGTCGCCACTTCCTTTGGGCCTGCTCCAGACAACGCCATCAGGTTGTTAACTGGCTCGGGGGCTGTGGCATAAGTTGTTATAAAAGCTTCGATTACTTTCTGCCACAGTAAACACAAACCTGTGGCAGCGTTGACTTCAACTTCAGGAGTTTCTTCTGCTGGGGGTTGAGAGGAGGGAATGTTCTCTTCTGCAATTGTTGGGCGGTTTCCGCCACCACCAACAGCGCTGGTGTTCCCTTCCTCCCAATCCAGATCTGTGGACATCCTGCAAAACATCAAGATAATCAAGAAAATCAAGGTCTCGTGACTACTTATCAGAACAAGTACTCGAAGTCTCGACTACTTACACAGACGATCGGGGTGGTGCCTTGGGCATCCCGAGGAGCTTGAGCAATCCACTGGCTTTTCCCGATGATTTCCGAGTGCTCGTGGTCTCCTCTGGATGACTTGTGCCTGCCGGCTCTTCTACTTGTTCCTGTGCCGGCTCGGGCGCATGATCTTCAGTGGCTACATTACCACTGGTCTCCCTCATGGGCGAAGGCACTAGCGCCTCCTCCATGGCCATGTCTTCTGGCGACGACGGCACCGACTGGGTACCTGCTGTTGTTGCGGTCATCGTCTCTAGATCCTGCATAAACAAATATTAGTACCCACAGTCCCAGAATACGACTCAACGAGTACTAATTGTACCACTTATCTCCGTGGTTTGGGTGGTGGTCTTCTTCACCAGCCGCTTACCGACAGCAGTTCTCTTCTTCTTCGGCGGCGGCGGGAGGCCATCTTCCTCAAAGCTAGCTGGCCTTTTCTTAGACTTGCCAGCAGATGACTCGGCTTCACCAGACGGATGCGCCTTCAGCTCGAATCGCTTGCACAGCGAGACGTCGTCCTCTGAGGTGGTCACCTCTTCCTCTTCCACTACTTCCTCTGAGGAGGAAGCGCCCGTCACATATGGACACCTGGGATCTACACGGACTTCATCTGACCCAGGTGGAGGGGGCATCGAGTAAAAAAAGTCAACATCCTCCTGCATATCAGCAAGATGTCAGCTATTATTCGACTGCTTTGACAAATAAGTACTCGAGGGCTCTGTCCACGACTACTAACCTGTTTGGGAGGATTCTCTGCGCTGAACTCTCTCACTGCGGCTGCTGGAATCTTTTTCAGCTTCGGGAACATCTTCTGCAGCCGCTCCATGACTTCATCACTGGACAGCTCCTCTGGAGACATCCGTGATGGATCCTGGAGCCCTAAGTACTGGTAGCCCATGTTCTCCCTCTGCATCAAGGGATGTATCCTTCGCTTCAAGAAACTGAAGGCTACTCGTTCAGCCGTCAGTCCCATTCCCTTCAGCCTGGCGATCCGCTCCAGCAGTTCCGGTACTTGGTGACACTCGTTGAAGTTTGGCTCCTCGTTCCATATCATGTTGTGTACCGGTGCAAACATGCTAGGCTTTGGCAGCTGCGGCGGGTGGTTCGAGATATAGAATCATTTGAATTTCCAATCTTGGTTGGAGTCCGGCAGCTTGTAGTTGAAGTACAAGTCTGACACTTTCTGTCGCATCTAGATGCCGGCTCCACCGACGACCTGCGGCGCTAGATGGTTTGGCTTGTGCTTCACGCGGAACAGCTTCCGGAACAGCACCCAGTGCGGACAGATCCCCAGAAATACTTCGCAAAAATGCACGAAGATGGCGGTGTGGAGGACTCCGTTCGGATTCAGGTGGACGTGCTCGATCTTGTAGAAATCCAGCAGCACCCTGAATAAATCTGATGTCGGCAGCCCTAATCTGTGCTCCATGAAACGCGCGAACATGGGGATCTCCTCCGGATTCTTCTCGAAGAGCCAGGCGTCACCAGTGGCGGCGGTCCATCCAGCGATGGTCTTCTCCTGCAATAGGCTGCCGGTCACTAGCAACTGGATCTCCTCCTCCTTCATGTTACACTTCTTCTAGGAACATGCCTGATTTGGGGGCACCTTAGCGGCGACCTTCCCCAGCTTCGGGACTAGTGGCAATTGTGGCACTTCCTTCTTCTTCCCGCGGCTTGATTTTCGCGACCCCTGCGCACTGGATCCGGTGCTCTTCATCCTATTGGTCACGAGCATCTTCTGTCGCATTCGCTCGAGGGCTACGAAGAGGGTGGCAGTGGCGACGGCGCAGTTAGGGTTGCGGGAGAGGCATGGGGGAGAGAGCTCTGTTTCAAATCTGGAATTGGGGCTGTGGCTGCGAATGGGTGTGGAAACCCTAAGGGGCCCGACCTCTCTATTTATAACTGCTTAGTGAAGCGACAAAATGGGATGGATTCATTTATTTCCACGACTTGGCTGCTCCGGCTCGGGGGCTCGACTACTAGATGGGTAGTACTACCCAGTCAGTGAATCTGGATATCAAACATTGGCCACATTCTACAGACAGTTGACCCTTCAATCCGAGATACTACTCGACTTCAGGCTCGGGGGCTCCGTGCCACGTGTCCTTCGGTTTTACAAGTTTCTCCGGATTTTTTGGGATAAGACTAGTCCACATTTCAGATTGACCCTCAACTTGATTCTGTCGATTCAACTTAAGGCTCGGGGGCTAGACTCTATATGGAGTTCGATTTTGCAATCGAACTTCCATATGGTTTTCAAGACTAGGCGAGTACTATTGAAGATTTTCAGAGAAGAACTTGGGGATGCTTGGGAACTTCTCAGAAAATCTTCAAGACTACTCGCATGGTGTGCTGGAGTACATACTAGCCTCGTTGCAGCTCAAGATGAGATCGATGGCTTCGCTTGGAGTACTCGGGGACGCTTCAGGACTACACGTGAAGGCATTAGAGGCTACTTTCGCTGCAGCACTTGCCAGAAACGTACTCGGGGGCTTGTCGTACAGACATCCATGGGCCTACCAGCCAGGTGGACCATGCCCGTACAGGGGACGAGTACCCCCGGGACTACTCGTACATGGAGACGCGGTGCAAGACGACGTAGTCTACATGGAAACTGCAGTATTAGTACCAGAATAGGAAAGCTTCTATTGTACATAGAGTAAGCCTACCTCCTAGTCGTATCCAACCAGTACTCCTGTACTCAAATCGACTTGTAACCCTGCCTTCCAGACTATATAAGGCAAGGCAGGGACCCCTCCTGAACATACGCAATCAATCAAGCTACACACTACATACAGGACGTAGGGTATTACGCATACTGCGGCCCGAACCTGTCTAAACTGTGTGTCTCGTGTCTCACCATCGGGTTGCAGATCTCGATGAGCCCCACCATAGTCTACCTCGGGTAGTCCCCTCGGTAGGTTGCCAGGACGAAACACCGACAGGCGAGTCGGGTGTGTGCGTGTCGCGCGAGTCGAGAAATTTAAATCTAAATCTAACTCCAAAATTAAATCTAAAATAAACTCTAAATCAAAAATTAAAATAAACATATATATATATATATCAATTAAAAAAAGGGCTGACGTCAGCCACCAAGGGGCTGACGTCAGCCCCCAAAATCCCACCGACCGGGGCGTTCGGCAGAGGCGAGGCCGGCGGACGGCGGAGGCGAGGCCGGGACGCGGAGGCGAGGCCGGTGGACGAGGGAGGCGTAGGCGAGGCCAGCGAACAGCGAGGCGAGGGCCGGGGCGCGGCGGAGAGGACAGGTGTGCCAGCAGAGAGAGCCCAGCACGTCCGCGCACGCGTGGAGGCGGTCGGCCGGCGCGGAGGTGGGGCCGAGGATTGTTGACATTGCAAACGACATCGACTAGAAATAGATATAAGATCCATCTCTATCGACGGCACCAGGAATGCAGAGGTATATCTTAACATAATGCTAAGTGTATATCGATGTTGCTTTCAGATAAACTAAAAAGATAAATCCGCTACAGGTCATAGCACAACTTGATCTAGGTTGTCATCCCTGACAGAAGTGCCACTAAAACGCATGGATTGGTAACCTTACATATGCCTTGGATCTCTAGATAAGAAAATATATAACTATGGGTATCCACAAGCGCACAGATATGAATATACCCTTGTAGCATTTTAACCAGGAGTAAACCAGGTATCGTATTTATATTCTACCACAGGGAAAGCAGTCTTCTATCTATAATAACAAATACATGCACATATCTTAGTTGTGTAATGTAGAGTGGCCAAAATATATCAATTACTATAAACAGGGATAAGTCACATAAAGATAAAGATAATGATAGCATTGATCAAGTCATGACATCCATAAGCCACTAGAAAGTGTCAATATAGAAAGAAGAAGCGTTTTCACAGCCTAGTTAGTAAGGATACTCCTCAGTAACTCTAAACTATATGTCAATGCAAACTATGATTAGTGCAATATATTTAACAATCATGGAAGAAGAACAAATATACTTATGCATGGGGAGACTACCCAGGAGGATCAAGGCCGAAACTTGAAACAACCCAAATAGTATAAGGCTCCACTAGTCCTACACACGGGGGGGTGGACTGCAAAGGACTCAATAGTGCTGTCACCACCACGATCTACCACACGACCCGGCATGTAGGGTGCAATCGCAGGCAAATACAGTATAAGCACCACGCTTACACTATCTTTACCACTCACCCATGTTAACAAATGATCTAGGTGAGGGCTATACGACTCCATACGCAAATATAAAAGTAAATCAACTATGCTAAACATGTAATCATAATAAACACCAAAGCATATAATCTCGAATATAATCATTGATAAGAACATATGTCTCAACAGCAATTGTAAATAACTCATTAAGAAGAACTTACAAAAGCGAAGCTAGATCAGTATCTCGACCAGCTTCTACACGATCAGGAGCCAAGTTGAACCTTGCCTCCTCCTAGATCTAGACTAGTTGGCTACTCTCGCTATATGGTGTTTCTAGGGCATAGTCTCTCTAACTTGATGACTTCTTGATCTCTGAATGAGAATTGAATGAATCTGATGCCTCAGCCAGGGGGTCAGGGGGGTTGCTTATATAGTCCTGAGGGGATGCCATGCGCCGTACGGTCAAACCGACCCAACATGTGGTTTAGATTGATCCTAAGAGGCGGTGGAGGAGCCTTCTGGAAGCAGGGCTGAGGTGGCGCCCAGAGGGGGGGCCGATCGGCTCCACCACCAGGCCGATCGGCCTGGTGTGGGCCCCTCTTGGGGTGTGCTTCGGCCAGGGTGCTTCTTGCCCCTTCCAGATGATTCTTTCTTGGGTGCCAAGTCACGTTGAGTTCCGGAGTTCTCTGGAGTCTTCTAGAATTGTCTCTTTTCCTATTTTTCTGATTAGTCCCTGTAAAATATAGAATTTGCCAAAACTCCAGGAAAACTGTTAGTGACACCCTATTCTAAGTTGGTATTAACAATTATGCTCTTTTCTTATGTTTGTTTAACTTATAAATATTTAAGATAAAATATGTCAACAAACTCCCCCAAGCTTACCCTTTGCTAGTACCTAGCAAAGATATACTGTAGCAGGATCAGGAGTTGCTGCAATGCTTTCACACCTCATAAAAGAAGTACTATGATTTTCAAAAATAAATTCTCCTCAACCAGATTGCACTATCTTACCTTTAACCATGGTGTGTAGCCCTTTCATAAATCTTAAGCAATTAAAAGACAAAACAATCAAGTCAAGCAGTATATCTCAAATTCTTTGATCAACTATCATCCTGGGATTTTGCAAAATTTCAAATAAAACTCAGAGATCCTGTGCATGACCCTCTCAAGTATGGAGTCACACTTGGCAAGATATGTATGGCGGGATGATAGTGTGATGAGGGTGAAAGGTGGTAAGCCTTTAGCCTTTTTATAGTATCTTTTTCTTCTCATGTTCTTAGACTATATCTCTCTTTCTAAGACTTTAAGATCTGGGCTTTCCATTCTTGGAGAGGTGGGCTCTACTCGCCCCGGACTTTTGTTCATTTTTCTCGCTCCTTAGAGATGTGGGCTCTTCTCGCCCTCGAAGACGTGTCCATTATTCATCTCTAAATTTATTTTTCAGGGAGGTAGGCCTTACTCGCCTAGTATGACACTTGTTCTTTTCTCTCCCTCTCTCGTCTCACTTTTTCCTCTCTCCTCTTTTTTTTCTCTTTTTTCTCTTTTTTTCGAATGTAGCCCCAGATATTTTTTGACACAATGAGAGAGACATATCCAAGAATTGCATGAGCTATTTTGTAACATGGCTTGTGGCTAAATGGATAATGCGTACTTCCGGGTTAGAAGCAGCATAAATTGTGAAGTGGAAAGGAATGATCTTGATGTGTATGACAAGCTCTCAAGGATCATAAACACAGGAACTCATCATGGAGGATTTTTCATGATTTAAAAAGATAAACAAGGAATCAAGTTTCTCTAGGAAATTGATAAACAGCAGCTCAACTTTTCATGAATCATCTTTCAAAGCCTAGACTCAGATTAAGCATGTACTTCCCACAGGTTCTGGGTTTAGAGCAAATTAAGCATTTAAAGCTTTAGGAGAATCTAGGTCTAAAAACTAAGTATTTTAAGAGGTATTACGGCGGAGCAACTATTCATCATTTCCAAGCATATATCATCAAGACCATTATTTAAGAAAAACCAACTAGCAGACTCTAGCATTTATTTAAACTTTAACACACTAAGACTCTTTAACTTAAGCAGACATATAACTAATATTTAAAAACATAGGTTGATAATACTTATCGTGATAACTGGGGGTGCTCTCCCCCAAGCTGGATCTTGAAGTAGTCCTTGATTGGTCCTTGGAACTTGCTTGCCCTCGGGTTATCCCTGTAATCATTAATTTCGCACATACCCGAAGGAACAAATTCTAGGATTATGTTGTGAGCCTTCATGTGCCCACTTCTTTTTGGGTTTTTCTGAAAAGTGTGGACCTTCATGTGCCCACATATTTTTGTAGATTTTATATGCAAAAAGGGATGCTGATGCAAAAACATAAGAATGTAAAATTTATTTATGCCGCCACAGCAAGGAGTACTTGCATGGGGCCTTACAGAACAAATGCAGATGCAAACATATTTCTGGTCTTTTTAAATGCAGGTATAGGTAAATAAATATGCTAAAGGAGACATGCTAAATTAAAAATGCTGATAAATCCCGAGTTACCTCTCGGCGAGAGTTTCAAGTACTTACTCCCATGGCGTGCAGACACCTCGTCGGAATGTTGTGTCTGGTATGATCTCGACGAGCGGCGTAGATGAGGTAGCCGAAGGAGTCGTTTGTTCAATTGGTAACGTGGGTAGTGGTAGGTCTTCCGAAGGTGTATTGCTGTCTTTCTTCCTCCAAACTTGTTTCTTCGGTGGAGACCTTTCTGGAGTGAACGGTCTAGTGTTCTTGACTGGTAGGAGCTGAGCGGACTTCTCTTTAATCTCCTCTTCAATGTTCTTGATGTCCGTCAACTTCGTGTTTAACTTGCGTTGCAATTTCTGAATGCGTCTCCGCGTCTTGTTCGTCTTGGGCTGCTCAGCGTTAGTATAAGTATTAAAGTAGCAGCGTACCTTCTCACTTCTGAACTGGAAGTGGATCTCGCCCGTCCTGATGTAGATGATTGATCTTGTGGTGTTCAAGAACGGTCTCCCAAGTACTATGGGAGGATCTTGCTCTTCATCTCCCATGTCTATGACTAAAAAGTCAGTGAGGACATAGTGATCTTTTATCTTGACGGGTACGTCTCGTGTAATTCCCTCCGGGAATCGGTGTGATTGGTCCGCCATCTGCAGCATTATGTAGGTGGAATACAAAGGCAGGTCACCATATATTAATTCATAGGTTACCTTAGACATTAGGTTGATGCCCGATCCCGTGTCGCAGACAACTCGCTGGAAGTTCCATTGATTGATGGAGCAGTGGATTGATGGCACTCCAGGGTCGTCTAGCTTTGGCAGCAGTGGTGAAGGAATGAGGTTCTTGTTTTCTGGTTGAATTGTGTTGATCATCCAAACTTCCTCCACGTGTGGTCGAGGTTGATTGTTCTTCTTATTCTTCCTCTTATTTCTCCTTTTCTTCTCGACAGCTGGCTTGTGTTCTTCAGGGTAAGGATATTGGGGGTGTGCGGGAGTTCTTAAGACCTTATTCTTGAAACTGAATCTCTCCCTCTTCCCGTTGATAGTGAAGATGATCTTCGCATTATTGGCGTAGATGATGGCCTTGGCTGTGGCGAGGAAAGGACGTCCCAGAATGATTGGGGCGTTCTCACTTCCGCCAGTCTCAACAACAGCGAAGTCGGCAGCTATGTAGGAGCTTCCTACCCCCAGACATATGTCATCTAGGATGCCCTTGGGGTAGCATAATGACAAGTCTGCAAGCTGCAAGCACATGGTTGTGTACAATAAAGGTGAACCATTGATTTTCTGATATATTACCTTGGGCATTATGTTGACGCTAGACCCAAAGTCACATAGTGCATTCTCGAAAGTGTAGGCTCCAATAGTGATGGTGATGACGGGCCTCCCTGGATCTCCTCTTTTGGCGGGCATGCCCCAGTCAGTCCACTCTGGGCCTTCTTCTGTCTTATTAGCGCAAACACCTACATAATAAATATCGACAAGATTTGCAGATTCTAATTCTTCCGACTGGCCCGGAATCTTACCTGGGTTAGCCGTGGGAACAGATGATGCCAGCTGAGATATCTGAGATTCTATCATTTTATTAAAGCTATGCTGGTTCTTAATGGCAGAAGAAAAGCTTTCCATTTTATTACTAATAGTTTCTAACATTTTATCATTGGAGGCTAATTTCTTAGACAGATTATCCATAACTCTACCCTGGTTTTGGACTAACTCTCTTAAAGGTGGAAAATTATTGGAAGAGTTATTACCTTGATAGTTACCTGAATAGTTACCTGGGTAGTTGGGCCTCTGCTGGGTCCATCCTTGATTTTGCTGGGGACGATATTGGTTGTTGTTGTTGATGTAGTTCACGTCCTCCTCTAGCTGTGGGCATCGATTGCCCGAGTGTCCAGTGCTTCCACACTCTTCACAGGTCATGCGGGAATCGAAGAGTTGCATGACTTCCTTCTTCTCAGGGGCTTTGTCTTCAAGCCTCTTCATGATTAAGTCCATTTTGGCAGACAGCATGTCTACCTCCTTGAGCTAGTGCATTCCTCTTTCTTTCTTGCGGGGTTGACGCTCCTCATTCCAAGCTTGATTGGACGCCATCTTTTCCACAAGGTTAGTAGCTTGAGTAAGTGTAAGGGACAGGAAAGCAACCTCTAGCTGCAGCATCCATCGTTTCACGGGTGTTGGTAGTGAGCCCGTGGTAGAAGGTTTGGATGAGCAACCAGTTCTCCATTCCGTGGTGCGGGCACTCTAAGATGTAGTCTTGGAAGCGCTCCCACGCTTCAAGAATAGATTCATCATGTTGCTGCTGGAAACTTGAGATTTTCCCCCGTAAGGCATTGATTTTGCCTATAGGAAAGAACTTTGCCAGAAAGGCAGTAGAACACAGTGTCCAAGTTGTGAGGTTATCTTTGTTGGAGTAAAACCATTGCTTCTTTTGCCCCAAGAGTGAAAATGAGAATAAACGAAGTAGGATTGCATCACTTGGCACATCTTTGATCGTGAGGGTGCCACATATCTCCAAGAAATGTTGAAGGTGTGCGTTGGCATCCTCATGAACTTTTCCACAAAATTGGCTAGCTTGTACCATGTTAATCAGTGCAGGCTTGACCTCAAAAGTTCTATCCCCCACATTGACTGCCGGACCAGTGTTGTCCGGAGTCGGTGCGGAGTACTCGCGAAGGGTCTTGGTTGCCATTACTTCAAACGTGGGTGTTAAGCTTCGCACTGTTGAATCTTCCAAGGCAAAGGTTGTGGGCCGAGGCTTGGACTTGGGCTTGAGCCTTGCCTTCCTTAGGATTTTCTCAGGATCTGATACGAAGTTGTCCGGAAGATTCTTATTCATTCATTACCCTGAAATCAGATAGACAAAAGTGGAAAGAACAAGGGTAAGCCTGTTTCAGCAATGATAATTTGGATTCTCGATACATTATGTGTGAGAGATGCATATATGTTATTACTAAATTTATTCTATCTAGGCTATAGACTGTCTTTCCCCGGCAACGGCGCCAAAAATGCTTGTTGACATTGCTAACGACATCGACTAGAAATAGATATAAGATCCATCTCTATCGACGGCACCAGGAATGCAGAGGTATATCTTTACATAATGCTAAGTGTATATCGGATGTTGCTTTCAGATAAACTAAAAAGATAAATCCGCTACAGGTCATAGCACAACTTGATCTAGGTTGTCATCCCTGACAGAAGTGCCACTAAAACGCATGGATTGGTAACCTTACATATGCCTTGGATCTCTAGATAAGAAAATATATAACTATGGGTATCTGCAAGCGCACAGATATGAATATACCATTGTAGCATTTTAACCAGGAGTAAACCAGGTATCATATTTATATTCTACCATAGGGAAAGCAGTCTTCTATCTATAATAACAAATACATGCACATCTCTTAGTTGTGTAATGTAGAGTGGCCAAAATATATCAATTACTATAAACAGGGATAAGTCACATAAAGATAAAGATAATGATAGCATTGATCAAGTCATGACATCCATAAGCCACTAGAAAGTGTCAATATAGAAAGAAGAAGCGTTTTCACAGCCTAGTTAGTAAGGATACTCCTCAGTAACTCTAAACTATATGTCAATGCAAACTATGATTAGTGCAATATATTTAACAATCATGGAAGAAGAACAAATATACTTATGCATGGGGAGACTACCCAGGAGGATCAAGGCCGAAACATGAAACAACCCAAATAGTATAAGGCTCCACTAGTCCTACACACGGGGGGTGGACTGCAAAGGACTCAATAGTGCTGTCACCACCACGATCTACCACACGTCCCGGCATGTAGGGTGCAATTGCAGGCAAATACAGTATAAGCACCACGCTTACACTATCTTTACCACTCACCCATGTTAACAAATGATCTAGGTGAGGGCTATACGACTCCATACGCAAATATAAAAGTAAATCAACTATGCTAAACATGTAATCATAATAAACACCAAAGCATATAATCTCGAATATAATCATTGATAAGAACATATTCTCAACAGCAATTGTAAATAACTCATAAAGAATAACTTACAAAAGCGAAGCTAGATCAGTATCTCGACCAGCTTCTAGACGATCAGGAGCCAAGTTGAACCTTGCCTCCTCCTAGATCTAGACTAGTTGGCTACTCTCGCTATATGGAGTTTCTAGGGCGTAGTCTCTCTGACTTGATGACTTCTTGATCTCTGAATGAGAATTGAATGAATCTGATGCCTCAGCTAGGGGGTCAGGGGGGTTGCTTATATAGTCTTGAGGGGATGCCATGCGCCGTACGATCAAACCGACCTAACAAGTGGTTTAGATTGATCCTAAGAGGCGGTGGAGGAACCTTCTGGAAGCAGGGCTGAGGTGGCGCCCGGGGGGGGGGGGCGATCGGCCCCGCCACCAGGCCGATCGGCCTGGTGTGGCCCCCCCTCGGGGTGTGCTTCGGCCAGGGTGCTTCTTGCCCCTTCCAGATGATTTTTTCATGGGTGCCAAGTCACGTTGAGGTCTGGAGTTCTCTGGAGTCTTCTAGAATTGTCTCTTTTCCTATTTTTCTGATTAGTCCCTGTAAAATATAGAATTTGCCAAAACTCCAGGAAAACTGTTAGTGACACCCTATTCTAAGTTGGTATTAACAATTATGCCCTTTTCTTATGTTTGTTTAACTTATAAATATATAAGTAAAATGTGTCAACAGGGATGTCGGCGCCGAGGTGGGGCCGGCGACGACGGGGACGGCCGACGGTGATGGGGACGAATGGCGGCGATCCACGCGGGGAGGGTGCACGGTGGCCGGTGCGGAGGAGGGTGTCAGCGCGGAAGCTACGGGGTGGCGTCGATCGGGGTGGCCGGAGGGGCGGTGCGGAGGCATCGGGGACGGCGGAGGCGGCGCGGACGGCAGAAGGCGGCGGAGAGGAGGCGGCGGAAGAGGGGGGTGAAAATTTGCCTAAGTGCCGGGGAGGGAGAAGGGTAGGGGGGCTATGTAGCCCGACACATTTGTACCGGGGCTTAACTAGCCCCGGTACAAATGACCTCATTTGTAACGGGTGATGTCTAGCCCCGGTACAAATGGGCTTTTCGTTTGGCGTGAGAACGAAAAGCCATTTTGTACCGGGGCAAGACATGGCCCGGTACAAATGTGCTTTTCATTTTGTTTTCATTATTTTCCTTTAATTTTATTTAAATTGGTAGTTTATTTATTATAAATCATATACAACGCACAAAATGACGGAAAAAACTTAGTTTTCTTACTTTAAATATATACTATGGAACAATACATTTAACAATCAAAATGGCAAACATTTAACTTAGTATTCTTAGTATTCTTCTAATGGACGTTATTTTCTCCTTCACTTTAACAACTAAAAATAAATTTTTTTTCATGTAAAATCCTCCTTAAATAGAACAGCCAGTGCTATTACTATGGTAATAGTGATTTGGTCTTCCTCATGTATATTTCTACGTAAAATTATTATTTCATATTTAATGAAGATAAAAATTGACATAGTTACTATTTTTAAGAAGATAAAACTACTTAATTGAAGGATCAAGACCAAATAAAATGATTGACTAATTAAAATAGTTTATATTCTCAAATCATAGCAAAAAATTACAATACTTCCTCTTCAACGTAAGTATGGAGTGTCCTCTTCGGCTAAGAGGAGGCTTGGGTCAACCTTAACTGAAAATGGAGGAAGGTTATGGAACTGATCATAATCTTCTGAAATGTCAGTCTTGTCCTCAACTCCAACGATTTTTCTTTTTCCTGGTAGAACTATGTGACGCTTTGGCTCATTGTCAATCGCCTTGTCAGCGCCCTTTTTTAGTTGGAGGTTTGCTTGACATGTCTTTCACGTAAAAAACTTGAGTCACATCATTGGCTAGGACAAATGGTTCGTCTTTGTATCCAATCTTGTTGAGATCCACTATTGTCATCCCATAGTTGTCTGTCGTTACACCTCCTCCAGTATTTTTGACCCACTGGCACTTAAAAAGAGGGATTTTTAAAGGTCCATAGTCCAATTCCCATATCTCTTCAATGACACCATAGTATGTTTCTATATGACTATTTTTGTCTATTGCATCTATACTGACACCGCTGTTTTGGTTCGTGCTCTTTTGGTCTTGGGCTCTCGTGTAGAATATGTACCCCTTTATCTTGTAGCCTTGGAACGTAAGCACCGTGATAGATGGACCTCTAGCCAACCATTGCAGTTGCTCCTCAATAGTTTTATTACCGTTCAGCTTTTTTCGTAACCAAGTTCCAAAAGTATCTAAGTGATGACGTGTAATCCAGGCCTCAATCTTCCCTTTGTTTGAGGCCCGTACAATGGACTTGTGCTCTTCTGTGTATGGAGCCACTACGGATATTGTTGCAGGACAGTGGCATGTGCTTTACGAAATAACGTTTCATCCATATCCATCCTTTGCCTCTTCCCTAGTGTGCCCTTTCCCCTGAGTCTCCCCTCATGGCGTGATATAGGTAGTCCAATCAGAGCAAGCTCGTCAATAAAGTCGACACAAAACTCAATGACCTCCTCTATAGCATATCCCTTTGTGATGCTTCCTTCAGGACGGGCACGATTATGGATATACTTCTTAAAACCAGACATCAAGCACTCAAAAGGGAACATGTTGTGTAAATACACAGGCCCGAGGATCAAAATCTCTTCAACAAGATGGACTAGAAGGTGGGTCATGACAGTAAAGAAAGAAGGTGGAAAGATCACCTCAAAACTGATGAGGCATTGCACAACATCTTTCTGCATCTGCACTAGCTTGTCTGGATGGATTGCCTTTTGAGAGATCTGGTTGAGGAATGCACATACCTTGACGACTACCAATCTCACATTCTCTGGTAGAATACCCCTTAGTGCAACAGGCAGCAATTGTGTCATCAACACGTGGCAGTCATGAGCCTTCAGATTTGTGAATTTTTTCTATTTATAATTTATTATTCGTTGTATATTTGAGGAGTAGCCCGTCGGGACGTTGATACTATTCAAGCAATCAAACATCATCTTCTTCTCTTCCTTGCTTAGAGTGTAACTAGAAGGGGCCAAGTCATTTCCATTCTCTCTCTTTTCGGGAGGCACATCATCTCGTAATTTCATCAATTCCTGATCCCGATGTGCTTCAATTGTATCTTTTGACTTCCCGTATACACTTAGGTGGCCAAGCAAGTTCAAGCAAAAATTCTTCATCACATGCATCACATCAATTGCATTGCAAACCTCAAGTACTTCCCAATAAGGTAGCTCCCAAAATATCGACTTCTTCTTCCACATGGCTGCATGTCCATCCATGTCGTTTGGAACAGATTGGCTACCAGAACCCTTCCCAAACACTACCTTCAAATCTTTGACCATAGAAAATACAAGTTTACCATCATAGTGCAGGGGCTTCTTACGTTTTTCTCCAACACCTTCAAAATGCTTTATTCCTGCTTCTCTTAACGAGTGCTTAGGAGGAAGAAACTGACGATGGCCCAAATACACAACTTTTTTACTGTGTTTTAGATACATGCTGCAAGTATCATCTAAACAGTGCGTGCGTGCTCGGAATCCCTTGGTTGTTTGTCCTGATAGGTTACCAAGTGCCGGCCAATCATTAATGGTTACGAACACCAATGCTCGTAGATCAAAGATCTCCTTCTTGTCCTCATCCCACACAGGTACACCTTTTTCCTCCCATAATGTTTTAAGCTCATCAATCAATGGTCTTAGGTACACATCGATGTCGTTGCCTGGCTTCTTTGGGCCTTGGATGATTATTGGCATCATGATGAACTTCCGCTTCATGCACATCCAGGGAGGAAGGTTGAACATACATAATGTCACAGGCCAAGTGCTGTGACTACTACCAAACTCACCGAATGGATTGAATCCATCTGTACTTAAACCAAACCAAATGTTCCTTGCATCCTTTTCGAACCCGGGAAATTCTCGATCAATTAATCTCCACTGCGACCCATCAGCGGGGTGCCTGATCTTGTCATTTTGTTTACGTTCTTCTTTGTGCCAACGCATCAACTTTGCATTGGTCTTGCACCTGAATAGATGCTTCAGCCATGGTATCACTGGAAAATACCACACCACCTTGGCAGGAATCTTCTTCTTCTTCTTCTTATTCTTCTCCCCCTCAACATCATAAGGATCATCTCGTGGAATCTTATAACACTGCGCTTCGCACATGGGACAAGCCTCTAATTTCTCATATTCTTTACCACGGTACAGGATATAGTCATTAGGGCACACATGTATCTTTTGTACCTCCAAACCTAGAGGACAAACGACCCTTTTAGCTTTGTACGTTGACGCTGGCAATTCGTTACCCTCGGGAAGCATGTCCTTCATGATCAACGATAACTCATCAAAGGCCGTGTCAGAAATTCCGTTTCTCGCCTTCCATTGCAGCATTTCCAATATTGTACCCAACTTCTTGTGCCCCTCTTTGCAATCCGGGTACAAGGGTTTCTTGTGATCTTCTAACATACATTCAAATTTCTTTGACTCCTTCACCTTTACGCCACAATCTTCCTTTGCCTCTCGCAACACCTCACCGAGAGCATCATCTACTTCTTGATTCTCTCCCATTACATCATAATCCTCTTCCATTGGTTCATCTTCAAAGGCACCACCTTGAGTCCAGTCAGGAATAGTGTCATCTTCTTCTTCGTCATCTTCCATTAAAACACCTCTTTCGCTATGCTTTGTCCATACAAAATAGTTTGGCATGAATCCCCATTTGAATAGGTGATCGTGAAGACTCTTTATCGATGAGTAATCCTTCTCGTTTTTGCATTTTTTGCATGGACAGATAATGAAACCGGACGGGGGCTTGTTGGATTCAGCCACTTGTAGAAATCCATTCAATCCATTAATGTAATCCGACGAGATCCTCTTTTCAGAGTACATCCATTGTCGATCCATCTAAAAAGTATCACCAGACAAAAAATCTCATTATCATGCAACATGTTCAAATTAAAGAAATATAATACTTTACCAAAAGATAAAGTGCTCACGTACAATCCACATGATACAATTCGGCAAACTTATATTACAAGTAGTTCATACAAACAGAAATTTAAATGGCTACATACGATACACTACAGCATGATACAACACGACAAACTTTAGCCATCCTTGTGACGTGACGATGAAGGTTTATTAGCTTTCTTGGAAGCGCCCTTTGGATTAATAGTAGTCCTGGATGGATCTCCAACACTCGGGTCTGCTGGTGGAGCATAAAGACCACCAAAAGGAGGTTCCTCCCCCGCTGCAACAACATCTATATGTTTTCCTTGCAAATAACGAAGCATTGCTCTCTCCCACGTGCTCATTTTCTTCGGTTTAACAAGAGGTGCATTATTTGTGATTTTACCCTTGCCATTTGAGGAACCACGATCACCACGACCACCATCGTCACCACTCCCACCAGCAACGGTAGACATCTCTACTTATTTGTACACATAATTAATAAATATGCAAAATTTATGAAGAACTAAACTATGAAATATTAATTATTTTACTTATGAATAAATATATAGTAGCAAAATATAATGAGTAAACTAATTTTCAAAGATGGATACTAATTTTCTAGTGCGGAAATCAATTTTCTAATGATGAAAACTATTTTTCTAACGAGGAAACTAATTTTCTAATGAGAAAATCATTTTTCTAACGAGTAAACTAATTTTCTATTGACAAAAATATAAATATAAATAAATAAATCGTAAAATAAATCTATCATCACATACAACATCTCATATATCTCATGACACTTTCTTTCTATTACAACATTGACAAATAGACACCATTTTAAGCTCATTCTAAATTTCATGAAATACTCAATGTACGAAGTATAAAATTTAAAAGGGCAACTGTATATAAAGGGAGGATGAAGTAACTAATGTCTACACCACTTCAATGAGTATCATCGAGAAATCGTTGCAAATCGGGCAAAAAATCCTAGGGCGCCATTGGGGAGGATGGAGCTCGAGTTGGAGAGGAGGAGGAAGAGTGGGGAGGGGGGCTCGGGCTGGGGGGGAAGATGACTGGTGTATAGCTGTTGCCCATTTGTACCGAGCCGTAACACGAGTCAGTACAAATGTCCTCACATTTGTACCGGCTGGTGGCTGGCCCCGGTACAAATGGGCTGGCCGCACATTTGTACCAGTTGGAGACACCAACCGGTACAAATGGGAGGCATTTGTACCGGTGCGAGCCCCCGCACGGTACAAATGCCCCCTCACGGGGGCGCATTGGGGGCCTCCCCTCCCCACCCAGTACAAATGCCCTTATTTGTACCGGGGCCCAAAAAACCGGTACAAATGAGAAAATCGCCCAGGGACAAATGCCCGATTCTCTAGTAGTGTATTCAAATCATCATATTATTAGCATGCAACTAGTTTTTTTTGAGAGGGATCAGATTTTATTAAAATATAACCCCTTTTACAACTGAGACCTCAACATAAAGTAAAGTTACATTGAAGCACGCCACTAGGTCTCTACCCTTTGTCTTCCTTGCAACCGGTGCCGTCCACTGCTTCGGGAAACTCCATCGCCGTGGAACAACACCAGATCCAAACTCGAGAACTGCAGTCCCCACCAAGAGAAGACTCCACAGATGTGGAGGCCACAAAAGAGGCATTGTATGCTCAACCATTAAAGGGAGTAAAAGACGCAGAAAGCACATCAACCATATCTTCTGGAGGTTGAACCGAACAAAAGATCTGACGTTGCCATTAGCCATCACCAATGGTTGCCGGAAGAGCAGATCTGCCGCTGCCAGTAGTAACACCAACGACCAGAAAGACGATTCGACCAGAGAGGAAAACAGATCCAATGTCTCCTCAATGAGGATTAGGCCAACATACCTCGATACCTTGATGAAGAACACGGTGTATCCGTAGAAAACAACACATCTCTAGGAGGAGATCCAGAACAAAATAGAAAGCCAGATCGAAAACTTTGAAAAGGCGATCCAAAACCTAACCTAATTATTGTGGAGGAAAGGAAAACTATTGAAAAAAATCTAACAAAGTAGTAGTAGATCTACTAGAAGATTAACCCCCGCTCCCTTTGCCACCGGCTAGGAGGCCGAAGACAAGGGGAAACGGGGCCAGAGCGGGTGACGGTCACTCGCGCAAGGGTGTTCCGCCCGTGTCACCTTGGGTGCGATGCAGGGGACGAGTCGGGGGGTCGTGGAAATTAAGTTCAAGGTCCTTTCTTTTAGCACGCAACTAGTTAAATAGGTGCTAATGTAAAGATTCATAACAACAGCTGTAGTTTAAAAACCTTTCAACTTTATAATCTCTCTCTCTCTCTCACTATCTCTTAATAGGGCAATTTATTGATTTTCAAATATATGTGCGCATAATCATATGAATCTATTATTAATGTAGGAAAGTGAGTCATGTCACATACCCTTTGATAAGCTAATGTGTTTGAGGCCATAGCTCTTCATCTCTAAGCTTGTTGATCTTGTTTGAGATAGTGTACTTATTGAGCAAATTAAACTGGCAGTCATATTCACATATTAAAACACTTGTTGCTTTACTAAATCTATACGATCATTGTTGAATCTTGCAGCGGCTAGAGTTGAGTCTATGTCCTTAGCTTGGCATATGCCAAGGCATGGCATCTCATGCCATTCTGACGTGGTGTATGACAGCTAGATGAACCTGAAACATAGTTTCTAGTTAGATGGAATAATCTATTCAAAGCATCATATTATTACCTTGCAACTAGTTGAGTAGGTGCTAATGTAAAGTTGCGTAACAACAGCTGCAGTGCAGAAACCTTTCAACTTTATAAGCACGCGCGCACACATTGAATAGGGCAATTTATTGATTTTCAAATATATGTGCGCATACTCATATGAATCTATTATTAATGTAGGAAAGTGAGTCGTGTTACATACCCTTTGATAAGCTCATCTGTTTGAGGCTATAGCTCTTCATCTCTAAGCTTCTTGATCTTGTTTGAGATGGTGTACTTATTGAGCAAATTAAACTGACAGTCATGTCCACATATTAAAACGCTCGTTGCTTTTCTAAATCTATACGATCATTGTTGAATCTTGTAGCGTCTATAGTTCAGTCTATGTTCTTAGCTTGACATATCCCAATGCATGGCATCTCAGGCCATTCTGACATGGTGTACGACATTTAGATGAACCTGAAACATAGTTTCCAGTTAGAAGGAATAATCTATTCAAAGCATCATATTATTACCATGCAACTAGTTAAGTAGGTGCTAATGTAAAGTTGCGTAACAACAGCTGCAGTGCAGAAACCTTTCAACATTATAAACGCGCGCACACACACATTGAATAGGGCAATTTATTGATTTTCAAATATATGTGTGCATAGTCAGATGAATCTATTATTAATGTAGGAATGTGAGTCGTGTTACATACCCTTTGATAAGCTCATGTGTTTGAGGTCATAGCTCTTCATCTCTAAGCTTGTTGATCTTGTTTGAGATAGTGTACTTATTGAGCAAATTAAACTGGCAGTCATATTCACATATTAAAACACTTGTTGCTTTACTAAATCTATACGATTATTGTTGAATCTTGCAGCGGCTATAGTTGAGTCTATGTCCTTAGCTTGGCATATGCCAAGGCATGGCATCTCATGCAATTCTGACATGGTGTACGACAGCTAGATGAACCTGAAACACAGTTTCTAGTTAGATGGAATAATCTATTCAAAGCATCATATTATTACCTTGCAACTAGTTATGTAGGTGCTAATGTAAAGTTGCACAACAATAGCTGCAGTGCATAAACCTTTCAACTTTATAAGCGTGCGCGCACACATTGAATAGGGCAATTTATTGATTTTCAAATATATGTGCGCATACTCATATGAATCTATTATTAATGTAGGAAAGTGAGTCGTGTTACATACCCTTTGATAAGCTCATGTGTTTGAGGCCATAGCTCTTCATCTCTAAGCTTGTTGATCTTGTTTGAGATAGTGTACTTATTGAGCAAATTAAACTGACAGTCATATCCACATATTAAAACGCTTGTTGCTTTACTAAATCTATACGATCATTGTTGAATCTTGCAGCGGCTATAGTTGAGTCTATGTTCTTAGCTTGACATATCCCAAGGCATGGCATCTCATGCCATTCTGATGTGGTGTAGGACATTTAGATGAACCTGAAACATAGTTTCTAGTTAGAAGGAATAATCTATTCAAAGCATCATATTATTACCATGCAACTAGTTAAGTAGGTGCTAATGTAAAGTTGCGTAACAACAGCTGCAGTGCAGAAACCTTTCAACTTTATAAGCGCGCGCACACACATTGAATAGGGCAATTTATTGATTTTCAAATATATGTGCGCATACTCATATGTATCTATTATTAATTTAGGAAAGCGAGTCGTGTTACATACCCTTTGATAAGCTCATGTGTTTGAGGCCATAGGTCTTCATCTCTAAGCTTGTTGATCTTGTTTGAGATAGTGTACTTATTGAGCAAATTAAACTGGCAGCCATATCCACATATTAAAACGCTTGTTGCTTTACTAAATCTATACGATCATTGTTGAATCTTGCAGCGGCTATAGTTCAGTCTATGTTCTTAGCTTGACATATCCCAAGGCATGGCATCTCAGGCCATTCTGACATGGTGTACGACATTTATATGAACCTGAAACATAGTTTCCAGTTAGAAGGAATAATCTATTCAAAGCATCATATTATTACCTTGCAACTAGTTAAGTAGGTGCTAATGTAAAGTTGCGTAACAACAGCTGCAGTGCAGAAACCTTTCAACTTTATAAACGCGCGCACACACACATTGAATAGGGCAATTTATTGATCTTCAACTATATGTGTGCATAGTCAGATGAATCTATTATTAATGTAGGAATGTGAGTCGTGTTACATACCCTTTGATAAGCTCATCTGTTTGAGGCTATAGCTCTTCATCTCTAAGCTTCTTGATCTTGTTTGAGATGGTGTACTTATTGAGCAAATTAAACTGACAGTCATGTCCGCATATTAAAACGCTCGTTGCTTTTCTAAATCTATACGATCTTTGTTGAATCTTGTAGCTGCTATAGTTCAGTCTATGTTCTTAGCTTGACATATCCCAATGCATGGCATCTCATGCCATTCTGACGTGGTGTACGACATTTAGATGAACCTGAAACATAGTTTCCAGTTAGAAGGAATAATCTATTCAAAGAATCATATTATTACCTTGCAACTAGTTAAGTAGGTTTTAATGTAAAGTTGCGTAACAACAGCTGCAGTGCAGAAACCTTTCAACTTTATAAACGCGTGCACACACACATTGAATAGGGCAATTTATTGATTTTCAAATATATGTGTGCATAGTCAGATGAATCTATTATTAATGTAGGAATGTGAGTCGTGTTACATACCCTTTGATAAGCTCATGTGTTTGAGATCATAGCTATTCATCTCTAAGCTTGTTGATCTTGTTTGAGATAGTGTACTTATTGAGCAAATTAAACTGGCAGCCATATTCACATATTAAAACACTTGTTGCTTTACTAAATCTATACGATCATTGTTGAATCTTGCAGCGGCTATAGTTGAGTCTATGTCCTTAGCTTGGCATATGCCAAGGCATGGAATCTCATGCCATTCTGACGTGGTGTACGACAGCTAGATGAACCTGAAACATAGTTTCTAGTTAGATGGAATAATCTATTCAAAGTGTCATATTATTACCTTGCAACTAGTCAAGTAGGTGCTAATGTAAAGTTGCATAACAATAGCTGCAGTGCATAAACCTTTCAACTTTATAAGCGTGCGTGCACACATTGAATAGGGCAATTTATTGATTTTCAAATATATGTGCGCATACTCATATGAATCTATTATTAATGTAGGAAAGTGAGTCGTGTTACATACCCTTTGATAAGCTCATATGTTTGAAGCCATAGCTCTTCATCTCTAAGCTTGTTGATCTTGTTTGAGATAGTGTACTTATTGAGCAAATTAAACTGATAGTCATATCCACATATTAAAACGCTTGTTGCTTTACTAAATCTATATGATCATTGTTGAATCTTGCAGCAGCTATAGTTGAGTCTATGTTCTTAGCTTGACATATCCCAAGGCATGGCATCTCATGCCATTCTGATGTGGTGTAGGACATTTAGATGAACCTGAAACATAGTTTCTAGTTAGAAGGAATAATGTATTCAAAGCATCATATTATTACCTTGCAACTAGTTAAGTAGGTGCTAATGTAAAGTTGCGTAACAACGGCTGCAGTGCAGAAACCTTTCAACTTTATAAGCGCGCGCGCACACATTGAATAGGGCAATTTATTGATTTTCAAATATATGTGCGCATACTCATATGAATCTATTATTAATTTAGGAAAGTGAGTCGTGTTACATACCCTTTGATAAGCTCATCTGTTTGAGGCTATAGCTCTTCATCTCTAAGCTTCTTGATCTTGTTTGAGATAGTGTACTTATTGAGCAAATTAAACTGACAGTCATGTCCACATATTAAAACGCTCGATGCTTTTCTAAATCTATACGATCATTGTTGATTCTTGTAGCGGCTATAGTTTAGTCTATGTTCTTAGCTTGACATATCCCAAGGCATGGCATCTCATGCCATTCTGACGTTGTGTACGACATTTAGATGAACCTGAAACATAGTTTCCAGTTAGAAGGAATAATCTATTCAAAGCATCATATTATTACCTTGCAACTAGTTAAGTAGGTGCTAATGTAAAGTTGCGTAACAACAGTTGCAGTGCATCAACCTTTTGTCGTACAGACATCCATGGGCCCACCAGCCAGGTGGTCCATGCCCGTACAGGGGACGAGTACCCCCGGGGACTACTCGTACATGGAGACGCGGTGCAAGACGGCGTAGTCTACATGGAAACTGCAGGATTAGTACTAGAATAGGAAAGCTTCTATTGTACATAGAGTAAGCCTACCTCCTAGTCGTACTCGACTAGTACTCCTGTACTCAAACTGACTTGTAACCCTGCCTCCCATGATATATAAGGCGAGGCAGGGACCCCTCTTGAACATACGCAATCAATCAAGCTACACGCGGCATACAGGACGTAGGGTATTATGCACATTGCGGCCCGAACCTGTCTAAATTGTGTGTCTCGTGTCTCACCATCGAATTCCTGATCTCAGCGAGCCCCTCCATCGTCTACCTCGGGTACTCCCCTCGGTAGGTTGCCGGGACGAAACACCAACAGCTGGTGCGCCAGGTAGGGGAGCTCGTCGAAGATCCGTTGGCGAACTCGATGGCTCCTGTCATCATCAACTCCACCGTCGCCTTCAACAAGGGCGACACCTTCACCTTCGGCTCTTGGGAGTGCGTAGCCGACGACACCAGATCTTTCCAGCGTCAACTCGTCACAACCCCGGAGCAAGAGCTGGCAATCCCAACACCCATCGTCACTTCCGCCGAAGATCTCGTCGAGAAATTCGGTGAAATTTTGCTCTCTGACCCCGTCGGAGAACTCGAGCTCGGATCCGAGTACTACTTGGGTTCGACCTCCACCTGGTCCGAGCCTCGCGAGCTGGCACCTGAGCCATCGTGCGACTCGGATCCCCCCACACCACGACTCCCCTTCGGACTCCGCAACACTGCCGCCTCCTATCAAGACTCTCTTCCGGCCTTCCGTCGCCCGGGCAAGGAGCCTGTCCTCCTGTACTGTGAGGATCAGGACTTCTTGGCCGGATATTACGCGAACCCGGATGAGTACGAGATCGACTACGACGTGGACATGTCTGAGGAGAAGCCCCTGTCTGGGCCCGCCCAGGGCCTGGTCATCACGTCAACTCCGGCCGGCAAATTCGTCCACTGGCCGGGCAAGAAGCCCTCCGATCTTAAGGAGGACTCCGACTTTCGTCTCGTCTCCTACATTGATCCACTCCCTTATCAGTCGGGGACGCTTCTGGTAGAAGACTCAGAGACGGAGCTCGTAAATCCCAGCTCGGGGTACTACTCTCCGAGCAGGGAAGTACTCGCCATCATCAATAGCGAGCCAAGCGGCGGTGAGCGCACACCGGCTGGACAACAGTTCCCAGAGCAGGTCTCGGCAGATGAAGCCTCAGCCAACGCCCCCGCGGCGGAAGCCGTGGAAGCAAGGGACCAACGCCGCGCCAGGAATGCCGCAAGGGCAGAGTGGCATCCTCGACTAGCTGAAGCTCTACCTATCTGCAACCTGGAGACTTGCATGGACGCTGTCGCCAACAGGGCTCATGACACACCCGAGGCCTACCTTTTCTCCCTGAACGCCATTGGTCGATCGATGCAGCCAGGACGAGCGCAAGCATTGATCACTGACCTGGTGGACAAGGCATTCGAGCTAGTCACCGGGAGGGCCAACCGCGACGTCACGCAGAGCAATCGCGGGATCAGCGCCGGCAACCGCGGCCGCAACCCCGGCGGCAGCCCAAGTCAAGGTCCCAACCGTGATCGCACGGCGGATCGACCTGCCGCTAGTCACAACTGCGACCGCAAGACTGGACAACCCGTCGGTCACAACGCTTCCCAACGCGGCGCAGGCCACGAGGGAACAGCCACTAGTGACTACGACGCGCGTTCCATGATCAACAGCAGGCGCAAGGCCTGAGAACTCGCGGACACAGACGGCTTCCCCGCTTTCTCAAAACGCCTCCGGAACCTTCTCCTCCCCGAGAAATTCAAATCTCTGGGGATCTCAAAGTACGAAGGCAAACAAGACCCAAGGCAATGGCTACGCTGCTACTCTCTGGCCATTGAAAATGCTGGTGGTGACTCTGACACCAAGTGTCTCTACTTCCCCCTCTGCATGGAGCAAGAGCCCCTCACGTGGCTCGAGTCCCTCGACAAGAATTCCATCAACTCATGGGAGGATCTCAAGAAATGCTTCACTAGCAACTACGCCGGTGCTCTTGGACGCGCGGGCACGAAGATGGACCTGGCGCAGATCAAGCAAGACAAAGGGGAAAATCTCCGAAGCTACATGCGCTGGTTCTTTGACAAAAGGGCCACTGTGGTTGATGTCACCGAGAAGGAGGTCATCGATACCTTCCAGCTGGGAATTCGAGACCGCCAGAACTTTGAGTTGTTCGGACGCAACCGCCCGACTACTATCACCAAGCTCAAAAGCATGATCACTGTCTGGGCTGACGAGGAGGATCGGGCGGATAACAAATACAAGTCCAACCAGGGCAACAATCACAACTCGGGCAACAACCACAACAACTACGACAACAAGGGCAAGCAGCAGGCCGGATGCTCTAGCAACAATAACTACTCGGGGCCCAACCGCAAGCGCAAGCTAGACAATACTGTCGCGGCAATGGGTCAGGGTCCCTCGAGTAGCAAGTCGAAGAAGAACTCGGAGCCCTCTGGTTTTCAGAAACTATTCAAGGATAAGTGTCCATGGCACCCGGAAGGAACTCACACCACCGAGCAGTGCTATCAGCTGCGTCGCGCGTTGAAGACTACTCCAGAGCCACCAAATCCAAGGGACAAAAAGGGCAACGACAAAGACAATGGCGGAGGCAACGGTGCTTTCCAAGACGCCGACCGTACCGTCAATGTTATCTTCGGCGGACTACCTACTAAGCGCTCCAAGAAACTCACGCTCCGGGAGATCATGTCTATTGAACCAGCTACCCCCACCATCCTCAGGTGGTCGGAAGTCCTGATTACTTTCTCTCGGGCGGATCAATGGACCAGCTTCTCGGACCCTGGGCGCTACCCACTCGTCTTGGACCCAGTAGTCGCTGGCTCGAGGCTCACCAAGGTACTCATTGACGGCGGCAGCAGCCTCAACGTCCTGTTCGCTAAGACTCTGCAAAAGATGGGCCTCGACATCACCGACAAGCTCTCCAAGACAACATCGCCGTTCTACGGCATAGTCCCAGGAAACGCGGCTGTACCCCTTGGACAAGTGGTCCTGCCAGTAACCTTCAGGACAAAGGAGCACTACCGCACTGAGTACATCAAGTGCGAGGTCGCCGACTTCGAGACATCGTATCACGCCATACTCAGGCGCCCCGCTCTGGCCAAGTTCATGGATGTTCCTCACTACGTGTACCTGGTACTCAAGATGCCGGGTCCTAAAGGAGTCATCTCACTCCAAGGGGATCTGAAGAGGTCTTACAACTACGACACTGAAGCAGTGGTGATCGCCTCCAACAATCAGCTCCCCAACGCAATGATGGAAGTCTTCGCAGCATCCAAGAAGCTAGCCCCAAGTGAACTCGAGGTCCCTGACCAGAGTGACGGGGCAACCAAAGTCAAGCCGGCCAACAAAGTCAAGCTCAAGGCCATTGATCTAGACACTGGTGACAGTAGCAAGACAACCATGATTGGGGCCGATCTCGACCCCAAATAGGAAGATGTGCTCGTCAACTTCTTACGGGCCAACCGCGACATATTCGCGTGGAAGCCAGCGGATATGCCAGGGGTTCCCAGGAGGTTGATCGAGCATTCACTCAACGTCGACCCAAAAGCTACCCCCAAGCGTCAGGCTCTTCGAAGATTCACCCAAGATCGGAAGGAAGCCATCAAGAAGGAGCTCGCAAAACTACTCACTGCAGGGTTCATCTGCGAAGTTTTCCATCTGGAGTGGCTAGCAAATCCCGTCCTGGTTCGGAAGAAGAACAGCAACGAGTGGAGGATGTGTGTCGACTACACGAGCCTCAACAAACACTGCCCCAAGGATCCCTTCGGGCTGCCGCGGATAGATCAGATCATCGACTCCACGGCGGGCTGTGCACTACTCTGCTTCCTCGACTGCTACTCGGGGTACCACCAGATAGCAATCAAGGAAGAAGACCAAGAAAAGACCTCGTTCATCACCCCGTTCGGCGCCTACTGCTACACAACGATGTCGTTCGGGCTAAAGAACGCAGGCGCAACATACCATCGAGCTATCCAAGCCTGTTTCGCCAAGCAACTCAACAAGAACGTCGAAGCATACGTGGACGACGTGGTCATCAAGACCCAAACTCCCGACACCTTAATCACCGATCTTGAAGAGACCTTCACAAGCTTGCGCGAGTACCAATGGAAGCTCAACCCCACCAAGTGCGTCTTTGGTGTACCATCAGGAAAACTGCTCGGGTTCATCATCAGCCACCGCGGCATTGAGGCGAACCCAGAAAAGATTGCAGCCATCACAGCCATGGCAGCACCGAGTACCATCAAGGACGTCCAGAAGCTGACTGGATGCATGGCGGCTCTCAACAGATTTATCTCAAGACTTGGAGAACGTGGATTACCCTTCTTCAAGCTACTCAAGCAGCCAGAGAACTTCAAGTGGACAGAGGAGGCTGATCACGCTCTGCAACAGCTTAAGGGGTTCATTTCAAAGCCCCCCATCCTCACAACTCCGCAAGAAGGCGAAGAACTCCTGCTGTACATTGTTGCGACTACTCATGTCGTCAGCACGGCCATCGCTGTCGAGAGGCAAGAACCAGGTCACGCTTACAAAGTACAAAGGCCAGTCTACTTCGTCAGCGAGGTCCTCTCCGAATCCAAAATCCGGTACCCACCGGTCCAGAAGCTGCTCTACGCGATCCTCCTCACTTCGTGGAAGCTGCGGCACTACTTCCAGGAGTTCAAGTCGATCTCTGTCGTAACGGACTACCCGCTGGCTGATATCCTTCACAACAGAGACGCCACAGGCAGAATCTCCAAGTGGGCAGTCGAGCTAGGCGCTCTAAACCTGGAGTTCAAGTCAAGAACCGCCAGCAAGACTCAAGCTCTAGTGGACTTCATGGCCGAGTGGTGGGAGAATCAAGTACCAACACCAGCCGAGCGCCCTGAACATTGGGTGATGTACTTCGACGGATCACTTAAGCTTGAAGGCACAGGCGCAGGGGTGCTTCTGATCTCTCCGAAAGGCGAACAACTCAAGTACGTCTTGCAGATCTTCTGGAAGGTTTCTAACAACGAAGCCGAGTACGAAGCCCTGCTCCACGGGCTCCGCCTCGCAATCTCCTTGGGCATCAAGTGTCTACTAGTCTACGGTGACTCCCTCATCGTCATCAACCAAGTCAACGACTCCTGGGACAGTAACAAGGAGAACATGGACGCGTACTGTCTAGAAGTGCGCAAGCTCGAGAACAAATTCTCAGGTCTCGAGTTCCATCATGTCATCCGCGACAACAATGTTGCAGCGGACGTCCTGTCGAAGCTGGGATCAACACGCGCTCAAGTCCATGCGGGGGTCTTCGTCCATGAGCTGCACAAGCCATCCATACCGGAGCCAGCACCTTCACCGCCAACCACCAGCTCAGAACTACTCGAGCAAGGTCGGGAGGTCATGATGATCGACGTGGACTGGAGGACACCCTTCATCGACTACATCAGCACACAACTACTCCCCTCCGACAAGACAGAGGCCGAGCAAATTACTCGACGAGCAAAGGCTTACGTTCTAGTCGGTGATAAGCTTTACAGGCGAGGCGCAACCACAAACGTACTCAGCAAGTGCGTCTCAACAGAGGAAGGCAAAGACATCTTGGAGGAGATACACAAAGGCATCTGCGGCAACCACACGTCCTCTCGGACCATCGTTGGAAAGGCTTTCAGGGAGGGTTTCTACTGGCCAACAGCACTGGTCGACGCTGAAGACCTAGTCCGGAAGTGCCAAGGGTGTCAGTTCTTCACCAAGCAGCAACATGTCCCTACCTACAAGCTCATTACCATACCACCAATCTGGCCCTTCGCTTGCTGGGGGCTTGACATGATTGGGCCTCTTCCAACAGCGCCAGGGGGATTCAACCGAGTCCTGGTGGCTATCGACAAGTTCACCAAGTGGATCGAGGTCAAGCCAGTCACAACTCCGAAGGCAGATCGAGTACTCGACTTCTTGGACGAACTCGTGCATCACTATGGGTTTCCTCGTAGCATCATCACGGACCTGGGTTCCAATTTCAATAACCATGGGTTCTGGAGCAACTGCGAGAATAGCGGGATTGACGTTCGGTACGTCTTTGTCACTCACCCGCGGGCCAATGGCCAGGTTGAGAGCGCCAACAGGATGATCCTGGACGCCCTGAAGAAGCGGCTGCATGACATATCCAATGACAAGGGCGGCAAGTGGCTCAAGGAGTTACCCAATGTACTCTGGGGGCTGCGAACTTAGCCAACAAAGCCCACAGGGAGATCACCATACTTCCTGGTCTACGGATCCGAGACAATCTTACCTGCGAACGTCATGTGGAAGTCCCCAGCAGTCGAACACTACGAGGAAGGTACAGCTGAAGAAGTCCGACGGGTTGACATCGACAGCCTAGAGGAAGAACGCTGCGCTGCACTTGTCCAGTCCGCAAGATACCTCGAAGGAATCCGCCGTTACCACGATCGCAACGTCAAGGAACGCTCCTTCAGTGTTGGTGATCTGGTACTCCGCCGTATTCAGAACACGAAAGGGCTTCACAAGCTCAACTCGCTATGGGAAGGACCACACGCAGTCGCCAAAGTCACTGGCCCTGGTTCGTATCGTCTGCAGACTCTCGACGGCGAAGACATCGACAACTCGTGGAACATCGAGCACCTCTGTCAATTCTATCCCTAGTCCTCGACTACGGGTACTCCGAACTTGCTGTAAGCGGCCATCCGGTCCAAGCTATCTACGTCCACGACCAAAGCTGTAATCAGCCTCTCGGCCTTAGCTGTACACGGTCTCCCTACTGTAAGCGGCCTTACGGTGCTGACCCCTGGCCTCTACTGTAATCATTCATCATTGATTCGCAGTAATAAAGTTATTCCCAGACTATATGTCTCTCGGCTATACGCCATTGCCTGCTATAGGCCTACTCGTGTTCTTGCAACTCATGGAGTTCTCATAGCTCCACAAAAACTACTCGCAGATCCCTACAAGTACTACTACTCCCAGCCTAACCTCTGGATTTCCTCTTGAAGTCACACAAGGAGAAGGGCTACCTCACATCAATCTGGAACTTAGATAATTGATCACAAACTTTTTCAATTACTTTGTTTTCAGATAATACTTTGTATAACTTAAATGTTTACAGGTACTTCTAAGTACAAACTACTCGAGATCCAGGTGCTGAGCAACTCCAGCAGCAGTCGCCTGATACTGCGTCTTCAGCTCCTGGTACTTGTCATCAGAGCAGTCCGCAGCCAAGTCGTGCTCCAAGACTTCAAGCTTGGCTTTTGGGAAGAATGACTTCACCATCGCCAGTACTTGTTGCGGGATGCTCTGGGACAGCCTCTTCACGTAGTTCACCAAGGCTCCGGGGGTGTCACGCAGTCGATCCAGCAGAGGACGGGGTTCTACTCCCGGCTGAGGCAGATTGCACAACTCGGCCACAGGCTCCGCCGCTTCCGTCAGTTGCTGAAGGGAGGTCTTCAATTGAGCATTCTCCTCGACCATCTTCTTCAACGACTGCATACAGGTGATAAGATCAGCATCACTGGCTAGTCGAAACTTCTTATGAGTTGCCATCTCTTGCTGGCACTCGGCGAGTTCTTGTTCAACCTGTTGGAGGGCGGTCTGTTCCCGGTAGAATGCGCACTTCCAGTCGGTGACGTCTGAGGACCTGTGTGCGTTCGAGGACCGGAGGATGGTCGCTTCCTGGTGTGATGAGTGACTGATAACGTTGTGTGGACTGACTCTTGGCTAAGTATTGTAGGTGTAGGTTGCGGCTTGATTTGTGTGTGGTGCAGGTGAAGAACAAGCGTGAAGGGTCCGAGTCTGTGTGACCTCCCAGGAGCGAAGAGGACGAGTAGGCTTGGCTCGGGGGACCCGGTGGCCAACAAGATCAAGTGCGGACCGCATGGTGGCAAGAACAACAAGACGAAGTCGAGTCGAGGAGCCGGTGCGGGGTAGCGGCTCACAACCGAAGTCCGCACGCGGGGTTTGGTGGTTTGGCCACAAAACCATCGGAGGAGGGTTTCTCGGTTTGGGCCTCAAAGCCGAGCTCGAAGGCCCAACGCGATGGAGACGGGGATCCAGGCGCGTCGGGAAGCTTCGAGGTGGAGGACACACGGCGCGATCGCAAGGCTTGCGTCGAGGCTACGTGAGGTGCGGTGCGAGGGTGTTCGTCCGATGGAGTTACATGCGACTTTACATTTGTGCCCTTCGCGGCCATGTATCTTAAGTTTAAGCAGTAGGGGTAGTTTGGACTTTCGGCCCTCTGCCGTCCCAAAAATATAAATAGGGGAGGTGGAGGGGATGAGGACCTCTCTTGCTTTGGACTTCATTTCCATAGGCTAGCTAGCGCATATTTTTCGATCTTGTAGGGGTTGGATGAAGGGAGGATGCTAGCCATGGTTTGTACGAAGCATTCATCGTTGTGTATGGATTTGTGACGGATTAATCTATCTCCTTCTTGAATTCCCAAAATTCTTTTTGTGCTATTTTTGGTGGATTTCTTGTTCCCGGGATTTGAGAGGGATTTGGGGGGATTTCTTTGAGGGAATCACGTATGAGCACTTGGTGACTCTTTGTTGTGTGATCTCTCCCTCCGAAACACCCCGAATCGCTCTCAATTTGTGAATTCGTGATGAACCCTAGAGTTTTGTTGGAGAGCACATGATCTACGATTCCCGTTGATTGGAGTTGTTTGGGCTCATGAGTTTTGGGGCATAGCTTCCTACTAGGACACTTCTCATCTACCCCAAATTTGAGCACAAACCGCTGGCTAGATTGGGAAATCCGTGTTGGAGAAGTTTGGGGCGATTTTTCGGGCTGCTCTGTTCGTGCGTCTGGAGTACAGACGGACCGTCCGCGAGGGTCGGACGGACCGTCCGTCTGGGTCCAGTTCGTCCAGTTCATCATCGTGTTCTTCGCGAGTTCTTGGTCTGTACATGTTTGATCCATATGTGTTTTGCTCTTTCATGGGGAGTTGTTGACGGACCGTCCGTGGAGTAGGTTCGGACCGTTCGTCTGCCGGTTGGACCGTCCGTCATCGCCGGTCGGACCATCCGCGAGCTGTGTCGACCGTCCGAGGGCTCAAGTTGGACCGTCCGTATTTTGCCCGTAGCTACTGGTAGCTCGGCAACTTAATACGGACCGTCCGTGGTCTTCTGTCGGACAGTCCGTTCCTGTCGTGCAGATTTGCCTAAGTGTTGCTTGCCTTTGATTCTTGCTTCCGTTCCTTGATCCGAGGATCATTGCTAGGGGCCGTACCCCTGTGTTTGAGGTGTTCTTGATCGTGTTTGCTTGCGAGTGACTCCGGAGTAGGATTTGGGACATAGGCCGGATTCCTCACATCGGTGATGAATTTTTATCGGCTCCCATTCACTCCCCCCCCCTCTCTGGTCGCCAATTCGGTCCTTCAATTGGTATCAAAGCCAGTTACGGAGCTTCTTGAGTCCTAACCGATCTAAGATCCAAAGATGGCATACCAAGATCGGGGTTCGGGTCCTGCGCACTTTGATGGTTCGAACTACAACATGTGGGAGAAGCGCATGGCCGCCTTTCTTCGTGGCAAGGGCCAACTTCTTTGGGATGTGACAATTGATGTCAACTATGTTATTCCTGAGACTTTTCTTTTGCTCGGCTCGCGAGACATGTTTGATGCCAACAACAAGGCAGTTGATTACTTGTTTCGCGCTCTTTGTCCAACCGAATTCGATCGGGTGTATGGAGAGGAGCTGGCTTGTCAGATTTGGAGTAAGTTGAAGATTGCTCATGTTGGGAACAGCCAAGTTCAGGCTCGTTTGTTCGCTACCTACCGGAGAGAGTATGAGAATTTTACTCATCTCCCCGGTGAGGCAATTGACAAAATGTTCCACCGCTTCACTACCATAGTGAACAACATGAAGGCCAATGTGACCGTACTCCCGTATACTGATCATGACAGAGCTATCAAGCTACTGCATGCACTTGATACATCGGTGTGGGGTGCAAAGGTCGAGGCTATTCAGGAGTCTGCAGGCTATGAGACTCTGATTGTGAATGATTTGTTTTCCAAGCTGAAATCCTCTGAAGTTGATCGTGGTTTGAGGGGCAAGACCGAAAGCTCGACTGATCCTCATAGTCTCGCTTTGGTCTCCGGCTCTGGCTCAAAGACTAACGCTAACCCATCCTCCAGGATGTATTCCATGTCTTCTTTCATGTCTTTGCCAGATGAGGAATTTGATGAGCTTGGAGAGGAAGACCTGGCGTTGCTGACTCAGAGGTTCGAGAGGATGCACATGAACCACATGAACACAAGAGGTGGCCCGAAGACGTGCTATCGGTGTGGCAAGCCGGGTCACTTCATCGCCGAGTGCCCGCAAGAGGTCGACCCCAAGAACAACTACAAGCACCGCTCCAAGACCGACAACAAGCACCACTCGAGGCACGAGTACAAGCCCAAGAGGAAGGACGAGCGGAGGTCAAGGAAGGGCGGCGACTTCTACAAGAAGAAGAAGGGTCGAGCCATGGTGGGTGCGAGTGACGTCGACACATCAAGCTCGAACTACTCCACGTCAAGCGCAAGTTCAAGCGACGTGACGACGACAGGCGCAAGGGCAAGAAGCACGTCACCAAGAACTTCAATGGCTTGAGCTGCTACATGCGCGAGTTCTGCGGCATGGCTCACAATGTCGACGACAAGAAGGACGACTCGGACTCGGAATCCGAGGATGAGGTAACCCATGAGCTCGTCTTCTTGTGTCAGGAAAATGCTGATTTGGTAGCTTTGCTTGAGAACCATGGTAGCATGCTTAGAGAGGCCAAGAAACTTAGGAGAGAGCTTAGAGCTTTGCTTGATGATGCTAGGGAGAAGGTTGCTGAGTTAGAATCTAAGAACCTAGATGCAAAGCTTGAGATAGATGCGCTGAAACTTGCTCCTGTTGTTTCTGATGAGGCTGAGTGTGGTGATTGTGATGTGGTTTTGGGTGACTTAACTTCGCTCAAGGAGAAACATGCCTCAACGCTTGAGGAACTAGATGTGCTTAGGGCTGAGCTAGATGTGCTAAAGTATAGGACCACTCTGCTAGGAGCTTTGTACCTCTTGTCCTGCTTTACATGCTAAGCTTGATGAATCCCTAGCTAGGAATGTTTCTCTTGAAGCTGCTTTGAAATCACCCATTGCTACTTCTTGTTCAACTTGTGAAGTGAATGCTGTCCAGAACATAGAGCTTGCACATTATGTGGATCGTTTGCAGGATGAGAATGATGAGTTGAGAAAAATGATGGGTTGGTTGTCTGGTCATGAGCCTCAGCTAGGCATCATGATTGCAGCATATAAGCGTGCTGATGGTGAGGGTTTGGGTGCCAAGAAAGTGGGAGAGACAAGTGGAGAGAGTGAGAGGGTAGGTGACATCCAGCTTCCACCCCAAACCTTCCACAAGAACAAATTCGCTCCCAAACCTAACCATCTCCTAAACAAGATCGACACCACTCCAGCTCCACCAGTTTTCCCTCCCAAGACAGAAAACTTCCAGAAACCCATAGTCTTCATGAGTGACAAGGGGAATGTCTTTGAGGGAAGGAAGGGAGAGAACCCAAGCGAGAAGCCTCAACCACAGCCTATCCCAAGACCTGTCCGCTTCCATTGCAAGCATTGTGGAAGGGATGGTCATACAGAGGAGTTCTGCTTTAGGAAGAGGAAAGAGGAGAGGTTGGCTAAGGAGAGGGCAAACAAGGACAGGTACCACCCTACTCATGGTGTACCTAAGCCTCGTATGCCATTGCCGAGAGGAGAGGCTGTAGTACGTTCTGTTCCTGCTTGGGGTGATAGAGGTGTGGCTGTTGAGCGTGGTGTACCTCAGAGAGGTGGCAGGCGTGTTGAGTCTGGTCGAGGTGCTGGACGTTCTCCTCCTCGTGGTCAATACGAGTTCGGGAGAAACGATCGCAGCTTTGAGCCTCAGAGGGGTTACGGACCACGGTTTCCCTTCCGTGGTGCTCGTACTCCAGAGAGACGTGAGCAGGTTCCCCGTGGTGGTCGTAGCTTTGGCAGGCGTGATAGGATGGATTTTGCTAACCCCACTTTTGAGCAGATGGCTCGACACTGGTTTGACTCGTTTTGTGCTAACCCCAGTGTTGAGTCGTTTGCTCACTCTCGTTCTCATTATTGATTTACAGGTGGGAGGCTTGGAGAACATTTGGCTGATCGACTCTGGTTATTCGCGGCACATGACCGGAGATCGGGGGTGGTTCTCCAGCCTCACCCCGATGATGAAGAAGGTCTACATCACTTTCGGGGACAATGGACGTGGACGAGTGCTTTCTGAAGGTGTGGTCAAGGTCAGTAGCAAAGTTACATTGAAGCCTGTTGCTCTTGTCAAGTCACTTGGCTATAATTTGCTCTCGGTTTCTCAGTTGCTTGATGAGGGTTTTGAGGTTCGTTTCAAGTTGGGTTGTTCTAGGATTCTTGATTCTCGAGGCGATCTTGTCTATACGATCGTCCCCGAGGGTCAAGTCTTCCGTGCTGATTTCTCTCAGTCGTTTGGCCCCCCTAGATGTTTGATGGCTGGTCCTTCTAGTGAGTTGTGGAAGTGGCATAGGCGTTTGGGACACTTGAGCTTTGATTTGCTTTCCCGCTTGAGTGGTCTCAATCTCGTCCGAGGATTGCCAAAGTTGCGTTCTGAGAAGGATTTGGTGTGTGGTCCATGTAGGCATGCCAAGATGGTTGCTTCTTCCCATCCACCCTTGACCGGTGTCATGACCGAGCGTCCCGGGGAGCTGTTGCATATGGATTTGGTTGGTCCAGCTCGCGTTCGCTCGGTGGGTGGGAAGTGGTATGTTCTTGTTGTTGTGGACGATTTCTCTCGATACACTTGGGTATTCTTCTTGGAGGATAAGGGTGAAACATTTGGTTTTGTTCAAGACTTGATCTTGAGGTTGAAAAATGAGAGACATGGTGATGCCATTAGAGCTATACGCAGTGACAATGGCTCGGAATACAAGAACTCTCGTTTTGAGACCTTTTGTGGTGATCTTGGTCTTGAGCATCAGTTTTCTTCCTCTTATACTCCTCCTCAGAATGGTGTTGTGGAAAGGAAAAACCGGACGCTTTGTGAAATGGCTAGGACGATGCTTGATGAGCATAGGACTCCTAGGAAATATTGGGCTGAGGCGGTGAACACCGCATGCTATGTGTCCAACCGGATTTTCCTTCGTGCTTTCAAGAAGAAAACTTGCTATGAGTTGATGCATGGTCGTTTGCCCAAAGTGAGTCATTTTCATGTCTTTGGCTGCAAGTGTTTCATTCTGAAAAAGGGCAAACATCTTGATAAATTTGAGGCTTGGTCTGTCGATGGGATTTTCTTTGGTTATGCTACTCATTCTCGAGCATATCGCGTGCTCAATCTTGAAACTAACCAAATCGTGGAGACTTGTGAGGTAACCTTTGACGAGACACAGCCGCGTAGCTCTTTGGTCTTTGAATGTGCAGATGATGATGAATTTGGCGAGGAGATCTTTGAGAAAGAGGTGGATGAGCAAGAGGATGATGAAGATGGTGGTGATGCACCCGCTGGAGATCGAGTACCCTCTACTTCCACTACGACAACGATACTCGAGGATGGTCCATCCCCTACTCCTACGACGACTTGTGGAGTTCGAGTGGAAGCTGCTGCTGAGGGGGAGGTCGTCTCCAGGGGTGAGGCACCTCGGCAAGTTCAGAAGGATCACCCACCTTCTTCCATCATAGGCGACATGAATGTTCGTACTACACGGTCCAGGTCATACAACACTTGTCACTTTGCCCATTCTGCTTTTGTTGCCTCTTTCGAACCCAAAGATATTGGACACGCTCTTTCTGATTCGAATTGGGTCAATGCCATGCATGAGGAGTTGGAGAATTTTGAGAGAAACCAGGTGTGGGAGTTGGTTGAGCCTCCACAGTTTTACAAACCTATAGGTACCAAGTGGGTGTGGAAAAACAAAGAGGGAGAAAATGGTGAGGTGGTGAGAAACAAGGCGAGGTTGGTTGCTCAGGGGTTTAGCAAGAAAGAGGGTATAGATTATGAGGAAACCTTTGCTCCGGTGGCCCATTTGGAGGCAATTCGGATCCTTCTAGCATTTGCTGTTGCTAAAGGGTTCAAATTGTATCAAATGGATGTGAAGAGTGCGTTCTTGAATGGGTTTCTAGAGGAAAAAGTGTATGTGAGGCAACCCCCGGGTTTTGAGAGTGAAAAGTTTCCCCATCATGTGTTCAAACTTAGAAAAGCTCTCTATGGTCTTAAGCAAGCACCCAGAGCGTGGTATGGTAGGTTGAGGAGTTTTCTCTTTAGCAAGGGATTTATGATGGGTAAAGTTGATCAAACCTTGTTTCTCCTCAGGCATGGTGATGATATCCTAATTGTTCAGATTTACGTGGATGATATTATCTTTGGTGGTTCTTCTCATGCTTTGGTTGCTAGATTTGTAGAGGATATGAGCAGGGAATTTGAGATGTCGATGATGGGTGAGCTGCAGTTCTTCCTCGGCCTTCAAATCAAGCAGTGCAAGGACGGGACATTCGTGCATCAAGCGAAGTACACCAAGGACATCGTCAAGAAGTTCAAGATGAACGACTCCAAGCCAATGGCGACGCCGATGAGTACAACTATGGCCCTGGACGCGGATGAAGAAGGTGAGCCTGTGGACCAGAAGTAGTACAGGAGCATGATCGGCTCCCTCCTCTACTTGACGGCGACGAGGCCGGACATACAGTTCAGTGTGTGTCTGTGCGCTCGTTTTCAGGCGTCTCCGAGGACTTCACATCGGCAAGCCGTCAAGCGGATATTCAGGTACTTGAACTACACTCCTGACTTTGGCTTGTGGTACTCAGCGTCCTCAACACTTGATCTCCTTGGATTTTCTGATGCTGACTTTGCTGGGTGTCGATTGGATCGTAAGTCCACTTCTGGTACGTGTCAGTTCCTTGGTTCTTCTCTGGTGTCTTGGTCATCCCGCAAGCAGTCTAGCGTAGCCCAGTCAACCACAGAAGCCGAGTATGTTGCTGCCGCTAGCTGTTGCTCCCAGCTGCTTTGGATCACATACACTATGAGCGACTTTGGTGAGGAGAGTGCCCAGATTCCACTATACTGTGATAGCACCAGCGCCATAAGTGTTGCCAAGAACCCAGTTCTCCATTCTAGAACCAAGCACATAGAGGTGAGGTACCACTTCTTGAGAGACAATGTGGAGAAGGGAAAAATCAGCTTGATCCATGTTTCCACCCAAAACCAGCTAGCTGACATTTTCACCAAACCTTTGGACCATGCTACCTTTTCACGCTTGCAGGGTGAGCTTGGGGTTTGTATGGTTACTTGAGATGGTTTTGAGCTCCATGTGCATTATATGTATGATACTTGTTCTTTTCCATGTTTTTGTATTATGTGTACAGGCATCTTTGTATCTTAGACTCTTTTTCACCTAGAGCTTCTCTTATATGCATTGATGACCATGATGTGCTAGATGTGAGCTTTTGAGCATGTATGATATATCTTGTGATGGATGGCTAGCTCTTGGTGGTATTGCTATGTGTGCATGTTGATATGGCTAGGTTTTTGAAAAATGCTAGAATGAATCCTTTCTTGTGGGTAGAATCCCTTGTATGCTCAGAATATGCTATGGTGGTCTATGACATGCTTAATTTGTACCTGGATGCACGTTCTTGTCTCATGGGGCAGTAGTCCCATTATCATTGCAAATGTTTAGCCCATGTTTTACCTTGTGGGGGAGCATAAGCTTCTTTTAGCCGCAAAGGCTTTTCATGTACCATTTCCATGCAAATCTGAAAATGAAATGCTTGTGGTTGAAAGTCTTGCTCTTATATGATCCATGTCATGTATGCTTTAAATTCTATATCATGAGTGCCAAAACTGTTGCATGTTGCCTACCATGAGAAGTCTCATTTTAAAGAAGTAGGCACATGGCTCGGTGGCTTTGACATGACATGGGATAGCTTGTGGGTGTTTGTAATGATCTTGTGATAGGAATGTGTATCCTAGCATGAAGTTTGGATGTTGTATATCATTTGTGGTATGTTTTGTTCATGCATAGGATTTTGCTCGTGAGAAGGATATTTTGTCAAAATTGCTCATATATGCTTCTAGTCTTGTCTCATGTGTATATAGCTTTGTCACCATGTTTGCTATGCTTGTGCTAAGCTATGAAATATCTTGCTTGCTTTCTATCACATATATGGCAAGTTGTGGTGATTTTTGTATATCTGAGAAGCTCATAGATGAATTTTGTCTCATATTGTGCCTTGATGTATGCATTGCCAACAAGGGGGAGAGTTTGGTGGCTTTTGTTTAGGGGCACTTGTGTAGGGGGAGCTTTGGTGGATGTTTTGGCATTTTTGGCATAGAGCTTAGAGTTGATATCAAGTTTTTGTTTTTGAAATTTTGTATTGGTATCAAGTTTTGTGATGATTTTTGTCTCGGTTGTGTCGAGCTGTTGCTCTTGTCTTAGGGGACCGAGACATTCTCACTTGAGTGACCATTTTGGTCTTTGGTCGGTTTTTGGTCACTTGGGTGATTTTTGGTAGTCTATTTTCCTTTTCTCTTTTTACCATATATTTGTTACCATGTGTGTTGTCAATGCACTCATCAAGGGGGAGATTGAGGACCTGTGTGTGTCCGAGGACCGGAGGATGGTCGTTTCCTGGTGTGATGAGTGATTGACAACGTTGTGTGGACTGACTCTTGGCTAAGTATTGCAGGTGCAGGTTGCGGCTTGATTTGTGTGTGGTGCAGGTGAAGAACAAGCGCGAAGGGTCCGAGTCTGTGTGAACTCCCAGGAGCGGAGAGGACGAGTAGGCTTTGTTCGAGGGACCCGGTGGCCAACAAGATCAAGTGCGGACCGCATGGTGGAAAGAACAGCAAGACGAAGTCAAGTCGAGGAGCCGGTGCGGGGTAGCGGCTCACAACCGAAGTCTACACGTGGGGCTTGGTGGTTTGGCCACAAAACCATCGAAGGAGGGTTTCTCGGTTTGGGCCTCAAAACCGAGCCCAAAGGCCCAACGCGATGGAGACGGGGATCCAGGCGCGTCGGGAAGCTTCAAGGCGGAGGACACGCGGCGCGATCGCAAGGCTTGCGTCGTGGCTACGCGAGGTGCGGTGCGAGGGTGTTCGTCTGATGGAGTTATATGCGACTTTACATTTGTGCCCTTCGCGGCCATGTATCTTAAGTTTAAGCAGTAGGAGTAGTTTGGACTTTCGGCCCTCTGTCATCCCAAAAATATAAATAGGGGAGGTGGAGGGTATGAGGACCTCTCTTGCTCTGGACTTCATTTCCATAGGCTAGCTAGCGCATATTTTTCGATCTTGTAGGGGTTGGATGAAGGGAGGATGCTAGCCATGGTTTGTACGAAGCATTCATCGTTGTGTATGGATTTGTGACGGATTAATCTATCTCCTTCTTGAATTCCCGAAATTCTTTTTGTGCTATTTTTGGTGGATTTCTTGTTCCCGGGATTTGGGGGCGATTTCTTTGAGGGAATCACGTATGAGCACTTGGTGACTCTTTGTTGTGTGATCTCTCCCTCCGAAACACCCAGAATCGCTCTCAATTTGTGAATTCGTGATGAACCCTAGAGTTTTGTTGGAGAGCATGTGATCTATGATTCCCGTTGATTGGAGTTGTTTGGGCTCATGAGTTTTGGGGCTAGCTTCCTACTAGGACGCTTCTCATCTACCCCAAATTTGAGCACAAACCGCTGGCTAGATTGGGAAATCCGTGGTGGAGAAGTTTGGGGTGATTTTTCGGGCTGCTCTGTTCGTGCGTCTGGAGTACAGACGAACCGTCCGCGAGGGTCGGACGGACCGTCCGTCCGGGTCCAGTTCGTCCAGTTCATCACCGTGTTCTTCGCGAGTTCTTGGTCCGTACATGTTTGATCCATATGTGTTTTGGTCTTTCGTGGGGAGTTGTTGACGGACCGTCCGTGGAGTAGGTTCGGACCGTCCGTCTGCCGGTTGGACCGTCCGTCATCGCCGGTCGGACCGTCTGCGAGCCGTGTGGACCGTCCGAGGGCTCAGGTCAGACCGTCCGTATTTCGCCCGTAGCTACTGGTAGCTCGGCAACTTAATACGGACCGTCCGTTCCGACAGGTCGGACTGTCCGTCCAGACCAGACGGACTGTCCGTCCAGACCAGACGGACCGTCCGTGGTCTTCTGGTGGACAGTCCGTTCCTGTCGTTCAGATTTGCCTAAGTGTTGCTTGCCTTTGATTCTTGCTTCCGTTTCTTGATCCGAGGATCGTTGCTAGGGGCCGTGCCCCTGTGTTTGAGGTGTTCTTGATCGTGTTTGCTTGCGAGTGACTCCGGAGTAGGATTTGGGACATAGGCCGGATTCCTCACATCGGTGAAGAATTTTTATCGGCTCCCATTCACTCCCCCCCTCTCTGGTCGCCAATTCGGTCCCTCAATGTCATTGTTGAGCTATTCTTTATCCTGCTCCAACTTTGCAACAGAAGGCGGGAGACAAATCATCAAGACGGGCAGCTCAAATTGGTACTCAAGGAAGAATCCTGTCAAAGTCAACTGGATAATACATACCTTTCTTCTCGCGCCGGAGGGTCTTGAGTTTCCCATTCACCTCATCCTTCTGGCGGAGGAGAGCCTGCACCTGATAATGGTACTCGGCGGCAGCTCCATCAAGCTTAGTCTGCAGCTTCGCAGTCAGAGCAATCTGCGTCCAGAGTGCTTCTTCAGCCTTCTCCGCACACGCGATCGTCTCATCATGCACCTGCAGCAGTTCTGATTTCCGCTGCGACCGCTTTACCAGATTCTGCAGCAAAGATTCAAGTCAGATCGGATTCAATCCCTCGGGTAGAACAAGCAATGAGTACTCGACATACCTCAATGAACACTCCAGTTCGGCGGTGCGACTCTAACTGCATGGCAACCAACTGCGGGTCCAGCATATCATCGAAGGCCAATACCGAGAACTCGCTCTCACGAGGTGCACTGGATTCTCTGCCTGATGCCATCGCTGCACTCAGCACCGGCGAGGGGTCTTGCACAGCTGCATCACATACCTCAGTGGGCTGAACGGTCTTCTTTACGAGCCATTTTCTTATGGCGGTCCTTGGTTTCTTCGGTGGAGGCATGAGCTCATCCTGGCTGATACTGACTGGCCTCTTCTTGGCCTGGCCAGCTGACGACCCAGCTTCATCCGAAGGACACGCCTTCATCTCGTACCGCTTGCACAGCGGGACGTCGTCATCCGAGGAGGTCCACTCCTCCTCATCTTCCTCTTCATCCTCCTCTTCTGCCTCTCCTGAGGTGGATTGGCCTGTCGTGTACGGCCGCCTGGGGTCCACCCGGACTTCATCAGACCCAGTCGGCGGGGGCATGGAGAAGAAGAAATCAACATACTCCTGCATTTAAGACATTGTCAGCTCAGAATAACTACTCGAGTACTTCAATTACTCGGGTACCTCGACTTCGACTACTACCTTCTTGGGAGGATGCTCTGACCAATATTCCCGGATGGCTGCTGCCGGGATCTCCGTGAGCTTCGAGAACATCTTCTGCAGACGCTCCATCACCTCATCATCAGAGAGGGGCTTCAGCGACATCCTCGACGGATCTTGGAGTCCCGTATACTGGTACCCCAAGTTCACCCTCTTCATCAACGGCTGCACTCGTCGCTTCAGGAAGCTGAACGGCACCCGCTCGGCAGTCAGCCCTCTCGCCTTCAACTTGGCGATCCGTGCCAACAGCTCTGGCACCTGGTGCCACTCGTTGAAGTTCGGCTCGTCGTTCCAGATCGAGTTGTAGACCGAAGCGTACATGCTCGGCTTCGGTAGCTGCGGCGGGTGGTTGAAGATGTAGAACCACTTGTTTTTCCAGTCCTGGTGAGAGTCCGGAAGCTTGTAATCAAAGTACAACTCGCTGCTCTTCTCCCGCATCTGGAAGCCGGCTCCTCCGACTACTCGAGGCGCCGTATGACTTGGCTGCAGCTTCAGACGGAACAGATTCCGGAACAGGACAAAGTGTGGCAGAATTCCCAAAAACACTTCACAAAAATGCATGAAGATCGCAATTTGCAAAATGCTGTTGGGGTTGAGGTGGACGTGCTCGATCTTGTAGAAATCAAGCAATCCCCGGAAGAAATCCGATGTCAGGAGACCGAGTCCAAGCTCGATGAACCTGGCGAACATCGGGATCTCATCTTGATTCTTCTCCAGGGGCCACGGATCTCCGGTGGCTGCGGTCCACTCAATGATGATCTTCTCTTGGAGCACTCCGGCGGCGACCAGCATCTCGATATCCTCTTCCTTCATGCGGCACTTTGACCAGGCGCATGCTTGGTTCGGGGGGTTCTTGGCCTTCACATTCCCCAGCTTCGGCGGCAGTGGCAACTGAGGCAGCTCTTTCTTCTTTCCTTGGCCGGATTTCCGAGAGCCTTGCGCACTTGAGCTGGCTTTCTTCATCCTGTTGACCACGAGTGTTTTCTTTCGCATTCGCTCGGGGGCTTTGGATGGGACGGCGGTGGAGATGGCGCAGTTAGGGTTTGGCGGCTGAGGGGAGAGGTCTGGCTATTTCAGATCTAAAAGACTAGCGGCGAATGGGTTTGTGAAACCCTAAGGGGCCCGACCCCTCTATTTATAACTGTTCAGTCAAGTGACCGGTCGGGGATGACTCTTCAAATTCTCTGATTCGGCTGCTCCGGCTCGGGGGCTCGACTGCTTCGACTGCTCGACTACTTGAATACTTGGGTGACAGTTATTTCTGGTTAAGATTTTCAAGACATCACCTTTGGCCACATTCTACAGACAGCTGACCCTACAATCCGAGATTCTACTCGACTTGAGGCTCGGGGGCTCCGTGCCACGTGTCCTTTGGTTCTACAGGTTTTCTCTGGATTTTTCGGGATATGACTGGTGCAAAGATTCAAATTGACCCTCTACCTGATTCTTCGATTCAACTTAAGGCTCGGGGGCTAAACTCCATATGGAGTTCGATTTTGCAATCGAACTTCCATATGGTTATCAAGACTGAGCGAGTACCAATGAAGTTTTTCCAAGAAGAACTCGGGGACGCTTGGGAACTACTCGGAGAAGCTTCAAGACTACTCGCAAGGTATGCTGGAGTACATTCCAGCCTCGTTGCAGCTCAAGACAGTAAGGGTGACTTCGCTTGGAGTACTCGGGGACTCTTGAGGACTACTCGTGAGGGCATCTGAAGCTACTTTCGCTGCGACACTCGCCAAAAAAGTACTCGGGGGCTTGTCGTACAGACATCCATGGGCCTACCAGCCAGGTGGTCCATTCCCATTCAGGGGACGAGTACCCCCGGGGACTACTCGTACATGGAGACGTGGTGCAAGACGGCGTAGTCTACATGGAAACTGCAGGATTAGTACTAGAATAGGAAAGCTTCTATTGTACATAGAGTAAGCCTACCTCCTAGTCGTACTCGACTAGTACTCCTGTACTCGAACCGACTTGTAACCCTGCCTCCCGTGATATATAAGGCGAGGCAGGGACCCCTCTTGAACATACGCAATCAATCAAGCTACACGCGGCATACAGGACGTAGGGTATTACGCACATTGCGGCCCGAACCTGTCTAAATTGTGTGTCTCGTGTCTCACCATCGAGTTCCTGATCTCGGCGAGCCCCTCTAGCGTCTACCTCGGGTACTCCCCTCGGTAGGTTGCCGGGACGAAACACCGACACCTTTCAACTTTATAAGCGCGCGCGCACACATTGAATAGGGCAATTTATTGATTTTCAAATATATGTGCGCATACTCATATGAATCTATTATTAATTTAGGAAAGTGAGTCGTGTTACATACCCTTTGATAAGCTCATCTGTTTGAGGCTATAGCTCTTCATCTCTAAGCTTCTTGATCTTGTTTGAGATAGTGTACTTATTGAGCAAATTAAACTTACAGTCATGTCCACATATTAAAACGCTCGTTGCTTTTCTAAATATATACGATCATTGTTGAATCTTGTAGCGGCTATAGTTGAGTCTATGTTCTTAGCTTGACATATCCCAAGGCATGGCATCTCATGCCATTCTGACGTGGTGTACGACATTTAGATGAACCTGAAACATAGTTTCCAGTTAGAAGGAATAATCTATTCAAAGCATCATATTATTACCATGCAACTAGTTAAGTAGGTGCTAATGTAAAGTTGCGTAACAATAGCTGCAGTGCAGAAACCTTTCAACTTTATAAACGCGCGCACACACACAATGAATAGGGCAATTTATTGATTTTCAAATATATGTGTGCATAGTCAGATGAATCTATTATTAATGTAGGAATGTGAGTCGTGTTACATACCCTTTGATAAGCTCATGTGTTTGAGGTCATAGCTCTTCATCTCTAAGCTTGTTGATCTTGTTTGAGATAGTGTACTTATTGAGCAAATTTAACTGCCAGTCATATCCACATATTAAAACGCTTGTTGCTTTACTAAATCTATACGATCATTGTTGAATCTTGCAATGGCTAGCTTGGCATATGCCAAGGCATGTGTTGGCGGTTGTCAAGTACCTACTTTAGCCGTCAATATTCTCATGAATAAAGGAGCAAATGCATTTCTTACTCGCATTTTAGTTAAGAATAATCTAGTTCCACTTGTCCTTGGAGATTATTTGTTTGCAGGTGAATAAGCACAAAATGAGTGAGAAACCTACCATCTAGTGGTCCATGTGAAGCAAGCTCGGTGAATCAGAAACCGCCACGCGTGCAACCCATGGATTGAAGGGCCCATGGTTACCCAAACGACCTTATTACACCGTGTACACGCCAAACCACCATAACGGCCCACACATCAGTCAACTAGACAAAGCTGGGCATGAGAGGGGCCCATATGGGTTCGGCCGATCCCTAGGATCGGCCGAACTGCATTTGGCTCCCCTCGTGATCTGCTTCCATGTGGTGCTTGCTTATTGGTCCCCAAGAGGCGGTGGAGTGTGCATGGGGTATTTTGACGCTTGGAGCAGGGGTGTCCTAGGCCTATAAATAGAAGGGGAGGGGGCTCACTTATTAGACACACAACTCTTGATTCATTCTCCTCCCTTTGGTTTCCTAGGCTAGTGGAGTAGGTTAGAGTAGTTCTACTTCAGGTTCCAAGTCTACTTGCGATCTAGGTATGAGTCTTGTATCTTTATTTCTTAGTAGAAGTTTGATCTACTTCAGTTATTCAGCTATTTCATATAATGTTGTGCTTTCATGTATGGGTCATATGTTCATGTGTTCTTCGCCTTTTAGAGGCTTGTGTTCTTCATGAACACAACCCTTTGATCTTGTGGTATAGGTTAATATGATCTCATATCCGTTTATGTGATTAGCCTCAGTTTGATCTAGTTTGTGTACATAAATGTGTTGCATGGCGTTAGTGTTTATGCTATGGTACTCGGTGCAAGTGACCAGTTATCTGGTGGCTTCGACCTGGGTCACAATAGCCTGGGCCGGTCGGAGTCTAGTTAGCAATGCAAGCATGGTGCTTGGGTAGCATAGCTTCATTGGATATAAGTGCGCCCCACGGATAGATAGAGGTAGGCTGCAGTAGTGACAGCCGTTGGACCCTTTGCAATCCTCCACATTAGGGTATCGCTATATGAGTTTAAACTCTAGCAACTGTTGTCGTGCGGAAGCGGCGCGGGAGGCTAGCTCCCCATTTGTACCTGGGTGCTGAACCGATAGTCCATGCAATACATGTGTACCTTTCTTGTATGTTCTGACTTTGTATGTATAGTACATTAGAACCTAGAACTAACTCATATGTCTATCTCCGTAAGCCGTAGTTATCTAGAGATGAATCAGTGTGTGTCACACTACCCTTATCATTATCTTTATCTCACCCCTATGTTTGAGTAATTGTCTCTTCCCCTATTCATGACTTATACTCATTGCAATAGTAATCGTCTTGTTATCCTACCCACCTTCCTTGGATTCGATACCCTTGGAATACTCCTTGGGGAAATGCTACAATGGTATATCCATGACCTTGTGGATTCGTTTGTGATCGTTAGGAATACCACCCATGGCATATTTGGCGCTGTTGCTAGGACACTAAACTGTCACACCCGGTTTCCAAAACAAACCAAGTGCTACCTATATGTATGCCAGGATCTAGTTTCATACATATAGTGACATCATTAGTGAATAACAGAAACAATATCACGTAAAGAAAAGGAGATTATCAGAGATTTACAGCAGAATCCTGGGAAGCAAAGGCTCCAAACTTCACAGGCAATCGACCGGGGGTTGCGTACGCCTAGCACCATCTTCTGGACATCACACATCTTCTTCTTCTTCTGAACAGCGGTTTAGCAAGGGTGAGCACACTTATGGTTGGAGCTCAGCAAGGCCACAAAAATTATCCAGAAAGCAATTTAAATCCATCTTTAAGTTTATTAATCATGTGAGGGTCCAGGCCGCTCTTGACCGTGAGCACGGCTGTTATAACAGTTTTACACTCTGCAGAGGTTGTACACTTTCACCACAAGTCGCGTAAAAGTTCCAAAGAACTTTGAACCCAACCATGCTGTGCAAAAGTAGGCACAATACCACACTTCCGAGGTGTGGTTGCATAGGGACGCTACGAGGCCTTTACAAAGAGTCATCCTATGTGTATTAGTCCATAGTAGCACGTCTTAGAGGCTATCTTTCGTACCCTCCTTCTACCCTCGGACCAGGTTAGCCTAGAAGAGCACTTCCGTTCCAAAACTTGTCCAGAGTAGAAGAGTCATAAAAGCATTCCTCCGTACCCCAAGCTACCAAGGCTAATAGCCACACAAGACTTCTCTAATTAATTGGCCAAGACAGAGCCATATGTCTTGTGGTTGTACTGTTTTCCTGGGTGGTTCTCCATGTTCCAATTAATTCATAGTATTCTTGTTTAAAGCATAGGTAGAAGGATGGTTAGGGTCACTTGCCTTTTTCCAATGAAAAGCTACTCTTGCTCTTCCGCTTTTGCTCTTTGATACCTTTGATCTTCGAGACTTCTGAACAACAGCTCGATCTTCTACTCGAAGCAAACATCGGGTACAAACATGCAAAAGCAAACAAGCACAACTAAGAACAATACACCATACAAGAAAGGCTTAAAAAGAGAATAGGGTTCGGTTCTAGGAACGCAAACGCAAGAAACACTGAGAACGGAACTATCGTTAAAAAGGTACATCTATCGAGAGATTTGTATTATAACACACAAAGACTATATGCTAGATATATTTTAATTGAATAAAGCAATGTGTATAGGCTATTTCAGAGAAATACCCTATTTAGAATTAAGCAAGTTATATTTTTATATAAAAGGCGATGTAAACTTAGTCCGATTTTATTCATAAATATTCAAGTATGATTTATGCAAATTAAACATTTAATTTTAGAAGAAGCATGTAAATCATCTAAGCGTGCAACTTTATATCTCGGTTGAACTAAACAATTTATAATTCAAAAACACATTCATATTCATATTAGTCAAATTAACATTTAATTAAGAAAACTCAAGATAGCCTATGTTGCTTTTATTTAGAAAGCAGATTGAATAAATATTAATCCAACTTAACATTTATATTATGAAAAGCCGAAAGGTAGCTCTAGATAGATTTTATTAGAAAATAATGTTACTGGATATTAGCCCATTTAATATTTAAATATGAAAACCGTTACATATGTCCTAATCAATTATTATTAAGAAAAGACATTCCAATGGCATTAATCAAATTAATTTATGATAAATTCTCAAAACACATTTTATGTTGAACATCATGTCTAGCGCATATTTTATGTCGAGACGAAACTAACACAACAAGAACGAGGTTAAACGGGCTAAAACCTGAGATCTATGGATTAAACAAAGATTAGGGATCTAATCGTGATTAACTATAGATTGAAAGGGCTATCAAAGAAGATCCCCGAGACACTGGAGATAACAGATAGATTGAAATAAAAGAGCTGAAATACATATGCTGAAATTTACTCGAATTGTATTTTGAAGGAAAAACATGTATATGACATAAGCATTATGTAATGCCGACATCATGAAAGTGTATTTGTACTGATTTGCCTACGGCAAGCACATGCAAGCATGGATAACTAGTATTGAGGCAAAAGAAGTGTTCATGACAAGATGACAAGGAATTAAAAGATACGAAACACCAGTGCCCAGTGGTATGCCATCAAGTTGCATGCTACTGTGCATGATTGCAGCTAGCTTTTGACCATCGTTAAATAGGATGCATACATTGATTTGAAAAGAATGATGATATAAACGGAGCAGGCAGCACTAGTCTCACCAGTGCGCGATGGTCGACGGTGGGGTGATGATGGACAGCAGATCAAAAGACATTGGCAGTCTTCATGCAATGATCAGGCGTGATGCTAGGCTCCAGTGTACAGCGGCAACAAGACCTCCTGTGTTTGATAGTAGAAAAGAGGATTACAACGAGCATCTTTGGCAGCAGATGAACTTAGCTTGTGCCTGGGCAAGATGAAAACAGAGGTGACACTACGATGCAGAGATGGAACGAACTTAATCACAAAACTAAAGGGCGCCTTCATCTTCCCAGGAGAACGAATTGACCAGGCACGTGTCCCTCCATGGCCGAAATACAGAATCACACTGGAGATGTGGAGAACGGGCTACGATGCTCAGAAATTGATGGGAGATAGAAAACGGAAAGAGGAGAGGATGGGAATCTCACTGATGTGTACCTCGTTAGAGGAGAAGGCTCCAGCGACAGTGAGCAGATCGGCGCGGCGGTGATCAGCTCTATTCGCTCGGGTGCTGCTGTTCCAGCGAGGCAATGGCGAGTCCGCGACGAGATGGAACCGGTGGCGCAACTGTGCGGCTGGCGACCTCCTCGAGGTGTCCCTGATTCCACCAGCGGCAGAGACGGATGGAAGTGGCCGGAACTTGAAGGCAGGCGACGAACGACAAACAGTTCGGTCTGAGGCTGTGAGCATGCACGGGCGACAGTGAGGAGGGGAAACCAGAGAGGAAGGCGAGGGTTTCCTGAAGAGCAGCTCACTTGCTATGGAAAGGAGATGGAGATGGACGGATGGCGGAGACAGCAGGCGGCGGCCGGCTCGGAGTTCGCGTCAGGGAGCTCCTCAGGTGACGGTGGAACTCCGGTTCGACGCGAAGGTGCTCCGGGAGATGCTGGCTCGATCCAGGGATCGTCGGGGACGGCGAACCGGCGGCGAAGGTGTGCGGCGGCGCTCGGCTTCGTCTACGCGGAACGCGGCGGTGCTGTGCGAGAAGACCGGCGAGGCGAGGCGCTGGACGAGGAGAGCAGCAGGGGTCGCGGCGGCGGACTGTGCAGCAAGGCGCGCGAAGGGCCTTGGGTGCTCAGCTTTATATGCAGGCAGGAGGCAGCGCGGGAGAGATGAAACGGTAGGCGGCACTGATGGAAGAGGAAGAACGCCAGCCATTAGTGGACATGTGAATGCAGCCGTTACTAGAGAGAAGAAACGGAGGCAGTGCAGTTGATTGCTCCATCATTCATTGAAGGTGAGTGGCGTGATGCTGTAATTGAAGAACGAGCAGTGCAGCAGGGAGGATTAAAGAGGAGGCCAGCCATTACTGGCCTTGGTGGCGGCGGCAGGGGAGTGAAGGTGAGGCTGCCGACTGCCGTTACTGGTAGGGGAAACGAAGGGGACGTGAATGCTCCATCGAGCATTGAAGGAAAAGTTGTGTGGCGCTGCAGGGGAAGAGCGAGCGGCACGGCTAGGGAGGCGGACGCGAGCATGTGGTGCGGGTGCTCGGGCGCGAACAGCAGGACCGCAGGACAGCGCGTCCATGTGCAGGTCGTGCGGCTGGCCGGCCATAGCGGCGACGCCCGTTTCTGGTGAGAGAGAGGGGGAAACGGAGAGGTGGCACCCGTTTCAGGTGTATCGTGGCGCACGAAGGCAAGAGGAGCGGCGCACAGGGAGGCGGCAGTGTATGCGCGGTGCGTAGGTGCATGCAGCACGCGAGGCAGGCAGACATGGACGCGCAGGCACGACGGCCAGGCGGGCGGCGTGCCTGGGTGCACGGCTCGGATGCGAAGCGCGGCGCACTGGAGCTAGGTAGCCAAGGACGGAGGCCTTGCGCGCAGGCCAAGGATGGCCGGTGGGAGCGCATGGACTCAAGTCCGGTCCGACCGGGGTGGAAGATGCCCCTATCGGGTGGGACTCAACTGGCAGAGAGAAAAAGAGAGGAGAGATGGGCCGGTGGGAGAACTGGGCTGACGGGATGGGCTGAGCGAAGGAGTTGGCTGGGCGGCTGCTGCTGCGGTGTGGGAGAAGCGTACGCAGGGCGATGTTGGCGCACGGGCGGTGCAGGTGGAAGGAGAGCCTGACATGCGGGACCTGCACATCAGATGGGCCGGTGGAGAAAAACGGGTTGACGATCTCGTAGTTGTGAAGCTAGGCCGGGAAACTGGGCCGGAACAAGGCTGGTGGGCTACTGATGCTGCCGGGCTCGGAAAAAAGAAAAGGGAGGTCGGGTTGGGCTAGATAGATTACAGAAGAAGAAAGAGAGAGATAGAGACAAGAAAAGATTTTGGAGTTTGATCTTTTTATGATTTTGAAAACACTAACTCAAACAAAAACAAATGCAACTAAAAAGAAAACAACACTCATAGAACCAATTTATTTAATTTAGAAAACCAATCAATAGTTTTCCTTAACTAAATTTCTTGTAAAAAAATAAATGTTGGGTAAATTTTAAAATTATGAGAAAATTGTTGTTTAATTATTCTTCCTAATAACATCCTGAAATCGGAAAATTTTAGGGTGTTACAAATCTACCCCCTAAACAGAATCTCGTCCCGAGATTCGCAAGGGCCAGCATAGCATCCAACACTTATTAACTTTTTTTTCCTGATTGTTTGGCATTACATAAGCTCCTCAAACACACTCTTTATTCTTCAAAACTCACATAATAAGTAAAACACCTTTGGGATACTTAGTCTAGATCCACTTGTAACTATCCATTTAATTGCTCAGCTTTGTTGCTCATCTTTGAAAACTTTCTTCCCATCATGATAAAGTGATTTGAAAAGATCTGAATTGACTCCATGATCATTTTTCCTGAGCTTAACCGTCTCGAATCATACTTCGGGTCCTCATACACAACCTTTAATATTCTTCTCCATTTGATCCAAATGCTTCTTGGGCATTAATTTGCTTATTTTGCCTCTGCTGAGCCTTCTTCTCATATCGATCCACACGTTTCTTAGGGCACCTACTAATAAAATGTCCATGAGCTTTGCAGTAGAAACAAGCTCCACTTTCTTTAATGTTTCGACGATTGTGTGGCGGATCTTCATACTCATCTTCAGGATAATTTGGTGCTTGAGACAAATGGTAAAGGTGTGAATTGTTATCACGTTGCTCTAGAAATTCCATTTTCCTCTTCTTACTTATGATCTCCTGTAGTTTGCTTTCTAGCTCAATAGCTTTGTCGATAACATGTTGCAGACTGGAATATTCATGTAAGCTTGGTATACTCTGAAGATCTTCATTCAATCCTTTGATGAAATGTTCTCGTTTCTTCTTATCACTTTCAGCTGATTTTGGAGCGTACTTGGATAACTGGATAAACTTATCCCTATACTCAGTCATTGTCATTTGTCCCTGCTTTAGGCTAAGGAACTCCTTCCTTTTGAGCTTCATCGCACTCACAGGAATAAAGTGTAAGATAAAGTTGTCCTTGAATTCCTTCCAAACAATACTTTGTGGTTGTTCATGTTCGTCTATGTAGGAATTCCACCATTCTAAGGCTGCTCCTACAAGTTGTCCTGATGCAAACAAAACCTTATCTCTATCATTGCATTGTACCATGTCAAGCTTCTGTTCAATTGTTGTGATCCAATCATCAGCTTCTAAGTGATCCATAGTGTTAGAGAACATAGGTGGCTCAGTATTCCAGAACTTTGTGTATGTATCCTCCGGGTTTGGATATGGTGACACACATTGGTTGTATCCATGGTCGTAATTGCTATCATTGCTCTTGTCTTGGTTGCCGTTTTCCATCTGCTGGTGAATAAAGGATCAGAAGAGAACGAGAATAAATAAATTGAAGAGAAGGTAGAATTCTTGATAATATTTTCATCTTTTCTTGTTGTGATTGTACTCAAATTGTGGTAGAGAGGAGAATAACGGGGGTATCAAAAGAAATAGATCATCCTTTCCTTCAACTTCTTTCATGTGTCGACATTTGCACAGATCAAATTGAGTTTTGAGATCAGAACGGGTCTCATTATGATGGTATAGGCTAGCCCATTTTGTGGCAAAGCCAATGAGGACGCAAGCGCCCATTTGCAACAGTTCCTTGAGCTATGCAACACCTTCAACATTAAAGGAGTGAGTGAAGATGCTATTTATCTTTGGCTGTTTCCGTTCTCTCTTCTGGGGAAGGCAAAGTAGTGGTTCTACTCGAACCGTACGGAGATTAATACATGGGATAAATGCTCTGCAACATTCCTCGTGAAGTTCTCTCCGTTGGGTAAAACCAATGCCCTCCGATGGAGAAATTTGAGTTTTCAGCAAGCAGCAATAGAATCTAGTCCCGAGGCATGGGAAAGGCTTCAGGACTACATCTTGGCCTGTCCTCACCATGGGATGGGTGATTGGCTTATTCTTCAGAATTTCTATAATGGCTGACTCCGATAGCCTGAGACAATATTGATGCTACCACTGGAGAAGCTTTCTTCTCTCTCACTATGATAATGCTACAAAACTTATCGAGAAGATGGTCTCCAACCAAGGGTGGAGTGAAGAACGACTCCAACCACGTCAAAGGGGTACACATACCGTCAAGGAAGCGGACATGCTTACTGCCAAGATGGACCTTCTAATGAAAAGACTAGATGACTACACCAATGAGCAGGCTGTCATGGCCAGCACTACTCATGCTATGGACTCTCACATGACTTGTGAGGTCTGTGGTAACACTGGGCATTCAGGGAATAATTGCCCTGAAACTCAGGAGGATGTGATGTACAAGAATGGTAACAACAACGGTTATCGTCCACAAGGAGGCAAAACATGGAATCAACAACACCCATACTATCAAGGAGGTAATCAAGATAATTCTTTCAATCCTAACCAACCTTCCTTGAGAGATCTTTTTTTTTGCAAGCTAAGATCAATGACAATGTTAATAAAAAGATAGCTACCTATGACAGAACTTTGGAGAGCCTCAACATTAAAATTGATGGTCTTTCTTCTTCTTTAAAGAACCAGCTGAGCTTTAATAAAATGATAGAAACCAAATTAGCTCAGTTAGCTGCTTTGGTTCCCTCTACTGAGAATGGGAAGATCCCGGTGCAACCCATGTCTTCGTGTGAAAATGTTAGTGTTGTGTCTACTAGATGGGGTAAGCCATCTAGATGGGCATATGCTCCTAACCATGCAGGTAAGCCCATGCATCAAATTCAGGACCCATGGGAGGAATCAGCAGTCTTACACAGGAAAGACCCCGCATCTCCAGCTATCACATGCATGATCTATTATCAGAAGACCAAGCATGCTCTTTGTGACCTTAGTGCAAGTGTCAATCTCATGTCCAAGGCCATGTTTGAAGAATTGGGATATCCTGCTCTTTCTCCAACCTTGATGACAGTTCAGCTCGCTGACTCATCAATCCGTAATCCAGAGGGGATGGTTGAGAGCCTCTTGGTGAATGTTAAGGGTTCTTATATCCTTGCGGATTTCGTGGTCCTTGATATGCAAGATGACGGAGGGATGCCGCTCATGGCAAGGATCAATGTTGGAGCCAGAAAGATCTGATTCTGCATCGGGAGAAGGAACATGATGTTCAAATTTCAAGCAAAAGAAGAACAGTGCTACCAAGTGGATAACAATGTTGAGCAGCTCGGGGAGTGGACGGAGCCACAGCCCCAATCCAAGTAACTACCGACCACACCAGCAAAAGCAAAGAAGACAAAGAAAGTATGGCGGAAGGTAGAGAAGGCATCGCCATCCACTTCTCGGGAGTGGGATGCTGAGTGGTACTGATTACCGAGATGAGTCCTACTCGTCAGACTTTAAATGGTGAGTCCTCTTTCAAAAACCTTATTTGATTTTTCAAAATGCATGTTTGATTTTTCTAGACCCTCATTTGCATGCTAGATTTATCTAGCCATTTGTTCCCTTTCAGTAAAAATTCTGAAAATAATTTCTGAATTTGAAAATTCTTTGAAAAATCATGTGGGCAACATGTGGCCGAGGCACCTGGGCATGCCACTAGGTAACCGTTGGGGGGCAACTGGCGAAAGCTGGCAGCAAGTGGGCCCAACCAAGGGTCGGCCGACCCCTGTGTTCGGCCGATCTCGCGCCAACGGTCGGCGGGGCCCACCAGCTCCAACGGCTCCTAGCAGTTGCACCCCAGCTGCCCTTTGATGCTCGACGCATTTGCCTATAAATAGAAGGGGGAGAGGGGGTGTTCTTCATCCATTCACTCATTTCCATCACACTCCCCCTCTCTACTCTTTGGCTCTTTGGTTTTCTTGGATTTCTTACTCGTGATCGAAGTTGGAAGCACTCTCTCTATTTTATTGTTGCAAGTATTGACCATTGGTGGAGCAAGCTCGGTAAGAATTTCATTCGGTTTCACTAACCTATCACCAAGTTGCTCATGTTGTTCGATTGTTGTGCAAGCATGAGTTGGATTCTCGACGCGCTTAGGAGGGTGACACGCTTGTCCCGTTCGCGAGGTAGTGCGAGCTCGTCCCGTCCCTCCGAAGCTATGCCGAGCCCAATATCGATGGACTATGAAGAAGAAGAGCAAGAGGAGCAAGCCGAACTGCAAGCTGGAAGAGTGGACGCCATTGAGGCTCCCTTCGTCGACTTGTGAGACGAACGAGAGAAGCAAGAAGCAAGCCTATGCCATTGTCAAGGATCGAGTCTTCGCTCACACTAGAGACTTCGACTCGGCCCTTCTGGAGAAAATAGGTATGGACTCTGAGTTCACCTCCGTTTGGTACGCTCTTGGTTGGGAAGGTTTTGTTCTAGTTGAGGAGTTAGGTTCTCGGCCCCTCACCATCCAGTTTCTTTGCTCTCTTTAAGAGGAGGCGAATGGTATTAAGTTTCGATTTTTCAGGATGGAGTATTGGGTTTCATGGAAAGATCTTAATCGCCACCTCGGTTTTAGTTCTCATTGCGCTCTTTCTCTCAATAAGGCTTGTCATGGTTTTTCTCGTGATGCTTTTTGGGGTGAAATCTCTGGTCTAGTTGCCCATGGCAAATTAGCACCTCGGTGCAATGATATTAAGAACCCAACTATTCGTCTAATGCGCGAGTGGATCACCATTACTCTCTTTCACGAGAGGATGTTCGAACTGTGCGCGTTGATGAGTTGATGATTCTGTATGCCGCGGTCAACAAGATCAAGGTCTCCCCCATCAAGGCTATGATTTGACAATTGTTGATGAATTTTAAGATGATGGGTCCTATTGAGTGCACGTCTTTGATTACTCGTATTGCTTCTGGGCTCGGGATTCTAGAGGGAAGGCCATTCCCTTCATTATGACTCCTCGAGCCTACATTGGTGAGGCATACTTGGTTCAGGGGCATACACTTAAGAAGGGTCCAAATGATTCTCTGGTTTTCTTCTTCCCCGACTATGCAAACGAGATTCCATTACATAACCCGGGATTTCGGTTGTATAGTACCCGGAAGCTAACCATTCCCTTTGTTTCACAAGAGGAAGCCTGTCGTGCTAGTGTTTCTGATGGCAGGGTCATCATGAGCTTATCTAGGAGAGCACACATACAGCAGCAACAGTCGCCACCACAACCACAGCCACAGCCTGCCACGCCTCCAATGCCAGTAGAGTGGGCTCTGGCTGGGTACATACCTGGGTATACACCCGGATATGCTCCCGGCTGGGATCAGCCTCTCTACCAGTAGGGTACGAGTAGCTCAGCTTGGGCTAGCACCAGCAATAATGAGTGGGCCATGCCCGCTTGTCTCAGCACAGGCGCTACTTCATCCTCGTCTTCTGGATGGTGTTCATCTTCGACGCGAGGGACCACCCTCATGCAGTAGATGGGCGAGCTCACCATCCGTACCGCGAGCATGGAGGAGTCGTTGAACCAGCACATCGAGTCTAACCAGGCTTGGCAGCGATAGGCTGGAGATAGAATCAACACCATACAACAGACACAGCAACATCAGTTGGAGGAGCAGAGGGCTTTCTATAGCTCGATGGGGTTTCCCCTAACCAGCAGCAGTGAGCCTGAAGCCAGCTTGGGGGAGGACCCCCACTCTGAGGTAACTTGTATCTTTACTGTTTTCAGAATATGCATGATAAAAACACATAAAAATTTGCAAAATTAAAAAGACCAAAATTATTTACTGCTTTCCTATGTGTGGTAAGAATTCTTTGTCTCCATGGTTGAAATGATGAATAGTTGCTCTATTTATTCTTCTCATATGTCTTGCTTACAACTTAGTATTCTACTTAAGTTTTGAGTTCATTGGCTTGCATGATCAAACCTTAGCTTGAAACTTGTGGGTAGCGAAAAGCATGATCCATGCCTAGGTTGTTGTGAGATATGATATGGTAGAATAGAGTTGCTATGATCTTGTTCCAAGTGATGCTTGATTTTCGGAGTTTTCTTTTGAAAAATGTTAAAATTATAAGTTTCTCAGTGATGAGCATTTCCTATCCAAGGCCATATGTAGATTCTAGCACATGTTTAGCTTCCACATATGCTGCTTGTTCTCTCATTGAGCTTCATCAAATTGTTGTGACCCTCGGTGAGAAACTTGTCATTCTCCTATGATCAAGATCACGTACACATCCACCATATGATAAACTTCTACACTGGAAGTTAGCATCCATCATTTCATCCATCCACAAAATAAAGCTCCGCGCATTGTTCTATGATTTATCCCTCTCCAAAAATACCCAAAAGAGACATGGGCTATGCAAAAGAAAAATAAAGAATGCAGGCTCAAAAGCATGATCAAAAACAAAAAAACAAAGCCCAAGTCTCAAAAAATCTCAAAAAAAGGAGAGAGAAGATAATCATACAAAAAGGAGTTCATATTCCATCTACCATATCCACCATCCACACACATGCACATCTTGATTAGGTTGTATGACTTGTTTCTTCTAAGGATCCGGTCTTTGACTCAGCAATACATGAGGATTAGGTATGCCACATTTCTTCCCTACCTACAGCTCCACATACAAGCTTATTAGGAGTAGGTTGTGAAAGAAGGCAAACCATTGCCTTGGTGAGGAACCATACACATTGAGCGATCTGAGAGTATCATTTGAGGAACTCTGATTTCTTTTTAAAAACTTGCAAAACCTCTGGATTGACAGCTGATCAAGGTATGAGTGATTAGTAACCTCTATATAACTATTCTATCTCTCAACCGCCCAAGGCAGGTGAAGCTACATGCCCCATATCGATCAAGCGAAAGGTAAGATCAATGCCAACTTATTCAAATCTTGGTAGAGTACTTTGTTGTATGCTTGCCATAAGTTAGGAATACAACATCGTAGCAACTCCTGATCAACCAACCTAAGTCTTTAGTGTCTTGCTCAGGGACGAGCAAGAGGCTAGCTTGGGGGAGTTGTTGACGGCTGTTAAGTACCTACTTTTGCCGTCAATATTCTCATGAATAAAGGAGGAAATGCATTTCTTACACACATTTTAGTTAAGAATAATGTAGTTCCACTTGTCCTTGGAGATTATTTGTTTGCAGGTGAATAAGCACAAAATGAGTGAAAAACCTACCATCTAGTGATCCATGTGAAGCAATCTCAGTGAATCAGAAGCTTCCACGCGTGTAATCCATGGATTGAAGGGCCCAATAGCTACCCAAACGACCTTATTACATCGTGTACATGCCAAACTGCCATAAGGGTCCACACATCAGTCACCCAGACGAAGCTGAGCACGAGAGGGGCCCACATGGGGTCGGCCGATCCCTAGGATCGGCCGAACCGCCTTTGGCTCCCCTCATGATCTGCTTCCATGTGGTGCTTGCTTATTGGTCCCCAAGAGGCGATTGAGTGTGCACGGGGTGTTTTGACGCTCAGAGTAGGGGTGTCCTAGGCCTATAAATAGAAGGGGAGGGGGCTCACTTATGAGACACAACTCTTGATTCATTCTCCTCCTTTTGGTTTCCTAGGCTAGTGGAGTAGGATAGAGTAGTTCTACTTCAGGTTCCAAATCTACTTGGGATCTAGGTATGAGTCTTGTATCTTTATTTCTTAGTATGACTTTGATCTACTTTAGTTATTCAGCTATTTCATATAATGTTGTGCTTTCATGTATGGGTGATATGTTCAAGTGTTCTTCGCCTGTTCTTGATTTAGAGGCTTGTGTTCTTCGTGAACACAACCCTTTGATCTTGTGGTATAGGTTCATATGTTATCGTATCCGTTTATGTGATTAGCCTCAGTTTGATCTAGTTTGTGTACATAAATGTGTTGCATGGCGTTAGTGTTTATGCTACGGTACTCGTTGCAAGTGGCCAGTTATCTGGTGGCTTCGACTTGGGTCACAATAGCCCGGGCTGGTCGGAGTCTAGTTAGCAATGCAAGCATGGTGCTTGGGTTGCGTAGCTTCGTTGGATATGAGTGTGCCCACAGATAGATAGAGGTAGGCCACAGTAGTGACAGCCGTTGGACCCTTTGCAATCCTCCACATTCGGGTATCACTGTAGGAGTTTAAACTCTAGCAACCGTTGTCGTGCGGAAGCACCGCGGGAGGCTAGCTCCCCGTTTGTACCTGAGTGTTGAACCGATAGTCCATGCAATACATGTGTACCTTTCTTGTATCTTCTGAGTTTGTATGTGTAGTACATTAAAACCTAGAGCTAACTCGTATGTCTATCTCCCTATGCTGTAGTTATCTAGAGATGAATCAGTGTGTGTCACACTACCCTTATCGTTATCTTTATCTTACCCCTGTGTTTGAGTAATTGTCTCTTCCCCTATTCGTGACTTAATACTCATTGCAATAGTAATCATCTTGTTATCCTACCCACCTTCCTTGGATTTGATACCCTTGGAATACTCCTTGGGGAAATGCTATATCCATGCACTTGCGGATTTGTTTGTGATAGTTAGGAATACCACCCATGGCATCTCTGGCGCCGTTGCTAGGACACTCAACCTAGTAGCGACGTTAAGAATCGCCAACATACATTTCTAGCACTGTTACCAGGAACTGGATCCTAAGTCCGTTCTTGATGATTGCGTTAAGAAATGTCAACAGCATGGCATCTCATGCTATTCTGACGTGGTGTACCACATTGACATGAACCTGAAAAATAGTTTCCAGTTAGAAGGAATAATCTATTTAAAGCATCATATTATTAGCATGCAACTAATTAAGTAGGTGCTAATGTAAAGATGCGTAACAACAGTTGCAGTGCAGAAACCTTTCAACTTTATAACCACACACACACACACATACATTGAATATGGCAACTTATTGACTTTCAAATATATGTGCGCATACTCATATGAATCTATTATTAATTTAGGAAAGTGAGGTGTGTTACATACCCTTTGATAAGCTCATGTGTTTGAGGCCATAGCTCTTCATCTCTTAGCTTGTTTGAGATAGTGTACTTATTGAGCAAATTAAACTGGCGGTAATATCCACTTATTAAAGTTCTTGTTGCTTCACTAAATCTATACGATCCTTATTGAATCTTGCAGTAGCTATATTTGAGCCTATGTTCTTAGCTTGGTATATGTCAAGGCTTGGTATCTCATGCCATTCTGACGTGGTGTACGACATTTGGATGAACCTGAAAAATAGTTTCCAGTTAGAAGGAACAATCTAATCAAAGCATCATATTATTAGCTTGCAACTAGTTAAGTAGGTGCTAATGTAAAGTTGCGTAACAACAACTGCAGTGCAGAAACCTTTCAACTTTATAAGCGCGCACACACACATTGAATAGGGCAATTTATTGATTTTCAAATATATGTGCGCATACTCATATGAATCTATTATTAATGTAGGAAAGTGAGTCATGTTGCATACCCTTTGATAAGCTCATGTGTCGAGGCCATAGCTCTTCATCTCTAAGCTTGTTGATCTTGTTTGAGATAGTGTACTTATTGAGCAAATCAAACTGACAGTCATATCCACATATTAAAACGCTTGTTGCTTTACTAAATCTATACGATCATTGTTGAATCTTGCAGCGGCTATAGTTGAGTCTATGTTCTTAGCTTGACATATCCCAAAGCATGGCATCTCATGCCATTCTGACGTGGTGTAGGACATTTAGATGAACCTGAAACATAGTTTCTAGTTAGAAGGAATAATCTACTCAAAGCATCATATTATTACCATGCAACTAGTTAAGTAGGTGCTAATGTAAAGATGTGTAACAACAGCTTGATTGCAGAAACCTTTCAACTTTATAATAACACACATGCACACACACATACATTAAATATGGCAATTTATTGATTTTCAAATATATGTGCGCATACTCATATGAATCTATTGTTAATGTAGGAAAGTGAGGCTTGTTACATACTCTTTGATAAGTTCATGTGTTTGAGGCCATAGCTTCATCTCTAAGCTTGTTGATCTTGTTTGAGATAGTGTACTTATTGAGCAAATTAAACATGCAGTCATATCCACCAATTAAAGCTATCATGTTGCTTCACTAAATCTATACGATCCTTGTTGAATCTTTGTTGAGCCTATGTTCTTCGCTTGGCATATGGCAAGGCGTGGCATCTCATGCCATTCTGACCTGGTGTACCACATTTGCATGAACCTGAAAAATAGTTTCCTGTTAGAAGGAATAATCTATTCAAAGCATCATATTATTAGCATGCAACTAGTTAATTAGGTGCTAATGTAAAGATGCATAACAACAGCTGCAGTGCAAAAACCTTTCAAGTTTATAATCAGACACACACTCACATTGAATAGGGCAATTTATTGATTTTCAAATATATGTGCACATACTCATATGAATCTATTATTAATGTAGGAAAGTGAGTCGTATTACATACCCTTTGATAAGCTCATGTGTTTGAGGCCATAGCTCTTCTTCTCTCAGCTTGTTGATCTTGTTTGAGATAGTGTTGACAAACTTAATGGCAATTTTATCTCTGTTGACAACTTCTTGTCATTCAAGTGTTCTTCACCACTCTTATCCACTCCATTAACCTTGATACTTCTGCTGCTACTAATATCATCCTATGATTTGAACTCAACATGCCTATCATGTAAGTGTGCTATATTTATTATCCAATGACTTGGACTTCTAGTGCGGCTCGTCACTGGCACAATTATTTCACCCTTCCTCACCATACAATTTACCATCCACGCAGGCGCACTCATCCCGACATGAGCATTCTTGATGAACTCTTATGATTCCTCATCTTCCAGTTCGAGAATGTCCTCATCCTCCTCGAAATCATTTGAACTCTAGCTAGGCACGTGAGCCACTAGCGCGGCATGGTAATGTTTTTAGTAGTTTTTGACTGCCTCAAACAAATCTAGGATGCCTCAGGTTAACCCCTGTGGGTCGCAATGGTGTAGGCAACAATGCACCTAGCTACTTAGTGGAGGCTGATGATGGAGGCAAGCCTGCGCGGATACTCTATGAATCTACTATTAATGTAGGAAAGTGAGTCATGTTACATACCTTTCGATAAGCTCATGTGTTTGAGGCTATAGCTCTTCATCTCTCAGCTTGTTGTTCTGGTTTGAGATAATTGACAATCATATTGGCATTTTTATCTCTGTCGACAGCTTCTTGTCATTCAAGTGTTCTTCACCACACTCTCATCCACTCCATTGACCATGCTACTTTCGCTGCTACTAATGTCATCCCATGATTTCAACTCAACATGAGCCACTAGCGCAGCAAGGTGATATTGGTAGAAGTTTTTGACTACCTCAAACAAATCTAGTAGGATGCCTCAGGTCGACCCCTGTGGTTGGCAACGACGTAGGTAGCAATGCAGCCAGCTACTTAGACTAGGCCACTACTACAAAACGATTTGCAGGGATGCCCCATTTTTTTCTAGGGGTGGGTGAAATTTCCACCTCCTACAAAACGAGTGGGGCTACTGTAGCAACCAGTCTGCCCTGGAGAAGCATTTGCATGGGCGTGTCAGTGGGTGATCCGCTCCGCCCCAAGAAATCACCATTTTGACGGGTGATACCATCACCCGCTCCCGAAATTGATTTATCCATTATACATCAAAAGTACACGCATTTCATCAAATTTTCATTCAACAATTTACAACTGTTGACACATTTTATCTTGTATATTTATAAGTCAAACAAACATAAGAAAAGGGCATAATTGTTAATACCAACTTAGAATAGGGTGTCACTAACAGTTTTTCTTGAGTTTTGGCAATTTATATATTTTACAGGGGTTAATCAGAAAAATAGGAAAAGAGACAATTCTAGGAGACTCCAGAGGACTCCGGAACCCAACATGGCCTAGCACCCAGAAAAGATCCATCTGGAAGGGGCAAGAAGCCACCTGGCAGAAGCTCACCCCGAGGGGGGCCCACACCAGGCCGATCGGCCTGGTGGTGGGGCCGATCGGCCCCACGGGCGCCAACTTAGCCCTACTTCTGGAATGTTCCTCCACCGCCTTTAAGGATCAATCAAAACCACATATTTAGGTCGGTTTGATCGTGTGGCTCTCGGCATCCCATCAGGACTATATAAGCAGCCCCCCTGACCCCTGGGCAGAGGCATCTCATCTCATAATTCATTCAGAGATCAAGAAGTCATCAAGTCAGAGAGACTACGCCCTAGAAACACCATATAGCGAGAGTAGCCAACTAGTCTAGATCTAGGAGGAGACAAGGTTCAACTTGGCTCCTGATCGTCTAGAAGCTAGTCGAGATACTGATCTAGCTTCGCTCTTGTAAGTTATTCTTTATGAGTTATTTGCAATTGCTGTTGAGACATATGTTCTTATCAATGATTATATTCGAGATTATATGCTTTGGTGTTTATTATGATTACATGTTTAACATAGTTGATTTACTTTTATATTTGCGTATGGAGTCGTATAGCCCTCACCTAGATCATTTGTTAACATGGGTGAGTGGTAAAGATAGTGTAAGCGTGGTGCTTATACTGTATTTGCCTGCGATTGCACCCTACATGCCGGGTCGTGTGGTAGATCGTGGTGGTGACAGCACTATTGAGTCCTTTGCAGTCCACCCCCGTGTGTAGGACTAGTGGAGCCTTATACTATTTGGGTTATTTCAAGTTTCGGACTTGATCCTCCAGGGTAGTCTCCCCATGCATAAGTATAATTGTTCTTCTTCCATGATTGTTAAATATATTGCACTAATCATAGTTTGCATTGACGTATAGTTCAGAGTTACTGAGGAGTATTCTTGCTAACTAGGCTGAGAACACGCTTCTTCTTTCTATATTGATACTTTCTAGCTGCTCATGGACGTTATGACTTGATCAATGCTATCATTATCTTTATCTTATGTGACTTACCCCTGTTTATAGCAATTGATATATTTTGGCCACTCTACATTACACAACTGAGAGATGTGCATGTATTTGTTATTATAGATAGAAGACTATTTTCCCTGTGGTAGAATATAAATACGATACCTGGTTTACTCCTGGTTAAAATGCGACAATGGTATATTCATATCTGTGCGCTTGCGGATACCCATAGTTATATATATTTTCTTATCTAGAGAGCCAAGGCATATGTAAGGTTACCAATCCATGCGTTTTAGTGGCACTTCTGTCAGGGATGACAACCTAGATCAAGTTGTGCTATGACCTATAGCAGATTTATCTTTTTAGTTTATCTGAAAGCAACATCCGATATACACTTAGCAATGTGCTGAGATATACCTCTGCATTCCTGGTGCCGTCGATAGAGATGGATCTTATATCTATTTCTAGTCGATGTCGTTAGCAATGTCAATAAGCATTTTTGGCGCCGTTGCCAGGAAAAATAGTCTATAGCTTAGAAGAATAAATTTAGTAATAACATACATGCATCTCTCACACGTAATGTATCGAGAATCCGAATTATCATTTCTTAAACAGGCTTACCCTTTTTCTTTCCACTTTTTGTCTTTCTGATTTCAGGGTAATGAATGAATAAGAATCTTCCGGACAACTTCGTTTCAGATCCAGAGAAAATCCTAAGGAAGGCCAGGTTCAAGCCCAAGTCCAAGCCTAAGCCCACAACCTTTGCCTTGGAAGATTCAACAGTGCGAAGCTTAACACCCACGTTTGAAGTGATGGCAACCAAGACCCTTCGTGAGTACTCCGCACCGACTCCAAACAATATTCGTACTGGTCCGGTAATCAATATAGGAGACAAAGCTTTTGAGCTCAAGCCTTCACTAATCAACATGGTACAAGCTAGCCAATTTTGTGGAAAAGCTCATGAGGATGCCAACGCACACCTTCAACACTTTTTGGAGATATGTGGCACCCTCACGATCAAAGATGTGCCAAGTGATGCAATCCTACTTCGTTTATTCCCATTTTCACTCTTGGGGCGAGCGAAGCAATGGTTTTACTCCAACAAAGATAACCTTACAACTTGGACACTGTGTTCTACTGCCTTTCTGGCAAAGTTCTTTCCTATAGGCAAAACCAATGCCCTACGGGGGAAAATCTCAAGTTTCCAGCAGCAACAAGATGAATTTGTTCCTGAAGCGTGGGAGCGCTTCCAAGACTACATCTCAGAATGCCCGCACCATGGAATGGAGAACTGGTTGCTCATGCAGACCTCCTACCACGGACTCACTACCAACACCCGTAAAAAGATGGATGCTGCAGCTGGAGGTGCTTTTCTGTCCCTTACACTTACTCAAGCTACAAACCTTGTGGAAAAGATGGCGTCCAATCAAGCTTGGAATGAGGAGCGTCAACCCCGCAAGAGAGAAAGAGGAATGCACCAACTCAAGGAGGTAGACATGCTGTCTGCCAAAATGGACTTGATCATGAAGAGGCTTGAAGACAAAGCCCCTGAGAAGAAGGAAGTCATGCAACTCTTTGATTCCCGCAAGACCTGTGAAGAGTGTGGAAACACTGGACACTCGGGCAATCGATGCCCACAGCTAGAGGAGGACGTGAACTACATCAACAACAACAACCAATATCGTCCTCAGCAAAATCAAGGATGGACCCAGCAGAGGCCTAACTACCCAGGTAACTATTCAGGTAATTATCAAGGTAATAACTCTTCCAATAATAATTTTCCACCTTTAAGAGAGTTAGTCCAAAACCAGGGTAGAGTCATGGATAATCTGTCTAAGAAGTTAGCTTCCAATGATAAAATGTTAGAAACCATTAGTAATAAAATGGAAAGCTTTTCTTCTGCTATTAAGAATCAGCATAGCTTTAATAAAATGATAGAATCTCAGATATCTCAGCTGGCATTATCTGTTCCCACGGCTAACCCAGGTAAGATTCCGGGCCAGCCGGAAGAATTAGAATCTGCAAATCTTGTCGATATCTATTATGCAGGTGTTTGCGCTAAAAAGACAGAAGAAGGCCCAGAGTGGAATGACTGGGGCATGCCCGCCAAAAGAGGAGATCCAGGGAGGCCCGTCATCACTATCACTATTGGAGCATACACTTTCAAGAATGCACTATGTGACTTCGGGTCTAGCGTCAACATAATGCCCAAGGTAATATATCAGAAAATCAGTGGTTCACCTTTATTGTACACAACCATGTGCTTGCAGCTTGCAGACCTGTCACTATGCTACCCTGAGGGCATCCTAGATGACATATGTCTGGGGGTAGGAAGTTCCTATGTAGCTGCCGACTTCGCTGTTGTTGAGACTGGCGGAAGTGAGAACGCCCCAATCATTTTGGGACGTCCTTTCCTCGCCACAGCCAAAGCCATCATCTACGCCAATAATGCGAAGATCGTCTTCACCATCAACAGGAAGAGGGAGAGATTCAATTTCAAGAATAAGGTCTTAAAAACTCCCGCACACCCCCAATATCCTTACCCTGAAGAATGCAAGCCAGCTGTCGAGAAGAGAAGGAAAAATAGAAGGAAGAATAAGAAGAACAATCAACCTCGACCACACGTGGAGGAAGTTTGGATGATCAATACAATTCAACCAGAAAAGAAGAACCTGCTTCCTTCACCACTGCTACCAAAGTTAGACGACCCTGGAGTGCCATCAATCCACTGCTCCATCAATCAATGGAACTTCCAGCGAGTTATCTGCGATACGGGATCAGACGTCAACCTAATGTCTAAGGTAACCTATGAATTAATATACGGTAATCTGCCTTTGTATTCCACCTACATAATGCTGCAGATGGCGGACCAATCACACCGATTCCCCGAGGGAATTGCACGAGACGTACCCGTCAAGATAAAAGATAACTATGTCCTCACTGACTTTTTAGTCATAGACATGGGAGATGAAGAGCAAGATCCTCCCATAGTACTCGGGAGACCGTTCCTGAACACCACAAGAGCAATCATCTCTATCAGCACGGGCGAGATCCACTTCCAGTTCACAAGTGAGAAGGTACGATGCTACTTTAATACTTATACTAACGTTGAGCAGCCCAAGACAAATAGGACGCGGAGACGCATTCAGAAATTGCAACACAAGTTGAACACGAAGTTGACGGACATCAAGAACATTAAAGAAAAGATTAAAGAGAAGTCCGCTCAGCTCCTACCAGTCAAGAACTCTGGACCGTGCACTCCAGAATGGTCTCCACTGAAGAAACAAGTTTGGAGGAAGAAGGACAACAGTACACCTTCGGAAGACTTACCCGCGTCACCAATGGAACAAACGACTCCTTCGGCTACTTCACCGCTCGTCGAGATCATACCAGATACAACATTCCGACGAGGTGTCAGCACGCCATGGGAGTAAGTACGTGAAACTCTCGCCGAGAGGTAACTCGGTATTTATCTGCATATTTATTTTCTGCATTGCATATTTAATTTAGCATGTTTCCTTTAGCATATTTATTTACCTATACCTGCATTTAAAAAGACCATAAATATGTTTGTTGCATTTGCATCTGTTCCCTAAGGCCCCATGCAAGTACTCCTTGCTGTGGCGGCATAAAAAAATATTTTACATTCATATGTTTTGCATCAGCATCCCTTTTTGCATATAAAATCTACAAAAATATGTGGACACATGAAGGTCCACACTTTTCAGAAAAACCCAAAAAGAAGGGGGCACATGAAGGCTCACACCATAATCCTAGAATTTGTTCCTTCGGGTATGTGCGAAATTAATGTTTACAGGGATAACCCGAGGGCAAGCAAGTTCCAAAGACCAATCAAGAACTACTTCAAGATCCAGCTTGGGGGAGAGCACCCCCAGTTATCACGATAAGTACTATTACCCGATGTTTTAAATATTAGTTATATAAGTTAAAGAGTCTTAGTGTGTTAAAGTTTGAATAAATGCTAGAGTCTGCTAGTTGGTTTTTCTCTTAAATAATGATCTTGATATATGCTTGGAAATGATGAATAGTTGCTCCGCCGTAATACCTCTTAATATACTTAGTTTTCAGACCTAAATTCTCCTAAAGCTTTAAATGCTTAATTTGCTCTAAACCCAAAACCTGTGGGAAGTACATGCTTAATCTGAGTCTAGGCTTTGAAAGATGATTCATGAAAAGTTGAGCTGCTGTTTATCAATTTCCAAGAGAAACTTGATTCCTGGTTTATCTTTTCAAATCATGAAAAATCCTACATGATGAGTTCCTGTGTTTATGATCCTTGAGAGCTTGTCATACACATCAAGATCATTCCATTCCACTTCACAATTTATGCTGCTTCTAACCCGGAAGTACGCATCATCCATCATCCATCTAGCCACAAGCCATGTTACAAAATAGCTCATGCAATTCTTGGATATGTCTCTCTCAATGTTTCAAAAAGATTCTGGGGCTACATTCAAAAAAAAGAGAGAAGAAGAGAGAGGAAAAAGTGAGACGAGAGAGGGAGAGAAAAGGACAAGTGTCATACTAGGCGAGAAGGGCCTACCTCCCTGAAAGAAAAATAAATTTAGAGATGAATAATGGACGCGTGTCCGAGGGCGAGAAGAGCCCACATCTCTAAGGAGAGAGAAAAATGGACAAAAGTCCGGGGCGAGTAGAGCCCACCTCTCCAAGAATGGAAAGCCCAGATCTAAAAGTCTGAGAAAGAGAGATATAGTCTAAGATGCATGAGAGGAAAAAGATATTATAAAAAGGCTAAAGGCTTACCACCTTTCACCCTCATCCACACTATCATCCCACCATACATATCTTGCCAAGTGTGACTCCATACTTGAGAGGGTCATGCACAGGATCTCTGAGTTTTATTTGAAATTTTTTTGCAAAATCCCAGGATGATAGTTGATCAAAGAATTTGAGATACACTGCTTGACTTGATTGTTTTGTCTTTTAATTGCTTAAGATTTATGAAAGGGCTACACACCATGGTTAAAGGTAAGATAGAGCAATCTTGTTGAGGAGAATTTATTTTTGAAAATCATAGTACTTCGTTTATGAGGTGTGAAAGCGTTGCAGCTACTCCTAATCCTGCTACAGCATATCTTTGCTAGGGACTAGCAAAGGGTAATCTTGGGGGAGTTTGTTGACACATTTTATCTTGTATATTTATAAGTCAAACAAACATAAGAAAAGGGCATAATTGTTAATACCAACTTAGAATAGGGTGTCACTAACAGTTTTTCTTGAGTTTTGGCAATTTATATATTTTACAGGGGTTAATCAGAAAAGTAGGAAAAGAGACAATTCTAGAAGACTCCAGAGGACTCCGGAACCCAACGTGGCCTAGCACCCAGAAAAGATCCATCTGGAAGGGGCAAGAAGCCACCTGGCAGAAGCTCACCCCGAGGGGGGCCCACACCAGGCCGATCGGCCTGGTGGTGGGGCCGATCGCCCCCCCCCCCCTCGGGCGCCAACTCAGCCCTACTTCTGGAATGTTCCTCCACCGCCTCTAAGGATCCATCAAAACCACATGTTTAGGTCGGTTTGATCGTGTGGCTCTCGGCATCCCCTCAGGACTATATAAGCAGCCCCCTGACCCCTGGGCAGAGGCATCTCATCTCATAATTCATTCAGAGATCAAGAAGTTATCAAGTCAGAGAGACTACGCCCTAGAAACACCATATAGCGAGAGTAGCCAACTAGTCTAGATCTAGGAGGAGACAAGGTTCAACTTGGCTCCTGATCGTCTAGAAGCTGGTCGAGATACTGATCTAGCTTCGCTCTTGTAAGTTATTCTTTATGAGTTATTTGCAATTGCTGTTGAGACATATGTTCTTATCAATGATTATATTCGAGATTATATGCTTTGGTGTTTATTATGATTACATGTTTAACATAGTTGATTTACTTTTATATTTGCGTATGGAGTCGTATAGCCCTCACCTAGATCATTTGTTAACATGGGTGAGTGGTAAAGATAGTGTAAGCGTGGTGCTTATACTGTATTTGCCTGCGATTGCACCCTACATGCCGGGTCGTGTGGTAGATCGTGGTGGTGACAGCACTATTGAGTCCTTTGCAGTCCACCCCCCGTGTGTAGGACTAGTGGAGCCTTATACTATTTGGGTTGTTTCAAGTTTCGGCCTTGATCCTCCTGGGTAGTCTCCCCATGCATAAGTATAATTGTTCTTCTTCCATGATTGTTAAATATATTGCACTAATCATAGTTTGCATTGACGTATAGTTTAGAGTTACTGAGGAGTATTCTTGCTAACTAGGCTGAGAACACGCTTCTTCTTTCTATATTGACACTTTCTAGCTGCTCATGGATGTTATGACTTGATCAATGCTATCATTATCTTTATATTATGTGACTTACCCCTGTTTATAGCAATTGATATATTTTGGCCACTCTACATTACACAACTGAGAGATGTGCATGTATTTGTTATTATAGATAGAAGACTATTTTCCCTGTGGTAGAATATAAATACGATACCTGGTTTACTCCTGGTTAAAATGCTACAATGATATATTCATATCTGTGCGCTTGCGGATACCCATAGTTATATATATTTTCTTATCTAGAGAGCCAAGGCATATGTAAGGTTACCAATCCATGCGTTTTAGTGGCACTTCTGTCAGGGATGACAACCTAGATCAAGTTGTGCTATGACCTGTAGCAGATTTATCTTTTTAGTTTATCTGAAAGCAACATCCGATATACACTTAGCAATGTGCTGAGATATACCACTGCATTCCTGGTGCCGTCGATAGAGATGGATCTTATATCTATTTCTAGTCGATGTCGTTAGCAATGTCAACAACAACCAATTTACAAGTACACATATTTTATCCATTATATACAACTACTACGTAGCTTCAAAAGAACCACCAAAAGTCCTGAAACTACTGAGTGATCAATTGGAAATATGATGAGTGACCTGTATTGCAACTTGCAAGCATGAGCTCCAAGATAATTCTTGTCCCTGTTGAACATGTTTGAACTACCACCCTGGTTGTTCTACAGGAAGTTGAGGTACTTGCTGTCCCTTGTCACTCGATAGAGCCATGCTGAGGCTTGTACATCATGTGTGTTCATAATTCACAAATCACAAGGTACATAATACTAATCTGATAATTATTAAGCTGAAAGCCTGAGTAGGAGCAGTAGAACGTGCAGGAGGACTGCAAGGATCCCCGATGGGTCTGTTTGGTAGAGCTCCATCTGATTCTGATTCCCTATGGGAGTTGATTCTCTAACAGAAGTGATTCTGTGGCTGAAAATAATTCTTTTTTAATATCTGTCATAAACTCTTCAAATCAGGATGGAGAATCACTTTACAGAATCAGGAGAAGCTACTTTTTCAGCTCCAAGCCTCTGACAAACTTTCGGTGCATATCTTTCCATATATCCGAAAGCCGAGAAGCTCTGAAAGTGGAAATCCAGAAGCAACTTTTTATGAGCTTTCCAGCTTTCCACTTTTCAGAGACATTTGGCTTTTGGATATATGAAAAGCTAGCTGTGGAACTGAAACAAACAGGGCATATTCATTTCAGAGAATCACTTCACAGAATCAGCTGAGAATCACGTCTTTCTGAAAACGTGTTTGGCAGAGCTCCTGCTAGAATCAGCAGAGAATGAGCTCTAGGAGCTCTGCCAAACACACCCAACTCTAGTAAGAAGCTAATCCAAAGAACAGATTAAGCTGATACTACTAGCAAACGTGCAGGCAGCTCGGTATCTGAAAACAAGCCAATCAGCATCAGTATATCAAAACTTTTTCTTGTAATAACGATCCTGGCACTTTCAGTTAGAAAAAGCAATTGAGACCTTCTAGCTATATATACACATGAGTACTGCACTACGGGCCTATATCAATATATATGTTCAGAGATCAGTTCAACCAAGGTTACTAGCACACACAGGACATAGAACTTAAATGAGTCTCAACTTAGATCCCTGCACGGTTACTAGGAGCAAATACTTCTAGGTGTTAGAACTTGGAACTGAAGCTGCACGTTCAAGATCAGAAAGAACACTATAACTGGTACATTAAACTGCTCGACCAAGCTAATGGCCTCTCGTGTCTGGGCATCCATTTAGCAATCAAGTTCTTGTTTAATTGCACATGATCAGTCAGAGCAACTAAGAAAATATAATATACAGTGGTATAATGCTGTCAATTTACAGAAAAATTGCAAGTACCTTCGGAATTAATGATAGAAAAATATGTCATCCTTGTACTAAATCCTAGAGAATAGAATCACCTACTTGCTAGTAAGTTCATAAGATGCATAAAGTTATGTCTAATATTGTAGAGTTATTTACTAAACTAGAAGAGAAAATGAAACTCCTGACATAGCAATTAGAAGGCCTATCTTAACTCAAAGCTACTGGGGTTTGAACTTGCAAACACCAATCTGTGAATTAGAATTGCATCTGCAACTTATGAACTTTTACAGCTTACACGAAGAATACAATATACACATGCATGTTCTCTTCGGACATATGAATGACCTCTTCTTTTTCTTTCTTTCTTTTTGAGACCAGATGAATGACCTCTTCTTGGCTTCTGGACTAACAAATCCCTAACAAATATCATGTGACTGAACGTATTTCGCACACCACTGTACATGATGAAGGATTCATGTGAATGAAAAATTACAAAGATCAAACGGTTATGGCGGGGTCCAGCTTCGGCGGGCCCCTGGCGGCTCGCGTGGTAGGCGCGTTCTGGGCCCAGCTGCGGCGGCACCGGTGGCCCGTGCTGAGGTCGCGCGGTGGTGGTTGTTTCTCGCGGCGGCAACGGTGGGGCCCAACGGCCATGGGTTGGCTTCGGCGGCGGCCGGTGCGAGGCTTGCTTCGGCCGCGGCGGGTCGTCACGTGGCGGTGACTTCATCAGAGGATGGCCAAGGCTTGTGTAGAGTGGTGCCTGCGGCGTCTTGGTGGCGCGGCTGGCGCCGGCAAGGTTTGGGCGTTGCTGGCGTCACCATGGTGGTGTGGCTGGCGGCGGCTAGGCGACGGCGCACCAGGACGACGCCATGGTGGTGTACCTGGTTGCTCTGTGTCGCCTTCTCAGGGAGTGGTGTGTCGGCGGTGCCGCGGTGGCATGATCGGCGGCGGTTATCTGCAGGGAATTTGCCAGCGGCGCCGTGATGGTGCTGCTGGTGGCGGCCGTGCGGCGGCCCACCAGCAGCACCACGGTGGTGTGGTTGGTTGAGCCGGCCGTTTCTTGGTTCCGAGGGGACGATGCGGGTGAAAGCCCTTTCCTTCTTGGGACGGTGTCGATGGCGTCTCTAATGTCATGTCCTTCTTGAAGGTGACGTCAGGCATCTCCGGCGCGGACCTTGACCCTTGCTTGGGGCCAACGACGACCTTTTCAGCGATGTGCTTCGGCTTTGGTTGCTTCTGAGGGTTTTTTCTTCCTTTTTCTTTTTTCTCCTTTGTTGTTTTGTTTTAGTTATTTAGATGAAAAAACCAAAAAAAAAGATTAGGGTAACTAGTGGAGTTGTGGTGGTCTGGGTCGATGTCCCAATCCAACCCGGCGGAGCTCTGTGAGGCTCGTGTCGATGTCCCAATCCGACCGGGTGGAGTTGAGTTGAGTGGTTGCAGTTGAGTTGAGCGGTGAGTGTTGAGGTACCAATCCAACCCACCGGGAGTTGAGAGGAGGTGTGTGTTGAGGTTCCAATCCAACCCACCGAGAGTTCAGAGGAGTTGTGTGTGGTGTCGATGTCCCAATCCGACTGGCCGTCTTGTTGTGTTTTTCCCCCTTTGGTTGTATTACCCAGTCTGGGTTTTCATCTTCTTTTTAATATAATCTGTAGCTCTCCTGCCTGGTTGGTTTCAAAAAAAAAACCCATTCATTAGGTTGAAAAAGAAGCTTTCGCATCAGTTTGTAAACGGCAAGCAGTGTCTACACTGAGCAACAGCACTACTATCAGAACACTAGCAATACATCACTCGGATCAGTTAATTCACAAATTATTAGTGCTGTTTTTTACTACGTGACAGCAAAAGATTTCAAGGAATACGATCCAGTTGTCAGTCCTCAATCAAACATGAACTTGTTGTAGTCCAGCACCAAACAATACAAGGCAAGCGAACACCGAGCATCATCCTGATATATTTGCGTCGAGGCTGCAGCTAGGATTTGATCGGGAGAACGAGAGCAAACACTTTGCACTTCAGTTTTAGTTCGTTCCAAACAAACCAAAGGACCAGGAAGGAAGGAACGATAGAGATTGGAGTAGCGTACCATCTGGTGAATGCGCTGCCGTCCCTAGAGTGCTTGAAGACGGTAGCCTCGACGCGCATCCAGGTGGGCGCGCGGTGTTGCTGATGGACTTGCCCCCGGCCATGAATGGGATCTGCTTCGCAGCAGGGATAAGATTGGAGACTGAGAGGAGAGGTCTGACCCTGAAGTGGGGATGCCATTCCGTCGGAGGGAGGAAGGAGGCGACGTGCGCGGCGGCAGCCTAGGGCTAGGGGCTCACCTCTACTCCTACTGCAGCGCCATGGCCTACTTGCAGATGATTGGATCTCGGCCAATATCGGCCCGCGACTGAGGAAGCCAGCGCCGTCGCGGATCTCATCACCCTCGCCCGAGCAGAGGATCCCATCCTTCTACTCCTTGCCCAGCTTCACGTTCCACCTGCGGCCAGGGCCCGACTCTGCATCCGCCGCTGCCATCGCGTCATGCAGCAAAGCCGTCTCGATGCAATCCCGATCGCCGTGCTGTGAACCCCTAGATCTCGTCGTGCATTCCGTGGATCCCCGCCGTGGTAGCAGCCGAGATGAGAGAGAGAGCCGGGGGGAGGGAGTCAGAGAGAGAGAGGTACATTCTGGTAGGGTACGATCACTGGCAGAGAACCGACCTTTAGTTCAGGCCTTTAGTCCCGGTTGAAATTTAGAGCCGGGACTAAAGGTCATGCATCGACGTGGCCTGAAATGGCCGCGAATCCACCGAGCCTTTAGTCCCGGTTGGTGGCGGCAACGACTCCTTTGACGGAATTATTGGCCGGGACCATTAGTCCCGTGTGGAGTTACCACCCGAGACTAAAGGGTCAGCCTTTAGTCCCGGGTGGTAACTCCACTCGGGACTAAAGCTTTAGCCGCGGGTGGTGTAACAACCCGGGACTAAAGGCTCCGCTTTAGTCTCAAGTTGTTATACCACCCAGGACTAAACGCTTCGCCTATAAAATCCCCTTCTTCCTCCTCTACCCGAGCCACTCAACTTGAGAGCTCGAGCTCCCCCTCCTCCATGGCGCCTCTTGCTTAGAGAGGTGCTGTCGAATTTTCTCCATCAATTCATTGTGATTTTACTCCTCTAAAGTGTTGCTAAGGTTTGGTTCTTCATCCTCCCTTCATTTGTTGTTATTAAGTTTTGTTTTACGGTTTAAATATAGAGAAAATAGAGTTTGAATTTGTAGCTAGGAGGAGCTAGCTAAGAGATGATATTTTTTTTGTATTTAAATGAAGAGAAAATTGGTTGTTTATAGAAAATAAATATGAAAGGTACTTGCATTGTTTCTTCTATCATTTAACTTTATTAATCATTGTTATATGTTTTCTAGAGAAAGAAAATATGTTCATTTTTTGTATTTTAAATTAGTTTATAAATAATATGAGCATTACAAAATGAGAGCTAGGGAAAATAGGCTAATTACTTTTTCATTTATTTTTATTATGCTTTAGTGAAAATAATAGAGTTCTTTTGAGATAGTTTCACTTTTTAGTTATTAAAATATGAGAGCTAGGGATAATGGATAATTTTTTTGTTACTACACTTTAGAAATATATAGAGAAAATGGATACCGCCGATGAAGGAAGTGATGATGATGGTAGGGGTAATCATCGTTCCTCTGCTGGCAAGGGGAAAACCCAAGTCAACCCTCAACCGAAGCCAAAGAAAAAAGGAGCGTTGGAGAGAGCAATGCTTCGATATTTGCAAGGGAAGCATGAAGATGCTGCTGTGGCGGGCGAAGAACCTCCGTTTGATGGTCGTTATGCTCCACCGCCAGTCCCGGATCAAACAACTCCACCTCCAAACACAAACAATACGCTCAAGGATGCTTAAATACCTCTTTTGTAGTAGTGTATTTGTACTAGTCGGATGCTTGTCATAATTTGATCTATGTCTGTATTTTTTCAAATTAATTAGTTTGTCTCAAGCAAGAACAAAACCTATGTACGACTTGTAATTTAATTTATGCTCTTGTCTTGTTTATTTATCAAAAGTTGTATTGTTATGGATTAAAATTGAGGTACTTTGATTGTAATTCTATTAGCCACTTAATATGATGCAGATGAACCGGCAATGGATGTACAACGCCGATAAACGAACCAAGGAGTACGTTGATGGCATGCATTCTTTTCTCGAAGTGGCCAAAGCCAACAAGTCAGAGAAGGGATTCATATGTTGTCCATGCTCCAAATGCAGAAACAACTGTGACTACTCTAACTGAGGGACTCTTCACCTCCACTTGATCAATATGGTTTCATGCCAAACTATATGGTTTGGACCAAGCAGGCGAAAGAGGGGTTGTGATGGAAGACGGCGAGGAAGAGGAGGAGGATGATGATAACAACATTCCGAACTGGGCCGCGGGGCAAGCTTTTGTAGATACTACCATGGAAGATGCTCATGATCTTGGTCAAGTTCTATAGGATGCACAGAGGGACTACAAAAATGACAAAGAAAAGGGAAAGTTGCAATGCATGATAGATGACCACCAAAAATTGTTGTACCCAGATGGCAAGCCGGGGCACAAGAAGCTTGGTACTGCACTGGAAATGCTGCAATAGAAGGCAAAACATGGTGTGTCTGATAAGGCATTTGAGGGCATGCTAAAAATTGTGAAGGACAAGCTTCTCGAGAACAATGGATTATCATCCACAACATATGAAGCCAAACAGGTTGTTTGCCCTATGGGGTTGGAGGTTCAAAAGATACATGCATGCCCTAATGATTGCATCCTCTATCGCGGTAAGGATTATGAGAATTTGGATGCTTGTCCTGTGTGCGGAGCTCTGTGGTATAAGAACGGGCGAGAAGAAGATCACGAGGGGCAACCTGATCCTAGTGATCTCAAGGGCTAAGCTGATCCTAAGAAGAAGAAGAAGAAGAAGAAGAAGAAGAGAGTTCCGACGAAGGTCATGTGGTAATTTCCTATAATACCACGTTTGAAACGTTTGTTCAGGAACAAAGCAAATGCTAAGTTGATGAGATGGCACAAAGAAGAATGTAAGGAAGATCACATGCTGAGACATCCAGCCGATGGGTCTTAGTGGAGAAAGATTAATAGAACATTTCCGGACTTTGAAAGGGATGCAAGAAACATAAGGTTTGGTTTGACTACGGATGGTTTCAATCCATTTGGCGAGTTTAGCAGTGGTCATACTACTTGGCCTGTGACATTATGCATGTTCAACCTTTCTCCTTGGATGTGCATGAAGCGAAAGTTCATTATGATGCCGGTGCTTATCCAAGGTCCAAAACAACCTGACAACGACATTGATGTGTATCTGAAACCATTGGTTGATGAACTATTACTGTTGTGGAACGAAAAAGGTGTACATGTGTAGGATTAGAATAAGTAAAAGAGCTTCGACCTACTAGCATTGTTTTTCATTACCATCAATGATTGACCTACACTGAGTAACCTTTCAGGGCAGACCAACAAGTAGAGCATGCACCCACTATTTAGATAAAACAGACAGCATTTATCTGAAAAATTGTAAGAAGGTCGTGCATATGGGTCACCGTCGCTTTTTTCCTCCTCACCACCTCTTAAGAAAGAAAGGGATTCATTGGAAAGGGAAGGCAGATCATCGTAAAAAGCCTGCACATTTTAAAGGAGAAGAGGTCTTAGAGATGGTAAAGGATTTAAGGGTAGTCTTTGGAAAGGCTGAAGGTAGCAAACCTGTTCTGAACGACACTAACGGACGTGGACCAATGTGGAAGAAGAAGTCTATATTTTGGGAGCTACCTTATTGGGAAATCCTAGAGGTCCGACACGCAATTGACGTGATGCACATGACCAAGAATCTTTGCGTGAACCTGCTTGGCTTCATGAGTTGTTACAGTAACTCAAAGGATACATTGGAAGCATGAGACCTGAAACAAATGAAGGAATGAGATGGCTTGCATCCAGAAGAGGTTGGTGAAAGACAGCATTACTTACATCCTGCTAGTTACACTCTCAGCAAGGAAGAGAAGGACATCATGTTTGATTGCATGAATAGTATCAAGGTTCCATCTGGCTACTCGTCGAATATAAAGGGAATCATAAATATGAAAGATAAGAAGTTCACAAATCTTAAGGCCCACGACTGCCACATATTGATGACACAGTTGCTTCCAGTTGCACTTAGGGGTGTTCAACCAAAGAATGTACGATTAGCGCTCGTAAAGCTTTGTGTGTTTCTCAATGCAATTTCGCAGTAGGCAATCGATGCAAGCAACCTAACAAAGTTACAGAATGATGTGGTGCAATATCTTGTCAGCTTTGAGTTGGTATTTCCACCTTCCTTCTTCGATGTTTTGATGCATCTCTTGGTTCACCTTGTGAAAGAGATTAATACTCTCGATCCAATATTGTCGTACAGACATCCATGGGCCCACCAGCCAGGTGGACCATGCTCGTATAGGGGATGAGTACCGCCGGGACTACTCGTACATGGAGACGCGGTGCAAGACGGCGTAGTTTACATGGAAACTGCAGGACTAGTACTAGAATAGGAAAGCATCTATTGTAACATAGAATAAGCCTACCTCCTAGTCGTGCCCGACTAGTACTCCTATTCCCAAACCGACTTGTAAACCTGCCTCCCGGACTATATAAGGCGAGGCAGGGACCCCTCCTGAACATACGCAATCAATCAAGCTACACGCTGCATACAGGACGTAGGGTGTTACGCATACTGCGGCCCGAACCTGTCTAAACTGTGTGTCTCATGTTTCACCATCGGGTTCCAGATCTCGGCGAGCCCCACCATCATCTACCTCGGGTACTCCCCTCGGTAGGTTGCCGGGTCTAAACACCGACAGCTGGCTCGCCAGGTAGGGGATCTCGTCATAAATCCGCTGGCGAACTCGATGGCAGCTATCATCATCAACTCCACCATCACTTTCGAGCAAGGCGACACCTTCACCTTCGGCTTCTGGGTCTACGTAGCCGACGGTGCTGGATCTTTCCAGCGTCAACTCAACGCAACCCTGGAGCAAGAGCTGGCAATCCCAGCACCCACCACCGCTTTCGTCGAAGACCTCGTCGAGAATTTCGGCGGAATTTCACTTTCCGACACCGTCGGATGGCACGAGCTCGGATCCGAATACTACTCGGGTTCAACTTCCACCTGGTCTGAGCCGCGCAAGCTGGCACCTGAGCAATGGTGCGACTTGGATCTCTTTGCGCGACGGCTTCCCTTCGGACTCTACAACGCCGGCATCGCCTACCAAGCCTCGCTTCCTACGCTCCATCGTCCCGGCAAGGAGCCGGTTCTCCTGTATTGTGAGGACTCGAACTTCTTGGCCGACTACTACGTGAACCCGGACGAGTACGAGGTCGACTATGGCTCGGATTCATCTGAAGAGAAGCCCCTGACTGGACCCGCCCAGGTCTGGTCCTCACATCGACTCCGGCAGGTAGATTCGTCTACTGGCCGGACCAGAAGCCCTTCGCACTCACGGAGGACAACGACTCCCGCCTCATCGCCTACATCGACCCACTCCCTTTTCAACAGGGGGTGCTACTCGAAGAAGACGCTGACACGGAGATCATCAGCACCAGCTCGGAGTATCGCTCTCCGAGCAGGGAGGTACTCGCCATCACTAATGGCGAGGATAGCGGCGCGTGTGAGGTCGCCGCAAGCACGACACGGGTCCCGAAGCAGGTGTCAGCCGACGAAGCCTCGGCTAATGCCCCCGCGGCGAAAACTGAGGAGGCAATGACACAGTGCCGCACTAGGAACGCTATGCACGCGGAACGGCGCCGGCGACTAGCAGAGGCTCTACCAGCCCGCAATCTTGAAAGCTGCATGAACGTCGTCGCCAACAGGGCCCACGACACGCCTGAAGCCTGCCTCTACTCAATCAATGCTCTTGGCCAATCTATGCAGCTAGGATGCACCCAAGCCATGGTCACTGACCTGACAGAACAGTCCTACGTATTGGTCACCACGAGGGGCAATAGAGAACCCGTTCCAAGCAACCATCGTAGCAGCGGCGACAATGGAGGTGGCAACCGAGGTCGCAACGAAGGTGGCAACCGAGGTCGCAACGAAGGTGGCAGCCAATATCTAGGCCCCAACCGTAGTCGTACGACGGAACGACCCGCTGCCAGCCGCAACCGCGATCGCCATACTGGACAGCCCATCGGCTATGATGCTTCCCCCAGCGGTGACTGCCGTGAGAGGAGCGTCAACAGCGGCGGATGCCATTCAAGCCGCGACTACGACACGTGCTCTACCATCACCAACCGTCGCAAGGCTTGGGAACTCACAGACAACTCGGATGGCTTCCCCGCTTTATCAAAGCGTCTCCGGAATCTCCTGCTACCCAAGAAGTTCAAACCCCTGGGCATCTCCAAGTATGAAGGCAAGCAAGATCCAAGGCAGTGGCTGCGCTGCTACTCTCTGGCCACTGAAAACGCTGGAGGTGATGCGAACACCAAGTGTCTCTACTTCCCCCTCTGCATGGAGGAAGGGCCACTCACATGGCTCGAGTCCCTGGACAAGCATTCCATCAACTCGTGGGAGGATTTCACCAGCAACTATGCCGGCACACTAGGACGCGCGGGCACCAAGATGGACCTGGCGCAGATCAAGCAAGACAAAGGAAAATCTCTTCGCGGCTTCATGCGCTAGTTCTTTGACCAAAGGGCCACTGTTGTCGATGTCTCCGAGAAGGAGGTGATTGAATGCTTCCAGCAGGGCCTACGTGACCGCTCGACCTTCGAACAATTTGGACGCAACCGTCCAGCCAACATCACCAAGCTCAAGAACATGATGACCATATGGGCTGATGAGGAGGACAGGATGGACAACAACTACAAGTCCAACTAGGGCAACAATCACAATTCGGGGAACAACAACAGCAGCCACACCTACGATAACAAGGGCAAGCAGCCAGCCGGCCATCCCAACAACAATAACTTCTCAGGGCCCAATCGCAAGCGCAAGCCAGACAAGATTATCGCGGCAATGGGCCAATCCTCCGCGGGCGACAAATTCAAGAAGAACTCGGACTCTCCGTCGTTCCAGAAGCTGCTCAAGGAGAAGTGCCTGTGGCACCCGAAAGCTAACCACACCACCGAGGAGTGCTTTCAACTCCGCTGAGCCCTGAAGACTACTCCGGAACCTCCGCATCCGAAGGACAAGAAGGGCAAGGACAAGGACAACGACGGGGGCAACGCCGCCTTCCAAGACGCCGATCGCACCGTCAACGTCATCTTCGGTGGGCTACCTACCAAGCGCACCTAGGAGCTCACGCTTCGGGAGATCATGTCCGTTGAACCGGCTACCCCCACCGTACTCAGGTGGTCTGAGACCCCGATTAGCTTCTCTCGGGTGGATCAATGGACAAGCTTCTCTGAACCAGGACGGTACCCACTAGTCCTGGACCCAGTTGTTGCTGGCTCAAGGCTCACCAAGGTACTCATCGACAGCGGCAGCGGACTCAACGTCCTATTCACCAAGACACTCCAGAAGATAGGCCTCGACGTCACCGACAAGCTCTCCAAGACAACTTCGTTGTTCTACGGCATCGTCCCAGGCAACGCGGCTGTACCCCTCGGACAGGTGGTTTTGCCAGTTACCTTCGGGACCAAGGAGAACTACCGCACCAAGTACATCATGTTCGAGGTTGCAGACTTCGAGACTTCATACCACGCCATACTCGGGCGACCCGCTCTGGCCAAGTTCATGGCCGTTCCACACTACATGTACACGGTACTCAAGATGCCGGGACCCAAGGGAGTACTCTTGCTCCAAGGGGATCTGAAGAGGTCCTACGACTGCGACACTGAAGCAGTGGTGATCACCTCGAACAATCAGCTTCCCAACGCCATGATGGAAGTCTTCGCTGCATCCAAGAAGCTCGCCCCGAACGAACTCGAGGTCCCTGACTAGAGTGACAGGGCAACCAAAGTCAAGCCAGCCAACGAAGTTGATCTCAAGGCCATTGACCTTGGCACTGGCGACAACAGCAAGACGACCATGATCGGGGCCAACCTTGAACCCAAATAGGAAGGCACGCTCGTCAACTTCCTTTACGCAAACTGCGACATATTAGCATGGAAGCCAGCGGATATGCCAGGGGTGCCTAGGAGGTTGATCGAGCACTCACTCAACGTCGATCCAAAAGCTACCCCCAAGTGTCAAGCCCTTCGAAGATTTTCCCAGGAGCGCAAGGAAGCCATCAAGAAGGAACTCGCAAAACTACTAGTCGCCGGGTTCATCCGCGAAGTTTTCCATCCTGAGTGGCTAGCCAACCCCGTCCTGGTCAAGAAGAAGAACAGCAACGACTGGAGGATGTGCGTCGACTACACTAGCCTCAATAAGCACTGCCCCCAAAGATCCCTTCGAGCTACCGTGGATAGATCAGATCATCGACTCCATGGCCAGATGTGCACTACTCTACTTCCTCGACTGCTACTCGGGGTACCACCAGATAGCGATCAAGGAAGAAGACCAAGAGAAGACCTCATTCATCACCCCGTTCGGCGCCTACTGTTACACAATGATGTCGTTCGGGTTGAAGAACGCAGGCACCACCTACCAGCGAGCTATCCAGGCTTGTTTCCAGAAGTAGCTCAACAAGAACGTCAAAGCTTACGTGGACGACATGGTCATCAAGACCTGAACTCCTGACACTCTCATCGCCGATCTTGAAGAGACCTTCGCAAGCTTACGCGAGTACAAGTGGAAGCTCAACCCCAACAAGTGCGTCTTAGGCGTGCCATCGGGGAAACTACTCGGGTTCATCATTAGCCATCGCGGCATCGAGGCAAACCCCGAGAAGATCGCTGCCATCACCGACATAGAGGCACCGAGCACCATCAAGGACGTCTAGAAGCTGATTGGATGTATGGCGGTGCTCAACAGATTCATCTCAAGACTTGGAGAATGGGGACTACCTTTCTTCAAGCTACTCAAGAGGCCGAAGAACTTTGTATGGACAGAGGAGGCTGATCACGCTCTGCAACAGCTCAAGGGGTTCCTGTCAAACCCCCCAATGCTCACAGCTCCACAAGACGGTGAAGAACTCCTGTTGTACATCGCGGCGACTACCCACGTCATCAGTACGGTCATCGCTGTTGAAAGACAAGAATCTGGTCACGCCTACAAGGTGCAACGGCTAGTCTTTTCCTCAGCAAGGTGCTCTCTGAGGCCAAGACCCAGTACCCACCGGTTCAGAAGCTGCTCTACGTGATACTACTCACCTCGCGGAAGCTGCGGCACTACTTCGAGGAATACTCGATCTCCGTCGTGACAGACTACCCGCTCGGCGATATTCTTCACAACAGGGACGCCACCGGCAGGATTTCCAAGTGGGCGATCGAGCTAGGCACCTTATCTCTAGAGTTCAAGTCGAGGAACGCCATCAAGACTCAGGCTCTGGTGGATTTCATGGTGGAGTGGTGAGAGAATCAAGTACCAGCACTAGCCGAGCGCCCTGAGCATTGGGTCATGTACTTTGACGGCTCTCTCAAGCTCGAGGGCGCAGGTGCAGGAGTACTCTTGATATCCCCCAAAGGCGAACAACTCAAGTACGTCCTACGGATCTTCTGGAAGGTCTCCAATAATGAAGCCGAGCACGAAGCTCTACTACACGGGCTCTGCCTCGCAATCTCCTTGGGCATCACGCGGCTCCTAGTCTACGGCGACTCTCTCGTCGTCATCAACCAAGTCAACAACTCCTGGGACCACAACAAGGAGAACATGGACGCGTACTGTCTGGAAGTGCGCAAGCTCGAGAACAAGTTCTCTGGCCTAGAGTTCCACCACGTCATCTGCGACAACAATGTTGCTACGGACGTCCTGTCAAAGCTGGGATCTTCACGTGCTCAAGTTCCTACGGTGGTCTTCGTCCAGGAACTGCATACGCCATCCATACCGGAGCTGGCACCTGCACCACCTACCACTAGCCCTGAGCTACCTGAGCCGAGCCGGGAGGTCATGATGATCGACGTGGACTGGAGGACACCCTTCATCGACTACACCAACGAGCAAGTGCTCCCCTCTGACAAGACAGAAGCCGAGCAGATCACTCGATGAGCGAAGGCCGATGTACTAGTCGGTGACAAGCTTTACAGGCGAGGCGCAACTACTAACATACTCAGCAAGTGTGTCTCGACAGAGGAAGGCAAGGACATCTTGGAGGAGATACACAAAGGAATCTGCGGCAACCACGCGTCCTCTCAGACCATAGTTGGGAAGGCTTTCAGGGAAGCATTCTACTGGCCAACAGCTCTGGTCGACATAGAAGACCTAGTCCGGAAGTGCCAAGGGTGCCAATTCTTCGCCAAGCAGCAACACGTCCCAGCCTACAAGCTCATGACCATACCACCGACCTGGCCCTTCGCCTGTTGCTGGCTCGATATGATCGGCCCTCTCCCAACAGCTCCAGGGGGTTTCAACAGAGTTCTGGTGGCTATCGACAAGTTCACCAAGTGGATCGAGGTCAAGCCCGTCACCTGTCCCCAAGGACGACCGAGTACTCAACTTCTTGGATGAACTCGTGCATCACTACGGGTTCCCGAGCAGCATCATCACAGATCTGGGTTCCAATTTCAACAACCACGGGTTCTGGTGCTACCGTGAAAATAGCGGGATCGACGTCTGGTACGTCTCCGTCGCTCACCCGCGAGGCAATGGCCAGTTTGAGCGTGCCAACGGGATGATACTGGATGTTCTCAAGAAGCGACTACACGATATATCCAACGACAAGGGCGGCAAGCAGCTCAAGGAGTTACCCAACGTGCTCTGGGGGCTGCGCACTCAGCCAACCAAGCCCACAGGAAGATCCCCATACTTCCTGGTCTACGAATCCGAGGCAATTCTACCTGCGGATGTCATGTGGAAGTCTCCAGCTGTCGAGCACTACGAGGAAGGCGCAGCAGAAGAGGTCCAAAGGGTTGACATCGACAGCCTTGAGGAGGAACGCTGCATCGCACTCGTCCAGTCCGCAAGATATTTCGAAGGAATCCGCCGCTACCATGATCGCAACGTCAAGGAACGCTCCATTAGCGTCGGTGACCTGGTACTCCACCGTATCCAGAACACAGCAGGGCTTCAGAAGCTCAACTCACCATGGGAAGGACCGTACGTAGTGGCCAAAGTCACTGGGCCCAGCTCGTACCGACTCCAGACTCTCGACGGCAACGATATCGACAACTCGTGGAATATCGAGCGCCTATGTCGATTCTACCCCTAGTCCTCGACTACGGGTACCCCAGACTTGCTGTAAGCGGCCTCTCGGTCCTAGCTCTATTCAGTCCATGACCTACGCTGTAAGCGGCCATCCGGTCCTAGCCTACTCGGTCCTTGAGCAATGCTGTAATTGGCCTTCCGGCCTTAGATATACACGGTTTCTATACTGTAAGCGGTCATCCGGTCCTAGTTGTACTCGGCTCTTGGCCTTAGCTGTATCATACATCATTGATTCGCAGTAATAAAATTATTCTCCAAAAGATTCTGTGTCTCTCGGCCCTACGCCATGCCTACTAACGGGCTTACTCGAGTTCTTGTAACTCATGGGTAGTTTCTGTACTACCCTTGGAGCCTTCTACTACTCCACGTTTGCTAATCGCAGACATACGCGAGTACTACTACTCGTCTACTCTTCGTAGCCTACTCTCTGGACATCTACTCAAGTCACACAAGGCGATACGGCTACTTCATACAAGAACACGGAATTCAGATAATTGATTACTCTAACTTTAATTACTTGGATTTCTTTTGTATATACAAAACATTGTATTTCAGGTACCCCTAGGCTACCAGGTACATCTACTGAAGGTCCAAGTGCTGAGGAATTCCTACCACAGTCGACTCCATCTGCGTCTTCATCTCCTGGAACTTCTCGTCGGAGCAGTTGGCCGCCACACCATGCTCCACGACCTCCAGCTTGGCTCTAGGGAAGAATGACTTCACCATCGCTAGGACTTGCTGCGGGATCGACCTCGCCAAATGTTGCACGTAGGTAACGAGTTCTGCGGGCGTGTCGCGCAGGCGGTCCACCAGCGGTCGAGGCTCAACTCCGGGTTGCCTTGGCTCGAATAACTCCACCACCAGCTCTGCTGCCCAGTCAGCTGCTGAAGAGATGACTTTAATTGAGTGTTCTCCTCAACCATCTTCTTCAGCCACTGCATACACGTGACAAGATCAGTATCGCTGGCAAGGTGGAATTTCTTCTGAGTTTCCAACTGATGCTGGCACTCAGCGAGTTCTTGGTCAACCTCTTACTTGGCGACTTGTTCACGGTAGAAGGCACACTTCCAGTCGGTGACATCATTGTTTAACTGCTCGACGTCCTTCTCCAGCTCTGCATTGGCAAAGGGCTCAAGATATCAAGCTTCGAGTACACTACAATCAGTACTCGACGACAACTTACAACTCGACAAGATAAGTACCTTTCTTCTCATGACGGAGCATCTTGTTCTTATCAACGACATCATCCTTCTGCTTGAGGAGGATCTACACCTGGTTGCGATACTCTGCAGTGGCACCATCGAGCTTTGTCTGCAGCCGCGCGGTGAGGGATATCTGTGTCTGGAGTGCCTCCTTGGCCTTCTCTGTACGGGCAATCACCTCATCGTGCTTCCGCAGCAGCTCGGACTTCTGCTGCGACCGCTTCACAAGATTCTGCAGCAATATCGACTCAAGTTAGAGGGGTTTCAAGATTTCGATCAACACCACAATAGGTACTCAACATACCTCTATGAACACACCCGTGCGGCGGTGTGTCTCCAGCTGCATGGTGACAAGCTCGGGGTCCAGCAGATCGTCAAATGCCAGCACAGCGTACTCGCTTTCGCTTGGCGTACTGGTCTCCCCAGTCGACGGCATCACGGCGCTCTGGAGAGGAGAAGGATCGTGGACCTCCTGTTCGCGCACAACCAGCTGCTCCTCCTCTAGATTGATCACCTCCCGCTCCACTCCTGGATTCTCTACTGCTGACTCGACAGTTTTCTGCGGATGCTCGGGGGCTCGGTCCTCCCTACTTTCTACTCGTTGCGCCACCACTTCAGGATTTACAACAGTTGTCTCTTCTGGGCCTGCTTCAAATAACACCATCAGATTGGTAATTGGCTCGGGGGCTGATGCATATGTTGTCATCAGGGCTTCTACTACTTTCTGCCACAACATACACAAACCTGTGGTGGCGCTGACTTTAACCTCTGGGGTTTTCTCTGCTTGGGCCTGCGAGGAGGGCGTGGCTTCTTCCGATATTGTTGGGAGGCTTCCGCTACCAACAGCTGCACTGGTGTTTCCCTCCTCCCAGTCCAAGTCCGTGGATTTCCTACACAAACTCAAGACAGTCAAGACTCAAGGCTTCACGACTACCTGCTTCAACAAGTACTTGGTGTCATGGGTACTTACAGCGCTGATCGGGGTGGTGCCTTGGGTGCCCCAAGGAGCTTGAGCAATCCGCCAGTCTTCACCAGGGACTTCTGCATGCTTACTGACTCCTCTAGGAGACCTGTTGTGCCAGCTGGTACTTCTACTCGCTCCTGTACTGCTACTGGGTTCTCTTGTGGGGGAGGGCATTAGCGCCTCCTCTACAACCATGTCTTCCGACGACGATGGCGACAACTGGGTACCCGCTGACGATGCTCTCGCAGTCGCCATAGCCTACAATGACAAGAATTAGTACTCGCAGAACTGGAAGCTATGCAACAAGTACTAATTACAATACATACCTCAGACATGACCGTCTGAGTGACGGTGATCTTCTTCACCAACTGTTTGCCGACGGTAGTTCTCTTCTTCTTCGTCAAGGGGGGGACATTGTCTTCGGTGGGGCTGGACGCCCTTTTCTTAGAGCCGCCAGCTGAGGAACCGGCTTCCTCTGAGGGACGCACCTTGAGTTCGAACCGCTTGTTCAGCAGAACGTCGTCCTCCAAGGTAGTCAACTCCTCCTCTTCCTCTTCCTCTTCCTCTTCCTCCTCCTCTTCTCCTGAAGAGGACTGGCCAGTTACACATGGCCGTCGGGGATCTACCAGGATTTCATCTGACCCAGGCGGAGGCGGCATGGAAAAATACAAGTCGACATCCTCCTACCGACGACAACCAACATAAGCTACTGCTCACATACTACAAAATTAGTACTCGGGGGCTAAGGCCATGACTACTAACCTGCTTGGGAGGATTGTCAGCGCTGAACTCTCTCACTGCAGCCGTAGGAACCCCTTTCAACTTGGGGAACATCTTCTGCAGCCGCTCCATGACTTCGTCGTCGGTCACCTCTTCACGCGAGAACCTCGACGGATCTTGAGCACTGGTACCCAAGATGCTCCCTCTGCATGAGGGGCTGTACTCGATGCTTCAGGAAACTGAAGGCCACTCTCTCGGTTGTCAGTCCTTTCTCCATCAGTTTGGCAATCTGCTCCAGCAGCTCCGGCACCTGATGACACTCATTGAAGCTGGGCTCCTTGTTCCACTATGCATCATGCACTGGCGCGTACATATTGGGCTTCGGCAGCTGCGGCGGATGATTCTGGATGTAGAACCACTTGAACTTCCAGTCTTGGTTTGAATCCGGCAACTTGTAGTCGAAGTACAAGCCGGAAAACCTCTCTCGCATCTGGATGCCGGCTCCTCCGACGAGTTGCGGCGCCAGGTGATTTGGCTGGGGCTTCACTCAGAACAACTTCCAAAACAAGGCCCAGTGGGGGCAGATTCCCAAGAAAGCTTCGCAAAAGTGGACAAAAATTGAGGTGTGGAGGATACCGTTTGGATTCAAGTGGACGTGCTCAACCTTGAAGAAATCCAGCAGTCCCCTGAAGAAGTTCGACGATGGCAACCCCAGTCCACGCTCGACGAACCCCACGAACATCGGGATCTCCTCCTAATTCTTCTCAAACGGCCACGCATCGCCGGTGGCCTTGGTCCACCCGGCGATGGCCTTCTCCTGCAGCAGGCCACTGGTGACCAGCGCCTGGATGTCCGCCTCCTTCATGTTGCACTTCTTCCATGTGCATGCTTGATTCGGCGGCGTCTTGGCTTCTACCTTCCCCAGCTTCAGGGCTAGTGGCAACTGCGGGGTGTCCTTCTTCTTCCCCCTGGCGGACTTCCTCGACCCCTGCATGCTGGATCCAGTGCCCTTCTTCCTTCCAGTCACGAGCATCTTCTGTCGCATTCACTCGGGGGCTATGGAGAGGGTGGCGGTGGCGCAGTTAGGGTTTGGACGGCGGTGGGGGAGAAGAGCTCTGCTTTAGATCTAGATTCGTGGCTGCGGCTACGAATGGGCGTGAGAAAGCCTAAGGGGCCCGACCCCTCTATTTATAACAGCTCAGCCAAGCGACATAGTGGGGTGGACCTTCAAACTTCCACGACTTGGCTCCTCCTTGCTCGGGGGCTCGACTACTCGATGGGCAGCACTATTCGGTCAGAGATTCAAGATATCAACCATTGGCAACATTCTATAGACAGTTGACCCTTCAATCCAAGATACTACTCGACTTCAGGCTCGGGGGCTCCGTGCCATGTGGCCTTCGGTTCTACAGGCTTCTCCGGATTTTTCGGGATAAAGACTGGTGCAAATTTCAGATTGACCCTCAACCTGATTCTTCGATTCAACTTAAGGCTCAGGGGCTAGACTCCATATGGAGTCCGATTTTGCAATTGGACTTCCATATGGTTTTCAAGACTAGGCAAGTATTATTGAAGATTATCAGAGCAAAACTCAGGGACGCTTGGGAACTACTCGGAAAAGATTCAAGACTACTCGCGTGGGGTGCTGGAGTACATTCCAGCCTCGTTGCAGCTCAAGATGTTATCAACAGCTTCGCCTGGAGTACTTGGGGATGCTTGATGACTACTTGTGAAGACTTTTGAGGCTACTTTTCGCTGTGACACTTGCCAAAAACGTACTCGAGGGCTTGTCATATAGACATCCATGGGCCCACCAGGCAGGTGGACCATGCCCGTACAGGGGATGAGTACCCTCGGGACTACTCGTACATGGAGACGCGGTGCAAGACGGCGTAGTTTACATGGAAACTGCAGGACTCGTACTAGAATAGGAAAGCATCTATTGTAACATAGAATAAGCCTACCTCCTAGTCATGCCCGACTAGTACTCCTGTACCCAAACCGACTTTTAACCCTGCCTCCCGAACTATATAAGGCAAGGTAGGGACCCCTCCTGAACATACGCAATCAATCAGCTACACGCTGCATACAGGACGTAGGGTGTTATGCATACTGCGGCCCGAACCTATCTAAACTGTGTGTCTCATGTTTCACCATCGGGTTCTAGATCTCGACGAGCCCCACCATCATCTACCTCGGGTACTCCCCTCGGTAGGTTGCCGGTTCTAAACACCGACAAGTATTCCTGCACAACATGTGGTCGTTCGAGAGGTTCATGTCAGTCCTCAAGGAATATGTTCTTAACCGTGCCCGCCCGGAAGGAAGCATTGCAAAGGGATATGTAACTGAGGAGGTCATTGAGTTTTGCATTGATTTTGTCGACTCAATGAACTTGATTGGCGTTCCAGTATCACGGCACAAGGGGAGGCTACGGGGAAAGGGCACCATTGGAAGGAAATCAAGTTTGAGCAATGATATTGATTTGTTCCATAAAGCACAACTAGCTATTTTGCAACAATCATCCTTGGTGACTCCGCATATAGAGGAACACAGGCAGATTGTTTCTTCACAAAACCCAACCAAATCTGATGCCTGGATTATACGCCATTACTTGGACACATTTCCCTCATGGTTGAGTGAACACCTTATGGGTAACTCCACGATTCATCCACAGCTCGCTTTGTTAGCTAGGGGACCTTCTAGCACAATTGTGAAATTCCAAGGTTAGGATATAAATGGCTACACTTTTTACACGAGTGCCCAAGATCGAAAAAGCACAAACCAAAATGGTGGTGTTCGTATAGACGCCATCGACAACAACGGGTGCAAGAACTCCTATTATGGTATCATAGAGGAGATATGGGAACTCGAGTACGGGCCGCTGAACATCCCTCTGTTTCTTTGCCAATGGGTAAAGCTGACTGGAGGTGGCATAACGAAAGATCAATATGGAATGACAATAGTGGACCTTACCAAGATTGGATACAAAGATGAACCATTCGTCCTAGCCAATAATGTGCATCATGTTTTCTATGTGAAGGACATGTCTAGCAAACCAAAGAATAAAAATCCAGAAGAAAGACCACATGAGCCAAAGCGTCACATAGTTCTTCTAGGTAAACGAGTAATCATGGGAGTCGAGGACAAAACGAACCAATCTGATGATTATGATCAGTTTGATGACATGCCTCTGTTCGCTGTCGAAGTTGACCCAAGCATATTGCTTGGAAATGAAGAGGCACCGGACTTACGTGACGACCATGACCAAGGAACTTTCATCAAGAAGAGGGTTTTTAATGTTACACCGTAATGTTTGACGATCAACTCATATGTGTAATGTTAATGATCGACTCATTTACGTCATATAATGTTATATGCAATGTATGCCTTTCTGTATTTTAACTAATTAATGTCTTTGATATAAATCTTTTGGTATTTTATTGTTTAAACCCTCTATCGCCTTCACTTAATTGATTTGTGATGCATAAACTCACTCAATTGATTTTCTAGTATTTTTCATAATCAAATTACCATATTTATCCGATTGAAAATTCGAGACACGAAAATTATACATAAAAATAGAAGTAATAGTTTCCACTCTTAACTTAATTTGTGTATACAAGACTACAAGTTATAATTTCCTAATTTAATATAATTTTGCATGGTTGAAGTATGTAAATTTACTATTTTTTAGAAATATAACAAAAACAGAGTTAATTTAGAACATAAGTGAAAATCAGAAAGGGAAAGGGGAAAAACTGGGTTCCCGCGTGTTGGCACATTTTATCTATAAATATTTCCCCTCACATTTACTTGAAAAAGGACTAAAATATTATTAGATCACCTTATTAGGGTTTACACTGACAATTTCCACGAGTTTTGGTGAATCTATAAAATTACAGGGATTATTCAGAAAAACCAGAAAAGAGACAACTCTAGAAGACTCCAGAACACTCCCGAACCAAAATAAATGTGGCTTGTGGAAAAAGATAATCAGGAGGACATCAGGACCCACCACGCCAGAGCGGGACCCGAGGGGGACCCACCACAGGCCGATCGGCCAGGTGGTGGGGCCGGTCGGCCTCCCACGGGCAACGACTCGGCTCCGCTTCCAGAAGGTTCCTCCACCGCCTCCAAGGATCAATCAAAACCACTTGTTAGGTCGGTTTGATCCAATGGCGCAGAGCTTCTCCTCGGGACTATATAAGCAGCCCCCCTGACCCCAGGGTAAGCATCCAATTCATTCTAGATCACCAATGCCTATCTGAGACAAAAGCTCTAGATTAGAATTAGAGTTGGAGAGTTAGTATCAAGTTGAGAGATTAGAGCCACGATCTAAATAGATCTAGCTAATCTTGTTCGAGAGAATTAGAGTGCGGCAGAGGTGGAGAAGAAGGAAGGCCCGGACTTGTCGGTGTCTCCTCTTCATCTTCTTCCTCTGGGATTGACTCCATTGGAGCCAATTTTGAGACCTTGTGGAAAAAGATCAACTTCTTATTCAAGTAAGCAACATTGTTATTATTGTTCTTACGGTTCATAGCTCTTTTGAGTGCTTTAATTCCTATCGCTCTTGAGTTAAAGTTGCATGTTTAGTGTAAGCATGGTGCTTAGACTAACTAGCTTGTGAATACCTTCTATATTTCGGATCGTGTGGTAGATCGTGGTGGTGACAGCACCATTGAGTCCTTTGCAGTCCACCTCCCGTCTATAGAAACCGTAGGACTCCCCCCTATAGAATGTTTGGAGGCTCCCTTTCCTAAGTGTGTTTTCAGGCAATCTCCCCATAAGAACATTAATACATAGCTTATGCGAGTAAGAACTAGATATTCCTAAAGTTTTCCTTACCTCTCTTTCTATCAAGTTCCTTGGTAGCTTCTCAGGGATTAGTTATATACCTCAAACCACTCTTTCTACCTTTCTCCCTATGGATTCGATATTTAAAACCCTCTTCCCGGGTGAAGTGCTCACCGGTATCCGTGCGCTGGCGGATTATCTACCATAATATTTCTGTGGGCTTAACAAATACCAACACCGCGCAAAATGACTCTTTAGTCCCGGGTGGTATTACCACCCGTGACTATAGGGTGCCTATAGTCTCGGGTGGTAACACCACCCGGCATTAAAGGGTGAAATTTCCCTACGCAGGGGCTCCCGCGCAAAACAACCCCCCCTTTAGTCTCGGGTCATAACACGACCTGAGACTGAAGGGTAGGGGGTATATAAAGCCGGCGCCCTCCTCCAACACTTAGCCATTTCACTCACTCCTGATCCCGATCCGCCACCGTCGTCCCCGCGCGCCGGCCTCCCTCTTCTGCGCGCCGTGCTGTCATCCCCAATCAACGACCCCCTCCTCCGCGCGCCCGACCTCCTCCGTCGTCGTCCCTGTGGGCTGCGGTGGCCTCTCCACATAGTTTTTCCTCTCCACGTCGTCGCATCGTCCCGACGCCGGTCGTCTCCCATCGCGGCGCCTCCCCGTCGTCCTTCGGCCCCTCCGCACCACCTACATGTGTTATCTCCCCACCGTACGGCCTCGAATATCTCCTAGTAGAAAATTATTATAAATTTAAAGTTAGTAGAAATTTCATGTTACTAGAAATTTCAATTTAGTTATACAAAATGGTAGAAATTTCATGTATATACTTAGAAATACTTAGGGTGCGTTTGGATGTTGGTATCCGAGAGCTTGGCATTGAATTGATATCAATATCAAATCTGTCATGGTATTGTATTGGACCACAATTCGAATACTATTGTTTGGATGACAATGCATTGCCTTTTAGAATTCTTGTAACCAATCCAATTCCATTTTCTATTTGGATTCACAGAAGGGATGACATCGAATTTTGGTCATGCACCCATCTCCATCCACTCCACACCTAGATCTGTCGCCCAGGCATGGAGAACCGCCGCTGATGGAGGGAGGCTGGGAGGGGCGGCGAGCTTGTCAGTGGAGGGAGGCTAGGAAGGACGACGAGCTCGTCGGCGGAGGGAGGCCGGGAAGGGCGGCGAGCTCGTCAGCGGAGGGAGGCCGAGAGGGGGTGGCGAGCTCGTCGATGGAGGGAGGCCGGGAGGGGGCGATGCGCTCAACAGTGTAGGTGGCAGCCGTGGAGCACGGTTTGGCCAGGCACACAATAGTGTAGGCGGCAGTCGTGGCCCAGCAGGAGCACGGTTTGGCCAGGCGCAGAACAGTGTAGGCGGCAGCCGTGGACGCGGTTTGGCCAGGCGCACAACAATGTAGGCGGCAGCTGTGCACGTTTGAATTATCCCACCTTGCTTAGCTTGGGAGGAGGAAGCCACCTTAAAAGGGAGAGCCACCCTTCCCCTATTGGACTAGTCTTTTAGGGAGATTGGGCCTTTCCCCGAGTGGATGTGCCTAAGAACTGTTGGGGGTCGAGCAACCTTAATTTGTTGGGCCTCAGCCAACCTCTCACCTGGGCCGGATGCATCATTTGGTATCAGAGCTAGCCCTTGTTAAGAAGGGGAGAATGATGAGGACATCCTAGGGCACGATTTGGACAGGCGCACAACAATGTAGGCGGCAGCCGTAGAGCACGGTTTTGCCAGGCGCACGACAGTGTAGGCGGCAGTCGTGGCCTAGCAGGAGCACAGTTTGGCAAGACGCAGAACAGTGTAGATGGCAGCCGTGGACGCGGTTTGGCCAGGCACACGACAGTGTAGGCGGCAGCCGTGCACATTCGAATTATCCCACCTTGCTTAGCTTGGGAGGAGGAAGCCACCTTAAAAGGGAGAGCCACCCTTCCCTTATTGGACTAGTCTTTTAGGGAGATTGGGCCTTTCCCCGAGTGGGTGTACCTAAGAATTGTTGGGGCCGGGCAACCTTAATTTGTTGGGCCTCGGCCAACCCCTCGCCTGGGCCGGATGCATCAGGGGCAGCGCGCCGCTGGCGGAGGAGCCCCGGAAGGGCAACCCGCTCGCCGGCTGAGAGGGAGCTCGGGAGGAGCGGTGCGCTCGCTGGTGGAGGAGCCCAGGAGGGGTGGCGTACTCGCCGATGGAGGGAGCCCTGGAGGGGTGGTGTGCTCGCCAGCTGAGGAATGGTGGGCGCATGCCGCTCGGCTCGTGCTGAAGAGGACGGTGGTGTGGGAGAGGGAGAGATGCTGGGGAAGATGAGGGCTCGATGCATGTCTCGATTCCAGCCAATACGGATGGTGTTGGCTCGGTATCGTTTCGGGCTCGCGCCAGGTGAAGGCAATGCCACGCGGAAACGAGTCCATTTTCCAGACTCCAATGCCGTGACCATCCAAACATGTGGAATTGAGGTCTGCTGATTCCAATGTCAATATCATGGCCTCAATACAGACTTCCAAACGCAGCCGACATTTGTGTATATACTTACAAATTTATGTATCTATTATAATAATGTATATTCATATAAATTACATGTATATTATAATATTTTATTCATAGAAATTAGCTTATATTTTAAGAAATTAGTTTATATAATTAGAAATTCAAGTATATTCGTAGAAATTCATGTATATGCATAGAAATTCATGTATATTTTAGAAATTTATTTATTTTCTTAGTAATACTTAGAAATTTATGTATATGCATAGAAGTTCATGTATATTTTAAAATTTTAGTTATTTTCTTAGTAATACTTAGTTATACTTAGAAATTTCGATGTATGTATTAATCTAGTATATTCATAGAAATTCATGTATATACTTAGAAATTCTAGTATATTTGTAGAAATTTATGTATATAATTAGAAATTAGTTTAACATCTCATATATTTATTTATAGTATCATAAATTAGTATAACATGTCATATATTTCAATAATGTCATTATTAGTTGATATGGATGACAATGATGATACGAGGATTATGGAGGACATTATTGCCGGCGGTGATTGTTCAAACATTCCAAGCTACACCGCGGAGGAGGGTAGCTAGGCGGACATGTTCCTCAACATGTCCGGCGTCGAGGACGGCAACAACGATGACCTTGAGGACGCCAACAATGAGAACCTTGAGGACGCCAACAGTGAGAACCTTGAGGACGGCGACTATGAGGATCTTAAAGAAATCAACCATGATGATACCGGTGAGGTATATATATCATTAATATCATCATAATTAATGCGGGCGAGGTTCCAACTATGTACTAATAAATAACGAATTTTGAACTTTTAGCCCTCTGGATCGTCATCGAAAAAGACTAAGCGAGGGTGTACAATGTGCATCACCGGTGAAGTGATGTATCATATCACCGAAGTGTCAGAGATTGGCCAACCAATTGCTCCAAAGGAAATCGCTAACAAGTTTGTGTCTCAATACGGGGCCATTGTAAGGGACAAAGTGGCCATCAGCATTAGAGAATGGAAGGGAAAAGCAACTAATCCATACGTGCTTTGAGACACGGAAAAAGATATGTTGTGGGCAGATGTCAAAAAACACTTCACACTTCCTGAAGGCGTCGAAGACGACCTTGTGAAGGGTTGGACTCTCTCGAAGATGGCAACCCAATTTCAGAATTTCAAGAAGAAGCTTGATAGAGATTTTATCAAGAAGTGCCTAACTCCAAAAAGGAATGAATGGCCAAAGCTAAAAAATCACTGGAAGTCATTTGTGGAATACAAGAAAAGTGAAGGACATGCCAAGAAAAGTGCTAGAGCCAAGGTCAGTGCCAATCAAAAGGGGTTGTACAACCATCGTCTTGGTCGCGGTGGTTACAAGCATGCAATTCCAAGGTGGAGGAAGATGGAAGATGACCTAATCGCCCGAGGTATCACACCAGCGGTTCTAGACTAGCCCGAACGATCAAAGAATTGATTTTATGCTCATGGAGGCACCCTGAACCCTGATGATGGTACCCTTATTATCCCACCCACATTATGTGAGATAGCTTTTGAGATTATGAAAAAAAATTGAAGATGTCAAAGCGGGCAGATTGAAGATTGACACAGAGATTGATGAGCTCACTTTGGCGCTCGGGAATCCAGCACACCTAGGACGTTGCAGAGGCTACGGGGTGGTACTGTGGAAGTTTGCTTTCAAGCGAAACGTCGACACCTATAGAAGCCGCAAAAGAAGAAGGGAACGTGAAGAGGAGCAGTGGCACCAAATGATAGAACAAAGACTTAAATAACAGGAAGAAAGGATGCAGGAAGAGATTCAATGGCGAGTGGCCACCACGATAAATGAGATGGCCCAATCAGGAGCACTACCGCCGTTGGATCCTATCATTAGCCCTTCCCAACGCAAAAGCAGTTGAGCTTCCACAGAGGTCCTCGAGGAGAACAGGATTATGGAAGAAGTACAAGTGGACGACAACCAACGGTACCCTGTGGATGACCTCTGTCAGCGTACCTCATGTGAGCTCCACAAGCCATTTGGCAAAATCACAATGAAGGTACAATTATGATTAATACATGCAATTAGCTCAATGATTGATGCATGGCTCAGAAATTTAATAATTTGATTATTTCTATACATATATAGGTGGCGTACGAAAGTGCTTCTGCGCAAATGCCAGGACAGACAAGCCACAGCATGCCGATTCCACCTGGCTACGCCTCAATTGGTGTGGAGGAGATTTGTGATCCAAAATTTAAAGACCTAGAGCTAGAGATGCCAGGAGGTGACGGGGAAACGACACTCAAAGATGCACTTCACAGTATCATATTATGGCCCAAACGTTACATCACAATCCCCGACACTTCATCATCAATCCCTCCGAGAGATCCCCCGTAGCTGCCACCATCATCTCAAGGGCCGTCATCAGCACCGGGATCGCCATCGAATCATGCTCGCTCACCATCTCCACAACCATTCAATTTAGGAGGTGCGAGCGATGACGATGATGACATCCCTCCCCAATCACCACCAAAGCAACCAGCCGCAAAGCTGGCACCAAAGAGGTCCTGAGCACAATCTTCCAAGCCAATGCAACCACCAAAGCAGAAACAACCAGTGAAGAAAGCAAAAAAGCCCGAGCTCATTCAAAGGAAGCTAGCATACGAAATGACAGAAGAAGAAAACAAGAAGGTATGTCAAGAACAATTAGACGATTAGTTCGCGGGTGTGTGTGATAAATTCAGACAGAAGGAGCACAACCGAAAAGCACAAGTAGATCCGGAGAAACTGAAGTTTTTCATTAAAATGCAGGAAGACACCAAGAAAAAGGTATTATTGAAAACAAACTATGACCATTCAATGGACAAGTCTTTACAAAAGAAGAGATAAGGAGGGTCACCGGCGAGTTGCATTGCCTGCAATGACGCAAAGAAGAAGCAAAAAGATGCGTCATTGTCATCGACTTACGTTGCCTCTGGTCTCAATGCAGATGAACGAGCTCTTGCAATTATGCCTACAGAAGATCTAGTGAAGGTCATTAGTTTTGTGGAAGTAGGTATACCTCTAGCTGCTGCTCTTGGCACTGCTGAACCGCCATCTCTGGAACGAAATTTGGTACCTAGATGGCCCTTTCAGCTAGGACAACCTATGGTCAGGCCAGAATTGGTAAAGAAGCTGCCAACTAAGATGTACGCATTTCATCACTAGTACATGAAGAAGTCAGCGAAAGACCTAGAGATGTTTGGTATGGTTATTAGACCCGAAGATTTTTCAGGTGAAGGCGAGAAGGTGATCTGGATGAGATTCAAAGATATTTATGAAGTGTACTCTCTAGATGCCCTGAATACTGATCGTATCATCGCCTGGTGTCTGTAAGTGTTCGTTTCTCATATTTTTATTAATGAATTTGTTGCGTCTGCTGATCTACTAATTAACTTCATCTTTCATTTGTTTCGTAGCATGGAACTTACTATGATGTGCAAGAAGGGTATTCAAAGAGTTGGTTTCATGGACCCAATGGCAATTAATCGAAGCCAGGTACAGCAACCAAAGAAAGCAACCGAGGCAATCTACAGGGTCTTGTCTCTGCAGCATTACAAGGATTGCATACTACTACCTTACAACTTTAAGTAAGTGCTATTACCATCTAATAATAGTTTTCCTTTACTATTAACCCTAATTAATGTTATTTAGTTCTAATTTTTATGAGCATGTATACAGTTTCCACTTGATTCTTCTTATAATTATGGTCGACAACAGCGCCGTCCTTGTGCTTGATTCGTTGAGAAAAAAGCCCGAAGAGTACCAAGACCTTCAAGATCTTTTTCAAAAGTAATATTTCTAAGACTTTTTCTTTTATGTAATAGTTTGATATTACTAAGACTGTATCTTTCATTACTTTATTCGCAGAGCTTGGAAACAATTCATTAAGGAGAACTGTTCGGTACATAATCCAAATAACAACTTCAGCATGAGAAAATTTAAATCCTATAACACTAATATTTCATAAATTTTTTCCACTATAGTGTTTCAGATAGGAACAAGGAAATAATTTATGTGGATACTACGTCTATGAGCACAAACACGTTTTGGCAAATACAAACCCTTCAGATTATAGAGTAAGTACATTAAACTTATTAATAATACATCATTTTCTAACTGCTTATATATTTAATTTTTGGGTGTAATATATTAACATATTTGCACATTACAGATGGATATGGTTAAGGACGAACTCATTGAGAAGGATCGTCTCTTGGTAGTTCAAGAAGGGCTCATAGGATTTCTGCTTGACGAGGTGGTTAATCCAAAAGGAAAACATCATTACGACGGACATCCACTTGACCAACCTATAGCTAGCACCTCCACGAGAAGCTAGTTCTTCCTACGAATTTGAATTGAAGGATATTTTGTTGTATATATCGTCATTTTATAAATACTATCTATTTTGATGTATAAAATTGTATATATTTTTTATCTAGTTTTTGCATCACTAATCACAAATAATATCTAGTTTATACACGTAGATACCTTATTAGTGTAAGTACGTATACGTAGATTAATAAGTGAGACAACAATTAGAATATACGCATAAATTTAGAAAAGCAATAACTAGATTTACAAAAATAGCTGAAAAAAGCTCTTTTAGTCCCGGTTGGTAATACTAAAGGGGCCACGTTCGCGGGCGTGCCTGGAGAACACTTTAGTCTTGGTTGGTATTTAGTCCCGGTTGGTAATATCAAACGGGACTAAAGGACCCTTCAGTCCCGGTTCTTTTACCCGGGACTAAAGGGGGGCCTTTTGTCTCTCCAGCTTATTACCAGTGCTAAAGGTTGGGTCCCTACCAGTGAGAGGGAAGTTGTTCCACCGGACAATTTACATGAAGGCCCCTAAAAACTCACAAATTACAATCGGATCCTTGGATCCTTTGCCAGCCAGGTTCTGCCGCCGTCGTCCACCGTCGGCAGTCGCCACGAACCCATGACCAACCGAAAGGCTTTGAGAAGAGCCGCAATAGAAACTCACAATCGTGGACGAGATGAAGCCTACGCTGAAATCCCATCAGCCGGGGACGCACCCCGAGCTCCGGTGACCTTGGAGCCAGATCCGTCTGCGATGACTGAAGCCGCCGTTGGATGAGCGAACCTGCTCCACTCTCTTGGCGAGACCACAAACCCCAGAACTTTCTCTCCATCCTTGAAGCAAAAGGCCGACGCACGTACCTCCCAACCAGGTGGACGTGCCGTCGGTGACGGACTCCTGTACAGGAGCTCCACACTGGGAGCACCACCTCCACAGACTCGCGATGACGCCGGAGTGGAGCGCCACAGGGATGGGGAAGAGTCCGAGAGGACATGTTCCGTTGCGCTGCCGCTGTCTCGCCGACGCCGCCCGGAAAACTAACCCTAGAAACCCTAGGACCTATCCTACTACCTACACCAGCCGCCAAGATCCTAGTGGTCTCCACCACCTCTTGACGACCCACAGGCCATCGGAGGTGGAGGAGACCGCCGGATCCACCGACGGCGACCTCGCCTCCTTTTTCCACCTCTGTCAACTATAATTGGCACGGGAGAGTTCGAGAGAGGGCTGTAGGAGGTTGCTGATTGGGTGGACATGAGTGCGCGGACGTAACCGTATTATATAACTTTTTCGGGTCCGTGTTCACTCGTAGGAGATGCGTCTTCTGCACGTGAGTCTCCAATAACTGATCCTTTCCTAAAAGACACGCCACGGGCTGTGGTGGGTGTGGTTGTCTTTTTTCATGCAACAGATCGTGCCGTGGTGCCCGGAGGCTGGGAACCAAGCGTCAAATTGAACCACATCTCCAATATTGGTACATCGGAGACACGTTTTCTTTATTGCTATCGGAAACCAACATATTGGATACGCATCTTTAATATCATATTGGAGACGTGTTTTAATATCGCGTATCTAATGAGGTCTTCAACATATTAGAAATAGAGAGAGCACATACTAGCTATGTCCATCACATTTCATTTTAGTTCTAAAAACGACCCAAATAATACACACAGCCTCCAATTAATATTGCAGAGGACTGAATCATTGAGTCGCCACATGGAGCATACACAAACGAGACCAAGTTGCAGCAGAGGACAGGGCTCGCGCATAGACCAGACCAGGAAGAAGTTCCATCACACGGATCTTGTGACCCCTGTTTCTGCGTGTTTTACACGTAACAGCGAGCTTTGGGAAATGGCTCTATTTGTAGTTCATGTCCGATCATGGGAGAGCTCTCTTGGCAATTTGAAAAGCTTCCTTGACATACTTGAACCATTCTTCTCCTCTCACTCACTCACTTTGCTTAGAGGTTATATTCTTGTGAGATTGAGAGCATCCTAGTGCATTACATCAAGAGTATTTGAACTTTGTGGCACTAGGAAGTCTTCAAGCAAACGTCATCAACTTGTTACTTTTGGATATTGCCGCCTCCTAGATGGCTTAGAGGCTATGGAATCGTTAAGCCCTTTAAGAAGATTGTGAAGGAGCCCCGATTATTCTTGTGAGAGGTTTTTGTGCTCACATCACCGGAGCGGTAAAGAGCAACTCTAGTGGAATCAAGGGTTGGAGAGGTTCTTGATCCAAACCGGCTCAAGATCAAGCAGTATCTTGATAGAGAAGCGGTTGGAACATTGAATCCACCTCAATGTGGATCAGGGGTGATCGGCAAGTCATCGATACCACGGGATAAATTCGTCTCTTGTCTTCGGTTAATTATTTGCTCAATTTCGTTATTGCAATTTGCCTTGAGCAATTACATTCCTAAAGATTGAATTGTATCTTATCACTCTATGTTGCAAACCATCACCTAGTTTTAGGAAGAGTAGAAACAGGATTTCTCTTGTGTTACTAATTAAAATTATTTAGTGTTGTGATTTTAGTTGAAACCACCTATTCACTCTCCTCTACTCGGTATCCTAGATCCTACAACCGACCGGCAGCGAGCTCTTCGTCGCGAGAGGGACGGTGCGAGGACGAGCACGAGAGAAAGAGAAATAAAGATGGAAGGGGTTTTTTTGCAACTTGTTTGCCATGCTGTCATCACCATGTAGGCAAAAGGTATCGACTGGGACACCAGTGGACTTCTACAATCACTATTTATTAGATCGTGGATCTAGATGACTACTTTAGAACTTTATGGATCTAGATGGGACCTCGTCAACAGTTTACGGCCCTATGGTAAAATTCACTCAAAAATCATAAGATATCTAGTAATACTAATCCTATATTCTCAATTTATATAAAATTTTAGATTCAAACACTACAAGAAAAACAACCTTTTATCCCGAACTTTAATACCGGTTGTATTTTGACCTGGTACTAATATGAGCATTAGTACTGGGTCCAACAAATAGACCTCGATGAGACCTCCATGAGCCCCTTTAGTACCGGGTAGAAGCCTCACACGGTACTAAAAGTTGCGAATCAGTACCGGGTGAAGTCTCCACCCGGTATTAAAGGGTGAGCCTTTCATCCGGTACTAACCTCCCATCCGCGCCTCCACCTTCGGCCCCCTTCTCTCTCCCTCCCACCGCATTATTTGTTTCCCCTTATCTCTTTCTTTCTCTCATCCTTGTCTCATTCCCATCCTCACCTACCCCCCTCTCTCTCTAGGACGCCTGTGGTGGGAATAGGAGCAGGAGCAGTGGGCAGGGGCGTGGGGCCGGCACGGTCTCCCGGTGCGGGGCCGGCGCGGCGGCCCGGTGGGTGAGCGGGCGCGCGGCCTCCTGATACGGGGGCACGGCCTTGTGATTCTGATTTTGTAATCAGTGATTCTTGTGTTATTGTGATTCTTGTGAAATATGTGGTTGTAATTTTACTAAAGGCAGTTTCTAACCGGTATTGATGGAGGTTTCCCTAGTAGTGAAAGGTCAACAAGGTTTACTACTAAGATGAACTTAGGTTAATTCACATGTGCCATCCCAGAAAGCACTTAAAACCCTTCACCGTGATCACGAGTAGCTTAAGGTTCTGTCCAAGTGAGATTGAGATCGCAGACAAGTTAGGGAATGATGACTTGGTAAGGCGGGCTCACCATCAAAGAGCCTCGCTTCAGGAAAGCTGGTATCGCACAAACTGCTTCAGCCTGGACAGAGTCTAATGTAGGCAGCCATGCTGGATGCCGACCGATGAGGTATCTCTTACGGTAATAGGGTTTGGGAATTTTTGTCACTATGTAAGAATCTTTCTAAGGCGACGCGGGTTAAGGCGTATTGGCGACGCGTAAAAAACACGTCACTATTTTTTCGTCGCTAATGACTCTGTATCGGAGACGGGCAAACTACCCGTCTCCTTTAAGGAGGACACAAGAGACGTGTCATAGCCGCGTCGCTGAACACTTCCATAACACGTCGCCTGAGCAAGATAAAGCTGACGCGTCTTACCAACGCGCGTCTCCTCTGTTTCGAGGAAAGGAGACGCTTGGAGTCAACGCGTGTCTCCTCTGTCTCGACGAAAGGAGACGTGCGTTGACATGAAGCATCTCCTTTTGTCGAGACAGAGGAGACACACGTTGACATGAAGCGTCTCCTTTCATCGACATAGAGGAGACGCGCGTTGACATGAACTGTCTCCTTTCGTCGAGACAGAGGAGACATGCATTGACATGAAGCGTCTCCTTTCGTCGAGACAGAGGAGACGCGCGTTGATAAGAACTGTCTCCTTTCATCAAGACAGAGGAGACGTGCATTGATATGCAGCGTCTCCATTCGTCGAGACAGAGGAGATGCGCGTTGATATGAAGCGTCTCATTTCGTCGAGACAGAGGAGACGCACGTTGACATGAAGCGTCTCCTTTCGTCGAGACAGAGGAGACGCGCGTTGACATGAACCGTCTCCTTTCGTCGAGATAGAGGAGACGCGCGTTGACATGCAGCGTCTCCTTTCATTGAGACAGAGGAGACGCACGTTGACATGCAGCGTCCCCTAATTTATTTAGGTCCAGCATCCAAATTCACAGAAATCCACAAATTAAAATTCACATGCATCATCTGATAAAATTCAGCATCATCATGTCACAAGTAAATAAGCATCACTGGCTTCACAACAATATCACAGCCATAGTTCACTAGTTTGACCACAATATCACAAAATTCATAGGAAAAGGAATAGTGTTACACATCAGCGACAACATCAGCGGCGACAATCTGAGCATACATATTATCATCCATGTGAAAGTTTCCTGAGGATTTGATCACCTGGTCCACGAGGAATGCGGCAGTTCTATCACGAATGTAGACCAGCGTCTCATGGTGGAGACCCTCTGCCATTACGTCCAATTCCTGAATATAACAATGTTAGCAGTCAGCACACATAGGTGGTTACCAAACAGTGCAGTCATAATAAGCAAGAACTGTGCAGTTCAGTTGCAGGTGTTACAAATGCATATCCCAAGAAAGTACCTCAGGTTTGAGCTTTATTAATGACCTTGCTTTAAACATGTGATAGGCAGTATAGAAGCCGCAGAGTCTGTCACCAGGTTATTGCTGGCACTGCGATAAATGTATAAAGAAAAATAGTGGGGAGAAGAAAGAAACTCAAGCTTTAGTACTACCTTCCACAGGCAGGAAATAAGTAATGCATACCGTAACCATGTCATGTTGCAAGGCGATGTCGGGCAAGTTCTTGGTGATGCGGTAACTATGCCAAGCACTACAACAAAACATGCAACAATGGTTAAAGCAAAGGTAATAAACTCTTCAGAGTTTGTTGAGGAAGTTTGCAGGTTAAGAAAGAAAGAACTTACTCATCAATGATGCTTCTCAAAATGGTATACTTAAATTTAAGGCGCATCAATGAATCAAGATACAAGACCCTATTTTCCTTCAGAAGGATCACCACTGCAATCCAGTGCCCCACAGTGTTATGTGCAAACATGATGATTTTCTTTTTAGCATATAGACGGAAGGCACGTGTCATATATGACAGACAAAAAGATTGGCTATGCGTCAACGTTGGCATGCTAATCGATTCAGGATCGAGATAGCCAATTGGATCCTTCTTCCTATTAGATTCTATAGTGATATTCCTGAAATTAAGAAAAAACAAAGTGTACAGAGGCAAGTTACATGGTAAAGATGAACTGAGGCAAAAAGCACATCTAGATAGTAAATGGTTAGTGAGAAGCAGATTGAATTTTCAAGCAACTTACAGGATGAAGCAGTGGAGAAGGCCCATATCCAAAGCATCCAACTTGAAGAGATCGTACAAGTCAGAGATGCACACAGTGAATTTCAAAAATTTATCTTTGGGCAAATCTTCTTTCATAAGCCACCAGCCGGGCCTCGATATGCCCATAATCGGATCGGCAACTTTTTCCTTACAACGGTCCATGTAGATGCGTGGAGCTCTTGGGTACAAGGATTAGCTGCCTTGAGTTCAGCAGCACTGAGAATAGGCGATCCAAATTTGTATCCTGGGTTAATCTTAGTCCAAGGACAAACACCCTTCTTCTTGGTGTTTCTCTCAGATGGCTTTCTGGTAGGCTGATGAGAGCTTTTTTTAAGGAAAGTTTATTTTCCTGCTGCTTTGAGTTGGCTGCAGAAGAAGCACTTTCAAAGTCTTTTTTAAGATCCTTTGGTGCAAGGGTTTTCAAACTGTCTGCGTGTGGTGTCTGACCAGAGCTATTGGGCCCGGTATCTTCCGCTTTCTTTGAAATTTCACTGACAGTTTTCTCAACATCTGCACTCCTGTTTTGAGCAATTTTGGTTGAACTTTGCAATGGTGGTGAGGGTGGATTATTTGGTTGTGGTTGCAGTGGTGGGGATGGAAGTTTTGTTGTTTCTTGATGATGATGATGAGGAGGAGGAGGTATGGAACCATGTGAGGAGGGAATCTTTTCCGTAGTCTGAGAATTACGAACCTTTTAGATAGTCTGTGAACTAGATTTTTGAAATGATGGTAACTTCATTTTAATGTGACGCCTCTTCCACTATATCCTCTGGTGACGAGCATGTTCAAGTGTCATCACCTCGTCATTAGGAGGGTTTTCCAGCACATAATTCCTATAGGCACTATATATATACTGCACTTGGACCACAACACAGTCTTCCTGAATCGGGAATGTATGTAGTGTAGTCTGCTCTGGATGAACCTCACCAATTGCAACCTCAACTTCATGATCCCCGTCCCTGATCATTAGGCCACCTTCTGCGGGTTCAGTCAAAAGGCCTATCATGTCTTCCTGTGTAGGATCATCAGAGTGCACATCCTCCATAGTGTTGTCGTTGATCAAACCTCCAACATTATTTGCGGACGCACAGCTGCTCTTCCGTCCGGCGGGTGAAGGGATTATATGATTGTTAATTGGTACAACCATCAACCCATTGGGTTCTAGCATGGCCATCATATCATCCTCCATCTCAGCCTTCAGTTCTTCCCTGAGTTCATCCTTGAGCTATTGCTTATCAACTAGTGAGTCGGTCCGCGTCTTCTTCCTCTTCCTGTACATGGCAGTGTGCTGAGGCCATGCATACTTCCAGCCCTGGTAGCTGGAGACACCACACATGCGACCTGGTTGTTCAGGGCCCAAGCACTGACTTAGCACATCAAACTCCCTCTGCCCTTGTGTCATTCCTTAAGATTCTGCTTGTGCGTTCTTTAACTAGATATCTGCAGCTAATTTTTCAGTTGCTTCTTTGTTATACACTACCATGGCAACGCCATCTTTCACCACCAGCTTACTCCTTGCTCGCAGCCAATTCCTGGAACGACCGTCAGGGTAGGCGTCATATGGGTTGGGGATCCCAGCTGCAGCTAATTTCCTATCCTCTTCCTCCCACTGTGGTAGTTTCCCAGAATAACCAGTTGGACCCATGTTGTGCTCGTGTGTGTTCAGGCTTCAAAGTTCTTTGAACCTGCCACTAACAGATGACGCGGTCTCGGTATCCTGCTGTCTCACAAACTCATTCCACTGTTCTGGCTTGATAAACTCGTGCTTTCTACATGGCTCAAGTCCTTTCCTGACAAAATCTCACCTAAGCTGAAATCTGAATTGTCTCCATGCCTTGGCTACCATCTTCCACATTTGCTTGAATGCCAGTTGTTTCGTGTCTTTCGGGAACTTCAAGTGTGGTTGCACAAAGTGATCAAACAAGTACCACTTGCATTCCGCTGCTAGTAGTTTTATTTCTGGCAAATGCAAAGGTATCTTTTGTCTAGCAATGAGCCCCGCAAGCACCCTGAACCTGTGCTTTTGTGTCAATGGTACTGGCATCCCCCCAATTCAACATCAATGACTACCATTTTGTCTCTTGGCCACTTTGTGGCTGTCCTTGGCACTCTGGCTCGGCGCGCGGCCCCACCCAAATCCGCCTCTTCACTAGCAGTGCCATCACATACTTCATGTTCAAATTCTTCCTCACCATGCTCAAGTGTATAGTCACCATCAAATTTATCCTGTGAATGAATAGACAAGGGATTAATAAGTGCACAAAAGTTTAGACATTTAATAGTATATGCTAGATAACTAGTATAGCCCACTATAATCTCATTGGTTCGGTAAACCATTAACAGAAATGCAAAATTCAGAAACCAAAAAATTAGTTCAGGCTATTGCAACCTTATCATTTTAAAGAGGAAGATGCTCGCTGCCTGTGTTGTTGATGAGGTACTTATTCAACTTGGAGAGAATGTCCATATGTACACATGAAACAAGAGCAAAATCAAATATAAGAGTCAAAAATCCAAAATGCTAAGCTTGTATACCATCAACAGCTAAACACATTTTACTTATACAAAGTACTTGGCCTAATGATTGATTAAACCATGTAGTGCCACCACGCAAGAGATACGAAGGAAATCGCCCATGCTCGTACCACTCTGGTGGATTTTTGTTGGCTATGCTTACACAATTCAACCAATCATTAGGCCAAGTATACCATGAACATATAAGTGTACAATCACGAACTACAAATCACTAACATTGAAGCAATGCCTCCAAGCAAAACAGACAGAATAATAAGTGTCAAAAAATTAGAATCGCTAATATATACACCATCTCCAGCTAAACACATTTAACATGTGCAAAGTACTAGGTCAAGAATACCATCAACAGTTGAGCATACAATTTCCAACTATATTGAAGCACCAGACATAATACCAGGGCCTAACATCCTAAAACATAGTCAAGAGAATACCCTAACAGGTCGCTGCCTCCTCACCTTGTCACTGTCGGGGTGGAGGGATCTCTACTCTTCGTCGCTGCCTCCTAGCGGCCACGTCCTCGTCCTCGCATCAACCTTGTGCCTGGATACCCCTCCTTCTAGTCGTCATCGTGGCTGGATCCCTCCTCTAGTCGTCGTTGTCGTCGTTGCCGCTGGGTCCCCCTCCTAGTCGTCGCCGCCGGGTCCCTCCTCCTCCAAAGTCGTCGGTGTCAGAGGTGTCGCAGCGAAGTGGTGTGGCACGCGTCACAGTGAAAGGGTGTAGCGTGTGTCGCGGCGTGGGCGGAGGAAGCGGTGGCGGCGAGTAGGAGGAAGGCAGGGGAGGAAGAGGCGGTGGCGAGGGAGAGTGGGGAGTCGACTGCGGGAGGAGGGGAGTGGGAGAAGGCGACTGCACGAGTGGGACTATGGGAGGGGGCAAGTCAAAAGTCTTTCCATACTAACCCTAGCGCGAGTGGGCTGATGTGGGCCTTAAAACTGAAAGGCCCAATATTATGACCATCGGAGACGCGCATTAGCAAAACACGTCTCCTATAACTAACACACATCTCCTTTGTTCTGGGCAAAATATAGTTAAATAATATACCACTTTGTCATCACACACATAGATAATCATTTGGGCGTAATCACACACACAGAGATAGTCATAAGAGCATATTATACATATTTTAAGATGCATATATAGCATCACATGTTCACATCAGACATGCATCACAAGGTTCACATCACCAAGCAAACTAAGTCATAAGAAACATATTCACATATGACATGCTGCATCAGCTAACAGGGCACATCACCAAAATAAGACCGTGCATTAGCTGAGCGCATCAACAAACTAGATTATAGCTGCAAGGGAACTAGTTAGATGGCTTCTTTTGTGCTGTTGCCTCAAGTTCAGCTACCCTAGCCTCAAGTTCAGCATTCTTCTTGAAAATTTCTTTCGTCTTTCTTTCCTGCTTGTGAACATCTCTCTAGGTGGTGAAAAAGGTACTGTGGAGCCTGCGTATTTCCACCTAGATCTTGTCATGGTCATCTGGAGGTGCAGAAACTTCCTAAAACAAATGCAAATCGATGCATTAGAAAGCATTTGATAAGTGAAGGCACAAGGACATTTGATCAATTCAGACAGATCGAGATGTTGGACATTTGAAGCAGTATATGGAATGAGTTCAAAAAAATTTTGTGAGCAGCATATGATGAGTACCATGACTTCAATTTCGAGCATACATATTTTATTCCACCAAGGGCCTTGAACGAATTAATTTCATTACTAAACAACAACGAAATTACAAAGTTTAGGATGTAAAACTGTGAATAACCCAGTCGCTACTAAAACTTATTACACTCCAGCAAAAATAGATACAGAGGATCTATTTTTGAAGGAAGGGGAGTTTTTGCAAGTCACCTCAGAATGAGCACTGTACGTATTCATTCAGAAACTACCGAATCATGCGTGATGGTTTTAGAACTTGCCTCATGATCTTCAGAGTTGTCGTCGTCGGAGTTGTAGCCAGAGTCGTTGCCACATAGGTTGTTAGTGAGGTCTACCACCTCTACGCGTCTGGACCTCTTCCTTCGCATCCAGGAAGAAGTACCGGCCTCTTCCATTCGCGAGAGCTGAGGAAGACGCACAGGGGCAGCGCACGGGGACGGCTCCTCTTCAGATTCGTCGCCGCGGAATGTGAACCTCACTCTCTTGGCGCGGGCGGCGGACGACGATCCCTCCTTGGCTCTCTTCTCCTTGCAGAACCTCCCCATAGAGTCGCGGGCCATCCCTGCGATGAAGACGAGCTTAAGGCGGAAGCTAGCTAGGGCAAAGTTGGGAGGCGACGACACCGAGTGAGTGGGAGAGTGAGGAGTCGTCTTAAATATCCCAAGGTGGAGCATGAGAGTCCATCGGAGACGCGTTCTAGTAAAATGTGTCTCCTATGACTCCATTCATCGGAGAAATGTGTTAGAAAACCGCGTCTCCTTTATCTTCTCATGAAATAAAAATGTGAACCGTTGCCCGGGCTCCTTCGTCTACCCGTGAAACCACCCCAAAAGCCCCGCCGCACCGCCGCCCCCTTCTTCCATCACCGCCGCCCCATTCTTCAATCGTCCCGTCTTCATCGCACCTCGCGCTCCGGTCCACCGCTAGCATGGCGGCAAGAAGCAGCAGGCCGCACCGGCCGTCCTGGCTGGACGACCTCCCTCGAGAGCTCCACATTGAGATTGCGGCATGCGTCGGTGCGACCTCTGAGCGGCCCATGGCTGACCTCCGCAGCCTACGAGCTACCTGCTCGACCATGCGTCGCGTGTGCGGACACCGCGACGTCGGCCGGCGTCTTTCGATAGAGGGGATAAGAGATGAGATTTCTTGGGTGTGGCACCCCAACACCTACAGAGCCTTCCTTGCTATGCTGACTGATCTCGGTAATCTGGGGGCTTGCTTCCTCTCTGGGATTATTGCCATGTTCGGGGAAAACCGGCAAAGCGATGATCTCCGGCGTGCCGCCGAGGGTGGGCACGATGTGGCGGCCTATCTGTACACCATCTTGCTCTACAGTGACAATGGTGGCGCCGCCGCCGATGACACCACGAAGCGGTACATGAGGAGGGTCGTGGGCGGCGGCGGGACGACGACGAGGTGGCTGAGCAACGAGGGGTGTCTTCCTTTGCGCGTGAAGGCCGCGGGTGTGATCCACAGAGGGACGTGGCGCACTTGGGGAGAACTGCTGCCGCCACCAGCAGTGCGCGGCGATCAGCCGTGCGCAGGCAACGGCTGTGGCGTGGACAAAGGATGGCTTGGAATTGCTATGTTTTGCAGCGAAGCCTGTAGGCTGCGCCTCGAAATGGTGAAGTTCGAAAGGAGTATTGGAATAGGAAACTGATACTTTGCTTTTGCTATGTTTTGCTTGATGATCATTTGCTTTTGCTGTAGCAAAGGAGACGCGGATTAACCAAGACGCGTCTCCAATTAGGGGGCAGAGCCAGTTCTATTCGAATGAAGAACAGTTTGCATTTCCCTTTTTAATCTGTGATCAAATTTTGTATCACGTATTTCTCCATCAATCGTAATCCAAATTTGATGATTTTTTTTCTGAATTTTTCTAAAATCACCATCTAATCATAGATGACATTTTTAGTATATATTTCCATTTCCTGGATACTGTTTGTACGCCTTAGCTTGGTCATTATAAGTACAACATAGAAGAAATATTTGTTTTACACAACCATTACTAGTGAAACTTTGTAATTCGTAGTTTTTTGGTGAGCTCAAGGTTATGTTAAAATTTCAAATACAAATGGGTTCAAAACATGTTGTAAAGTGTGGAAAACTTCAATGTTCAAGTAAGATTCTAGGAAACTATGTGAGAGATGTAGACATTTGTACACAAGTACATTCTTCCTTTACCGAAACCATTTGAAATTTGTATGACCAGTTTATGGACCCAAATTATGTTGACAAGTCAATTTATAGAATATTTGGACCACACTAAGATGTTATTAGAATTATTATATCATAAACATGAGATAAAATTTTGAATTTTAAGAATTTTGGTTACACAAGTGTGACTGTTGATATTTTATTAAAATACTAAATGTCCAACTATGATTTTTTTGTATTTTTTAAGAATTTTTAGGTGTTGTTTTATGGGCTCTAATATTTGAGGGAAGCAAGTTTCATTACCAAGAAATAAGTGTCGGGCCCACGCGTCAGCGTCAGCAACCAATACAAAAAAGATAACCGTTGCCTACCCGCGCGGACCCACCTGCCAACAAGGAGACGTGGGTTCACTAACCCGCGTCGCTAATGACTCTCCACTGGCCGAAATGTCCCTATTCGAATGGATATTCATCCGGACCGGCCCCATTTCGTCTCCTCCTTCTTCCCCGGCCTTCTTCTTCCCCGCTCTGAGCTCCACCGCCGCCCGCCCGTCCTTCCCCGCCGTCGCACACATGTCGTACTACGCCGATTCATTTGCAGGTGGACGTGCCAGGAGCAGGGTTCAAGGTGCCCGGAGCAGCCGCATTCACTCCATCGGTTTGGATCCAGTCAGAGAGCTAAGCGGCCTTCCACTAGTCCCTTGCCCGGACTGTGGTATGGCTCGGATGGTGGAGGGGCAGACGCAAAAGGAAGGTGAAAACCACGGTCGTCTTTATTTCAAGTGTGCGAGGAACCGGGTGAGTAGTCTGTGTTGGGTTTCCCAAATCTGAGTTAGGGTTCTTATGTGCTTTTGATTTGTACAGTACCCCAAAATTTGTGGATATTATCGTTTCGATAAGGAGTATCTCCAGATGCTGAAGGATGCTGGCATCATTGTTTTTCGACCGTCGAACTGGGCAGACATGGTCGAAGAAGTAGTTGATCCAGTGAATTGTCAAATTGGGAGCAACGAGCAGAGGAAAGCACTGGACGACAAGCAGAGGAAGCACTAGAGGAGAAGATGGACAATGTGATCTGGAAGATGAACTTGATGATTGTGGTTGTTGTTTGTGTAGTAATTGGATGTTTTCTAGGGATGTATGCTGCAAAGAAGCAGTAGGCTGTTGTTTGTGTAGTAATTGGATGTTCTCTGGGGATGTATGCTGCAAAGGAGTAATATGTGAAAAGTGGTGCTTTTGTTTCAATCTGCGTGAAAAATTTGTCACAGATGACAAACTTAAATGTATGAATGAAGAATGAAATGGAATGACAATTGTGTCACATGTCACAAATTTAATCAATTCATCTATGTTGACTTTTCAGTGTGAAATTTACTTCATCTCAATCTTGCAGCACAAGATTGGAGGGGGGAAAAGGAGACCCGGATTAACCAACCCGCATCTCCAATGAGTTTATCTAGAGTTTTTTCGAAACTCGGGATCTTTTCATTATAATAACAAATAGAGTAACAAACTTCTAGCATACACCAATCACAAGAACACCATTATAATAACAAACAGAGTAACAAACTTCTGGCATACAACAATCATAAGAACACCAACATTAATCACCCACGATTTATACATGAGTTATAGGAACATTAAGCAGATCTTACTAAGTAGTTCATACTAATATAAACAAGCAGAGGAATAAGCAGAGGAACACATATTAATAGAGGAACATGATCATGACAAACAAGTAGAGGAAACATCAGCCGGAGCCGGAGCTGGAGCCGTCGTCGTCGTCGTTGCTACCGCCGTCGTCGTCGTCGTCGTCCTTCTTGGGGAGCTTGTCAAGAGCTTCAGCCATCCCATGGATCCTGAAGGCGAGACCCTTGATGCTCGGATCAATTAGATAATGTGGCCTCGGGACGCTGAATGCATGTGCCACACCTCGAAGCTTCTTCCACGATTTGGTCAGCATCTACATGGACCAGACCATGTCGGCGTACAGCTCATCGTACTTCTTGGCCTTGAGCTCCAGCAACTTGGCCTTCTCCTCCTCCTCCTTCTTCCGCGCATTGTTGTCATCCTGGTCCCTTCCGCGATGCGGCGGGTCACTCAATGATGCCATGGATCCTGGTGACGACCCCTTCTTGGTGATCTTGGTGACGACCGAGAAGATGACAATCTAGAGATGCGAAAGAAAGAAAGGAGAAATGGTGCAGTAAGCTTATGGCAGAAGCAAAGGAGTTATAATGCCAAGGACGGAACTGCCGTCAGGTCTTTTCGATCCTTGGAAACCGTTTCACAGGTAGATAAAGGGGCAGGTTTCCTATTTATTTTGAGCAGTTAGGAGGCGTAAAGGAGACGTGAATTAACCAACCCGAGTCTCCAATGACTCTCCATTCCTCGGAAAAATTAGTTCCATACCATTAAAAGATTGCATCTTTAGATATATACCATTGAGCCCACATGTCATTGACTCATGTGAACCATACATGTAAGTGAGATATCTAGAAGGGTGATGAGTGGCTCAGATTTATTTTGGTGAATGGTTTGTGTAACAGGCTTTGTGTTAACACCCATTACATAGAAACCATACACCTACAAAATTAAAACAGAGGCTGGAAACGCAATTCACAACACCACCAACCAATCACAAGAACATCTATTTATCAACCACATTGCGTTATAGTTCATGACATACAAAATCCAAATCATGACAAATTAACATAAGCAGTTCAACAAGCAGAGGCGAGGCACAAACTAAGCAGTTCAACAAGCAGAGGCGAGGCACAAACTGATGAACACACACACTGTACGTATTATTACTAAGGTAGAGGAGTCGATCGATTAGTCGGTCGCCGCCGTCGGAGTCCCGCGGTCGGAGTTGTCGTCGTCGTGGCTACCATCGTCGTGGCTGCCGTCTTCGTCGTCGTCGACTGCAGGTGGCCTCCTGACATTGGGGAGGTTCTCAAGCTGTTCAGCCACCCCATGGATCCTGAAGGCGAGACCCTTAACGCTCGGGTCCTTGAAATCTTCATGAGGCGTCTTGATCTTGAACGCGTCCGCCACGCCTCAAAGCTTCCTGAACACTGCGCTCAGTAGGGTGATGGAGAAGCGCACGTCCTCCAAAAGCGCGTCGTGCGCCTTGAGCTTGGCCTACTTCAAGGTCTCCTCCTCCTTCACCTTCTTCTTCCACTGCTCGTCGTCGTCCTCCTCCCTTCCCCGCTTCAGCGGGACACCAAACGATGATGCCATGCGTGCACCTTGGTGGTCTTGGTGGCCGGAGATGCGAAAGAAAGGAGGATGTGAGAAAGCTTATGGAAGAACCTATGGTGACCGGGGATTTATAATGGCGCGGGCGGAACCGTCAGGTTTCCCACTACACCTCAGGTTTCGCGGGAAGATGAAGGGGAAGAGGTGCGGTTTCTTCAAGGGGCACGGCAAGTGGGCAACCGTTTTAATTTGAAAAGTCGTGGTGGCAGAGATCTGTAACGGGCATTTGACCGTAAGATGAAGGGGCATATATTTGTAACGGGCTTTTACCTATGTCCGTTACAGATATCGATGCTCATGAGGAGGGTGCGGTCCACAGGCCCACAACCGGTCCACGAGCGAAGGGGTCTAAGACATCAGGGCCCCATGGATCCACGAGAGCCGAGGCACCACATGGCTGCACGTGATTGCCCCAGTTCTATTGGAACAGTTTGCATTTCTCCTTTTAATCCGCAATCAAACTTTGTAACATGTATTTATCCGTCATACTTAATCCAAATTTGATGATTCTTTTTCCTAAATTTTTTATAAAATCACCTTATCTTCATTACTGTCATTTTTAGTATATATTTCCATTTCCTGGATACTATTTCTAGGCCTTATCTTGTTCTTATAAGTACAACACATAGAAATAATATTTCTTTTCCACAACCATTAGTAGTGAAACTCTGTATTTCGTTGTTTTAAGGTGACCACAAGGTTATGTTCAAATTTCAAATCCATACGAGTTCAAACATTTTGTGAAGTGTGCAAAAGTTTGATGTTCAAGTAACATTCTAGGAAACTATGTGAGAGATGTTGACATTTGTACACAAGTGCATTCTTCCTTTATCGAAACCATTTGAATTTTTTATGACAAGTTTAGGGACCCAAATTATGTTGCCAAGACAATTTGTAGAATTTTTAGACCTCACTAAGACGTATTAGAATTATTATATCAAAAAAATGAATATCCACCGCCCATAAAGAAGATGCGGGTTCTCTAACCCGTGGCGCTAATGACTCTCCATTGGCCGAAAAATATCCACCTGCCAATAAAGAAGACGCGGGTTCTCTAACCTGCGTCGCGAATGATTCTCAACCGGTCCACGAGGAGGGTGCGGTCCACAGGCCCACAGCCGGTCCACGAGTGAAGGGGTCTCTGACATCGGGGCCCCATGGATCCACGAGAGCCGGTGCACCACATCGCTGCACGTGATTGCCCCAGTTCAATTGTTATTATAAAAATTCGATGTAATAAACATGAGATAGAAATTCGAATACTTAATGTACAACTATGAATTGTTATTATTTTAAGAATTTTGGTTACACAAGTGTGCACCATATAATAAACATGAGATAAAAGTTCGAATTTTAAAAATTTTGGTTACACAAGTGTGTCAGTTGACTTTTTATTCAAATACTTAATGTCCAACTATGAATTGTTATTATTTTTAAAGAATTTTTAGGTGTTGTTTTATGGGCTCTAATATTTGAGGGAAGCAAGTTTCATTACCAACAAATACGTGTCGGGCCCACGCGTCAGCATTAGCAGCCTATATAAAAAAGATAACCGTTGCCTGCCCACCCGAACCCAAGTGCCAACAAAAGAGACACGGGTTTACTTACCCTCGTCGCCAATGATTCTCCACTGGTCGAATAAATATCCATCGCCCCAGCCGCTCAGCCCCTGTTCTTTCCCCTTCTTCTTCCCTGCTCTCTGAGATCCACCGCCGCCCGACCCGTCCTTCCCCGCCGTCGCGCACATGTCGCACTACGCCAGCGAGGGACGAAGCAGCAGACGACCTCGCAAATGGATCCGCACACGTCCCGGTGAAGGGGCACCGGCACCCCTGATCGGGGATGACAAGCCGGACGCGATGCTGCGGTGCAGCAACTCGATCAGCGCGCATGCCGACGAGCTGAAAGGAGCCGGGGAGACGACGATGAGCGCCGGCGAGATGGAGGCGAAGAGGGATCCGGCAATGAGCGTCCTCGACTGGCTCCGCTCGGGTTCCGGAGAAGATGTAGAGGAGCATGGCGGTGAGAGGGCAGCGAAGAGGGCGAGGCACCAGCCTCACCGCTACGCTTTGGCGACGACGAAGGCGGGTCGTGGGAGCACCAAAGGTGTAGAGGACCTCATCTCCCACTCTGGCAACGACCACGACGACGGCGAGGCAAGTTTCTCTGAATCTCAGTGCCTTTTACTTGTTCTATAGATGGAGCTTGAGGTTGAGCTTGATAAAGTTAGTGCCTATGATGATGTCTTCTATGCTTGTCATGATCTGAGGCAAATCAGTTCTGAACTAAGTTTTGCTTTTACTTGTCACCCTGCTAGGAAGCCTAGGATAATTTTCAAATTCTTATATAATTTGACATGATGATTACTGTGCCTATACTACTCCAAGTTCTGAGGCAAATTAGTTCTGCTTATACTTTTCATGTTCTGAGGCAAATAAGTTCTGAACTATGTTCTTCTTATACCATGTTTAACCCTATTTTAGCCAAAACTCTATGACTCGCGGGAAGAGCTTGAGTTACTACTAAACCTTAAAGTCTGGGATTATGTGAAACCTGAGGTTGATAAAATAATGGAAGCAGTGAACAACCTCCTCAAAAGGGCTATGCACATAAGGAGGAGGTACAAGTATTTGACTGGACAAAATATCGAGCCCATGGAAGATGCGCTCGAAGTGATTCAAGAAACCTTGGTTGCTTTTGAAGAGGCTGCAAAAGGAGTAAAATTATATGGGGCATGAGGAAGTTCAAGCTTGTTGATGTGCAGGTTCAGATACCATGCTTTTGTTGATGGTCTAGGGGTATGCTTTTGTTGATGGGCATGGTTAGATAGCATGACCATTGTAAAAAATGTGATGGACAAGTTAAGGCCTAGCTAGATGGACAAGTTAATTGTTTGTAATAATTATGTATATCTGTGTGGACGTATGTGGCCAAGTTATCTTTATCTATATATGTGGACATGTTATGATGTCTGTCCTGGCAATTTCGACAGACACAAAGGAGACGCGGATTCTGAAACATGAGTCTCCTTTGTAGATAAAGAAGACGCGGATTGACTAACCCGCGTCTCAAATGACTTACCACATATTTTGACAGATTCTATATGACTCTCCGCAGGATCTCTGCCTCTCAGCCAAATGTGCTTTGTACAGAACAAAATTTATTGCATAAAAATAAAAACATACATTTATCTTACAATATTGTAGATTTGCAAATATCTTACAAATTATCTTGCAATTTATCTTACAAATAGGAAAAATGCATCATCCTTTTTTGCTTTTTTTGCCATCTTGGGTGCTTCGCAGGTAAGGAGTGGTCTCACTTTCAAGGATCTTTAGAAGAGTGATGGTAGCAAATGGAGGGACTTCATCAAATTGATTGTACTCCTCTTCATTCACGATATTAGCAAGTCCAACAACACGTTTTTTTCCAGGGAGAACCACCTGCAGCTTCTTGTTTCTCGTGTCGGGCACATAGAACACTTGTGAAACTTGATTCGCTAAGACAAATGGCTCTTCCTTGTACCCAATCTTTTCAAGGTCAACCGTGGAAAATCCATACTTGTCCTTTGAGACACCCTTTGTACCCTGTACCCACTGATACTTAAAAATCGGCACCTTGAAGTCCACATAGTTCAACTCCCAAATTTGCTCTATTTGTCCATAGTATGCAGCTTTTTGCCCATTATTGTTGTCAAAGGCATCAATCCGAACACCACAATTTTGGTATGTGCATTTCTTGTCTTGGGCATTCGTATAGAATGTGTACCCATTTATGTCATACCCTTGATAGCTAGTAACTGTGAACAGAGGACCCTCCGCCAAACATCTAATACCATCATCATTTGTGGAGTTGGCAGAATTTTGTACTCGGTTTTTGAACCAGCAGTTGAATCCATTCATATGTTCCCTAGCTATCCAAGCCTCACTCCGATCAGGGTTATCTTGAAGCAGGTGCTCTTTATGCTCTTCAATGTATGGTGACACTTCTGATGTGTGTTGCAACACAAGAAAATGTGCTTGTCGGTATGAAGTTGCGTTAAGGTTGAATGTTTTCTCTCCAAGGAACCCTGTCCCTGCTAACCTTCCCTCGTGTCGAGACCTAGCAAGGCCAATTGGATTTTCAGGGTCAATGAAATCAAGGCACCAATCAACAACCTCCTCAGAAGAGTACCCCTCAACCATGCTTCCCTCAAGATGAATCTGACTCTTACTATACATGTTCAAAGTGTGCATGAATCTCTCGTATGGATACATGTGATGCAAGAACAAAGGGCCGAGGTACCTTATCTCTGTAATCAGGTGAGAAACTAGATGCACTGACACATCGAAAAATGATGGTGGGAAATATGCCTCAAAGAGACACATTGTCTTGAACAATTTTTTTTCCATATCATTAAGTGTCGTCTCATCAATGATCTTTTGAGAGACCGTGTTGAAGAAGAAGCACATGCTCATGATAGCCATGCGTACTTTCTCTAGCAATACGTTTCGTATGCCGACAGGAAGCAAAGTTGTGAGCAGGACATCACTGTCATGAGCCTTCATTGGGAGAAATTTATTTTTCGTTGGATGGACAAGTTTTCTGATGTTCAATGAGTAACCAGAAGGAATTTCACACTACGTAAGAACTCACACAATTCTCATTTCTCTTTCTTGTTTAGATTTACGGTAGATTCGGGAAGCTTCTTTGTAGTACTTGTGCCTTCTTGGAGACAAAGCTCAGGTCTTATGCCCAACTCTACCAAGTCATCTCGAGCATTTGCATGGTCCTTGGTCTTCTTGTCACTCATGAGCGTACCAAGCAAACTACCACTGAAGTTTTTTTCACATGCATGTCATTGGTACTGTGGTGGACATGTAAATCTTTCCAGTAAGGCAGCTCCCAAAGGTTTGACAGTTTTTTCCAATACTGCAGATTTGGTGGATTAGCTGGATCATCATCTTGTTGTTCTTGATTTCGTTTTTGCTTTCCGAGGGCACTTTTCTTCTTCTCTTTTTTCTGCCCAACTTTTTTCCCATTGGCGGCAGGGAGATCCTTCACCTGATCGTAGACATGTTCCCCGTCAAAATGTCTTGGGGCGACTCCCCTCTCCCTTGTGCCATCAAAGTGGCTTGTCATCTGTCGGTACGCATGGGACTTAGGAAGGAAACGCCGATGCCTGACGTACACTCGATTCCTGGAGTTTTTAAGCCAAATGCTCTCAGTGTCATCTAAGCAGTGCATGCAATCTTTTCCCCCTTTACATTGTCCAGACACGCAACAGCCACCAGGTAGGTCAGTAACTGTGCACAAGATCACGCCTTTTAGTGTGAACTAGGGCTGGACCGTGAGCCAAAAACACGTGAGCTGGCTCGACTCGTTCATAGCTCGGCTCGACTCGGCTCGGCTCAATCAATTTTTTAACGAGCCGAGCTACTGTTTTTGCTCGTTTTGTTAACAAGCTGGCTCGAGCCAGCTCGCAAGTTGCTCACGAGCCAAACGAGCTAGAAAGTTCTAATTTCAACATAGAAAATCGAGCTATCAAAGTTGAGATGAGCCATTGAAGCTATGCTAAACCTTCATAAGTGCTGCACGTGTGACTAATTTTATCATTTACAACTTTATAATTGTTATTTTTAAAAAGTTTACATATGCTCCAATATTAATTTCAAATTTACATACAGCTCGCAAGCCTAACGAGCTGGCTCGAGCTACTAACAAGCCAAGCCGAGCCAGTCTTTTTGCTCGTTTTGTTAACAAGCCAAGCCGAGCTGGCTCGGCGTCCACCCCTAGTGTGAACTGTTTCTTCTTGTACCCGTCGTAGACTTCGATACCACCCCACAGATCTTTCATATCATCCACCAGTGGTGTTAGGTACACATCGATGTTTATCCCAGGTTGTTGTGGACCTGAGATGAGAATTGGCATCATCATGTATTTTCTCTTGTTGCAAAGCCAAGGCGGAAGATTGTAGATTGACAACAACACTGGCCAGACGCTGTGGGAGCTACTCATGTTGCCAAATGGGTTCATCCCATCTGTGCTCAGTGCAAACAAAAGGTTTCTTGCCTCTTCCTTAAATTCTTCATACTTGTAATCAATGATGTGCCAATTGATCCCATCTGTTGGGTGTCTTATGAAACCATCCTTCTTCCGCCCCTCCTTGTGCCAGCGCATTAGTTGTGCATCCTTGCTTCTGGCAAACAGACACCTCAGGCGTTGCATTATTGGAAAATACCACGCCACCTTGTGGGGAGCTCCATGTTTCCTCTTGTCATCACCACCATCAAGTCTTCGTTTGTACCGAGGAAAGCCACACTCGGGGCATTCTGTCAAATCTGCATTATCGCCATGAAACAGGACACAATCATTTTTACATGCATGTATTTTTTCCACCTCAAGACCCAAAGGACAAACATTCTACTTCGCCTGGCAGGTGGTCAAGGGTATCTCATTCCTCTCTGGAAGCATATCTTTTATCAGATCCAACACTGCTTTGAATCCACGATCTGTCATATGATGAGTGGCCTTTAGCTGTAGGAGCTTGAGTGATGTGAACAACTTTGTCCATTTTTCCTTGCAGCCTGCATAGAGCGGGGTCTTCATATCTGCCACCAGCTTTCTTAGTTTCTCCAATTCTTCACTATCAAACCCAGCATACCCGAGTACATCACGCACCATCTGCTCCATTTTGTCTGTAATGCTGTCATAATTGTCACCAAGATCAACAAGCTCATCTTCAGAGAGATCATGACCTGCAGTTTGACTGTCCCAGTTTCCCTGACAGTCAGGAGGTCCTTCATCACCATCCCCACTATCACAATCCTCACTAGTGTTCTGTTCATGTTCAGAGATGAGATCTTCAGAGCAATGTTGACCCATACGACAAGCCTGCAGGTCTCGGTCAATAAGGCCACCCTCTCTATGCTTGTTCAAATATTTGTAGTCATCCATGAATCCTCGGACGATGAGATGAGCATGCACATCCATTGCGCTATGAAACTCTACGACATTCTTACAATCCACACATGGACAGCAAATAGCAGACTTCCTCTTATTCGACTTGTCAGCCTCTGCTGCTATGATGAATGACTTTAGCCTTGTTAAGTACTCTTTACATGTCTGGTTCTTGAGATACATCCAGCTTTGCTCTTCCTCCATTGATCGTCGTCTACACAATATAATCATACACAAGATCAGAATCCTATCTAGATCCAGCATCCTTTCCATCATCTAGCTAGTCAAGATCGTCAGATAAAAAGGGAAAAATTAATTACCTTGGCAGAAGCACGGCTTGTTGGCAGATCAATCACGGCGGTGCGCAGGGAGCTCCCGCGCTAGGCTGGCGGCTGTGGACACGAGAGCTACTAGAAGCACCAAGAGAGATCGAGCAGTGCACACACGCGGTTGTCACTGCCAGCCCCTTTCGCGCGCCACCGGCCGGCCTGCTGATGAGCACTGGCTTTCTGAGAAGAGCCGACCTTTTTAGGAGGGAGAGAGAGCGCGCGCTACTATTAGCTGGCGGCGGCGAACGACGGTATGGCAGGCCAGCAGCGCAGACGAGACCCAAGTGGCGTGTGCATGTGTGTGCCTATAGAGCGAGTGTTTCGTTGTCGGAGATAGTTAGAGTTGTCAGAACGCGAAGACAAAGACGCGTAATAACAAAGCGCGTCTCTGATGTGCGAAAATAAAGGAGACGCTTGCTCCAAACAAGAGTCTCCAATTGGGTCGTCATCAAAAGAGACTCGTCTTCACAAACACGCGTCTCCAATGAGGCACCACAATGGAGATGCGTGTTTAGAGCAAGGGTCTCCAATTAGGCCGTCCTCAAAGCGGACGCTTGATAGTAAACCCATGTCGCGTTTGAGGATATGCAAAGGAGACGCGTTCTAACAAACATGCGTCGCTTTGGAGGGGCGAAGTAAAAGGAGATGCTTGAATCAAGAACGTGTCGCCTTCCTTTGTGCATAGGAGACGCGTGTTTGCCCATGCTGTCTTCTAGGAGACGCGGGTTCTAAACAAGCGTCTCCAAGAAGTTATTAGAGACGTGCCTTAAAAACCGCGTCTCCTGGGGAGGGTGTCTTCTTTGTTGGGTTCTTACATAGTGTGTGAAAATCATGCAGAGAGTCAGGATCAAGAGGTACTCGGAGGATGCAGGAGATGCAGGCAAAAGAATTTTTACACTATGTAAAAAAACCATCATAGGAGACGCGATTTCTAGACTTGTCTCCTTTGACTCAAAGGAGACGCGTGTTAAAAACCTGCGTCTCCTATAGTCCATAAAAAATTCTCACGAACAACCCGCGTCTCCTATGTGACTATATAGGATACACGTATTGTAAACCCGCATCTCCTTTGAGATCGTCAGTCATAGGAGACGCGAGTTTATAATACGCATCTCCTTTGTGGAGCGTCAAAAGAGACGCGTGTTTAGAAAGCGCATCACCTATAAGCCAGATCCGGACACTTCTGATGTGTGTTGCAACACAAGAAAATGTGCTTGTCGGTATGAAGTTGCGTTAAGGTTGAATGTTTTCTCTCCAAGGAACCCTGTCCCTGCTAACCTTCCCTCGTGTCGAGACCTAGCAAGGCCAATTGGATTTTCAGGGTCAATGAAATCAAGGCACCAATCAACAACCTCCTCAGAAGAGTACCCCTCAACCATGCTTCCCTCAGGACGAATCTGACTCTTACTATATATGTTCAAAGTGTGCATGAATCTCTCATATGGATACATGTGATGCAATAACAAAGGGCCGAGGTACCTTATCTCCGTAATCAGGTGAGAAACTAGATGCACTGACACATTGAAAAATGATGGTGGGAAATATGCCTCAAAGAGACACATTGTCTTGAACAATTTGTTTTCCATATCATTAAGTGCCGTCTCATCAATGATCTTTTGAGAGACCGTGTTGAAGAAGAAGCACATGCTCATGATAGCCATGCATACTTTCTCTAGCAATACGTTTCGTATGCCGACAGGAAGCAAAGTTGTGAGCAGGACATCACTGTCATGAGCCTTCATTGGGAGAAATTTATTTTTCGTTGGATGGACAAGTTTTCTGATGTTCGATGAGTAACCGGAAGGAACTTTCACACTACGTAAGAACTCACACAATTCTCATTTCTCTTTCTCGTTTAGATTTACGGCAGATTCGGGAAGCTTCTTTGTAGTACTTGTGCCTTCTTGGAGACAAAGCCCAGGTCTTATGCCCAACTCTACCAAGTCAGCTCGAGCATTTGCATGGTCCTTGGTCTTCTTGACACTCATGAGCGTACCAAGCAAACTACCACTGAAGTTTTTTTCACATGCATGTCATCGATACTGTGGCGGACATGTAAATCTTTCCAGTAAGGCAGCTCCCAAAGGTTTGACTGTTTTTTCCAATACTGCAGATTTGGTGGATCGGCTGGATCATCATCTTGTTGTTCTTGATTTCGTTTTCGCTTTCCGAGGGCACTTTTCTTCATCTCTTTTTTCTTCCCAACTTTCTTCCCATTGGCGGCAGGGAGATCCTTCACCTGATTGTAGACATGTTCCCCGTCAAAATGTCTTGGGGCGACTCCCCTCTCCCTTGTGCCATCAAATTGGTTTGTCATCTGTCGGTACGCATGGGACTTAGGAAGGAAACGCCGATGCCTGACGTACACTCGCTTCCTGGAGTTTTTAAGCCAAATGCTCTCAGTGTCATCTAAGCAGTGCATGAAATCTTTTCCCCCTTTACACTGTCCAGACACGCAACGGCCACCAGGTAGGTCAGTAACTGTGCACAAGATCACGCCTTTTAGTGTGAACGGTTTCTTCTTGTACCCGTCGTAGACTTCGATACCACCCCATAGATCTTTCATATCATCCACCAGTGGTGTTAGGTACACATCGATGTTTATCCCAGGTTGTTGTGGACCTGAGATGAGAATTGGCATCATCATGTATTTTCTCTTGTTGCAAAGCCAAGGCGGAAGATTGTAGATTGACAACAACACTGGCCAGACGTTGTGGGAGCTACTCATGTTGCCAAATGGGTTCATCCCATCTGTGCTCAGTGCAAACCGAAGGTTTCTTGCCTCTTCCTTAAATTCTTCATACTTGTAATCAATGATGTGCCAATTGATCCCATCTGTTGGGTGTCTTATGAAACCATCCTTCTTCCGCCCCTCCTTGTGCCAGCGCATTAGTTGTGCATCCTTGCTTCTGGCAAACAGACACCTCAGGCGTTGCATTATTGGAAAATACCACGCCACCTTGTGGGGAGCTCCATGTTTCCTCTTGTCATCACCACCATCAAGTCTTCGTTTGTACCGAGGAAAGCCACACTCGGGGCATTCTGTCAAATCTGCATTATCGCCACGAAATAGGACACAATCATTTTTACATGCATGTATTTTTTCCACCTCAAGACCCAAAGGACAAACATTCTGCTTCGCCTGGTAGGTGGTCAAGGGTATCTCATTCCTCTCTGGAAGCATATCTCTTATCAGATCCAACACTGCTTTGAATCCATGATCTGTCATATGATGAGTGGCCTTTAGCTGGAGGAGCTTGAGTGATGCGAACAACTTTGTCCATTTTTCCTTGCAGCCTACATAGAGCGGGGTCTTCATATCTGCCACCAGCTTTCTTAGTTTCTCCAATTCTTCACTATCAAACCCAGCATACTCAAGTACATCACGCACCATCTGCTCCATTTTGTCTGTAATGCTATCATAATTGTCACCAAGATCAACAAGCTCATCTTCAGAGAGATCATGACCTGCAGTCTGACTGTCCCAGTTTGCCTGACAGTCAGGAGGTCCTTCATCACCATTCCTACTATCACAATCCTCACTAGTGTTCTGTTCATGTTCAGAGATGAGATCTTTAGAGCAATGTTGACCCATACGACGAGCCTGCCGGTCTCGGTCATTAAGGCCACCCTCTCTATGCTTGTTCAAATATTTGTAGTCATCCATGAATCCCCGGACGATGAGATGAGCATGCACATCCATTGCGCTATGAAACTCTACGACATTCTTACAATCCACACATTGACAGCAAATAGCAGACTTCCTCTTATTCGATTTGTCAGCCTCTGCTGCTATGATGAATGACTTTAGCCTTGTTAAGTACTCTTTACATGTCCGGTTCTTGAGATACATCCAGCTTTGATCTTCCTCCATCGATCGTCGTCTACACAATATAATCATACGCAATATCAGAATCCTATCTAGATCCAGCATCCTTTCCATCATCTAGCTAGTCAAGATCGTCAGATAAAAAGGGAAAAATTAATTACCTTGGCAGAAGCACGGCTTGTTGGCAGATCAATCACGGCGGTGCGCAGGGAGCTCCCGCGCTAGGCCGGCGGCTGTGGACACGAGAGCTACTAGAAGCACCAAGAGAGATCGAGCAGTGCACACACGCGGCCGTCACTGCCAGCCCCTTTCGCGCGCCGCCGGCCGGCCTGCTGATGAGCACCGGCTTTCTGAGGAGAGCCGACCTTTTTAGGAGGGAGAGAGAGTGCGCGCGCCACTATTAGCTGGCGGCGGCGAACGACGGCGTGGCAGGCTAGCGGCGCAGACGAGACCCAAGTGGCGTGTGCGTGTGTGTGCCTATAGAGTGAGTGTTACGTTGTCAGAGGTAGTTAGAGTTGTCGGAACACGAAGACAAAGACGCGTAATCACAAAGCGCGTCTCTGATGTGCGAAAATAAAGGAGACGCTTGCTCCAAACAAGAGTCTCCAATTGGGTCGTCATCAAAAGAGACTCGTCTTCACAAACACGCGTCTCCAATGAGGCACCACAATGGAGACGCGTGTTTAGAGCAAGGGTCTCCAATTAGGCCGTCCTCAAAGCGGACGCTTGATCGTAAACCTGTGTCTCGTTTGAGGATATGCAAAGGAGACGCGTTCTAACAAATATGCGTCGCTTTAGAGGGGCGAACTAAAAGGAGATGCTTGAATCAAGAATGTGTCGCCTTACTTTGTGCATAGGAGACGCGTGTTTGCCCGTGCTGTCTTCTAGGAGACACGGGTTCTAAACAAGCGTCTCCAAGAAGTTATTAGAGACGTGCCTTACAAACCGCGTCTCCTTGGGGTGTCTTCTTTGTTGGGTTCTTACATAGTGTGTGAAAATCATGCAGAGAGTCAGGATCAGGAGGTACTTAGAGGATGCAGGAGATGCAGGCAAAAGAATTTTTACACTATGTAAAAAAACCATCATAGGAGACGTGATTTCTAGACGTGTCTCCTTTGACTCAAAGGAGACGCGTGTTAAAAACCTGCGTCTCCTATAGTTCATAAAAAATTCTCACGAACAACCCCCGTCTCCTATGTGACTATATAGGATACGCGTATTGTAAACCCGCATCTCCTTTGAGATCGTCAGTCATAGGAGACGCGAGTTTATAATACGCATCTCCTTTGTGGAGCGTCAAAAGAGACGCGTGTGTTTAGAAAGCGCATCACCTATAAGCCAGATCCGGACCCAAAATTTTTATCAATCCGATTGAAACTACGTTGGTATCCGCACTCTGCAGCCACGCCCGCACCTCTCTCTCCCCCTTCTCTCTCTCCCTCTCTCTCGTTTCGCAGCGCTCCCACTCGTCGTCCTCCTCCCACCCGCCATACTCTCCTCCCCCGTCCGCCGCTGGTCGCACCGGATCCATCCCTCTTCCCCTCGTCCCGCAGCGCTCCAACTCCCGACTTGCATCTACGTCCAGAGCAAGCGACTCCAGGGGCGAGCATATAGGGCTTGGTCCCCGTCGGTCCCCGCCGCCGCCCATGGCGTCCATCTTGGCGGCGATGAGGCGATGCACGGTGGCGTCGACCTGGCGCATGTCGACACAGCCGGAGAGGTAGAGGTAGCGGGCGAGCACACCGCCGTGGCGGTTCTCTTCGGCGGAACAGCCGCGGATCCTACCTTTGGGCAGCCCAGCCCGCCGTGCCATGTGTGCTTGCTGATGCGGCACTTGCTCAGCCGCCGGCCATCCTGTTGCTCAGGCCAAGCATCCCTCCCTCCCTCCCTCTCTCCTCCCTGTGTTTTCCCCCAAATGGATTTAGGTCCTCATCTCATCTAGGGTTTGGATGTCTGTGCCTCTCCTCATCCTTCATCCCCTTGCGATTCGGTTCCCCTGCTGATAGATACTTTCCCCCTTCATCGCCTGTGGTTGGGGATTGATTGTTTTTTGATGTGTGATTTTGCAGCAATCCTTTCTCTTGAACATCTATCGTTTTATCTTAGTGTTGTGGACTGTGAAATGTTGTGGCATGTGTTGTAGACATTGATTTGTGTAGCATTTTTGAACATCTGTATACTATGAGTGTTAACTCTGATATCTACTTTTTGCCTCTGTATAAAATACTGAAAAAATGGATGATTGTCCACTGCAGGACTAACTCCTTGCATCTTTAAATGCATGGCCAATTTCTGATCCCACAAATGTGAGTCAGATTCCTTTGCTATTTCAACTGAATTTAGCACTCAGAGGTACCAGCTACCAGCTATATGTAGTGTGTTTGCGTTAGTGCTTCTTTGTCTCCTCAAATTTTCTCTAGATAACAGCTAACTATAGTGTGCTGTTTGTTTTCTCTGATTTCTCTGTATACAGATCAGGAGGGAGTTCTGAACAGCCCATGTTTTCTCTTGCACAATGTTGGTTTTACAAATGAAGAAGGTGGGTTTAGAATTATTCTTTTGCAAATAATCTTATTATGGTATGAAATGAGTATTCTAATAGGAAGCTATCTTTGTTGTTAGATACTTAGTGTTGACTTATACATTTTTTTATGCTGCCTATTTGCAAAGTAAAATCCTTAGAAAATTGCCTGTAGAAATTGCTGACAATTAATTATTGTTCATTCAGTTTGATTTTTCTTATCTCAAATCAGGCTGATGAGTGGCTTATATATTCAGGCAGTGACATGAGGTGCTTCTGTCATTCCATTTGCGCTTAACTGTTTGCTTATATAGAGGCTGATAGCAGCTTTACTCCATTCAGGTGAGAGGCCACACATCTATTCTGATAGCATTTTTTTTTTATTCATGCCTTGTGTAGACTTCTGAGACTAAATAAGCCATTTCTGAAACTTGATTTTGAACTTCTCCGGTTGTTTCCACACCCAACAGGCATAAGGTACAGACTAAATAAACTACTTTCTTTCTTCTTTGTGGTAGCTGGTAGTTATGGCATCTAAGCTGATATGAAGCTAAATAGTTGCTAATCCATCTCTTTTGGAAAATGTTGCTACGTAAAATATGTATGATTTTTTAACTATTTTTTGTGTTGCTTCTCACTTCTGTATTCTGCATTGTACTATGGTCTATGGGAAGTATATCCTTGCATTGCTGCATGTTAATCGAAGGTAATTAGTGGCCATGTCGTCCATTCATTTTTTATGTATTATTTGCAATCTGTATTGCATCTAGCCTCATAGGAAGAAATTACATCACAAATTCACATGATTTATCCACTATACTCATAGGAAGAAATACATGTTTATTTGATGTTATTATTAGTGAACTTGGCTGTGAAGATTAAGGCTGCAACATACAGTCCTACCTGGATGTTTACTATCAGACAGTTAACATAGGAATTTCATTTAACCGAGATTGAGTACTGTTAACTTTTTTGTTCCTTTTTGCATTTCATTCACAGACTGGTGATGAGGGCTCTATTGCTGCTTGCTAAATAATTTCAGAGACTGATGGAATTGCTGAGATCATGCAGCCTTGTGTTTTAGCCCCTTGGAGGATGTGTTTTGAGGCATGTGTAATTTCCTATTTCTTCAGAGAGCTGTTTGTAAAATACTTTTAGATCTGATGTGTTTTAGCCCCTTGGGGATGTGTTATGAGGCATGCGTTGTAATTTTTGATTTCTTCAGGGAGCTGTTTGTAAAAAAGACATGGGTAATAAATGATCAGGGAGCTGTTTGTAATTTTTGCTGTTTTTTTTTTGTTTTTAATCCATCAAAGGAAACGCGAGTTGCCAATAGGCGTCTCCAATAACTCTCCTAAAGGAGATGCGGATTGAGAAAACGCGTCTCCTATAAGAGTCATCGGAGACGCGGGTCGGTAAAAATACGTCTCCTATGACCGACTTCAAAGGAGATGCGAAAAATCCGCGTCTCCTATGATTTATTATTAGTGACAAAAATTTAGAGACGTAAAAAAAAACACGTCTCCTTTGTGAGTTAACCCGCGTCTCCTTAGTTGACTTTCTTACATAGTAGTTGATTTCCTTACATAGTGTTAGTAGGGAGGTGTACGGAGTAAGTGGTTGCTTCTCGGATTTTGTAAGACCATCCGCACCGGCGCACTGGGTAACCTCCTGGAGGAAGGCGATGAAGGAATTGCTGCTGCAGCGGTCTACTGGAGCCTCACGGGAAAAACAAGGATGCCTCCCGTATCCTCTAGATCCAGGGGGATACGGGAGCCTCCTTTATCCTAGGCGGGGCCCGCGCTGCACGTCGTCTCCTGCGTCCTTCCAACCACCAGGGCGGAGCAGCCGGGCGGTCGGTGACCGGCAGGGAGGTGGTGGCCGCAGAGGAGAGGGAGAGAGCAGAGAGAAAGGAAGCACGCCCGCGCCCGCCGCCGCCGCAGAGGCCCCAACCACCAGAGGCAGGGCTCGCCGGCGCCGGCGGGGACCTCGAATCACTGGTGCCACGGAGGGCAGCCGGCGGTGCAGTGGCCGGAGAGAGAGACCGGCGCATGGAGAAGGGGCCGTGCGCGAGGAAGACGAGGACGCCGTGGTGAATCCGCCACGGACCCGCCGCCGGGACCACCAACTCGGTGGCCGCCGCCGCCGGCCCGAGCCCGCCCCTGCTCCTGCTCGCCCTCGTCCCGACGTCGAAGTCGAGCTCCGGCACGGAGGGAGGGAGGCCGCCCACCTCCTCCTCCCGGTGGCTTGGAGGAGCTCCGGCGGATCTGTACAGGGAGAGAAGAGGGAGGGAGCCTGTGTGGATTCGCCGCCGGCAGGGAGGGAGCAGGGGCCATGGCGCTCGAGCTCCATCACGCCGGCGCTCCGCCCGCACGGCCGTCGAGCCCCATCCAGCCGGCGCTCCGCCCGCCTGACCGCCACCCAGCCTCGGCTCCTCCGCCTGCCTGGAGGCCACCGCGCCACGCCACTCGTCGGGATTTGGGGGGGCGCCGGGGGCCCTGCTCCCCCCGCGCGCTCGTCCCGCCGCCGCGTTGACCCGGAGAAGAAGAGGGGTCGGCGTTGGTCGCGGCGGGAGGCGAAGGAGGAGGCCGAGGCGGGTGCGGCCGTCGCGGTGGCGTCCTCTAGGGGCTCGCGTGCCTGTCCCCGGGCGGCGGCAGCGCTGACACCGTCGCGGGGCAGGAGGCGGCCGCGGACGGGGACGACGAAGGGGAGGAGGTGCGTCAACTGGGGCCGCGCGGTGACGAAGCGGGGAGGACGGACGACGCAGCGCGGATGCCGCCGCCTCGAGCTACCGGCGGCGGGTGCGATGTGTGGCGGCGGCGTGGAGCTCGAGCAGAGGAGCAGGCGGCGAAGAAGCAGAGAGAGAGAGGGAATGGGGGTGGGAGGAGGCGGTGGGAAGGGTAAAAAAAAGAGTGAGGGAATGACGAATGGGTCCCGCGGTTGGGTCTGAGTAGGACACTCCCAACCCAGACTTCACCGTAGAGTCTGAGTCTCTCATTTATAGCTTTTTGCTGATGTGGTGCTGTATTTATTGAAGAAAGAGAGGGGAAATATAAGAAACCAAGTCTAACTAAGAAACCAAGTCTTCACGCAAATCAAGACTGTTTGTGAGTACTAAGATAGAAAATTACATTGTGGAAGATAGAGTCTTGACACGATGTCCTAGAATATAGACTTCATGGGTAAGTCTGGGTTGGGAGTGCTCTTACATAATGAGCATATACCAGGACAACGCTCAGAAACAAAAGCAAATTACACATAAAACAGCAAATACAAGCAGGTAGAGTAGAGGCAGCCAAACACCAGAATATCGTTCATACACTGAATGTCTGAATCCAGTATATATTCCAGTCTTTGGCACTGACGAAATAAAAACTAGTAATAGCAGATGCGTAACTCGATCAGCAAATTGTAGGCTGTCTGACAAATATCATCGCAAACTGAAGCAAGCAGGTGAGGCTGATGAAGCTTTAACAAGCGATAGGAAATGGTGCATAACAAAAGCTGCAGATGGCATATATATAGCAGGTCTCCAGCTGCGCCTTAACAAAGTTCACACGGAACGAACAACCACAAAGGCAGAAAGCTAGCGCACACAAAAGCCCAGCCTAGACTTCACCTGCCACGCTAATCCTGTCCATAATGTTCGCCACGACATCCTTGGACTGGCGAAGCAGCACGATGCTATTCTTGAGGCGCTCCCTCTTCATCCCAGTGCTCGGCGACGGCGCGAGCATCTTCTCCACCCCGGCGAGCTTGTTAGCCAGGAGCTCGTTGCCGAGCTCCTCCTCCAGGTCTTTCTCCACCAGCAGCTTGACGCTGAGCAGGACATGCAGCGCCAGGCCATCAACGAGCCTCAGCACGATGCTCTTCCAGTACGCGGTGAGCCGTGCCCTCAGGTCGAAAGCCTTCCCTGCCAAGTCAGCACACACCCTCAGATGCGACACGTTCACCGCGCCGAAACCTTCAAGGGTGACCTCCGTCGGCTTCGATCCGTCTTCCACGGCCTCCATGAGCATCTCGGACCCTTTCATAATCTCCGACCATGTCTTCATGTAGTCGGGATTGGCTGTGTAGTCCGCCACCAGCTCCATCGCTATCAGCTCCTTCACGTGCTTCGTCGAGCGAGCCCGCGCCTTGTCCATCAGGCTCCGCACAGCGCGGCGGCACGGCGACTGCATCTGCGGGAAGCTGTCGGAGTGCTTGACCAGAACTTTCATCACAAGGTCCTCGACGTACTCCCAGACGCCATTGACGAGGTCTTGAGGCACCTGATGGATCGTCTCGACCTTCTTCTTCAGCAGGACAAGGAACGCGGATCTGGGCAGGAAGTTGGGGAGGTTGACGCCCTTGGTCTCCTCCAGGATGCGGATCTCCTCCATCAGGAACAGCTCGTCGCTGCTCGTTGGGCACTGTGCAGGCAGCTTCTTTGCGTATCCGCTCAGCATCTCGGCGATGCGCGCCGTGCCATGGAACTCGCGCTCATCAGGATACTCGTCGAACTCGCCTCTCATCAGCACCTTCTCCAGCGAAATGCAGACCTGCTTCACAATGTGGAAGAACACCCTGACGGCATCAGCGACGTTGTTCACATCCTGCGGCATCTGCTCAAGCTCGGCGCTGCTGCGGGCGAGGCGGTCGTTGATCTGCTTGACGATGTCGGGGAGGCACTTGGCGATGATGCCGGCTTGTATCTCCATGAGCCGCTGCGCCAGGACAGGGATGCCGACCATGGACTTGTCGATCTTGGAGAGCAAGGGGTGGTACTTGAAGAGCCCCTCCTCCTCAACGCGGGCCTGGTCGTACGTCTCGTCGCCGATGCGGTTGCGGACGCAGACGTAGCCGAGGCCGATGTGCACGTCGTCCATGGTGACCTTCTCGAGCAGGCCCTCGGGGGCCTTGTCGACCTTGGTGACGACGGCGAGCGTGCGCTCCCCGGTGCGGTCCACCTGCTGCGACATGCGGATGGACTCACACGTCGGGAAGTCCACCGTGGCCGACAGCACGTTCAGGATGATGCTCTCCTTGGGGGCGATGTACTCCCTGATGATCTTGGAGACCTGGTCGTAGATGTCCTCGGGCTGGCCCTGCACGGGGACACGCGTGATACCGGGGAGGTCGACGAGGGTGAGGTCCGGCACGCCCCGCTTCCGCACGACGAGGGTGATGGGCGCGTCGGAGATGCCCTTGCCGCTCCCGGCGATCTCCGCCGTGGCGGCGTTGATGGCGTCCGCGACCATGGCCTCGGTGGTGGCCACCACGCGGCCGCTGCCGTACTCGAGCTGGAGCTTGGGGGAGTCCGCGGAGGGGTCGTCCTGGAGGCGCATCACGAGTGGGACGCGCGTGCAGATGCCCTGGCCGCGCGGGAGGCTGATGCCGGCCAGCGACTCGAGCACGCTGGACTTGCCGCTGGACTGGTCGCCAACGACGACGATGGTGGGAAGCTGGATGCCCTCCTGCGTCACCTTGAGGTGGCGCAGCCGGTCCACCGTGTCGAGGAGCGGGCGGATCTGGTCGTCATAGGAGGCCGCGATGGCGCTCGCCGTCACGGCGCTGTCCGCCGCTGCGCTCTTGGTGTCGTCGGCGGCGTTCGCCTGCTTGTTGGCCCCCATCTGAAGCTTCTTCTTGGACTTGTTGGAAGCCGAGGGGTGGTGGTGGAGTGTGACTACTCCTAGTTCGTGTCGCGATTGTGAAAGGCTTTGGGCGATTTCTTATAGTTATAGGAGCATGAGAGATGAGACAAAGAGAAGTGGAGAGTTAAAGATAAGGTTCAGAGGGACAGAGAGGAGTCACGACGCGCCGTCCCAACACGCTCCATGCATGAATGGTGCTGACTTCTGAATATCTGAGGTGATCGAGCTGGCGGGTTAAGCCTGGACGAAAAGTTCGAAGTTCGTTAGCTCGCTCGAACTCGCTCGTTAGTAGCTCGGTTCGATTCGGCTTGATAGCAAATTTGAAATGAGCCGAGCTCAGATTTTAGCTCGGTACGAAACGAGCCGAGCCTCGAGTGGCGATGCACGATTTGGGGTCAGCGGAGATAGGGTGTTGTGCAGTAGTGTACGTGTGGGTGTAGCTTATGGCTGTGTTCATGGTTCACCTTACCGGTGGGAACCGGCCGGAAAACCGCGGTAACCGGTGTAACCGGCCCGGACCGGTAGCGGTACCGGCCGGTTCCCAAAATTTTCAAATTTAAATTCAAAAAATTGAAAAATGAAAGAAAATCCCTAAAAATACTTCAAGGTGCATAGAATCTAATGGTGTCAAATTTTTTCAAATATTAGTTCATTTAGTATTTTTTGTGGGCATTAGAAGTTCAACCAAAAAAGAAAAAGAAAAAAAATTCAGCCGGTTGAACTTCTAATGTCCGCAAAAAATACTAAATGCAATAATATTTGACAAATTTTGACACCATTAGATTCTACGCATCTTGAGCTATTTTTAGCTATTTTTCTTTTATTTTTTAATTTTTTAATTCAATTTGAAAACATGTCAAATTCTCTTACCGGTCGCAACCGACCGGCTAACCGGTCTTACCGGTCGGTATACCGGTCTTACCGGTCGGTTAACAGGTGGCAACCGTTTGCACTACGGGTTTGAATTGAAATTTTGAATTCGTCCGGTTTTTACCGATAACCGGTGCTACCGAACCGGTTAGCCGCTACCGCCGACCGGCGGTAGTAGGCCACCGGTCAGTAAGGTGAACCCTGGCTGTGTTTAGTTCGTGCCTACGCACGCGCAGCTCACCACGCCGCAGTTTCGACGGTGTTTCAATGTTTCAACTGCGCTGCAAGTCAGGGGCGCCATGGAGACGTTGTAGCGGGCTAGTTCATTTTGCTGCCGCAAACTCGCCCCGGGTTTGGCGAACGTTTTTTTCGCCGCACCTTATAGGCGCGGCCACTGCTTAGGCTCGGCATGATTAGGCGGCTTTGTAAGGAATCGAATGCTCGTAGCCTAAGAGGGGGAGGGGTGAATTAGGCAATCTTAAAACCTTAAGCCTAGGGTTATCACTATTTGCTCAAAATATAAACTAAAATATACTATCTAGATGTGCATCTATGTTTGAGTTAGTGTGAAACTCCCATCCCAAAGAGTTATGCAACCTATAGCCAATCCTATCAAGATACTACTCTATGAAAGTAAAGGCACACAACGGTTGCATGAATGAAACGCGGAAACGTAAAGATGGATGAGAGGAAGCAAACTCTTGACACGCGATTTATCCCGTGGTATCGGTAGGCACTAAGCCACCCCTAGTCCACGTTGTTGATGCACTCTACACAAGAGTATCACTTCCCGGTCACCAAGTCTCTCCCAAGGCCAACTTGACTTGCCACAAAGGCTCACCACGAAGGCACTCGCCAAGCCCCTTGGTCACCTTGATGCCGCCTCCACGAAGGAGCTTCTCCACCAAGGGAAGGGGGTCTCCACGTCCCCCGCACAAAGCGTTAACGCCGCTCCACACCAAGTCGGAGGGTCGAAGACTAGATCGCCGGAGAGCCACCAAAGGCTCCAAGGCTCCGGCGCACCTCTTGTACACTTGATTCACTCTAGAATCACCTCACAAGGTTGGCACACCTTGCACTCACTCAACTCTAAGCTAAGCCTAGCACTAAACACACACACACAAAGTATGTGCAAGTCTTTGGATCAACACTTGAACACTTGTATGGCTTGGATATGATCTTGAGTGTGTCTTGGGTTCCTCTGCACTTGCACACCATCCAGCAACCTCAAATGGGCGAGTGGAAGGGGTATAAATAGTCCATGCCATCCATAGAGCCGTTGCTCCAACGGCTAGTACTTTCTGAGTACCGTCAGATGATCCGACGCTTACTTTTTCCAAGGTGTCGGTTCATCCGGTGCTACTAGCCGTTGCCTTTCAGCGCTTATGACCGTTGACACAATTCATCCGGCGGTGCGTCGGTTCATCCGGTGCTGAAGGGAAATCAGCCCGGAGTTTCTATATTGAACACTTTGGCCATCGGATGAACTGTTGACTGACCGTCGGTTCATCCGGCGCTTAAGGACTCTGCGCCAAAACCTTACTGTCTTGATCTTCGTGACCATCGGATGAACCGGTGCTTGGACCGTCGGTTCATCCGGCGCTTTTGTCTTCGCACCTTCTTCTTCAGCAATCATCCGGCGCTTGTAAATAACGGGCCGTCGGTTCATCCGACGGTTCCAGTTGACCTGAGCCTTCAAGTAGTGTACCACTTCATCCGGCGATTGCACCGATGGTACCGTCGGTTCATCCGACGGTGTCCTTTTCCTTCTCTTCGCCTTGTCTTAACATGCCACGGTTTATACCCTTGAAAAATATGCTAACTCTGGATTTTCGCTGCGCTTTACACATGGCATGTTAACTTATGTTATATTAACTTGTGGTAACATCCATGGGATCTAAAATGCCTACAAAGATATGCTAGACAATATAGTTAGTCCCATTGATCATGTTGTCATTGAATCACCAAAATCATGCACGAACTATTGGCATTGAGGCCATGTTCGCTACAACCTCCCCCTATTTGGTGATTTATGACAACACGATCAAAGCAAGCATAAATTTGCAATAATTGACAAATTGAACCACTTACACTTGCTTGGATGCTTACCATCATCCAACCTCCCCCTTGATTACAACTCCCTCCTATGTAATTTCTCCTCTTTTGCAATGTTCACACTTAGCTTGCTTTGGTTCCAATTTCTCCCCTTTGGAATACAATCTCCAAATAGAATCTCCAAAAAGGGTCTTTGAATTTCCTCAAATGTGAACCACCAAATTGCAAGTTCTTGCAAACATAGCTCAAAGGGAAATGTTAGATGCCTAGGGAGTGAGCTTCATGAGCCATGATCCATATGTAATGATACCAATGAAGATACCATTTTGAGATGACTAAGGTGGATCACTAGTTCATGAAACCAACATGACATAAACTAAGCTCCCCCTAAGTGTGTGCACAAAGATGATGATGTGAAAATCAAGTGCACAACTTAAATCTTTAAGACAAGGAAGCTTAGGGAATGCCATGCATGAAGGTAGCTCAAAAGAATAAAGGATATACCAATGAAAACCACTTGTAGAAATTTGAGCAAAGCATACCTCCGGGGGTTCTCCTCTCTACCTTGTTGGCACCATGTTGAGATGAGCCACTTGTAAATGATATCACTTGAAGATGACACCACTTGAAAGAGGCTTGCATAGAGAAACACTTGGCGTACCACAAGGATTAGGAATGTATGAGTGTATTGCCTTTGAACTTATATAGAGATATAGGCTCGTAAGGTCATGACTCAATAGCATGAAGCTCAAATTGCTATATTCACTCTTTTAGAGATGTTAGATCACATTGAGAGTGAAATGTCATTCTCTTAGAATGAAACACCGCACCGGAACGCATCACCATGGGACTACAAAAGATAATCTTGAAAAGATGTTAGTCCCAATCACAAGCCACAGGATGAGCTCCCTCTAAATGTGTGCATTTAGTGTTTGAATCACCAACCAAATGTATGCACATTGTTTATGAAAACAACGAGAAGCTAACCCTATAGCTTGCTCATGATGCAATGGGATAAAAAATATGAAAAACATGCACCATGAAAGAGAACAAGTGTAGATTTCCTACACACAAGACAAGCCATGTAGGTTGCTCATGGGTTAGCACAAGATACATAAGCAACCTACCATATGTAAGGCAAAGTAACAAAAGCAATCCTAGACATGGCAATGGAGCTACAATGATAGATAAGATGGGTTTAGCTACCATTACCTCAACCGGGGAGCTTGGGCAACACATGTCCAAATTGCAAGCTTGGCTTTTAGACTTGAATCTTCACTTCTTCTTGTGCCAAGCCTCCCAAGTCCCCGAAGCTCATGACCTTCATATGGCCTTTGGAACCCAAACTACTTGAGGCATCTTCATGTTGATGATGACTTCCTTAGGCACCCAAATGGATTGGTTCCAACCTCGCTTCGTCTTCATCTCCCCAACCTTATGAGCAATCACCTTGCCATTTGTCTTCTTCTTGATGATGTAGGTGTTGCTCTTGATCTTGTTCTTGCGGTTGGGCTTGGTGTAGATGAGGGAGCTCTTGATGGTGGGGCACATCTTGTTTTTCTCACCCTTGGCCATCTTCTTGATGAATTGAGGGCATTTGTAGAACTTGTGCCCTTCTTCATGACACTTATAGCAAGTCACGGTTGAGCCCTTCTCAACCTTCTTCACCATGTGATCATGGTTATCTTGAGAAGGTTGGACGTTGCTCTTCATGTCTTGAGAGACTTCCACTTGTTCCTTGTTGCCCTTGCTCTTGCCCATCAACTGAGCCAATTTTGCTTGGAGCCATTCTACTTCTTGCTTGAGCTCATCATTCTCCTTGCCTATGAGATAATCACATGTTTCTACGACAACATCCTCATTGCAAGGTGGTGAGTAAGGTTCATCAATTAAATCAATGCAAGAAGTTGAAGCATCTACCTTGGAGATAGGAATTGCACTGGGGATAGATGGTTCATTAAGCTCAAAGGAACCACTAGTTTTAAGCTCAATGCTCTCTAGCTTAGATTTTAGCTCATCACGCTCCTTGCAAAGCAAATTGAATTTGCATAACAAATCTTCATAATTTGTGGCAAGGGTCGCACTAAGATCATTGAGAGCATTAAGTTCTTTTATCTCAATTGATTGTTTCTCTAGCATTCCTTTTTGCTCATTAACTAGCTCAATAAGATCATTAATGGAGGTGGCATCGGATTCATCATCACTTACATCGCTTTCCACTTGGGCCATAAGGCACATATGTGGTGATGATGAGGTTCCTTGCATGAAGCGGGTGGCAAAGTTCTTACTTGATTCGTCACTTGAGCTACTAGAACTTGATTCTCCACCACTTGTCCACTCTCGGACGGCGGTGAATGCTTCTTGCTTTGGCTTCCTCTTCTTTGCCACCTTCTTCTCTTTCTTGTGCTTGATCTTGGTGACCTTTATGTGTTGATGATGACACCCTTCTCTCAAGTGGACGTTGTAGCTATACATGTTGATTTCCTTCACGTACTTGAAGACCTTCTTCATGTACATGGCTACCATGGAGTCGGTCTCTTCATCACTTGAGGAGCTTTCATCATCATCATCTTCACTTGAGCTCCCATGGATCGCCATCTTCCTCAACTTCTTCTCTTGTTGACTTGAGAGAGCATGGCTTGCGGTTGGAGAAGATGGTTCTTGAGGTGTTGTCTTGAGCTCAACCTTGGGTGCTTCCTTGGTCTTGAGCTCATCATTCTTGGGCGCTTTCTTGGGCATGAGTTGAAACTCGTGCGTCATGATCTTGCTCAAGATTTGAGATGGCTTCAAGTCTTCGAGCTTCTTCTCATGGATGATGGCCTTCACCAAGTCATAGTCGGGCTTCCGAAGACTTTGAAGGATCATACGGTTGATGTTCATGTCCTTGATTATCTTCACACCTAGAGCATTTATCTCATTCACAAGAACATTTAGGCGTGAGTACATAGATTCGGCATTTTCATCCTCAAGTTGCTTAAAGCTATTGAATTCATCAAGGAGACAACCATAGCGTTCATTTGCAACATCTTTTGAACCCTCATTGTGTTCCTTGATGGTTTTCCATAGCTCATGAGCATTTTCACAAGTAAAAACTCTATTGAAAATGCCTACATCTAGAGAGGACAAAATGATACTCTTTGCAATCACATCAAATTGTTTTTCTTTTCTAGTATCATTTTTGACGCCCTCATCGGTGACTCTCCAAACATCAAGGCCCTTTGCTTGGAGATAAGCTTCCATGAGAACTTTCCACCGATGATAACCCGTGCCATCGAAACGTGGGGCCAAACCTAAGGAATCCATCCCTTTCCCCTATAGAGCAACTCACTAGGCGGTGAAGCCTAACCGTTCCAATGAGTCGGTTTCACAATTTGCCAATGGAATTGACGTTTCTTTGTAAAAGAAGTGAGTCCCGGCTCTGATACCACTTGTAAGGAATCGGATGCTCGTAGCCTAAGAGGGGGAGGGGGTGAATTAGGCAATCTTAAAACCTTAAGCCTAGGGTTATCACTATTTGCTCAAAACATAAACTAAAACATAATATCTAGATGTGCATCTATGTTTGAGCTAGTGTGAAACTCCCATCCCAAAGAGTTATGCAACCTATAGCCAATCCTATCAAGATACCACTCTATGAAAGTAAAGGCACACAACGGTTGCAAGAATGAAATGCGAAAACGTAAAGAGGGATGAGAGGAAGCAAACTCTTGACACGCGATTTATCCCGTGGTATCGATAGGCACTAAGCCAACCCTAGTCCACGTTGTTGAAGCACTCTACACAAGAGTATCGCTTCCCGGTCACCAAGTCTCTCCCAAGGCCAACTTGACTTGCCTCAAAGGCTCGCCACGAAGGCACTCGCCAAGCACCTTGGTCACCTTGATGACGCCTCCACTAAGGAGCTTCTCCACCAAGGGAAGGGAGTCTCCACGTCCCCCGCACAAAGCGTCAACGCCGCTCCACACCAAGTCGAAGGGTCGAAGACTAGATCGCCGGAGAGCCACCAAAGGCTCCAAGGCTCCGGCACACCTCTTGTACACTTGATTCACTCTAGAATCACCTCACAATGTTGGCACACCTTGCACTCACTCAGCTCTAAGCTAAGCCTAGTACTAAACACACACACAAAGCATGTGCAAGTCTTTGGATCAACACTTGAACACTTGTATGGCTTGGATATGATCTTGAGTGTGTCTTGGGTTCCTCTGCACTTGCACACCATCCAGCAACCTCAAATGGGCGAGTGGAAGGGGTATAAATAGCCCATGCCATCCATAGAGCCGTTACTCCAACGGCTAGTACTTTCTGAGTACCGTCGGATGATCCGACGCTTACTTTTTCCAAGGCGTCGGTTCATCCGGTGCTACTAGCCGTTGCCTTCCACCGCATATGATCGTTGACACAATTCATCCGACGCTTCATCCGGCGGTGCGTCGGTTCATCCGGTGCTGAAGGGAAATCAGCCCGGAGTTTCTGTCTTGAACACTTGGGCCATCGGATGAACCGCTGACTGACCTTCGGTTCATCCGGCGCTTAAGGACTCTGCGCCAAAACCTTACTGTCTTGATCTTCGTGGCCATCGGATGAACTGGTGCTTGGACCGTCGGTTCATCCGGCGCTTTTGTCTTCGCACCTTCTTCTTCAGCAATCATCCGGCGCTTGTAAATAACGGGCCGTCGGTTCATCCGACGGTTCCAGTTGACCTGAGCCTTCAAGTAGTGTACCACTTCATCCGGCGATTGCACCGATGGTACCGTCGGTTCATCCGACGGTGTCCTTTTCCTTCTCTTCGCCTTATCTTAACGTGCCACGGTTTATACCCTTGAAAAATATGCTAACTCTGGATTTTCGCTGCGCTTTACACATGGCATGTTAACTTATGTTATGTTAACTTGTGGTAACATCTATGGGATCTAAAATGACTACAAAGACATGATAGACAATATAGTTAGTCTCATTGATCATGTTGTTATTGAATCATCAAAATCATACACGAACTATTGACATTGAGACCATGTTCTGAGGTGATCGAGCTGGTGGGCCAACTCTTGCTTAGCATCAGACGCAATTCCGTACTCCCGTCCTGCTTTAGTCATATACTAGTGACAGGATCTTCAGCACATGCATCTTGTTGAGCTGGTCGTCTCTTTAAAGACGAATGCAAAAGGTAGGTGGTCACAGTGATTAAAGATTCCAAAGCCATGGTAGTAGTAGTGTGCAATTAGCCACGTCCTCATTGTGTTGTGCCTTTCCAAGGTACCACTTGGTACGAAAATGTTCTGCACCATATTTCCACCGACACGATCCATAATTTCTCAGTTGTGACTGACAACCTATTCGTACCATCACTGGGAGGTTCATGATTTTTAAAACTCCGGATGCGGTGACTTGTAAGAGCAACTCCAACAAAGGCCACCATATAGACATCTACTTCAAAATTTGGAGGTTTAGTGCAAAAAAACTAACTCCAGCAGGACCTCCAAATAGACCTTCATTTTGCATACCCCTCCAAATTTCTCATCTCAACCTCCATTCCTGGAGGCCCTCCATCCTCCCCTCCAAACTGTGGGTCCCACCACCTTTCTTTTTTTTAAACTCGTCTCCTCCCTATCCTCCGTCCTCAGGCTGTCTGCCGTCCCAGCCAAGACGCCGCGGCGGCGCCCCTCCTGGCACCGCAAGCGAGCCAGCACACCGGCGCCGCTCCCCGGGCCCGCGCGGAGGCCATGGCCGCGGCTGAGCCCGCACCGCCCCCCGGGGTCGCTATCCCCCGCGGAGGACATGGCCGCAGACAAGCCCGCGCCGCCCCGGGGGTCGAGCTTCCCCCGCCGGCCATGGAAGGCCCGTGCGAAGCTCCTGCCGCCGGCCATGGGGGCGCCGTGGATCTCCCGTCCCGTCCATGGAGGTCCCGCGTCGGTGGGGCCGTTGGTGCCTACGGCGGCCATGGCTAGCTCGAACTGCCACATGTCGAGCGCCGACAGGGGCAGCGGGTACTGTTCAGGCGGTTGGTGCTGGTGCTGGGTCACCAACGCCGTGGTGGAGGAGGACGCGGACGCGGACGGCGGGGTCGTGGAGGTGTACGAGCCGGAGCTGGAGCGGGAGGTGGCGGCGCTGCCTTCTCCTTCCCTTTCCTACTAGCCGCGGCGGATGCGGCACCAGACAGCTCGGCGTACGCGAACTCCGGCAGCACGTCGATGGCAGCCGCCGCCCCGACCCCGTCCTCGTGGCTCGGGAAGAAGAAGCTCTGCAGCTGACGCTCCCCACCGCCGGCGCTGGCGCGGTGGGTCTTGAGGAAGAAGCGGCGGAGCACGTGGAGTAGGCCCGAGACGAGCAGCCGTCTCTCAGATTCGCGTCGCCGTTTCTTGAAGGGCGGGTGGGAGTTTGGTTGGTTCGCCGCCGCCGCGGATGGCCGGCGTGGACGCGACGAGGTACGTGCAGAGCCCGGCGCACCACGTCGTGGCAGCGCGGGACCACGTCAGCGACTTCCATGGCTTTCACGTCGCCGGCGCCAGCGCCCCGATGCGCTCCCTAGTCGGAGGGGGTACCTCAAGAAGCAGTACACGGCATTGTGCTCCTCGCCGGCGCTTCGAGCGCAGCGCTGTGCGCTGGTGGCGAGACGGGACGCGGCGGCGGCACGCGCGCTCGCCGTGTGGATCGAGAACGCGCGGCTCGGCGCCGAGACCGACACGCTGCGGCAACGGCTACGCGAGGCGCAGAGGTAGGCCGTCCTGGCTCGCGCTGGCGCGTAGTGCGGCCGGCACCGGCCGTGGGCGCGCGCAGGTCGCGCCGCCGCAACAGCTCGCCGACGGCAGCGTGGCGTGGCCGACGCCGCCGAGCTCCTCAAGGTCGCCTTCGACGGCACTCGGGACCAGGTGTCGGCGCTGCTCTCCGAGCTCCGCCCCAACGCCGCACTGATTGACTTCGCCACCCCGTGGGTGACCGACATCGCCGCGCCTCTTGGAATCAAGGTAGTCCACTTCAGCGTCTTCTCCGCCGTCTCTGGCACCTACAACGTCATCCCGGCGCGCCGCCTCCATGACTGCATCGCCGGCTTCGCCGCCCAGATGCCTTGCTCCGTGACTGCATCGCCGGCTTCGTCGTCCAGGAGCCCAACGCTCTCCTCGCGCGCTGCGAGCGCCGCGCCATGCACGCCAAGATCCCCTGTTCGTCCCGTTCGTCCGTCCCGTGACGGAGCTGGCCAAGATGGAGGACGACGGGCGCGTGGCGAGATGGCTAGCGGCGCCCGGGCCCGCGCGCGACCGCGGCCGCGGCCTGTCTCCTCCGCCCGCGCGCCGTCTCTCTCGCGGGCGGGGCTCGTCACGGCCGGGCGGGCGCCACCACCGAGGCCGTCCAGGCGCGGGTGGGAAGGCCGACGAGGGAGCTTGCCGCCGCTGTGGGAGGCCTACCGGTCTCGCGCTGCCCCTGCGTCTGCGCAGGCCAGGGCGGCGGCGGCGGCGAGCAGGCGCAGCAGGGCCAGGGCGAGACGAGCGCGCGGTGGAGAAGAGGCCGCCAGTCATGACAGATGGAGCCCACAGAAAAATAGAGGCCCAGATGGATATCCCCACTGGAGTTGAGTGCTAATTTTGGGCCTCTATTTTTTGCAGTTGGACCTGCAAATGAGTTTTGGAGGTCTCAATTCGAAGGCCCTTGCTGGAGTTGCTCTAACGGAAAAGCTTTTCAACAGCTCGAGCCATGCATGGCTCACTTGCATGCGTTGCAGAATTCACGACGATTCACTTGCTTCAAACCAGAAAGGGGAGGCGTTGCATTGCAGAATTCACAGCGGGCCCGGGCTCCAGCAAATGCACTTGTTCCAACATGCTTGCATTTACCTGTAATCTTCTCCTGATATTTTATTAATTAGGAATTACAAGGTGATGAACAGCATGCTTTTTTGCATATGGACTCATGCATAAAGATCATTGTCTGTCGGACCAAAGTAAAGCCTGTCGTCCCTGCTTGTACCTTCTCCGTCCAAAGAGTGCCGGGTTCACATGGCTTTCCGCGAAAGATCGAGTAGTAGTGGTTGCTGATTAGTCATGGCGTACGTCTAGCTCATCAACGTTTCACGTTGAGTCACTTCGAGCCTTTGGCACACAGAGGAGATGCTCTGCGCAAGAAAGACTCCCTCCATCGTACGTAGTGACCTTATATGATGCGGGCCAAGCAACTTCCTTCGCCGCTAAGAGACTTGGAGTTGCGACTTCCTAGCAGCGGCCCAACTGGAGAAAAAATATCAAAGAGGTCAGACAACATTTGTTGATTCAAGAATTTCACAATTTATTCTATTTTTCATTGCTCACACAGTCATAACTAGTCAGGACTATTGTATAGTAATTAATTATGCAACGGCAATACACAAAAGACAAGTGTTTGCAAAGGTGGTAAATATATCTTATTCATTTAAATTTCGTTTGCAAGACTCCTCATTGTATTGAAATCATCAGTAACCGAATCTGACGTGACCCTCATTGCAATATCTCTCAATATGAGATAAGAAATTAAATCAAAAATAATTTAGGGGATATATATTAGGGAAACTAGGGGAATCTCACCCGCGCGTTGCCGCGGGAATTAAGAAAAATGCAATTTTTGTAAGAGAGAATTTCGGCAACCTCGCGCGTCTGATCATAAGAGAGAATTTCGGCGACCTCGGCAACCTCGTCGCCGCCGTTGGTAATTCTTTGATCTAGGTTTGATCTAGGTTTGAATACCACGCGCGTTGCTGCGGCCCTAAACCCTAGAGTAATCGGTGTTACCGTGTGTTAGCATGATGACATACTAAAGTCACGGTGGTATTTCACCAAAATTCACCTAGCTTTATTTGCAGTCCAAAAGGAACTTTAGAAACCATAACTTACACTTTTTTTAAGCGTAGTTTAGGGGTGGTGCCGGACCTACTCACGTGTTGAATAGTTATTTAGTATAAAAATAGATATATTTTATGATGTCAAATGAAAAAAGATCCGATCGTTATGTTTCTGCTAGGACTATCTACGCTGCTATTCCTTTATATTCCTCGATTCCCTGCGCGTTGCCGCGAGTATGTAGGAGAAATCTATGAGTTAAAATATTACTATCACTCTCCTATTCTTTTTCTTTCTTCTTTTTCCTTTTCCTTTTCCTTTTTTTCATTTTTTTTATTTTTCACTTTACTCTATACCAACTACCATCGATGGGCCTATTTGTCATTTTATCAAAATATATTCATATGAGATCTTGTTTTGAAGGATTTATTAAAAGGAATTCAATGATGTAATCAGAATTTAATTTGGTTTTTTGATTTTTGAGTTATAACATTTTTTAGCTAGTTCAAACAATGGGGCCCACCACTGGATGTCATGGTCTTAGTGGGGCTGTTGAGGTGGCATACTTGCATGTTGAGAGAACTCCCTAGTGGGGAGCTCCTATATAGGAGTTATAGATAGGCTTGCTTATATTGCTTTGAGTTTTTTTTTTTTTTGACATCGCTTTGAGTTGAAGGAGGAACGTCAAAAGACTTGACCATGAGCTGATAAAACGGTAGTAAAAAAAATTTGTTTGTTGGGTGGCCATGGCTCCTGCCCACCACCCCCTAGTTCCGCCACTGCTTCCGAGTCTCATTGGCTCCACATCTCATTGTCTTCTTACCTTTCATAGTGTTTGTGTTTTGTGAAGCGGCAAGTAAATTTGCGCCGCGCTGCTCTAAAGATCGATGGCTAGCACTCAAGACATAGGAAATTATACTGGTTCGGGTAAATGCGCTACGTCTAGTTTCGGGAGTGGCGAGTTCGTGTTCCTCTGTTCAAGTGCTCGGTCGGCTTACAAGGGGGCGCTCATAAGCCGGTAAGCATGTGTGTGAGCAAGAGAGAAGAGTTTGAGAGGGCTCTAGAGTGGAAAAGGAGCCTTCCCCGTGGGAAGAAGGCCCGGCTCCTTTTATTTCTCCAAGGGCCGGGTACAAAAAGAAAGAGAAAGGTGAAGTCCCTCGACTCTAGTGGTCGAAGGGCACTACACGTGTGTGGTCGTGGCTTGCTTGTCCGTCTGATTGAGCGGGGCCCGTTGGAAGGGTTCCCTCCGTCTTGGCTTCATCCTTCAGAGTGTGCGGTTGCTTGGTTCTGTTGAACACGTTACGCACAATGCGGCGTGATGGGAACAGTGGTCATCATGGTGGCCATACTCGAGGCGTGCTGGCGCGCGGGGCACAATGTGCAGTATGGTGCCCGTACTTGTCCGGTCGCCTACCCCTATGAGGCCTTGTTCGGTTAAGCCCTTCCCGGCCGGGAATGCGGCCCAACCCACGGGGGACACCCGGCCCGAGAAGAATTCCACCTCAAAAAATTTTTGTTGTTCGGTTAACCCCCCTGAGAATCCCGATACCGGCCCAATCCCACCCCTTCCCCTCACCCTGGCCTATGAACGCTCGGGAACAAATCATCGAGGGCGACGCGGTGGAAAAAATCCCGGCGGCGCCGTCTTGCGCGAGGGGGAGGCGACGCGCGCGAGGCTCCGCGGGTGGCGGCGGCGGCGGAGCGGGTGAGGAAGGAAGGACGGCGCGGCGTCTACGACGACCCCTCCCAGCGGCGGCGACGGCGCAGCGGGTGGATCAGCAGGAGCACGGCTCTCTCCCCTACAGCGACCACCGACGGTCGCGACGGCGGATACCCGCAAGGCGCAGGGCAGGCCGGCGGCGACGGCGACGTGGTCTTCTCCCGTGGCCGTCTTCTCGCCGGTGAGTCACCCATCATTCCCTTCACTTCACCTCTTCTCTGTCGTACGTGCTAGAGTTCTTGATGCACATGGCCAGATCTAGAATCCAATTGTTAATATCCGGTTCTTGTTCTTGATTTATTCCGTCCGGTCCTCTAGCTGTAAGAGGATATGGTTTCGGTAAGGATATTTATTCTGAGTTATCAGATTGCGTATCAAGAGACCAAGCACAACAGACTGTTGCATAGGGATTGTATTATTACTGTCAAGCTGACTGGCTGCATCCAGCGCAGATTAAATCTTCTAGTGTATGGATGCCTGCTGACCTCCTTAAACACTATGTTCTGTGAAAACAAATCTAGAAACATTTGGGGAGATGGCCATATCATATACAAAATGATCAGCAATTGTAGTATGCATAGAGAGGAAAGAAAAAATAATAATCTTGCCTATTTGATTGTGATGGAGCTATCATAGTTCATAATAATTGTCACTTAGAATTGTATCTTGAGTCATACTTTAGCTTCCTATGACACAGGAGTATTTCTAGTTACACCTGATAGCATCCTATAAAAGGGGGGATATTCCTAGTTGCATCTGAAAGTTCAATCTGTGTAATGCTTGTATCCCCAAACTGAACATATTTGGATACCTTGTTTATCAGTTGTTGCTAGAATGACAAGAGTTAAAACTTTTTCTGAACCAGCACGAAACTATATAGTTTGCCAACAGGTACATCCGCCCTACTCGATTCTCACACCTTGCGTTCGTGCCACTGGTCACTCGATCAGCAATTGCATTTGCATCCAGCGATGGCAATTCGAGTTGCTGATGCGTTGAGCACTTAAGCTGACGGATTTGAAATTCCAACCGATAGGAGTTGCTTACGCAGATTTCTACTACTCATGCTAGAGATCTAAGATGCTATCTAGCTAGCTAGGTACCTCATGCATATTGATTCTTTAATTATGGGTTCATGCATATTTTATCTAACCCAGCTTTTTCAGTATGCTTTATTTCAACCAACGTACATTAGTCCCTGATTCTTTTTTGGTGCTTTACATAACAGAGTCTGAACTAGTACTTTCAGATAGTGGTGAAAATTGCTACCAATGCGAACTCACATAAACACTTTTTATAGACAGTGTTTTAATGCTAGTAAAATATTCTTGATTTCTAAGGACTGTCCTGGTGCCATGGACCCATGACTATTTACCGAAAATGGTTCTCTACTTCTCTGTTTGTCCTTGAGTGGATGAGATACTAACCTGTTTATTATCATTGTTCTAAATCCAAGTCTAAAACTTGTTCATTTTTATTTTTTTTGTTCTACAATTTTAAGTAGGAATCTCTCAAAAATATTTATACATGTATAAGGCTGGTGTTTTCGATGATTTGTTGATGGATCCAATGAGTTTTTGGCATACTGTGGGTGCCTTTGGTTGTCTTGTCACTGTTGTTCATCAGGGATTGATTTCCCCAAAATAAGGCTGGACCCACCATCTGTATAATTATGTACTGTTTATTCCTGTACTGTTTATCCCTGTACTATTCAGCATCTACCATGTCTGTTCAATTGCATTGCATCTAAAAATTGTGGTGAGGTCAAACCAAGTATACCATGTCTGTTAAAGCACAGTACTGATCAGTCCCATATGATCAGTAGTTCAGTACTGTGTTACAGCTTAGATTTTGATTGACTGATGTCACCTCTGGAGGGTATGTTAGTAGTGTTTGCCTCTAATATCTGTAATTTTCTATGATATCTCTTGGTTCATGCATCGTAGAGAAGGGCTGTTTGTTTGGCATTCAGTTACTGAGATGCACACTTAGTCTCTCCTTTGATTATCTCATTCAGAATGTGTCTGCAAGTGTGCAGTATCTAGCATGTCAACATCAGCATAGCAAGATCATATAAACAATCTTCCAGTACCGATGATCTATATGCTTGTGACCTGATGAGATGATGATTATTTCTTAGATAAGAATTTCAATCATGGTTGTTGATGTTTGGTGATGAACCATCCATTAGTCTCTGAAAATGGCTACTGACAATACACAGTATGTTAAGTACATTAGTTTCCTTATTATGCCAAAATTGACACTTCAACTTCTTGTCTTGTGATGTCATCTACATTCTATAATGCATCAGGCTATAATGAGGTGGTGTCAGGTGGCCTGGTGAAGAAGAGGGAGCACAAACTGCTACTCCCTCCGTCTCTAAATGTAAGCATTTGTTGACTTTTGCTGATCACGTTTGACCATTCATCTTATTCAAAAAATTTATGAAAATATTATTTATTTTGTTATCACATGTTTTATCATCGTATATATTTTAAGTATACCATAATTATTTTTACATTTTTACAAATTTTTTGAATAAGACGAACGATCAAACGTGCACCACGGAAATCGAAGAATGCTTATATTTAGGGACGGAGGGAGTATTGCAGAAGCATGAGCTGCTTTTAAATAAGATATTTAAATTATGTGTAAACTGAAATCAGAGTTACAACACTCATTTGTTGTAATTGAACCTGAGTTATTGCACTGTACTCTCATATTGTCTGTTGGAATCTGTACTATCCGTTCGTTGTGCTTCAGTACTTGAATCAGTTGAGTTTTTGCCCTGTCGTGCTCAGTATTATAGTACTCAATGTATGTGAATTATTGGTCATATTCTTATTATTTGTGATGATGACGTGACGGAGGAAAGAGATTAATCTGTTGATCCCCTGCCCTTGTTGATCCCTGTCTAGTCCACGTCTCTGCTGATCCCTGCAAACCGAACAAGCAAGTAGAGAGGTATTACCTAGGATTCAAACCACATAGGTATTGGGTGGCAGCTAGGGGAATCACCCATTCCCGAGAGGTAATTAATCAGCCTGGGGTTTTGACCCTCTCCAGCCGAACAAGGCCTGACGGGATTGGTGGTGCTGCATGGCTCCTTGACCTTGGCCTGGAGGTCGGGGTCAACGCCATGGCTTGGAGTAGGGGACGGCACCCTGTCACATGGATCTGTTCCGTTGTGATGGGTCGTAGCCCGTACGCCACGTCTGTGATATGGACGGGACGGTGGTCAGGCTGCTCTGACCGTGCCCTGACGGCGTCATCCTAGCCAGGATGATGGCCTGACCAAGGGCGTGAGGGCAGTCTAAAGGGTGCGGCCCCACTGGTCGATCCTGCAGTCCGAGGGGCGGTCTCCCTGCCTTGGACTTCACGGCCAAGGCAGCGAGTCTGGGTGCACGCGTCCCATCAGGTCAAGCGCATTGAATGCATCTGCCATCATGACTCCCTCTCTTCTCTCTGTGGTCCCTCCCTGACCGGCGAGAGAGGAGGTTGAGAGGGTGCCACGCGTCCCATACTTGAGCGCTGGGTCGAAGTCGAAGCGGAGGCCGCGGGGGCTTCAGCTTTGAGGTCGTATCCCCGTCATGGGCTCTTGTTTTGGATGTCATTGTGCCAAGTTTTTGTGACGCCATGTTGTTGGCCCACCTTCAAACGTAGATGATATATATAACCATTGAGTTAAACAGAGGGGCCATAAACCGAGCCTTTACTTGTTGATGGGGGCCGCAGCTCTATCATGGGCAATTTGGATCATAGGGAATGAGATTGTATTTGATAAATGTCAACCAAAAACTTTTTTGCAAGTACAACTGAGAGAAACATATTGATTCCGGTTCTAAGAGCCAAGTTGTAGCGAAGTGAGGATGGCCAGAAGCTTCTGTCTCATACTTTTTTACATTTCTTCACTTTACATAGATTGACCTTCAATTTGCAATTTTGTTATTGAGTTGTTATTTGCTCTGTTGGTTTGTGTGGGTGTAGCAGTATGCTGCTACTTCTTATAATTGAGTACTGTCTCCAGCTCTCTTGACGTGGCTGAACCCGGAACACTGTTCCATTATGTAAAAAAAGCAGCGCAGTTCTAACTTTTGAGCGACTATTGTAATAATAATCTTTCGTGGAAATTTGAATGGATGGAATCCGAGAGGGAAATTTTTCTCTAGTGTTATCTTTGGCGTGCATGCAGGAAGACATTCCATTTGTGTCTGATTCCGATTTAATTTCGTTGATTTAGTGGCTTGGTAATATTAGTACGTTTCAAGAAGACCATGTATACGGCCTATTTATTTTGGATGGGGATTGTGAAAGACAGTTAATAGATAATGGAACGTGGAAAGTTATATTGTAGAAGCTGAATGCCCTAAAACTGAAACAAAAAGGTCCAAGCTATTTGGATTCTGAATGGGTTGGGTTGTTACTTGTAATTTTGTGAGCTCCGATGCAACCTGGATCAAAAGTTTAAAAAGGTAGTGAAGGGTGGATTGTAAATTAGGGAAATCTGCCAGAAAATGTATCTATTTGTTGCATCCAGGGATTATAAAACCTTGAATACACAATCTTTAGTCATAACACAAATGGAGTAGAAGGTACACTACGGAACCAGACGCTTTGCCTGCTCTCGGCAAAGGCATGAATCCTCTCGGCACAGCCTTTTCCGAGAGGAAGCTCTCGGCAAAGCTGTACAGGCAAAGAGCCCTTTGCCGAGAGCTGGCAAGAACCCTCTCGGCAAAGATGTGCCGAGAGTGCAGATGGCTCTCGGCAAAGATGTTTTCAACAGATTAAAAAAAGAAAAAGAGGGCACTGCGGCCCCACCGGACGGGCCCTGCGGCCGTCCCCGCCGCCGCCGCCACCACTAGACCTCTGGCCGCCTCCGCCGCCGCGACGCCACCAGACCCTGCGGCCGTTCCCGCCGCCACGACGCCACCACCAGAACTCCAGTCACCTTCGCCGCCGCGACGCCACCAGACCCTGCGGCCATCCCCGTCACCGCCACCAGACCTCCAGCCGCATCCGCCGCCGCGACGCAGTAGGGCACTACCACCACCCGGCCGTCGCTGCCGGCCACCTGTGGGAAGAAACAGAGAGGAGGGAGATGAGAGAGAGAGGGAGAGGGAGAGGGAGAGGGGCTCACCACCGCCGGCCGGGTCAAATCGCGCCGTCCTCCTCGGGGATGCTGCGCTGCTGCCGGCCGGTGAGGGGCCGCGGCCACACGGAGGAGGGACGACGGGGAGCGGGGCTAGGACGATCCCGCATCGGTCGACGGCGGATCTGCGCGCGGGGGCCGGATCCGCCGCCACCGCGCCTCGCCCCGCCACTACTCCTCGCCACGAGGTGAGGGGCGAGCGGAGGGGGAGGAGGGGGGCGGCGCGACTGCGGATCTGCGCAGGGGAGGCGGCGGCGGAGGGGGAGAGGGAGGAGGCAAGGGAGGGAGGGGAGAGAGGGAGGCGGTGCCGGAGTAGGAGAGGGAGGGGAGAGATGGGGTGCGTCGACGGCGGCGTGAGGGAGAGGGAAGGTGTGATGGCGGCGTGAGGGAGAAGGAGGGTGGGAGGCAGGCGGGGTGGGGCGGGGGGTCGGGGGGTTTTTATAGGATTAGGGTTCGGAGGGGGTGTGGGCCGGCGGGGAGGAGGGGTGTGTGGGCCGGCGGGAAAGTGGGTTTGGTGGGCCGGTAGGGCGGTGGGCTGGTGGGCCTTTGCCGAGAGCCTGGGGTCCGTGGCTCTCGGCAAAGAAGGCAAACGTTGCAATTTTCATCAAAAATTTATTAAAAATAGCAAATAGCTTCAAATTGAAAAGTTGTACAATACAAAGTTTCATAACTTTTTTAGACATACAACTTTCATATGGGAAGTTTCTCCATCCTAGGTCATCTACAAAATTTGAATTTCAAATTTGAGAGATTCAAACTTAGTTTTTCGTTGACAATATGATCTCAAATAAGAAAGTTGAAAACAACAAAGTTTCATAACTTTTCAAGGGCTACAACTTTTATTTATAATGTTTGTCCATTCAAGGTCGTTTGAAAATTTCAAATTTTCAAATTCGAGAAATTTGAGACTTACTTTTCGTTGACCAAAATAATTCAAATTAAAAAAGGTTCAACTACAAAGTTCTATAACTTCTGAAGATCGACAACTTTTATTTTTGTCATTTGCTCATCCGGCATAGTGGTAGTAACATTCTTCACAAATCTTATATACATTTTATATAGTTTCATGAAACTATATAAGAGATATAGATTTTGTAAACAAAATTATTACCACTTTGTCAAATGAAAAAATAACCCAAATAAAAGTTGTGCATCTTGAGAAGTTATGAAACTTTATAATTGGAAACTTTTTGATTTAAATTAATTTACTACTTCAAAATTTGGTTTGAATTTATATTTACCGAGAGCCAAAGGCAAAGCTCTCGGCAAAGAGCTCTTTGCCGAGAGCCATCTTTAGCCGTCGGCAAAATAGCTCTTTGCCGAGAGCTTTGCACTCGGTAAAGAGCGCTTTGGCCTTCTTCTGGCCGTCGGGAAAATAGATCGAGCATTTTCTTTGGCTCTCGGCAAAGCCCGAGGCTCTCGGCAAAGGCGCGGTTTCCGGTAGTGGTAGTTTCACTAATCCGATTTACGAGCATCAACAGTACTGAAACTAATTTACAGATTCAAACTACAGTGGAAATAAATAAATTTCCCTCTGTCCAGTCCAGGCACGTTTTATTAAAGAACACACTTCAAATAGTTCATTTAATCATTCATTTTTATTATATGTTATTAAAATAATGTTTAAAGAAATCTTAGTTAAAATCTACTGTTGCAACTATTATATAAGTAAATAAGAATATCATGCTCATTTGACAATAGTTTAAGAGTAAAATTTACGGCCGGACCTTCAACTTGGCAGAACGTGTAATCTACGGCCCTCTACTCCTAAAATGCACATCTACCTACGAGACCTGAGCGCTGACACGGGCTCGGTATGCTCTTTCGACTTTCTTTCTTTTTTCTAGTTATTATGGGAATACCCTTTGACATTTTTATGATATTGAAGATGAGTGCTGTAGCAGATCATCTTTTTCCTATGTCTGGTAAGAGCACCCCAACTCTCCATGTCAGCTACTGTCTTAACAATTAATTAAGCTGTCATATAGGCAAAAATCTGATGTGGCAAGTGTAACATCCCAGTTTTTCTAAACCTTTTAAAATAGCCTCTAAAAATTTTTCTAAAAATATATAGCAATTTTACACAAAAGCCCTTGCATTTTATTCTTTTTCAATGCACTCTTTAAATTAAACCCTAGGATTCATATGCATTTTGTGTGGCTAACTTCTTCTCTCTTACTCCCATTCTTTTCACTAACTACTCTTAGGACTTGTTCGTTTCCATGGGATTCAATCCGACCGGAATTGATAAATATAACAAGAAATTCATGATAGCTACCATAATAGATCCGGATTTATTCCAGGTCGGAAACCAATTTACTCATGATATGGACACCAAGAGACTCGGAATTAATCCACTAGTCAAGAGGTGTGGAATCAATCCGGCTCTTTGTTCCCTTGTTGTACTTATTATGATGAGTAAATTAGTTCTCGACCCGGAATAAATCCAGGTCTCTATAGTAGCTATATTGGTTTTTTCTATAGCATTTGTCATTTCCGTCCGGATTGAATCCCATGGAAACGAACAAGCCCTTAGGGATTTCTAGGGCACCTATACACCTTTGGTCAAACCAAATTTGAAAGCACATTTCAAATTTGAGTTCATTTTCATCTTTGAAAAATTAGGAAATCTTTTCAAACCCTTTTTGACCAAACCACCTTTATGTAGCCCTAAGGAATATTCTTAGATCATCCATACATCCATCCACTCCTCAAATTTGAAACCCCAATTCAAATTTGAATTCAAACTAAAGCTCAAACAATTACAAAAATCTATTTAAACTCTAGTTGGCCCGATCCTTATCATTCTAGCCCAGAGGTGAAACCAGCCCGGCCTGCCACCCCTCTCCCCCTCACGCGTGCGCCGCCTGGCGGCCCAGCGGCAGCCCAACTTTTCCCCCGCACCGCTGACGTCAGGTGACGTCAACTCATCCCCTACCTCCCCATCCTGCGCTGCTCCTCCTCCCCCGATACGCCGCAATGCCGCACGGCCGAAACCACCGTCAAAACCAACCCGCCGTCCTGCTCGCACGCGCGCCGCTTCCGTCGTGCCCCACCGCACCTTTAGACCACCCTTCCTCTTCTTCTCCCGTACGGACACGCCCAGCACCGCACACACGCACGCACGCTCCAGAGCGCCGGCCGCCGGCATACCTCCGTCCCGATCCGCGGCCACACCGCCGTACACCCTCTCCCTGCACGCGCCCCACCTTCGCTCATCCCACCAAAACCACCTAGCCCCGCTTGAACTCTACCCCAAACCGCTTCAGCCGCAAACAACCCGCGCCACGGCGGTAACCTCTGGCACGTTGCAAGAGCTCCGCTGCCGGCATCCCTGCTCGATCTCCTCCCCGGCTCCCCAATACCGCCCTCTGGAGCGAGCACCGTACTCCCCGGCACCAAAACCACCTTCCCTGCCCCTCCCCCCTTCCTTCCCTCCCTTTCCGGCCTCATCCACAGAGCGACGTGTCACCGTCGCGTGAGCTCGCCGCGCCACCTCACCATGGCCGCACACTCCTTCCCCGACCTATAAAAGGGCACCCCACGGCCTCACCGAGCTCCTCACCTCACTCCTCTTCCCTCACTCCACCACACACCACCACAGCCTCTCCTCTCCCGTTCCCTCCTTCCCGGCGCAGCGCTGCTCCGCCGAGGAGAACCCGCCGCCGCCAAGCTCTTCCAGCCGAAAGGCTGCCGAAATTAAGCTGGCCGCTGCGTCGGACCCTCTTTAGGTAAGCCTTGGAGCTGCCCGCCACTCTTTTTCCCCTTTGCCCCTCCCCAGTTCCGCCGCCGCGATACCAGGGTGTCGCCGCCGCGCCGGTGAGTCTCCGGTCGTGCTCCGGCCGCCACGCACCTTGGTGACCACCTCCCTACCCTCACTAAGCACACATACACACACGCGCACTCACCTGGGCACGAAACGCCCTCCCGGTCTATTTCCGCTTGCGGCCAAACACCACCGCCACTCCGGCGATGTACACCGGCCACCACGAACCTCCCCTGACCCCACTTCACCCCTCCTAGCTCCGCCGTGTCGCGCTGAGCACCTAGGTCCACTTCTCATCGCCGGGAACCCCCTGTAGTGGCCGGCGGTGAAAGCTCCGGCAAGCTCCCCTGTATCGCCGCCGCGCCCGAGCCTATCTAAGGCGGCGCCGCCCGGCCTCATCCACGCCGTCCCACGTCGTCCCACCTCCCACCGTTGACCCGCGGGCCCTGGAAAAATAGCGTAACCCCGCCGTTCGACCCTTCCTCTCTTTCCCTGCGTGCACCCGGTGCATGTGGACCGTAGGCACACGCGTGCCACGTCGGCACGCCACGCCAGCGTGGTTCACCACGTGGCCGCCCACGTCAGCGCCACGCCAGCCGCGTCAGCCCCGCGCTGCGTCAGCCCCTGGCCCCGTCTGTCAGCCGCAGAGCCGTGGTGTTTTGCTACGGCCACCTAGCATAGTGTACACCAAATTCTTTTTCACAAACCTAGAAAATCCCAAAAATTCCCCAAAATTCATCAAAAATCCTAGAAGCCCTAAAAACCCTAGAAATTCTGTCCAATTCACTTTGGAACATTTCTAGATATTATATTTTATTTTGTTCTTTTCAACCAATAGAAAAGCCCATCTAGTGTACACCAAAATTCCCCTTTTCCTTACCCTTAACTCCAGAAAATTTCTATAAAATCCCTAAAAATACTAGGAGCCTATAGAAGCCCATCCATGTCTTAGCCACATGAAAACTCCCTTTGCTTATCTCAAATTAGGTTAAACACCCCCTTCTTTTATAGAAAGGTCCTTATTTTATGCGACCGATTCGATCGTTTCACGTCACGTTCATCATCACCTTCGATCTTAGGGTCGCACTCTAGTTTCTTAGATCACCTTTCCATCTCCTTAACCCATGTTTTGATGTTTTCTATGATTGCTGATTGATTTATTCTATACGTATAACTGCGTTACTATAGATCGAGTGTGATTCGTCGGAAGATCAAGCAAAGCTCAGAAGACGATCGAGATCAAGACAAGGAAGCTCAAGACAACTCTATAGTTTTTCCCCCTCTTTGGATTGAGGCAAGTCCACGTAACACCCCTTTGATCATACTTTTATCCACTGCTTATTATTAAAATGAACCAAGATATTAAATTGACATGCATTCTACTTAAAGGACACGATGATCCCGGTCTCGACCCAGTCGATGATCGAGCATCATCTTTAGTTTACTTTTTCACATATACTCATGAAAGGATCTCTGTTGATAGGGAGAGGTAGATTGAGAATAATAAAATGAACCTGCTTAAGAGAGTTAGACATCCATAAGGACGGACATGGGAGTATGGGGGCAGCCTCAGTGGAGGATCCTGTCCATGCTTACTCCGGTCATATAAGGATCGGTTCACGAGAAAGTCTTTCCAGTGATTTAGTACGACCATACGTAGCCAAAAAGGCATAGCCTGTCGGGAATGCCTGTTTATGTGAGGCCTTGGATCAAACCCCGCTACTGAACCTAGTAAACCATCCCAGGGAGCCATGGTGGGCAACGGATGCACTGGAGCAGGACCTTCGCATAGTCCCAGGTCCGGCCGGTACGGGTCATCGGGTTTGTTATGGCGCTCGGAATGGCGCGGTGGTATTGTATACCACATTTTTATTGCATATGCAATCTCCCTGGGGAAACTGGACCCGCGAGGCGGGTGGTGGTATGACCCCTACTTAGGCCCCAGCGTAGACGTGGATGGAGCTAGGGAATGTTGTCTAGGTGTGCATGATAATGTAGTCCACATGTAGACACCGATGGGTATGGTTCATGTGGCCAGTACCGCCAAAGTCCTTGGTATGGGCTGGTCAGACGTATGGGTACAGTGTACACCTCTGTGTAGAGTTTAATCTATTCGAATAGCCGTGGCTCTCGGTTATGAGCACTCTTGGTAAAAGCTCCCGTTGATTAGATACATCTTGGGTGAGAATGGATAGGGTGAGACAGGGCTGTGACCCTTAGTGAGTGATACGGCATATGCCGGCTCAGTGGGACCCAGGTTGTCGTTGAGTCAAATAAAACTTGGGGACTGGTAGGGGAGGCTACGTGTTCCCCCTCCAGGACCAAACTACTTAATTATTATACTGGCATTACTTTCTGCTTTTCTCCGAAATTTACTTCACTTGCATTAATTTACTTTTATAATAATCAAGACCTGTTTCCTTTCCATTGACAATCTTGCATATAGACATAGATTAAATTCCTATACGTTGGGATTTGCTGAGTACCTATTTTAGGTGCTCACTCTTGCTTCCCTTGTCCTTTCAATTCAGAAGAAACAGAGGACGAGCTTCGTCGCAGGGGAGGGTCTGCCTGACCCGTTTCCGGACAAGCTGCCTGAGGTAATGGGTCTGCTACGTAGGACTCCGCTGCAAGTTTGAGGATTCACCTTTGGTAGAATTCTTCTCTTACCCTCAAACTTCTTGAAATAATATTTTGCTTGCTTTTTGATATATATGGATCTGATACTTCTTGTGAGAAGTGCCCGTACCATCAGCCGATCCAGGGAATGGTACTATTGGCAACCGGGCACCCATATATACATATTTAAGTATATAAAAAGGGTGGTCCCCACAAGGAGGTATCAGAGCTATATATATATATGTAAATACGCTTAGATAGCTCTAAACCCTAAAAATCACTAAATTAGATCCATAATCTTAACCTCTTCTGAGAGTCAAGAAGTAGCAAGCACTTACGGAAGAAACCATGACGTATAGCTCAGGCAATGGAAGGCACTAAATGGATTGATGAAGCCGGATGGATATACTCAGATTGTGCCGAGAATACCAGATTCCCTCATATTTTATGGAATGCACTCACAGAGTTAGGATACACCCAACGACCAGTATATAAGGGCAAGAATACACAGCCTATGGCACAGAGCGATGTGAAGTGACCTTGTTCATGGGTCCCTCTCCACCGCATGCCAAATGGAAGACATGGCCAGTTAGCACCTTAGGCACTCGATTTGAAGATACAATTCAAGAAGTATCAAGAAAAGCCCTAGTCGGTTTATGCCAAGATGCCGTGAAAGCCACCGCCAAGACCTCTCTTCGATACCTGCCAATAGGAGGACCCGAGAGGACAGCATGGAATTGTCGTGTCAAGGACTTGATCACCAAGCCAGTTGAAGTCAACCAGCTCACCTTGACCACAACCGTGAACTACCTTTTAGCCCTGGACAAGCTATATGAGATGCAGAGGTTTAACTACAAGGGAGCCCTATATCGTGCTGAGAAGAATGAGGAATGCATAGCAGAGATGAGAACCCGCTTAGCAGAAGCCTTGGGACAAGTACCCCCTTCACGAGAGAAGCGTGAACGAGAAGCCCAGGAACTCCTGAAGGATACAACCGAAGAGTTAGAACAAGACCTGAGATACCTTACCCAGAAGTGTGCAAGGACTAGTTTAGAAGGAACCCCATTTAATAAACCGAAGCTACTAGCCCCACAAAGTGCATATTCCCAAACCCCAACAATTCTCGCCTTACCCATAACAGGCAAAAATCCACCAAGAAACTTTCTGGGAAAGAGGATCAACCCACAGAAAGGGATTCTCCCGAACCCCACCAACCTAAACCCTATCCCGGAAGAAACCCTAGGTATAAATGAAACCAAGCCACCAGTTGAACCCCAGCCATACCCAATACCTTCGTCACCAGCCAGTATAGACTTTGAAAGAGACACGGAAGAGTACGTCACAACTTGGGGAAGATCAGCTACACCTCTGGACATTGATGAAGCCCGAACAAGAGACACCCTCAAAGCAGCAGACTTCTGGCAAGATTTTGCTGAAAAAGGAAACTGGGATCAGTGAAGAAGCGAAGTAGATACATATAAGGCCTAGCTTGTAGATTAGCATAAATAAAGTATAGGCCGAGTATAGCAATGTTTCTACGTATTTTGCTTGTGTGTGGCTATGAGGGACAGTGAGCCCTTCCCTGGATATATATAAATAAAATATATTGTTTGAGCATCATAGCATTATAGTTCTCTATACTCATCCCCTTCAATAGAACACATACTCATCCCCTTCTAGCCGGACTCTTAGAAAATAATCCTAGACATACCCCTACCCTTAGATCCAAACCCTGGCACCGACACCTCAAGATTCTAAGAAGACAATGTCAAGCCGAAATGCTGCCGGAATTCAGTCAAGAAGTCCGTCAGAAGCAGAAGGATTTCGGAGTCTGAGCCAGAGGATAAGGAAGTATATTCTTACAGCCAGAGATCGTCATCGAGAAGGAAAACTCTGACCATACACCGAGCAGAAACAGAAGGACGTCTTAAGGACACTACGGTACTTGAAGGAACAATTCAGCATTAGTAGGGGCAATGCAAGGGGGAAAAAGAGATAATACAAGATTTCAAAGAAAAAGAAAGAAAAAGCTACTCTTCACTTGAAAGGAAGACCTGGAGCCACAGTTAGTTCTGGATTTTTACGTACAAAGCCTATAATGGTCGAGAATGTAAAAATCAGTGGAGTTCTTACAAAGGAGGACAAATCAAGCCGGCATTCATTTAACAGAATCAAGGCACTTAAGAAGAAGGAAAGAGAAGAAACTTAGTCTTGTCACCCGGACAACCCCATACGTCCATTGTTAGAAAGGAATGTCACCTAAGATCAGGCTAATGTGGAAGACCAAAGAAATGCTCTGACAAGTCAGCAGGAGCATCAACAACACCATCAGAAGATATAGAAGAAGCGTTAGTAACGGAATTTCAAGAATGTTCAACCAATTGATGCACCTCAAGAACATGTTCACCCCCTGGACATAGAAGCATACTGGGTATTATTAATCAGAAATCTAGACAAGGAAACAAAGAGGAACCTCTTAACAGCACCACGACACCCTTCGGTACTCATCAGTCACCCCGTAGAGGGAAGTCAGTGAAAGACAACCAAGATTTGAAGATGTTAGTACAAGCCAGGACAGCCATGGTCAACCAAAGGTTCAAAATGAGAAGAAGCTCCAAGGAAGAATGCCAGCACAACAACCGGAGTTTAAGCGCAATCACCGAACGTCAACCGAATCAGCGTCAGATTGTCAGTGGAAGTCAACAGGAATCATAACACACACCAGAAATCCAGGACTCAATAAGAGCAGTGTCAAAATATCAAGAAGACCACCCCAATATTCACTTTCATACTCTAGAAAAGCACCTTCGATATACGAGCATATCAGCCTTGAAGTCCTCACGAAGAAAGCAACAACATCAGAGTTAAAAACCCAACATTTAACATTTTATTTTAAGTGGGGTAGAAGCTATAGCCAAGAAAAGGTAGAAAGAATTGAAGACGTGATGACCCAGCCACAAAGACAGCTAGTACACTCGGAGTATAGTCCAAAGTCAACAAGGACCAGGAAGCTAGAAAACCAGGAGACTAGTCTTGACCGTCAAAATGAGTGAGCAGGAGTATGATCATACAGAAAGTATGTATTCATGAAAATGATTATTCTGGGTATCAAATGGATAGTGTGTGATAGAGGAAAATACAAAAGGAATGTGTATATACTTATACAGTAGAGTGACAAATTTTCTTTGAGTAAAGGCAGAAATGATATGGAACCGTCTCTTATGAACATGCTAACGTACGAATATATGCTGCATGACCGTACACTGATACCGGCAAAACCCATGTCAAGAAAATGGGACATAACCATTGAATCACCCAGTCAGTGTTAAACAAGAAGATACTTAATCACCTTCAGAAAAGTTCTAAGTCGGAATAATGCCGGATGCTATTCTTGCCAGTTATTCTAACAAACCCTTCGGAGTCACCAAGTTGTTTAGATGACCCATACCAACTACCAACAGAAAGCCAGGAAAGTCACTCACATATTTAACTCGAGTGTACCCTACACTACAAACGGTATATGGAAGAAGAAATCACAAATAGAGATCTTTCGGGAAATATAATAAATAATTCCCGGAGGACCTTTAAATTCTCCTCGACCTCGTGAACAGCTTAGAATACTGTCCTCGGAAAGTATTCAAGGAACAATTGCTACGTCAAAACTTCTTTCACCGCAAGAGACATCTTCGAAGACAACAGACATCGATAATTGGCATCAAGACCAACACAACACATTAGAAAATAGACTTTAAGAAGAGGACATGTCAGAAACATTAGACGTTTGTTATAACTCCAGAAAGATCATATGGAGTCAGTGAAGCAGACAAAGTGGACAGTGTCATCAGCAGAAGAAACGGAAATGTCAGCCAGAGACACAACGGTAAGGGCAGAAACCCTAGAAAACCCTGAAGCCCTACAGATCCCCTACGAATCTCGGGGACGAGATTCATTTTAAGTGGCGTAGATCTGTAACATCCCGGTTTTTCTAAACCTTTAAAAATAGCCCCTAAAAATTTTTCTAAAAACATATAGCAACTTTACACAAAAGCCCTTGCATTTTATTCTTTTTCAATGCACTCTTTAAAATAAACCCTAGGATTCATACGCATTTTGTGTGGCTAACTTCTCTCTCACTCCCATTCTCTTCACTAACTACTCTTAGGGATTTCTAGGGCACCTATACACCTTTGGTCAAACCAAATTTGAAAACACATTTCAAATTTGAGTTCATTTTCATCTTTGAAAAATTAGGAAATCTCTTCAAACCCTTTTTGACCAAACCACCTTTATGTAGCCCTAAGGAATATTTTTAGATCATCCATACATCCATCACCTCCTCAAATTTGAAACCCCAATTCAAATTTGAATTCAAACTCAAGCTCAAACAATTAGAAAAATCTATTTAAACTCTAGTTGGGCCGATCCTTATCATTCTAGCCCAGAGGTGAAACCAGCCCGGCCTGCCACCCCTCTCCCCTTCACGCGTGCGCTGCCCGGCGGCCCAGCGGCAGCCCAACTTTTCCCCCGCACCGCTGACGTCATCTCATCCCCTACCTCCCCATCCCGCGCTGCTCCTCCTCCCCCGACATGCCACAATGCTGCACGGCCGAAACCGCCGTCAAAACCTGAAGGACCGGATTGGCGACCAGAGAGGGGGGGGGAGTGAATGGGAGCCGATAAAAATTCTTCTCACATGGAGCAAGAACTCAGCCTATGTCCCGAACTCACCTCCAAATGTCCACACACACGGATTTGCTAAGATCATGTAGTCACTGAGATACTACTGACTCTAAGAACAAATCCAAGCACTTCAACAACTCGAGACAACACGCGGAAGCCAAAACACCCTTTGGACAACAACCAGTGGGAAACTGGTCAGACCGGTTAGGCAAACAGATCAGACCGGATTTCAGCACTTAGACGCTGGACACGAGGAAATCCGGTCAGACTGGTTTACAGGTCCGGTCAGACCGGTTTCGTCCAGAAACCTAAGATGCCAAAATCACTCGCAGTGCAAATGAACTCCAAACTCGACCAAACTTAGATCAGAAGACTTCTAGCACCAAAAGCAACTCTTCCACGAAAACTCAGGCCAAAACACCACAGGGGCCAAAACCGGTCTGTAACCGGATTTGCCCAGAAAGCCCCACCCCCGCGGGAAGAACTCCAACTTCACCTCACCCGATCTCCCGATTCACCAAATGGATTCACGTGAAACTTTGGGGAAGGTAGGAGTACCTCATGGGAAGTCCATGTCTAGATGGATCCGTCCCCAAAGTCGCCGAATCAAGAGGAATCGCAAGTCAACCACCAAGAACACGATTTTCGGGCTCCAACGAAAAACTCCAAATCGAAGGGTTTCTCCACGAAATCTTGAGGGGGGATTACAAACCAAAGAGTCTCTAGGTACTCATACACCCTTCCCTCAACAAGAATCGCAAGGAAACACCTTCAAATCCTCCGTACGAAAATCCCCCAAAAATGGCTCTGAAAATTCACAAAAGAAAAAGCCACGGGAATCACAAGCAAATCACGAGGGGACACAAAGATGAACTCCAAATCTTCCATACATGACGAGGAATGATTCTTTACAAAGAGGCTAGCAACCTTCCATCATCCTACCCTCTTGTGGATCTTGCAATAGAGCACTAGCTAGCCTATGGAAAATAGAGAGAAGGAAAAACCAAAGGCCAATGCATGAAGTCCCAAGAGTTGCCTGCCATCCACCTCTCTCTAGCTATATATAGGTGGAGGCCGAATGACAAAACTACCCCTAATACATAATATTAATATACACACCCACCAAGGGCAATTTGGGAAGTCTTGTCGTTTCACCATCGGACGGATGCTCGTCGACCGCAACCCCGCGTAACACCCACGCAAGCCTTGCGATCACGCCGCGTGTCCTCCGCTTCTCGAAGGTTCCCGACGCCCAGGCCCAGATCCGGTCAGACTGGTTACACAAACCGGTCTGACCAGTTTTGGCAAACCGGTCCCACCGGTTCTGGCGCCTGCAGCCCGCTGAAGCTCCGAGGGCTCGGCTTTGAGGCCCAAACCGAGAAACTGTACACCAGGTGGTTTTATGGTAGCACCACCAAACCCCGCATGCAAGGCACGGCTTCACACAGATGACCGTCACCTTGCACCGGCTTCCACTTCACGACTTCGTCTTGCCGTTCTTGCCACCATGCGGTCCGCACTTGACTCCGTCGGCCACCGGGTCCCTCGAACCAAGCTTACTCGTCTTCTCCACACGCGGAGGTCACACAGACACAGACCTTTCACGCTTGTTCTTCACCTGCACCAACGCAAATCAAGCCGCAACCTGCACCTGCAATACTTAGCCAAGAGTCAGTCCACACAACGTTGTCAATCACTCATCACAAAGGAGCGACACACAGTCCTCAGACGCACACAGGTCCTCAATCTCCCCCTTGATGAGTGCATTGACAACACACACAGTCACTGAGATAATATGATAGAAGAAAAAGAAAAGAAAACTACCAACGGCTCACTCAAGTGATCAAAAGCCGAACCAAGGCGAAAACGATTCACTCAAATGAAAAATGTCTCGGTCCCCTAAGACAAGGGCAACAGCTCGACACAACCGAGACAAAAACCACCTTGATACCACTTCCTCCAAGCAAAGATGAGACAACATCGACTTGGTACCAAAACAAACCAAACTCAAACAAAAAGAGTCACAAACAAATTCAAACAGCCATCAAAGCTCCCCCTGCACAAATGCGATCACCCCCCGAAAGCAAAACAGCAAACTGCCAACATTCTGACCCAAACTGGTTAGACCGGATTGGAGAACCGGTCAGACCGGTTTGCCCAGGCTGGGCACACCAAAAATGTAGTGTAAATGCACTTTGATCCCCAACTCAACTCCAACATGTTTTGGATGGGGTACAAAGCTTTTCTCAAACACAAACTTCTCCCCCTTGTTGACAATGCAAGAACCAAGGAAGAAATTGGAAATATGCAACTAGGAGCTTCACAAATAGGCAAAGACCACCACAACTTGCTATAAATGAGATATGGAGCAAGCAAGACATTCCAAAGTTCAGTACAAGCCTATTCTTCAAGGTAGTAGAACTATATAAGCAAGAGAGCAAGCCATGAGCAAAATACACCATTTTCACAAAAAATTCCCTCTCGTGAGCAAAAACTTAACCATGAGCTAAACATGCTACAAATGCTCCATAACATACAAACTTCATGCTAGGATGCTCATGCATATTACAAGATCATTGTAAAGACCCACAAGCTATCTTATGTCATGTCAAAGCCACCGAGCCATGTGCCTACTTCTTAAAAATGAGACTTCTCATGGTAGGTAACATGCAACGGTTTTGGCACCCAAGATATAAAACATACATGACATAAATCAAATGAGAGCATATTTTTCAAGCAGCGACATTTCATTTTCAGATTTGCTTATGGTACATGAAATGCCTTTGCGGCAAAAAGAAGCATATGCTCCCCCACAAGGTAAAACATGGGCTAAACATTTACAATGATAAAGAGTCTACTCCCCCTTGCAACATGAACATGCCATCCAACCATAAATTAAGTATGATATAGATCATCAAAGCAAATCGAGATCATGAGCAAGCCTCTACTCACAAGAGAGAATCTGTCCTATCATTTTTCAAAATAAGCTTGCTCTACAAACAAACATAGCAAAGCTATCCATCACAAGTCATATCACACAAGCTCAAGATCTCACATATAGCACACCATGGTCCTCAATGCATATAGGAGAAGCTCATCCTATCGATGCAAAACATATCTAAGATACAAAGATGCCTATACATCATGATACACATGCAATGCAAAAACAAATAAACATATGATACACAAAACCTCAAAATCCAACTTAAGTGATCAAGCAAACACCAAGCTCACCCCGTAAGCGAGAAAAGGTAGCTTGGTCCAAAGGTTTGGTGAGAATATCAGCCAACTGGTTTTGGGTGGAAACATGGATCAAGCTGATTTTACCCTTCTCCACATTGTCTCTCAAGAAGTGGTACCTCACCTCTATATGCTTGGTTCTGGAATGGAGAAGTGGGTTCTTTGCAACACTTATGGCGCTGGTGCTATCACAGTACAGAGGGATCTGGGCACTCTCCTCACCAAAATCGCTCATAGTATGAGATCCAAAGCAGCTGGGAGCAACAGCTAGCGGCAGCAACGTACTTGGCTTCTGTGGTAGACTGGGCTACACTAGACTGCTTGCGGGATGACCAAGACACCAAAGAAGAACCAAGAAATTGACACGTCCCAGAAGTTGATTTACGATCCAACCGACACCCAGCAAAATCCGCATCCGAGAAACCATGAAGACTGAGTGTCGAAGCCGCTGAGTACCAAAGGCCAAACTCGGGGGTATAGTTCAAGTACCTGAATATCCGCTTGACGGCCTGCCGGTGTGAGGTCCTCGGCGACGCCTGAAAACAAGCGCACAGACACACACTGAACTGTATGTCTGGCCTCGTAGCCGTCAAGTAGAGGAGGGAGCCGATCATGCTCCTGTACTCCTTCTGATCCACCGGTTCACCTTCTTCATCCGCGTCCAGGGTCGTAGTCGTACTCATCGGTGTCGCCATCGGTTTGGAGTCGTCCATCTTGAACTTCTTGACGATGTCCTTGGTGTACTTCGACTGATGCACAAACGTCCCATCCTTGCATTGCTTGATCTGAAGTCCGAGAAAGAACTACAACTCGCCCATCATCGACATCTCAAACTCCCTACTCATATTCTCTGCAAATCTGGCAACCAAAGCGTGAGAAGAACCACCAAAGATAATATCATCCACGTAAATCTGAACAATCAGGATATCATCACCATGCATGAGGAGAAACAAGGTTTGATCCACCTTACCCATCACAAACCCCTTGCTAAACAAGAAACTCCTCAACCTGCCATACCATGCCCTAGGTGCTTGTTTGAGGCCATAGAGAGCTTTTCTAAGTTTGAACAATCGGTGGGGAAACTTCTCACTCTCAAAACCCGGGGGTTGCCTCACATACACTTCTTCCTCTAGGAACCCATTTAGGAATGCACTCTTCACATCCATTTGGTATAATTTGAACCCTTTAGCAACAACAAATGCTAGAAGGATCCGAATTGCCTCCAAACGGGCCACCGGAGCAAAAGTTTCCTCATAATCTATCCCTTCTTTTTGGCAAAACCCCTGAGCAACCAACCTTGCCTTGTTTCTCACCACCTCACCATTTTCTCCCTCTTTGTTTTTCCACACCCACTTGGTACCTATAGGTTTGCAATTTTGTGGAGGCTCAACCAACTCCCACACCTGGTTTCTCTCAAAGTTCTCCAACTCCTCATGCATGGCATTGACCCAATTCGAATCAGAAAGAGCGTGTCCAATATCTTTGGGTTCGAAAGAGGCAACAAAAGCAGAATGAGCAAAGTGACAAGTGTTGTATGACCTGGACCGTGTAGTACGAACATTCATGTCACCTATGATGGAAGAAGATGGGTGATCCTTCTGAACTTGCCGGGGTGCCTCGCGCCTGGAGACAACCTCCCCCTCAACAGCAGCTTCCACTCAAACTCCGTCAGTCATCGTAGGAGTAGAGGATGGACCATCCTCGAGCATCATCGTCGTAGTGGAAGTTGTAGGTACACGATCTGCTGCGGGTGGATCACCTCCATCTTCATCATCCTCTTGCTCATCCGGCACCTTCTCAAAGATCTCCTCGCCAAGTTCATCATCTCCTGCACAATCAAAGACCAAGGAGCTACGCGGCTGTGTCTCGTCGAAGGTTACCTCGCAAGTCTCCATGATTTGGTTAGTTTCAAGATTGAGCACTCGATATGCTCTAGAATGAGTAGCATAACCAAAGAAAATCCCATCGACGGACCGAGCCTCAAATTTATCAAGATGCTTGCCCTTCTTCAAGATAAAACACTTGCAACCAAAGACATGGAAATGATTCACTTTAGGCAAACGACCATGCATCAACTCATAGCAAGTTTTCTTCTTAAAAGCACGAAGGAAAATCCGGTTGGACACATAGCATGCGGTGTTCACCGCCTCAGCCCAATATCTCCTAGGAGTCCTATGCTCATCAAGCATCATCCTAGCCATTTCACAAAGTGTCCGGTTTTTCCTTTCCACAACACCATTCTGAGGAGGAGTATAAGGGGAAGAAAACTGATGCTCAAGACCAAGATCACCATAAAAAGTCTCAAAACGAGACTTCTTGAATTCCAAGCCATTGTCACTGCGTATAGCTCTAATGGCATCACCATGTCTCGAACAAAACCAAATGTTTCACTCTTATCCTCCAAGAAGAACACCCAAGTGTATCGAGAGAAATCATCCATAACAACGAGAACATACCACTTCCCACCCACCGAGCGAACACGAGCTGGACCAACCAAATCCATATGCAACAGCTCCCCGGGACGCTCAGTCATGACCACGGTTAAGGGTGGATGGGAAGACGCAACCATCTTTGCATGCCTACACGAAGCGCAAACCAAATCCTGCTCAAAACGCAACTTGGGCAATCCTCGGACCAAATTGAGACCACTCAAGCGGGAAAGCAAATCAAAGCTCAAATGTCCCAACCTCCTATGCCATCTCCACAATTCTCCAGAAGGACCAGCCAACAAACACCGAGAAGGACCAAACGACTGAGAAAAATCAGCACGGAAGACTTGCCCCTTGGGGACGATCGTACAGACAAGATCGCCTCGAGAGTCAAGAATCCGAGAAGCACCCAACTTAAAGCGAACCTCAAACCCCTCGTCAAGCAACTGAGACACCGAAAGCAAATTAAAACCAAGCGACTTGACGAGAGCGACACGCTTCAAAGTGACCTTGTTACTTACCCTGACTACTCCTTCTGAAAGTACACGTCCTCGTCCATTATCCCCAAAAGTGATGTAGACCTTCTCCATCACTGGGGTGAGGCTGGAGAACCACCCCCGATCTCCGGTCATGTGCCGCGAACAACCGGAGTCGATCAACCAAATGTTCTCCAAGCCTCCCACCTGCATATCAAAAACGAGGACGAGAGTGAGCAAACGACTCAACACTGGGGTTAGCACAAAAGGAGTCAAACCAGTGCCGAGCCATCTGCTCAAAAGTAGAGTTAGAGAAATCCATCCTATCCTCTCTACCAAAACCACGACCACCAAGGAAAATCTGCTCATGTCTCTCTGGAGTACGAGCACTTCGAAAAGGAAAATGTGGTCCGCTGCTCCTATGAGACTCAAACCTGCGATCATTTCTCCCAAACTCGTATTGACCACGAGGTGGAGAATGTCCAGCACCACGACCAAACTCAACACGCCTACCATCTGTACCACGATCACGAAAACTGAGAGCCATGTGTGGTTCGAGGACCGGTGGATGGTCGCTTCCTGGTGTGATGAGTGATTGACAACATGGTGTGGACTGATTCTTGGCTAAGTATTGCAGGTGTAGGTTGCGGCTTGACTGGTGTTGGTGCAGGTGAAGAACAAGCGCGAAAGGTCGTTGCCGGTGAGGCCTCCAGGTGTGGAGAAGACAAGTAGGCTTGGTTCGAGGGACCCGGTGGCCAGCGGAGTCGAGTGCGGGCCGCATGGTGGCAAGAACAGTAAGATGAAGTCATGGACGGTTTCTTGGTTGAGCCTCAAAACCAAGGTCGAGCCGGGACTACGTGGGAGCCGAGTCATGAGTGATGATTGGCGGAGGCTACACCGAGTTCGCGGGGTTTCCAGTGGTTCACCAGAAAACCACTAGGTTCCTTGGTTGATCCACAAAGCCAAGACCGAAGAACCGAAGACGGAGGTGCGGTAGCTCCAGACCGGTCTGACCGGTGGGTCTGACCGGTCTGACCGGTGGGTACCGGTCTGACCGGTGAGGAGCATTGATCTGACCGGTGTGCGACGACGCAGTTCGGAATCTTCGAAGCGGAGGACATGCGTCGGGATCGCAAGGCTTGCGTCGAGGCTAAGTAAGTTTGCGGTCGCTGGGCATCCGTCCGATGGTGCGAAGACAAAGACTTCCAAATTTGCCCTTGAGGGGCATGTATCCCTAGTTAGCTAGTAAGGGTATTTTAATCTTTCGGTTGCCTCCATATAACCCAAGGGGTGAGAGGATGGCAGCCATCTCTTGGAACCCTAGCTCATTTGGTTTTCCTATTTTCCTTAGGATTTTCGTAGGACTAGCTTGAGAGCTTCATGGTGAGATCTTGTGAGAGGGAAGGATGATCGGGCGGCAAGCTAGACCTTGTATGAACCTCTTTGGTATGTATAGATGATTCGACGTGGTTCCTCAAGGCTTGGTTGTGTCTTTCCCGTTTCTCCTTTTTGGTGATTTTCGGAGGCTTTTCTTGGCGAATTTCTTGTGGCAGTTTTGAGACCTTTCTCTTTGGGATTTGGTGGGGGATGTATGCATGAACCCCTCGTGGTTCTTTTCCCTTTGATTCCCCTTCCAAATCTGTGAGTAAAGGGGCTCAATTTTGGGGTTTTCGCGGTTCTAGGGTTCGTGGTGTTCTTGGCGGAAATCCTTCGATTCCTCTTGATTCAACGAGTTTTGGTGGACCAAATCTTGGCTATGGAGTGCCCATGAGGTGTTCCTACTATCCCCAAAGTCTTGTGCGAATCCGTGGAGCGAATCGGGAGATCGGGAGTTGGATTTGGAGGAGTTGACCCGCGGGCGCTGTTCATCCCGAGCTGCCCAAGCGTGACCGGTCTGACCGGTGCTCTTGACCAGTCTGACTGGTGTGAGCCCCTGGTGGGTTTTGTCTCGGGGAACTGCTCTGTTCGTGTGGTTTTGTCCCGTGGTCTTGCTGTCCAGTTCTTGGCCCGTTTGGAGTTGTCTTGCTAGGATTTGTGAGGGGTTTTCCTTCTTGGCAGGTTGTTCTTTGGTGGTGGTTTTTGTTCCAGGGCCTAGAGGAGTCACTGAGGCTTCCTGGAACTTTGCTTTGCATCTGCTATTCACCACCGGCCTGACCGGCAGAGCCCACCGGTCTGACCGGTGCCATCGGTCTGGCCGGCAGGAGCCATCGGTCTGACCGGTGTGGCACAGACAGCAGGCTGCTCAGTTTTCCGCTGTGCGTTTTGGGGTGTTTGGTTCGTTTGGTTGAGTTGTTGGTTCCTAGGACCAGTAGCACTCCAGTGGCTACGTGGTCTTGACCAACTTGGGTAGTTGAGTCGGAGACGTGTGTTGGAAGCCGTGTTCATCTTGTTGGAGTCTCTATCTCCTTCGAGAAGAATTTTTATCGGCTCCCATTCACTCCCCCCCCCCTCTCTGGTTCGCCATTTCGGTCCTTCAAGTGGTATCAGAGCCGGTTACGGATCTTCGGATTCTAACCAGTCTAAGATCCAAGGATGGCGTACCAGGAACGGGCCGCACTTTGATGGCCAAAACTACCAGATGTGGCAGAGGCGGATGGCGGCGTTCCTCCGCGGTAAGGGTCAGATCCTTTGGGACGTTACGGTGAACACAACTTATGTTCATCCGATTAACTTCCTTGCTCCAGGATCGAGGGATATGTTCGAAGCCAACAACAAGGCAGTCGACTACTTGTTTTGTGCTCTGTGTCAGCCCGAATTTGATCGGGTTCAGACAGAGGACTTAGCCTGTAGGATTTGGGAGTAGTTGAAGGATGCACAAGCTGGGAATGCTCAGGTTCAGGCTCGGATGTACGCGACTTACCGAAGAGAGTACGAGAACTTCACTCATCTCCCCGGCGAGTCCGTCGATGCCCTTTTCCAGCGGTTTACGGTCGTTGTGAACAACATGAGAGCCGATGTGGTCGTGCTCCCATACGATGATCATGATAGAGCCGTGAAGCTCTTGCACTCGTTGGATCGTACCGTATGGGACGGGAAGTTTGAGGCTATCCTTGAGTCCGAGAAGTATGACACCTTGACCGTGAACGAGCTGTTCTCGAAGCTCAAGTCAGCTGAGTTGGACCGTGGTATGACAGCTAAGATCGAGAGCCCGACTGATTCTCATAGTCTCGCTCTTGTTGGTGGCAAAGGAGCTAAGTCTAACGCTAACGCATCCTCCAGGATGTACTCTCTGTCTTCTTTGATGTCTTTGCCAGACGAGAAGTTCGACGTGCTTGGAGAGGACGAGCTGGCGTTGCTGACCAAGCGGTTCGAGAGGCTGCACGAGAACCGGGTGAACACGAGGAGGACAGCACGGACGTGCTTTCAGTGCGGCAAGCCAGGACACTTCATCGCCGACTGCCCGGAGAAGATGGAGAACAAGGACGGCTACAAGGACGGCTACAGGCACCGGTCGAGCAAGGATGGCAAGTACCGATCAAGGCGCGATCACAAGCACAAGGACGAGCGACGGTCGAGGAAGAAGGACGGCCGCGGTAGGAAGGCCCGAGCGATGGTCGGAGCGAGCGACGTCGACTCCAGCTCTGCCTACTCTTCCTCGAGCTCGAGTAGCAGCGAAGATGAAGGTGATCAGCGCAAGAACAAGAAGTCATCCAAGAACTTGAGCGGGCTGAGTTGCTTCGCACGAGATGGCTTCTGCGACATGGCTCGTAGCTCCGGCAGCAAGAAGAGTCACCAGAGCGACTCGGACTCCAACTCTGAGGATGAGGTATGTGATGAGCTCTCTTCTTTGCGCAAGGAGAATGAGGAGTTGGTTGACTTGCTTGATAATCGCGATCACATGCTTAGAGAGGCCAAGAAGATGAGGAAAGAGCTTAGGGCCTCACTAGAAGATGCTAGGAACCGTGTGGCTGAGCTAGAAACCCAGAACCTAGATGCTAAGCTTGAGATTGATTCGCTTAAGGCTTCTCCTGTGGTTTCTGATGAGATTGATTACTGTGATTGCTCTGTGTACCTAGCTGATCTTACTGCTCTTAAGGATAAGCATGCTTCTACTTGTGATGAACTAGATGTGCTTAGAGTTGAAGTGGCTGAGCTTAAGTCTAGACCTGCTTTGCTAGGTGCTTGTACTTCTTGCCCTGTTTTGCATGGAAAGATTGATGAGATGCATGCTTACACTATTTCGCTTGAGGCTAAGTTGAAAGAGCCTATTCCCACTTCTTGCTCTACTTGTGAATTGCATGCGGTTAAGAATTTAGAGCTTGCGCATTATGTTGATAGCTTGCAGGATGAGAATGATGAACTGAGGAAATGTATGAGCTGGTTGTCGGGTCAGGAGCCTCAGCTTGGTATCATGATAGCGGCTTTCAAACGCTATGATGGTCAGGCACTTGGGGCTGACAAGCTTGGAGAGAACAGTGGTGAGGGAGTTGAGAGAGTTGGAGAGATCCCTATCCCACCACTAAACAGACACAAGAACAAGTTTGAGCCCAAGCCTAATCATCTCAGAAACAAACTTGACACTACTCCAGATCCACCCATATTCCCTCACCCAACGAATGATTTCCAAAAATCGGTGAAGTTTGTGAGCCCAAATGGAAGTGAGGAAGGAGAGAAGAAGGGTGAGAAGCCGAGTGAGCAGCCACAACCCAAGCATAAGCCTAAGCCACATCCCATGAAGTTCCATTATGGGTATTGTGGGAGAGATGGTCACAAGGGCGAGTTTTGCTTCAAAAGGAAGCGTGAGGAGAGAATAGCTAGAGAGTGGGCGAACAAGGACAGGTACCACCCCTCTAATGGTGTGCTTGAGCCTCGTATGCAGATGCCCAGGGCCAAGGCGATTGTGAGGACGGTTCCGGCTTGGGGAGACCGGAAGATAGCTGGTGGTGTTGCTGGCCGAGCTACACCGGTCAGACCGGTGCGCTACACCGGTCAGACCGGTGCAGGTCTAGACAGACAGCGGTCTGGTTTTCGTGCTCGTGAGGATGCTCGTTTTGGTTCTGGTGGTCGTGGTTCTGGTGGTTGGTCTGAAAAGTTTGCAGGTGGTCAGTTTGCTAGGCGTTCTCTACCTCGTGCTCAATACAAGGGTGGGAGGAGTCGTAGCTTTGAGATGGAGAGGAGGAACGGTCCACGGTTTTCCTTTCGTGGCTTTCGTTCTCCTCCAGCTAGAGAGGGTTGGTTCCCTCGTAGTGGTTACCGTGGTGGTGTTCGTGGTGGTAGCTTTGATAGGCGTGATGATTTGGTTTGTGCTAACCCCACTTTGGAGCAAATGGCTCAGCACTGGTTTTACTCTTTTGGTACTAACCCTAGTGCTGAGTCGTTTGTTCTCTCACGTGCTCGCTTTTGAATTTCAGGTGGGAGACTTGAGGAACGTTTGGTTGATTGACTCCGGTTGCTCGAGGCATATGACCGGAGACAAGGGGTAGTTCTCAAGTCTCGTCACGGTGGTGTCCAAGACATACATCACCTTTGGGGACAATGGGCGAGGGCGTGTGCTATCAGAAGGTGAGATTACGGTAAGTGACAAGGTCACTCTCAGGCGTGTTGCTCTTGTTCAATCGCTCGGGTTCAATTTGCTTTCCGTATCCTAGTTGTTGGATGAGGGCTTTGAGGTGTTGTTTCGGCTTGGTGGTTCTCGGATTTTAGATTCTCGAGGGGACCTTGTTTGCATGGTCATTCCCGAGGGTCAAGTGTTCCGAGCTGATTTCTCTCAGTCTTCTGGTGTGGAGCATTGCTTTTTGGCTGGTTCTTCGAGTGAGTTGTGGAAGTAGCATAGGAAGTTGGGTCACTTGAGCTTTGACCTTTTGTCTCGCTTGAGTAAACTCAATTTGGTCCGAGGATTGCCACGGTTGAGGTTTGAGAAAGAGTTGGTTTGTGCGCCGTGTAGGCATGCCAAGATGGTAGCCTCTTCTCACCTGCCTCTCACCGATGTGATGACTGAGCGCCCATGCGAGCTGCTCCATATGGACCTTGTTGGCCCAGCTCGTGTGCGATCTGCGGGTGGGAAGTGGTATGTTCTTGTTGTGGTGGACGACTACTCTCGGTATGCGTGGGTGTTCTTTCTTGAGGAGAAAGGGGAGACATTTGGCTTTGTTCGAGATCTTGTCTTGAGGTTAAGAAACGAGAGGCACGGAGATGCTATACGAGCGATCCGCAGTGACAATGGCTCAGAATTCAAAAACTCTCGCTTCGAAACCTTTTGCCATGACTTGGGTCTTGAACACTAGTTTTCGAGTCCGTATACGCCTCCTCAGAATGGCGTGGTGGAAAGGAAAAATAGGACCTTGTGCGAGATGGCTCGGACGATGCTCGACGAGCATAGGACTCCGAGAAGGTTCTGGGCTGAGGCGGTCAATACCGCGTGCTATGTGTCGAACAGGATCTACCTCAGGGTTCACAAGAAGAAAACCTGTTACGAGTTGATGCACGGTCGCACACCCAAGGTGAGTCACTTCCATGTCTTTGGTTGTAAATGCTTCATTCTGAAGAAAGGGAAGAAGTTGGACAAGTTCGAGGCTAGGTCTGTCAATGGCATTTTCTTTGGTTACGCATCTCATTCTAGAGCATTTCGTGTGCTCAATCTTGAAACTAACCAAATCGTGGAGACTTGCGAGGTAACCTTCGACAAGACACAGCCACGTAGTCAGCTTGTTTTTGAGTGTGCAGGTGATGACGAACTTGGCGAGGAGATCTTTCAGGAGGAGGAGCATGAACATGGAGATGATGAAGATGGCGGTGTGGTGCCCGCGGCTGAACATGTACCTACTACTTCGACGACGATAGAGAACGGGCCCTCTCCCACACCTACAACGACAAACCCAGATCAAGGTGAAGCTGCTGTTGAGGGGGAGGTAGCATCAAGGCGAGAACCTCCTCGGCAATTGCAAGTGGATCACCCAGCTTCGAGAATCATCGGCGACATGAATGAACGTACTACACGGTCGAGGGTTCGGAACAATTCTCATTTCGCTCATGCTGCTTTTGTTGCCACCTTTGAGCCTGAGGACATTGGACACGCGCTATCTGATCACAATTGGGTTAACTCGATGCATGAGGAGTTGGAAAATTTTGAGAGGAACCAAGTTTGGAAATTGGTTGACCCTCCCCCAGGGTGTAAGCCAATTGGGACAAAATGGGTGTGGAAGAACAAAGAGGGAGAGAAAGGAGAAGTGGTGAGGAACAAGTCAAGACTTGTTGCTCAGGGGTACTCACAGAAAGAAGGGATCGACTACGAGGAGACCTTTGCTCCTGTAGCTCGTTTGGAGGCGATCAGGATCCTTCTAGCCTTTTCCGTGGCTAAAGGATTCAAGTTGTACCAGATGGATGTCAAGAGTGCTTTCCTAAATGGTGTTCTGGAGGAAGTAGTGTATGTGAGGCAACCACCGGGGTTTGAGAGTGAGAAGTACCCCCACCGGGTGTACAAGTTGAGGAAGGCGCTGTATGGGCTGAAGCAGGCGCCTAGAGCTTGGTACGGTAGGTTGAGGGGGTTCCTGTTTGAGAGAGGGTTTGAGATGGGGAAGGTCGATCAAACCTTGTTTCTCCTCAGGCAGGGTAGAGATATCCTGATTGTGCAGGTATACGTGGATGATATTGTCTTTGGTGGCTCGTCTAACTCTCTTGTTGCAAGGTTTGCAGAAGACATGAGCAGGGAATTTGAGATGAGTATGATGGGTGAGCTGCAGTTCTTCCTCGGGCTACAAATCAAGCAATTAAAGGAAGGAACATTTGTGCACCAAGCTAAGTACACCAAGGACATTGTGAGGAAGTTCAAGATGGAGGACTCTAAGGCCATGGCGACGCCTATGAGTACGACTACAGCTCTTGATGCGGACGAGGAAGGTGAACACGTGGACTAGAAGGAGTACCGGAGCATGATCGGGTCACTCCTCTACTTGACGGCGACGAGGCCGGACATCCAATTCTCGGTATGTCTGTGCGCTCATTTTCAAGCGACTCCGAGGACTTCGCATCGGCAAGCAGTCAAGCGCATATTCAGGTATTTGCGACATACTCCCGACTTTGGCCTTTGGTACTCCGCGTCTTCTTCTTTGGCTCTTCATGGATTTTCAGACGCGGATTTTGCCGGGTGTCGGTTGGATAGGAAGTCCACTTCTGGGACTTGCCAGTTCTTGGGTTCCTCTTTGGTGTCTTGGTCTTCCCGCAAACAGTCGAGTGTTGGTCAATCCACTACCGAGGCAGAGTATGTGGCTGCAGCTAGTTGTTGCTCTCAGCTCCTTTGGATCACATACACCATGAGTGACTTTGGTGAGGAGTATACCCATGTCCCACTTCAATGTGACAGCACCAGTGCCATAAGCGTTTCAAAGAACCCAGTGCTCCATTCCAAAACCAAGCACATAGAAGTGACGTACCATTTCCTGAGAGACAATGTAGAGAAAGGGAAGATAGCCTTGATCCATGTACCTACACATGACCAACTAGCCGATATTTTCATCAAACCCCTAGATCAAGCAACTTTCACTCATTTGCGGGGGGAGCTTGGTATGCGTTTGATTTCTTGAGTTGGTGTGTGGGAGCTCCTTTGTAGCATATGTATAGCTTTCCTTTGTGCATTTCTTGCATTTGCATTGCATTTGTATCATGATGTATAGTCATCTTTGTATGATAGTTTGCATGCATTTTGTTTAATATGCATTGTGTAGGAAAGCTTCTCCTATATACATTGTTGACCATGGTATGCTATATATGATCTTGTGGGCTAGTTTGGTATGATTTGGCTTAGTGTGGCTTAGCTCTTGATGATCTTGATTTATATCCATGGTTGATGGCTATGTTTTTCAAAAAAAAAACTCATATGTATGCTCTCTTGTGAGTAAATGCATTTATATGATCTTGACATATTTTTGTGGCTTGGCTATGCTTAATTTGTGGTTGGATAGCTTATTTTGATCATATGGGGCCAAAGGCTCATTTGCCATCATGAATGTTTAGCCCCCATGCTTCATCTTGTGGAGGGGCATAAGTTCCTTTTTGTCGCAAAGACATTTCATGTACCAAATATGAATCTGAAAATGAAATGTAAATTGCTTGGAAAATGTGCTCCCATGTCATATGTGCTTATTTTTATAGCTTTGGGTGCTAAACCATTGCATGTTGCTGACCAATGAGAAGTCTCATATATAGAAGTAAGCACATGGCTCGGTATGCTTTGACATGACATGAGGTGCTTGTGGGTGTTTATGATGGTCTTATGCTTAGAATGGTTGTCCTAGCATGAAGTTTGTGTGGCTTTGCCATTTTGATATGTTTTGATCATGTTTAGGACTTTGCTCATGAGAGGGAACTTTTCGTAAAAATGCTCAACTCTATCTTAGCTTCGTCCAATGGCTGTGAAACTTGGTGATCTTGTAGTTTTTGTCCATACGAAGCTATCGAGTATCTCACTTGCTCATTTGGAGGTGTATAGCATGCTATGTTGAATTTTGTCTATTTGAGAAGCTCTAGGTTGAAATTTTCCTAATTTTGGCTTGATTCATGCATTGTCAACAAGGGGGAGAAGTTTGAGCATGTTTTGGCCTACTGAATGCATTTGGAAGGTTTTCAGGTGGTTTCGAGCCATTTCTGGGCTCTGTCTGTCACTGGTCTGACCGGTTGAGGTCACCGGTCTGACCGGTCAGAGTGCTGGTTCTGTTCATTTGTTGGGCACCGGTCTGACCGGTGGTGCTGGCCGGTCTGACCGGTCAGAGCTGAGCTGATGCAGCTACTCTGTTTTGTCAAGTGGTTTACATGCATTCGTCCAGGGGGAGTTGCATTGGTTCAAAGAAAGCTTGCATGTGTGCAGGAGGAGCTCTTTGTAGTTTTCGAGCTTTGGATTGGTGGTTTGTGCTCTTTGTTTGAGCATGTTTTGTCTCGGATGTGTCGAGCCGTTGCCCTTGCCTAAGGGGTCCGAGACTTGTCTTCTTCAAGTGATCTTTCTCATTGCCTTTTTCTTTGGTTTTCGATCGCTTGTTGGAGTTTCTTTTAGTCGTTTCTTTTCTTTTTCTTTTCTCTTGGTTACCAAAACGTGTGTGTTGTCAATGCACTCATCAAGGGGGAGATTTAGAGCCATGTGTGGTTCGAGGACCGGTGGATGGTCGCTTCCTGGTGTGATGAGTGATTGACAACGTGGTGTGAACTGATTCTTAGCTAAGTATTACAGGTGCAGGTTGCGGCTTGACTGGTGTTGGTGCAGGTGAAGAACAAGTGCGAAAGGTCGTTGTCGGTGAGGCCTCCAGGTGTGGAGAAGACAAGTAGGCTTGGTTCGAGGGACCCGGTGGCCAGCGGAGTCGAATGCGGGCCGCATGGTGGTAAGAACAGCAAGATGAAGTCATGGACGGTTTCTTGGTTGAGCCTCAAAACCAAGGTCGAGCCGGGACTACGTGGGAGCCGAGTCATGAGTGGTGATTGGCGGAGGCTACACCGAGTTCGCGGGGTTTCCAGTGGTTCACCAGAAAACCATTGGGTTCCTTGGTTGATCCACAAAGCCAAGACCGAAGAACCGAAGACGGAGGTGCAGCAGCTCCAGACCGGTCTGACCGGTGGGTACCGGTCTGACCGGTGAGGAGCACCGGTCTAACCGGTGTGCGACGACGCAGTCCGGAATCTTCGAAGCGGAGGACACGCGTCAGGATCGCAAGGCTTGCGTCGAGGCTAAGCAAGTTTGGGGTCGCTGGGCATCCGTCCGATGGTGCGAAGACAAAGACTTCCAAATTTGCCCTTGAGGGGCATGTATCCCTAGTTAGCTAGTAAGGGTATTTTAGTCTTTCGGCTGCCTCCATATAACCCAAGTGGTGAGAGGATGGCAGACATCTCTTGGAACCCTAGCTCATTTGGTTTTCCTATTTTCCTTCCTATTTTCCTTAGGATTTTCGTAGGACTAGCTTGAGAGCTTCATGGTGAGATCTTGTGAGAGGGAAGGATGATCGGGCGGCAAGCTAGACCTTGTATGAACCTCTTTGGTATGTATAGATGATTCGGCGTGGTTCCTCAAGGCTTGGTTGTGTCTTTCCCGTTTCTCCTTTTTGGTGATTTTCGGAGGCTTTTCTTGGCGAATTTCTTGTGGCGGTTTTGAGACCTTTCTCTTTGGGATTTGGTGGGGGATGTATGCATGAACCCCTCGTGGTTCTTTTCCCTTTGATTCCCCTTCCAAATCCGTGAGTAAAGGGGCTCAATTTTGGGGTTTTCGCGGTTCTAGGGTTCGTGGTGTTCTTGGCGGAAATCCTTCGATTCCTCTTGATTCAACGAGTTTTGGTGGACCAAATCTTGGCTATGGAGTGCCCATGAGGTGTTCCTACTATCCCCAAAGTCTTGTGCGAATCCGTGGAGCGAATCGGGAGATCGGGAGTTGGATTTGGAAGAGTTGACCCGCGGGCGCTGTTCATCCCGAGTTGCCCAGGCGTGACCGGTCTGACCGGTGCTCTTGACCGGTCTGACCGGTGCGAGCCCCTGGTGGGGTTTGTCTCGGGGAACTGCTGTGTTCGTGTGGTTTTGTCCCGTGGTCTTGCTGTCCAGTTCTTGGCCCGTTTGGAGTTGTCTTGCTAGGCTTTGTGAGGGGTTTTCCTTCTTGGCAGGTTGTTCTTTGGTGGTGGTTTTTGTTCCAGGGCCTAGAGGAGTCACTGAGGCTTCCTGGAATTTTGCTGTGCATCTGCTGTTCGCCACCGGCCTGACCGGTAGAGCCCACCGGTCTGACCGGTGCCATCGGTCTGGCCGGCAGGAGCCATCGGTCTGACCGGTGTGGCACAGACAGCAGGCTGCTCAGTTTTCCGCTGTGCGTTTTGGGGTGTTTGGTTCGTTTGGTTGAGTTGTTGGTTCCTAGGACCAGTAGCACTCCAGTGGCTACGTGGTCTTGACCAACTTGGGCAGTTGAGTCGGAGACGTGTGTTGGAAGCCGTGTTCATCTTGTTGGAGTCTCTATCTCCTTCGAGAAGAATTTTTATCGGCTCCCATTCACTCCCCCCCTCTCTGGTTCGCCTTTTCGGTCCTTCAAAAACCAACCTGATCGGCTCCACGGTTACCCCTGCCACGCTGCACAGGCCCCTGGGGGAAACCGGTCTAACCGGTTCCCGAAACCGGTCTGACCGGTTTCGCCTGGGCAGCTCCCTGAACAGCAACTCCACGCCTAGGAATGTTCCTATCTCCCCAAGCTGGTGCATTGCACACCACAGCCTCACACCTAGGTAGTGGCATTCTAGGCTCAGGTACACCATGAGAAGGGCGGTACCTATCCTTGTTTGCCCACTCCTTTGCCATCCTCTCATCCCTCTTCTTCTTGTGGCAAAACTCTCTCTTATGACCATCCTTCCCACAATACTCACAATGAAACAGGACTGGTTTAGGCTTAGGTTGTGGCTTCTCTTCTTTCTTTCCCCCAAAGACATTTCCCTTGTCACTCATGAAGGTTATGGGTTTCTGGAAGTTATCTGTCTTGGGAGGGAAAACTGGTGGAGCTGGGGTAGTGTCAATCTTGTTAAGGAGATGGTTGGGTTTGGGAGCAAACTTGTTCTTGGGAGTGGTTTGTGGTGGAAGCTGAATGTCACCGACTCTCTCACTCTCTCCACTCGACTCTCCCACTTTCTTAGCACCCAAAGCTTCACCATCAGCACGCTTATATGCTGCAATCATGACGCCCAACTGTGGCTCATGACCAGACAACTAACCCAACATTTTTCTCAACTCATCATTCTCATCCTACAAACGATCAACATAATGTGCAAGCTCCATATTCTGGACAGAATTAACTTCACAAGTAGAACAAGCAGTAGCAATGGGTGATTTCAAAGCAGTCTCAAGAGAAACAACACGATCATGTGACTCACTCAATTTAGCATGTAAAACAGGACAGGAAGCACATGCACCTAGCAAGGAAGACCTAGACTTCAACTCATCCAATTCAGACCTAACCGCATCTAGTTCCTCAAGCTTGGAGGCATGTTTCTCTTTCAGCACATTCAAATCAGCAAGAAAAGCATCACACTCATTGCACTCAACATCATCAGAAACAACAGGTGTAGCCTTAAGAGAATCAATTTCTAGCTTAGCATCAAGATTCTTCGACTCTAACTCAGCTACCCTTTCTTTAGCATCCTCAAGCGAGGCTCTAAGATCTTTCCTCATTTTCTTAGCCTCTCTAAGCATATGATCGCGATTATCAAGCAAAGCTACCAACTCATCGTTCTCCTGACGCAAGGAAGAGAGCTCATCAGTTACCTCATCTTCGGAGTCGGAGTCCGAGTCGTGCTTGCTGCTCTTCTTGCTTCCAGAGCTTGTAGCCATGCCGCAGAAGTCGTCGCCGTGCGCGAAGCAGCTGAGACCGTTGAAGTTCTTGGACACGTGCTTCTTGTTCTTGCGTCGGTCATCATTGTCGTCGCTGCTTGAGCCTGAGCTTGATGAGGTGTAGCTGGAACTGGTGTCGACGTCGCTCGCACCCACCATCGCTCGAGCCTTCTTGTTCTTGTCGTAGTGACCGCTCGTTCTTCTTGATCTTCGTCCATCCTTCTTCTTGTGCTTGTCCTCGTGCCTTGAGCGGTGCTTGTTCTAGTTCCTCGAGCGGTGCTTGTAGTCGTTCTTGGGCTCGATCTCTTGCGGACAGTTCGCGACGAAGTGTCCCTGCTTGCCACACCGGTAGCACGTTCTCGGACCTCCTCATGTGTTCATGCGGTTCACGTGCATCCTCTCGAACCTCCTCGTCAGCAGTGCAAGCTCTTCCTCTCCAAGATCCTCAAACTCCTCATCTGGCAAAGACATAAGTGAAGACATAGAATACATCCGCGAGGATGGGTTAGCATTAGTCTTTGAACCAGATCCAGAAACCAGATCGAGACTATGAGGGTCAGTCGCGCTCTCGGTCTTGTTTCTCAAACCGCGATCAACGTCAGAAGACTTCAACTTAGAGAAGAGATCATCCACGGTGAGGGTCTCATACCCAGCCGACTCCTGAATGGCCTCGACCTTTGCACCCCACACAGATGTATCAAGTGAATGCAGAAGCTTGATAGCGCTGTCATGATCTGTATATGGGAGTACGGTCACATTGGCCCTCATGTTGTTTACTATGGTAGTAAAGCGGTGGAACATCTTGTCAATTTCCTCACCGGAGAGATGAGTGAAATTCTCATATTCTCTCCGGTAGGTAGCGAACAACCGGCCCTGAACTTGGCTGTTCCCAACATGAGCAATCTTCAACTTGTTCCACACCTGACACGCCAGCTCCTCTCCATACACCCGATCGAATTCGGTTTCACAGAGAGCGCGAAACAGGTAGTCAACTGCCTTGTTATTGGCATCGTACATGTCTCGCGAGCCTGGAAGGAGAAAGCTCTCGGGACGGACATAGGTGATGTCAACCGTCACGTCCCAAAGGAGATGTCCTTTACCACGAAGAAACGCAGCCATACGTCTTTCCCACATCGGGTAGTTCTTGCCATCAAAGTGTGGAGGACCTGAACCCCGATCCTGGTATGCCATCTTTGGATCTTAGATTGGCTAGGACCACAAAGATCCGTAATCAGCTCTGATACCAATTGAAGGACCGGATTGGCGACCAAAGAGGGGGGAGTGAATGGGAGCCGATAAAAATTCTTCTCACATGGAGCAAGAACTCGGCCTATGTCCCGAACTCACCTCCAAATGTCCACACACACGGATTTGCTAAGATCATGTAGTCACTGAGATACTACTCACCCTAAGAACAAATCCAAGCACTTCAACAACTCAAGACAACACGCGGAAGCCAAAACACCCTTTGGACAGCAACCAGTGGGAAACCGGTCAGACCGGTTAGGCAAACCGGTCAGACCTGATTTCAGCACTTAGACGCTGGACACGAGGAAATCCGGTCAGACCGATTTACAGGTCCGGTCAGACCGGTTTCGTCCAGAAACCTAAGATGCCAAAATCACTCGCAGTGCAAATGAACTCCAAACTCGACCAAACTTAGATCAGAAGACTTCTAGCACCAAAAGCAACTCTTCCATGAAAACTCAGGCCAAAACTCCACAGGGGCCAAAACCGGTCTGACCGGTTTTGCCCACAAAGCCCCACCCCCGCGGGAAGAACTCCAACTTCACCTCACCCGATCTCCCAATTCACCCAATGGATTCACGTGAAACTTTGGGGAAGGTAGGAGTACCTCATGGGCAGTCCATGTCTAGATGGATCCGTCCCCAAAGTCACCGAATCAAGAGGAATCGCAAGTCAACCACCAAGAACACGATTTTCGGGCTCCAACGAAAAACTCCAAATCGAAGGGTTTCTCCACGAAATCATGAGGGGGGATTACAAACCAAAGAGTCTCTAGGTACTCATACACCCTTCCCTCAACAAGAATCGCAAGGAAACGCCTTCAAATCCTCCGTACGAAAATCCCCCAAAAATGGCTCTGAAAATTCACAAAAGAAAAGGCCACGGGAATCACAAGCAAATCACGAGGGGACACAAAGATGAACTCCAGATCTTCCATACATGACGAGGAATGATTCTTTACAAAGAGGCTAGCAACCTCCCATCATCCTACCCTCTTGTGGATCTTGCAATAGAGCACTAGCTAGCCTATGGAAAATAGAGAGAAGGAAAAACCAAAGGCCAATGCATGAAGTCCCAAGAGTTGGCTGCCATCCACCTCTCTCTAGCTATATATAGGTGGAGGCCAAATGACAAAACTACCCCTAATACATAATATTAATATACACACCCACCAAGGGCAATTTGGGAAGTATTGTCGTTTCACCATCAGGCGGATGCTCGTCGACCGCAACCCCGCGTAACACCCACGCAAGCCTTGCGATCACGCCGCGTGTCCTCCACTTCTCGAAGGTTCCCGGCGCCCAGACCCAGATCCGGTTAGACCGGCTACACAAACCGGTCTGACCGGTTTTGGTAAACCGGTCTGACCGGTTTACCAAACCGGTCCCACCGGTTCTGGCACCTGCAGCCTGCTGAAGCTCCGAGGGCTCGGCTTTGAGGCCCAAACCGAGAAACCGTACACCAGGTGGTTTTATGGTAGCACCACCAAACCCCGCATGCAAGGCACGGCTTCACACAGATCACCGTCACCTTGCACCGGCTTCCACTTCACGACTTCGTCTTGCCGTTCTTGCCACCATGCGGTCCGCACTTGACTCCGTCGGCCACCGGATCCCTCGAACCAAGCTTACTCGTCTTCTCCACACGCGGAGGTCACACAGACACAGACCTTTCACGCTTGTTCTTCACCTGCACCAACGCAAATCAAGCCGCAACCTGCACCTGCAATACTTAGCCAAGAGTCAGTCCACACAACGTTGTCAATAACTCATCACAAAGGAGCGACACACAGTCCTCGGACACACACAGGTCCTCAAAACCACCCCGCCGTCGTGCTCGCACGCGCGCTGCTTCTGTCGTGCCCTGCCGCACCTTTAGACCACCCTTCCTCTTCTTCTCCCATACGGACACGCCCAGCACCGCACACACGCAGGCACGCTCCGGAGCACCGGCCGCCGGCATACCTCCATCCCGATCCACGGCCACACCGTCGTACACCCTCTCCCTGCACGTGCCCCGCCTTCACCCATCCCACCGAAACCACCCAGCCCCGCTTGAACTCTACCCCAAACCGCTTCAGCCGCAAACAACCCGCGCCGGCATCCCTGCTCGATCTCCTCCCCGGCTCCCCAATACCGCCGTCTGGAGCGAGCACCGTACTCCCTGGTACCAAAACCACCTTCCCTGCCCCTCCCCCCTTCCTTCCCTCCCTTTCCGGCCTCATCCACAGAGCGACGTGTCACCGCCGCGTGAGCTCACCGCGCCACCTCACCACGGCCGCACACTCCTTCCCCGACCTATAAAAGGGCACCCCACGACCTCACCAAGCTCCTCACCTCACTCCTCTTCCCTAACTCCACCACACACACCACCATAGCCACTCCTCTCCCGTTCCCTCCTTCCCAGCGCAGCGCTGCTCCTCCGAGGAGAACCCGCCGCCACCAAGCTCTTCTGGCCGAAAGGCTGCCGAAATTAAGCTGGCCGCTACGTCGGAGCCTCTTTAGGTAAGGCTTTTCCCCTTTGCCCCTCCCCAGTTCCGCCGCCGCGATACCAGGGTGCCGCCGTCGCGTCGGTGAGTCTCCAGTCGTGCTCCACCACCACGCACCTTGGTGACCACCTCCCTACCCTCACTAAGCACACATACACACACACGCGTACTCACCTGGGCACAAAACGCCCTCCCGGGCTATTTCCGCTTGCGGCCAAACACCACCGCCACTCCGGCGACGTACACTGGCCACCATGAACCTCCCCTGACCCCACTTCACCCCTCCTAGCTCTGTCGTGTCACGCTAAGCACCTAGGTCCACTTCTCGTCGCCGGGAACCCCCTGTAGTGGTCGGCGGTGAAAGCTCCGGCAAGCTCCCCTGTATCGCCGCCGCGCCCGAGCCTATCTAAGGCGGCGCCGCCCGGCCTCATCCACGCCGTCCCGCGTCGTCCCACCTCCCACCGTTGACCCACGGGCCCGGGTAAAACAGCGTAACCCTGCCGTTTGACCCTTCCTCTCTTTCCCTGCGTGCACCCGGTGCACGTGGACCGTAGGCACACGCGTGCCACACCGGCACGCCACGCCAGCGTGGTTCACCACGTGGCCACCCACGTCAGCGCCATGCCAGCCTCGTCAGCCCCTGGCCCCGCCTGTCAGCCGCAGAGCCGTGGTGTTTTGCTACGGCCACCTAGCATAGTGTACACCAAATTCTTTTTCACCGGCCTAGAAAATCCCAAAAATTCCCCAAAATTCATCAAAAATCCTAGAAGCCCTAAAAACCCTATAAATTCTATCCAATTCACTTTGGAACATTTCTAGATATTAGATTTTATTTTGTTCTTTTCAACTAATAGAAAAGTCCATCTAGTGTACACCAAAATTCCCCTTTTCCTCACCCTTAACTCCAGAAAATTTCTATAAAATCCCTAAAAATACTAGGAGCCTATAGAAGCCGATCCATGTCTTAGACACATGAAAACTCCCTTTGCTTATCTCAAATTAGGTTAAACACCCCCTTCTTTTATAGAAAGGTCCTTATTTTATGCAACCGATTCGATCGTTTCACGTCACGTTCATCACCTTCTATCTTAGGGTCGCACTCTAGTTTCTTAGATCACCTTTTCATCTCCTTAACCCATGTTTTGATGTTTGCTTTGATTGTTGATTGATTTATTCTATATGTATAACTGCGTTACTACAGATCGAGTGTGGTTCGTCGGAAGATCAAGCAAAGCTCAGAAGACGATCGAGATCAAGACAAGGAAGCTAAAGACAACTCTATAGGTTTTTCCCCTCTTTGTATTGAGGCAAGTCCCAGTAACACCCCCTTGATCATACTTTTATCCACTGCTTATTATTAAAATGAACCAAGATATTAAATTGACATGCATTCTGCTTAAAGGACACGATGATCCCGATCTCAACCCAGTCGATGATCGAGCATCATCTTTAGTTTACTTTTTCACATATACTCATGAAAGGATCTCTGTTGATAGAGAGAGGTAGATTGAGAATAATAAAATGAACCTGCTTAAGAGAGTTAGACATCCATAAGGACGGACATGGGAGTATGGGGGCAGCCTCAGTGGAGGATCCTGTCCATGCTTACTCCAGTCATATAAGGATCGGTTGACGGGAAAGTCTTAAAGGCATAGCCTATCGGGAATGCCTGTTTATGTGAGGCCTTGGATCAAACCCCGCTACTGAACCTAGTAAACCATCCTAGGGAGCCATGGTGGGCAATGGATGTGCTGGAGCAGGACCTTTGCATAGTCCCAGGTCCGGCCGGTACGGGTCATTGGGTTTGTTATGGCGCTCGGAATGGCGCGGTGGTATTCTATACCACATTTTTATTGCATATGCAATCTCCCCAGGGAAACTGGACCCGCGAGGCGGTGGTGGTGGTATGACCCCTACTTAGGCCCCAGCGTAGACGTGGATGGAGCTAGGGAATGTTGTCTAGGTGTGGATGATAATGCAGTCCACATGTAGACGTCGGTGGGTATGGTTCATGTGGCCAGTACCGCCAAAGGCCTTGGTATGGGCTGGTAAGACGTATGGGTACAGTGTACGCCTCTGCGCAGAGTTTAATCTATTCGAATAGCCGTGGCTCTCAGTTATGAGCACTCTTGGTAAAAACTCCCGTTGATTAGATAAATCTTGGGTGAGAATGGATAGGGTGAGAGGGCTGTGACCCTTAGAGAGTGATACGGTAGATGCCGGCTCAGTGGGACCCCGGCGGTCGCTGAGTCAAATAAAACTTGGGGACTGGTAGGGGAGGCTACGTGTTCCCCCTCCAGGACCAACGTACTTAATTATTATACTGGCATTACTTTCTGCTTTTCTCTGAAATTTACTTCACTTGCATTAATTTACTTTTATAATAATCAAGACCTGTTTCCTTTCCATTGGCAATCTTGCATATAGACATAGATTAAATTCCTATACATTGGGATTTGCTGAGTACCTATTTTAGGTGCTCACTCTTGCTTCCCTTGTCCTTTCAATTCAGAAGAAAGAGAGAACGAGCTTCGTCGCAGGGGAGGGTCTGCCTGACCCGTTTCCGGACAAGCTGCCTGAGGTAATGGGTCTGCTACGTAGGACTCCGCTACAAGTTTGAGAATTCACCTTTGGTAGAATTCTTCTCTTACCCTCAAACTTCTTGAAATAATATTTTGCTTGCTTTTCCATATATATGATCTGATACTTCTTGTGAGAAGTGCCCGTACCATCAGCCGATCCAGGGAATGGTACTATTGGCAACCGGGCACCCATATATACATATTGAAGTATATAAAAAGGGTGGTCCCCACAGCAAGGGAGTAAATGAGGAGAGAAGGAGAAAATTGGTGAAACTGGGTCCCATGCACAACACCGCGTCAGCTCCTGTTCCAAGATGGACAAAATCGCCTTTTTTCACGTTGGACCGGACTGCTCGTTTCCTCCCCCGATTTTTCCTCATCTTCCCAATCCCGTGCCCTCCCCCCACCCCCACCCCCACCCCCACCCGCAGCCCCGCAGCTTCTCCCACGCACAAGCCCAAAAAATGCGAAAGTTTGGCGCGCTTTGATTCCTCTCAGCACCAAACTCCCGTCCCTGTTCCGCCTACCACCATTAAGCTTGCCCAAGGGTTAGGGTTTGCCAAACTAGATAAATCCATCCCAAATCAAAGCCCAATCTCACACCCTGAGGAAGAAATCGCCCCCAAGCCGTGCAACAATGAGTAGGCCAGACACAAAGAAGAATCAATTGAGATTGAATCAGGCAGCCGGTGAATCGCCCATCACCGCTCGGTCATGGTGCTCGAGATGGTGATGCAACTGATGTTGCTCAAGCCCCCAAGCTCCATCATTTGGTCCAGTCGCTGGTGGTGTTCGAGGAGTTGGTAGTGCCCTAGAAGCCGGTGGTTCTCCAGGAGCTGGTGTTTTTCATGCCATTGGTGGAGGTCATGGTCCAACCGCTGGTGGTGTTCATGGTGGTGTTGGTGCTCAGGTCACTGCTCCTTGGTGGCCAGCGGCGGTCTTGGTTCAAGGATCTCCTAGTAGCTCTGAATGGTATGGAACTGATTTCGTAAGCATCACCGTGGTGAAGTTAGAGAAAAACTTACATTCAGTACAAATTTTACGTTATGTATGAAGTTTGCACATTTTGTATATTCTATAACGTGAGTATTTCATAACTTTTTATTTCCACTATAGTGCTTGAGACAGGAACCAGGGAATAATTTATGTGGATGCTACATCTGTGAGAACATACACCTTTTTCGTGAGGGACAAGGTGGTACCGTCCGATCTAAATGTACGTAAAATAAACCTATTAACAATTAATCATTTTCTAGCTCCTTATATTTAATTGTTAGTGTAACATTCACAAATTTATAAATTACAGATGTGCCAGATTGCCGGAGAACTCTTAGAGAAGGATAGGTTTTATGCAGTCCTAGAAGGTCTCATAGGATTTCTGGTGGACAAGGTGATAAATCCCCATGTAGAATTTCATTACGATGAACATTCAATAGCCGAACCGAGCAGCTATTTGGCGGATCCTAAGAATGAATAGAGGACAAATTATTGTATATATAGTTATTGTATAAATACTAGTTTGATGTGTAAAAATTACTAAGAATTGTATATATAGTAGTTATATTATGCATATACTATCATGAAATATATATGTGACATGCATACCAATACGAGCATATACGTACGTATAGGTATATACATAAGTGAAGCAACAATTAGCATCAATATTAAAATAATTCAGGGTGAAAATAAAATGGTGCTTTAGTCCCGGTTGGCATTACCAACCGGGACTAAAGGATTCATGTGCATGCGCCTATGTGCGCAAGCATGGCGGTCCCTTTAGTCACGTTTGGTAATACCAACCGGGACTAAAGAGTGTCATTAGTTTTGGGTGGATGATCCGGGATTAAAGGGTGTCTCTTTAGTCTCGGATACATAGTCCCGGTTTGATTTTCGAGATCTATATCTCTATTTAACTGGGACTAAAGCCCGGTTTTCTACCGGTGTATATATCCTTCAATTCATTAATTGCAGCTAGGGGGTTTTACCGAGGGGTGGAGGGGTAATACAATCTCTAAAAAACTTTAGCTAGGATTAGCTAGGTTCAGCTACCCAGATGAATAGTTGGTTTCCCTTTAGTTAGGAGTGTTTTAGCTGCCCATTTAGCTGGTTTATTTGTATCCAATATCAGCTAAATTTAGTTAGCTAAACTTTAGATTGTGGATTCAAATAGGGTCTAAATAAGAAATGAAATCATCACTCCCTCATGCAACCAAACAGGCATATGGGAACCCTCCATTACTAAAAACCCAACTCAGACTACTAGAGAACGAGCTATCCCAGACGCCCCATCACTGCCAATTTTCGACAATCCGACGGTGATAACTCATCACCACCGGATTTTTACATGAGCTGACAGTGAAAACTCAAACCGGCTGTTGTTGGTATTTCTTAACGTATGTGAATGGATCCGTAAGCGCACGGATATACCATTGTAGCATTTCACCCGGAGAGTATTCAGGGTATCATTATTTATATTTTTCTCAAAAGATGGCATGGTATAACAAAGTTCATCTAGTATATAACTTAGACAATACGGTCGAGGAGACTAAATACTTGTACAGGGGTAAGATATGATAAATAGTTGAGGGTAATGTGACACACACACTTAGCTAATCTCAAGTTTAATAAAGAATAAAAGAATAAACCAAAGGTTAGTAGGAGCACGGCATACTACCTCATCCTAGTATCTATTCAGCTCCTAGTGGGCCGTGTTCTTGGGCTTCTCGTTCTTGCGTCCTTTTGACCTGATTTGTCTTGGTTGCAGGCCCTTGGATGATCGTGGTTTGCGCCGTGTGATGTTCAACATGTATCTTTTGCGCTTTGTGCATGTTTCCTTCTCTTTGCAGACGTGCATCCCTAGGATGCATATTTAACAATACATGTGGAGCTATGTTATTGATAATAACTATGCAAGTAAGAAATGCTAGTTTTTGTTTCTTATTCGAGTAATGTGACGGTCGGATTTGTGTTATAAGGATCATCAACAGCTGTGATGGGGAGTGTTGGGGATTCGAGGAAGGACCCCACCCTGAGGGCCACCCCCCAAACGGAGGGTCACAAGGGTGGGGAGACTCCCCGGAGGACGGGGTCCCTTCGGGGAAGTCGTTCCGGAAGACACCCCAAGGAGGAGGACCCCCACGGGACGCTCCGATTGGAAGACTCCCGAGCAACGGAGGGACCATGACGACCAGGAGTGGTGCCACGAGCCAGGGGACCCCACCTCCACTGTAGACGCACATGGGAAAGTGTCGTACCATAGGGCAAAATACTAGATTGCCCCTCTGTAACCAGGCGGAGTCCCCCATAATCGTACTGGGGCTGTACCGAGGGCAAAATGGACAATGTACCGGAGAAGGCTCTCGGGGGCTATAAAAGGGGAGGTCGTCCCTATGTAATGGTTGGGTTTTTTTACATTCAACACACTAGTCACTCAGTCCCCTAGAAGCTCTCCTGAGCCTTGACTGTACGGCTCAAGAGCCCCACCGTTTACTGTTTGGGTTTAGTAATCGCCAACAGTTGGTGTCGTCCGTGGGGACGTGTGTGACTGAGAAAAGCCAAGATGGCACCAGCCAAGAAGAAGGGGAAGGTGGTTCTGGAAGCCCCCCGGGACGACCAAGACACCGTTGGGGAGGTCACTACCGGAGCTCCCCCACCCGGTTCCGCAAAAGAGCCAGTGGAGCTCAGGAGAGTCGACCTGGGCGATCCACACGACCAGAGCGAGGAAGACCCGAAAGACGCCGACGGGACCCTTCCTGAGACAGACAACAGCCTCCGTCCTGCGCGAATCAGTGACGAGATGTCCCCAGAAGAGATGGAGGCGGTCAGGGCAGAGAATGAGGTGGAAGAACTCCAAGCCCGGGTCCGTCAAGCGCGCAAGGAGGCGGAGCGACAGGATTGCACCACCGGGAGAGCATCGACCGGGAAGCGAGGAGAAGGGAGGAAGAATACCTGAAGAGAAGAGCAGACGCAAACCAGAGGGCGCGGGAGCTGAAGAAGCTCCTGGAAGAGCTGAAAGCCGCCAAGACACAACGAGAGAACTTCGGGAGGAGTGGATTCGAGCAGCGCCCCGACCCTGAACGGGAATGGAACGGAGCTCCTCCGAAGCGTAACAGCCCCTATGACCCTAAGTCGTCGCTATCGCATGGGCTGCAGGCCCTCAGTTGGCCGAAGTGTTTCAAGATGCCGCAGATCACCCCCTACGACAGAAAGACGGTCCCGGCCGCCTTCCTCATGAGCTTTGAAGCCGCCATTCAGTCCGTGGGGGGTGACGAGTCCACCATGGCCAAGACCTTCATGATGGCCATCACCGGAGTAGCGCGCACCTGGTACACCACCCTAGAAGTGGGGAAGATTTTCTCTTGGGAACAACTCTGGGAGGTGATGCTAGAAAAGTTCCAAGGGAACTATGACGACCCTGTCACGTCCGGGCATCTGTTCGCCATGAAGTAGGGGAAGAACGAGACCCTCCGCAGCTTCGTCAAGTGCTACGTGCACGTGAAGTGCCAAGCCAGCAGGCTGAGCGAGCGTACCATCATCGACAACGCGCAGGAAGGGCTGCTGCACGGTTCACTCTGCTCATGTTTATCGAGAAGACCCCCGCAAACGGTGTCGGAGCTGATGAAGAAGATGGAGGAGTACGCTTGTGCCAAGGACAACGAGCTCTGGGAGTGGAAGTGAAAGTACCTCGGGGAGTCCGGTCACTACCACGAAGATCGGAAGACGCGGGAGCGAGAGCGGGAACGCCAGCCCGAGAAGGAGGAACCCCGAAGGAAGAAGGAGCTTCCCCGGCGCCCGGTTCGGGAAGTCCACGCTGTCGAATCCTCCTAGAGCCGGGACGAACGCCGAGACGACAAGAAATGCGAGAGAGTCCTGGAAGGCCTCTGGCACCACACGGAAAGCCGAAACTGTTCGCAGCCGGCGACCACCCACGGTCGAGGGGGTGGACGAACCTACTGTATCATCCACAAGGAATTGGGAGGGCACAACACCAAGGAATGTCCGACGATCACCCCGGCCCAAGCCTCATCGGCCACTCAGAAAGTGGCGACCACGGAGAGACCAATATTGCACACGACCGCCACTTGGACGTCCGCCGCAGCGGTCCCTCCGGGCCCGCCGCCCCCCATGTGGCCTCATCTGATCGAATACGCAATGCCGCCACCCGGAGCCACGGGAGGCGGGGCACCTCTAGGCCCACTGAAGGTCAAAGCTCCTACGCGGGAGGTGCAACACGTCATCAGCTCCCACCTGGTGGTCCTCCCGATCTCCGGAGGGTCCTCCCGCTCTCTGGACATGAAGAGGCAAAGGCGTGCGTACATCCGGGAGATGCATCATGTGTTGGCGGTTCCCCCACCCCTACTCCCAGCATACGCCACCATCCTCATCACCTTCCATGCGAAAGACTGCAACGCCCCTTTCTACCCTCACACGGATGCACTCGTGATCTCAGCCAATGTCAGCAGGGTCGAGCTGCACCGGATCCTCATCGACGGAGGCAGCTCGGCCGACATCCTCTTCAGCCGGGCCTATGACGATATGGGGCTGTCAAGGTCGCAGCTCGTCCGCGCAGAGTCCCCCCTACGCAGGTTCAGGGGGGGTCCATTGAGGCTCTGGGCCAAATCACCCTGCCCGTCTCCATTGGCCTTGGGGGGTTCGCGCACACGGAAGACATCACCTTCGACGTGGTGGACATCCCCTACCAGTACAATGCCATCTTTGGGAGGCGTCTCCTGAATGCCTTCTACGTGATCCTGCACCATGGTTTCCTGTGCATGAAAATGCTCGAGCCTCAGGGGATTATAAAGGTGTTGGGAGACCAGAAATTGTCCCACCTGATCGACATCGGAAGAGCTCCGGGACAAAGGGAGGTAAACGCGCTGCGTCCCGGGTCGGAGGCCGAGGAGCCCCCCCCCAGAAACCACTCGCTATGTCCCGAAGGCATGACGGGGGGGAGGATATCAAGATGGTAGCTCTGCGGGAAGAGCTCCCCGACTAGACGATCCGGATCACCAAGACCCTCCCGGCGGAGCTGGAAGGAGAGCTTCTCGCCTTCTTACGGGAATACGAGGAAGTGTTCGCATGGAGCCCCGCGGACCTCCAAGGGGTGAGCCGGGATCTCATCGAGCACCAGCTCCGCATCGACCCAAAAAAGAAACCGCACAAGCAAAAGGTGCGGAAGAAGTCCACCGAAAGAAAGGAGGCCGCCAAGGAAGAAGTTTGGAAGCTGCTGGAGGCGAAGGTAATTCGGGAGGTTGTGCACACAGAGTGGCTCGCCAACCCGGTGCTGGTGAAGAAGAGCAATGGCAAGTGGAGAATGTGTATCGACTTCACCAACCTCAACAAGGCATGCCCCAAGGACAACTTCCCTCTATCCCGCATTGACCAGATCGTAGATTTCACGGTGGGGTGCGAACACTTAAGCTTCCTCGATGCGTACTCCGGCTGTCAGGACTGGATGGCGGAAGACGAGGAGCCTCACACCAGCTTCATCACCCCGTTCAGGATATACTGCTTTGCTCGGATGCCCTTCGGGTTACGGAACGCGGGCGCCACCTTCACGCGGCTCGTGCAGAAGGTGTTCACTGATCATATCGGGAGAAACGTGGAAGCCTACGTCGACGATATCGTGGTGTGCAGCCGGAAAGAAGACGACCTCTTGGCGGACCTCCGAGAGACCTTCGGGAACCTTCGGTGTACGGGAATGCGCCTTAAACCAGAGAAGTGCACCTTCGGGGTCCAGTCGGGAAAGCTATTGGGGTATCTGGTCTCCCAAAGGGGCATCGAGGCGAACCCACAAAAGATCTGAGCCATCAAAGCGATGAAGCCCTCGGCCACAGTGCAAGAAGCATAGCGACTGACGGGATGCCTTGCTGCCGTTGAGCATTTCATGTCCCGTTCGGCGGAGCGCAGCCTCGCCTTCTTCAAGGCTCTTCGGGGGTCCAACCCATTCAAGCGGATGGAGGAACAGCAGCAGGCCTTCTGCGACCTGAAGAGCCATCTCGAACACCCCGAGACGTTGGTTAGCCCTACCCCGGAGGCCCCTCTGCTCCTGTACATCTCCACCTCTCCCGCAGTTGTCAGCGCCGCACTGGTACAAGAGGTCGTCCGGGAGGGGAAGCGGGTACAAGCCCCAGTATACTACATATCGGAGGCACTGGCAGGGTCCAAGTTGTGATACTCCTAACTCAAAAAGCTAGCTGCGATACTCTGAACTCGAAAAGCTAGCGTACGCCATCGTCATGGCTTCCCGGAAGCTCAAGCACTACTTCATCGGTCACCCGATAAGCAAGTGGGCAGCCGAGCTGGCGCCTTACTCCGTAAAGTTCGATGGCAGAACCGCCATCAAGTCCCAGCCGCTCGCAGACTTCATCGCCGACTGGACACCGCCAACAAAAGAGATGGAGATTTCCCGGGAAGAACCAGAGTGGACGGTGTCCGTCGATGGAGCATGTGGCTCCTCCAGAGCGGGAGCCGCCGCAGTCGACACATCTCCATCGGGACAAGAGCTTCACTATGCCACCCGACTTGAATTCCCTTGCACCAACAATGTGGCGGAGTACGAGGCAGTGATCCTGGGACTCCAAAAGGTGGCCGCTCTGGGGGCCAGGAGAGTGTGAGTCCAGAGCGACTCCCAAGTGGTGGCAATGAAAGTAGAGAAGGAGTACGCGGCGTGTGAGCCGGAGTTAGAGGAGTACCTCCGGGTTGTCCGGAGCCTAGAAAAGAAGTTTTAGGGGTTCACCGTAACTCACATCCCCAGAGTAGAGAATGTGGCGGCCGATGTTTTGGCCAAAGCAGCAGCGCAGGGACAGCGCATCCCTCCGCAGGTTTTCTTCAGTGTTGTCATGATGCCTTCCACCCGTATGATTTCCGCCGTAGAGGGAGATCACACGACCCGGGACATGGCCGTTGTCCAGTATACCGATTGGAGGGTGCCCATCATCGCTTACTTGGAGGAGTGTTTTCACCCGGAGGACTAGGTCAAGGAACGCTGGATGTTGCAATGCTACCACGGCTACAAGCTCATCGGAGGAGTGCTATACAAAGCAGGGGTCAAGGCCCCGCTGCTGCACTACGTGGACAGGGAAGAAGGGAGGCAGCTCCTGGATGAGATCCACTCGGGGTCTTTCGGAGCACACGCGGCGTCCCAAAACTTAGTGGGGCAGGTCTTTCGGCAAGGCGTCTACTGGCCCACGGCGTTGGCCGACGCCCAGGACCCGGTGCGTCGCTGTGACACCTGTCAGCGTATGAGCAAGATGAGTCACCTTCCGGCTACTGTGCTCCAAGCCATAACCCCTATTTGGCCGTTGGCCTGATGGGGATCGACATCATCAGACCGCTTCCCATAGCCCCGGGAAGCTTCCGATTCGCGGTGGTCGTCGTCGAGTACTTCTCCAAGTGGGTTGAAGCGGAGCCCATCACGTCCATTAGGGCGGCCAACATCGTCAAGGTCTTCTGGAGAAACGTGGTGTGTCGCTTCGGGGTCCCTCAGGAGCTCACTGTGGACAATGGCAAGCAGTTTGATTCGAAACGTTTAACGACATACTGCGAAGAGATTGAGACCAAGGTCTACTTCGCTTGGTCTACCACCCCCAGTCCAACGGGGCTTGTGAGCGGGCCAACGAAAACATCTTCTCATCACTAAGCAAGTGCATCTTCAGGGCACCAAGTGGAATGTGGGTCGAGGAGCTCCCGAACATTCTCTGGGCACACCGCATGTCAGCAGCCCGGCCAACAGGGTTCACGCCATTCAAAATGCCATTCGGAGAGTAAGCGGTGACACCGAAAGAGGCCCAGACCGAAGCGGCTGGCGCTCTTCCCGAAGTATCACAAGGAGACCAAAGCCTGGCAGGATAAGAAACTGAAATGTCGCGCATTCTCCACCGGCCATATGGTCCTCCGAAGATGGAGGGATGCCGATTTCCTAGGGAAATTCAAAAGCAAGTGGCAGGGCCCATACCTGGTCACGGCAGCACCCCGTCCGGGAGCGTACTGCCTCATGTCCCCTGATGGTGAAGAAGACCCTCATAAGTAGAATGCCGACCTCCTCGTGCGCTACTACCCCTGATCTCCGGAGGAAACGGGAGATCTGGGGACATATGCGGGGAACAAGGCTCCGCAAGTTGGGCTCCACAACCTTTTGATTTCTTTTGTCACTTGCATTTTGTTCTTTCCTTTCTTTATGTAATAGGGTGCCGTCACGAGGCCCGGGCCAAAGGCGAGTCGCATGGGGTAGCCACAGTGGCCACTTCCTGGGATATGACCTACATTTGCGTTATCTGCCGCCGGCTTCACCACATGCTCTCCCCGATCCTGAAGTTTCTCTATTTTTCTCGAAGCATGCTGACAGAGGGTCCGGAACACTGGCGCTGCACCATGCACGCGGCTACCAATCCCAGAAGCAAGGCCGCTTCCAATGGGCCACGGAGGTTGGCTCAGAGCATCGGTGCAGCTATGCGCGCTGCCTCCCGATCCCGAAAGCAAAGTTGCTTCCAAAGGGCCACGGGAGATGGCCGGGAGCCCAGGCGTAGCATCGCACGACCGCCTCCCAGCCGGAAGGGACGCCTTTCGGAACGACAAAAAAAGAAGGGGCTTCGCCCTCGGAGTGTCGGCGTGGCATTGCACGTCCGCCTCCCGATTCCGGAAGTAAAGTTCCTTCCGAAGAGCCATGGAAAAGGGATAGGAGCAATGGCGTAGCATCGCACGCCCCCTCCCGATTCCGGAAAGCAAACCTCTTTCCGAAGGGCCGTAGAAAAGGGCTAGGAGTACCGATGTGGCTTCGCACGTTCGCCTCCTGATTTCGAAAGCGAACCTTCTTCCGAAGAGCCATAGAAAAGGGCTAGGAGCGCCGACGTAGCACCGCACGCCCGCCTCCCGATTCCGGAAACGAACCCTTTTTCCAAAGAGCCACGCGAGGTGGCTAAAGGGCTAATCACCCTTGAGCGCGGCATCGTACGATCCACCCGCTCCAAACTGGAGGTATAACCCTCCGAAGAGCCTCAGTTTCCCAGGCTAAAAGGGTTTCATTCACGGAGCGTCGGCGTAACACCGCATGTCCGCCTCCCGGTACCGGAAGTGAACTTTCTTCCGAAGGGCCGCAGAAGACGGCCAGGAAGGAAGGCATAATGCCGAATGATGACTTACCACCCAAAGGGGACGCCTTCTGGGAGCCTCGATGAGGCCAAAAGGGCTCTAGCCCCGGAGTACTGGCATAGCTTCGCACGACCGCCTCCCGATCCCGGAAATGAACTTTCTTCCGAAGGGCCACGAGAGATGGCCGGAGGAGATAATGCGTGACTACAACCTAGCCCAACAAGCCTGACATGACGTGGGTTTTGGGCCAAAGGGCTCCGCCACTGGGGCCCCCATTTTGGCAAATCAAATGCACCCGGCTACCATACAGGACGGCCCAAAGGGCTCCCTCCCCCAATCGGGGGAGAGCCCGGGAACGATCGCGCGCCCAAGGGACACCCCAAGAAGGGGCAACGGATCATTCGGCCGGAGATGTCCCGGTGGTAGCACACAGAAGCGCCATTCCGCGCACAGTAGGAAAGGCTCTTTTCGTCAGCACATCTGAAAAATGAAGGGCCAAGAGAGCGATGCCTCCCGTGAAAAAGCGTAGGAATGACGAAATGCTTTCGGCAACTCAACTGGTTCTTATTTATTTCGATTAAATCCCTTGTTACAAACTACGGAGAACAAAGCGGATGGCCGCCGGAAGCGGCCGCGATACAAGAGGAGAAGAAGACAGAATAAGCCCTCTGCTACAAGTGCGGCAGAAGAACCCGGGAACAAACGCGTTCCTCGCAAGCTTCCTTGTCGCACTAGGGCAACTGCACCATGCGGCCTCGCAAGCTTCCTTCCGGCATCCGGAACTCCCGGAAGAAGGATGATCAGGGCGTCGATGGGGCAGACCGCTGCTTCTCCCCTCAAGATGCACCTTTCCGAGAGCAGTGCTGGTCGAAGGTGTGCGGGAAACATCCCCAACAGGCTCGACACCCACATGCTCCCCGAAAGTACGCCAGTCTTTGCCAGCTTAGTTCTAGCACCAGAGGAACACACATCCTCCCGGAGGACCTTCGGGATGCCACACAGGCAGGCATCGCCGAGTATTAGAGGCCATGACCTCGCCAGAAGACTCGACGCTACAAAGGGCACGGCCTAAGTGGGCAGGCCGTATGGCCTATTTATAGGACACACGATGCGCTACACGACACGCAAGCCACGCCGGCCGGCTTAGGGCAGAGCGGTCCTAGCCACAACCGGGCGACACGCGGCACGGAAACAGGCAATAACTGACTCAACCTTTCCATTTCTATACCCCACAATATTTCTATCTTTTTCGGGTTTTCTCGATAAAAAAAATAAAACAACAAAAACGGGAAAGAAGAATTTCGTCACCGGTACAAATCATCCCGGTTCAAGTAATCAAGGAAGGAGCGCCGACGGCAACCTCTCCCGCGACCTCTCGGGGCAATCACCCGACCAACACCAGAAGACCGCCCGCCACGGGAACATCTAGCACCTTGATTCGACGACTCTTCGGAGCGGGACCGGCCTTGCATGTCCACAGCATACGCCTCCATCGTAGTGTGCTGCACCACCACCACATCAACCTCCAGAGCGGTGAAGTCCGTGGCAGCGACGTGACGAGCAAGCTCTGCATCCGCGGCAATTCTGGGATCCACTGACTCGCCATCATTGTCAGACCAGTCACCCGTTGAAGAAGATGATGCAGGCTCTTCGGGTATGACCCCCTTGCCCTTGTCGACATGAGAGGTCCCCATTGCATCGCCACGCGGAGAGGATGCCACAACAGAAGGGTCGGCTGACTCAAAAACCTAGAAGCAGAATCACGATAAGCACCGGCTAGTGCTAGCCGTACGAAGTCAAGACGACCGCCAGGTCCCGCTCCGGGGCAAGGAGGGGAGATGACCCCCTACGCCGAGGGGTCCGACCAGAGGGCCGAACCTTCCGCGTGTCGGGAGTCTTCCGAAAATCTAGTCCCCCAGTGTAGGCCCCGCGGCCGCTCATAAAAGACGGGAATCTCAAGAGAAGAACAAGCTTTGTTTTTCTGTGTTTAATTATTCGGTCTCGAAATACAAAGGTACACTCCATAGTCACACCTCGGAATCAGAAACAACGCCCGGGGATGACTCTCGTGCCTCCGGAGTAGCCTCAAAGCCGTCGAATCCCTTGTCAAAGTGACTCTCCGTCTCTACAGGAGAAGCCTTTATGGGGGGGATCTGGTGTAGGGCTCCCCTCGCTAGTCGGGGGAGCCCCGAAGGAAGAATAGCCGCTCCCCCAGGGAGGGGGGAGCAGCAGAAAAGGCGAAGGTCGCAGCATGTCGAAAAGGCGACCGCACTCCTCCACAAAGCCTGAGAAGTCCTCTTCAGGAGGCCCCTGGGAGGTTGGATGGACAGAACGGCATTCCATCCAAGCCGACCAGTCCCGGAGGAAGTCACCGCTGATGAATATCCCCCGGAAGATCAAACCTTCTGGGAACACCTCCTCTTCTGGGGGCAACGATAATGCGGACAGCCAGGATACCCCCTTTTGGATCGGGGGACGTGACGAGGTGGGAGGCCCCTCCGGGCGGGCGCTTTGTGGCCGCAGCGTGGCATCTGGAAATATATAGAAGGCACATTCACCGACGTGAAAAACTCTAAAGAAAGTAAAGCTCTGTTTCCACTCAAAAGAGGGGCTGCCCCCAAGCAATCACATTCCGGGGGTGGCTCCAGCCTTACAAAAGCTTAAAGGGCTCCTCCCGGCGGAGGAGGAGCTGCACAAAAGAAACTAGGAGAAAATAAAGTCCTAAGGTGAAAGAGGCTGACGGGAGGTTTCAAACCTGGGAATCATCCCGGGAGTTTCTCCCTCCCGTTGCCGGAGAACCTCCGTCCTGGGTCCCTCTTGCCTGCGCCATGGCGGTCGCCTGGGCAGCGGCAACACCCAGAGTCCGGGACAGCCTCACGCCGTGGGCATTCCAGAAGCTGTTGAAAGCAGTGGAGGTGGACCTCACAGTCTTGGAGTCCTGATGGAAGGTCGCCGCTTCTGTGGGGAGGTCCCCAACTGTGTCCTTGACCTGGGACAAATGATCGCACCCTACCCGGGAAAGGGTGAGGAAGGATACCAGCCACGTGGTCTGGGCGCACACCCCGGCAAAGCTTTGAACCCCCTTCGCAGTGAATGGGAGACCCTCCCGCAACCAGGCCAGGCTGGCAAAGAGGTCCTCCGAATCATGGCTAGAGAGTTCCAGGTCCACCCCCAGCTCCGTCAGGACGGTGGCCAGGGCCTCCGCGGCGTCCCAAGTGGCGGAAGCTCCCTCGGACCATTGCGTAGTAATGGAGCGGAGCTCGCGTTCTATCTCTTTCTATGCCTCCTTGGCTGCTGAGGCCCTTTCCTCCGTACTAGCCTAGAGCTCCTCCGCCTGCTTCTCCGTGCCTCCTTGTCCGCTGTGACTTGAGCTAGAGTGGTGTCTAGCCCCTGGATGCGGTTGGCGGAAGACGACGCTTCGGCCGAAGACTCGGAAGCCGCTGACTTAGCCAGAAGAGCAACCTGCACGCTGAAAACAAGTAAGAATGCAGGTCGGAGGGGCAAAACCGATAGGGTCCGGAACAGCTGCCGCACCCCTAGGACTGCACGAGGGTCTACCTTTACTCTGAAAGCGGCCAGCACCTCCATCTTCACATCAAGGGGCGTTGCTCCGTCAACGCCCGTGCAGACAAGAGCGGGAGCCGGTCGGCAAGCGCGGCGAAGGATTCTCAGATGGTGGGACTCCCGACCAAGTCCTCTAGAGAAGCGAGAGCGGCGCCCGGAATAGATCCCTAGAATAGACCCTTGGCGGGGATGGGGTTTGGCGGTCTCCTGGTCGCCATCGCTCGGGTCGTCCTCCTCATCATCGGAAAGCCTCTGCTCACCGCGCTTCGGGGAACCCCCGGTGTCTGTGAGGCACGAAGGAGGAGCCCATTCGCTCAGATAGGTGGGCACGGGGGACAACACAACGAAGTTGGGGGAAGCCATGCACTTACGGATCTCCTCATGTTCCTCCTCCACCTCTTCCTCCAAGCCGAATTCCACATCAAGAACCAAGACCTTGAAGTGGGGAGCCTGTGGAGGGCCGGAGGAACCCCTTGCACGGGAGGCCCCTTGGGACGGGACGCTGCGAACAGGAGGCACCCGGAGGGGGGCAACAGAGGACCCCTCCCGATGCGTGCGACGGGAGGTCCTCTTGGCGGGTACCTTCACGTCCTCGTCCTCCTCCCCCTCCTGCCCCGGTTGTTCTTCGAACTCAGACACGGTGTCGCCAGCGCCCCTCTTCCTTTTCTCAATGGGCTTGGGGCGCTCCGGGGTCGCAACTCCCCGGAGGAGGAGGATGCGGTTGATCCGGGCGCCCAACACGGGAACCGCCCGGGCATCATGCTCCCTCTTGATATAAGGGCCCAGCAGCCGGACGGCCTGGGCCTCGATCTCGACGAGGGTGAGGGCTGCATATGAATGGGAAGGCAAAGGAGTCAGCCCCGAAAAGGGGGTGGTCGGAGAAAGAAAAGAAAAGAAAAGGGGGAGGGGGAGCTCACCAAGCAGATCCCATTGCAAGCTGCCTCGAAAGAAGGTGTCCTCACCCTTCCGGCGCACGGGGTTCACGCCCCCCCCCCACCTCCACAGGGAACGCCCAGGCCGCGCTCACTGGCCAGATCCCGGCTGCAAGGAAGTCCTCCACCTGGTCCCGGATGGCAAACTGGCTGGCCACGATGCCCAAAAGCCTGATCCAGGTCCGCAGGGTGTCGTCTATCGGGACGACAGGCTTGGTCTCAAACTCTGGAGGCCGGCAGGAGGACACCAGATCGTTGCCCGCCGGGACGGTCTGGTAGAACCACCAGGTCACCTAGGCCGTCTCCATCCGATCCTTGTAGGTGTGCCCGGGAACAACGGCACCCTGGCGGGGGTTGAGGTAGACGCTACCATAGCAGATCTCCGTCTTCACCCTGTCATAGCAGCAGTACTTATTGCAGACCCCCGCATAGTGAAGGTGCGCGAAGGCGCGCGCTGAAGGCTCAGCCCCCTCCGCTCGGAACGCCCACTCGAAGGCGCCAAGGCGCACCACTGCATTTGGGGAGAGGTGCTGAATCTCCAGCTTGAATAGCATCAGCACCTCCCGGAGGAACCCCAAGCAGGGAAAGCGGAGACCACACTCGTACTGCTCCACGAACACGACGACCTCCCCGAGGCGGGGGGCCAGAATCCACTCGCCTTCCGGGTAGCGGACCAACGCACGGTCGGCCACCAGCCCCCGGGAGTGAAGATCATCCAGGAAGGTTGTGTCCACCACGCTCTGAGGTAGCTCTCGGGAAAGGGGATGCTCCGCCTTCACTCGGTGAGTTTTCGGAGCGGTGGCAGATTCGGTCGCCACCTTCTTAGCGGATCCACCGGCCCCAGGAGCGGACCGCTTCAGAGCCATGCCGAAAGAAGGTGAAGTGGAAGAAGATGCGGCAGTCGAGGGTGGCGATGGGGAAGCCCCGGGAGGGAAGGCGCCCAAGGCTCACTGAAGCTTTCAAACCCAAGGGGGCAGCGTAAGGAGGCGCCGCGGTGCTGCGGAAACCCTAGAGAATGGGGAGGAGAAGGGCGGAGTTACTGCGGTAATTTATATAAGCGGCCTTACCCCCCGCCCTCTCTCTCTTGTCTTGTCATGGGTCGGACCCCAAGAGGCGCGGTAGGGGGCGCCCCAAGGACACGTCAGCGCCGAGCAAGGAGCGCGCGCGCATCGCCGCACGCGGGCTGGGCCGGGCCCAGGCCGTCCCGGAGGCACCCACAGTGGCCCCTTAGGCCCAGGCTGGCCTAGGCGAAGAAGACGGGTCCACCGTCGCCATGGGAGGTAAAAGCAAGATGAAGGCGCGGGATGCCCCCCAGGGAGCGGGGCGCCCGACTTCTCACCCCAGGAGGCCTTGCCCCCAGGGCACCAACATCCCCCTCGTGGCAAGGCTCCAAGATAGTCCCGAGATTCCCCCTAGGAAGTCCTGACTCGCGGGAGGAGCTGAAATTACTTGTTGGATAGAACATGCCCTTCTTCCTCCTCTAGATGGAACATGCCCTTCTTCCTCCTCTAGATCTTCCCCACCACCGCACGTCGCCGACCTCTCTCTCATCTCGGTGCCTGGCTACCCCTCGGCCACCGCACGTTGCCTACCACCTCCGTCGCGGCTGCCCCTGGGGCACCGTCGCCCGCCGACCTCGTCCGTTGTGGCCCCCTGGCGCGCCGTCGCCCGCTGGCCGCCTCCGCCACGGCAGCCCCTGGCGCGCCGTCGCTCGCCGGCCCCCTCCGCGGCTGCCCGTGCCGCGCTGCCGCCCGTCTCTGCCCGACAGCCCCTGACGTGCCGCCGCCCGCCGGCGGCCGGCCCCCTTCGCCGCTCCCTCCCATCCACGATGCGGGCCGAACCTGACTTCCCCTTCGTCCGTGCCTTTCTCTATGGTGTCCTTCGCCGGCTCCTTCACCGTCACCAAAGCCGGCGCCGCCTCCTGTCCACCGGCCGTCGGAGCCACTGCAACGGCGCGGCGGACTTGAACAGAGGAGCCACAGGAGGTTGAAGACGAGCCCGACATCCGGGTCCCACCCGCCAGGGGCATTTTTGTCCGTTCAGTTGGGGCTGGAGGGAGAAATGAGAAGAAAAAGGAGAGAGTCCCTAGTTTTGAAGCAATTCGCGTCCTTGGTGTCAGTTTTTGAAAGGCTTGCGAATTAGGTGTCAAATGGTGTGAGGCGCTTGTATTCGGTGTCATTTTTTGAAATTTCTTGCAGTGTAAGGGCACCTTTAAAGTATGGTAAACAAAATATTGCTAAGGCAAGATGACGTCACTAAATCTAATCTAGCAAAATTCACTCTAACGTGAGAAACAGTTATCACTCTTTATATGGGACGCATGTCAGAATAAACAAACATGCAATGCTACTTTTCTCCTCTTTCCTATGGCCAGCAGTCACACCTCCTGACAGATTTTCCCTCGCACCCGTTGCTTTCTCCGGCTCCTGGTGCTTCACTCGCACCTCTCCGAGTAACTGCTCTAGCGTGTGACACTGCTCTAATTCATTTCTCTCTTCATAGCACCACCTAAAAACTAACGTTGCAGCTGCCCTAAAGCACCCGATCCCATAGACGCATTTATTGCATAGGACCACCTTTACCTGCACATTGGAGAAGCCCTTAGCACATATAAAGTTTAGCACTTTCACCATTAACACTCTCGTTTGGTGGCACATGGATAGAGCTAAAGTCTATGAAAAGTCACTTTTGCCCCCTTTATCTTCTCACCTCCCCTCCCCCTCTCTCTCTCTCCTTTTGGTCTTTTCATAAGGCATTAGCACCCATTAGCTCCTCCCCACCAGCTAATGCATTCTGCACTTTTTAGGATAGGTTAAAGTTTAGCCCTCCAATTTGAACGAGGTAATGCATAAATTGCATAAAGATCCTAAATTTTAGTACTTTGACTCATTAGAACCTGGATCCAAATATGTCATGAACCAATGGAACTGTTTTCTCTCCCGATTGAACACGTAGGTGGAACCATCTAATGAATCAATCACATCCTACCTCGCCCTCCAACCAAATGCTACTTAAAATCATTAGATGGTACTAGCTTATGTTACAATGGGTTAGGACATACATACTTCATTCGGTAATGCTAAGACTCTTGATTTCGGAATAAAAAAAAATAGACGGCTCAAGATATGTTTCAATGGCTAATTTTTGATGTTGCAACTATTGTTTTTGCATGTTTCACAGTGAATGTTGTTGCATGAAACATAGTGTTTGTGTTACGGCAAGAATTTTCCATCCCAATTCAAATGACTTTACTATTCTTTTCATATATTTTCAGTGTTGCACCTACAGATTTTCACTGTTGCTTATGCTTTATTCGAAGTTGCAACGGCCGATGGAAAAATTCCCATCAAACGTTCGGGTGCTAGCACTGCCCAACTTCTTTATGAGAAAACTTGTCACAAATAATAGCATACACTCATTTTTCTATCTTAAATGGCTGGTTCAATTCATTTACTGAGCGCGTTTCTAGCGGATCTCGCAAACTCATTTTTCTTTCTCCAATTGCCTGTTCAATTCCTTTAATCAGCTGGTTGAGTTTCTAGTTGATCTTGCATCAGGTGCCGTTTCCAATGTATTTTCCTACAATTAACTAACTGGATAAACTCATTTTTCTTTCTCCAATTGCCTGTTCAATTCCTTTAATCAGCTGGTTGAGTTTCTAGTTGATCTTGCATCAGGTGCCGTTTCCAATGTATTTTCCTACAAATAACTAACTGGATGGTGCATATACAGCGATGGTCTGATTGTGTGCCTTTGGCCAAAATGCCCGTTGAGTTGTATAATTCCAGTAAGTCCAAACAGGAAAATTAGCTGTTAACCGACGATATTACCAGAGCAATTTCCTTCCTAGTCAAGCAAAAACGAAGCAAAATACTCAAAAGGCAAAACATGCTGTCACGTAGGTTCTTATGTCAACCAATGTATTCAAGCTTACATATATGTAATAAAATTTGCTGCAAAAAAAGTTATTTGGAGCAATAACATTAACAAATTCTGCCAAGCAAAATCCAGTTTACAAGTGTTGCTGTCTGACCACAGTGAAGGTAGTCATACACTCTCTGTCCTCTTTGGTTGGCTTTGCATCATGCAGATCCGGTGAATCACAGTCTAGCCCAGTGACGATATCAAGGGGTGAGCCCATGTAATGTCAGGAGATCTGAGAAGAAAGGGTGGTCTTGTACCAAGACCAATAATTTACCCGGAGGGGGTCACATTTCTGCAGGATACAGCAAACAGTGGTCGCAAGATCAGCATGTACCACTTCAGGATCAGAGTTCCTTATTGGTTCGAGAGTGGCTTTAAGTTCATCCGAAGGTTGCAAACCCGAGCGAAGAAGATCGAGCAGCAAGCTCAAAGCAAATACACAACTCCAATCGTTCTTCAACACCTTGAGACAAACATCAAAGATGCGCTCGTCGGCTACTAGCAAGTTATTCTCGCCCTTGTATAGACCCTTGAGGTATCTCCAAGGGCTTTCGTTCTGAGGGTTTGCTATAATAGCTTCAACTGTGTAATCTACTTCTGAATCTCGCATCACTTTGAGGCCACCAAGAAGTGGTGATCTTGTTATTACAAGATATCTCTGTTGCAAAACAAAATCAACATACTTCAGTGCAAGCTATATAGGTGATCTCAATTAATCAGCAGAAAGAAAAGGCACTGGGAGGCAGGACAAACAGACATGACACAATGTAACCAGCAACGGAAAGTCAAGAATAGTCGCAATCAATTTGTATGCGACAGCAGTCTGCTGCTGTCCAGCTTTGACCATGAAGCTACCTCTGCTGGCCATATGAACATGGTACTGCTACAATAAAATTACTCTCAACACTCTAGTTTATAATATTTTTTCTTATACACAATTATTACAAATAACAGTGAAAAGGTTTACATAGGCCATCATGCAAATTTTTTATTATGTCATACATTTATAATAAACAGAGGAAGTAAATCAGAAAAGTGTAAAGTTCTGCAGACTCATAGGATGAAATTGATATGAAACTAGACAAAAGTTTGAGATGAAGAAGCACACACAGAGCATGACCTGATTCCAAGCTGAATTATTGAAGACATCTTCCTCAAGTAGCTGGTTGCAGTACTGCAGTTCATTCTCCCATCCACCCAATGCTTGAAGAACCCACTGCAACAGTTGTAATAAAGCAATATGTTAGTAGAACAAAGCTTGCACTAGTGCTCATAAGCTCATAGCTTAGCTTAGTACAGTACCCAATTGTGGAATACTATAGGATGTGCATAGTGCATACCAGCCTATGAGACCAAGCATGGTAATTTTTGGCATCAATAGCAAGTATCTTCATTGTGAATTCATGCTCTTTATTTGCAACACCAGGCCCTAATTTCTCAGCAAGCCATCTCTTATGATGCCTGAAAATTATAATTGGACCTGCAGGGTTAATCATGATTTCCGAAAGATGGATAAAATTTAAAATTATGGAAGTCGAGAAATTGCCAATTGTTTACACAACATCCACACCCACAAAATAGGAGTTAGTTTCTGTGAAATACCAAATGTGCTATAAGAATTTTTTTTTTACAATGGAACTCACCAGATTTGGTAGTTTTCTGAATTACATAAGGCAATTTTTTCGACAAAATTAATCTCTTCCAGTAAATCAGAATCCAATGCCTCCAGAATAAGGCGCCTGAAATGCCAGACCTATCAAGTCAAAAAGTTAACTACCAAAATGTTTGATTGATGTCAAAATGAAATACATGACAAACTTAAAAAAACATGGTGGTACTGTAATATAACAAACAGCAGTCCTCTGACAGTAAACACCACCAATGCTGTCCAAGAATAATGTAGCATACTGTATTAAGAGAAACATAACACAGGGAGAAAAGTATGGCCAGGAAGCATCTGTGGCCTTACAGATATATGAGCATGTTTAGTTGGCAAACAAAAAAATTTGGGGTTCCTTTCGAGGCCTATTAGGAGGATTAAATATACATTAATTACAAAACTAATTACACGAATGGACGGGAAATCGCGAGATGAATCCATTAAGCCTAATTAATCCATCATTAGAGATTATTTACTGTAGCATGATGTTGTCTAATCATGGCATAATTAGGCTCGTTAGATTCGTATCGAAAAATTAGGTAGGGGTTATGGAATGGGTTTTGTCATTAATCCACATTTAATACTCCTAATAAGTGTCCGAAGATTGATGTGACGGGTAGTTGGGAAAAAAATCTGGAAAAAAATCCACGACGAAAAAGCATGCTGCGTGAATGATAGACAGTGTCCATATCTGAGTACAGAGTACAGACTATCTAAACCTGCAAGCAGATACCTATTTGTCCACTTTACATGGAAATTGCAACCCTCTAAAACTGGCTCTACCACACCGCTTGTTTCTACCCTCTAGCATTGTTGCATACTCATAACTGGACCATATAATAGTAATGGTTCAGAATTTCATCCATTGTAGCCAGTGAAGCTCATGACCATAATAGCCAGTGAGGTCAAAACTATAACTATATATGGCTCAACGTTTATAGTAGAAATTTATTCTTTCCCTTCAATTTTTTTTTACCTAACCATAAAACTTTAATTTTCAATAACCTCATGAAAATAAAGTAGAGAAAAAGAGAGAGAAGGGCGCAATTCTCACAGTATAGTTGCCGGGATTGAGCTCGATGGCTTCGGCGGTGAGGCGGAGGGCGCGGGGACTGCGCTCGCCAGCGAAGTAGAGGGCGCGGAAGTAGTCCATGACCTCGCGGAAGTCGTCGCGGTAGGCGATGGGGACCACGGGGCTGGGCCCATCGTCCTGCGGTACTGGGACCACGTCGGCCAGCTCCGGCCAACTGCTGGGGCCGGACTTAGCGTGCTCCATCGGCGCTGGGGAAGAAGACGAACCTGCTCAGCAAGGGAGGATGGATCAGAAACGCACCACGACCACGAAGCACGCGAATCAATCCGGGAATCGGGAAAAGGTTAGGGCTCCGTACCAACAGAAGAGATCGATCCCAATTCGGCAATTTCCCGGATGGATCTCCGTTTCACGCCAATCCGAGACTGGTCGGTAGCGGGGTGGGGGAGCGCGCCGCCGCCGCCGTTGGCCACTGATGAAGCCGACTGGTTGCCACCAGCCTCTAGGCTACCTGATGGCTGGTGCGGGGATGCGGGCGGGGGAAGGCGAGCAGGCGAGCTTCGGTTCAGACTTCAGAGCAGAGGCGCGGCCGGCGAGATGGAAGGGGAGAAGGGGCCGCCCGCTATGCTCTGCTCCTGGAAGCTGGGTTCAGGTGGGAGCGGGACCCATAGGTCAGTGGAACAGAACATGACGTCGTCCTCAAACTTTCGAGTCTTTGATCAACTGTGACCTTCTAAAATATTTTTTTATTAGAGAAATTTAAAGCAAACGCGTAGTGAAGATAACAGTCATTTCCTGCTGTACTCCATATACTTCTGAGATTCCTATCAGATCTGAATGCAATCAACATTCAACATCTCAATGGAATATCATCCATACCATTTGAGTCAGCTATCTATCACGCATTTGACTGTTCAAGCGCAGAATTAACAGCACGCTCTAGAAAGAAAATGAAAAGGAAGGGGAACGAGGTCCAGAAAATCGCCAGAAACTGATGTGGAGCAGCTAATATTTACAAAACTGGAGTTTCATTATCCTCTGCGATCTGAGCAGGCACATTGAACTTTTCTTCATTTGAGCTATTTGAAGAAGAATTTCCATATCTCCCTCTCAGGTGGCTCAGAGACAAGGTGCACACCGAATATGCTTTCTTCATCCACCAATGCTCGCAGCTGCCGCACCGCACTGCTTGAACCCATGTAGTTCTTCCTGGCAGCAAGATAAAGCACTCCATATGGCGGCCGCAGGCACTGCAAGAACACCAACAGTAGGATGTGGTATGTAAGCAAAGGTGGTATTTTCAGGACAGATGGAAAATCTGCATAATACATTCAGTATCCATGAGAAGTACAAGATGCAAGGTATCCCAACACAGCTGACTCAGGGCTCAAGTAGACAAATCTAGCATGATAACACCTTAACAAGATAGCCTCCTAATGTTTGGAATGAAAACACAAAGAAACCTGAGCAGCAAGAGGAACATCTCATGTTCTCATTTGTATGTGTTACTGATCTTGAAGCCTATAATTTGTGAAATTTTTATGCCAATTGATAAAAAATCTTATTGACAATGCAACCACAGTCTATGCTAAAAATCAAGGCCGGGTCACTAGACGCACACTTCTTTCAGGCAATATTATACTCCACTTCCTGACTGGCTGCCTAGGAACATTCTTAGTGCGGTAGTGCCAGGATATGATGTCACATGGCAAGAATTTCCCCCAAAAAAATAAAAATAAAAAATTGCATGGACAGCAACAATAGAAATTCATGAGCTAACCTTTTTTATGAGCAAATAGAGGTTTTGAAGAGAGCTTGCAGAGTAAGGGACCTCATTGACTAACACTATGTCATATCCACCATCTCCTGTGCTGGTCTCATTTCCCCTCTCCCAGGCACGACTGCTTGACAGTTTTCTTGATCTTCTTGAGGAAGTTTCATGGCAAATATTGTTTCCATCCTGGCTGTTGCACCCATCCAAAAGGTCATCTTCACAGAACCCTAGCCCTATACCTGAGGATGCATCCACATCGTCCTCCTGTATTATTGACAAAACTGTGTGAAGCTCCTCCCACTCTCCAGCATAGAAATGAATATCTTGGGGTAATTGTTGCTGGGATGGAGTAAGGGGGCTTCCTTGATAGTGATTCTGCTTGTCTTGAGCCTGTTCAAGGTTAGCAAGCACATTCGGTATTGTTTTGCACCTTACTGTTTCAGCACTAGGATCCTGAAAATGCACTGTTGTAGCTCCCTAAGAATGTTTAAAAGGAAGATATTAGTTACTATATCATGATATATAGCTAAGTAAATAGATCTTATACATTCGCCAAACACGGAATTGTGGAAGTGGAACACTACAGGTAATTTTTTGGTGGAATGATAGCTCTGAAATAGAAACTGGCATCATATTAATAAAAAGTAAGAAAAAGAACTACGGATAAATGTGTACCTTCAGGCAAGCAAATATGCCAGGAAGCCCGTATCCACAACCAAGCTGCATAAGGAAAAAGAATTCTTGGAAGAAGTTAAAGGCAATACCACATCCTAGGAAGAAACATTTGTGCATCGCTGAGGCACAGCTCATTTTAAGACCACATTACATGTCAGCGAGAAGCTTATTTTACATGTATAACTATAGTCCTATGCCCAAGAGATTCGATAGCAATGATGGTGTCTAGGGAAGATAAAAGAGGGGAAAAACCCATCAGTCGAATGAATACTACTAAATGCTGATGGCACCATTCGTCTTTTGTTGGATAAATTCACATCGGCTTCATTTTTTGTTTTACTTTATTTACTGGATTGAAGCATTTGAACTGTTGCATAAATAAATCTATTTCAGCCAGAAGTATGATATTTTAACAAATGCATGAGTTTTTATAGGTCTTCACCAAATACGAACTGTTTTTGCATGTAAACATCTATTTAAGCAAGGAAATTTTGTATAAAACTCAAACGAACATGAAATGCTATTGAAGAAAAGCATAGATTCATTTTAAGGGCTACATAGTCTGATGTGAAGAATTAATATATGAAGCATCTACATAGTTATACCTCTAAAACTCGTTTGCTTCTGAATGTCAATAGGCCATCACGGATCTCATCTTTAAGTACATTTACAAGATCAATTGAACTCTCCCAGCACTTCAAAGGTCCTAGAGTAGAGAATAATTACTTGCAGCTGTTAGCGGTATGCATGTATCATGTAGCAAGTAAAGTCATAGAACTAGTGAGGGCACTACATTACCTTCTCCTTTTGATGTTACAATATCAGATTTAGATAGTCCGACAATATCAACTACACTGATCTTTCCCTGAAACCAGTTAACACAAGATCAATCCAGGGATGAAAAAGACATGGAGCAGTTTTAGCATACAGAGTGGGAAAAATTATATCGTTTCAGCAATTAGCCTGTGAGCAGCTCCCAAACAGGCAATGAACATAGATAACTTCAATCACACTCCATCCCCCAATAAACTATAAAGTGCAGTTTAGTTTAAAAAATAGTAGGAATATGCAAGCAACCAGGGAAAAGCAAGCACCTTGAATATATTCATGCCGTGCAATTCAATATTTTCGCCTGCATACTTGTATGGATGAACATTCTACAGATCAATGTAATGAAAGTCAGATCAATCAGCGCACGATATATAACAAAGAGATGATCCTTATTTCTGTTGGGATAGCTTCTCAACGTGCAGGAAATAAAAAGCAACAGGCAGTGTAGTTTGCCATGAGCAAACAAGAGGGCAAAGGGTTGCACCTTTGATGGGACGATTTCAACTGCTGGAGAAGATAGGTGCGGCTCCCTCTCTGGCACAATGTTCACACAGTGGGCTGCAGTCCTGTCGTGAGATAGTAAGCCAGACAGGCACTGCAAGAGCAGCGATGGTGACCGCATTGTGTAGCTTCTGATCTGACTGAAACAGGTGATCACAAATCAGGATGGAACAAATAGCAACAGTGCAAAGTTGAAATAATTTCCCATTTCTGTGCCATTCTACATTTGCACTCAGGATTATACATGATAGTATCATGTCTTCCCATCGCCATCTAAAATCAAGATAATAATCTACAAATCTTAGTAGCTGCATGCCTGCATCCAACATCAGCACAGCAGTCCCCAATAAAGGGGCGAAATCAGAAATGTATTCTTTTTCCCGCAGCACCAAGAGAGATGATTCAAAGTCCATATCATCGAGTAACAAAAAAGAAATCTAAAAGACCGCAAAGCTCTCTGTCAACGCAGAAGAAATCCAAAATAGACAGACGAGGAAACCTTTACTCACTTGGCTCACTTGGAGCTGTTGAAGGCAAGATCTGACCTCCAGAGACTTCAGGAAGACAGTGAGGGATCACAAAATTGAACACGGAAGCCTGAAGCCTAGTTCTTTGATATTATCAAGTGGCAAGAGAAACAGAGGCGAGATCAGAAGAAGGATGGAGCGTATGGGGGGACGAACGGCGAGAGTGAGAAGTACGAACTGCCGCTGCCGAGGCGGAACCGTGGAGCAAATGCTGAAGGCAAAATTAGGTCCTGGACACTAATAAAAGGTGGTCTTTGCTACAACACACTAAGAAAACAGGTCTTTGCCCAAACACACTAAAATTCTATGGCAATTGGGTGCTGGACACTATAACACATATTATAACATATCCTCATCAAAGAGGTATCAACACATTTATAAAAGACAAGTATACCCCTACCCTTTCAAATGAACATATCAGATAGAATAAGAACATGATAACAGCATGTTCTTCACCATGTTCTTCAGCATTCAGCAAGCTTAACACAAATACAAAAGGCAGGTTCATCCATATTTGGATACAATATCGACCCTAATGACATGAGTTAGCAAAAGGGGGTGATTCAACAGGTTTATCAAAAGGACATCACAGATTTGAGCCACATTTTGACTATCTGGATGCTACCAAAAGGCAGGCCCTACCAAAACTATACATGCTACTGATCCAGCACTCCTACTCTTTCTTAGACCTGACAATCTTCAACTTCTTTGCCTTCCCCTTCTCCATAAAGGCTACTGGAGATAGTGTTGTGCATGTAACAGGTTCTATGAAGCCTTCGAATTCCAGTAACCTTTTACGGCTGAAATAGATATAGAAGCATGTCAACAATTATTATAAAGCTAACAATCAGGAAAACATAATTGGAGGACTTATACATTCTTGTCATAGGGCTAGGTGTTTGCACAGGAGTGCCGACTCTAGTTGGTGTAGATGGATTTTGCAACAGCAACGTCTTTGACATACTAAATGGAGAGAGAAAATCAAATTCAGCAAGAAGTAAGAGAATATAGGAAATTTTTGGAAGTTGCATTTGTACCTTCTTGTCATAGGGCTTGGTGTAGAAATAGAGGTGATAGTTCTTGGTGGTGTAGCACTGTAAATTATTTAGACATGCTTTGTTAGTAATCTGCTATGAAAGATATGTTTCAAGCTAGTTTGAGTTGAAAGCTTACAATGGTTCATCAAGTGATGGTTGTTCCTGTACTGGATCAGTAGCACTACTAGATGGCACTACTGTGACATTTTTCTTGGCTCTCTTTCTTTTTGGTTTTGGAGGTGCAGGTGGTGGTGCATCAGATTCATAAACATATTCATTGCATGTTTTTTCTATGTGGCCAAGTTGTTTGCACCTTTTGCATTTTGTGGATCTCTTTCCAGGGCCACCTTCTGCAGCTGATTTGTACCTTCTCTCCCTTGGTCTACCTGCTGCCCTTTTTAGAATTGGAGGCCACAATTTGAATCCAGGGTCAACCTTAGGCCATTGTTTCCTATCTGTCATTGGCTTCACAGACTTTTCATAAGTTTTCTTGAACTTTGCCACAGAATAGTACTCATGAACATAGTCTTCTATATTACAACCTCGAAATGAGGTGATAATACAGAGGGCGTGTGTACATGGCAAACCAGTAACTTGCCAACGCCTACATGTGCATGTCCTCTCTTTAAGATCAACAGTATGCCTCCAGTGAACTAGGTCCCTTGTAACACCTTCAACTTCACCTAAAATTTCAGTTTCAGTACCACAATCTTTGTGTGAATACCTCCAAACATATTTGAGGCCCCTGCTTCTTGCATTAAGTTCCTTCATGACATTAGGTAGGATCTTTCCTTCAAGCTTTCTTGCAATTTTTCTTCTTAAGTACATTTTGTCCATGTCCATCTGTCTCAGCCTGTCCATAAGATCAACTACATGAAGGGATTTCTCATGTCTAACCCAACTGTTGAATGTTTCAGCAATGTTATTTGTGACATAGTCACACTTGCTTGCTTCAGAGAACAAGTGTTGTGTCCAAAGGTGCTTATGAGTTTTATGTATCCACTTCATAGCTTCAGGACATGCTTCATACATTAGATTATAGTGCTCTTCAAATCTGTGGCTTTGATAAGCTCTACATGCTGGCCACAAGTGCTTCTCAAAGACTTCACCCCGGAATCGCTTTTTGAAGTTTGTAACTAAGTGTCTCATGCACTCTCTATGCTCAACCCCATTTTTGAAGACTTTAGTAACAGCTGAATCAATTCCTTTGCCTGCATCAGTTGAGATCATAAGGTATCTTCTTTATCTGAAACAAGCAAGAATAACATTCTGTACAAACAAGCAAGAATAACATTCTGTACAAACAAGAAGGAATTACATATTCACCTCCCAAGTCCTTCCATCCTGCAATTGTGAAGCATGTATACACCACCTGCACCGTTCAGCTTTGCAATGGCCCCTGTACCTTGTTGCCTCACAATAAGGTGCTACAATTTCATATTCACCTTTTATTGCATATTGTCTAATAGCTTTCTTGAAAGTATCACGATTCCCAAAAGTTACACCAACTTCTATTTTTGGATTCTCCAAGTCAGTTGCATGGATAACTGTCTCACAACCCCAATCATCCTCAACAAATAATTCATCCTCCAAACCAGCATAGTCTACATCATTATCAGGTTCAGACTCTGATGTATTAGAAATTGCATCCTCATCATTCAAACCAACGTACTCTACGTCATCATCCACCCAAGCTACTTCAGTAATTTGATGAATCGGTGGCTCTACAAGGGATGAGTCAAATTCAAGTGAAGGTTGTGCACTAGTTTGGTTGGCTGCAGCATCGGTGCTTCCTTGCAAAACACAAGGCATGCTATCAAGTCGGCCAATATCATCGTCGTCGTCTTTTCTTATAACACGCACTTGCACTGAAAGCCTTCTTATATTCCAATACATGTCAATTGCATGAAGCAATTTCTGGTCAGAATCAATCTCTTCATAGCTACGACTCATATTATCCCAATAGGTCACACGTAGTTTTTATTTTGAGGCTAGCTTAATTTCTGTAGCAATTTCAAGAAGCAAATCATTCCAGTTTGTGCAATCCTTGTCTAAAATCTTTGGAAGGTTACATGCCTTGCAATATTCACGACCATCATCATCAGTTAATTTGACATAAGCACCTACTCGAACAGCAAGCCTGTAGGACGAATTGGGATCCATCCTACACATACAGGGCCACAAAGACGAACCGGATGAACAAGGGTAGGATTTAATTTGCAAAATCGAGCCTACTGTTAGCCTAACCCTAGGGGAAACTGACAAGAATCTTACCCGTCGGGAACCCATAGCAGATCGGCGTGGTTCTCGGGGAAAATGTCGCTCAAGAATCGTGGAGGAGGTTCAGGTTCCTCCATCTCCTCCCACGGGCAGGCGCCCCCAACCTGCCACGAGCGGGCGCCGCCGCCGTGACAGGCCGCCGCTTGACGCCCGGCCTCGCGCGCGGCCGTGAGCCTGGCGCAGGGCGGGGTAGCAGCAGCGCTCGTGGAGCCTGGCGCAGGTCGGGGTAGCAGCAGCTGGCGACCGTGCTCGCGGGAGCACCAGCGGCGGCGCACAGGAGAAAACTCCGATCGTTTTGGCCAGCCCGTTCGGCACCAGGGGAAAGAAGGAAAGAGTGGGGGTAATTTCGTCTTTTCGCGTATCTTTCTATTAAAACTGAATATAATAGGAGGCATAGTGTCCAGGACCAAATTATCAAAGAGTTTTGATGTGTTCTAGCAAATGCATGTTTTTTCATGTGTTCTAGCAAAAGCCATCTTTTGTTAGTGTCCAGCACCTAATTTTGCCAATGCTGAAAGGCAAGGCGGATTCGGGACTGGTCTTGGGGCCGAGAAGGGCCGTCGATTTGAGAGAAAACTACTGGAGTGCCACCGCTTGTTTGACAAGGCCTGAAATGAGATGACTTGGCGGCTCGGTTAAAGAGAAACAGGTCGCCGGTATACGGCCCGGCTCATCTCGGCCCACTCTAGCCGTGAGCAGACGTGGGGTGGCGACGCCGAGGCCGACGGGCAGCCAGACAACCCGCGCGCGCCAGCGCCCGCGCCGGAATTAGGCCGGGGATGAGAGGGTAAGTGAAGGTATGGAGGCACCAGGGCGCGACCGGCGGAGATAGCGAGCACCCGGCGTTCGGAGCGCCATGGGTGGTTGCTACTCCGCCATTGCGGCCACCAAGCTGAAGATGCTCCGCCGCGGAGGCCGTGGCGCCGCAGCCGTCATCCCCGTCACGAGCCGCGACATCGGGCCGTGCTTCTCCCCGGACCACGACTGCGACGTCGTCACCGCCAAGGAGAGAAAGAAGAAGGGCAGGAAGGGCAAGAAGCGCGCCTCCATCCTGGGTGACACCGGCGCCGTGGACCCGGACTTCGCGCGGCGGTACAGGCTGGGCGAGGAGCTGGGGCGCGGCGAGTTCGGCGTCACGCGGCGGTGCGAGGACGTCGCCACGGGGGAGGCCCTGGCGTGCAAGACGCTTCGGCGGAAGCGCCTGCTGTTGCGCCGCGTCGGGCCCGACGCCGACGACGTGCGGCGCGAGGTGGAGATCACGCGCCGCATGTCGGAGGTGGGCGCGGGGCGGGTGGTGCGGCTCCGCGAGGCGTGCGAGGACGACGGCGGCGTGCACCTCGTCATGGAGCTCTGCGAGGGCGGCGAGCTCTTCGACCGCATCTTCGAGCGGGAGCACTACTCCGAGCGCGCCGCCGCCAAGCTCCCGCACCATCGTCGAGGTCGTGCAGGTACGGTAAATCGCCGGCCCGTCGATGATCCGCCGTGGATGCGCGGCAAAAAGCATCATCCAACGCCATTCCCGCGCTCATCAATCATGACATGCAAATCCGATCGATGCTGCAGCTGTGCCACGAGAACGGCGTGATGCACAGGGACCTGAAGCCGGAGAACTTCCTGTTCGTGAACAAGTCGGAGGAGTCGCCTCTCAAGGCCATCGACTTCGGCCTCTCCGTGTACTTCAAGCCTGGTACCGACGCCTACTGCATCGCAAGCTTTCCATGCTGCAATACATCATGTTCAACTGAGATCAATCAATGACCATGCGAGGCTCTGTCTGACCGTGCAGGGGATCGGTTCACCGAAGTAGTTGGCAGCGGGTGTTACATGGCTCCAGAGGTTCTCAAGAGAAACTATGGGCCAGAGATAGATGTGTGGAGCGCTGGCGTCATCCTGCACATCCTTCTCTGCGGATTCCCTCCGTTCTGGGGAGGTGACTGCAGCTTCACCCTCTTCACACTTCATTCGGAGCAACTCCAGCAAGGGTCTCTATAGGGGTCTCTACTCCAAAATTTAGAGGTTTTGTGCAAAAACTCAACTCCAGCAGAACCTCCAAATGAACCTCTATTTTGCATGCTCCTCCAAATTCCCACTCCAAACCTCCATTTCTGGAGGCCCTCCAAGTCCCCTTCCAAATGTGGGTCCCACCATTTTTTTCTTTTCTTTATTTTCCTTCCCACTCTCTCCTCCTCCTCCCCCACTGCCTCTACTTCTGCCTCGAGTTCTCCCCCGGCTGCCGCGATGGCGCCGCGGGCACGGGCTCCCCCGCCGCCGCAGAGGAGGCGCGCGGCCAGAGGTGCGTCTGGAGCTCGCGTCGCCAACCATGGAGGGCACCGCGCCCGAATCTCGCTCCCGCGCTCGCCAGCCATGGAGGCCCGCCACGCTCGAATCTTGCCCCCGTGCTGCTCAAGAAGGCGGCCGCCGCCTTCCAGTCCCGCCGCGCCATCGCCGTCCCCGGCAAGATTGACCTCAGCGTGCTCTGCTCGAACTATCAGAAGCGCGTCCTCTTCCCATCGCCCTGCTTCCGTTGCCGGCGGCCGACACCTTCGCGGCCTGCAAAGCGCGCGTGCCGGACCGGACCTCCGCCGCTGACCGCCGGGCACTCCTCCTCCCTACGCACCAGTCCCAAGCTGTAGAGCCGCCGCCTGCGGAGGACACGCCGACTCACCCATCGCCGAAGAAGGGAGCGAACGCCAACGACCGACGTGCGGGCGGTGGAGCTCGCCACTGTCAAGGAGCACGCGGATTTCGGCGGCCGCGCGAGCAGCTGGAGCTCACCGACGCGGGGATGGCGGCGTCAGTTCCAATTCAGGTTAATTCGGCGACGACGACGGCGGCGGGCAGAAGGACCCGGATGTGCTCAAGAGCTGAAAATCCAGCGTCTCCGGCAAGCTGGACGACCTGATCAGGGAGAAAATACGCTCAAGTCCCGCCGGGCGATTGCCATTTCTGTCTTCACGATGTGGTTGGTTGTCTGATTGGAATCTGCAGGTGGAGCTTGGAGGAGATGCGAGGAGTGCAGGAGACGCTGCAGAACAAGGAGCTGGCGGTGCTGTTGCAGTCCTCGAACGTGCACCACGGGTGGGGGTCCCGCTCCCGCTTGATCCGCCGGGCGCCCCCTGTCCAGGCCGGCGTGGACCCACCAGCCGTCGGCCACGGCACCCGCTGCGAACACCAGCGCCTCGCGGGTAGCGCGCCCCTCCGGGAGCACGAGGTGGCCGTGCGGTCGCGGCCGGGCTCGGTGGACGGAGATGAATGGATCACCAGGAACTCGGGTTCACGAAGGTGGACGCAGAGCCAAACTACGAAGGGGATCTCACCTCGATCTGCTGGGACTGCCTCGAGGTCGAGGAGGCCGACGAGCCGGACCGGCCGTTCGTCGTGGGCTCCCCCGGCGAGGAGTTCGAGTGGGTGCCGACGCTGGCGAAGGGAAGGAGGAGGAGGAGGAGAAAAGTGACGGCGGCTGCGGCGCGCGCAAGCCCAGGAGAGGTGCGCGAAGGGGCGAGCGCGGGGCGGCGGCGACCGCGGTGGCGGGCGCAGGGGCAGAGGAGCTCTGTCCGGCGGGATGAGATCCTCTCTGTGTGTGTATGACACACGAGGCCCACATCAAAATAGAGGCCTCTATTGCTTTCACTGCTGGAGTTGACACCTCATTTTGGACCTCTATATTTTGCAGTTGAGCTTGCAAAAGGATTTGGAGGCCTCAATTTGCAGGTTATTACTGGAGTTGCTCTCAGCATTGCTGCAGCCTGCATCCGTGGACATTGCAGGCTGCCGCATTGTGGTTCTTCCTCTTTCACCAACTCACCACCACGGCCGCATTGCGGTTCTTCCCCTGTCACCAACTCACCACGGCTGATGCGTTGTTTCTTTCACAATGTAGATTCCGATGAGAAAATTGCGCAGTCAATACTCTGGGGAGGAATTAACTTACAGAGGGATCCATGGCCCAAGGTCTCCCAGAATGCAAAGGACCTTGTCAAGAAGATGCTTGACCCGGATCCTCGCACACGGTTGACGGCAAAGCAAGTCCTTGGTAAGTGACCTTCAGCTCAGTTGTAAGTTTAAAACTTGAATGGTAAGGACAGAGGGCATGCCATTCCTGGAAAGACATACTAAGAGTTTGCTAACTTCTGGTTCATTATTGGCATTATTCGAAAGGACGGCCTAACAATGCTGCATGCTGAACTATGATCACGTTTCCCTCCTAAAAAACAGAGCATCCTTGGCTAAAAAATGCCGATAAGGCTTCAAATGTGTCACTCGGGGAGATTGTTCGAGCCAAGCTGAAGCAGTTCTCATCCATGAATAAGTTCAAGAAGAAGGCACTTGGAGTAAGTTCCATATAACTTGCTGTTCGTACCCTTATTTCCTAGAAGTACGGTACACTTCAATGTGAAGCATTTGCCAATGATTAATGAAGGTCGTCGCCATGAATTTACCGGTGGAAGAGATTGACAAATACACTCAGATGTTCAATACGATGGACAAGGACAATGATGGTAATTTGTCACTTGAGGAGCTGAAGGAGGGCTTCCGGGTAAACGGTCATCCTGTTCAAGAGGACGAGCTAGGAGAAAGAAAAAAGAGACAGAGAATCAGCATGTGAATAGTTGTGGATGTAACTGTTCATAGCTGATCAGCAATCCGCAACTATTTAAGTGTTGGTTTCTCTTTTTTGTTTCTCCTTGCACAAGTTTTGGTTCAACCTCAAGTTTTGCACGATGATAGATGCTTACTTGTGCTATCCATCCATATTTTTTGATAAATTTTTGTGCAGCGGTTTAGACGCTACCATGTTTGGAAGCACCATAACCTGTAATAGCACTTGATATGTTCTCACACAGCCTTCACCTTAACAAATGTAATCACAACAAATCTTTCTAATAAGGAATGCACACTTTTTCAGGCAATGAAATAGTTCCATATGAAAGCCCAAGGCCACCTGCTGGGATTCACCGAATTGTTTTTGTGCTATTCAAACAGCAAGCACGACAGACAGTTTATGCACCAGGATGGCGGCAAAATTTCAACATCAGAGACTTCTCAGCAATTTACAATCTCGGAGCACCAGTTGCTGCATTATACTTCAACTGCCAGAAGGAGAGTGGTGTTGGTGGCAGAAGGTAGTACAGAAACTTTCTATTTATAATAAAACAAAAATAGATGTTAAATAGACACTAAAGCACACAAAATCTGAAAGGGCCCTCTCTCTAGGTAGAAACCATGACAATAGCTGTCTCATAATTCATTAACGTGATAACATCTAATCCAACACAAGCACAAAGTCTACAAAGGTTGAAGTATCAAAATTTTGATGAGGAGTACTCTAAATCTAAAAGAAATATTTTATTTCCCATAACATAGTGAACAGATTTAGAGCTTAATTTCCTTGGTTAGAACATGTGCTTTTTAGGAGAGGAGTGTGCTTTCCTAATATTCTGCAGGCCATAATCAAGCTATGTATCTTAAGTTGTGTCTTCAGCATTAATATAATAGGGTTCATCACTTACAAAAAGAAAAGGCTCTAACAACCCATTTAATGATGAACAACTATACTTGGCAAGTAATACCGCCGGACCTATCCCTCTGTTTACTCATATGAGAAATCAGGCATGCTGTTATAGGAGAATAGTTCCTTTTAAACATTCTCAGTTCTTAATGATATTCTATGGGTGGTTTAACAGGTTCCTGGGATCAAGCTGAAGTACAGATACAGAGAAACATCAACAAGGCAGCACCATTCACAATTCAGAAACCAATACCCACATAACACAGTTCAAAGCATATGAGATGTTAGTTTACAGTTAAGCACTAGGCTCATATGAACAAACTGGCATTTGGAGGTCATCCTCTGAAGTCACCCACCTCAATAAAATATACGATTTCATACTATCACTTAGTATGAGAAAAGGTGTTCAGTTGCAAGAAATCACTGGGGTTCCAAATTTCAAAGCATAGGGCACTTCGATGTTCTAACTACGCGTGCTCAAATAGCACGACAACTAGCAGATTGGCCCAGGTCTCCTGCTGACGGCCTCACCACCACCCAGCGTCCATTCCAACGACGACACGCCATGCAACGCGTCTAAGAAACTCAACCGCCAACCGGCGCAACGAACGAAGTAAGCTTTGGACGGTGCGTCCCCCACGCCTCAATCGGCGGTGGCGAGTGAGCTCGCCGTTCGACACCGCCGCAGCGATGCCGAATCGCCAAGCACTAAGCCCGTCAGGGAATCCCGAGAGAGAGAAGAAAAGCGAGGGAATCGCGCAGGAATAGGGACCGGAGGAGGTACGTTACCGTTGAGGGGAAGGGGATCACGGCTCGACGATTCGACCCCGGCCGAGGCGAGCGGATGCCGCCGTTCCGGCTGCTCCTGGGGAAGGCGCGCGGGCGGCCGGCGTAGGAGAGGCGGAGGGGGAAGGCGCTGGCTGGCGTCGGTTCGTGTAGTACCGGGCTTATCCTGCGTGGAGCCTGGGGTGCTGGGTTTCAGGGACGGGACAGGGGCGACGGTGGCCAGTGGCCTCCCCGCGCCTACGGCGCCCACGCCGACGAGGAGGTGGGCAGGTGGCTCGTCACCGGGGAGGGAGTGCGAGCGTGAATGAATGGGGGAATTTTTTTTATATATTTTTTTTATAAATTTTGCAAAAATAAATATCGGTTTCAAAAATTTGCAAAACTATACCCGACGCCGTGGGCAACAGCATTTGGGACCTACCGCCGTTGCCCACGGTTGTTGTAGGTGCTACAGTGTTCCTACGGCCGCTGTAGCAGTTCTAGCCGTGGTGTGCAACGGCGTCTGAAACAGTCTCTTTTGGAAAAATCATAACTTTTTTGTATGAACTCGGATGGAGATAAACTTTATACGAAAATTGTAGCTTACGGTGAGATCTAAAACTTTGTAGTTCAAAGTTTTTTCATTTGAAACCATCTGCAGGCTCAAATAAATTGTGTCAGTCATTTGAGCATCAAAATGAATTCAAATACACACAATTTGATCTACAAAGTTGTAGATCTTGTCGATATGTACAATTTAGGTGTAGAGTTTACCTCCATCCGAGTTTATATGAAAACGTTACGAATTTTTGAAGATACGTTGCCAAGTGAAAAAAAACTATCAAATTTTCGATATGAACATAGTGTTGATTATTTGAGCATCAAAATGATTTCAAATGAAAAAAATATGAACTACAAAGTTGTAGTTCTCAACCAAATCTACAATTGTCGTATACATTTTATCTGCATCCGAGTTCATACGAATAAAATACGCTTTTTTTAAGATATGTTGTTAAGAGTAGAAACATTTGTGTCGATTATTTGAGCCTGAAGATGATTTCAAATGAAAAAACTTTGAACTACAAAGTTTTAGATCTCGACGAAAGCTACAATTTTCATATAAAGTTTATCTCCATCTAAGTCCATACAAAAAAGTTATGATTTTTCGAAAAGAGGCTGTTCCAGACGCCGTTGTCCACGACGGCTGGAACTGCTACAGTACCCCGCGTGGGTTACTGTAGCAACTCTGTGGGCAACGGCGGTAGGTCCCAAACGTCGTTGTCCACGGCGTCAGGGGTATAGTTTTGCAAATGTTTGAAACCGATATTTATTTTTGCAAAATTTAAAAAATATATATATAAAATAAAAAAATTCCGAATAGGGGGGTCGTGCCTTCCGGAAGGTAGATAAGAGAGCCAACTATAAGCCCAATAAGGTCCATCAACTCCTTCTTCTTCCTCCCACCTTCTTCCCTACCACCCCGCTGCCTCCTTCTTCTTCCCTGCCGGCCACCACTCCCGCCGCCTCCTCCACCAACCTCGGCCGGCGGCTGCCGCGCCGCCCGCCCGCCAACCACCGTCGCTGTCCTCCCCCGCCCTTCCTAACCCGAAGGGATCTCTGCCCCTGCCGCCGGTCACCGGCCCACCGACCATCCAGCCCTGCCCAGCCAGCGACGCTCCCGCGCCGCCTCGCCTCCGCCGCCGGCCGCACTGAAAGGACCTTGATGCCGCCTAGAGGGGGGTGAATAGGCGGGACGACCAATTAAAACTTTTCCCCCGAAAACTTGTTCTGTCAGGCACCAACCGGTCAGACCGGTTGCCTTGACCGGTCAGACCGGTCCTGGCTCTCCTGTGCAATGGTCACCGGTCACACCGGTTACCCTCACCGGTCAGACTGGTGTGGCACAGAGCAGACGCCAACCAGCCCAAGTTCCTCTTGGCTTCTAGCACGGATCAAGAGTATAGGTGCTTCACAAGCAAGGTAATAACCCCTGCAAACAAGAAGCACACCAAAGTAGATCGAAGCGGAAGCAAATAGAAATATGCTAGAAATACAACAAGTGAGGCAAACCATAAAGGAGACACAAGAAGTTATTTCCCGGAGTTCACTCCCACTAAGGAAAGCTACGTCTCCGTTTAGGAGCTTGTAAGGAATTCGAGTTTATCAACAAACTCTCTCACAACAAGCCGGGTCTCTTTCAACCACTTTCCTCGGTTCCACTAAGGGGATCTTTTCCACGAAGAGGCAAGATCGCAGCCCTTACAAACTTGCCGCTGCTCACCACAACCTTGGGAGCTCGCCGGCGACGCCTAGCCGTCTAGGAGGCAAAACCTCCAAGAGTAACAGATGCTTCAATACTTCTAGACGAGAATCACAAGTGCTCAAGCTATGGAATGCTCTTGTTAGCTCGCAAAGGATCTCTCAAGCACACTTACTCAACTCAACTCAAGGATATGGCTTGAATCACACAAATCTCACAAAGAGATGGTTGAGGAGTGCCACAAAGGCTATGGCTTGTCAAGAATGGCTTTGAATCACAATGGGAAACCCTAGAACCAGCAGCACTCCACTGAAGAGGACTTGGGGTATAAATACCCCACTCCAAGAAAACTAGCCGTTAGTGCACGGGGACAACCGGTCAGACCGGTCACCGGTGTTCGAAAAACTAGCCGTTGGGCCCAGCTGACCGGTCAGACCGGTCACCCTGACCGGTCAAACCCGAGATAGCCCCAAAACCCTTATTAGCTCACCAACACTTCTCCAAGGAGATGAAGTGGCTCAGGATAGGTTAGAGGGACTGTTAGCACACTCACGGTCACTCAAGGCTATTTTTCTCACATAGGTTTTCTTAGAGCACTTTTGTAAGTGCAATCAAGTCCTAAGTGGGTTTTGGTGATATTAACAACACAATTAAAGGACTAATGAGCTCTCTAGTCTATGTGACAGGACATAAACACTTCTTGGGTGCAAAGGGAGGATTGGAGACCCCTACTTTTAAAAGGATGACTTGCCAAGGCTCAAAGTGAAGGTTTAAAATTCAATTTACTTTTGAATTTGAGTATAGGGCAAACCGTACTATCAAGAGGGATAATAATGGTGGTTTGGGTGGAACCAAGTGCATGAAAATCTTATCAAAACCAAAATATTCCCAGCCACAAAAACACCTATCAGCTTGCTATCTTTTCTCTGTGTTCCAGATTCCGGAACTTCCGGGTTTTTCCCGGAGGTTCCGGACTCTCCGTCTCAGCATGCTGTCTGTGTTCTGTTGCTCCAGTTTCCGGAAGTTCCGGGAAATTTTTCGGAAGTTCCGGATTTCGCAGAAGACCGTTGTAGATCTAGATCTGGGAGTATTTATACTCCCCCCTCCCCCAACGGCCATCTACTTCTCCCCTGCGCCAGCAACAGTCCCTGGAGCCCTTCTCTCACCTAAGCTTTGACTCCCACCTACTTGAATCCAAATCCAACCCTTGCATTCAAGTCTAGTGTGATTCCTTGTGAGAAAGAGCTAATCCCTTCACTCTCTTGAGTTCTTGTGCACTTGGTGAAACCCTAGCCTACTTGGTGGATCTATTACTCTTGGAGCTTTGCTCCTAGACGGCTAGAGGTTGCTTGAAAGCTTTCAAGACTTGGTGTGGAAGCTCCAAGAAGTTTGTAATTACCCCTTTATGCTAGTGGAACCCTCCATCTATCACTTTGGTGATAGGTGTGAGAGAGGAGTGGATTGAAAGAGATCCCAAAGCCTTTGCGGCTTACCTCAACAACGTGGACGTAGGCTAGCCTTGGTGGCGAGCTGAACCACGGGATAAATCGGTGTCTTATTGCTTTTTGTTATCTACTTATTGTGCTTGCTTGTTCTTGGTTGCTCTTCTTTAGATCTATTAGGGTTTGCTCTAGATCTACTCGATTCTTGTGCCTTAGGGTTATACTTGTTGTAGATCTTGTTCTTATAGCTTGTCTAATCCTTTATCTTGCTCCTAGGCTTGCCCTTGCTCAGTTATCCGCAGCTAATCTTGTGTAGATCCAATTCTCAGAAGTTCCAGGAAAATACACTGCTGTGCATTTTCCCGAAAGTTCCGAGGAATTTCCCGGAAGTTTCGGACTCTGACAACAGCTTCGCAAGAAAAAGTTAAAATTTGTTTTGCAAGCCTATTCACCCCCCCTCTAGGCCACTTGCCTTGATCCTTTCAATTGGTATCAGAGCTTGGATCCTCTCCAACACCTAACCGTGTGAGGAAATGGCAAGTGATGAAGAAAGACGTGAAGAGGAAGAAGAATTTGAAGACATACCAAGTGAGGAAGATGGCAATGCATCCGAGGTAGAAATCAAGTCTACCTCAGCCCTAGAGAAGCATGACAAGCTCAAGAAGGTCTTGAAGGAGACCTCCAAGGATTCTAGCAAGAAAAACAAGAAGGAAGAGAAGAAGAAAGAGAAAGAAGAGGAAAAGAAGAAAGAGGACAGCAAGAATGAAAAGAAGAAAAAGGAGAAGGAAGAGAAGAGAAGAAGGAAGAAGGAGCCATCTCCACCTCCATCATCATCCCCATCATCATCTTCAAGTGAGAATGGAAATGGAGATGATGAGTACTATGGTGCAAGAATGCCAAAGAGAACACTAAAGCCCAAGCCTAAGTCCAAGAAGGCTTATGAAAAAGTATCCTTTAACTATGATTCTTTGAGTACTTCTAAGGACAACATCAATGTGCCCGTTGGCAAGTTACCCCTATTTGATGGGACTAACTTTGCTAAGTGGAAACACTTGATGAAAGCCTGTCTAACCGGTTTACACTTGGAGTTGTGGAATATTGTGTGTGTAGGTTTTGAGGACCCCGAAGATGACGAGAACCTCACACCACTTGATTGCCGCAACATAAGAAGAAACGCACAAGCTACAAGCATTCTCCTAAGTGCTCTAAATGCTCAAGAGTACAATAGAGTGAATGGATTGGAGATTGCCAAGGAAATATGGGACACACTCCATATTGCTCATGAAGGGGTTGACAAGGTAAAGAAGTCCAAGATCAACATATTGATAGCTCAACTCAACCGGTTCTCTATCATGGAAGGAGAAGAACCACAAGAGCTATTTGATAGATTGATGATCATAGTTGGAAAGATTAGAGGATTGGGTGGTGATGAGTTGGATGATCACTATGTTGTGAAAGTATTGTTGGAAGCATTTGCACCTAGGAACCCTATCCTTGTCACCTTGATTAGAGAGAAGAAAAGGTTTGAAGAGTTCTCACCAAATGATGTTCTTAGGAGAATTCTTACACATGAGCTTATGGACATGGAAGTTCAACAAAGAAAGAGGCTTGGAGAGCTAGAAGCCAAGATGAGCAACTTGAAGGTCAAAGATGTTGCTCTCCAAGCCAACAAGTCAAGCAAGCCCTCTACTTCATCTAAATCATCCAAATCCAAATCAAAGAAGATTGAAGTAGAGAGCTCCACAAGTGACTCAAGTGAGGATGAAGATGAAGGCCCTCAAGTAGAGATAGGAGACGTAGCCTTATTCATAAGAAGATATAGAAGTGGCTTAAAGAAGCAAGGTTACAAATTCTCCAAGAGGAAGTATCCCAACAAGCAAAAGAGGACGTGCTACAATTGTGGAAGCACGGATCACTTCATTGCGGATTGCCCAAATGAGAAGAAAGAGAGCAAATATGACAAGAGCAAGTATGACAAGAACAAGGGAAACTTCAAGAGGGAACAAAAGCCATATCACAAGAAGAAGAACTATAGTGGAGAAGCTCATATTGGCCATGAATGGAACTCGGAAGATGAAATCTCAAGTGATGAAGAGGAGAAGAAGGTTGCAACCGTGGCCATCAAGAACCTCACCTCTACATCAAGGCTATTCAACAACTTGTCCGATGATGAAGGGAGTTCAACCATTCATTGCCTCATGGTTAAGGGTGAGAAGGTAAAACCAAAATCCAAACCCTCTCCTCCACCTAGTGACGAGTCGGAAATAGACTCTAGTGATGAATCTAGTGACGAAGAAATTGATCAATTAGTTAAAAACATGGATAAACAATCTAGAACCTTCATGACTAAGTTAGTTGAAGAACTAGAGAAAACCCAAGATCTTCGTATAACGGAAAGGAATGAGATGGAAGCTTTACGCTTGGAACTTAACCAAGCGGAAAGTCTCATTCTTACTCTCAAGGAGGATCTTGTTGCATCTCAAACTCAATGTAATTCTCTCAAGACGAGGAATGAAGAGCTTGAGGAGCAATATAGTCTCCTTTGTAGTAGTACCTCAAATCCTACAAAGGTAATGGGTGACTCTAGTGCTTCTACTAGCAAAGGTTGTGACAAATGCTATAACATTGATCTTGAATCTTATGTCACTAACCTTGCCAACATGGAAGCTATGAAGAAGGAAGTTGCTAGACTCACCTCACTCATAGCTAATGGATGCATGAATGATGAGAACAAGAAAGAAAAGATGCAATTTAAGAAAGGAAAGATGCCCGGTAACAAGGACGGTCTTGGACATGTCAAAGGTGGCAAGATCGGCAAGAGGGACATCATCAAAGGTCAAGAATGCATCATGTTCGTGAGCAAAGGGAAGCTTAGAGAAGATGAGTACTTGCTGTATGCCCAGATCTCAGAGGTTCCGGGCCAGAAACTCGGAAGTTCCGGAGTCTGGAAGCCTCGGGCTGCACAGACTGCAAATGTCGGAAGTTCCGGGAAAAAGTCCGGAGGTTCCGGAGTCTGTAAGGACAGCAATAAGAAGAAGCCCAAGGCTCAACCCAAGCTTGTTCCCAAGGTATCTAACACTTATGTGCAGGTCAAGAACAATCCTATATTGCCCACAAGGAACAAGTTTGCTCACAAGAACAAGACTCATGCATCTACCAATGATCCACCTAGCAATGTGTTGAGGCGCAACAATCTTGGTAAAGTTGTTGCTACGTCTGTTGGAAATCAGTCCAACATATTTGTGAAAAGATCTATATGGGTTCCTAAAATTTTGGTTGCTAACGTTGAAGGCCTCAAGTCAAATTGGGGACCTAAAAGAAGGACCTAAATTGTTTTGTAGGCATACTCCTCCGGTGGATCAAGTTGGGTGCTTGATAGTGGATGCACACATCATATGACCGGAGAGAAGAGTATGTTTTCCTCATACCTCCAAATGGAAGGACCAAAAGAAAGAATTGCTTATGGAGGGGATGAGGGAGGAGAAGTCATCGGAGTCGGTGACATTCCTATTTCTCAAAAGCATTCAATTACTAATGTTTTACATGTTGATCCGTTGGGTTACAATCTATTATCGGTCTCACAACTTAGTGAGATTGGTTTTGATTGTCACTTTTCGGATAAGGGTGTGTCCATCATAAGAAGGGAGGATTCCTCTATTGTCCTTATGGGCCGGTTAAAGGGAAGGCTTTACCTAGTTGATCTCAACAAAAGTGAAGCTCCACCTAAGACTTGTCTAGTGGTAAAATCTAGCATGGGTTGGCTATGGCATCACCGACTAGCCCATGTTGGCATGAGAAACTTGACCAAACTTCTAAAAGATGAGCACATCCTTGGACTAACAAATGTTCTTTTTGAGAAAGATAGGATATGTAAAGCATGCCAAGCCGGAAAGCAAGTAGGAGCACCTCACCCACCAAATAGCATCCTCACTACATCAAGCCCATTGGAGCTAATCCATATGGATCTATTTGGACTGGTGGCCTACATAAGCATTGGAGGTAACAAGTATGGTTTGGTCATTGTTGATGATTTTTCTCGCTTCACGTGGGTGTTCTTTGTGTATGAGAAAAGTGAAGTTCACGGAAAGGTGAAGACCTTTATAAGAAGAGCACAAAGGGAATTCGGGTTGCCCATCAAGAAAGTGAGAAGTGACAATGGCTCCGAATTCCGCAACACAAATGTTGAAGAGTTTCTTGATGAAGAGGGCATCAAGCATGAACTTTCCGCTCCTTATACCCCTCAACAAAATGGGGTGGTTGAGAGGAAGAACCGGACACTCATAGAGATGGCAAGAACCATGTTGGATGAATACAAGACTCAAGACATATTTTGGGCCGAGGCTATCAACACGGTTTGCCATGCCATCAACCGCCTCTACTTTCACAAGTTCCACAAGAAGACTTCATATGAGCTTATCACCGGTAAAAGCCCAAGGTATCTTACTTTAGAGTCTTTGGGTGCAAGTGTTTTAATCTAAACAAGAAGCCCCGAAGCTCTAAGTTTGCACCAAAAGTTGATGAAGGTTTTCTTCTTGGTTATGGTCCAAATGAGCATGCCTATCGAGTTTTCAATCTAACCTCCGGGAGGATTGAAATCACAGTAGATGTGACGTTTGATGAATCTAACAGCTCTCAAGTGGAGCAAGTTGATCTAAATGTTGTAGGAAATGAGAAGCCACCTTGTGAAGCAATCAAGCATTTGGCCATAGGTGATGTTAGACCAGTTGAAGCACAAGAGGAAGATGATGAACAACTCCAAGCTTCAACACCACTCGAAGGGCCAGATCTTCCTGGTTCTGCAGATGTGCAGACCTCGGAAGTTCCAGGAAAATCTCCGGAAGTTCCGAGAACTAACACTAGAACCCAACCTCCGGGAAATTTTCCGGAAGTTCCGGGGTCTGGGAACTCAGCACCTCTGAACACTGCGAGTCAGGGAATTAATCAGCAAGAGGATGTTAATGCAAGTGCACCTGAGCCTCTAGCTAATGATGATGAAGAAGACCAACCCCTACATCAACCTCTTGGACCATCACACCCTCGTGTACATCAAGTTATACAACGGGACCACCCCGTTGATAATATTCTTGGGAGCATAAGAAGAGGGGTAACAACACGATCTCGTCTAAAGAATTTTTGTGCATTTTACTCGTTTGTTTCCTCTCTTGAACCAATCAAGGTAGAACAAGCTCTTGAAGATTCGGATTGGGTGATGGCTATGCAAGAAGAGTTGAACAACTTTGAGAGAAATCAAGTGTGGGAGTTGGTGGAAAGACCCAAGACTAATATCATTGGAACCAAGCGGGTCTTCTGAAACAAGCAAGATGAGCATGGTGTAGTGATAAGGAACAAAGCAAGATTGGTTGCTCAAGGGTACACTCAAGTTGAAGGGCTAGACTTTGAAGAGACTTATGCACCGGTGGCAAGACTTGAAGCAATTCGGTTTCTTCTTGCCTTTGCCAACCATCATGATTTCAAGCTATATCAAATGGATGTCAAGAGTGCCTTTCTCAATGGACCTCTCTCCGAGCTAGTCTATGTGAAGCAACCACCGGGATTTGAAGACCCCAAGTACCCTCACCATGTCTACAAACTCCATAAGGCACTCTATGGGCTTAAGCAAGCACCAAGAGCATGGTATGAATGCCTTAAGGAATTCTTGCTCAAGCAAGGCTTTGAGATAGGCAAAGCCAATGCTACCCTCTTCACTAGAAAAGTTGATGGTCATATTTTTGTGTGCCAAATATATGTCGATGACATAATATTTGGTAGTACTAATGAAACTTTTTGTGAGGAGTTTAGTAGGGTGATGACAAAGAGATTTGAGATGTCCATGATGGGTGAGCTCAAGTTCTTTCTTGGATTTCAAATCAAGTAATTGAAGGAAGGGACATTCATATGTCAAACCAAGTATACAAGGGACATGCTTAAGAAATTTGACATGGACAAGGCTAAGCCCATCAAGACTCCAATGGCTACCAATGGACACTTGGATCTTAATGAAGATGGGAAATCCGTATACCAAAAGGTATATCACTCCATGATCGGTTCCCTTCTTTACTTATGTGCATCTAGGCCGGATATTATGCTTAGTGTGTGCATGTGTGCTAGATTTCAAGCTAACCCGAAAGAGTGCCATCTAATGGCCGTAAAGAGAATCTTGAGATATCTAGTTCAAACCCCTAACCTTGGCTTGTGGTATCCTAAGGGCTCCACTTTTGATCTACTTGGCTATTCGGATTCTGATTATGCCGGTTGCAAGGTAGATAGAAAGAGCACATCGGGGACATGCCAATTCCTTGGTAGGTCCCTAGTGTCTTGGAGTTCTAAAAAGCAAAACTCTATAGCCCTTTCCACCGCCGAGGCTGAGTATGTTTATGCATGAAAGTGGGTACCCAATGGGTCAACCAGTGGCTGACCCAATATACCCATCCCATTATGTTTGGGGTTTTGGGTTCCACTAACCCAATAGGATAAGAAAACCAGTTAACCTAGTTAGTACCCAAAACATGGATTTCCATTATTATGCCGGCGCTAGTACAGTTTTCCATTATTATGCCGACGCTAGTACAGTAGTAGATCGAGCTGTGCTGAATAAACAAATACTTAACCATCCATGATGTCGTCGCTTGTTTGTGTGCTACCCGTGCACTTGCCGGCACAGTAGCAACTACTTCATGAATGAAGAAACAATTTTATCTCAAAGTTGTTCTTTCAAAAAAAAATCCCAAAGTTTCAAGATTACAGTGGCAAGATTACATGACATCGAAAGATTACATGTCAAAAGTATAGACTGCTTGCCATGAACTAGAACTAGAACTTGAACTTGAAGTCTGGACTGCTTGCCTTGAACTGGAACTTGAAGTCACAAAGCAAAGCCTAAATCCTTTTTCCCATCACCAACACCCATGCTTCTTCAGACTCAATCTGTACCATGGATTGATCAGAGAATCGAGTGAGGACTATACAATATGTAGAACGACATGAAGCAATTAGAAGTTACAGAACACTCATAATGCAGTACAGAGCACACTGCACCAAAACTACATAACCAAGACAGTCTGATACTCTGATCTATCTGCAGCAATGGGACCAAAAATTCCAATATATTTGTGATTCACACAGCAACCAAACACCATTTTAACTATTCAATCCAGAATATAAATTTACAGGTTAGAAGCTTATTGTGGAACCTAAAATGACAATCAGTATAACCATGCAACTAGCATTTTTTAGCAGTTCACACTTATCAATTAGTAAAGATCATAATACTGCATAGATTTATGAAACTGTAGCATAAAGTAAGGCAATATCAGTTTATAGCAGTAATGTTCTTTGCAAAATACATGTGCTCCAAGGGGCTCTAAGTCTCTAATGCAGCACTGGGTTGTAGTACTCTTCAGGGCACAAGCTTGAGAACATAAGAAAATAACCTCTCCAGAAGGAATCCTTGTGCTTTAGAGGGCTGCAGAGTTATAGGTCAGCAAAAAGGAAAACCTAAGTTATCAAACTTGACAGATAATTCTACATTCACATTTGCATGCATTCATGGAATTATAAGTTATGACTGTACCAAACAAAGCTTAATTCATGAAAACATTTGCATGGTACAGATCTTACCTTGACAAGTAAAGATGATTGTTATGCCACTAAAAGAAGGTCCAAGTAATCTTCTACATTATCCACTATATCATCACTCCCTAGGAGGGTATTTATTGAAATTTTATAAACCTGAAAATGCAAGTATCAGTAACAGAAGAAACAAAAAAGGAAAAAGATCATTCTAATCAACATTTCACTGTTACTAACCGGTTGTGCTACCACTTCTAGTGCTAGCTTCTCTGGTGAAGGGGCTGCTGCTCGCATCCAATCCTAAAGGCAAATCAACGCTTCGACTGTATCAGTGCTCAATCTGCTACGGAAATCACTCACAACCCTCTCGCCGGTACTAAATGCTGATTCAGACGGTATAGTTGATGCTGGTGTTGACAGCACATCACAAGCCATGCGAGCAAGAACTGGGTATAGCGTAGAATTTGATTTCCACCAGCCCAAGATATCAAGCTCATTGGTTCTTGGAATAGTATGTTCCACTGGATATGCATCGAGCTCGCTAGAAGACTGAGTCCTTAGCTGAGTTTGCTGGTATTGGTCCCAATCATCAAACGCATCATCTTTCTGAGTATTGACTTGAGCACAATCTGTTTCAAGTGCTGAACTTGAATTAGCAGAACTTGTTTGAGAATATTCACTGAAAAGCTTCCTAATTGTGCTCATGACTCTATCCAACTTTGGTACCGCATGTGCCCCAAAAAAAATTTTCAACCGAAATTCCACAAAAGAATATTTGAACCTCGGATCAAGAATGACAGGAATGGAGAATGACAAATATGAAATGTTCAAATACTGTATGAACTTCTTCTGCATCTCCTTTACCATAGCTGCAATGTCTTGATCTGGATTAAGTACCTCCTTATCCATTGCTAATTTGATCTTCCAAAGTTGATGAAAATATAAATTTGCTGTAGGATAAGAGGACCCAGACAGCATAACAGTGGCATCATAAAATGTCTCCAAGAATTTACGAACAACTTTTGACCTTTCCCATTCTTCCAATGTCAGTGCTGTGTTGAAACTACTGTCTTGATTATGCAATTCATCAAAAACAGTCCTAAATGGATATGCTGATTCAAGCATGAGGTAGGTTGAGTTCCATCTTGTAGAGACATCAAGAGTGGGTTGTTTTGTGGTTGATATTCCCATTTGTACAGCAACTTCCTCAAATTTCTCTTTGCGAGCTTGTGAACTTTTGATATACTTAACACTTTCTCTTATATTTCTCACTATGCTACTGATTTTTCTTAACCCATATTGAACTACCAGGTTTATAACATGGGCACCACAACGAACATGAAAAAAGTTCCCTTCACATGGTAGCATTTTCTTCATCAGCAAATTAGCTCTCAACAAGTCCATCATTGAATTGTTGACTTGGGCGTTGTCCAAAGTTATACTAAAAAGCTTGTCCTCAATATTCCATTCTTGAATGCCCTTTAGTACAGCATTAAACATGGCTTGTGCATTATGTGGTGATTCCATCATCAAGAATTTGATAATCCGTTTATTCATTTTCCAGTCACTTGTGATCCAATGACAAGTTACACATAAATACCCCAAATTTTGATTAGAAGTCCACATATCAGCAGTTAGTGACACTTTTGAATTGGAATTTTTGAAAACCTCCCTTAATTCCAATTTTGCATCTTCAAATGTCCTCATGCAATCTAACTTAATAGTGGTCCTTGATACCATTTTGAATAAGGGGTTCAAACAGGAAACAAATTCTCTAAATCCATCATACTCAACTACAGAGAAAGGAAGTTCATGCAGCACAATCATGCGAACTAATGCTTTACGTGCTAGGTCTGAATCATAAACCCAGTTTTCCAAACGATCAATATCAGCAAGAGAAGCACCGACACGCAATTTTTCTACCACTTCAGTGACTCTAAGCTTTAGCTTGCACCGTTCCAAATGCTTTTTCAAGTGACTGGTTCCTATGCTTTGCTTACCATTAAGAAATTCATGGCAATGCTTACATTGGGCTTGAACAATTTCACCATTTTTAGTGATAGGATTGAACTCCTTCCAATAAACTGACCTCAGTTGCCTAGATGCATGTTTATTAGTTCGAGAGCCTGCATAATTAAAACAGAAATCAGTACTACTACAATTTGACATCTTGCACGGAATAAATTGCACGATATATGTAATTGCCATCTTACCATGTCGGTGTTGAGCTCCAGACATTGTAGGTGTAGATACTTGTATCTGATTGATTATCCTTACTGTTGGAGAGCCCACCATGCACCTTGCTCGCTTTGCTCGGTCAATTCTTGCTGAGCTTGTTGTTGAAACTCTTGTTCGCTTGGCTCTTGGATAACTTGTGAGACTTGGTGGCATTATGACCTCGACTGCTGAAGTTCTAGCTGACGGAGAACCATCAGAAAACCATTCTTCAATTTCTGAAGGATTAGCCCCAGGAGATATCTCTGCTGTGGGTGTAACCTACGAGTAAACTCCATTAGATAGATAGAGATTAGATAGTTCTTTTTACTACAGTTTACAATCTGCCCCTGCCCCATAAAAAACTGTACCGAGCAAATGCTCAGAACAAGATAAAGAAAATGGTGACACAATATATAGTACTGTCATAATAGTATCCAAATTGTCTATCACTGTCTATCACGCATGGCCGGGACAGAAGCAAATATATAGTACTGTCATAACTATAATGATGCAAATGCTACTTAGCATTTACTTGTAGTATAGCATTTACTTGTAGTAGTAGTTGGCACTGTTAATCACATATCATCCAGTACAACATGTATGACAGTGAGCAATATATGCAAAATGAATTGTTTCGATGCAGCATGTGTGCTCAAGATAATAATGGTTCACCAATACAGCCACACACTCAAGCAAGCAAGTAAGCACCCCCAGCTGCGAACGCATTCACTGGAGCACACGCATCGGTAGATTCGCATCGACGGAGAAAGAGAAAAAAAGAAAGAATCACCTGGATGCGGCGACGTTCGACGGTAGCCTGGATAGATGGGTCCGACGACAGCCTGGAGGAGGGGCGTGGTTGGGTCGGAAGAAGTGGTGCCGTTAAAGATGCGGAAACTAGTGCGGACGCCGCGGGCCGTGACGCCGGCGGAGGGACGAGTGCAGACGGCACGGAGCCGGGCGGCGCAGAACCCGCGCCCTCGGGCGGCGCAAGTTCGGCGGCGGACATGGCCGCGCCGCCACACCGAGCCGCGAGGTCGGGATCCATTGAAGGGGAAGGAGGGGATCGATTTTGCGCTGGGCTACCCGATTTCGGCACAAGTTAGGCGGCGAGGAGCTGCCACTGCCGCGCTCCCACGAGTCCCCGACCCCGCCCACCTTCCTCCTCCCACGAGTTCGGCGACTGGGACAGAGGGGAGGGGCGGCGGCGAGCTCGGTCTCCTCCCGATTGGGTTACCCAGGTGACCCAAAATATTATGCACCACTTGACACTAATGTTTTATGGGTCGGCCCATTGGGTTTTTCCACCAATTTTTTTTTGGGTAACGGGTCATTGGGTCGACCCATCAAAACCTGCATCGTTAAGTATGTTGCAGCCGGCGCTTGTTGTGTTTAACTACTTTGGATGAAGCAAACCTTAAAGGATTACGGATGTCATTTTACCCATATCCCATTTTTGTGTGACAACAAAAGTGCCATAAAGCTTGCAAATAACCCCGCAAGCCATTCAAGAACCAAGCATATAGACATCCGTCATCACTTTTTGAGAGACCACGAAGCAAAGAAGATATCGCTCTAAGTCATGTGAGCTCCGAAAAATAACTAGCTGATATCTTCACTAAACCTCTCGATGAGTCAAGATTTTGTAGTTTAAGGAATGACTTAAATATTCTTGACTCTCGTTATGTGGCTTGAACTATAGCACACCCTTGCTTGTGATATATCTTGCTGAAAATATTTTGCAAAATTTACATTATGTGTTTCAAAACCTAATTTATATCCCAAACTTGTCTCAAAAGGCTATAGTTTTACTATGATTGTTTGAAACCTAACCCTTGAGACAAGGAGTCCATGACCTAAAAGAAATATCAAGGAAAAAGTACCAATCTCAGAAGATCTGAATTGCTCTCTGTCTCCGGTATCCGGAGGTTCCGGGAATATTACCGGAAGTTCTGGACTTCATCTCTGCAGGCTTCTGGTTCTGTCTCTGACTTCAGCATCCGGAGGTTCCGGGAAATATTCCGGAAGTTCCGCTCTTTGTCTCTTAGACAGTTACACCCCCCGCATCAAAAGGAAAAGGGAATATTCTCGAGGAATCTTCTTATCTTTCTTTTACCCCCTAGGGTAACTCCCATCTACCTCTTCACCGCAGTCACTTCCTTTCAACCGCACGCGTCTCTTTCCCCCCTCTATCTCCCGTGCTCCCGCATCCGTCGCCGTCGCCACCGCCCCGCGCCACCTCTCGCCCTCGTCGCTGGCCAGTCCCTGACCGAAGCAAGGGTGGTGTGCGCCGTGGTGTCGTCGACTTCCCCCTCGAAGCACTCGAGGATGGTGGACTGAGGGGGAGCCGTGTGGACTCGCCGACCCGATCTACATCGGCCGGTTCTCCCCTCTCCTCTGGGCCACACCGTGACCTAGGAGGCTCTCGGGAAGGCCTCTCCCGGCGCCAAGACTGCTTCCCTTCTCCTCTTCCACTGAACCGAGGTGACACTCGAAACCTAGATCTATTTCTAGTTCTTGGCTCTATATCTCAAAAAAAAATGGTGTAGATGTACTCTTAGTAGTTCCCCAGTGATAATGGCATAGTACATTTGTGATAGGATTCAGTTGAAAATTGAATTGAGAATTTTTCAGCACCGTCTTTGCAAAACTCGGAAGTTCCGGAAAATCTTCCGGAAGTTCCGGGGTCTGCAACAACAGATGAGTCTTTTTCAATTCAAAGTTCAGCTGGCCTCTATTATAGATTGTTTCTGTTCCATTTTTCACTATCCTATCTCATCCGCACAAGGGAATTCACGTTATACTGAATGTAAGCAACTGTTTTCAGGTTCAGACTATTCGACAAGGCTATCTTTCTAAGAGATCTTCAAATTTGAGAGGTGACTGGAAAAGGAGGTTCTTTGTACTCGACAGTCGAGGAATGTTATACTATTATCGCAAGCAAAACAGTAGGCCATCTGTAAGTATTCACAACACCTTACAATACTCAATCTCACATTATACTTTCACACACTTAAGGAGTGTCTCAGGTAATACTATTTCATCAATTTTTGTTTTGTTTTTTTTATTTTGTAGAGTGGTTATCCTAATCAAAGAACTAGCACTCCCTCCTCCGAACATGGTTCTGGGTTGCTCGGCAGATGGTTCTCATCTCATTACCATGGAGGCGTGCATGATGAGAAATCTGTTGCACGCCATACTGTAAACTTGCTAACATCGACCATTAAAGTTGATGCAGACCAATCAGACTTGCGGTTCTGCTTCAGAATAATTTCTCCCACAAAGAACTATACATTGCAGGTATGAAGCTTAAGTGTATGTTTTTATTTCTGTTTTTCTTTATACAGAATGAGCTTGTGTGAAGCGGTTTAATAGCTAGAGTTGCCCTTGCCATATTGATTTCAGTCTAGTGACATGCACCTAAAATTATGCAGGCAGAGAGTGCAATGGATCAGATGGATTGGATTGAAAAAATTACTGGTGTCATTGCTTCTTTGCTGAGCTCCCAATCCCCTGAACGGGTTAGCGTTGAGCGGCATAAATTGAATTATTTATATATTATATCTGATTTTGATTTATATGAAATCATATTTTTGTTTACAGCGTCTTCTGCTGAGCCCTAAGGGCAGCAGCCATCATCGAACTGCCAGCGAAAGCAGTTCTTTCAGTAGCTCAACAGAACTTGAGCATTCAATAAGTGAAGATTGCATGCTGGAAAAGAACTCAGGAAGTGGTTATTTCAATCATTCTGCTAGGGGTACACAGCATCACCGAACAAGCATGATGAAGCCTGATAAGCCAATTGACTTGCTTAGGAAAGTGGCTGGCAATGGTAATTGTGCTGATTGTGGTGCTGCAGAGCCTGATTGGGCATCCCTGAACCTTGGAATTCTTTTATGCATAGAGTGTTCTGGGGTACACAGAAATATGGGTGTGCATATATCTAAGGTAAACGAGCAGTATTGTCTGCAATTTAAATGTGCAAAAGTTTCACTGTGTTACTGTAGAATTCAGATATATTGTTGTTCTGCAACTGGAATTGTTGGGGTCTGGGATGATGTGTATCTGTGCATTGCCCATGGCTTTGTGCCAACCAGGCACCGTAGGTAGCAGTAGTGACATGTAGCTCTCTACTATAGATGGGTGTGTTGGATGGATGTTATCATTAATGTGACTAGCCAACTGAACTTACCTTGCATTGGCAGGTAAGATCCCTGACGCTTGATGTCAGGGTTTGGGAGCCATCTGTAATCAATCTCTTCCAGTCATTAGGCAACATGTTTGCCAATACTGTCTGGGAAGGAATGCTACCTTCATCAAGCTGCGCTGATCATGGTGATATTTCAAGGTAGCACTGGTGCTGTTTATACAAACTAACATTACAAAAGTTGCAGAATTTACTATCATTTTATTGCCATTCATTTAACTTGTAAATTCTGCTGTTATGCAGGGCTGATGAATTAGAAAACACAACACATGGCTTTACACTTAGCAAGCCTAAACAATCTGATCCTATTACAGTGAAGGAGAAATTTATTCACGCCAAGGTACTTCATAGTTGCTTTTCTCTGTAAATTTTCAACAAACAATTATTATCATCATGATCAGCAATGATATCACGATTTTGTATGTACCAAGTGGTGTTGCATGAGCAGCATCTATAGATTAGATCTGTTCTTAGGAGTTGTCTGTGAAACTTTAAGGCCCTGCTTGGAAATGGGGTTTAAAATCCTTAGGGTAGTAGAAATGTAAACTAAATCCAGCACTGCTCATTTATTGTGTTTTGTCAGAAAGGAATATAGTGGAGAGGCATTTTTCCCTGTAACTTGTAAAGTATACTCAGCTGTTGATTTTTTTCTTTACTATTTCAGTATGCTGAAAAGGATTTTGTGCGGAAGCATAATGTGGATGAGATTCAGCTAGCACAACAGATGTGGGATAATGTAAGTTCAAACAACAAAAAGGGGGTGTACAGTCTGATTGTGGAGTCAAATGCCGATGTAAATTTTTCTTACAGACATACATTATTCAATTCGGCTTTGACTCTGGGAAAAGCGCTCCTCCTACAAGAGCAACCAGCTTCACCATCGAATGGAAGTTCCAGATGTTTTGATCGCAATCCACTTGACAAGGATTCTCCTGGGGACTCCATTTCTCCTGCAAGCACAAGTGCCCGTATAGATGAATTTGACGATTATGTCGAAGGATTGTCTTTGCTTCATCTAGCATGCCGGGTTGCGGACCTGGGCATGGTTGAGCTACTCTTGCAGTACGGGGCCAATGTAAATTCTACAGATTCAAGAGGGCGAACACCACTTCATCACTGCATCATGAAAGGCAGATCCATGTACGCCAGGCTGCTGCTTTCCAGGTATGCAGATTTCGTCATGTTGGTTACCTTAATCGAAAGTTGGGATGTGGGGATTCTAATTCACGTGCTCAACATCCCGTGCAGGGGAGCTGATTCTCAAGCCACGGACCGAGACGGCAGAACAGCATTACAGTATGCAATTGATGGTGGAACCATAGACGACGAAGAGATCCTCGTTTTGTTGGAGGAGCCAGGTAGATAAATCGTGTAGGTATTCAGGTCTCCAGTATTGGCGGGTGGCATGGCGCCAAGTATACCTCGCCGATAACTTAGTTTGTGTCAAGAGGAAGTTATAGCTTTCTAGGGCCATCCGTGGTTTTGGTCGCGGCTAGAGTAAGGATCGTGGATGCAGTTTGCATGCTGTTTGGTTTTGTTTGTAGATGTTGCGGTTGTAAGTTTGTACATTGGGAAGTGGCTTCTCGTTGTTGTGGCAGATGTACATATAGCGATGATGTGTTGTCGTAATTCATGAAAGAATTAGATTGGTGAGATGAGAAATGTAACTATGTCCTGGTCGATCAGATACCAAGGTATGAATGCTTATACGGCTCAGGCCGTGCTGTTCGTGATGTTTCTACTCCGCTGTCCCACATGTTGCCGAACAGGCCAGCTCTGAATCCAGTCACGCACTCGTGCTATGCTGCAGCGTCGTCTAGCACTCTCGCTGCTGGGTCAGGTTGAAGTTGAACAATGGCCGTGTTTAAATGTCTTCCAAAAAATTTTCAGAAAAGGGAATCTCGCATGCATGGAGTACTAAATAAAGTTTATTTGCAAAATCTTTTCACACATAGGTGTAACTTTACGTGATGAATCTAATGAGCATAATTAATTTAATAATTTGCTACAGTAATGCTACAGTTGCACTATTAGATTACTGTAGCAAATCATTAAATTAATTATACTATTAGATTCATCATGCAAAGTTGCACTCATAATTGAAAAGGTTTTGCAAATAAATTTCATTTAGTACTTCATGCATACAAGATTCCTTTCTCCGAAAAAATTTTAGAAGGAATCTAAACAGGGCCAGACGGCATGGCAGGTCAGGTCTGGTGGCTCATGGCTGCATCAGAGATCTGCCCCCGAGAAGGCGTCGTCCTTGCATGCCCATGTCGCCGATCAGAGAGGACAGTTGAATACTGTTTGGTTGGTAGACGAAATAGTATTGTGTGAGAGGAAATAAGTCGAAATAAACCGATAAAAGATAAGTAGCATCTCCAACAGTTTGTCAAATTTTGTGTTTTGCCGACTTCTAAAAAGATATGCCAAGTAAAAAAAGAGTTCATCTCCAACAGTTTGGCACAATTTACTTGAACCCTGAGAGAAACAATTGTATGTTTATGTCCTTCCACCTCTTAAAAACTTGCATCAGAAACCCTTCTCTATTCTTAATTTCTTTTTTGACCCTCCCACCTGGTTTTTCGCGTGGCAACTCGGATCCACGCGCGTATATTTACGCGTGGGGAGGTGAGTGTCGGGGTTTGTTACCGCCGACAAGTAAATTTATACGATCGCGTGGCTGGATCTGCACGGTGGCACAAGAGACACAAAGGTTTACACTAGTTCGGGCCTCCGGAGAGTAATACCCTACGTCCAGTCTGAGGGGAGTGTTCTTTATGCCCAAATTCGTAGTAGGGGTTACAAACTAGTCGGGAGAGGGTCTCAGAGCCCAAGTCCCTGGTGAGAGTGCTCGGTGGTTCGTGTTGTCTGGTGGCATATGTGTGGGTGGAAGCGTGTGTGTTCGAACCCCTCTATTGACCCCTTCCTCATCCTTTTATAGTTGCAAGGGAGAGGAAGAGGGGTAAAAAAGGGCGGGAAAGATAAGTTACAGTGAAGGGCGTGGTCATAGTGCAGGACGTACTTCCTCTCGTCGGGCGGCCGTCCGGACATGCGGGTCGGTCGGGAGTCGTTGCGGAGTGGTTGTTGACCGTATGGGCCTCCCGGGTTCTCGGTCTTCAAACAGTAGGCGCTGAGGACCCCACGGACGTACTTCCGACTAGTTTGAGGCCGTGGGGAGTCAACTTCATACCACACCTCCGTCAGCGTAGTTGGTATGCGTCTTTCTGGGACACTGTGGGACTCCTGAGCGGATGGAATGGCACGCACTGTGGCGCCTGCAGCACCATGGGGGCCATGCCCTCTGACACCAGGAGCTCCCTGCCAGTACGGCCTGGCAGGGGAGTAGGTTTCCATGTAGCACCATGGGAGCGGCCGTGCGCGGAGGACCCGTCACATCGGGAGCGGGCCCCGCCTGTGGTTTATTTTGCCGCGGGGACTGGCCCGGCCGGAGACGGAAACTACTCGTGCGAACGAGTAGCCACGGGCGAGGCGGAAACTACTCGTGCGAACGAGTAGTCGTGGTGGATGGTGGAAACTTGTCGTGCGGAGTCGCCAAGTACTCGGAAACTTGTCGGACGAACCGCCAAGTGGTCGGAAGCGGGGGTGCTGATTCGTACGGGCCGCCAAGTGCTCGGACGTGGCGGAATCTGGTCATGCGGGTCTCCTAGTACCCGAAGGCGGGGTGTTTCGTCGTACGGGCCACCAAGTACTCGGAGTGTAGATTGTGCTCCTCTTTTCGGTGGTCGTGGTGGGCTCTAACCTAGGCCCTCGTCAGTGAGTTTTGCCAAGTTTATATTTTTGCCAAGTTGATTTGCCAAACTGTTAGAGCATCTTCAAGAGACTAGCAATAATTCTAGCTAAATTTAGATATTAAAGGACTAGCTAAAAACTAAAAAACTTTCTAAATTGAGAGGTAAACCAACACACTCTTTAAACGGGACTCTTTATATGTTATAGTGGCAGTGGGTCCTACGTGTCATAGTCCTCTCTAATCTTCTTCCTCTCCACCACCTCCTCTGTCCTGCCTTCACCCTCTCCTCTCCTCTTCTCCGTGCCCGACGCTCCTCCGGACCGAGATGGCGGTGGGTGACGGCGCTGCAGGCTTCGGCCACGACGGCGGCAGGTAACGCGGCGGTGGTCGTCTTCGGCTCGAGCGCTCCGGTGACGACCTTGCTGGGTTCGGCCGCGACGAGGGCGGGTGACGCGGCCGTGGTCTTGCCTGAGTTGGGGCATGGTAATAAGCTGAGATTTCAATCACATGTTTTCGATTGATGTCCATTGCACAGGCCGGTGTAGATTTGGATTAGCAGGTCCTGTGCTCCGCGCACGCATGCGTCTTGAGCTGATGTCAAATCCATAGCCTTTTTCAGACCCCTGTACGATGAGGGACACCAAGCACCACAACGGCGGCGTGGTGGATTCTAGCAAAGAGACGACAACGATTTTAATTTCTTTCTCATATTCGACTGAAGGCAAGGCCTGCCGATCTTTGACCGGTGGCGGTTCGTCGGACTCGGAAGAGCATCGGCGCGCGATGAAGGCAGCGTCGCGGTGGGACACACCTGCCGGAGCGTGGCCGGCGGCGATGCTGCCGTCTGAGTCTGAAGAAAGGAGAAGAAAATAGAGGTTTAGTGGAGAGGCTGACCGACAGCGCGCTACTGCTCGCAGCTGCTGGCCGCGAGATTCCGACGCTTTTCCGCCCCCGGCGCCCGGCGGCAACTGCGTGGGACCACGCGAGTGGTTTGGCGAGTCCACCCAGCTCGGCAAAGATAGCTAGCGCAGTAGACTGGAAACAAAACTGGATAGCTAGCAGAGGAATTTATAGAGGCTGTTGGATCTCATTTTTAGTATAATTTTGTTATTTTTAGCTAATAAACTCATTTTACAAAGACTCTTGGAGATGCTCTTAGAGATCAATTTTTATTGTTTTACCAAAATTAAATGGATGTCAAGTTTGTTTGACAAATTGCTGGAGGTGCTCTGACATACTCAAAGTGGATCTCGCGCGGATGCGCCGCAAGCCAACATCGACTCAGCGAGAGATGGCCATTTGGTTGGCGTCTGGAGCGGCGTGCACGCATGCGCCGAGGCCGAGCACCAGGACGGGCCTTTTGGAAGGATGCGAGGGCTGGCTGGTTGCACGAGCAAGCAATGGCGTAGGAGATCGAACAGGCTAGGCTTAAGTCCAATGGTACCGACGCGAGTTTGGGGGCGTTGAGAACACGGTGGAGCGTATTCGCAGCTATTTTTTAGAAAAAACAAGACTATTTGCAGCCTTTCAATACCAAATGATCTCCTTCTCAATTAAATACGTGATATGCACATTATTTTTTTAAAAAGATCGTGCGTGTCAAGAACCTCTAAATAAGTATAACAGCATTTGAGACTGGCCTTATAATCTTGATATCGTAGCGGCTATTTGTTTGAGATGCACCTTTTGAACTTTTCTAAAAAAACTTCTCCCTTCATCTATTTTTATAAGGTATAGTAGAACTAATGGCTTTTGGTTCTAAAAACTAATACGAGCTTTTAGAATATATGTTTACTTTTCTGAGCTCAAAAAGCTACGAAAAGCTTACAAAATTACCTTTACAACTTTTCATATAAATTTAGTTTTTTTTTCTTCTGAACTTTGAGCGTTGCGGAAGCTACGTGAGACCATTTACCCCTCATCCAAACGTGCCCCAGAATATACTGCGTTCCCCTCTATGACCTGACGCCAGATCTCCAAATCTCGCCGCCCCTTCGCCTAGGGTTTGCCGCCGCCACCGCCTCCCCCGCGCCACCGTCACCGTCACCCTGCCCCGCCTCCTCATCCCCGCCACCACCGGCGTCGCGCCGCCCTCACCCCGCCACCGCTTCCCCGTCTCGATCATCGCCTCCCGTCGCGCCACCCTTATCCCGCAACCGTAACCTCGTCTCCGCCACCTACTCCCTTCGCTCTTCCGCTACCTCCGCTCCTACGGAATGGAGCAGATAGTGAATCTGTACGGCAAGGAGCTGGAGGAAGTGGCGTCCGGCTGCTACGGAATGGAGCAGATAGTGAATCTGTACGTCAAGGAGCTGGAGGAGGTGGCGTCCGCGAGGGGCTCCAAGTTGAGGCGTGTTTTCATCACCGGGCTCGATCAGCTGCGTGATGCGCCTGCTATGCTGGAGGTGCTCCAGGCAGCGGTATTGGAAGACGGTTGGCACATCTGTAATCTGTCACAGTTGACAGAAGCGTGCCAGCTTGATTCTTCTCTTCAGAAGATTGATGATACCCTCGCGACCCTCGAGTGTGGTACCTGCAACAGTTGCATGGACCTTACTGCTCTCTCAGAGTTACAGAAGGATATGGTTATTCTGCAACAGCCAAATCGGCTGGCCGCGGAAGAGCAAATTGAGAATTTGTAAGACAACGTAGATTTGCAGTCCAGGAAGCTCAACAACCTGAGAATGACCTGTCCAACTTGAAGGTGCAGTTAAGTTCCATACGGAACATGGTAGAGGCGGGAAGAAACCGGAGGGTTATCATTGATCGTACAAGAGATCAGCCACAGTATATTGGTTCTTTTGAGGATTATTTCAGTCTTGTGTTCAAGTGTAACAGTGATACTCAGGAGTCACCCTTGGAGTTTGCTTGGCATTCTCGCTTTGTTGTTGAGGTTGCTGGCACTCAAATCTCAGAAGCAGCTGAGTTAAGGCGACACCTTAAGGATGACATTGCGTACAGGAGGTGGTATGTCATTGGAATGGATAGATTGAAACATGTTGGCATTATGGATGAGTTGCTTCAGAGGTTACTATCAAATACAGAATCTATCCTACGCCACGAGGTCCCCGAGTTCCCTTCTCTCGACAATCTTCTTGTGGAGGCGAATGAGCTTTGTAATTTTGTGAGGCAATTCGATGATGTCGTACTATCTGTTACCAGCAAAACCCAGGCAGATCAGTGTAAGGAATGGATTCAGAAGCTAGTAGAGGAAGCTCACGAAAGAACAATGATGTCATTGGACTCGCGCTCTTTTGCCACAATGGCAATGGGATATATCATGGAATTCCGCTCACAGAGGACACTTTTCATAGGTTAGTTGGATAAGTGTCAAATTTGCTAACATTGTAATAGCAAGGTTAATTATGATATGCTGAAAGGGTGTGGGTATTGTGTTGCAGATAAAACTGGAGAATGGTTGCCAATGCCATCAAGGTACAAGATTGAAGATGATGGTGAAAACAATGTTCTAAGATTTGGCCTCTCCACCATGCAAGGGTGGGGCTACACGATGGATGACACCGTGAGTTACTTCAACTTCACGTTAAGTTAGAGATTCTTATATTTTGTTCCATGCCAAGTCATGTTGCTCCTGATTTTAAGTGAGATGCATATGAATATGCTGAAATTTGCAAGTCCTGTTACTGTGTAGATTGTATGATGAATTAAGTATCAAATTATTGCTTGCTGTCATCTGTGATCGCAGCAATCTAGAATAAATTATTTTGCATTTTGACCAATTGTGTTTGTTATACAAAGCTCGAGATATGTGTTTTGTTGGATGTCGTTGCAGTGGGAGCTCAATACTAGTTCTGATAAATTGTTCCTGAATGATATATGAATAAAACTCACACATTTTCCAGCTTGAGAAAGTGTTTTCTTGCTTACCTCATTTAAAGGAATCATCTGCGTGATAATGGATACTCCACTTTAAAAGCTGACCCACTATGTCCTGCTTTGCAGTTTGCAGCCATTTTAAATATTGATGATGCAAGTTCTTTTTTTGGTGTTTATGATGGCCATGATGGTAAGTCATGTTTATCTTATATAAATTAGTCCAGCTTGTGATATTTCCTTTAGCTTTATGTGGGTTGGTTTTAGATCTGGGGATCGTAATCCTTAGATGATACTGTTGCTTCCATCCATGCAATAGTTAGATATTCTCTCCAGTCACAAATAAGTAACGTTTTGTATTTGTCAAACTTTTGTTACAAATTACTTTCTATGTTTTAAGTGTAGATATTTGAACATGGCACTAATAAATTTGTCTTGATAGTCTCGTACAAATATACTTCTCCTATGCATCGTAAAGGTACTGCAACAAAACAATAATAGTGAAAGTTGTGTTTTGGAGACCATGTTAATGTCCAAAAGATCACTTATGTCTGCTAGGAGGTAGTGTATAGTAAGTTATAATAGGGAAACAGAAGCTCGGAAAATCCCATTGTTGCGATATGCCAAATAGATGGGTTGTATGATTCCACAGCATTCCTACTATGGGCCATGCATATCTATATTTTGATCTTCTGTTAGTGTATGTTTATAACCATGGTAAACAAGCTGGTCCTGTCATCCACTTTGGAATGATAATAAGCATAGGCTGGGAAGTGTCCTGTACTCCCTTCGTCCCATTTTATTTGCCCCCGTGCCGTTCAAAATTTTTCCCAAATTAAGTGGCGTATAGGCAGTGTGACCTGACACCACACGAGGGCTCGAGTTTCAAATACTCCCTAAACTAATATTGTGGTGGGCCCTCTTTGTAAAAAAATACTTGCGGGAGTCCACACCATCCTGCTACAAAGCCCACAGGCACACGTGGCAAGCAACGGCATGCGCAGGCGCGGCAGCCAGGTCCATCTGGAACACTCTGGTGTCTTTCCGAGTCTAGCGCGGGATATCTGCTAGGGGTAAAAGTGTCTTTTGCCATGAGTACTAAGTTTGCTATTTGAATCCTAGAAGGACACATAAATTGGGACGGAGGGAGTACATGCATCTTGGAGACACTTGTTATGGGTTATTATTGGCTGTCCTTTTTCAAATCCTGCAAAGGGACTATTTAACTTGTTATTGGGGGCAAGCTAGGTGCGACCCTGCTGCCCACCTGGTATGTAGTGCCTTTTTTTTAAGGCTGGTCCACCATAGAAGAACCTTCCCTTCATAACTTATTAAAGATTATGCAAGGGATTTCTTGAGTGATGAGAAAGACTTATGGGAAAATATTAAGGATGAGAATGATCTCAATCATCATTTCTAGTTAACTACTTAGCATGAAATTGGCACTGCTGGCAAATACTGTCTGGTCAAAATGCTGCTGGCGCGAAGTGTGGTGGACCTGCGCCGGATAGCATAGGGAGGAAAGGGAGTCTGAGGTTTACTGCTCTGAACTTTGGTCATCCTGAATAGTAAGTTCTTAATGTGGCAACAAGTCAAATATTCCGACTGTTTCTGATTATGTTTAATAAGTTTCTGATCTAGTAGTAACAAGTTGAATTATCTAACATTTTCTACATTTCTATTTTAGCGAGCAGCCATAAGAAGTACTTGTCAATGCCACTTCCAAATTTATGTGTGTCCTTGCTGCTGCTGCGTTCCCTGTTGTGTATTTAAGCATAAGATACATATTTCACTTGTAGCATAACATACTATACCTTGCAATTTCAGGTAAGGGCGTTTCTGAGTTCTGTTCAAAATATCTGCACAAGGTCATTTTAGGAAAGGAAAGGAATACATCTGATGATCTTCCCGTTCGTATCAGAAAAGGTTTCCTTAGGTAAATTTCATGCTTTTTAGAATTGAGTAAGTTTGGGTAAAAAATGGTGATCTAATGATTCATGACAATTTACTCTCTTTCAGCATGGACGAGATGATGAAAGGCCAGAGGGGTGGAGAAAACTGAATTACCTGTGTTTGTATGATGACCCTGCTCATTCACCATCAAGTGAGAAGTCTGATGATTCTAGTGATAGTGATAGCTGGGAAACGGAGGAGGTAAAATAGCATTTATTACTGAATATCCTTGCTTCTCAGAATTTGGTTAGGCATTAGTAGATATGATTCCAATCTGGTTTTCAAGCTGGGTAAGTGCTGAACACATCTAATGAGTTAAGGATAATTTGTGACAAACTTACAGCTACAGTGTAGAACATTTTCTAGCTGCTATTTCAAAAGTGCATGTTCTCTTACGTTCCCTATCCAAAGGCCTTTGTTTATTTCTCTTCTTTACTTTCCTATCTATTTTTTTTAAAAATCTAGTAAGTGTAGATATCTGAACCCTTTTAGCAAATTTACTACAGCAGGGTCCGCACTCAGACTTCACTGGACCAAAATTTGGATGCACTGCATGCATCGCTGTCATTCAAGATGAGCAGCTGTATGTCGCAAATGCTGGTGACTGCCGTTGCGTTTTATCGCATAAGGGTCGAGTACGTTGTCTTATTCATTTGAAGTTCTGATTTTTAAATGTAAATGCTTGATTATTTTGTACTAACCCATCTGTTGTGCAGTGTTACAGCTTAACACCGTACCATTTGCCTACTGTTCCAAGTGAAAAGGAGCGGATCCTGGGAGCAGGCGGATCTATTGTTGATGGCCGGGTCAACGGGATTCTAAAGTTTTCCAGGGGAATTGGTAATAAATCTTTTCTTAAATAAGAAAGTATTCATGTCATTACAAGCCTTATTATTTATTTTTGTGATAATCTCTATCTGATGAAAGTTTGAATGTGATGAGGACAATAGCCAGCAGTACCACTTCTTTTTCTCAAGCGCGGAATATTTTTGTTGTTAAGTATTTTTTTATTTTGTTTTTTGTTGTTGATTTTCCCTAGGCTTTGTCAAATATAAGAATAATGAAGCTTTACCAGCGGAGAGTCAGATTGTAACGGCAAATCCTGATGTCCAGCTTGTGAGTTTTGCTGGCCCATTTGCCTGTGGTTCCATTCTTGAACAACATGAACTAAGGGTTGTTTTGGCTTTTGATCAGATTCCACATTCCAAGGATGACGATTTTATTGTTTTGGCATCTTCTGGAGTATGGTATTATTCTAACACTATTCAGTTTCTCTTGTATGTTTATACCTGTTTATGTGGATATTTTTTTTCTTATATTCCTTGACATGCACCATATTGGTGCTACAGTTAGCATGAGAGATAAGAAATCTGATTCTGACAATGAGCTTCCTTAGTTTTTCATCGCACTGAAACTACTAGGGGAAAACAACATAGAGATGTGGAGACCATTCTTTTGTCATGACATTGTTTGGGTTTTATGTTTACCATTCTCATTCGGCACGATTGATATTAATACTTGTCATTCAGTTTTAATGAACAGAATTAGTTTCTAGCAATTGGTGCTAAATGTTTGTGGAATCTTATCAGTCATGTATAACTTTTGCATTTGCATTGGTGCATCCAAATGCTGCTGAAATCTGATAGTTAACTACTATGTTGGCAGCACAGTGAACCTTTTGATGGATACATACATCTGTCTATGAAATTTGAATTGCGTGTTCCCTCTTTTGTTATCTTAATATCTGATAGTTCTATAATACTCTGTAAGGTAAAGAAAAAGCTTTTTAACTTGTCAAATGAAGGGCATCTCTAGCTACCATCTGGCTGAATATTGTTGTTAGCAAATTTCGTTACTTGTTAGATATATATAGACTAGATACTCTGTTGCAGTTGATTGCACGTGACTTTTTTATGAGCAAACCGGGAGACATATCACCTTTTGGCAGCTCTGTTTATTTTTGTGTTAGTGTAGTGTGTACTGAGTTGTTGAGACCTGAATTTTCTTTGTCAGGGACTGCGTGTCATCTCTGGAGGCAGTTGATTTCGTTCGGAATCATTTGAAGCCAGTGAGTAACTGCTTCTCTAAACTTGGATCTCCTCCAAATGTTCCTCAATTTTATTTGGGAACATCATATAAATATTTTTATCCAAAAATTTACAGGGATCTGAAGTTGCTGAACTATCTTCAGTGTGCAGCAAGTTGCTTGACCACTGCTTGCCCCTGACCAGCAACACGAAAATTGGACGTCAGAACATGACTGTACTTGTCGTTGAGTTTAAAAAGTCACCTGATTCCACTGAAGGGGATGAAGTGTTGTGGCCCTTCAACGAGGCATAAAAATCTTGGGACTGTAAGATTCCAAACTTTTTTGTTCCTAAGTGGTGCTGTTTTGTGCAAAAGTCGAGAATGGTAATTTATTTAGTTTAGAGTCGTGACAACCTGTGGTACATGAGTGACATTTTTGGCATTTTGGTTCTAGAGCTGGGCTCTGCGAAATGCATCGATGAGTTCCATGTAATCACCTGATTAGCAGTTAATCATTAGATGGACTGCAAGGCATTTTGCTCGTGGAAACTTAGTTTGATGCAAAAGCGATTAATTCCAATTTGAAGTCATGGGGAACATCATTTTTTTTAAAAGGGGAGCAAAACGTACTCCCTCAGTCCCACAATATCTGCACTTGTAGGATTCAAAATATGTCCCAAAATAAACACTCACTTCTGTAGGGACACATTAATTAAACAATCAGCCAGCTGTGTGCAGACTGCAGAGTACAAGTGAGAACTGAAGAGTCTGAAACGTTCTCGTTTCTTCCACAGTCCGCACCGCTCGTACTCTTTTCCCACCGCTCGCATCGCCGCTCGCCCGGTCCTCTGCTCGCCTTGCTTCTAGCGCTCCCGCCCCGGCGACACCACAAAGCACCTGCAGGCCGCTGCCTTCTACGCGGGTTCTAGATCTCGTCCTCACTGCTCAGCACACCATCCATCCTCTTCGCTGCTGTGCTCACAGCCCCTGCCACATCTAGCGCTCTTGCACCTTGCTTTCATGGACGGCATCGAGGTGAAGGCTCCCTGCCAGCCTCGCTGTCTTCGCGGATGACGACGAGCGGGCTGGCACTGCGCGCCAATCCATGGCGGTGGAGCTCCTCCTCCCCGTGCTGGATCCGGCGGCGCGGAGCAGAGGCGGTCTAGCGCTCTTGCACCTTGCTTTCATGGACGGCATCGAGGTGAAGGCTCCCTGCCAGCCTCGCTGTCTTCGCGGATGACGACGAGCGGGCTGGCACTGCGCGCCAATCCATGGCGGCGGAGCTCCTCCTCCCCGTGCTGGATCCGGCGGCGCGGAGCAGAGGCGGGCTCGGCGACAGCGACAGCGACGAGCTCCTCTTTTCTCTCCACGCGCGGACAGCTCAACAACCCGCGGGAGCTCCAGCTCGTCCGCGCGTGGCGGCGCAGCGCGGCCACGACCAGGCGAGAAGCGAGCTGCGCAGGAAGGGCTACTGCGGTGTGCCAGTGCGATGGGTTTGGACTCGCAGACTCGGAAAAAAGAGGTAGTGTGGATGTGGCCATGTCCCATGTGAGGGGTGGGGTGGGGTCGGAATGTGTGGCGACGGCGGTGCCCGCCGGATCTGGGCATGGCCGGATCTGCGCAGGAAGGGCTACTGCGGTGTGCCAGTGCGATGGGTTTGGACTCGCAGACTCGGAAAAAAGAGGTAGTGTGGATGTGGCCATGTGAGGGGTGGGGTGGGGTCGGAATGTGTGGCGACGGCGGTGCCCGCCGGATCTGGGCATGGCCGATCCAAACGGAAGCTCCTACTCCGATCCGTATATGTGATTTTTTTAAATATTTTTTCTTCATTTTGCAAAAATAAATATCAGTTTCGAAATTTTGCAAATCTATACATCTGACGCCGTTGCCCACTGCGTTTGGAGCCTCATGTCGACAGTTGGCGGACGGTAGGGTGTTGCCAATCCGACGTTGCCAACGGCGTCTGAAATCCTACCGCAGTTGTCCATGGCGTCCGGTTCAAGTCGCCGTTGCCAACGACGTCGGGTTCCAGCCGCCGGGGACAACGGCGGTTGGAACCATAAATATTTTTTTTAATGTTTTCTTAAATTCATACTAATTTGGATACGACAAATTCTACACGTGTTTTAGAAGTAATACGGATATCGAAACGACAAAAGTAGTATATACAATAAAATGACATAGTTTTTTTACAAACATCACCATATCTCCACACCTAAAACAATCTAAATACGACCGCGCTTTGTCAGTCGCGGTGGCCCCTGATCCCTCCTCCTGGCAGCATTCTACGCTGCCCTCGTCTGGCAGCTACGGTACGTAGGTGCGCGGCGTCGTGCAACATCCGGGTTGGGGGGGGGGGGTTGGTGTGGACGCCACCGCCCTAGTCCCGACCCCGACGGCCCGACCCCCGCCCCCGACGTCCCCGCCCCCGCACCCGCTGTCACCAGCGGGAAACCTGCAGGCACCGCTCTGCCCGCGTCCAAACCCACCGACGCCGCTCTGGCCGCGTCCTCGAACCCCTGAAGGTCCTCCTGCGTCGGCTGGGTCCTGAGGGGCGGTGCTCCTCCTAACTGTGTAGGGTCGAGCACGTCCTGGGTCGGCATCGGGTCTCCCTGGAAAAACTCGTCCATAGAAGCAGAGAACCGCTGAAAACCGAACAAGGGCTGCTGAAAGCCCAGTGGCGGTAGCGAAGTTACGTGCTGGAAGACCGGTGCTGCCGTCGGTGTAGGGGTCGGGGTCTCCCTATAAGTTATTTAAGCACGCATAAGAACACAGTAATTCGTGAAAATCCGTGTAAATTACAATGAACAGAAGTAAATGTACCTGCGGTGTAGAAACCTGACGGCCGAGGCACGTACGACGGTGCCACAGCAGAGAAGGGTGCCCGTGTGGAGGACGACGGCGCCTGGTACGAACGTGCAGTGGAGGCCGAGCTGCAGGAATACGAGGGGATACGTGGAGGCAGACCTGCATCGTCGCCCTGGAAGTTCACCCCGCGGCAGAACCTCCCAAGCACCTGAATCATACCCTCGTACACCCCCGCGTGCTGCGGGATCGTCATGTGCATCGCCTGCGCGTGCGCGGTCTTCGCCATGCCGAGGACCTTGTGCAGCACGTCTAGCTGTCAAACAAACCAAAGATGGATTAGTATAAATGAATTTCATGAAATGAGGACGGATTTTTAGTCACAAACTCACCGCAGTGCCGTAGTTTTGGTCCCGTCGGATGGGGTACCCCGCCGCGGGGTCGGCTGGCAGCTGCGGTACCTCGGGTGGCACGTACGTCACGCGCGTCCGAGTCCTCAGCACGTACCAGTCCAGGTACGCCCTCCAGGCCGCGTCGTCGTCGGGTCAGGCCTCGACGACCACGTGGCCCTCCGCTGACGCCTGCTCCCAAGCCTCCACGTGAGGGAGCAGCCTAGGCGCCTACTGGGTCGACGACGACTTCACACCCTTCCTCGACCACCTATCGCAAATTCAGAGGATCTGTCAGCAATTAAAATTACTTTGCGTGATAGAAAACATAAAGAGTTAACGACTACTTGTGCACCGAAGCGGGGATCGTGTGAACGAATGGCTGGGGCGACTCCTGGTACAGGTCGAACTGCCTCATGACGCGGCACACGTGGTACTCCTCGACGTGGATGTCGAACACCACCGGCAGCACAGGGACGAGAGACCCTGAGGTGCCAGCGTCTCGATGACGTCGGGGGTGTACGGCCTCCAAACGACGTCGGAGTCTGTCAGGGCGTCGATCTGCCCGACGAAGTCGGCGTAGGACCGCCTCGTCTACTGCGTGAAAGAGAGCTGCATAACATACGAAGAGTTAGCCGTGTGAAGTACATGAAAATTGGCAAGCAAAAGAAAACGTAAGAAGCACGTACTAGTCGGTGGCACCACAAGGAGCCAACGGTGGGCCGGTCCGCTGGGTCGTGGCCAGGCGGCAGCGCCGCGAACGCGTGCCGCTGGACGTACGACCGTCCGACTGGAACGCGCTCGTACGACCAGAGCTGCAGCAGCAGGGGGCAACCGAGGAAAATCCTCTCACTGGAGTCGCCCTTCAGCACGCCCTCGCACACCCCCTCTCCGTCGCCGCCAAGACTGCAGCGCCCCAGCTGTACTGCGGTACGACGTCCTCGGGGGTGTCGGCGATCGCCCGAGCATAGGGGATCAGGTACCTCGATACCGAATCCCCCTGCGATCCGCAGAACAAGACGTATCCGAACAGCCACAACAGGTACGCCTCCAAGTACCTGGTGACCGTAGGGTCGTCGGCGTCCTCTCTCATGAAATCAGCCTGCAAAAATATATATAATTCGAAATAAATTAAAGATTTCTAAATAATTCAAATTTAGAGGCACTCAGACTTAATTTGGAGGTACTTACGCTGTACTGCCGCAGCCAAGAACAGGTGGGTCCGTGGGGTTGGCGAAGTCCTGCGCTGGCTCGGTGGCACGGTAGTTGCGCAACACTGGCGCGAACCTCTGAAGTAACTCCTCCCGCCAGGACTCCGGGATGTCGACCGGGCCCATCGCCTGGCCAGCACACGATGTTAGTTCAATGAAACATAAAAAAAATATTCAACAAATGAATATTTAAGAAATATCGTACTACGCACTTCGGAATCCATCTGTGGTGTAGGGGCATGTACGTGCCCGGAACCCGAGCACATATAGTGCCCAGTGTCCTACCGCAAATAGCGGACTGGTAGGACCAGTGCTTCCTGTCGATCCTCTCATCGAGGAGCTCGGAAAGCACGTACACCGGTCCCCCAGGTTGCTGCGGCTGCTGCTGTGCCATAGCTGCAAAAATTTTAAACAATTAACTATAATATGTAAACAATTAAAAAACTTATATCAATTTTCTAGAATTATTGAACAAATTAAAGAATTTCTAATTTTTTCTAACAAATTAAAGAATTTCTAACAATGTTTTTTTACCTTTTTAGCAACATAATAAAAAATAAAAAGAGTTCTAACAATTTTCTATATTTTTCCAACAAATTAAACAATTTCTAACAATTCTCTAAATTTCTAAAAATTCAAGAATTTCTAACAATTTTCTATATTTTTTAGCAACATAAAAAAGAATTTCTAACAAATAATAAGGTTTCTAACAATTTTCTATCCTTTTCTAACAAATTAATCAATTTCTAACAATTCTCTAAATTTTTCTAACAAATTAAAGACTTTTAACAATTTTCTATATATTTTTAGCAACATAATAAAAAATTTCTAACAAATAACAAGATTTCTAACAATTTTCTATACTTTTCTAACAAATTAAAGAATTTCTAATAATTTTCTTTATTTTCCTAACAAATTAATGAATTTCTAGCAATTCTCTAAATTTTTCTAACAATTAAAGAATTTCTAACAATTTTCTATATTTTTTTAGCAACATAATAAAAAATTTCTAACAAATAACAAGATTTCTAACAATTTTCTATACTTTTCTAATAAATTAAAGAACTTATAACAATTTTCTATATTTTCCTAACAAATTAAAGAATTTCTAAAATTTTTCTAACAAATTAAAGAATTTCTAACAATTTTTTATACTTTTTTAGCAGCATAATAAAAAATAACATGAGTTCTAACAATTTTCTATATTTTTCTAACAAATTAAAGAATTTCTAACCATTCTCTAAAATTTTCTAACAACTTAAAGAATTTCTAACAATTTTCTATATTTTTTTAGCAAATAAAAAAAATTCTAACAAATACCATCATTTCTAACTATTTTCTACAATTTCTAAACTAGTTCTAAAATTTCTACCTATTTTCTACTATTTCTAAACTAATTCTAAAATTTCTATACTACAAATTAACTAGATAGGCGAAAAAACATACCTGCATGGAAGCTAAGAGGCGCGGAGGGAGTGAGGTCGGGCGGCCCGACGGTAGGGCGCTACCGCCGTCTTATAGGGCCGCAGCCGCCGTTGCCCGCGGCGTTAGGTTGTCCGGGCCCACAAGCAGCGTGCAACCGCCGTTGGCAACGGCGGTTGCTTCGGCCGGTCCCATCGCATGCCTTCAACCGCCGTTGTCAACGGCGTCTGGGTCAACCGCCGTTGCCCACGGTGGTTGGTTAATCCAAACGCCGTTGCCCGCGGCGTCTGGATCCAAACGTCGTGGGCAACGGCATCGGATGTATAGTTTTGCAAAATTTTAAAACCGATATTTATTTTTGCAAAATAAAGAAAAAATATATAAAAAATTCCGTATATGTCTTCCAGGAGCCGGAAAGCAATTTGGATTAGGCCCAATAAAGACCCACGACAGACCTTCTTCTTCCTCCTTATTCCTTCCAAAATTTCAATATTTTATAAAGTAGATTTAACATTTTTCAACAAATAGTTCAACAATTCAAAACACTAGATTCAACATTTTTTAAACTATACAATATTCAACATTTTTCATTGCTTATTTCAGTATCTTAGAAAAATGACTTCAACATTTTTAGATTTAACAATCAACATTTTCCAGCGAGCTCACGGCCATGGCCAGGGTTGGCGAGCTCGAGGACAGGGCCGACGGCGCGCGAAGCTCGCGGCCACCAGGGCCGACGAGCTCGAGGACAGGGCCGACGGCACGCGGAGCTCGCGGCCAGGGATGGCGGCGGCGGCACAGGTAGAAAGCGCGCATCACAGGGCGGTGGCATGTGGAGCTCGCGGCCATGGTCGGGCCGGCAAGCTCGCGGCCATGGCCACCGGCGGTGACGCGTGCAGTATGGCGGTGAGTTCATATTTTGTGAGTAGGTACAAAATATGATGCCTTATGCTAAAAGATATACTAAGATTTTTCATGATTACTTTCAAAGGTTAAGAATAATAAATATTAAATTGATCTTATATATACAAAACTATACAAAAAAATAGTCATGAAAAATTGCTATCGTGTTTTTCTGCATCATGTTATAAGTCAACTAGCAAAATCTGAAAATGAAACTCGACTTGTACGTGAAGAAACAAATAAATACAAACAAATAAATACAAATATAATTAGGGGGTTTATTTTATCATATTTTACCAAATGAACTAGTTTGGGGAGTAAAGTGGGTATAAATTTTGCTTAGAGGGTTAAGTAGATAAAGTGTGAGAGGAGTAAAATAGATTTTGTTTTTCAATTCCGAATGACCGTACCTAAGATTTTGCGTTCGTAGATCCAGTACTCTCCCCATTTAAGATTGACCCTGGCGATATATTGTTTTACAAAATGTCACCATATGCGATGCTGTATGCCTGTATTCATGGCGCCGTTTCTGCGAGTCCTCGGTCGGGACTGGACACTGATATCATCAGATACAAGAGAGAATTAACAGGATGACACTGAAAAAAATATTGCTTACCTATTTGACATCTAACTTCGATTTGTTTTCCATATATTCCCATTCTCAATTTTGGTTTCCTATTTGACACTTCTGTCCATTTTAGTGCCTAACAGCGTTAACTTCGTGCAAAAATGACGATTATAGCCCTGATTTAGGTTTTCTCCTGTACCTGCGCATGCAGAGGTGCCGCGCTTGCAGCCTGGGATTTCTTTCTTTTTTTGTGCAAACCAGAGGTGCCGTTTTTTTTCTTTTGGGCTTGCAGCCTGAGAAAACGACGGGAGCACAACATGACAAGATTCACATAGAGATTTAATATAGAGATCTCACAAGTAGTACAGATTCACATATAGACAAGATCCACATGTTAAGGGCCTATTCAGTTCCCAAATTTTTTCCCAACTACCTGTCACATCAATCTTCGGACACTGATTAGGAGTATTAAATCTGGATTAATGATAAAACCCATTCCATAACCCCTACCTAATTTTTCGATACGAATCTAACGAGCCTAATTATGTCATGATTAGACAACACTGTGCTACAGTAAATAATCTCTAATGATGGATTAATTAGGCTTAATGGATTCGTCTCGCGATTTCCCGTTCATTCGTGTAATTAGTTTTGTAATTAATCTATATTTAATCCTCCTAATAGGCCTCGAAAGGAACCCCAAATTTTTTTGTTTGCCAACTAAACAGGCCCTAAAGAGACCATCTGAAACAACAATCGAACATGATCACAGTACATGCCCAGAAATAGTTTTCATAAGTTTACATCCATTACATAGACACAGACATGCAATTTTGTCATACATGAATCACCAACTCAACCTCTTTTGCTTCTAGTGCTAAGTGCAGGACTACTAGACTGAAGTTTTTTTTGCTCCTTGTGCCCGTTGTAGGGCTATCAAGCTACAAGAAAATATTTTTTGCAGCATTTGTATCTACTATTTTCTTCCTCCTTTTGCCCTTAAACTTCTCAGGAACACCTGCTTTGTCTTTGGACATAGAAAACTCAACTGAAAGTGACTAAGGTTGATTTGAACCACTTCTTGACCTGTAGAAGTTCATGCGAATGAAAAATTAGAGATCAAAGACAGGTTCAAAATGACCATGGATGCCAAATTCAGAGTTAGTATAGCTACCTTTTTGACGGTCCAGAATTACAGGAACCCAACTTTCCCTTTTTCCCACTTGTAATCTCCAAGCTTAGGCTACAAAAACAAGGGTACTTAAAAGTCACCATTAGCTTTCTATTGTAAGAACATTTATTCAAGATTTGATTAATTACCTTGGTGACCGTCCAGAAGTGAAGTTAGTGCCCTTCTCTTCTTGTTAGTTGTAGGTTTAGGTGCCAAGTTTTGACTAGAGTAATATTTAAAGTACTAGGATAAGACATCAAAAATGGCACAATGGTACAGGAAGTGGAGTATGACCTTACCTTGGGGGATAAGTCATAGAACGTGGTGGTGCTTCATCCTCCAATGGCACAATGGTACTCTGAGCTGATTTTGCCTTTTTCTTCTTTTTTGGTGTCCCTCTACATAAGCAAATATGAAATTAATAATTTGATGTAAATAAAAATCAAACATGCATAAAGATGAAACATGTACATAAGCAAGTACCTCGTAGTTTTCATTGCCTCAATGTCTTCTTTGCTGCCCTTCCAACATTTAGGTCAGTGATGCCCGTAGTCCTTACAGATTGGACCAACAAAGGTAATTAGTAAAGAGATTAGTAAAACACAACAAACATTGTACATGTGGTACCAACTAAGCAAGTTTCCTTACCATAACAGTGCATTTGTCGGCCTTTGAAGGATCGGATTGGCGACCAGAGAGGGGGGGGGGAGTGAATGGGAGCCGATTAAAAATTCTTCTCCTATGAGATGAACTCGGCCTATGTCCCAAAATCAAACCCCAAGAGCTTGCACACGGAAGCGAGACCAACACACCTCAAACACAAGGCTACAACACCTAGGAACCAACCTCAAATCAAAGAGCGGAAGCACGGATCAAAAGAGGAAGGAACTAGGTAAATCTGCACGCCAGGGACGGACGGTCCGTATGAGTAGGACGGACGGTCAGTACCTCCTCGGCGGACGGTCCGCAACACGCGGACGGACGGTCCGTAAAAACTAATAGAACCTCCAGAAACTTTGGACCAACGACGGACGGTCCGTCTACCACTCACGGACGGTCTGTCCCGCACACGGACGGTCCGACTGCCACGGACAGACAGTCCGACTGACCCACGGACAGTTCGACACTGTCGGACGGACGGTCCGTCAAACTCCGTCTAGACCAACTCGAAAAACCACGCGGATCAAAACGACTCGACTTAAGAACTCGTGAAGAACACGACGAACACACGATGAACACGAGGAGGACGGACGGTCCGTCCTAGTACCACAGACGGTCCGTCCTTCACGCAGAAGCAAAAACTGTGTCGCCCGCAAAACGCCTCCAACTTCCAATCGACGGATTTACTAAACCATCCAACGGATTGAGCCCAAATTTGGGGTAGATAAGAAGTGTCCCTATAGGAAGCTATGCCCCAAAACTCATGGCCTCAATCCACTCCAATCACCGGGAATCGTAGATCACGTGCTCTCCAACCACAAACTCGAGTTCATCCAAAACTCTTCAAATTGAGAGCGATTCGGGGCGTTTTGGAGGGAAAGATCACCAAGCAAAGGGACTCTAGGTACCCATACGTGATTCCCTCAAGCAAACAATCCCGGAATCCCTCACAATCACCACGAACGAAAATCTCCACAAAATAGCTCCGAAAATGCAAAGAAAAGCACGCGGGAATTTAGAAGGAGATAGAAACAATTGCAAGCACAAGATTATGAGGATGAATTCACTATGAATTATGAAGCCATGTCCGGATACAAGCCACTCACTAGAACAACAAATCTAGGATGGCAAAAGACCCAAATCAAAGAGCCAAACTCACCTCTCTCCCTCTCTCACAAATGCACTCCAAAATGGAAGAGCACAACCCTACAAGCCAAAGAGTTGGCTGAAATTTCAGCCCTCTCCTCCTATATATAGGCCCCCCGGAAATGACCGAAGTGCCCCTACACTAGGAGATACAACACAAGTCCACGCAGGGACATAATAGTCACATACATGAAGTTCTCCATCGGACGAACACCCTCGCACCGCGCCCCGCGTCCTCCCGATGCAAGCTCCGCGATCGCGCCGCGTGTCCTCCGCCTCGAAGCTTCCCGACGCGCCTGGATCCCGTCTCCATCGCGTTGGGCCTCCAGACTCGGTTTTGAGGCCCAAACCGAGAAACCCTCCTCCGATGGTTTTGTGGCCAAACCACCAAACCCCGCGTGCAGACTTCGGTCGTGAGCCGCTACCCTGCACCGGCTCGACTGCATGCAGACTTCGGTCGTGAGCCGCTACCCTGCATCAGCCGTTGTTGGTTTTGTGGCTAAACCAACGAAACCCCGCGCGCAGACTTCGGTTGTTAGACGCCAACCTGCACCGGCTCAGCTGCGTGCAGACTTCGACCGTGAGCCGCTACCCTGCACCAGCACTTGTTGGTTTTGAGGCCAAACCAACAAACCGTTGAGCTCGGCTTTATGGCGCAACCGAGGAACCTGATGGTTTTGTGGTAGCACCATCAAACCCCGCACGCAGGCTTCGGTTGTTAGCCGCTACCCTGCGCCGGTTCGACCACGTGCAGACTTCGGTTGTTAGCCGCCACCCTGCACCGGCCGTTGTTGGTCTTGTGGCAAACCAACAAACCCCGATGAGAGACGCCCCTCTCACCGGCTCCACCTCGACGTCGTCTTGCTCTTCTTGCACCATGCGGCCCGCACTCGATCCCGTCGGCCACCGGGTCCCTCGAACCAAGCCTACTTGTCCTCTCCGCTCCTGGGAGGTCACACAGACTCGGACCTTTCGCGCTTGTTCTTCACCTGCACCAACGCAAACCAAGCCGCAACCTGCATATGCAATACTAAGCCAAGAGTCAGTCCACACAACATTGTCAACCACTCCTCCCGAGTGCGTTGACAACACACCACATAAAGTAACATGAAGGTAAACGATAGACTACCGAAAACAACACAACACACCAAACCCAAAGCATCATTACATGCCAACCATCAAAACATCCGGTCCACCCAAGCCTCAGAACATCCGGTCAAATACCACACACAACCAAGGCAAACATCCGGTCAATCATCACACACAACCAAGGAAAAGCATCTTGTCAATCGCTCATCACATATCAACCAAAACCAAGGCACATGTCAACTTGGTTTCTCAATCTCCCCCTTGATGAGTGCATTGACAAAAATTGGTTCAAAAGCAACCGGAAAGCCCATTCAAGTGCCCAACATCCAATTTAAGCCAATTTAGAGACAACCACAAGGCCACTTGAAATGGGAGGGAACAAATGCAAGCTCCAACCAAGAACCACAAGAGCTAAGCAATCCCAAGTAAAAACTCACCAAAGAGCCAACCAAAATGCTCATCAACCAATTGACTGAAATGCTCATCAACAAACCAAACGCTCGTCAAAACACGCTCATCACATCACTATCAAGGTTCATATTTCTGAATTTTATCCCTTGATATATCCGAATTTTCTCCCCCTTGATGAGTGTGTTGACACCAAATGAGCACAAAGAACCAGTTTGAGAGACAAAGGCCGAAATATCCATCCAAGTGAACAAAGACCACACATTCAAGAAACAAAGACACTTGGCATGAGCAAAACCACAAAGGCCAATCTCAACTTGGAAAGCTCTCAATGCAACCAAGACACAAACACATGATCCCTCAAGAAGAGGCACAAAGGGCTCAACACCGATCATGGAAAGATTGAAAGCTCAAATCACCCGCCGGCTCCTTAAGAAGAGGCAAAAGAGGCTCAACACCACCGGCAAACATAGGACAAGAGCACAAAAACTCACAAGCTCCCCCTAAACACATGCACTAGGGCCAAAGATCATACAAAGGTCACCCTAAACACGTGTGAAAGAGCGAAGACCACACCAAGCTGAGAAGCTCCCCCTAAACACATGCACTAGGATCAAAGAGCATACAAAGCTCATCCTAAATACATGCAAGAGAGCAAAGAGCAAACCGCAAGAGCATGTCTCAGGCAACCACAATAACTATCGAAGCCTCACTCAAGTGATAAAAAACGAAACAAAAAATGAAAATGGGATCACTCAAGTGAAAATATCTCAGTCCCCTAAGACAAGGGCAACGACTCGACACAACCGAGACAAAAATCATCACAAAGCCAATCTCTATACCAATTAAAATTTCAAATTCAAAGCTTGATACCAACTTCAAAGCTCAATACCAACTATGCCAAATAAACATCCAAAAACCAAAAAATTGTCACAAACATCCACCAAGCTTCCTCTGGACAAGTGCAAGCTCTCCCTAAGCAAAAGCCACCAAAAGTACCAATTATATATAGCCTCGATACCAATTTGACAAAATACCGATACCAATTACCAAATTGGAAAATCAAATCTCAAAAATGATACCAATTTACAACCAAATATGTCACATAAACCACCAAAGCTCCCCCTACACATATGCAAGCTCCCCTTGAGCAAAAGACCACCAAAACATCCAACAAATATGCCAATTCACAAAGATACCAATTAAATCTCCCAACTCAAGAGGATGGAAAAATGCATGTGGTGCAAACTATCAAGCTTCTCAAATATACAAAGAGCACTATAAAATGCTGCAAGTGAGATAAAGAGCAAGCAAGACATTCCAAAGTTTAGCACAAGCATAGCCAACATGGTAAACAAGCTATATAAGCATGAGACAAGGCTAGATACAAATATGAGCAATTTTCACAAAATATCCCTCTCATGAGCAAAATCCTAGACATGATCACAACATACCAAAAATGATTCACATCATACAAACTTCATGCTAGGACACACATTCTCATCACAAGAACATTGCAAACACCCACAAGCTATCCCATGTCATGTCAAAGCCACCGAGCCATGTGCCTACTTCTTAAAATGAGACTTCTCATGGTAGGCAACATGCAACGGTTTTGGCACCCATGATACAAAAATTAAAGCATGCATGACATGGATCATATGAGACCTTAATTTTCAAGCAAGAGCATTTCATTTTCAGATTTAAGCATGGTACATGAAATGCATTTGCGGCAAAAAGAAGCTTATGCTCCCCCACAAGGTAAAATATGGACTAAACATTTGCAATGATAAATGAGTCTACTCCCCCATGAGACAAGAACATGCATCCAGGCACAAATTAAGCATGACACAAACCACCAAAGCATGTCAAGAGCATGTCAAAGCTTTCACTCACAAGAGAGAACCTATACTAGCATTTTCCGAAACATAGCCATCTCAACATGCACATATAGCAAGATTACCAAGAGCAAAGCTATCCATCACAAGTCATATCAAACATGCTCAAAAGCTCACAAGAAGCATATCATAGTATTCATGGCATATAGGAGAAGCTCAGCCTATCATGCAAGGCATGCAAAGGATATGATACCAATTTAGCAAAGCAAAATGCATGGGGAGGCAAAGAACTCAACTCTTCATCAAGAAGGCTCACAAGGGAACACACCAACCAAGAATCGCTCCAAAGATCCCAATTGAGTACCATAGACAAGATACTAATTGGCGAACCTCCAAAAGTCTCAATTAAGCATCATAGAAAAGATACCAATTGAGAGACCGCTAATGATCTCAAATGAGCACCACCGAAAAGATACCAATTTGACGATCACAAACGGATGCCAAAAACCAAAGCAACCCTCAAGACCATGTTCCCATCGAATGAAGCTGAGCTCCCCCTCAACCAAAGACCACTAGAAAAAGAAAAGGCTAGAAAAAGAAGGAGCAAAGGAAAAGCTCTAAAACCAACCGAAAAAGGGAGAAAACCAAAGAAGACCCAATTTGCAACCCGAAGACATGACGAGCCCAAAAGCCAAAGGACAACTCAACACATGCTACACAATGCATCAACAATACCAATTAAGATAAATAAAGCATTGTAATATGATTCCACATAGATAACGGTACGGGCTAGAAAACATGTCAACATGGAGCAACTATACATCAAGCCTCAACCAAAGATACCAAAGACAACATGCTATCCACAAAGCAAAGATATCATATAAAAGATATTAAAGCATGATACAAGCTCATATGAGACAGCCACCAAGATATCATACAAAAGATAGCAAGATAGATATACAAGATCACACAGCTATCACGAGCAAGGTGGATAACCTACCATGGTATATACACAAGCATCTCACAAAACAAAGCATGCACCAAGTATATACGAGAGAGCACAAGGGGAAAGGATCACTATACATGTGTACAAAGCTCACAAGAGCCATCCAAAGCGATGTAGAGAACCAACATGTCTTGATCATCAAAGACCAAGTGCCATCAAGCCCATGTTCTCCAACCGCGTCTCCATACCTACACATGAGGAGACAAGAAAGACCGAGGCTTGGATCCCAAAGGGTTAGCAAGCACATACTTGGGAATCCAAACCTTAGTCACATGGGTAAATGATGCACTCAACTTATCATGTGGGTTAGCATGATGCAAATGCCGGTTCAAATGAAAAGGTTTTCGAACACTCTTAGAACCATGCCTCAAAGGAGCAACTCAAGAAGAAGAACCAAGACTAGCACCATGGGAAGAATGTCGTGGACCAACACAAGAAGCACTAGAAGCATGTCCACGAGCATGGCCTAACTCACTAGAAAAGGAGTCATAAAACCCATCCACAAAACGTGCCTTCTTAGGCTCACAAGTGTTCATGCCATGAGGAGGTCTACGAACCACCAAAGGCCTAGAAGCACAAGCTCGCCACATTTTTCTCGCTCGATGGTAGCAAAACCTATCTTGATGTCCATCCTTCCCACAATGAGAGCAATGATACAAAGGCCTATCGGGAGGCACGGTCCATGTGGACGAATCACCATTCTCTTGTGAGGGAGAAGTCCCTTGGGACTTAGAGCAAGAAGCATTAATCCCAACACTTGACTTGGTGCCTACATTAGAATCACACGTGCCATGTGAAAGGCTACGTGGCTTCTTGAAAATCTTGGCACGCAAGTGTCGCTCGTGCTTGACACGGCGAAAGCAAAAGTCAATGGTGTGCCCATCCTTCTTGCAAAAGGTGCAATGGAATCTCGGTCTGGAAATATGAGTTCCAAAGACGTGAGAAGCACCCTTGCCATCCATACCATCTCGGGCAACACCGGAAGAACCACCAAGCTTAGGAGTAGCTATAGGAGAGCTATCCAAAGCACTAGCACAAGTGCCACCATCCAAAGATTCACGCTTAAGAGAAGAAGTCAAATCCGGTTGAGAAAGATCAACTTTAGAAGTATCAACACCGGAATGACAAGAGCCGTGAGAATCCAAAGACTTAGCACAAAGACTCTTGCATCTTGTGTGCAAAACCTCATTTTTGAATTTGAGGCGCTCACAAGTACCACATGGAATATTTCTCAAGTTTTCGATTTCCACCTCTATGCACTTCGCATATGTGGTACGCAAGAGTTCATTCTCTTTCTCAAGGTTGGCACTCATCTCATCATGCTCAACCAACTTGGCGCTCATATCATCACGCATCTTTTTCAAAGCCAAAACTTCACTTTCCAAATCAATGCAAGAGTTGCAAATAAAATCACATGAACAATCAACTTCATTTACATCTCGCAAAGCATTATCAACAGAAGAAGTATGACAAGAATCAACATCAAGAGACAACGAGCACTTGCTACAAGGCATGGATTTTATATCACAAATATCAGCTCTAGTATGCTCAAGTTCTTCTACACATGTGGTGTGAGCCAATTTGAAATCTTTAATTTCAACAAGCAAAGACTCACCTGAAACACATGGTAGGGAAGCATTCGACTCCAACAAAGAAATCTTCTTTCTAGCCAAATCAAGCGCATCATTCAAACTACCACATTGCCTAGCAAATTCAAACATATCTTCTTGAAAAACATCATTTTCATGACGCAAGACATCACAAGATTTGCAAGACAAAGAGGCATTGAATTTAAGCAACTTCAATTCAGATTTCATGCTAGCAAGAGAGGAGTTCAACATATCATTTTTAGCATGCATGGCATTGCAAGAAGTGCAAGAATTTAAAGCACATGATTTCCAATGAGCCATGCCACATTTCAACCTCGCAAGGGAACATTTCATCTTCTCATTCTTTCTATGCAAGGCATCACACAAGTCTATGTTTCTCCTATGCAAGTCTCCACAATCACATTCACAATCATCCAACCTATCACATAGGATCAACAAGCCCTTGGCAAGCGAACCTTGGTCCATGTCCCTTAGCATGTTGTAGAACTCACCCTTCTTGAGATCACCATCTTGATAGTCCTCGATGAGGGACATCATCTCCTCCACTCCGGCTTCCGTATCAACCTCCATAGCCCTCCTACTCAAAGAACCACAAGGAGAAGAGCTTGGTGCCATACTCAAAGCACCGGTTAGAGTTAGCCAAAAGCAATCTCAAAAGGCAAGCAAAGACGCAAAGAAAGCTCTCGATTTGCCTCTATTCTCACAAAGAAACCTGAAAGTGGTATAGCTAGAAGCCTTATCTTTTTCTCTCGAATTTACCACTGGACAAGGAAGACAAGATATAGAGGCACACAAAAATTCAGCTCAAACTGAGGTGAAATGTGATCTTGAGAAATTCCGGAACAATCACGAAAAAGCTGCGAAGAGCTTAAATGAATTTTTTCTTTATGTTCCTGAATTTTTCTGGAATTTCTGACAAATCCAAACCGACCAAAGGTGCATTTGGTCCACCTCAAAACGGAGTCACGAAGCCGCTGTAAAAATTTGAGCCAAAATGGAGCACCAAGCGAAAAGTTATGCCCGTTTTATGGAAGGTACCTCAAGTTATGGTTTTTCAAAGGCACAACTCCAAATCGCTAGGCTCCGAAATTCCTGGAGGCGATTGGAATGGCGATCGCAACCTCGTTCCTACCGGTGACTCCGATCTAGATCGTGATCATCTCGACACTCCGCCGCCGGTCCATCCGACCACGCCGTCCACGCCCCGCCGCTGACACCGCAGTCTGCGACGGCCACCTGCATATCGACGGTTAGCCGCCCGGCGCCGTCGACCACCAATTCCCGCTAGGGGTTGTGCCGCTTAGGAACCCTAGTATTTGGGATATTTTTGTGCGTGTTGCAATTCTGCACACGGTTCACAACTTTGTCTGTCCGTTCTGATCTATCTCCATGGCTGAGATTGGAACTGGAAATTCGGATCTTCCGGAGGCCTCAGTTGCTGACATGCTAAAGAACCTCAACCTGACCGCTGAGGAGGAGGAGGTGATAGCTTTCAGCGGCGATGAGGAGGAGAGTGGATCCCTAACAGTAGAGTTTGCGCTGCTTGGAAAGGTCTTGTCACCGACGACGGTTCACGCGACAACATTCCATGGCGCGATGAAACCGGCGTGGGGGAACCCGTCTGGTTTGAAAATAAGATCTATCGGTTTGAAGGGTGATAATCTCTTTGTGGCAGAGTTCGACTTTGAGCAAGATATGGAGCGAGCACTGAATGGCTCGCCATGGGTGGTAGGGAAACATGCTGTGCTGCTGCGTGAGTACGATGAGTTTCTCAAGCCGTCTGAAATTAAGTTTGATCGTATGGATATTTGGGTCAGGCTTTTGGATCTCCCACTAGGATGGATGAACCAGCACCGAGGTGGTAGAGCAATGGGGCTGATTGGTGATGTTAAGAAGATGGAGGTTGACAAAGATGGAAAGGCGAGTGGACCTTACCTTCGTGCTCGGGTTAGCATTGAAATCACAAAACCCCTGCGCAGAGGTGTGCTACTGAAGACTAAGAAAGATGGTAACCCAGAGTGGTTTGACATCAAATATGAAAAACTCCCTTTCTTCTGTATGTCGTGTGGTGTGATGGGGCACTCTCATCTTGAATGTGATAAACCCATCATCCGCAATGCGGAGGGTAAGCTGCCATATGATGAAAAGCTCAGGGTTTATGAACCGAAGAAGAAGAAGTTGCAGAGCTTCTCGGAGGCAGCGGCAGAAGCTTTTGGGAGTGGATCATCGTCCGCTTCCAAACAATCAAAGGGCTCGGCAAGTCGGTCAGGTGATCGACGCTCAGGTGATAAAAATGACAGCACTACCCATGAGGAAGGGGAGAAGGAGGTTAATTCCCCACAGAAAGTTGTGGAACCAAACAATGAGAAAGGAGTGGTACCGGAGGACACCAGTACCAGCCAGCAACTTTTCCATGCAAGAAAGACAGATAACGTGCGTGCACCACGGAAAAGGAAAACAAAAGTGGACAGTCCTAATTTGTCTAGGACACCGGATTTAAATGAATCGGCTGTGGGCGCAGGTGTCCTTGTCCCGGCCGGACTGGTGTCTTCAAGGGTGTCTAAGATTGATGGTGATGCAGATGGGTCAGGTGCTTCTGCAACTTCTGATGAGTGGGCGAAGAAGTAGAAACGAAACAACACTCAGTCAATTGCACGATCGGCGGCAGCTGCGGAGGATAGCCCCCGTCGGGCGCAATGAAACTCTTATGCCTGAACTGCCGGGGCTTAGGGCAGTTCAAGAAGTACGTAGCTTATGTAAGCTACATCGGCCCACGGTGGTTTTTCTATCGGAGACAAGGTTATTTTTTGATAAAGTGGACAGCTTGCAACGCTCACTGGACTTTCCCAATGGAGTAGGAGTTGGAAGCTACGGGAGGGGTGGTGGCCTGGCGATGCTATGGACTAGGGATGTTGATGTGAAGCTGAACACCTATGATAAGCTGCATATCGATATTGCCATATTGGACCCAGAGACACAAGAGGAGAAGTGGCGCTTCACAGGCTTTTATGGTGAAGCGAGGAGAGAACTTCGTTACCGAAGCTGGGAGTGCCTGAGAATGCTTAATAACCAATCGGCGCTCCCCTGGTTATGTGCCGGTGATTTCAATGAGGTACTGATCGCAGATGAGCAATTTGGTGGACAAAGAAGACCAGAACACCAAATGGAAGGTTTTCGTGAGGCTGTGGATGTTTGCAGCTTCACAGACTTGGGATTTATAGGCCTACCATACACATGGGATAACCGGCAGCAGGATGGGCACAACATCAAAGTCCGGCTGGACCGGGGCTTTGCAAATGGTGTGTTCCTCAATATGTTCCAGGAGGTGAAGGTTTGGCACTTACAAACCACTGAATCTGATCATTGTGCACTGCTGATTGAGTGCATGGAAACTCGTCAGAGGAGGAGAAGGAGAAAGCGATTCCGGTATGAAAATATGTGGCAACGTGATCCTACTTATATGGAGACTGTTCGCAATGCGTGGCCGGTAGAGGAGGGATTGAGTACGCTGGAGGGTGTCCAGCGACAACTGGGATCGATCAAGCATTCACTGTTAGGCTGGGAACGAACGACATTTGGTTCTGTGCGTGAGGAGCTGACACGTCTGCAACAAGAGTTGGAGCAAGTACGAGGAGGCTCTATTGGTACAGGACCTTCTCGTCGTGAACGTCAGATTATGTCTCGCCTAACAGAGCTCCGTTCGAGAGAGGAATGCATGGAAAAACAGAGATCAAGAATTGACTGGTTAAGGGATGGTGATAGAAACACGTCCCTATTCCAAGCTAAATCAAGGGAGAGAGCGCACAATAATCGTATCAAATCTCTTAGGAGAGGAGACGGAACTCTAGCGCTCAAACAAGAGGAGATCGAGGATGCTGTGGTGGATTTCTATCAGGATTTATTTTCAGCCCAGGAGAATCTAGATCCAGATGGCATTCTTGACTATGTGCCACAGAAGATTTCAACATTGATGAATGAGTCACTTGTTAGACCATATACTGCAGATGAGGTGCGACGAGCTGTGTTTATGATGGGAGCAAATAAGGCCCCAGGACCTGACGGGCTGACGGCTGGATTTTACCAATTACATTGGGATGTAATCGGCCCAAGGATAACTGAGGCAGTTCTTAATTTTTTAAATGGTGGAGATATGCCAGAGGATATAAATCAGACTACCATTGTTTTGATTCCTAAATGCAAGAACCCGCAGGAGATGAAACAATTCAGACCAATTTCCTTATGCAATGTCATCTACAAGATATGTTCCAAGGTTTTGGCCAATAGATTACGGGTTTTTCTTGATGATATAATTTCAGAAGAGCAGAGTGCTTTTGTCCCTAGAAGACTTATTACAGATAATGTTTTGATTGCATATGAATGTACACACTATCTCAAGAGGAAGAAAGGGAAAACAGGTGCATGTGCCATCAAACTTGACATGGCCAAAGCGTATGACCGGGTGGAGTGGGCGTACCTTGAAGGCATTATGCTGAAATTGGGCTTTCACTCAGACTTTGTGTCTCTGGTGATGAGGTGTGTGACATCTGTTTCTTTCAATATTAGAGTTAATGGTGTTTTATCGGACTGTTTCAGCCCAACACGAGGAATTCGTCAGGGAGATCCAATATCATCGTATTTGTTCCTCCTGTGCTCGGAGGGACTGTCTTGTCTCCTGAAGGGGATTGGCCCAGTGCATATCGCTAGGGGAGTTCGAGTGGGAATCCACGCACCCTGGGTATCGCATCTTCTTTTTGCGGATGATTGCATTGTTTTCTCGGAAGCAAAGCAAAGAAGGGCTGATCGACTGAAGGAAATTTTGGATGTGTATCATCGAGGTTCTGGCCAATTAGTAAACAGAGATAAATCGGCAATTTTCTTTAGTGCTAATTGTTTGGAAGATGCAAAAACAGAAGTCCGAGATCAGTTGGATATACAAAGTGAGGCTCTTGCAGAACGCTATACGTCGAGTTCTTTTGCTGTGAATCAAGGCCCCCGTTCTTGTTCGTCACCACTGTGTCGATTAGTCCTTTTGTGATCAGAACTTGAACCCCTTTGTCTTTGCTTCAATTCATATCTGCAATTATCAGATTGCGTGCTTTACTTTCTTGCCTGTGTTCTCGATTCGCTTGCAGGGAAGGTCAATCAAGTTGTGCTTGGTTGATAACCAGCGGAGCAACGGTGTAGCGGTTGCGGGGTCCAAATCGGTGCTGATTCGAAGCCAAAATCGTGAACGTCGAGTCTCCACCAATCGATTTATCCCCTACCTCTCGGAAGATCGGGCCATCGCCTATCAACTACGCTTGGGTATAAATCCGTGATTGCTGGGAAAGTTTACATGGAGAAATCTCGAGAAATGGAGAACTATTCTCTGAAGCAAAGCGCCCGGATTGCTTCCCTAGAGAATGAACTTGAGAAGCTGAAGAAGGCTGATGAGTGCTCTGCTTCTTTGATTAAGGTTTTGAAAGAAAATAACGATGAACTCACCAAGAGCAAGAATCACCTGGAGACTGCTTATGCTGGATTGTCCCTTGAATTTGAGAAATTGAAGAAAAAGAATGATGATGATCTGTCGGTTCTTGAGAATCTTCGTGGCGCTGTTGAGAAAGATGCCACTACTTTATCTACTTTGAGGAAACAGAATGCCCAGCTTGCCAAGGCCAATAGCGAGAAGGATCTTAGGATTATCGAGGTTGAAAAGGAGTTGGCTCGCCGCGTTGAGATTATGGATAAAGGAGCTGAGTCGCTGGTTCGCAGTTTCAGGGAATTGTTTGATGCATACAGCAATGCTCTGGGTGAGTTTGGCGCTAGACCAAGACCTTTTCCTGATTCCTCCGAGCCTGGGCCTGTGCTTGACTGGATGAGAGATGAATTCGAGTCGCTCCCTGATGTGATTGCCGGGGCGAGTGATTTCACAGCTAATTTTTGCTCTGAGAGCCTTCTTAAGCTTTTTGAGTTCAAAGATTATGCGGATCTTGCGAAGTTTCGCGCCGAGGGTCTTAATTTCCCAGACGCTTTCACCGTCTCCTCCATCCGTGGAAGCGAGGACGTGAAAGTTATCAAGAGGGCCTTCTTTAAACAATTTTGGATGTTGAGCGGTCGTGACTTTGCTCGCCAAATTGCGAAGGATAAGCTAGCTAAGGTTCTTGCTGTTCTTAAGATCTCTTATGTTTAAAAAGCTTGTTTCTTGAAAACTTTTGGTTCCTGACTCTTTCTGGTTTTTTAATGAAAAAGCTCGTGGAGGAGGAAGAATCTAAGGTGATGGATGAAGCTATTGACGAAGCCTTTGATGATGACCAAAGACCTGAGGCTGAGGAAAAAGAGCAAACTCAAGGAGAAACTGCGTCCGAGGTTGTTAGTTAGCTTTTGAACAATGAGATCATTGTAAAAAATTTGTAAATTTGGTAGATGCCATAACTCTTGTATCATATACTTTGTCCTGCGCAGGTCCTAGATGGTGGACCTGCGCAAGATGTCCTTCCTGAGCGAATGTATCGTGATGGTGTTATCGTCAGTGGTGTGTCTTGGCGAAACTTCTTGGAAAAACATCCCAACCGGTCGTTTGATGATTTTTGGAATTATTGCAAAGAACGCTTTTTTATGTATGGATTAAACTTAGATTGCTTTTTCTTCGCTCGAGCTGAACTGATGAAAAAGAAAGCTTTTGGAGATACAATAGCATCCGAGTTGAAGACGGAGCCCCTTAGCCCCTTGGCGATTGACAGGGATTTCGCTTATGTTTCTGACGTCGTTGGCCTCCGTGGCTCCAAACCGGGTCATGTAGTGGAGCTTTCTTTTTGACCTTTTGATGTTTTGGCTTCTCCTGAGAGCTTGTAATTTTTACTGTCGTGAATTGCTTCGCAAATAGAATTATTTCCTCGTGTATCGTTTCTGTAACTTCTATTAACGAACGAACAAATGCAAGTTTGGTGTGTTTGAGAAAGGCGAACAGAGGTTCTTTTTTAGAGAAAACGTTATCCTTTTTTTATTGCGACTTTCGCGTAAAGTTTTCGTGTAAATGGCAAACAAAAGTTGTTTCATAGAAAAAACGTCACCCTTTCCTCCTTGCCATTTTCGCGAAAATTTTATGTAAAAGGCAAACAAAAGTTGCTTCGTAGAAAAAACGTCTCCCTTTCCTCCTTGCCATTTTCTCAAAAATTTTATGTAAAAGGCAAACAAAAGTTGCTTCGTAGAAAAATGTCACCTTTTCTTCTAAAGAAAAAAGAACTGTAAAGTCGAATGAAACTTGTTCCGAGTTTTGTCGACTTTGCTTTCGTTTGATGAAAAACTCTGTTGAAGTTGCAACTCTAGGTTGCTTCAACCTGTAGTTTTATGAACTATTTTGTTGCGAAACACGACAAAAACTCCGGCATTTTACTATTTCCATAGCCCCTGGCTTGATTCATTTATGAAACTTGTTTTCACTCATGATTCTATGCTTTAGTGTAGAAGCGTGGAGTTTTGACGCGCGGCCACAACTTGTTGTTGTCTCGAGGCCCAAATTTGTGAACATGCATTTTTCGCATCTGACCACAACTGATTGTTGTCTCTAGGCCCATTTTTGCGAACAAGAATTTTTTGCATCTGGCCACAACTTATTGTTGTCTCGGGGCCCAAACTTGCGAACATGCATTTTTCGCATCTGGCCACAACTTATTGTTGTCTCTAGGCCCATTTTTGCGAACAAGAGTTTTTTGCATCTGGCCACAACTTATTGTTGTCTCGGGGCCCAAACTTGCGAACATGAGTTTTTCGCGTCTGGCCACAACTTATTGTTGTCTCGAGGCCCAAATTTGTGAATATTCATACAGTATATACACATTGACACATTCGGGTAGGGGAAAATTTCTTTCATTAAAGAAAGGAAAGAAATTGTACATCGGAGCCGCCTCATTAAAAACCTTGCCTCCTGATTTGGAGCCCCTTTTGCAAGGAAAAGAGTACGGTCCTTATTCGCAGGAAATGTAAATTGCTGAATCGTAAATTCTTTTCCTCCTCGACACTGTTTATAGTTCCACAGGCCGAGGAGTTTTACATTTTTTCTTCTTCGGAATGTAAAGTACTGAAATGTAAATTCTTTTTCCCTCGGAACTGTTTATAGCTCTACAGTCCGAGGCTTTTCTTTTTTCTTTGCGGAATGTAAAATGCTGGAAAGTAAATTCTTTTTCCCTCGGAACTGTTTATAGTTCCACAGTCCGAGGTTTTTTCTTTTTTCTTTGCGAAATGTAAAATGCGGAAAAGTAAATGTGCAATCTAAGGGTAGTATCTTCGCAGGCTTTCTGCGTTCCAGGAATGTGGCAAGTCTATGCCTGTTTGGTCTGTTAATCGGAAAGAACCTGGTCTATTGCTTTCTTTGACGATGTAGGGACCTTCCCATGATTCTTGCAATTTTCCAGGGTTTTCCAATTACTCTTTCTTTTAAGCACCAAGTCTCCAATGTTGATCTCCTTCCTTACTATTTTCTTATCCTTCCATTTTCTTGTTTCCTCTTGGTATTTGTCAATATTTTGCGTAGCTTCCAGTATATCCAGCTCTATCATATCTTTTTCGACTTTCTGTTCTTCTTCTTTGATGTCAGCATACTTGAGAATTCTCAGACTTTTGTTCTTGATTTCTTCGGGAGTCATCGCTTCCGAGCCATACAGCAGACGGAAAGGTGTGAAGCCTGTTGCTCTTGAAGGAGTTGTATTATGGGACCAGATCACTTTTGGTAGTTCATCTATCAATTTTCCTTTCTTTTGGTCGAAAAGGCATTTCTTGATACTTGAAAATATTATGCCATTTGCTCTTTCCACTGCTCCATTGGATTGAGGATGGTATACTGATGCAAATTTTACTTGAGTTCCCAAAGTTCTGCAGAATTCCTTGAAATTGTAGCAATCGAATTGCTTTCCATTGTCGACAGTAAGTTCCCTTGGAACTCCGAATCTGCATATTATGTTTTGCCAGAAGAACTTTTGGATTACGGCTGCTGTAATGTTTGCCAGTGCCTTTGCTTCTATCCATTTTGTGAAATAGTCCACTGCCACAGCTGCGAACTTGCAGTTTCCCTGAGCTGTGGGTAGAGGTCCCACTAGATCTAATCCCCATCTTTGTAAGGGACATGAAGGTGGAATTAGCTGGACCGGTAAAGATGGGAGGTTTTGTTGATTTGATGTTTTCTGACATGCTTCGCATTCTCTTACCAACTTCTTGGCATCCATGTTCATGGAAGGCCAGAAGAACCCTTGCTTAATTGCCTTCCCGACTAATTCTCTTGTGCCAATATGTGCTCCGCAGAATCCACTATGTATCTCTGCTAGGAGTTCTTGGCCTTTCTCAGATGTTATGCATTTGAGCCAGGGTTCGGAGATTCCTGATTTGTACAGCTCTCCGTCAACAATCGCATATCCTCTTGCTCTTTGCTTCAACCTTTTTGCTTCTGTTTCATCCTGTGGCTCAAAGTGCCTTCTCATAAATGCCACAATTTGGGCTCTCCAGTCCGAGGCTTGTATTGCGTTTACTGTTCTGTATTCTTGCTCTTCTATTGATGGTCTCGAGATTATTTCAAAGAATACATCAGGTGGCATTGGCTACTTCTGCGCTGCTGCTTTTGCCAGTTTGTCTGCTTCGTTGTTCTCAGATCTCGGAATGTGTTGAACTGAGTAGCCTCGGAAGTTTCTTTCCATTTGCCGAACTTTTGCTAGATATTTGATTAGTTCAGGGTTTCTTGCTTCACTTTCCTTTTCCACATGTTCTTGAACTGGCCCCGACGCTCGCTTCCTTCTATCCAGATGGCAGCAACCTCTGAAGTTAATGGAATGTTACATGTTCTCTGGTCAAGGCGTTGGTCAAGGTTCAACTCGACATGGAAATCCTCGACATTCTCAACTTGGCCCATAGAGCGAAGATGCTCCGACTATGGATTAATGCCATGTAAAATGTCCTTCAGCATGATCAGCACCTCCCGATCTTTTTCTTTAGACTTTTCACGACACTTGCTAAGCCTATGGTCAAGAGACGGATCATCGTCATAAAAATAAAGCTCGAGATGGTTGGGTTCCTTTCCCTCCTCGTTACCAAATGATCATATGTTGTGGTAAATTTGGCCATGGGCACGAAATGTGTAAATTCCACAATTTCTCATGTCAGTGGTCACACGATCAAGTTTACAGTATAGAGATGTGAAGGAGAAGTGTCCATTGAAATATCTGATGTTCGCACGAAAGTGCCTAGCATCAGCATCCGAGCTCGACCACAATCTCATGAGTTCTGGTGGTGTATCAGGGGTGGACAAATGAACCTTTCCACTACGACAACAGAATCCAGGTGGCTCAGACTCAAACTTCTTTGCATTGCAATACTCGTAGTTGTCCTCTGGCTTGAGCATGTGCGTCTCTTCAGGGACATTGTCGTAAACTGCGCCGTATGGATCTGGTACGTGGGGTTCACTGCCATCTCCATCATCCATCTGAATATTGTCATCCACGTCAGCATCTCCATCGTCACCTAACAATAATTATGATGCCTCAAAATGTGTTATATGTTGGATAAATTTGATACATAAATGTGAGATAATTGCGGCGAGATGTACCTTGGCCCGCAAAAAGGTACCCCTCATCCGCTTCCTCGTGCTCCTCAAATATGATGTTCTCATCACCATCTGTTGGAAGATAGACACATCAGTGGTAAAACCGACATGTTTACATAATAAGAAGAAAACACAATAAACATTTACCGTCCTCCAGCATGTCTTCATACGCTTCTTTGAGAACGGGGTGCAGAGGCATTGAATTAGACTTGTCAACAATCGATGGCTGTGTTTGAGTACACCTTTTGTTCATAGGTGCAGGATTAGAAGTTTCTATGAAATATGAATGGCAGGTGAGACATAGAATAAGTGTCGAGCACTAATGTGACAAGTGAATGTTTTTACCAGCTCCAGGTACATCTGATGCAGTGGAGGGATGAGATTCTCGATCGCCCATCTGGATGCCATCTTTGTAGGAGTAAAACACCATAAGGATGAACAAGAATTAGCTTACTACTCATTTATATTAACACTAAGGTAGCTTAGGTTGGTGTAGAAAGTACCATTGTCAATGACATCCGACTGTGTTGGCTGGCTTGGCGAATTGTTGTTTTTGACTGAACTTCGTTTGGTGTTTCTGCCGATGGTTTCTTCAAACACTTGATTATGCTGGTTCAAGCGTGAATTCCTAATTCCAGGAGTCACAGACTTCCTATGGATGGTGCGATTTGCAAGTATCTGGGGGGTCTCAGATGCAGGAGATTGCTCCACAGTTGGCGCTATGTAAATAGGATTCCCATTTAGCTCAGGGATCTCCCACTCATGAGCAGGTATTAGAGGCGATTTAAGCTCTGGGATAAAGTGGGGGCTTGCCATAGCGATAGAGTCAGGGTGCAAATTACTCGCCCGATGTTCCTTAATGCTCTTATTATAGTTCCTCTTGGTTTGTCTTCTTCTCTCGACCTTCTGCTGTGGCGTCTTCTTTTTAAATAGTTGCTTTGCAGCATAAGATTCGCGTCGCCTTTTATTGATTAATGCCCTCTGCTCAGGAGACAGTGCCGCCCTCCATGCCCTACACCTCCTACGATTACGCTCTCTAGGAGAGACCTCATGATCGTCGATGGAGGCTAAGTCATCTACATTATGTAAAAGGAATTATATTGGTCTGAAACTGCTCTAAGTTTCCATATGTTAATCAAAACAAATCTTATTTCATATATAGGGGATATCGTTCCTATTAATTAGTAGGACAACATATCTTGCACAACCAACCCAAGCACATAACAAATTAGTGCTCGAACCAAATTCCAGCAAATAACACGCTTTGGTGCTTATGAAAACAATTAATGGTATTTGTGTGTCGTTGACTTCACGCCAAAGACGACTAACAGACAATGTTTAGGTGATCCTTTAAGCAGCCCGATAGATAAGAGAGCATGACCAGTATCTTAGTCACCAGTAATGTTTATTTAGACAATACCGATGTAAGTGGGATCGTTCTATAATTATGCAGATAGTACTATAAGAGCATAAATAATCAGGATATATACCAGCTACACACACCGTACACATAAATACATTGGTCATGCATGGAACCATCTTTAAAAAGTTACCTTCATCTTGATTAGATATGAGTCCCTCAGCAATGGAAGTGTCGTTGGTGCCAACGGTCTCATTCAGACAATTACTGAATGCCAAATCTCCATCTATGTACATCAAAACACAAATGCACATATACATGTGTATTATCCACTGTCCACAAAATAGTGAGTTAAATGGTAGGAACTGCATAAGTTTACCTTGCACATCAACAGAACTGTGACAACCAACGTGTCCATTCGGAAGAGTCGGTTCACGATTGCCCACTACACACACAAAATAACCAACCAAACGATTGTTAGCTCATATAGTGTGCAGGAACTAACAAGATTCACATGGCATGTGTGGAGGGACACCCATATTACGTGTACCAGCATGAAACTAATTATATTTATTTTAGCCAGCAGGATGATCGATAAGAGAGCATTATCATTCAGCCACCTATGTTTATATAGACAACAGAGGTGTAAGTGTGAGCTTCCTATATATAAGCAGGCTGTATGATAATAGACAGGGCATGAAGTTAGGGAACTATAATAAGTTACCTTCATCTTCAATAGATATGAGTCCGTCAGCAGTGGGATTGTCGTTGGGGCCATCACCCTCATCCAAATTGTTACTGAATGGCAATTCTCCATCTATGTACACCTGATCACAAATGCATATGTACTTGCTGATCAAATATTGCTACCCCAAAAATTTATTTTAATAGTAAGATGACATGCACATGATTACCTGGCACATCAAAAGGCGTCTCATAACCATCGCACATGTCAGGAAGAGTAGACTGATCAACATTGCGCACATGAACGTCTTCTCTATGTTCATTCAAACTTCCCCTATGGAGCCATTCACTATTTTCATCATCCTCAAGGGATATAATGCCGCCTACAATTGAGCATGATATATTGAGGTTTCACACTTTTAGTACAATATGAATATTTATTCAAATATTACCTCCTTGCGAGTTTTCTTTCGCCATCTTCTTCGCCATTTTGTTCTCCATATACCTCTCATGTTTCTTTCTGTTACGATCATTCCTCTTCTCAGCTGACATTGATGCAAATCGTTCTTTATCTCTCTGCCTCTTACGGGCATTTCGATCCCCAACTTCGGTACCTGGAAAGAAAGAAGTACATTGGTGCAAGAAACAATCCCGGCGATCCCCAATCCTTAGGTGATGGAATAAGACTTCACCTTGAGAAATAGTATTTGTGAGATCTACAAGGGGGACCCTACCCTGGCCAGTTTTTGATGGCTCCATTAAAACCCTAAAAAAACAAGCGAGATCATAGTGTTCAAGTAGACTTTGGGTTTGCTCGAGGAGCATACAATCAAATGATATAGCATACACATATATAAAATGACGATGGACGTGCGACAAAAAACTCGTTGTTCATCCAACTCGCATGCATGCATGGGGAAGAAAAAACACAGCTATGACCACACACTGAATGCATAGTTGTATCTAGTACCGAGATCACGTACACAAAATGACGATCAACGAAGGTGACGCTGGTTGTTTTTTTGGGCGGCAGCGATGTATAATCTTTTGAGACCACGTCGACTGTTTGAAGGTGATAGCAGCAGCTCCGACTTGGATTTGGAGGAAACACCATCAAGGTGTTTGGGTCGTCGCTGCCGTTGAGATTGGTCCCGAACCAGGATGCATGCGAGTAGGAGTCAGGGTCAAGGCGATCAAGGGCGACAACGACGATTCTGCGTAGGGCGGCGATCTCAGGGGGCGAGGACGGGTAGGAGTCAAGGTCGAGGCGATCGAGGGTGAGGGCAACGGCGACGATTCTGCGTAGGGCGGCGATCTCGGGCGGTGAGGACGAGGCGATCGAAGGCGACAGCGAACGATTCTGGTAGGGCCTCGATCTTGGGCGGCGAGGACGCGAGGACGAGTGGGAGTCCGAGTCAGGGTCGAGGGCGGCGATCTGGGCGGCGAAGTGGACCCTGGATGGTTGGGCGGCGTCGTGGATCGGGGTGGAGGCGGGTGGCGTCGTGGATCGAGGTGGAGGCGGTTTTCCTCGGGAGGACCCTCTCGCGGGATGTATGATGGCGTTGTCGTAGTGCCAAGGGACGGATGGTTGGAGCGGAGACCAACAGCGAGGATCGACGACTGCGTGACTGCGCGCGAGGATTGGTCGAGGGTGCGGAGGCGGACTGGAAAAAAAAACAATCGACGACCGGCACGTGGAGACAGACCGAAAAACTGTTCGGCGATGTTTTGGTCCATTGTTTAGTTTTACTGGTAACTAAATTGCCCGTGCGTTGCTACGGGCATCCAAACATCTATATTACAATGGAGTACATTGGATTCAACATGACAAATATCCAATTTGCCGATGCAGAAATGAGGTCTATTTCTACTTATACGCTTCTATAATACCAAGTCGATATGGACCTATATATTCAATAGCAAACCACAAAACAATGTGAATCATTCCAAAAATAGTAATGAGCATGATATCAATAGTTGTTTGTCATCTTCCGAAAATCCATAGCTCCTAAATTTACTATCAAGATTCGAAAAGGCAAAATATGTCATCTCAAATAATATCAAGGAATACAACATGATACTAATGCCCACGTCGCTTGTCTTTGCCACCTCAATTTGCCGGTCTCTCTGCTCTCCTTCACCAAGTTTTGTGCACATGCTAGTTGAAGTACAAATATAGTATCTCTCGAGTAGGCACAACTTTTTTGTATGAACTCCAAGATCCAAGATGGAGGATCAACATTACAAACTTAACAAGCAGATTAACACCCAATTGTGTTATCATTATATCACATGGCCAGAACTTTGCCAGCCTGAACCAAAATAAAAGAAATCATAAGTAGATGGATTGTTATCCCATCAAAGATTTAAACTATGAATCCAAGCCTAGGGTGCAAAACTTGAATTTCAAATAGTACGACTTCTGAACTTTTTATAATATTGTTCCACCTTGTAAAGAAAGATCATAGTTTCCAATGCTAGCTACTGAACTCCTTTAAGTGGACAGTAAACTCTTCGTTCTACCCTTCAATAGCTGAATAGGAGAAAAGCTGATGGGTAGAAATGATTTACATGTGCCGCACAGCTGTCCAGTTAAACATTCCAGCCCATATCAGGCAAAATTAGACCAACAATGATTCTTGTACTAAATTAACTGCAGGACTGAACAACTCAGCAGTGATGAAATCATTTTGTCTCTTTATCTTCTGAGTCTGAATTTTCAGCTTATACCAAGTTTGAATCAACTAAACTGATGACAATTACAGAGATATGAAACCAATGGTAATATGAAAATGCTGCAAGGAAAATTGACTCGCATATTGAGCTCAGATGTTGAATGCAAGAAGTATCTGATTTGCATGGCCCATCTCAAGTCTGATAATTTCAACTTCAGCAAGCCGATTTAGTAACAAATAATTGCATCAAGAAAGTTGATTTAGTACCCAGACATCAATCAGTTAACTTCATTATAAAGGCACAAATGAAACAAAAGAATTATTCTAGATGTGAGCTCAAATAAACATAAGCTAAACTGAATAATTCCACCCACACGGATTGCATTGATCTGTAACCAATCACATTTTAGGATCATACACATATATGCCAAAATAATATTATGCCACAATAACCAGAATTGACGATATGTAAAAGCCATTCTGAATAAGGCTCTGATATCTCTTCAAAAGGTTGAGGACTACACATACCTGAACTTAATTCAGATGCACATATATGCAGAACATGTAACTGAAGTGTCACCCCTCAGAACTACATGATATATGCTTCTCAAATATTCAGATGAACTTTGGATGCCTCTAAGATGTCCGAATGATGCTGCTAAACTAACCATCCAGGAAATTTTATCTGAAGCTGATCAGTTCGAACTTTTAATTATTTGTATTCAAGAAGTGCCTTAATTGAACAGACCAAGGAAATCAATATGAATAAATAATCATGAAAACACATAAGCTTAGACCTTAGAGCAATGATTATAATATATTAAACCAAAAATCTAGCATCTAAATCATTTAGGACGTGAAAGATTTAAAGGAGCAAAAGAAAAAGTTGTAGCTTCTAAGAATGTCAAACAGACATAATATTTGTTCCCACACAAAAATAAAACGTGGAAGACATTTTGACAGATACCTAAGATTCTGAAACATGATGGTATGATGGTGTGTCAGTCGAGCAAAAAAACCTGTAGGCAGCAGCTCTTTCCCGGTGATGTAATAATATTAGTATATTACCAGTCAATAGCACTCTTAGTGAACATGTGCAAGATAGATAGTTTAGAGACAGAATTAGCACTTGTCCATCATCATGTTGCCAATCAAATAGGAACTGTACAAATATGTCAATCACCAACTGAAATTAATACTTCTCTCTAGAGGTCGCTGAACTGCACGGTACAGGAAATTAAAAGAGATTAGGAATCAATTAAATTGCGGCAAAACTAAAAAGAAGCCAGTGGATTCCAAAACTATGTTAACCTGCAATATTCACCGCTACAAAGGTTATATAGCAATATGGGATGATTTGGCTTCAATGGTTCAGTTCAGGGCTCGATAAATTGGATATTCGGTCCTGGTTGTAGAAAAAAATTGCCAATCAATAGAACATTTTATTTGATCCTCATATATGTACACTGATTATAGCTACAACTAAAGTCAGAAGATATTGAAAGGAATAAAATGGCAAACAGTAGCAACTGGAAACCCAAGTTAGAAGCAAGATAATGTGTTTCCATATGCCACATGCTTAGTTGCAAGGAAAAATAATTCACAATACTAAATCAACTTACATACATCTTCTATACTCTTATCATTCTATATAGAGTGATCCATACTCAGACAGTCAGGTCCTTTCAACAAAATTAAATGCAGATCAATGGAGAAGCAAAGATACCACTGCTGTTACCTGAAATATCATTGCCACCAGGGTTGTGAGGTTGGCTACCATTGATGTAAGTAAAAATAGTATGAGATTGCCTGTTGTAGAAGCATTTATGTCAAAAATCATAGTCAGAATCCATGAAAGTTGAAGTTTCCAATCGGTAAGACAATAATTATACCACTTCCATTCCTGAAGTAACAATTAAAAGGACAAGTTATCAGGCTAACAATTAAGCAAAGACAAATTAAAAGGACAAGTTACAGAGGCAGCAAGTCATAGAAAGGAGAAGTAGGCTAATGCCTCATCTGTGTCAACATCATTTTTTTAACAAATTAGTACCATGCTATGATAGGATAGCTTCTGTCAATTCCATCACTGTCGACAGACTGTGAGCCTGAAACAAGCAGCTGCAAGAGAAATAGATATGTAGACATTGCAATGCTTACATTTGCAGAGTTAAGGTTATGCCAGGAATCCACCTCGTCGCTTTGCTTCTTCCTGGAGGACGACAACAGCCCGGACGCCTTGCCCTTGTCGCCCTTTTCTTCTTCTTTTTGAGAGACTCAGGCACCACGAACATGTTGCTGGTGTTGAGCTTCACCTCACCCGCCGCACGGACTGGAGTCGGATAAAAAAACAGGAGGACTGGAGGGGATCAAAAAACAGGAGGACTGGAGGACCGATGCAGAAAGGGGATGAGATCACCTTGGCAGGAGGTCGATGGTGGCGGCCATCGAAGAGGGCGGCGAGCGGAACATTGGCGTCATTATCATCTGCAGCCACTACGTGAAGATGCATCTGCATCTTGTTCCCGCCTGTGCAGTCGGCGGACAGCCTCGAAGGCTCGAAGACGGAGGCGGCCAAGCGTGGCGGCGGACGGGGAAGGAAGGAGTCGAGGAGCCGCCGTCGAACCCCGCCTACGACACTACGGTGACGACGCGTTCGTGATGGTTCGACGGCGGGCGACAACGTCGGCCTTGTAGCCGGATGGCATCGATCCGAACAGATGGGAGGAGACGGAGCAGTTCCAGCGCGAGGCGAGGCGGTGGCGATCCGGTGGGGCAGAGGCGTCGATTTGGCGTCGATTTGGTGGCGATTTGGAGCAGTTCCGGCGCGTGGCGGAGAAGATGTCGATGTCGTGGGGACTTCGCGTGCGGGGTGATCCGATCGGACGACGGCGGCGGAAGGAGCGATGAGGGAGGCAACAGAGGCGGCGGCGAGGGATCGCGGCGGAGGTGAGGCGAGGGGCGAGGCGAGGCGGAGGTGGACGCGCGGATGAGCGGGCGAGGTCGCGGAGGCGGAAGCGAGGCGGAAGGCGGACGCGCGGATGAGGGGGCCGTGATCTGAGGCACAAAATTGGATGGCGGGCACATGTGAGGCCTCGAGCGGAAGGCGGACACGCCGGGCGGCCGCGCGGGCGGAGAGGAGGGGGCGGACGCGCAGGGACGGACGCGCGTGGGAGCGGAGAAAGGTCGACCAAATTTTTGTCTCGACTTCATACTTTTTAGGAGTAGAGATACTGCATGTGCGACACGCACGTGCTATATATATCGATATGGCAGTGGCAGAACATGCCTTGTGATTTGTTGAAACTCTAAAAGTGTTCAGTCTCTGCTATATTTGTGTACGGGTTTAATTTGTACATAATCACAGATGTGGAAAACAGCACAACTGCTACATCACATTCTGTTTTTTTTTCTTTAAAAAGAGTGTACAGGTGGCCATTATCACGTCAGACACTGGTAGAATCAGGACCTTTGGTACGCCCTTTTAGTCCCGGTTGAGTTTTGGAGTCGGGACTAACGGGCTTTCATCGACGTGGCCTGAATTGCCCGCGGACACCCCTACCCTAATACCAACCGGGACTAAAGGATGGCATCAAACTGCTATTTCACTCCAAAAATTGGCGCCAACCTTTAGTCCCGGGTGGTGTTTCCACCCGAGACTAAAGACCTTTAGTCTCGGGTGGAAACACCACCCGGGACTAAAGGCCGTTCCACCCACCGACGTTTTCTATTTCTCTGTCCCTTCTCTCTTTTTTCTCTCACACTGGTCAAACCTTATCTCCTCCTTCTATATCCTTCTCTATCTCATCTCTTTCTCTCCTCTCGTGCAGATCCAGATCGAGGAAGTCCAGGGCGTGGCTCCTGGCGCGGGCGGGCGGCCACCGGCCGACGGCCGCGGGCGGCTCCGGCGCACAGCGCGGCCTCGGCACGGCGCGCGGGCGTGCGCGGCCGACGGCGGTGGAGCGCGGCCACCGGCGCGAGCGTGCGAGCAGGCGCGGCCGGCCCCGGCGCGGGCGGCCACAGGCGCGCGGGCAGCCACGCGCGGGCGGCCAGGGCGGGCGGGCACCGGCCGGGCGGATCCCGGCGCGGGACGCAGGCCGGGCGGATCCCGGCGCGGGTGCGGCTCCCGGGCGCGACCACCGGCCGCCGGCACGGGGTGCGGCCCCGGCGCGCGGCCACCGACCGCCGGCGCGGGGCACGACCAGTGGTTCATCAATTTTTTTTTGATTTTTTTGATTTTTTCTTGTGATGCAAAGGGAACTTGTGTTGTGAATCGAATCAAACTTGTGATGCAAAGGAAACTTGTGTTGTGAATTGAATCAAATTTGTGATTTACGAGTATGAAATTGATTGATTTACTCATGTGAGGGTTAAGTTATTATGTGATGAATACTTCTCGTTTGTGGTGTTTTTTGTTCTCGTCAATTCTCAGTTGTTATGAACGGCGGTGGAGCTGGACTGCTAGAGCAGGATGTTTGTGGTGTTTTTTGTTCTCGTCATTTCTCAGTTGTTATGAACGGCGGTGGAGCTGGACTGCTAGAGCAGGATGCTCGCCGGCGAGGGGGTGGCGGAGGTGGAACATGCAGGGCACCAGCAGCTACAGGCTTTTTTTTTATTTTCTGGAAAACCTTTTAGTACCAACCGGGACTAAATGACCCCTTTAGTCCCGGTTGGTCACCCGGGACTAAAAGGGGGGCCTTTTGTCTCTCATCATTAGTCCCGGTTGGACATGAGAGACCTATTCCCTTTACCAACCGGGACTAAAGCCCCTCTCTCTACCAGTGAGAGGAAAACATATCTAATCCGATGGCAGTTAGATCCGGTATGTGTAGATATTCTTCTATTTTCATATTTAAAAATACATAAAATCAATATCAAACCTATTACCTCCGTACATGTAATATGTTGTTAGATCAACAGTCCACAATCATTTAAGGGTATCTTAGTAAAGCCCGTCAACTGATACATCCTCCCCAATATTGTGAAGGAACGCAGCGTTCCTCTTGAACTCGTTGAAGCTTCCTTCACGGCACCACCGTCGCTTTGGACAGGACAAGCAGACGCCCTTGTCGTTGCCACCAAATGCTTCTCCAATACGCCCATCTCCTCTCTTCGCTCCAATCCTATCCGGCCACCACGGTTCCAGCTGAGCGATTTTCACACAACCTTGAAGCGAGCCCCAAATGCCAAGCGTTCCTGCTACACGACCAAGAGCGGGGCCGCTACCACCTCCACGATGCTCGCTTGCGCCGCGTCGAAAGAGATAATAATTAATATCCCCGGGAGATGAGCGCGGAAAGGAAAAGAGGGGGAACACGGGAGATACAAGTCGTGAATAGATGGAACTCGGGAAGAGGTGTGGTGCGGGTACGCTGGGGTGGGTAAACAAAGTGTAGGTGACAAAATAATTAACTTTTTGGCAGAAACGTTCTCCAAATTGCGATATTTTGGTCCTTCCATAGTCCTTCCACCCTATCCACTCCTAAAAACATATGACGAGTGGGTCCGGTGTGAGAGGTATGGTTGACCCGAATTGGGTGAGAAAAGTTTTCAATTGTCTTCGCTCCTTATAGTATAGACTAGTAAATGCACGTGCGACACGCACGTATTTACGAAATTGGTAATTTAAATGAAACAAGATTGGTAGTATATTTTTCAGGAAACCATCAATTATATGTGGACATGTCCATTACATAAGTATTACATCAAATTTTCATTGTCTGTGTTCCATTTTCTCCTTAGTATTTGTTGCAAATCTTTTGGGGTGTTCTCTATTGCTGTTTTTGTATTTCAGCATGTCAATCAAGAACCACTTTCTGAGTACAAAAGCATCCTATCGAAAAAATTGCATAATGATTTTTATGAACTTTATTAACCGTACGAATATCATGGAATCGAATAGTAGTTCATACCATTTTTATCCTTAATTCAAAGAAATATCCATCCCACATGTGTATTAAGATGGTTATTAAATACCTTGTTATATTGACGTAGGAAAATGTATTGGCACATGTTAGTATGTAGACATATGTGTACTATTTAAATTGTGAAGGATGTTACATATCGATTGTTTTTGGAACGCAATCGGGAATCTTACGACGCCAGTCATAAACATCATCGTTCTATGCTGGGTCTATTTCTTCCATAGCAAGACCAAATGTTACGCCAATTTTTTTTATTCTATCTTGATAGTACTATGATGGACATCTTTCGGTGCCCAATCAGGCATAGTCATTGGGTCAATTATATGCATAGCTTTATTTTTTATGTCGTTGAGAACATGATATATCTTCTGAACATGTGTAGTGGTATTATAATTTTTGATTAAATTTTTTATTATTTCAATCTTTATTACAATTAGGTAGTTGCTAACAAATACACAAAATAATGTGCTAAAGATCATAACTTTATGCCGTCTATTTTCCAGATCTACAAATGAGCATAAGAACAACATTTTAAAAATTCAGCCTCAGATCAGTTGCAATTTACTTCAAATGGTCATAAAAACAAAAGTATACACATGCTTTCTAATCATTACAAAGAGCACATAGACACTGATTTCGCATTTTTCTGATTTGTCCGTGATTTTTAATGTAAATTTGAAGTTCCCAGCCTTTGAAAAAAGAAATGAACAAAACCAACATCATGTTTAAGCCCTTGAAAAGATACTTTTCTTCTCAGATCAGCCCTCCCCCTTACATTCAGGCCCCTGGATCTAGCTCTTAAGCCCCTAGAACTTTTCCACTTTTAAACATAACTTCCCACTTTTATGGATGACCCCCCTAAACTTGCTATTTTCTTCACACCCACGCCCTCAGCCTTCTTCCACCTCGGGCCAGATCATGCGCATAGTGGCGCACCAGCGCTGGTCCGACAGCACTTTCCCCCACCCCCTGGACTTCCCCCACGCCTTCTCCCTCACTGGGCGCACCTCCTCCCCTACTTTTCTCCCCAAAACCCTAGCCCTACCATAGCCCATGACTAAGGCCGGCGCATCCATGGCGACATGCCCAAGAACGAGCGCGGAAAGCGGCCTAAAACCAAGATACAGAGAGCGCTTGGGCACCAGGAACTCACCCACATTCGATTTTGGTGGTTGTTCGGTGAAGAGAAGAAGGAGGGAGGGCAGGGTAGGAAAGGACGCGAAGCCTCGCCCATCCACTCTGCCAACGCACCTGAGCCGCCACCACAACACAAGCCCGACCACCGCGTTGCCTTGCTCCGTTGCGCCACCGGCGTGAGAACATCATTGTGCTTGCTGCAAAGAGCGCTGTCGTACTGCCTCAATGCCGCCGTACCCCCACGCCGCTCTAGCGTCGTGCCAGCACCCTATTCGGAGAGTCATTCACCAGCTCTGCCATATCGCGCCGCACCACCACCACACATGCGTTGCCGCGCCGGAAGCCACCGTCGCACCACTGTGCGCACACTCGTCCTCGGCGCAACCTGCATCGCACCACCACACCACAGCTAGCTCTGCCGCACTACTCCCTCGCTGGCTCGACTTGCCACCAACCCTTCCCTGCCGCACCACCACACAGGCCCGCCACGGCACCTGTCGCGCCGCTGCAGTGCTCGACTGCTCGCTACCAGCACCGCTGCAGCACAGACACGCACGCGCCCGCGAGCTCAAGAACCACGGCCACCATATGCAAACACAGCCACCCGAGCGTCACCGCACGTCGGCGCCCCTCCTCTATCGCCGCGCAGCACGTCGCACACCCTGCTGTCGCACTTCGTCAGCAAATACCGCCGTCGTTGCTTCATTGATGCCGCCCCAGCATTCCCCGCCGCCGCCACCACGGCTCCCTCCTCTCCATCGAACCCTCTCCGCCGAACCCTTGCAACGGCGACAGCTCCACCAACCCACAACGTATTCCTGCGCGCCGCGTGCGGTGCGGGTGCAGTCGCGTGGGGTGCGGCGGGTGGGTGGGTCGCAGTGCGTCCGGCACGGACACTCATGTACGTGGGCACGCGAGCTGGGTAAGGTAACTGTGAAATGAAAAGCACCTCAATCAATAACATAAAAACACAATATCAAAAAATTAATAAAAATTAGTAGGTTTTAATTTTGGGTCACGTGGTATAAAAAAATTTACTAACCAATAAGCACGGGAACAAAAAGTGTGCCCACATTTTTAAGCTTGAATAAGTTGCCAGTTAGTGCTAATTGGAGACTGTAAGTAGATAGATTAATCAATATCCTTGTGATGCATCGAGGTGTATTTTGCCAATGAACTCTGTTTTCCATCTTGAAGCTACATGCATTGCAAAGCATCGGTTTCTTCGGTAGCCCATTTTGCCAAAGAGGTATTATCAATATAATGAACTAACATCATATTACTTGGTAAACTGGAAATCAACATCTAAATTGGAAAAATAAACTGGGCACGATTACTAAATATCTGAAATTTTATCCCCACACGTCATTTATCATCCACATGTTAATTGAGGTTTCAATAAATGTAGGAAAGTGGTCTGGATTCAGACCAACATGTGGTTGACTGAAGTGCCCAAACAATTCTACCCCATAATAACAATATTTACTTAGAGCAACTCCAACAGACCTCCTACTTGAACCCCAACTCAAAAAGTAGTGAAAAAAAGGCACTCCAGCAGGGCCTCTACCTGGGCACCAATTCTAGGGGGGCTCCCAAATCCCCCTCCGGCCCCTTCTCCTGCGGGTGTGGTAGGGAGCCCCTACTCTGCCGTTTCTTTGGTTTCGCCTCCCGCGCGCGCTCGTCGTCTCCCACGGGCTGGAGCTCGGTCTCCCCGCGCCACCTTTCCCTGCGCGTTGAGCTCCGCCAGACCGCCACCGACGCCCGTGGGCTCCCCCTCTGGTGCAGCGACCGCCTGGAGCGCTGAGCTCTGCCATATATATCTGCGCCGCCAGACGAGATGGGGAAGCAGCACTGGGTAGAGCGGGTGTGCCGCCGCGGGCCGTTGATGACCGCAGCACCCCTAGCTGGAGCGCCGGCGACCATCCGCGCTCCACTGCACCGTGCTCGAGCCCCAAATCGAGCCACGTGACACAGTGAGGACCAGCCAAATCGAGCCCCAAATCGAGCACCGCCTCCGTGCCCGGCCGGAGGCTGAGCTCCCTCCGCCGCGGCCGCCGCGCTCGGCCGGAGGTCGAGCTCCCTCCGCCGCCGCCGCGCCTGGCACGGGGAGACAGAGAAGCAGAGATGCGGGAGAGAGGAAAGGCCACGAAGGAAGATGAGGACATTAGCCAATATCCAATCGTGGCAAAGCATCAATCATGTAATGTCTTCTGGGTTCATCGATGCGATGTCTTTCTTGTTTAGAATGACACAAGTGTCTCCAGTTTTGTGTGTGGCACAGCAGATTGAGAGAATGCATTTCCTGAGAGCGCTGCCATCATATTAGATATTTTAAGAAAAGTGTGATCATGTATATTGACAAATGAACTACACACATTGTGCAATAATCTCACAAAGGATCCACTTTCAGTGCACCTACTAATTAAAGAACCAAAAGAGTAGCTGAATGAGTTTTCCCCTGAGTCAAAACTCAAAAGTAGCCTGGATGAAAGAATGGTGTCAAAATTTTGACATGGAAAGTTGCATACTGGAAGCAGGAGAAGGAACAAAAAAAATCTGCTTGCCCATTACCTCTTCTGAAGAAATTTACCAATGAGAACATTTGATGGTGCCCAGTTGGTTGTATTCCTGCAACGGCTGGGGCACTGCCTTAGACTGTTTCATTAGCGGAATAAATGTAAGAATAAATCAAGAGTCCATTGTTGATTCAGTGAACTGCAGTAGCTAGGAACAAATTTAAGTATCTGAAAAGGGTCTAGGCCTATATGAGATGAAGCCAGATAACGAGTAACTAAGATGAGGGAAAAGCACTCAGGCAATTGGCAAACCTGTTAGGGGCAGCGTTCCATAGCAGAGGCCTTTTACGTGGCAATCGCACCTCAACTTGCAGTTCAGGGCACCTAGCAACCATGTCCATGATCTTGTCCAGAAAATCCGGCTCGACCTTCTGCCAAAGCATAAAGGCCCTATCGTGCATCAAGCAAGTGCTCGGAGTAGTTGCATACAGTATGACTGCAATTAGCTAGCAGTAAGACACGACTTGACATCCTGGCATGCTTAATAAGGACTCCACATAGAAGTACAATGTAGTTATTAAATTAAACAGGATCTATAAGATAGACGGAAATTAAACGAAGAAAACAGTGGGTGGTGTCCACCAGAAAAGATGATTAAGCAAGAAACAGTACAATGAAGGTACCTCTTGTTGTGTGTGTGCATTCCGGCAATGAGTTTGTGCAGGCGAGCGCTGTAGGGGCTCTGGAGCATGTACTCCCAGGGGTTTGCGAAGAGTGCGGCCATCCATGCGCCCGATGGGCCACCGGCGGCGACCTTGGAGAGGATCCTGAAGAGGTGGATGTGTACCCAGAACATGATGGATAGCGGGCTCCGGTCCCTGATGGGGATGGGCGGCAGGAAACGCTCTAGGTAATTCTCCGCGTCGGCCGACTGCCTCGACCGCAGCATCCGCTCGACGCGTGCAACCTCGAACACCTCAACGGGCTTCCAGCCTTCCACGCCTTGATCATCAGGAAGCAAAGAGTGTCAGGACAAAGAGGGGCGGTGCAATAATCTCGATCCGAGGCTGGGAACGAATCTGCAGATCGAATTTGATCGAGGAAGGAGAGAGCGTACTCGCGGTGTATCTTCAGGTAGGCATAAAGAATTCGCCGGGTGCGGAGGCGGCGTGAGTCCCGAACGGAGCGCCGCCGCATCGCAATCGCTTACGGGGTCTAGCGAGCAGATTGGATTACGGAAGGAGGAAGTCCAATGAGGGAGATGAGCGTAGAGAAAGAAAAAAGACGGGATAGAGGCGGTGTGAATTGACAGGACTCAACAGGCGAGATGCGGGTACGGTGGGCGGGTAAACAAAGCGTCGGTGACAAAAATTTTTTTTCAGAAACGCTCCCCAAATTGCGATTTTTATGGTCGTTCCACCTTTTTGATCATCATACAACCTGACGGGTGGGTCCGGCGTGAGGGGTAAGACGGGCCCGAATTGGGTGAGAAAAGTTTTCAATTGTCTTTGCTCCTTATAGTATAGATTAAGTAGTAGAGATTTGCCATACTGGAAAGAGCTGGTGGTGCGACATACCATTGATGGGATGCATCTTCAGAAGAATGTATTTGATAACACCATGGGATTCTTAGGCTTAATGGGCAACGTAAAGGACGGACTGAAGTCACGTAAGGATCTTGTTGACCTAAAAATCAGGCCAGAGCTCCACCCGCAAGAACGTCCTAATGGTAAACACTACCTTCCCCGGCTAGCTACACCTTAACATAAGGTGAGCTATGTGCTGAAAGTGCCTACCGGATTCTCATCCAACATGCGATCACTAGTCTCGTTGAAGGACATGACGCTTACTAGTTATAACTCTCATGGTTGCCATGTGATGATCGCTGTTTTTCTGGTGATTGCTATCCGAGCTGTTAAACCAGTATTCCTTAAGATGATTATCACAAGGATGTGCTACATTTTCAACGTGATTTCGCGGAAAGTGGTCGATTGTGTAGAGTTGGCGAGACTTCAGCTGTTTATGTCTGAAACTCAGGCCCAACTCGAGATGTGCTTCCCTCCGTCCTTTTTTGATATCATGGAATATCTAATGATCCACACGGTCAAGCAAATTACTGAATTAGAACCTATGTACTTCCATCAGATGTGAACATACAAACGGTTCATGTCGATTCTCAATGGATATATGTGAAACAAGGCATTCCCAGAGGGCAGTATGATCGAGAGCTACCATATAGAAGAGAGTGTTGATTGTTGCATAGATTACATAAAACATAAGAGAGTGGTTGGTTTACCGGAATCTCGACATGAGGACAGATTGTCCCGGAGAGGTACTCCTTCCGTTCCAAAAAACTGGACGTCTCGGGCTCCTGGCCCATTTTCAAAAAACTTGACATCCTGGTGAGTTATGAGCAGCGGTCGGCAGTTTTGGACTAGACTGCCCTCGCGCACGCCAGTTCCGTCCGTTGCGTTGCTGCCGCCGCATTCAACACTCGTCTCGCATGCCCGCAATTATCGCAACGCGTGCCCGACGCCCTTCATGTCCCACGCTCGTCTCGCGCGCCCCAGTTTTCATCGCCGACTCTATCGAGCAAGTGCGGACGCCGTTCCCCACGCAATCTTCCCCGACGCCAGCGATACCGTGGTCCGCGCTCTGAGCGCCGCAGCGGCGTGGAGCATAGATAGCCCCAGCGTGTCGACGACGAAGCCTCCAGATGAGCGGGCACGCAGGACCAGCGTGCGCGGTGAAGCCGCCGCCGCCGCGGCCCAGTGCGCCGTCTCGGAGTCTGTCATGCCGGACTCCGACGCCGGCGACACCGTGGTCCGCGCTCCGAGCGCCGCGGCGGCATGGAGCATGGACAACCCCAGCGTGTCGACATGAAGCCTCTGGACGTGCGGGCATGCGTTACTGACGCGCGCAGTGAAGCCACTTTAATACTTATGCCCGCACGTGCTACAGTCCTTGGATATTCTTTAGACTGTCTGCACTGGGGCCTGGAAAGGGCCGCCAAAGCGACCTGCAGGTCGCTTTTGCCGTTTTTTCGGCTGCACCGGCGGCCTGCAGGTCGGACGCCACCGTCCCGTTCGGCCTCCTGGACGCCAAATCCAGCGCGCTTCCAGGCGGCCTGGACGCGCGGACGTGGCGCGGGGCCCGCGCCCGAGCGCGCCATCCGCAACCTCCCACCGCTCCGCGGCTCGGCCATGGGGAGGAGGAAGGAGGGAGTGGTCGCCGTCGCCGGAGCCGCCCACCACCGGAGCCGCTCACCGCGCCGAGGCCCATCTGCCACGCTCCACCTGTACCTCGCCGCCAAGCTCCTCGCCACGCGGTGCCGCCTGCGCACCACCACCCCCTTCGCCAGCACCCGCGGGCGCCGGCAGCATCTCGCCGAAGAGGGGACAGAGGAGGGGCGGCCGGCGGGGAACTCGCCTGGATCTGCTCGCCGCCGCCGCCGCAGGGCTGCTGGCCTCAACGCAGTCGCCTCGTCCGCCGCCGCCGCGCCCCCGCGCCGGCTCAGGTTGACCGCGCCGTCGCCGTCCGAGGAGGAGGGACCGACCGCCTGCAGAAGACCGGCCGGCCGCCGCTGCTGTTGCCCCGTGCCTGGGAGAGAGCTGCCCCGCGTACGGCTCACGCGACCGCGCCGGCGCCCGGCGGAGTGGGCGAGGGAGCCGGACGCGGTGGGTAGGTGGAGGAGATTGGGGAGGGAGAGAGAGGAGAGGGGGGGGAGAAAAGGGTGTATGACGCGTGGGGCCGCAGCTAAGTAGTTGGTATGGAGTTTAACATATAGAGGTTGACGGACGCGGAGAAACTGAAACTGGACTGTAAATTCTTGATGACTGGACGGGAATATTCCCTTTAGAGGTTGATTTTGGAGGTTCACGAGTGCAGACAGTCTTAATACTTTAATACTTATGCCCGCAGTTTGCGTCGTCGTCTATGCTTGCGCCCTTGTGCGCAGGCGATCGAGGTGATCGATGATTTTCTCATACATACAATTCTGATGATGTCCTCTCTCTCTCTCTTTCTCTCTCGCGTCGCAGGGCTGAACCGGTGCGGCAAGAGCTGCCGGCTGCGGTGGCTCAACTACCTGCGCCCGGACATCAAGCACGGCGGCTACACGGAGCAGGAGGACCGGATCATCTGCTCCCTCTACAACTCCATCGGGAGCAGGTGGTCCATCATCGCCTCCAAGCTGCCGGGCCGGACGGACAACGACGTCAAGAACTACTGGAACACCAAGCTCAAGAAGAAGGCCGCCGTCGCCGCCATGAACCACCACCAGCAGGATCAGTACTACCACCACCACCAGCAGCAGCGCGGCTCGGGCGGCCGCGGCCGCCGCGGCGCTGTCCGCCATGTACTCCGCCGCGTCGCCGCTGCAGGCTCCTCCATCGTTGCTGCTCGCGCGCTACCCCAAATGTTCTCCTGTCCAAAGGCGTAGCTACCCATACGCACGGCGCACGTCCGATTCGTCGCTGAGATTCGTGCAGCGTGGACTACGGGTCATCGGTGAAGTCAGAACTTTTGTCATTAGGGGTTAATAACCCTGTACGGACTGCTTCGCCAGGTCGCCCCGTTCACACCTGTTTGGATGTGCATGTGCTGGCTTCTTCTCGAACCATCGGCCACCATCTCTCGAGCTAGGGTCCGGCGAATGTCGTCCACCGTATTCCGAAGGTCACCTCTTCTCCTCGAAGCGGCGGCTGCTCAGGGGTGCCGCCCCGTCTGCCGCGCTGAACCGAGGCAGCTCGCGGCCGCAGCCGCTCCCGCGCGCCGCGCCGGGCCAGGCTGGCCGTCCCCCACCCCCACGCGCCGCCGGCAGGTCTCCTCAGCCTCCATCGTCGCCATCAACTTCTGACACCTCCATGGCAGCCTTGCTGACCGAATCCTCCATGCCCGTAAGTTTTCTGGAGGAAGATGGACCTTATTCTCCACTCGCACACGACGTGTTCGTTGAAATGGCTCAGATGGATTTATATATTTTTTCATGAAGTTTGATTTTTGCAGTCGGCATAGCTCATCAGCGCCTGCCAGTTTAGTGCCTGCAAGATGATATATTTTCAAAATAGACTTTTTATAGGAAGGATCAGAAGGGATTGCTCTCGTGTTCCGGATGGATGTCCATTTCATGAAGCTCTATGAGTCCTATAGTGATGTATCATATAGCTCAAGTTGTTTAAAAAAAATCGAGGGGTAATTTGGTTAACAGGAAATGATATAGATATGAATTGGTCTTTTTTGAGCTGAAGATTTTCGTCATGCAGTAAGATTTGCAGCTGACCATACCTTCAACGCTGTTTTGCTAATGGGAGCAAGCAAGGATGTCTTTGCTAAGGGCAATAATGAATGGGGGCATTGTTGGGGCTGTTTTGCTAATGGGAGCAAGCAAGGATGTCTTTGCTGAGGGCAATAATGAATGGGAGCATTGTTGGGGAAAAGATCTCACTCGGAGATGCAGCTTGTGACACACAATTTAGAATTAGTTGCCGTGCAAGAAAGCCAAAGAAAAAAAAAGGTAAGATCTGTGCAAAACTCAAGTTACTAAGGAATGGGTAGTCCTAAAGATATGCATTTTGCTATTGCTTGAGCTGGCATAACAAAGCCTACAGGATCATTCTTTGTTTATTTTTTGTTGCACTTGCACCTACCATCTGTTCTATTCTGCAATTTAGCCAGCAAAGCTGGTCTACCTGGCACCTGCAGCGAAATCATGTTTGTAATTATACTTTTGCATCTGTCAATATCAGCTACTTTGGTACATGCTACTTAATACAATTTTTTTTTCTGTCTGGTGAACTGTTCTAATATCAGCACTTAACCTTTGATCTTGCCACAAAAATTTTGACACCTGTTTGGAAAGAGATTTACAATACGATATCACTACTTTGCATCTGTGCGAAATTATAACACACTATGTATTCTTTCCCAATTCCCCTCAATGCTGCCCAGGATCTTGATGGAAGTCAAGTAGGATTTATTACAGGATGCTCTTAGCCTCTCTTCCCTTTGTGGTATTTTTCATTTGTATTCTTTCGATTCTTGTTTCCAGTGATTTGTTTGTGGGAAACGTCCTTCCGGTCTCCACTGGTTGACAGATTTTGATGAGTAGCACTGCATTTCATCATATTATTCATTCAGACCTGCCGTTGCATCACTGCGTTTCACACTTGCTTTTGTTGCTCCTTGTTATATTGATTAGCAGGTTCGATATTGCTGCGACCTTTTGATCTGTACTCAAGATTGGACTCCCTGTGAAGATTCATTTGCGGCAAAGCTGTTTCAGCTGTTACAGAGCAATCTCAGCCACGAGATCGGTTATAGATGGACGGGATCAGTGTGGAGGTACCCACCAGGTAGAGTTTATGGAAAACCCGCTAGGGATATTGTGCATATCAGTCAGGTTCTGGTGCCAATGGTGCATTTATAGTCACACCCCTAAATAATTCACCTTGTCATTGTAGCCCCAATGCCAATCTCAAACTCTCCCCAGTCCCCACGCATGCGATTCTGCCATCACAACCTCCATGGCTGCAGTAAGGTTCAAGGTCCAAAGTGACGATGTGCTCATGCCCCGGTACATGTACCCCCTCCCCTATCCCGTTTCACCCTGGATCTCGGAGTTCATGCCTTTGGGTACCTACGATTTTCAGGACCCTGGAATCTTGGCATCATGCTCTGTATTAAGACCGAAAGTAATGCTCTCTTTTGAACCGCATTTGATTTGAAGGTGTGACATTTGATATAGTTACAGTAATGTCCAGATTGTCACATAATTAATCACGTTGCTGTTCAGACAGTCGTCATAATGATATTCAGATCTGATATGTGTAAGAAGTGTGATTTGCATTTCAACCTTGTGATAATTTAGTGTTTCAATTATCTGAAAAGAAGTTCAGTGACAGGATGGTTGATAGAGGCTTGTGTGATCTGGTCTGAAATCCTTTACTTTAGTAGTCTGACTGAAAAAGGTTGGGATCCCTTTCGTTTGTTTAGCACTCTATGATTTTAGCACTCTGATTTTACATGGTTCAGTTTGCAATATATATTATCGTATACCAGACACTACTTTTAGCTTTGTCAAAATTAATATTTCTTTACTTTGCAGGTTTGAAATGAAATTCATTGAACTTTTTCTATGTTCATTTTAAGCTACGGATATAGAACTTCAAATTCGTCCATGAAGGGATCAAAACTTTGTTGATGAAGATCTATTAGTATTTAATACTTGATAGCTGTTACTAGAATAGCAATGGTCACTGCTCATCTTTGATTTAATGAATACTCGAACTGTAAATGAATACAAGAATAACTGGAGGCAATAATCACATTGCCAATGAATGTAAATATGTTATGTCTTCTCAAATCAGAACGAACTATTTCCTAGTTTTATTTCAAATTATGATGTTGTTCATTTTACATGTGTGTCTGCAAGAAAAATGTCAGCCTATGAAATAAACAACACTCTGTGCATCTTTATTTATTTTTATTGCTATGAATTATGTATCTGGTGCTAGGAATTCCATCTAGTAGTTCAACTTAATTTGGTATGTATTGCTTTTAGTGGTAAACAAATTTAAAAATATCATACCAATGCACTCCAAGAATATGCTTGAATTCAGAATGCAATACTACACATCAGTTTTAAAAGTTAGCTGTCACATTGCAGATAACTTTTTGAGAGCTCCTGCAGCATGTGATACCCATTGCTCCTGCAGTTTTAAAAGTGATTGTAATTTGTACATGTCATTTGCGTTCGTGTCTGCATTGCACAGTTGTGCAGAGATTACATGTTCATTTTATATAGTAATATAAAAAACAAACATATGATACATGTGTTAATTAGAACCTACTTGTGATTTTAATTAGCCGCTTGCGAGGTAGGAGTATAGGGCATTGCTTCCGCATGCCTGTACCAGTGAGTCGAGACATGTCGCCAAACAATCTGAACAGAAAGTAAAGCTCTTGATAATTTTTAGGGTTTTTTAAGTTACCTTCTCCGTACAGATGTAACTAGACATCTGAGTGACGAGACGTACCCAGAGCCATAGGCTCCCGCACTGTGCGGGGTCTGGGAGAGGTTATTAGCGGGAGATCTTTCCCACACATCGTGCAATGTGCATAGGCCACCGCTCGAACTAGACATCTGAGTGAGACATGAGTCAAACTGAATATCCACAAAACAATTGGCTTATAGGGGACCAATATTAAGGTTTAATATTTGAATGTGTTATCAGTATCACAACTATCAATTCTAGAATCTGAATAACAGTCTCTCAGTGCACTTCCTAAAAGAATTTCATGCAAAAGTTCAAAGCAAAGAAGTGACAATTGTACAGTTATAATGTTTTCTCGCAAGCAGCACATCATCATACATAAATAAAAAAAATAAAAAAAGGCCATAATGGGAAGGCCAAAGGAGTGCCGAGAGAATATTTGACATAATGTCACAAATAAAATGCACCGGAGGGCTTCATATTGATTGAATGTGCAGACATCATACACATTTGGCAATTAAAAACATTGCATATACACGTCTGACGAAAAAAAATCCCATTGTTTTGGCAAATGGTAATGCAATCAATACAGCACACCACCATTTTATAGAATAAAAAAGACGGATTCACATTTACAAAACTGATTTCCACATTCACATTCTCCATTCACGTTCACATTCAGAAACTGACCCGCACAACACCTTGGCTTTCACCATTCAGAAACTGACGCAAGTGGACATGTATGCACTAGTACAAATAATCAGATTCAACACAGATTTAGATAAAAAATGACAGGAGTGCAACACTAATGCACCATAGCTACAGGTTGACACACGAGATTGCTAGATCAAATAATCCAACCAGAGTGCACTCAGCTGATTCACAGTATGTTGCTTCAGGAGCTTGATGAATCAAAATAGAAGCCACAAAATGTTGAACCTTCAGGACCTTGATGGACCTGTTTACATTCAGAAAATGCATGTCTTCAGAACAAATTGACCCTATTCAGTTTTGATACCAACACTTGATGAATTTGAAAATGAGTTCAGCTCTAGGTGACAATAGAAATTGCATGTATTTCATACTAGTGCATACAATTCAACTAGCTATGAGGGCTAAACAGAGCATGTCCTAGATAACATTTCAGATAAGATAAATGACAAATTGCAGCAAATTGAAACCCTCATATGCAACTCAGGTTCACACACCAGATGGAATTCTTCATAGCAGAACAGTAAGATTGAAGTCCTCATAGCTTGACCAAATAATCTCAAGTACAACCTGGTAAAAAAAATCAGAAGATAGGATCAGCTACCATAGAAAGAATTGGACAACATTCATTCCAGACCTTGCAAACAAAACTCGCATGTATTCAGAAGATAGGATCAGTAAACAACATGCTCTGATGGCAATACTAAATATTTTCAATAAACAACATGCTATGATGGCATCGCTATAAATTTTCAGTATGCAACGTAACTCACATGTATTCAGAAGTATGCACGGAACTCACATGTATTCAGAAGTCCTCATGCTTCTTCGAATCTTCCCAAGCCATTTTGCCAGGCCTTTCTCCAGATACTTTTCCCCTCATCTTTAATATTCAGATTACACCAAGATGAAACCATCTCGCATTGAGTGTAATCAGTAAGTCATACAACTGGATACTGACACTGCTCCATGCAACATAAGTACAGGACTAGCACGAACTAGCAAGCAATGAATGGAGCAATTCATCAGCTTACCAGTACAAGCAAAATGCATGTCAAATTGAAGCTCCAGCTTTTTTCTGGCGTGAATCCAAGAACAGCACGAACCCTAACCCCATCTAGGCGAAGCTGAGAAATCACACATGAGCACCCATTGGACCTGTGACGCTCACCAATAGAATCAAGTCCCCGCTGGACCAAAGCTATCAACTCGAGATCCAATCGAGAGGATGCAGTCTGGTCTGTTCTTCCCCCAATCTCCTCATTAACAAGAACGCGAGGACCGGAGATGGGAAGGAAGAGAAGGCGACGCTTACTGGTGGGCTGTGCCGCGCCGCCGCCTAGAGGCCTAGGGCCGCCGCTGCCGCACCCGCCGCCGAGTTGACGCCACGACCTATACAGCCCGCCGCCGCTGCCCCACCTGACGTCGAAGTTGTGCATCCCTTCTTCTTCCTAGAAGCGAAATCAGGCGATATTGGGGGGAAGCAGATGCACGCGCGGTGGCCTTTTGGCGGGAGGGAAGCGCGGGATCCAGGCCGCCGCCGCTTGGAACCGACGACGCTCTGCAGCGCGGCGTCACGTGTCTGCTCCGCGTCGGTGGGGATTGGGGAGGACGCGGTGTGAACGCGACGACCAAGTCTCGTAAGGTTTGCAGTCTTCTAACATTAATGACCCAACTAAGCGCGCCTGCGGGACGCCCCTCGTCGTGATACGTGGACTCATCTGCACCGCTCGTCGAGGTGGGTAGGTACGCCATATGGTAGAAAATCCTTGTTCCGCGCGCTACGACGACGGTGCCGCGACCGCGCCACTGCCGCCGCAGCAGCTGCAGGCGTCTCCGCTCGCGGAGTTCTCCCACGCGCCGCCGCCGCAGCAGCAGCCCGCCAACACCATCAACAGCTGGGCCGCCGCCGGCGGCCTGGCCATCGACGACATGTTCCTGCCCGAGCTCCTCGGGGTCGGCGACTTCCCGCCGGGCGACCTCTTCCTGGGTGGCGGCGGGTTCGCGCCGCTGCTGCTGCAGGACCGGGCGTCGTCGTCCCTGCAGGAGCTCGCGGCATGCTACTTCCCCAACGCGCAGGCGGCGGCGGAGATGTGGGCGGCCGCGGATCACGTCAAGCCGCCCGGCCTGTGCCACAGCTTGACATGAGACGGCGAGAGTGGGAGAAAGAGAGTTACACTACTAACGCTCCGTCGCCCGTCCACGCGCGCGCGGAAGCTTCGGCGATGACTCATGGCTCGCGTCCATCGATCGATCTCTCTCCATGGCCGAGAGGTCATTACATGTACATTATCTTATGGGTCTGTGACTTGTAGCGCCACCGTGTCATAGAGACAATTGTTTAGATGTGGATTGATATGATGATGCCAATTCGCCATTGCCCATAGCTTGGCTTCTGTTCGGCCTATCTACCAACCAGTCTGCAGTCAGTCATCAGCCGTTCTTCAAAAGTCAAAACTACGGAGTATTCTCCAGTGCCATTGTTTCCCACTGTGATAATGACACGGCAGGGCTGGATCTTGCTTTCCTGCGTGCGTGTCCCTAGCTTTTTAGGGATGAAGTCGTAGTTTCCGAGCAACCAATGCAAGTCGCCTCGAGACTCAAGTCTAAGCACACTCAATTAATTCACGTAGAATTATACTACTGCCTAGTACTGGTAGCAGTAGCCCCGACTGGCCTGTCACTTTCCTGGGACTGTCAAGATCACAAACCTGGATACAATATCTCGATCGCCTTCCTCGCCCTGCGGTGATGAGTGGCTGAGTCAGGCTCCGAGCAAAAAAGCAAGCGCTCGGTGCGCGCGCTGTACCTGTACGTGCATGCGCTGGCGTCTCTCCTCGTCATGATCGCGCGATGACGACGGCGGCCGGCGCGCGAGCGAGCGAGAGGCGGCGACGACGAGGCCGTGGGGTTGGTGCGCGCGCGCGCTCGCGGCGCCGTGGGCGCTCGCGTCGCGGCACCGGCAAGCATGGACCAGCGCGCATGAGGCTCGCGTGCATGCCCGTGGGCTGGCACGACACGGCACGGTAGAGTGTAGTGCCGGGCTCACTGGTGGAAAAACAGCCTTCCGTCCCGGGTGGGAAAGGCTTTAAATCTCTAAAACCCACCCGGGACGAAAAGGGAGAGACAAAAGACCCCCCTTTGTCACCGGGTGGGCAACCGGGAATAAAGGGTGCCCTTTATTCCCGGGTGGTAGCCCCGCCCGGGACAAAAGGGGAGGACCAGCAGCGCTTGTGCGCCACCCCTTTAGTCTCGGGTGGTAGCCCCGCCCGGGACAAAAGATTACCACCCGGGACTAAAGACCCCGCTGTGAATTTTTTTTGTTTCATTTCAAATTATTCTAATAATTTTATTCGCGTATATTCTCACGTATTTGGGTGTAATTTACGTATACGTATAAATGTTTGCACTAATTATACGTGTCTACTATACGTACTATATGAAGAGAATAAACTTATAAATAAATATATACACACATTATATTACATCAAAACATAGATAGTATTTTCTGAAAATAGTATATATATATATATACATCAAAATATTGTTTCATACTAATTCTAGTCTAAAGTTCCACCGGTGGTGCTAATTAAAATTTTTCAATTCGATGACCGTCATAGTGATTTCTGCCTTGTGGATTAATCAACTGGTCCATTATGAATCTGCAGAGACCTTCTTGAATCGCCAAGAGTCGGTCCTTCTCAATGATTGCGTCCCTAATCATATTGTTCTGCAATGTGCAAATAATTTAATATATTACACACAAGAATTAAATATATAAGCGGTTAGAAAAAATATATTATTAATTGATTTAAAATAATACTTACAGTATAATCTGACGGGTCTGCCTCGCAGAAATTGTGGATGAACTCACACACATAGTATGCACATAAATGTGTCCCTGGTTCCTGTCTCATACACTAAATTGAAGAAGATAATTATGAAAAATTAGTGTTATGCATTTTTAATTTGCCCAATCTGAAGTTGTTATTTGGTTTACGTACCGGAAAATTTGTAGTGAAGTTTATTCTAGGTTTCCATTGTCCAGGATTGACAGCCTTGAATTTTTCCCAAGCTCTGGCAGAAAATAATGAAAGTTAGAGCTAGATAGTGTTAGTAAAAGCATACTATCGCATAAAAGGGAACGTATGGAATTATTACTCTTGAAACATATCTTGAAGGTCCAAGTATTTGTCCGGATTTCTTCTCAACGAATCAAAGACAAGGATGTTGCTTCTGTTGACATCAATTATGAGAAGAATCCAGTGGAAACTGTATATACAAAGAAGCTCAAAAGATTAGAACTAAATAATGTTAACTAAGATAATTAGAAATCCGAACCCTTAGCAATTAAGATGGTAATCACACTTACTCGAAGTTGTAAGGTAGAAGTATCAAATCCTTGTAATGCAATTCACACAAGGTCCTTACGATTGTTTTGAATGTTGTTTCTGGTTGCTTCTTTACTTGATCTTGATTAACTAAAGATGGGTCCATGAAACCTATTCGTTGGTAACCATTCTTCCCCATGTTATGCATTTCCAGGCTACAGAAAATGAAAGACAAAGTTAATAATTAGAGTATGCATAAATTTGTTAATTAGGGTATGTATTGCACCGTCACTTATAGGCACCAAGCCATGACAAGATCGGTATTCAAGGAGTCAAGATGGTAAATTTCATAAATATCTTTGAATCGCAGCCAGGACAACTTCTCGCCTTCACCAGCAAAATCTCCCGGTTTAACAAGCATGCCAATCATCTCCAGGCCCGCCTTAGACGTCTTCATGTAGAAGTCATGCAATCTGTGCATCTGAGTAGGGAGTTTCTTCACCAATTCAGGCCTGACAAAAGATTTTCCATGCTCGTAGCGCCATCTAGGTACGAAGTTTGGGTCCCGAGGAGGTGATTCGTGGCCGAGAACATATTCTAGTGGCATCCCTATTGCTTCTTGCATTGCAATGACGGCCGCTAGTTGTTCTGCGTCCATAACTGCAAGAGCTCGTTCAATTGCAGTGAGGCCGGAGGCGACGTAAGTCTGTACTCTCGACGTCGACGCTTCTGTTGCCTTCTTCGTTGAAGGCTCTTTCGCTGACGTCGACGTTTGTGTTGCCTTCTTCATTGAAGGCTCTTTCGCCGACGAGAGTGTCGGACGGGGTCGAGCGAGTCGGGCGGGAGTCGAGCGAGTCGGGCGAGAAAACCAAAGTGTCGGGCGGGGTCGAGCGAGTCGGTCGGGAGTCGAGCGAGTCGGGCGGGAGTCGAGCGAGACTACCTAAGTGTCGGGCGGGACTCGAGCGAGTCGAGCGAGAAAACCTAAGTGTCGGACGGGGTCGAGCGAGTCGGGAAAGAATCGAGCGTGTCGAGCGATACTACATATTTCATCTCTAAATACATTTCATCTCTAAATACATATTTCATCTCTAAATACATATTTCATCTCTAAATTCAAATCTAAAATCTCTAAAATCTCTAAATTCAAATCTAAAATCTCTAAATTCAATTCTAAAATATCTAAATTCAATTCTCAGCACATAAATAAATTAAATGAAAACATAAAAAAAATGCTGACGTCAGCCATCAGGGGCTGACGTCAGTAGTTCCCTCACCGGCGCCGCGACGGCGGGCTGAGGGGTCGACGGCCGGGCGGGAGGGCGCGGGGGAGACGGCGGCCGGCCGCGGACGACGTCGGCGGCCGGGCGCGGGGGAGACGGCGGCAGGGCGCGGGGGCGGCGGAGCGGAGGCGACGGCGGTCGGGAGCGGCGGCGGGGAAGACGACCGGGCGCGGCGGAGACGTCGACGGGCGTGGGGACGATGGCCGGGCGCGGGCAGGGTCGACGGGCGGCGTGCGGACGACGGCGCCGGGAGCTCCGGCGGCGGAGAGGGCGCGGGGCCGGCCGGGCGCGGGCAGGGACGGCGGGGTGCGAGCTTCGACGACGACGGAGGCAGGCGCGATGGAGGCAGGGGCGGCGACGGCGGGGAAGAGGATGGGCGGAGTGTGAAGTGGAGGTTGGGGAAGAAGGGGTGGATCCGTGGGATTTATATCACGCCCCCCCTTTAGTCCCGGGTCGTAATCAGACCCGGGAGCAAAGATCCTTTAGTTCCGGGTCGTATCACCACCCGGGACTAAAGGCCCCTGTAGACCCGGGAGCAAAGAGCCTTTAGTCCCAGGTCGTATCACCACCCGCGACTAAAGGCCCCTTGCGCGCCGGAGGGCGGCAAGGGCAAAATTTTGGCCTTTTATCCCGGGTGGTAACACCACCCGAGACTAAAGGCCCCCCTTTAGTCTAGGGTCGTAACACCACCCGGGACTAAAGTGTCATTTTCGGCGAGAACTGTTTTTCCCCTCTCATTTCTTTTCTCATTTTCACATTCTATCTCTTTGAAATAAAAAAAATATAGTAACTTTTACTATTTTTTCCATGCATATATTTAGTTAAAATATAATAAACTGTACTTTGCTATGCAAAATTATATTTTAGAGTTGTAAACATTCACTTCTAATTTTCATTTGCAATATTGATGTGCATTCCCAATAAAATTCAATTAAACCGAAAAAAATAGTAAATTAATTCAGAAAAATCTCAAACTTGGTGGGTCAATCTCACATGACATATTCAAGCTTCATAAAAATTTTGATTGTCATTTACACTCTGGATCGTTTCAGGGGTGCATTCAGCTCAACATTTAATTTCTACGTGACGTCGCACGGAAATTCAATTAAACCGATACACAATTGATCTGATCAATAATCATTACATTACGACATTAATCTCAAGCACGTAAGTACGGTGTCTCTTCATGTCCAAGTAATATGCTTGGGTCAACTTCGACAGCGAACGGAGGCATGCCATCAAACTGATCATAATCATCGGATTGATCTGTTTTGTCCTCGACTCCCACGATTACTCTTTTACCTGGAAGAACTATGTGACGCTTTGCCTCTTGTGGTCCTGCTTCTTGGGGATTTTTATTCTTCGGTATGCTAGTCATATCCTTCACATAGAAAACCTGATGCACATCTTTGGCAAGCACGAATGGATCATCTTTGAACCCAATCTTGGTAAGGTCCACTATTGTCATTCCATATTCATCTCTCTTTACGCCATTCAGGTTTACCCATTGGCAAAAAAAAAGAGGGACGTTCATCGTTCCGTACTCAAGCTCCCATATCTCTTCTATGATACCATAATAGCAGGTCTTGCCCCCATCTTTTCTGATGACGTCCATACGGACACCACTATTTTGGTTTGTGCTTTTGCGATCTTGAGCTCTCGTGTAAAAATTGTAACCATTCATATCGTAAGTTTGAAATCTTGTAATTGTGCTACAAGGTCCCCTGGCTAACAAAGCTAGTTGTGGATGAATCATTGAGTTTCCGATTAGTTGTTCACTCAACCATGAGGGAAATGTTTCCAAGTGACGGCGTGCAATCCAGACTGGGGATTTGGTTGGATTTTGAGAAGCAATAATCTGCTCATGTTCCATCCTATATGGAGTCACCAGTGATGATTATTGCAGGACTGTTAGGTGTGCTTTATGTAACAAATCAGTATTATTGCTCAAACTTGATTTCCTTCCGATGGTACCCTTTCCCTGTAGCCTCCCCTTGTGTCGTGATACTGGAAGCCCAATCGAGTCAATTGTGTCGACATAATCAACACAAAACTCAATGACCTCCTCAGTTCCATATCCCTTAGTAATACTTCCTTCCGGACGCGCACGGTTAAGAACATATTTCTTGAGGATCGACATGAACCTCTCAAAAGGCCACATGTTGTGAAGGTATACTGGACCGAGAATAGTAATTTCTTTCACAAGGTGTACCAGGAGGTGCGTCGTAACATCGAGGAAGGAAGGTGGAAATGCCAACTCAAAGCCGACAAGACATTGAACCGCATCATTCTGTAGCTTTCCTAGCTTGGCTGGATCGATTGCCTTCTGTGAAATTGCATTGAGAAATGCACAAAGCTTTACGACCAGTAATCGTACATTCTCTGATAGAACACCCCTCAACGCAACTGGAAGCAACTGTGTCATCAACATGTGACAGTCGTGGGCCTTTAGATTTGTCAACTTCTTCTCTTTCATATTTATGATCCCCTTTAAATTCGACGAGTAGCCAGACGGAACCTTAATACTGTTCAGGCAATCAAACACGCTTTCCTTCTCTTTCTTGGTGAGAGTGTAACTAGCAAGACCATAGTAATCAACATCATCATCATCCTCTTCCGGATCAGTTTCATCATCACCCTCCCGCGGAACTTTGGGAATCTTATGAAATTCTTTCAGGTCCTCTCGTGCTTCATTGGTATCCTTCGGGTTACCGTAACAACCCATGAAGCCTAGCACATTTACGCAAAGATTCTTCGTAAGGTGCATCACGTCAATTGCGTGTCGGACCTCAAGGCTACGCCAATAAGGTAGCTCCCAAAATATAGATTTCTTCTTCCACATTGGTGCACGCCCGTTGGCGTCAGTTGGAACAGGTTCACTACCAGCACCCTTTCCAAAGACTACCCTTAGATCATTTACCATCTCAAATACGGCATCTCCATTAAAATGGGGTGGCTTTGTACGATGGTCAACCTTCCCTTTCCAATGCATCACTTTCTTCCGTAAGGGGTGATTAGTTGGAAGGAAACAACGGTGACCATTATACACGACCTTCTTACAGTTTTTGAGATGAATACCTTGTGTTCTATGTAAACAGTGCGTGCATGCCCGATATCCCTTGTTTGTCTGCCCAGAAAGGTTACTTAGGGCAGGCCAATCGTTGATGGTTATGAACAACAATGCTCATAGATCGAAGTTCTCTTGCCTATCCTCATCCCACACACGTACGCCCTCTTCCCGCCATAGCAGTAATAGTTCATCGACCAACGGTCTTAGGTACACATCAATGTCGTTACCGGGTTGTTTTGGACCTTGGATGAGCACCGGCATCATAATGAACTTTCGCTTCATGCACATCCAACCAGGAAGGTTGAACATGCATAGGGTCACAGGCCAAGTGCTATGACCACTGCTAAACTCCCCGAATGGATTGAAACCATCCGTACTTAAACCAAACCTTATGTTCCTTTCCCCGTTCTCAGAAAATATCTTGAATTCTCTATCAATCTTTCTCCACTGAGACCCATCAGCCGGATGTCTCAGCAGGTTGTCTTGCTTACGTTCCTCGGCGTGCCATCTCATCAACTTAGCATGTGCTTTATTCCGGAACAAACGCTTAGCTCTTAAATCAAAATTTCTATTTTCTTAGCTCTTAGCTCATTTTCTCTAAGCTCTTAGCTCTTAGCTCTTAAATCAAATTTTCTATTTTCTTAATTATGGCATAAATTTTAAGTATAATAAATATACACTATCCCTAGGTCTCATTTTCTAATAACTAAATTAATAAATTCTATTTTCTCTAATAATACATAAGCTAGCTAAAAGTAAAATTTTTATAAAAACAAAAAAAAATCTTAGTACAAATGAATGATAGAAGATTATCATAACAAATGATAACTACTTATTACTAAATCTAAAGTATACTAAAAACCTCATCTCTTAGCTCTTAAATCAAAATTTCTATTTTCTCCTTCTCTAAACCATAACACGAAATTTAAACACAACAAATGAATGGAGGATGAAGAATAATACCTTAGCAACACCTTGGAGTTGAGAAAACTCCACAAATTGAAGACGAAAAATTTGGGCAGCACCTCCCTAGGTTTGAAGCGCCATAGATCTTAGAGGAGCTTGCTTTTGAGCTGTCGGTGAAAAATGGTCGGGCAGGGAGAAGAAGAAGGGAGCGTGCTGTCGATTTTGTATAGGGGAGGCCTTTTGTCCCGGTTGGTTACCAACCGGGACAAAAGGCCTCTGAAGGCCGGCCCCGCCAACCCTTTAGTCCCGGGTTGGTTTACCACCCGGGACTAAAGGCCGGCCCAATTATTACGGCCGTTGATGGCTGGCCTTTAGTCCCGGGTTGGATTGCCAACCGGGACTAAAGGGTTGCCCCCCAATGACCCTTTTTTTTAGTTTAATATATATTAAGGTCTCCAAAATTTGTGATAAAGACTAATATTAAGGCTTAATCAATACTTTGGAGGTGAGAACTCTAATATTAAGGTTTCCAATAAATTAGTCACTGGCCTAACATCAATACTTAAGGTCTTAACAAAAAATATAAAAAAGTTCGTACATCAATACTTAATTAAGGTCTTACAAACAAAAAAAGTTCATACATGAATACTTAAGGTACGGTCTTAACAAAGATAGAGGGTGCATCAATGCACGACACATATTTCACACTTCATTCTTCTTCCTTAGATAGTCAATATAGTTGAAGTCTCCGATCTTGAAGTCGAGAACTTCAGCGAAATAGGCCAGAGAATGGATCAGTGCACTCTCTATCGCTTCACAATTACGGTCACATGGACTTCCATAAATTTCAAACAGTGTCGGCGAGGCAAACTGATATGGCCTGTAAAATGAAAGATGAGCCTGATACTTCCAATTTCTTGTTTGTATAGCATTTGAATCTGTGTAAGAAAATCCCACAACATCCATCACTTGCTCTAGAATTGCGTGAAAGCTCATTGCCGCAAAAGTTTGACCAAACATATCCTACAATTAAGAATAATGTTATTACAACGCATTAAAAATGCTGAATAAGAGTAAATGGTGCTCCATACCATGTCATGTTCATTTAGCCGACAAAGTCTCTCTGTGGTCCTGGTGACACTTTGTCCTTCCTCGAGTGACTTTATTAGAAAATAAGAGTAATCTGGCACAAAATACCCATTAGCGTTTAGTTGTAGTAAGCATGCCTGCACGGCGGTCCTTTCATAAGTCCTCTTAACCAGTGCAGGGGCACCCCACCCAACAATCGATGCCATTTGGATGGGTTCTGAAGACATCGAGGAGTGATTTTGTCCACGAACAGGTATGTCAAACGAGATTTTTAATTGTATGCAATTGTTTGGACCGACAATAGCGTATTGTGTAACAGGAGGGGTACCACCTAAATTTTCAACAACATGTGCGAGCCACTGCAAATGATTGAGAACCTGCGTTGTATGAAAATAATATTATTATCCGTGTGTAGTACGTAAACATAAATTTATACAATGAAAGAATATTACTATGCTGGGACGAGGTCCCTGGCTTCGATCACCAGTAGGTAACTCAATCACACCATGGGTGAAGCGTATGCCTGGACGACGAGCCAAAGGTGGCCGGTCATCAAAACTGATTCCACGGCCGCCGCCATGACTTGCCATAGTTATTCTGGACTACTCTGTAATATATATAAAATAATGCTTAAATAAGAGAATGCTTAAATTTATTCTATATAAAAACAACACATATAAGACCTATTTTCTAATAACCAACCGACTGTAGTATATGGAAAAAAGAAAAAAAATAAGAGAATGCCTAAATGTATTCTAAATAAAAATAAAAATACTTAACAAAAATGAATTAAATAGGTAGGTAGTATATTTTTGTTTGGTAATGACCATTTTTTAATAAACTAACTTCTCATAAATTAAGCTAAATGTAAAATTAAATGCATCTCTCATCTAAAAGTTAAAATCAATTATCTCTATAGCAAAAACTACAAAATCAGAGGATAAATCCCTATGAGAAACTATGCTTAAAAATATGTGAAACTTGTCGGGGACAGCCATAAGGGTCCCCTAATGACAGGGGAAATAACCCATTTCTAAAAAATAATGAAAGCGAACAAACAAACCCACAAACCGCAAATCACACCACGCATGACCGCGGCCCAAGGCAGAGAAAGGCCCACAGCCCAAAAAGCCTCAACGGCCCATCAAATAGCCGGCCTCGGCACCCCTCGGGCGAACCTCCGTCTCGCTCGAAGGCCAGGCGCCGCACCACGAAACCTCCGCCTCGCCCGAGGGCTTGACGCCCCCTCGGGCGAGTTTCCGCCTCGCTCGAGGGCTTGACGCCCCCTCGGGCGAGTTTCCGCCTCGCTCGAGGCCGCTCTCGACCCGCGGCACCGCACCTGCTCCCCCGACCGGAGCATCAAATGCTCTGATGCCTCGCGGGCGCCCGGGTCAAAGGCGAATCCCCGCCATGCCGGCCCTCTGACACCGCCTGGGAATCATATCCCGGCGCTGTTCGACCAACCCGCACTGTGCGGCCATCCCCGGCGCTGTGCGGGTGCTGTGCGGAAGGCCGGTGTCATTCCATGACACTGTGCCGCCCACTCCCGTACCTCCTCCACGTCGCCCCCCTCGAAAAGAGGATGGCGGCACCCTCGAAAGGGGTACGGCCACCTACCCCGCACCCGCCGGGGATGACGCCGCGACACAAGGCTGACGGAGCGCGTCTCCTCCATCACCTCCGGCCCTGTGCGGCCATCCCCGCCGCTGTGCCACCATCCCGGGCACTGCAGAGTCATCCCCCGCACTGTGGAGACCCAGGTTGACAGGACATCGCCACGCCCGCCGCTATGCAGCCCCCGGTCTTCCGTCAGCCAAGCCCTCGAATTGGCGTACGGACGACGATCAAGCGAAGACTCCGCCGCTACCACCCTCGAAGCCGCCCCTGGACGGGCACAGGACCTGTCACGACGCCTGCCAGGGGCAAGATTCACCAGGACGGCTGTCAATTCCTCGACACTGCGCGCCATGCCGCCACACAGCACCTGAAGCCATGCGGTATGACTGTAAACCGCCTCCCCTTGGTCTATAAAAGGAGGAGGCGGTCCCCTGGCCGCAAAGGGAGGACGGATAGCTAGTTCATTCACCTTTCCGCCTTCACCTACGATATTGGCACTTCGCCTCAATCAAACCTCAGGGACCTGGAGGCTCCTCCTCCGCTCCCGCCTCGCTTGTAGCTCCCCTCTACGAGCACCACGGTGCCTTGCAATACAGCGCCACGAGCGTACCTCTGCTGGACGTACGGCCCACGGCCGGAACCAGGATAAACCCCGTGTCCCAGCGTTGCTTAGCACTGGCCATCGAGAGATCGATCTCAGCACTCTTACTAGTTAGTGTCGGGACTACTTTCCGCACCGACAGTTGGCGCGCCAGGTAGGGGGACGCGCTGAGATCAGCTCCCCACCAGCAGTCTCGATGGTGATTCGCACCGAGTTCAGGTCCCAGAGGTACTCCATGGGCAGCTCGGACCCTTTCCCAGCCGGATTCGAAATCCGATTTGGGAGCCTGAACTTTCAGGTCACAGGGAATGGCTACCTCATGCGCCTCATCAACCGCAACGAACTCCACCCATGGCGGTCGACTGGGCCGGGCCCAATGCCCGCCACGCCTGCTACTGACACTCCGGCACCCGCCCAGGCGGCTGCTGCGAGCACCTCGACGCCTCGGCGCCGCCGGCGCTCAGGCCAGCGCTCGCGCCAGGCACGTATGGAGCGGCGCCGGGCCGCACGCGCCGCAACACAAGGTGACGCACCCACCGACGGTGTAACGGCGCCCGCGGGGGAGCACGCGGCTGCGGGGCCGCAATTCCCCTACGGGACGCGCAACGCTGCAGCGACGTACGCCTCATCCGTCAGCACCGACGTGGCCACGTACGAGGACCTTCCGGGCCACCACCTGCTGGCAGTCCGGAACCTCATCGCCACCACCAACGACGAGTCGTACCACGGCTCGGCCACCGAGCTGCTGCCCTCAACCTCGCATGGTTACGCGGAGTGGGACTTCTCCGGTGTACCGGACCCCATGGTGTTCCGGCGGTTCCTTGACGCTGCGGACTACTGGTTCGGTTGCTCCGACGACTCCAGCGAAGGGAGCTACGATCCCTCGCGTGAGTGCTTCGTTGTCGTCATCAACGAGCATGCTGACGGCGCGAACGGAGCAGGCGACGGGGATGCGGCCCAGCATCCAGAGCCAAACCCGCCACCGGCCCCACCAGCGGGCAATGCAGATATTAATGCGCAGCTGGCCCAAGCGCGCGAGCTTGAGGCGAAGCTCGCAGAGGAGTACCGGCAGGTGCGGCTCCTGTGTGCTACCATCGCAGGAGAAGCCTCGGCGCGCGGCGAACGCGCCTGAGAAGCCGGGAGGCAGGCTCGCGAGCGCATCAACACCGACTTCAATGTGGACGACCCACACACGCCGCCTCGGGCCAGCCAAAAACTCATCGCGGCGGCGACACTCCTTCGGGCCATGCCCGAGCCATCGACGCCCGAGGCACGTAACATGCGCCACGAGGCGCAGGCTCTCATCGAGCAAGCGGCCGTACAGCAGCCGAGAGCTCCGCGTCCCGCATACGCAACCAGTCCAGCGCGCGGGGCGACGGCGACGCGCAGGACCAGGAGGCATCCGTCCACGCGGACGGCGCGGCGGGACAGCCGGCAAACCGGGGCAGGACGCCTGTCAGGGAGCGGATCCTTGACATGCGCGGCCAGGCCCACGATGGCGATGCCCGCAACGTCCTGAACGCCAAAAAGAGGGGTGACGCGGAGGCGCGGACGGCGGTAGGCTACCACCCTCGGCGAGGTGGTCGCTACGACAGCCGGGAGGACCGCTCGCCAACACCGGAACCCCCGGGAACCCGTGTATTCAGCCGGGAGATCCGCACGGTGAGTTTCCCTCAGCGTTTCCGACAGCCCACCTCGATCGACAAGTACACGGGGGAGACGGACCCTCGTGTGTGGCTTAACGACTACCGCCTGGCTTGCCAGCTGGGCGGCGCCACCACCGATGCGGTGATCATCCGCAATCTGCCGCTGCACCTCGCGGACTCGGCCCGAACATGGCTCGAGCACCTGCCACCCAGCCAGATCCACAGTTGGGATGACTTGGTCCGCACGTTCGTGGGGAACTTCCAGGGCACATACGTGCGCCCTGGGAACTCCTGGGACCTGCGGGCGTGCACCCAGAAGCCCGGCGAGTCGCTCCGGGACTTCATACGGCGCTTTTCAAAGCGCTGTACTGAGCTCCCGAGCGTTGCTCAGTCCGAGATCGTGCACGCCTTCCTCGAGGGCACGACCTGTCGGGACCTCGTGCGTGAGCTCGGGCAGAGCCCGCTGGTTGACTCCAACGAGCTGTTCGACATCGCCACCAGCTTCGCTTCCGGATAGGAGGCGGTGGGGGCCATTTTCAACGGCAAGAAAGGCAAGCGCATGGACGACGCGCCCGCGGAGGGCAGCAAGTCCAAGGAGCCCGCGAAGAAGCAAAAGCGGGGCAAGAAGGGCAAGAAGCCCCACCATGACGCGCGCGCGCAGGGGCGCGGCGAAGATGACGACGAGGCCCTCGCCGTCGACCCTGCCCGTAAGGGTCCTCGAGGGCCCCCTCGAGGCCCCGGCGTGTTTGACGAGATGTTGAAGAAGCCCTGCCCGTACCACAAGACCCCGGTCAACCACACCCTCGAGCAATGCAACATGCTCAAGAAGTACTACAGCCGCGTCGCCGCGAAGGAGGACGAGGCCAAGAAGGATGGGGGTGACGGAGGTGCTGACGGCTTCCCCGCGGTTGAGAACGTCTTCTTCATCTTCGGGGGACCGACGGTGGACATGTCCACCAGCCGGCGCAAGTGAGAGCGGCACGAGGTCCTCGCCGCGGAGAGAGCTCCTCCTTCCTTCCTCGATTGGTCGGAGGACGCCATCACCTTCAGCCGCGAGGATCACCCGAACCGCATCCCCAACCCGGGCCAGTACCCGTTGGTCGTCGATCCCGTCATCGGCAACGCGCGGTTCTCCAAGGTGCTGATGGACGGCGGCAGCAGCCTCAACATCCTCTACGCCCACACCCTGCGGCTGATGGGGATCGGGTTGGACCAGCTGCGGCCCAGCACGACGCCGTTCCATGGCGTCGCGCCAGGCAAGCGCGTCCAGCCCCTCGGGCAGATCGACCTGCCGGTCTGGTTCGGCACGCCGGACAACTTCCGCAAGGAGACCCTCACCTTCGAGGTGGTGGGGTTTCGGGGCGCGTACCACGCCATCCTTGGGCGTCCGTGCTACGCCAAGTTCATGGCGGTCCCAAACTACACCTACCGCAAGATGAAGATGCCGGGGCCAAAGGGCGTCATCACCGTGGGCTCGTCGATCGAGCACACATTCGACTGCGACGTCGAGTGCGTCGAGCACGCCGAGGCCCTGGCGCTCGATGAAGCGCTTGTCGCGGACATGGAGAAGCTAGCCAACGAGGGCCCCGACTCCTCCGCCAAGCACGCGGGCAGTTTCGAGGCTGCCGAGCAGACCAAGGAGGTACCCCTCGACCCCATTGCCCCCGAGGGCAAGGTGTTGAGGGTCAGCTCCACCCTCGACCTGAAATAGGAAGTGGTGCTCGTCGACTTTCTCCGCGCCAATGCCGACATCTTCGCGTGGAGCCCCTCGGACATGCCAGGCATACCGAGGGAGGTCGCCGAGCACTCCCTTGACATCCTACCTCACTCCAGAGCCGTGCAATAGCGGCTGCGGCGCTTCGACGAAGAAAGGCGCCGGGTGATCGGAGTGGAGCTGCGGAAGCTCCTCGAGGTCGGATTCATCAAGGAAGTTTTCCACCCTACGTGGCTAGCTAATCCTGTACTAGTTAAGAAATTGAATGGGAAGTGGAGGATGTGTGTAGACTACACTGGTTTAAATAAAGCATTTCCCAAAGTTCCTTTTCCTTTGCCACGAATCGATCAAATCATAGATTCCACTGCGGGGTGTGAACTCTTATGTTTCCTTGATGTCTATTCGGGCTACCACCAAATAAAGATGAAGGAGTCCGATCAACTCGCGACTTCCTTCATCACACCGTTCGGCATGTTTTGCTACGTAACAATGTCGTTTGGCCTTCGAAACGCGAGCGCTATGTACCAGCGATGTATGCAGCATGTTTTCGGAGACCACATCGGGCGGACCGTGGAGGCCTACGTAGATGACATTGTCGTCAAAACCAGGAAGGCGGACGACCTGGTTAACGATTTGCGCATCGCGTTCGATTGCCTACGGGCAAACGGGGTGAAACTGAACCCCGAGAAGTGCGTCTTCAGAGTGTCGCGCGGCATGCTGCTAGGGTACATCGTATCCCAACGGGGCATCGAGCCCAACCCCGAGAAGGTCTCGGCCCTCGATCGAATGGGTCCGATTCGAGACCCAAAGGGGGTGCAGAAGGTGTTTGGCTGCCTGGCCGCCTTGAGCCGTTTCATCTCGCGGCTCGGCGAAAAGGGTTTGCCCCTCTACCGACTCCTGAAGAAGCACGAGCACTTCTCCTGGACCGTCGAGGCCCAGGATGCGCTCGACAAGCTCAAGGCAACGCTCGCGCACGTGCCGATCCTCACGCCGCCTCGAGGCGGCGAGCCTCTGTACCTTTACGTCGCGGCAACCACCCTGGTGGTCAACGCGGTTATCGTGGTAGAACGAGCGGAGGAAGGGCACGCCCTACCAGTCCAAAGGCCGGTATACTACATCAGCGAAGTGTTGTCCGAGACCAAGGCACGGTATCCTCAGATTCAGAAGCTGCTTTACGCGGTGGTGCTCGCACGGCGCAAGCTACGGCACTACTTCGAGGCCCATCCGGTCACGGTAGTCTCATTATTCCCGCTAGGGGAGATCATCCGCAACTCGGATGCCGTGGGCAGGATCGCGAAGTGGTCCATGGAGCTCATGGGCGAAACGCTCACCTACGCGTCGCGCAAGGCAATCAAGTCCCAGATCCTCGCGGATTTCGTCGTCGAGTGGACGGACACACAGCTACCCCCGCTGCAAATCCAGGCTGAATGTTGGACCCTTTATTTCGACGGGTCGGTGATGAAAACCGGGGCGGGCGCGGGCCTGCTCTTCATCTCGCCCCTCGGGGAACACATGAGATACGCTGCGCGTTTGCACTTCCCCGCATCGAACAACATGGCGGAGTACGAGGCCCACCTCTGCGGCCTCCGAATCGCCATCGAGACCGGCATCAAGCGCCTCGACGTTAGAGGAGACTCGCAGCTCGTGATCGACCAGGTTATGAAGAATGCGAGCTGCCACGACGAGAAGATGGAAGCTTACTGCAACGTCGTGCGCGCCCTCGAGGACAAGTTCTACGGCATCGAGCTCAATCACATTCCCCGCAAGTACAACGAGGAGGCGGACGAGCTCGCGAAGATTGCGTCAGGGCGAATCACCATTCCCCCGAACGTTTTCGCGCGAGACGTCGCCAAACCGTCCGTCGACCTCACCCCGGTCCCTTCGAGTCGGGAAGAACCCTCGGGGGCTCCCTCGAATCCTGCGGGTGCGGAACCCATGGACGAGGACCCCTCGAACGAGGCGTTCGTGCTCTCCCTACTCGAGGGGTACGGCATGGATGAAGCCGAGGCCATGGAAACCGAGCCGGCCCCCCGCGCGGAGGATTGGCGGACCAAGTACCTCGCCTGGATCGATCGAGGAGAACTCCCCTCGGATCGGACCGAGGCTAGGCGCATCGCCAGGAAAGCCAAGTCATTCACCGTGATCGACGGCGAGCTGTACAAGCGCGCCGCGTCCGGCGTCCTGCAGCGGTGCATCCCTATTCCCCACGGCCGGGAACTCATCCGTGACATCCACGCAGGCGTGTGCGGCCATCACGTGGCACTGCGCACCCTCGTGGGCAACGCCTTCCGCCAAGGCTTCTACTGGCCCACCGCGGTCGCCGACGCCAATGAGGTCGTACGCAACTGCGAAGGGTGCCAATTCTACGCGCGCAAGACCCACCTCCCAGCTCACGCTCTCCAGACCATACCCGTCACATGGCCGTTCGCCGTATGGGGGTTGGACATCGTCGGGCCCTTGCGAAAGGCACCCGGGGGCTACACCCACCTGCTGGTCGCCGTGGATAAATTTTCGAAGTGGATCGAGGCACGCCCCATCACTAATCTTAGATCAGAGCAGGCCGTGTCATTTTTCACTGACATCATCCACAGGTTCGGAGTGCCAAACTCCATCATCACCGACAACGGCTCCCAATTTACCGGCAGGAAGTTCCTGGAGTTTTGCGACGACCACCACATCCGCGTGGACTGGGCGGCCGTCGCACACCCACAGACCAACGGCCAAGTGGAACGTGCTAATGGCATGATACTACAAGGCCTCAAGCCCAGGATCTTCGACAGACTGAACAAGTCTGGCCGGAAATGGCTTCAAGAGCTGCCGGCGATCATTTGGAGCCTCAGGACCACTCCGAGCAGAGCCACGGGATTCATGCCGTTTTTCCTAGTCTATGGTGCGGAGGCCGTTCTCCCCACGGACTTGGAATACGGATCGCCCAAGATCAAGGGCTACGATGAAGGTTCAAGCCAGCGAGCTCGCGAAGACTCGCTGGATCAAATAGACGAAGCCCGTGACGTGGCCTTGATGCACTCGGCAAGATACCAGCAGGTACTAAGATGGTACCAAGCTCAGAAAATCTGACGCCGAGACTTCAACGAGGGCGACCTAGTGCTAAGGCTGCGCCAAGACAACCGAGGCCGCCACAAGCTGTCACTACCATGGGAGGGGCCCTACATCATCATCGAGGTGCTCAAGCCCGGCACGTACAAGCTGGTGAACGAGCAAGGCGAAGTCCTTACCAACGCTTGGAACATCCAACAGCTACATCGCTTTTACCCTTAGAAAGGATTTCCAAGTCTTTTTGCACATACCCGACACCCCAGTCGGCTGTACAGACGTAAAATTTTCTTTTGAATAAAGTCAAGGGCGACACGGCTTTCTCCCCGAAAACCAAGTCCCCCTCGGGGGCTACTGCGGGGGGTATCCCCCCTAAAACGGTCCCATTTTTTCGCAAAAAAGCTTTACTTCAAAAGCGCCAAGTACGTCTCGACCCGGGAGTTTGGGCGAAATGACGCGGGACGCGAGCGGCCAAAGGGCGAAGACGGGTGAGTCAGGGATAGCCTACGCCTCCGGCAGGATACGGCCCTTCCCCCTCACCACTTTGCCTATAAGCTACTCGCGAAAACGAACGATTCCAGCTAAAATTCGCCCAAGCAAAAGGAAGAGACAGAACGGCACAATCACAGAAATGAAATAGCACTTATCTTACAAATACTTCAAATAAACTATATTCATTACATGAGCCGCGTGGCCTGAATTCTAACTGCAATCTAAGGCCTGAGTGCCCAACTACTTTCAGGGCTCGAGGGGCCCGGCGGGAGGAGCGTCCGGGAAGAGGATCTCCGCGAAGTCGGCGGCGAGGATGTCAGCGGCAGGAGCAGCAAGCGCGTCCAGGCGGTTCGCCTCGGCCTCCGCACCGTCGTCATCAAGATCGTCGGCGACGATGTAGCCCGTAGCCAGCGCCGCGAGGTTAACCCGGTAATGCGACTGCACCACGCCGAGGGTCTTTTGGATCCCCAGGCGGAGCGCACCCCGCATACGCCGGGCTACATGGCCGCCCAAGGCCCGGAGGCGGCTCGCCACGGAGCTCCCGGCTTGCCCGTCGCCCTCGTCGACGCTCTGGCACGCCTCGAGGGCTGCCTCCTGCAGAGCCTCCAGTTCCTGCTGAGAGGAATTGTATGCCGCCTGGAGCGCCTCCGCCTACGTCGTCGACGTCCCGAGAGCAGCCTGCAGGCCTGAAAGCAGAAGACGAATAAGTTGAGAGCGGATCTCGACGAACCCAAGCAACAAACGAAGAATCTAAGAGAGGCGACTCACCCTCGACCTGCTTCTTCCCTGTCTCGAGGGCCGCGCGCTTGGTCTCGGCCGCCTGCTGCAGCTCGAGGATAGTAGCGTCCTTCTCCTCGTCGGCATTCCGCAGCTCCTCGTACGACACGGCTTCCTGGACCAACTCCCCGGTGAGCCGCGCGATCTCCGAGTCCCGGAGCTGGAGTGTGGCTAGGGCCTCCCCCAGCGCGGTGCGCTTCCGCTGCAGCTGGCCTTGCGCCTCCTCCCGAGCCGAGCGCTCGCGCTGGAGTGCGGCCCGAGCCCCCTCGAGGGCGGACCGCTCCTGCTGAAGCTGGCCCTCCGCCTGCTGACGCGCGCTCCGCTCTTGGCGGAGCTGCTCCTCCGCCGCGGCGAGCGACGTGACCTTCTCCTGCAGATCAGCGCTCAGCTTCTCGGCCTCCTGGGCCTTTTGCTCGGCCTGAGCCTGCCAGGACCTTGCCCCCTCGAGGGTGGTGCGGTCTTGCTGGAGCTGGGTCTGCACCGCGATGAGGGCAGTCTCTTTCTGCACCAGTGAGGTATGCGCCTCGGCCAGGGCAGCGTGCGCCTTCTGCAGCTCCCTGTTCGCTGTCGCCAGCACCCCCTCCTTCTCCAGGAGCACGGCCTTCACTCTGTCGACCGCGGTGGTGCCCTCCGCGGTCAGAGTGCGCTGGTTCAGGAGGGCGTCCTGCACGGCCCTTAGGCGGTACTCCAGCCAGCCGTTATCCGTCCGCAGGGCCTCCACCAGGGCATCCAGGGCCTCGTACTGCCCCCGATACCAGTCGAGGTCCGAGCTTAGCTGGGAGAGGCGGTTGTACTTCTCGTGCGCCTGGCCCTACAGCTCCTGCGGGTGGCGAGCAAAGGGCAGAAAGAAGAATCAGAACGTGAAACACTCGAACGAGAAACAAACGAGAAAATGAACTCCAACCAAGCAAAGACGCTCACCTTGAAGAGCTGGAACGACCGGCCTCTGTGGAGTCGGAGCGCCTCGGCCAGCGCAGCGTTGAGGGAGGCGTCGTGCTCGCGGAACTCCTGCCACAACGCCTGCTCGGCCTGGGCCTCGTCGAGCAGGGTACGCGGCACCCCGGGGCGACGCAGCCCCTGCTCCAACTGCGACGCGGCGGCGTCAGGTGCTGGCGGCGCGGCACGGGACGTCGACGCCCCGGCGTCGTGTGCCGGCCGCTGCGACATCACGCAGCCGTCAGCCCGCACCACCAGCACCTCGGGCGTAGGCTCGGGGGCTGGCCCGGATGACCTCCTCGACCGGCCCCTCCTGGGGGCGGAATCACCACCAGCAGGGGCCTCGGCCGTCTCGTGGCCCCTGATGGACCGGCTCTCCGAATGAACCAGCCCGCGCCCTTGATGAGGGTCGCGGAGCACCAGCGCCTGCTGCGGCATCGCGGCCGCCACCGCCGCCTCCTGCTGCGACCCCGCGGCCGCGGTCGGGGCGCGTGATGGCTCGCCCGCCACCGCCGTGCTCACCACCGCCCGTGGCGCCCTCTCCGAGCGCCGCCCGGTCGTCGAGGACGTCCTTAACTTGAGCGCCTTGGCGGGCGCAAGATCGGGGACGGCCGGCGATGCCCTGACAACGAAATGAAAGGGGAGGGTGAGCGGCTGTGTCTCGAAATCGAGGGCGTGCGGGAAAAGATGCTACTTACCTCAAACTGGAGAAGCCCCGCTTCCTCTTCCTCGAAGGCTGGGGGGCACCTCCACTGCGCCCACCGGCGCCTCCGCGGTGCCCGCTGGCACCTCCACCGACGACCCGGTGACGGGCGGCTCCGTGCCCGCCTCGAGGGTCGATTCCGCGGCCGCCCCCTCGACCCGCGGGGACGGGGGCGCCGCGGGTTCCCACCTATCAGAGGTGGTCCGCTCCCCGTCGCTCTCCTCCTCATCCGAGGACGAGTTCACCAGCACCGGTGGGGGGAGAGACCTTGCTGCTCGCGCAGCCGGTACTCCTCGTTGTACTGGTCGAGGCGCTCCTGCCTCCTAATCCTCCTCTCCTTCGCGAGCGCCGCCCGGTCCCGCTCCCGCCGCTGCGCCGCGCGGCCGGCGGCCGAGGCGTCGGTGGGTCCGATCGGGCGGCATTGACGTTCACCGCCTACAGGCAGCGACTGTCAGGACGAACGAAAAACGCGGGAGGAGACACACAGGGCAAAGGAAAAGCGGTGCTCACCGGCCCGGCGTCGGGGAGCATCACGAACGACCACAGGTCGTCGTCGTTGTGTGGCACCACCTTGTGGTTGACCGCGCACCTCGCCCGCGTGGCCGCGTACCCCTTGGGGAGCCGCTCATGTAGCAGCCGTGAACGTGCCAACGACACGGGATTGGCCGCGTCGCTCATCTCGAAGATGCGGAGCTCCCTCTCCATGAGGGGGATGATCCGCCGGTGGTGGAAGTTGGTGATGACGGACGTCACCGCCAGCCCGGAGTCCGCCAACTGGCGCAGGGCGTCGGTGAGGGACTCGAGCCTCCTCTTCCTTGAAGGGGGCGACACGCCGTGCACCCAGGCGTCAGGTTTCTCCCTCAGCACCTTCCCGGCGTACGGCGGGAGGCCGGCGCCGTCGTTACGAAGGTAGAACCACCCCTTCTCCCACTCGGCGTTGTTGGACATCATGGTGCACGGCAAGTACAGCTCCTTGCGCGTGTCCCGCAACGCAAGCGTGAGGCCGCCGGCGCGAACCTCTCGACGCGTCCCCCTCTCGCTCGTGACGAGAGTGTGGAGCTCACCACGGAAGAGGTGGACCCACAGGTCCCAGTTCACCGGGATCCCCAAGAATCCCTCGCAGACGGCGACGAAGAAAGCTGCCTGCGAGATGGCGTTGGGGGCAGAGTTGTGGAGCTCCACCCCGTATTGGTAGCACAACCCCCGCATGAACCTGCTCGCAGGGGTGTTGAATCCGCGCTCGTGCAGGCGGATGAAGCTCACGACGTAGCCCGGCGGGGGGTTGGGCTCCCTGTCCGACGACGGCGGGACCATCCACGCCGGGCGCGGACCGTCGCCGGCCGGCGTCAGCTGCCCGCCAGTCACCAGCTCCTCCAGCGACAGCCGGGTCACCGTCGACCGGGGCCACGGGAAAGGGTCCAGCACCCGAATCGGAGCCATGGGAGACAAGAGTGGGGAGCAAGGACGGCGGCAGAAGCAAAGAATGCGCGGACGAATCCGAAGCGGCGGGGCGCCGGGCTGGGAAGAAGATGGACTGCGTGTGGGGGACGGATGCGAGCGACAGAGGTAAGGCGCCTCACTCCTACCCCCCGTAATTTATAAGATCTGAGGGAGCAACGCCCCCGAGAACGCCGCGCGCGGTGGCGATTAATGCGGCCGGCGCCCTGCGTCGCTGACGAACGGGTCCCGCCGCGCCGAAACGGTCACGCGCACGCACGCACGCTATGATTACGGTGCATTGCCCCAAGGGACGCGGCGCCCCGTCCCATCGCCTTCCCACGTCACCCACGACGCCCGCGCTGCGCCGCCTGAAAAGGCGCGCCCACTCCGCACGACCGCGGCCACGAACGCGGCCCGTTAATGGTGGGGTTCCTTCCTGAGTAAGGATGACCCCCTCACGAAACCAGAGCCAAGAGCTCAAGGACCGACCCCTCGCGGGTGCGATCGATGCCCCGATCTAAAACGGGTGGAGTCGTGGCTCACTCTACGAACTCGAGGGCCGGACCCCTCGAACGCTGCGTTTACTGATCAGCGGTCTAAAGACCCGTCCGTTGAGGACGGGCACCGCAGATGCCCCTCGAATGAGGACTTACTGATCAACGGTCTTAAGCCCTGCCCGCCGAGGGGAGGCACCGCAGATGCCCTCGCTCCGAGGGATTACTGATCAGTGGCCCAAGGGTCGATTCGACCGCAGCCCGGCGGGCTCCACAGATCAAACCAAGACGGGGGCACCTCAGAGCCATCCCGCAAAGGCCCTACTAATCAGGGGTTCGAAGCCTGACCCTCGAAGGGTTCGAACAGGCGCCCCAGATTGACAGAGTCAGGGACGACCAGGGCGCGCGCATTCGAGCCTGACCTCGAGCTCACAAGCTCGAGGGCGCCCCATAGTTCGTGTTCAAGGCCAACGAGGGCAGCTAGTCGAGGGATCCCATCGAGGGAGAGCTTCCGCGCCCTCGGTCCCAATCGAACGGGACCGAGCCCTGCCTAGCACACCCACGTAATGCGCTCTTATGGACATGTCTCCGGACCACGAGCCGACCCTTATCGAACGGGGCACGGGCGTCCACTTGAACCACCCGTTAACAGCTCAACGAGGGATCCATGATTCGCGACCCGCGCGATGGGAGTCATGGACACCTCACCCCTCCACCCTGCGGAAGGGCGGCGAAGGGGCGTACAGACAAGCCGGAGAGCTCGCCCCGATCGCCTCGAACGGGCCCAGGCTCGGGGGCTCGACGCACGGCTACACCTCCTGGACGTGCCCAAACGCAAGCAAGTGCCGGAACGCGCGCATGGCACCGCCGAGGCCGGCTGAAATATCGCTGAGGCCGGCTGAAACAAACACCTCGCACGCCGGCAGCACGCTGCGAAAAGCCTTGCAGGAATGCGCGCACTCCTCCAAGGCTTCGGGGGCTACACCCGCGGGTGCGCTAGCGCGCCCCCACGGAACGGCACAACGCCCAGGAGGGAAGAAAGTCCCATCAGGAGGCACCAGCCTTTGCAGGTTCCTACAGATACCACTGCAAAGGCTCGGGGGCTACTGTCGGGGACAGCCATAAGGGTCCCCTAATGACAGGGGAAATAACCCCTTTCCAAAAAATAATGAAAGCGAACGAACAAACCCACAAACCGCAAATCACGCCATGCATGACCACGGCCCAAGGCAGAGAAAGGCCCACGGCCCAAAAAGCCTCAGCGGCCCATCAAATAGCCGGCCTCGGCACCCCTCGGGCGAACCTCCGTCTCGCTCGAGGGCCAGGCGCCGCACCACGAAACCTCCGCCTCGCCCGAGGGCTTGACGCCCCCTCGGGTGAGTTTCTGCCTCGCTCGAGGGCTTGACGCCCCCTCGGGCGAGTTTCCGCCTCGCTCGAGGCCGCTCTCGACCCGCGGCACCGCACCTGCTCCCCCGACCGGAGCATCAAATGCTCTGACGCCTCGCAGGCGCCCGGGTCAAAGGCGAATCCCCACCACGCCGACCCTCTGACACCGCCTGGGAATCATATCCCGGCGCTGTTCGACCAACCCGCACTGTGCGGCCATCCCCGGCGCTGTGCGGGTGCTGTGCGGGAAGGCCGGTGTCATTCCATGACACTGTGCCGCCCACTCCCGTACCTCCTCCACGTCGCCCCCCTCGAAAAGAGGATGGCGGCACCCTCGAAAGGGGTACGGCCACCTACCCCGCACCCGCCGGGGACGACGCCGTGACACAAGGCCGACGGAGCGCGTCTCCTCCATCACCTCCGGCCCTGTACGGCCATCCCCGCCACTGTGCCACCATCCCGGGCACTACAGAGTCATCCCCCGCACTGTGGAGACCCAGGTTGACAGGACATCGCCACGCCCGCCGCTATGCAGCCCCCGGTCTTCCGTCAGCCAAGCCCTCGAATTGGCGTACGGACGACGATCATGCGAAGACTCCGCTGCTACCACCCTCGAAGCCGCCCCTAGACGGGCACAGGACCTGCCACGACGCCTGCCAGGGGCAAGATTCGCCAGGACGGCTGTCAATTCCTCTACACTACGCGCCATGCCGCCACACAGCACCTGAAGCCATGCGGTATGACTGTAAACCGCCTCCCCTTGGTCTATAAAAGGAGGAGGCGGTCCCCTGGCCGCAAAGGGAGGACGGATAGCTAGTTCATTCACCTTTCCGCCTTCACCTACGATATTGGCACTTCGCCTCAATCAAACCTCAGGGACCTGGAGGCTCCTCCTCCGCTCCCGCCTCGCTTGTAGCTCCCCTCTACGAGCACCACGGTGCCTTGCAATACAGCGCCACGAGCACACCTCTACTGGACGTACGGCCCACGGTCGGAACCAGGATAAACCCCGTGTCCCAGCGTTGCTTAGCACCGGCCATCGAGAGATCGATCTCAGCGCTCTTACTAGTTAGTGTCGGGACTACTTTCCGCACCGACAAAACTAAATACATTGTTAGCTAAATCCATCTCTTAGCTCCTCCTACCACTAAAAATCTAAATCCATATTTTCTCCATTTCTAACCATAAAAACAAAATTTAATCATAACAAATGAAGGAAGGATGAAGAATTAAACCTTCACAAATGGATGATGAAAAAATTGGTTAGGAGAAGAACTAGCTAGCTCTCTTCACAAACTATCTCTTAAGTCTCGGGTGAATGTGAGCTCGGGCAGAGGAAGAAAGGGAGGCAGGGATTTATAGGCGCACCCTTTAGTCCCGGGTGGTATTACCACCCTGGACTAAAGATGAGACTTTAGTCGCGGGTGGTAATACCACCCGGGACAAAAACTTTAGTCCCGGGTGGTGTTACGACCAGGGACTAAAGGCTTACCCTTTAGTCCCGGGTCGTAACACCACCCGGGACTAAAGTCTGGCGCCAATAATTGCGGCTCGGAGCCGTTGGACGCCAGGCCTTTAGTCCCGGGTGGTATTACGACCCGGGACTAAAGGGGGGGCGTCGCAAACAGCTAGGGCTGGACCGTGAGCCAGAAACTCGTGAGCTGGCTCGACTCGTTCATAGCTTGGCTCGACTCGGCTCGGCTCGGTCAATATTTTAACAAGTTGAGCAACTATTTTTGCTCGTTTTGTTAACGAGCTGGCTCGAGCCAGCTTGGAAGCTACTTGCGAGCCAAATGAGCTAGAAAGTTCTAATTTCAACATAGAAAACTGAGCTATTAAAGTTGAGCTGAGCCATTGAAGCTATGCTAAACTTTCATAAGTGCTCCATGTGTGACTAATTTTATCATTTACAACTTTATAATTATTAGTTTTAAAAAATTTACGTATACTCATATGTTAATTTCAACTTTACATGTAGCTCGCAAGCCTAACGAGCTAGCTCGAGTTACTAACGAGCCAAGCCGAGCCAACCTTTTTGCTCGTTTTGTTAACAAGCCGATCCGAGCTGGCTCGTTACCTTAACGAGCCAGACCGAGCCGAGCCGAGCTGGCTCGGCGTCCAGCCCTACAAACAGCCTTCCGAGGCCACGTCGCCCCAAAAGCATTTGTCCCGGTTCCAAAGTTGAACCGGGACAAATGCTTGGGAGCAAAGGTCGTTTTTCCACCAGTAGCTTGGCCCAGCACGAAGTTTAGTGGGCCACCTCAGGCCCGGGCTAGGGCCGGGCCGGGCGGTCCAAATGGACATCTATAGCTGGGGCTAGGCGGTGACACAGGGAAGGGGCGGCGGCAGCCTGACAGCGATGCAGGGAGTGAGCAACGACAGCGTGGCAGCGAACACGCCGATGGTTCTTGGACGACTTGGTTTCTTGCTCCTTTGGACACGGTGCTCGTCCGGAGGCAGCGACGAGGCGTTTCTGGCCCAAGCTGTCGCCGGAGGCCGTGGCTAGGTGGGGTCCGAGGCAGGGCTCGTTCCCAGATCGAAGCCAGGAAGCTCGGGCGCAGGAGCGCGTGGGAGAGGGGAAGCATGGGGCCCACCTGTCGGCGCTTGGTTCTGCCGGGTGTCGGCAGAGGTAGGTGTCGGCGCGGACATTGGGTTCTTTTACAGTGGTATAGAGGTATTGTGTTAGAATATTTAGCAAATGAGAGAGAGAGTTTGTCAAGGTAACAATTTTAAGTGTTTTAGCTATGTGCTCTTTTTTTAATTCAAGAATATGTATTAATTCTTATGAGACGTGCTAGGAAAAAGATAGCAACGACGACAACAACAACAACATATCTTTTTGTCCCAAGTAAGTTTTTTTTTTTTGACAACAATTGTCCCAAGTAAGTTGAGTAGGCTACAAATAAAACCCATAAGGAACAAGGATAAAAGAAACACAAAAAGGGTAGAAGATAGAAGGTAGAGTTAGGAGTAAACAGAAAAAAAACAAAGCTCATGGCGGATGCTTTGCCTCTATGGTTGTGTTAGTTTGGTGGATGTTTTGCCACCTTATTTGCTTAGGCGCCCTTTTGTAACCTTGATAACGTTTCTTTTTAGTGTTTTAGATGGTTCGACCGTGTTTTAGGTTTGCAGGGTTTCAGTGGGTTCTCCTCTTCTTTGTTGGGCCTAGTTCCACCAACCACACACAGATGTGAGCACCAGGATTTCAACCCTGGTGGGTAATGTCCTACTTGACCGTCTTACCAATAGACTACAAGTCAATTCACACTTGTATGTAGTTGGTGGAACTAGGTCACCAAACTGAAACAAAAAGCCTCTAAAGTCATCTACCTTCCCAACATTGTCATGTTTAGTTCGTTACCAAACTTGCGAAAAATATCGTAGCAATTTTAAATTAAATATAAAGAAAATCTTGCATGCATGAAGTACTAAATGAAGTCTATTTGCAAAACCTTTTCACGGATGAGTATAACTTTGCGCAACGAATCTGATGAGCATAAAAAATTCATGATTTGCTACAGTAATGCTGCAGTAATGGTACAGTAATCATCGCCTAATGATGCAGTCAAAGACCTTATTAGATTTGTCTCGCGATTTTGCTCGGGGGTGTGTTGATAATTTTACAAACTGACTTTATTTAATACCTGTAATTAATGGTCAAAGGAGGAGTAAAAAATGTTACTTCTCTAACCAAACACTATATAAGCTTAACAGTGTGGAACTGCTAAAAAACCAAAGTCAGAGGAGCGAACTTAAATCTTCGAACACGGGTACAGTATCATATTCCCGTCAAAAGAACAGCACAAAAAAAAACTCGACCTGCGGGAGTAAGACCACCCAACGGTATTGTATTAAGAAGAAGACCTTCTCACACAGATCGAGAAAATCTCCGAACTTCTGTCTCACCTATACACAGCGGCACCGCAACACCTGTGAGATTAGGCTGACCACAAATCTGTGCTTTGATGTGGGACAGACGAGGAGATTTTTTTACAACGCGCACAAACGCAAGTGCAGACTTCTGGGAGGACCACAGGCCGCTCAACCACAACACGTCTGCGTGGGGATAAATCCCCCGGTAGGACACGGGAGTTGCGACTCCAAGGAGTCGAACCCGCGCGGGCCTGCCCGACAGCCGTCGGCGGCTCGGCGCTGGCCACCCGAGCTACGCGTAGAAAAGCTTCAATTGGACTACTCATGTGAATCCGTTGGGACATATGCATCATTGTGCATTATTTTTATATATATAACACATCCATGGTTCTGTCAAGGTCCAAACCTTTGAAAGCTGTCGGAACAATACAGTGGTCAAAGATCGAAGCTAGAAACCTCCGTGCGCTGCCGACGATGTTCTTGTTGCATAACCGAACATTGGCTGGCGTAGATCGATGCGGCTCGTGGGTACATGAGCAAGAGCGATGGTAGTGCAACTTGTTAGTTGGCTGATCGGCTTGCTGCCTATGCCACCCGACCTCATCAATCAACAACATACTTATTACTCCAACCCTCCGTTTCAAATTGTAACTTATTTCAACTTTTTTTTAGAGTCAAATCATTTTATATTTAACAAAAAATATATTTTAACCAAAATTGTAGAGAGGGTTACAAAGATTTATGACACCAGATAAATATACTATGAAAATATGTTTAATACTACCTCCGTCTTTTAATTTATGACGTTTATGATAAGAAAATTAGTTCAAAATGAACTAATTTTCTTATCATAAACGTCATATATTTAAGAACGGAGGAAGTAAAGAATCTAATAGTAGTTATTTAGTATCATAAATGTTAGTAGTGTATTGTATAAATTTTGACTTAAAAAAGTTGGAATGAGAATGATTTTCAAGTTTCAACAGCGTTGTCGAATGAGCAAGAATGCAAGATTGTTGCAAGAATGAGGGAGACTTGATGGCAATTGAATTAAAATCGTGCATATGGGCCGCGCAGTGGGAAGAAGGCTCGATACGGCCCATATGTCGGTGCTGCTGTTGTTTGAAGGTGGGTTGTAAATTCTGGGCCTTTGCTTTGCTTATGGGTTTGAGCGTGTTGGGCTGGGCGGCGCTCCGGGTGGTTCCCGATTTCCCATTAGTTTTCTTTTGGAATAAGTCCTTTTGACCCCCCTCATGTATTGGGTGAGTTCGGTTTTCCCCCCTGCTATCCTAAACCGGGTATTTGAGGCCCCTCATCTCTTGAACCCGGGCGTTTTCCCTCCCTCGACTGTTTTGCGAAGCGGTTTTGATGACGTGGACGCCCCGTGGCGGTGGGGGCCACTTGTCAGCGTGACCCCACCTCTTTTCTCTATGTTTCCCTCTTTCTCTCCCTCGGGTGGAGTAGGGATCAACGGGCGAGCGGCCGGTGGGCGCAGGAGCTAGGGGGCGGGCCACCCTGCTCCTCTGTTGCTCGCCGCCGGAGGCCTACCCCGCCCCGCAGCACCGTCGAAGGGCCACCGACGCCGGCTCGAGCAGTGTGGCGCGCAGCGGCCGATGTCGGGGAGTAGCAGCAGCGGAAGAAGAATGTTACCGCCATCGCTTCCAAGAGGAGCAGGGTGGCCGGCGACGGCAACATTCTTCTTCCGCTGCTGCTCCTCCCCGACGCCGGCCGCTGCGCGCCACACTCCCCGAGCCGGCGCCAATGGCCCTTCGATGGTGCCGCGGGGGCGGGGTGGGCCTCTGACGACGAGCAGCAGAGGAGCAGGGTAGCCCGCCCTGGCTCCTGCACCCACCGGCCGCTTGCTTGCCAGTCCCACCCGACGGCCATCTGAACGGAGGAGAGAGACGAGAAAGGATAGAGAAAGAGGGAAACAGAGAGAAGAGAGATGGGTGACGCTGACAAGTGGGCCCTACCGCTACGTGGCGTCCACGTCATCAAAACCACTCTGCAAAACAGCCGAGGGAGGGAAAACGCACGGTTTCAAGAGATGAGGGGCCTCGAATACCCGGTTTAGGACAGCAGGGGGGAAAACCGAACTCACCCAATACATGAGGGGGGTCAAAAGGACTTATTCCTTTTCTTTTCCCCTCCTCTGGGAAAAAAGAGTTATTGGCCGTTTTGGCACTTTGCGCTGTACACTTTTTTGAATAAAAAAAATCCTTAAAATGTTGGAAAAGGAGGAACAAGCTCTAGATAACGAGGAAATCTTTGTCCTCACAACACTAAGTATATCTGTAAGGTTAACAGTGTGGATGGAACTGCTAAGGAACCAAAGTCAGAGGAGCGAACTTAAATCTTCAAACACGGATACAGTATCATATTCCCCGTCAAAAGAACAGCACAAACAAAAAGATTCAGTCGGACACTCGGACTACACATGTGAATCCGTTGCAACATATATGCATCATTGTGCATTGTTTATATATAAAAAAAACATCCATGGTTCTGTCAAAGTCCAAACCTTTGAAAGCTCTCGGAACAGTACAATGGTCAAAGCTCGAAGCCAGAAACCTCCATCCATGCGCTGCTGGAACCCTGGAACCCTTGCACAGCGGCGCAGCGTCTTCCGGCCATGTTCTTGTTGCGTAACCGAACATTTTTTTTAAAAAGGGCATGTAGCAGCCGTACGTGTCGTCTCTTCGATGGGTGGTCCTGTGTGTGAATTGTGAACCATATGGTTACAGGCCGTTCAGGGTCTTCACCAACGCAAAAGGTCAAGGTGCATGCCCCTTCGCCACTGTTTGTTTCCATGGATTGGAGATGAAACGAGCGAGGTCAAGGCGCCCTACCGGAGTATCGGGCCACAGCTATTCCTACTCGTGTGTTCGCTGCTGGGGATGAAAACGGATCGGATACAGACGGATACTGCGGATACAGATACAGATAGTTTTTCTTCTCGGACTGAATTCTTGGATCGAATACAGATACGGACAGTATATTTTTTGTCGAATAGTGATATTCATCATATTTGGATCATAGAAATTCAACTTTGAATTTCCGGATACTAATGCGGTACGGATAGTTACGGATATTAAATGTCCGAATTCGAATACGGTCTTACCATTTGAGTGTCTGAACCTTTCGGTCGGTCGGTCAGACGGATAATATCCGTACCACTTTCATCCCTATTCCTATTCGTTGCCATGTCAAACGGGTTCGGTGCCGCGTAACGGCGACGCGAAGACTGCAACCGGTTGCGCACAAACTCGTGAGTCACAGGGCTTGACCGTACCCCCTCTGGCTCCTGTGGCTCTGATTTGCCTGATGATGCTGCGTCCATCCCTGCCTAGCCGAAAGGGCTAGGCCAGCGATCAAACAATTCATATGACCATGCCCTGCTCGTGTTCTTTCTTTATCCCGAGGCGATATCCGCATGGGTGCCCGCGTTTGACAAGCGTGTGCATCGCATGGGCGTGTGCACTGTGCAGGTTCAATTCTGAACACACACAGGCGCGCGGTGGTACGGTGCTCTGCACCTGTCAATGCCTACAACGCTAGAACCGCTGTTCGAGATGCGTTCACAGGCAGATAATCTCGCAATTAGCAACGTGTGCCTGAACGTTCAGTTAGTTCTGACTTCTGACACGGATGACGACGCGCGAAACAGAAAAGATGAGGCAATTTTTACGCAGTAGCAGCCACACGGTTTCCGCGGAGAAACAAAACACACACTTGGCACGGAGCGCGCGCACTAGCTAGCACGCGACCAGCGCTGCACCTTCCCAGGCCCATTTTCCTACCGGGGAAAACAAAATAAAAGACGCTCTTCACCGCGTTCAGTTCCTGCAAATGGTTCAGAGGTAAACAAAATAAACAAATGAGTATATGTGTATGTACTACACATGCTTGTGGTCAATTGCAATCAGACGGATTGACTATGCGCAAAAATTAAAGCAGCGTAAAACAGAGTAGTAGAGCATACTGGTCAACAGCAGCTGTTACAGTCGTCGCCCAAGAACATTTTTAAATACGAGCGGCCACGGCGCGATACGGCGACAGGGACGAACAATAATACGGTCGGGACGACGACGGCTCCGCGAGACGGTCGCCGCCTGGCCCACATCCCACCCGAGCACCCGGGCCGGATGAGCTGAAGCACCACCACCACCACCAACCTGGTGGTGCTGCTGGTGGCTTGCTGGAACCGCCGCTATAAAACGCGCCTGCGCTCCCCCGCAGGCTGCAGCCTCGCTCTCGCTGGCTTGATTGCTAGCCCCTTGGTGCCAGTGATTGCCTTCTCCTGCCATCTTCTGCCAAAAACACACGCCCACCCCGCACAGAAGTTCACGCTGCCGCTGCAGCCAGGCTGCAAAACGCCGCCCAGGCCAAGGGCTTCCCCCGACCGGCTGCCGCCCGGCCCGCCGTGCCCGTCCGTTCCCTACACGTGCGCGCGCGCGTGCGCCTGAATTCTGATCGATCGGAGCCGGTAGGGTGAGAGGGAAGAAGAAGTTGGAGGAGAGGGGATGGGTCGGGCGCCGTGCTGCGACAAGACGAGCGTGAAGCGGGGGCCGTGGTCGCCGGAGGAGGACGAGCTGCTGCGGAGCTACGTCCAGAACCAGGGCACCGGCGGCAACTGGATCGCGCTCCCCCACAAAGCAGGTGCGTTAGTTTGCGTCGTCGTCTATGCTCGCGCCCGTGTGCGCAGGCGATCGAGGTGATCGATGATTTTCTCATACATACAATTCTGATGATGTGCTCTCTCTCGCATCGTAGGGCTGAACCGGTGCGGCAAGAGCTGCCGGCTGCGGTGGCTCAACTACCTGCGCCCGGACATCAAGCACGGCGGCTACACGGAGCAGGAGGACCGGATCATCTGCTCCCTCTACAACTCCATCGGGAGCAGGTGGTCCATCATCGCCTCCAAGCTGCCGGGACGGACGGACAACGACGTCAAGAACTACTGGAACACCAAGCTCAAGAAGAAGGCCGCCGTCGCCGCCATGAACCACCACCACCAGCAGCAGCAGCAGGATCAGTACTACCACCACCAACACCAGCAGCGCGGCACGGGCGGCCGGGGCCGCGGCCGCCGCGGCGCTGTCCAGACCACCCAATGCGCCTCATCCATGCACCCGTCGCCCGCGTCCGCCTCGTCCGCGGCCACCACCGCGAGCGCCGGCGACGCGGCGTGCGGCTTCGTCGGGGCCATGTACTCCACCGCGTCGCCGCTGCAGGCTCCTCTATCGTCGTTGCTGCTCGCGCGCTACGACGACGGCGCCGCGACCGCGCCACTACCGCCGCCGCAGCCGCTGCAGCAGCAGACGTCTTCGCTCGCGGAGTTCTCCCCCGCGCCGCAGCCCGCCACCATCATCAACAGCTGGGCCGCCGGCGGCGGCCTTGCCATCGACGACATGTTCCTGCCCGAGCTCCTCGGGGTCGGCGACTTCCCGCCGGGCGACCTCTTCCTGGGTGGCGGTGGGTTCGCGCCGCTGCTGCAGCAGGACCGGGCGGCGTCGTCCCTGCAGGAGCTCGCCGCGTGCTACTTCCCCAACGCGCAGGCGGCGGCGGAGATGTGGGCGGCCGCGGATCACGTCAAGCCGCCCGGCCTGTGCCACAGCTTGACATGAGACGGCGAGAGAGAGTGGGAGAAAGAGAGTTACACTACTAACGCTCCGCCGCCCGTCCACGCGCGCGCGGAAGCTTCGGCGATGACTCATGGCTCGCGTCGCGTCCATCGATCGATCTCTCTCCATGGCCAAGAGGTCATTACATGTACATTATCTTATGGGTCTGTGACTTGTAGTAGCGCCACCGTGTCATAGAGACAATTGTTAAGATGTGGATTGATATGATGATGCCAATTCGCCATTGCCCATAGCTTGGCTTCTGTTCGGCCTATCTATCTACCAACCAGTCTGCAGTCAGTCATCAGCCGTTCCAAAACTATTCTCCAGTGCCATTGTTTCCCACTGTGATAATGACACGGCAGGGCTGGATCTTGCTTTCCTGCGTGCGTGTCCCTAGCTTTTTCGAGATAGATGAAGTCGTAGTTTCCGAGCAACCAATGCAAGTCGCCTCGAGACTCAAGTCTAAGCACACTCAATTAATTCACGTAGAATTATACTACTGCCTAGTACTGGTAGCAGTAGCCCCGACTGGCCTGTCACTTTCCTGGGACTGTCAAGATCACAAACCTGGATACAATATCTCGATCGCCTTCCTCGCCCTGCGGTGATGAGTGGCTGAGTCAGGCTCCGAGCAAAAAAGCAAGCGCTCGGTGCGCGCGCTGTACCTGTACGTGCATGCGCTCGCGTCTCTCCTCGTCATGATCGCGCGATGACGACGGCGGCGGCCGGCGCGCGCGCGAGCGAGAGGCGGCGACGAGGCCGGCCGGGGGGTTGGTGCGCTCGCGTCGCGGCACCGGCAGGCATGGACCAGCGCGCATGAGGCTCGCGTGCATGCACGGGCCAGGGGGTGAAAAAAGGCAGCAGTGCCCGCGCGCGCGCGGACCGGGTCCTCTCGCCAACCGAGCCGTTGGATTCTGTTGATCGTCGTCGCCAAAAGAAAAGAGGCCGCGAGACCGATCGGCCGGGGGCGAATTGATGATAGGGGTAGTGGCGAGGCGTGTGGACGCAAGCAAACAGTTGAGACAAGCAGCAGGGAGGAATCATGAATGGATGATTGGGTTGGATTCCCTTCTTCCTGGCTCCTCGATCGCGCCCACCCAAACCACGTTGCATTTGATTAATGGTACTTTCCAGCACTTGATCTTTTGTCACGGTCTCGACGGTGCCCCTCTTGGAGCACATGGTGGCGCGCGGCGTACGTAACGTCGGGATTGGCGTTGGATAAATTAATTAAACTAGCCACATTTAGGCATACTATGTCTTGATCCCGTTGTTTTATCGCGGGGAGCGAGGAGGATGTTTTTGTCACGGACACACTTGTGTGCTGCCTCTGCCTGTGCCTGCAAGAGAAACTTGTGCTACGCGCGAGAGAGAAAAGTCACCGTCTAGCTCGATGATATGAGTGACCATGTCTAACTATCAGTTTCAGTGAAGCTTCCACGCCATGCACGCGAAGCTTTATTTCTTCATCTCTTTCCGTTTGTCATGGACCGCAAGCTAGGAAATAAACCGGACACACCTTTCACGCGAACAGTGACGGCACGCATATGCTAATCTCCTAGCACTTAATTAAAAAAAAACCACTACGCTAGTAGGAACATACTGATAAAGTATACTGTACTACATTGTTACATGTCCATGACATCCTTGGTGACACACACCAATCATCGTGCCATTATATAAAGATATATCTTTTGCATCGGGACTCGGGAAGCCCAGGCCGGACGAACGCGATCGATATGGATAGACGGACGGATGGGATATGATGGGGCGCCCCAATATTTTTCTCCCGGATTGGATTCTGCAAGAGCCTGTGTGCGCTCCGGCTCCGGGCTCCGGCCACGTCCGTGTCAAAGCGTGGTGCCATGCCCCCCCATCACCGGTCAGCGGCGCCGAGGTCTCCCTTCTGACACCGTGGCTGAACTGAAGGGAAGGTTCGAACCCGCCTGGCAGCCTTGCCCGGTCTCCGCCCTGCATTGCATACCCTCTTGCCATGATGACGCACGCGCCAGTGGCCATGGTTACAACCATCTCGTCAGTCACACTCACACCACGCACGCTCGCACGGCGGCCAGGCGCGCCTCCCTCCGATGGATGGGCGCGGGCGGTGTGGGACGCATTGGCGCTCTCGCAGCGTCACGTCGCGCGTCACGGGGCAACGGACATGGGCCAAAAAGGCACGTAGGACTGACTGTGCTGCAGGAGAGAAGATGTAGTAGTATATAAATCGGTCGGGCTATCCTTTTCCAGTGTCTCGAAATGTAGGAGACCGACCCGATGGTGATCCTTATCTGATCGAGGGGACGGTAGCCGATACGAGATGTTTGTTTAAAGAAAGGGTAATATTAAAGCGATCACTCTCTGATTGGCATGATCCCGACGAAGGGATGCATGGATTGTTTAGTCAAGGACCGGGGGGTGACTAAAAAAACTGAAGGTCGGTGGTGGCCTTTTGGTGATCGGAAATGGTGATGGCATGGCTGTACGGTGTGCAAGCCTTTTCGCCCTTGCTATTTTAGTGAGGAGTATAAAGTAGTGTGTCAAAGAAGTGGTGCTACTTGTGACTATTGAGCTATACATACATACGGTGTTGATGCATGCACATGTAGATGTAGAAATAATTCAGTTTGGTAACTTTGCGTCATCCATCGGCGGCCTAACTTGTGTGGGAAACTTGTGCCATTTGGGTTCTTAATTTGTGTCTACATATGCCGTTCCCCAATCAACAGTGTGTCTGCATGCCCCGACTTTTACCAAGTTTTGACTCTTACAGGTGAAAGACTAAAGCGCCTTATTCGTTTGCATCAATGTTAAGCACGTAATCCACATCCTCAAATGTAATGCCAACTCTTTGCCTTTTTGCCCACCTGCTAAGCTAGTGTAGGCATATGGTCAAATGAATAGGGTAGAGAATAATTGTGTCGTAGGAAAGGATAGAGATAGATGCATGTACATGTGCCGTAAGACCAAAACCGAAACGGCAAGAGGATAAAACTTTACGCAGAAACCGTCAGTCCAGTCTCCAGACAAATGCATCGTCGGACGCTCACGCTCTCTAGAAGAAAATGGTGACAGACTGACAGGAATGAGACGGTGCAAAACTGTCTCGTTTCTCCAGGGTTAAAGCGAAAGCTGCACACCTGTTAGCCCAGAAACAGCGCTGCAATGCAACGGTGCGCCATAGCTTTCGTTCAAGCTCGCTGCCTCCTCATCAGCTGATGATGATAAAACTTTCACAAGGGAGCAAGTGGAAGAGCCAGACAGGCGATGAAACCTTGGCGAACGGCTGGCTGGCTACACACGTGTGCAGTGAGCCAGTGACCACTGCTTGTTGGTTACATGCATGCCGGCGGTTCCAAGTAAAGTGCACGGGGATCGGCCGGGAGCACACCGTGGTGGGTGCCTCGACGGCCTACTGCTGCCGCTGCTAGTCTCTGATGAGAGAGGATCAGGAGAGTGCAAATCATGTGTGCGGTGTCTGGTGTCTCTCTCCTACGTATCACCCTCAAAGTGTTGTGAAGCTGTCAGAAAAGGACGTGCACTTTCGCAAAACCGCATGGGGCGCGACGCGCGACGACGAGCAGCAACCACCTGCAAAAAAACTGCAGGTCACAAGGCTCAGGTGTGCCTAGGCCTAGCAATCAAAGACATTTTTTAGGCCCCCTTTTTCGTGTGTGTTTCTCTTCCAGCCCACTACTGTATACGTGCTACGTATTCATTCCCTGCAAAATGGAAAATTCCCGATGGCCGGGCATGCGTACGCTAGCTGTGTGTTTCTCTCGTTAGTCTCTGGCACTGATACTTTGTTCGTACCGTATCAGACTATCAGTGGAGAAATCCGAAATCTGTGTGTGGATTGGATGAGCTCTCTCCATCCTTCATCGAAAAACGCTGGAAAAGGTTCCTTAGGGGGAAAAAAAGAACGGAAAGGAAGAAAGCAGCAAGCAGCTTGAACGAACGAGTCTATGAGGACGAATTGGTCCCCTGTGTGACTTCGGCCTGAAACCAGCCAAATTTGTTCGCAATTGTATGCACCGCCTGGACTCTGGAGGGTCTGAACAGAGGCGAATGAGAAAAGTGTGTGGTGGCCTCGCCGCGCCGTTGATCATCGTGTGTGTGTGTCTGCTGCAGCGTCGCTCTCGGAGGGGCGTCAGGCGTCAACCCCCGCGCCCGGTTGATCGATCTCCCGCGCCGATCGAGCGAGCTCGCACCGAGAGATAATAATCGTCCCCCTTCCCCACCTAGCTCGCGCCGCTTGCCCTTGTCGCCTAGCCGGCCTTGAATATTCCCGCGCCGCTTTGGAGCATCTGACGAGAAAGGGAGAGGAGGTGCTGGGCCTCCCCTTATCCTGAAGGAGAGGGAGAGCTCGGCCGGCCAGCAGGCACGGCTCGACAGCGTGTCAACGTCGGCGTTCCTCTCATCGCTGGGATAGGAATGGAATGGAACTGACCCTGTTGCTGTACTAGGTAAACTAGCAGGGTTTTCGATCGAGCTGGCTGTTGCTAGCCTGCTTTGGCATGGGCTAGTAGGCTACCACCCCCTATGCTATGCTACGAACCCGGCCTGACGGCCTGTGTTCTTCAGGGTCAGGGACACGATGGTAAAGCTGAAGCCTCCTGTGATCTCGAGTTGTCGTGCCTGCATATTCCTCTCCGGCGGTGTTGTTTGATGTGCTAACCATCGGCCATATCTCTCGGCCTCACCTCACCTCACCTAACGACGTACTAGGGCAAGGTCAACGCTTCTGCTCGCACACGTACATCAATCTCAGCTCCATGACCAGGACGCGGCATGGCCCTGGCTCCTCTGGCTCTGATCCAGCGATTCTTCCGTCCTTTTCCTTTCCACACCCCCTCTGTTGTAAAATCAAGCGTGTACTTGCTATTCGCGCGCGTGCGCCTGATCTCTGAATCTCTGATCTGATCTCCCTCTTGTCTGCACACAGAGCATGTACTCCAAGACGTACCTGCTGCTCAGACGGACGGACACGGCAAAATCTTGAGCTTTCTCCGGCACCTGCATTCCCCAGCCAGACCAGCGGGTAATGAGAAAGGCACCGGAAAAGATGGGTCGATCGTGCGTGCCCCTGAACCCTGAAATGAAGCAACCCGTCGTCGAACGTCGATGATCTCGCCAACGTATTCTAAAGTACAGTCAAAGTTTCCAAAGGCTAGCTAGCTATCTGCTGCTCGTCGTTGCAACTTGCAAAGATCACCTAGTGCTACGCCATGGCTAGTCCCTGTCCAACAACAACTTGTGCTTCCTCTCCACCAACCGTGCAGTACCGGTGGTACGTGCGAAACCGACGACGTATCCATCCATCCACGCGTCGTCCGTACGTCGACGCTGTACGCTCGACAACAGGGTCGCGTATAGTACGTAGTGCTTTCGCCTCTCGCCGTGCACCCGCCCGGGGAGATCGAGGCGACCACTCATCGTTCATCACTCACACTCACAATCGCCCGCCGGGAAAGGAAGAAAGGTGGCAGCGACGGACGAAAGCTGCTGCGGCCCTGCTTTAAATCAGCACAAGACTAGAGAGGCACACGGTGCGGAAAAGGGAGCTCCATGATTGCCAGCCGAGAGAGCGCGGAGATGGGGGCCTGCCGCCCGGCCCTGCAAAACAACCGGAGCGAGCTGAGTGAGCGCCGGCGGCGAGCGAAAATCTCGGACGTGACGAAAGATGGATCTGAGAGAGCGAGGGGCCCCTCCCCGGCGGGCGGGCGGCCCGGCCCCGGCCGGGGTAGTCGCGGCGGCGACAGGCGCTAGTGCCTGCGGGCGCTGCTGAGAGAGACCCGGCCGGGGCGGCCGACGACCTGGGGCTATCAGCTTTGCGCTTTACTAGTAAAAGAGCTACTACTAGGAAAGCGGGGTTGACGATTTCCCCGGCTGCGATGATGCCGCCGCCTGACTGGCTGGCTGGAAGAGATAGATCGAGGGAGATCAAGGAAAGGCAGGGCCATGACACCTGCCCGTCACGTCAAACTTTTCTTTCTTCCAAGAGATCGGAGGTGACGATGGGTGGAGATCGGCCGGATCAGCGGCTAAACAACACGAGCGAGACGGGGTTTATTTACAGCCTTGTTTGTTGTTGGACTCTTCCGTAGGTAGCGGCGTACCGGATGATGGATGATGATGTAGACAATGAGATGGTCCTAGCTAGCTTCTGCGCTAAAAAATGAAGAGGGCTACCTATTGGCTCGTACCGAGTCCTAGCTACATCGTAGCTAGCTATAGCTAGGAACTCTTGTGTTTGTACCGTGTCACGTTTGCGGCATCATTCGCTCGTCAGCGGTTGGTTTTCTTGTAAAGACTATGGCCGACTTGTCACCTTTTATTTATTTGTTGAACCCCCTAGCGCTGAGTCAATGCTACTTTCTGTCACGACATATAGAGATTGTTCGGTAAATCTTAAATGTATAAGCCGGCAGATTAGTTGTGAGAGAAAAGTGCTGCGAAAGAAATTGTACGGCAGATTGGTTGTGAGAGAAAATTACTGTGCAATAAGTTGAAATAAGAGCTGCCAAACACTCTCTATGTATACTAGTATCGAGTTATTGACATGATATCACATTGTGTAAACAAAGCCATGTACTAGTCTAATGACCAAAGGGTAAACGTGTATATATAATAAAATGAGATCGAGCTAGTGCACTTCGAAGGAGCTGTATGTGCTTTCACACACTGGTTCACGGCATTCGATTATTGTAAACGGGAGTATAAACGCGTCAAGGTATCATGGAAGAAGCTGATGAGAGCTACTCCTAGCTATTTGTATGTGGCATTTCTTTGAAAGATTCAGGCACGCGAAGGAAACGGAGGAAGACTTGAGGCACTATGCGTCTCCAATTGGAGAGACCCTGTTGTTTTGACTTGTCCTTCCTTTTATTTTTATTTTATTTTTTACCCTGCCCGGCACAAGTTGGGCCAGTTGATGTTGTTTGATGTCCCCAGCAACAGCAACAACAAGCTTTTTTCCCTGTGCTCGTTGACCTAGGTTTTCTGATGATGAGAAGCTGTCAAGTCTCTTAAAACTGAGCTGGAAAACTGGCGCCTTTTAAATCGTTCATGTGAAGCAAGCAGGCAAGCAACCACATCGTTGTCTTGGGCAACCTTTCCCGGGGCACGAGTATTTATCTAGTGATTGTGCAGGCACTCCTCATTATACAACTGCTAATTATGCTCATTATTATAGAACTCGTGATTATTAAATGCGTTAGCAGCGTCATACGGCTTGTAGGATAGTGAAGGAGCAAAGAATATTGGCATGCACAACGAGGTCCTCGTTTTGTCGCTGGCACCTACCACGAATCCGCCCCCAATCTTTACGGAAGGATTTGCAATAGACAAGACCAAAACAGAACAGAAGAATAACCAGATCGTGAGACTGTTATCAGTGGTGACTGTTATACGGAAGGTATCAGTGGTGACTGTTATACATTTTTTTTTCACCATCTTACCCGTGGTGTGTCGCTAGTTCACTTTGTATGCAAAATTGGTAAACAAAAGAAAAACTAGGATGAGGCAATGGGCCGACCTCATCTGCTCGCTTGCATCCGTGCTGCTCCTGCTCCTAGCCCTCGCTGCTGACATCCATCTTCCCGGTCTGAGCTTTGAACATAGTGGCAATATCAGCGGCCGTGCTGCAATCCTCTGGGCTCCGATCTGGAACCGAGCGGATGTACCTCGGCATCCTCACCGAGATGCCACGCGATGGGTGGACAAACCCAATGGCCGCATGGTGAACAGGCGATAGTGTGAGATCTGCACGGGAAAACAAAGGAGGATAAACACACGTGTAGCCTATGTGGTAGAAGTATTGGTAGCAGGCTAGCAGCTTTCAAGTGGAAAAATGTTCATAGTATGTTTTGGAGCATTTGTGTTCTTACCCCTGTTTTGAAGTGCAATTGTGATTTTGACGTCATTTTTTCAACTTTGTGATTTTGCCCTCGAATATTCACAAGTCATTGCGATTTTGCCCCCAGTCAACTGTCAAAATAGGGGCAAATACGCAAATACAAGGGGCAAAATCACAATCACTTGTGAATAGTTGAGGGCAAAATCAAAAGTTAGAAAAAAATTAGAGTGAAAACACAATTGCACTTCAAAGTAGGGGCAAAACACCAAAAATCCTTATCATGTTACCTGCGCCTCGGACCTCCCAAACTTGTTCTGCAGTAAACCACACCTCTGGTTGCTCATCTGTTTTGTAGTAAACAGGCTTCTTGATCAATATCCTTTCCTCAGAATAAAACTCCTTCATCTGTAGGTTAAATTCCAAACATCAAAAGCATAACCAGAGGTGTTTCTACAAAAGTGGAGAGTTTCTGATACACTGTTTGATTTACATTGAGTTTGAAGTATAAAATAATATAAACCACTCATGTCAGTAGATCTCCTTTCAGCTGCCATTTAATATAGCGATAATAAATAAAAGAGCAAGTACAAAAACTACATATTAACATTGTAAGGAAATTGCATCTTATAAACTACATATTCACTAATTTCCATCGGTGATCATATGGATTGTTAATGTTAACCTTCATTTTAAGACCATTCCCCCTTAAAATGGTGTCAGATAAGCTTCCACACAAGAGCAAAACCATTCAAAAGAAAATGAAGAGATTGGATGGATCAGCACCCCCAAATTCAGGCATGTAAGCAACCACTGTCATCTTATTAAAGACGTAAAATGCTTTGAAACATCAAAGCAGCAATGCATCCATACCTCTTTATAGAACTCATCTGAGAAACCAGACATAACACGGCATACACTTTGGAACTCTTCAGTTTCAGGGTTGTAGCATGCCATAAGAAAAGGACTGTACCTGTACAGACAAATTTGCACACACTATGTCAGTATAGTTCAGTAATAAATAATAAAAGAAATTAAAAGGAGAATCCACTAGGACTAAACCTACCATCCAGCTTTCCGCCCATTTCCATACCATGCACCGACTGGAACTAAGTCCAGGCTATCACCTAAACCTTCCACGTAGTCACGCTTGACCTGCAAACAATGATGAGGGCATATACTTCAGGAAACACAAAAGATGTCAAACATTTCCCCATAGTGAAATCTGTTCGCACCTTTAACCATGATTCACAGCGTTTGGAAGCAGAGTATCCAGCATCGACATCCAAAGTCTTTAACATTATACCCTCACAAGAAGAGTCGCATGCCTTTTTGAAAAATGTGTTCATTCTATCCAAAGTGCTAGAGTTGTCTGGTGAAGCTTCACTGGCTTCTACCTGTATGGTAGAAATTGATTGATTCATGTGCAGTTAGATGCATCAATGTACAGTGTACAGCTGTGCAAGTTCATGGCAATGGCACTAGGTGCAGATTATCCTAGAACAAATTGCATACCCTTTGAACTTTAGGATGGAGTGTGATGTGAATCTAGTTTACAAAATAGCACTGTTGAAATGCTATAATGTCAGGCTGCACAGCACAGTTTTTAATTTTGAGTAGTGCAAATGACGGCAAAAAAACAAACAAACAGAAGAAAAGGAGAGGATCAGACACCTAAGCACCCCACAATGTCTCAATGAGCAGAAAGAAAAGAAAGAAGTGATATATTAAGATGGAGAAGCTGAGAAGGTAACCCCATAATGTCACCGTACCAAAATAATTCAAAACAATGGATGCAGGAAAAGTAAAGTGCTTCATATAGGGATGAAACTTACAGTTAGCTGCTGAGCTAACTCAAAATATCCCTGCTTCTCCTGGAACAAGTTGTGAATGTCTGTAAGGAAACAAAAAAGGAGGAAGAAGTTTAATGGCACCCATTGATATGTTTACTCAACAAAGTGCAGAAATCTATACTGAACCATACACTTTCTTCTTTGCCTAAGAGGACAATCCAGCAGCCTGCAGGGGAGGAACAGTGTAAAACCCCTTATATTTTGAACGAGATAAAAGTATTCTGCACTGCAAGCAAGGCAAATAATATGTGACTGCCTTTATAGCGTTCAGTGGACATTTCCATGGCAGTGTGTCAAGTGCAAACACTCACCATGGGGGCAATTACGAAACTATCTTCCAATTTAAACACAAAAAGGAAATTGAGGATTTAGTGCATACATTATTGTGTATTGCAGCACCCTTTAAAATTTCAACCTCAAACTTATGTACAAATAAACAAAAACAATAATATTGCTGAGTGGTAGCATTTTTCTTTCAAGTTTCAATTCCTCATCAAAATAATAATTTTATGTTTCTGTTAGTACAGAATGAATCAGTTTGACAGTTAACGCATAGGCAGAGTAATCTAAGAAGTGATACGGAATAGTTCGCCATTATTTGGTGGACAACCAAAAGCGACTACACCCTAAGTGGAGATTGCACTTTGCATCTCAACCATTTCCATTAGGCACATTGTAACCCAGTAGGTGACATAAACTTGAGACATCCATATTCTATAGATCCGGAAAAAATATGTAACTTTACATCACCAGCAAACTAAATATGTAATACGTAGTTGAAATGTGGCACAGTTAAACTAAATCCAAATAAATATTAGGGGTAGGGCCATGAGAGTAAAATGATTGAACCACAGATATCCTGTAGTTTTTTTTTTTTTAAAGAAGGTTCATGTCTTAGAAACAAGTCCTTTAAAAAAATTCCACGGAAATAAATATTTTTAAAGTGCTCAATAGTGTTACCTCTCTCCATCACAGAACATGATGTCAAAAACAAACACACAAATGTCAACCTGCAGAGGTGTCAATACATTACCAGGCTGATAACAAGATTAATTAGTAGTCTCAGCCTTCAGTTAAATACGAAAGGAGTGCTTATACTCAGGATAATGCTCCATACTCCTACTAGGTACTCATTGGCCACGTGTATAATGTTTGAACACAAGTAATATTATAAGTTTTGTGCCAAGGACGATTGAAATACACCGCACACCATAAAGATGTGCGAGTTAGTGAACTCTGGCAACATCTACTGCCGAATCTGCTATATGCATATTTGATTACTTGTAGTGATATATGACAAAAAGGGCGGCCTAGTGCAAGTGGTAGTGCTTGCCGCCTGTGAACCGAGAGGTCACAGGTTCGAGCGGTGGCCTCTACACATTGCACGATGTGTGGGAAAGACCTCCCGCTAATAACCTCCCCCAGACCCCGCACAGTGCGGGAGCCTATGGCACTGGGTACGCCCTTTTTTGTAGTGATATATGACAATGATTGAAGAGAACCAGGCTACCAAGGAGTTGGGGTGAGAATGTGATTTGTTCAGCTTAAGCTATGAACCATAAACAATGAATTAGAAAAAAAAATATGCTTGAAGTTCTAAAATTATTAGCAGTAAACACATGAAAGGAAACCCAAAACAATACTGATAGCCCAAAGTAGTAATGTGATTAGTACATCGCATAATCACCTTGATGTTCTCGATTGCAATTGAAGAGTGCTTGTTCCCTCTTTCTCTTGAAGATAGCTCTTGGAACGACATCAGCTTATTTCCTTTCTTTCTATCAATTCCTACTACCTTGATTTGCACAAATGTAACAAAAACAGTTTGAGGGTAAAAGAAGTGTGATATCATGAAAAAAGGATGACAATTTCTTGTGAATCAAACTGACCTCAGCATCCAGTATAAAGCTGGACACTTCAGACCTGCACAACTCCTTAATCATGTTCACTAGGTCAGGAAATCTTGGTGTTGATTCTTTCATTTGCCTCGAAAATATTCGCACAGATCCATCAAGTAATCTGTGAATCTGGGCACGCTGACCATCATACCTGGAAATAGCATTAATGAGAAAATTCTGAAGTTTTCATATCCAGAGTCGGAGTTTTCAATAAACTGGTTTCTGAGCATGGACCATTTGGTGGATGGTTAGGCTTGCAACTACTTCTGGTAACTATAAACTTAAACTTCATATTTGTAATGGTCTGACCGTATGAAATATGCATGCTCAACAATGGTCATGAATAAATATTCCCTACCAAGCCCCAACTTGTTTCATATGTGCTACAGAGTTCTCATGATCCTTCAAACGTTGACAGTATTATGCTTAAAGAGTTATTTGTTTCGCAGTTGTTGGCTCTCCTGAGCTGTTAAGAATTTGAAATTATCCTCCATCTCAGGAGTCCAGACTCAGGAGTGATAGAAAGCTCTTGGGCAGGTTTTAGCTACAGCCTTGGAAGATACTGTAGTTCAGGGCAAACCTGTCTGAACCAGTACAGCTCGATGCCTAGGGATTGTAAGCAATTCACAAATAATTTCATGTCAAAAGAACCATATAGTTATTTAACTAGCTCTGTTCAGAACAATATCTTGAGAGAGGCAGAGAGCAATGGACATACTTGTACTCACACGTAAATGATTTGCCATTAAAAGCTTTCAATGATTGGGTCAATCCATTAGTAATTCTGAAAATAGAACAAGTAACAAATAATTAACACTAAAACAGAACTAAACTCACTCATTCAGACATGTGCATACCTTGCCAGCATAGGTGGAATAGGTGTGCCAGGCACCATTGCCAAGGATGAAGCTGAAAATGCAGTGCCTTCGCTCAGAAGAGAAGGAATGAGCAGATCCTGACAAATATTGTATTATTGTCAGGACAAATAGACTTCTCTCTCTCTCTCTCTTTACGCAAGAATGATCCTATTTCAGTTTTGTGGTGAGTTTGACTATCAGTATTTGCCAGATATACTTCACAATGTTAATCATTTTTATCACCTTTGGAAAGCATCCTTGCTACAATCTGTGTCATTTATTGTACAAATAGACCAATAGCCATCCTTGCTGTTGACTGAAGCAAACTATTCTCTTGTAAGGGAAAAATGCCACTTGGTATATAAAGCAAGGCATTTATACCTTTTAAAAGGGCCAATGCACAATGACAAGTAGAGCTGAAAGATTATTTTATTTTGTATTACATTTTGTAATGACCTTATTGCGTAGAGATAGTTGTGTAATGAAGGTTGCAGCTTAGGTAACCGAATCCACAAGGTTTCATATACGAGGAGTCTAATTTTTAGGAACATGGACAGTTAGGATGCAACCAAAGCTAGCAAATTGTGTACCATTACTGCATCTGATACAAGCTATTGGTTCAGTCACTTACCAGATTAGGAATGACATTGTATGCCTCAGCAACTTCAGTTGAAAGACTCTGCACAAAAAAGAAGGTACAAGTAAACAAATTTGGTTCAGAACAATATGTGTTATAAAACAAATTATAATTATTATATGGTAAAGACATGCTGAAATGGAGCGTGGATGCTGCTCTTCAGGTAAAAACATTGTAAGAACATAAAAAAGTAAAGCTTTTGGAATTCAAACATAGGGATCTAATACAGTGTTATGATTCCTCTTCCCTCAGCAATGAAGTAAACAAGAGAATGGAGCCTTCATGTTCACTCTATGGAATATAAACTGCTAGTAGAAAGATAAATAAAGGCATAAAAGCTACAAAAAATTGGCTATTATAGAGTGGTTTATAAGAATATATGAAGGTCTGTCAGTGCAATTCAATGCCACCTTTGCTCAGTGCTCACCTTATGGGTTTGCTAGGTTCATGGACAAGTTCAAGCCCTCCCGACATATAATTTGCACAAAAGAAAATTGTGTTTGTACAAACCTGTAGTTGTGATTGTATGCCTTCCAAGGACACCACAGGATCTCCTGCACACTTTCTATCAAAAACAACAGCATGTGCAAGCGCAGGTAATATTGTCTTCATCATAGCCCCGATACGCAAGTTACGAACCTGTCAAATCACTTAAAAATGAATTACAACTAATTTAAAAGACATAGAAGCATATCACTAGAATAATGGTAACAGCGGAATGCAGAAGAAAGTTAAGCTCCAAATTTCACTTTCCCCATATCTGAACACAGATTAGAATTTCAAAATATTGTAAAGCATGACAGTTGTATATTGATAAACCAATACTCGGAAAAATTCAAATTGGAAGAGGTAAATATAAGCAATTAACACCAAAACCACAACACTCATGTACAATCTGCAGCGATTCCATGGAATACAGCTTCAGAATAAATATTGTAAACTACAAGGAAGAAAGAAGTTGATGGCTTACCAGCGTTCTGACAAGAAATTTCATCTCCATTTCCCTACAAGACCGAATAAGATGCAAGACAAGAATTTTCCTCCTTCCAGCACTCCCAGAACCTGATATCGCACTAACAAAAAACGATATAAAAAATAAGATATAATCCTTTATCAGAGCCTCCAATAGAAACATATGACATCATGCAAAATATGACTCTTATTATTATCTTCGAAGCAAAGCATTGAGTTAACATTAAACAAAACTGGAGTATCTAGCAGATTTAAAAGATTTTCTTATTACTAGGACAAGAAAAAATCTAAAAACTATGATACAAAAAATGAGCAGATACTACTAACAAGACCTGTTGTTTTTCATGTCCATTACTACTAATATATCAGAAGCTGGTTTGCCCTGTGAACTGATTGACCATCATGTTACAAAGTAAGAAGTACAAACATCAGAAATTGTATCGTGGTACATAGACATGGTAGTTAGTACTTATCATCTAGAAAAGATAAGCGAGAATTCAAAGTAGCTATGATTGAGACTTAATCTTCAGCAACTAATTACATGCATGGAAAGATTCACAGGATTCTATCACAAAGGACAAAAGGCAGATAGCTTTGGTTTATAAGTAATACCTTAGTTTCCGAAGCGTGGAATATACATCACGAATGGAGAGAGGACGAGGAGGGGCGAGTAATGTTTGATTCTGACGGCATTCTTGGGCAACATTACCTGCAAATTAATCACAATACATCCACTGTTAATACTTTCTACCATAAACAGCAACTCAATCAGGAACAACCAGTGAATGAAAGTGCACACTGCACACTGCAGTTGAATCTTGCCATAAGCTTATCAAATGAATTCATGTCTTTGGTTTGGAAAGATACAACCATGAATGATTAAACTAGGAGATGAGATAAAAAATTGGTACTTGCCAAGATCGCCGTAAGTTTTGTACATCTCATGTATTTTAGATCTGCTGGTTCCTAATGATTCCTCCAGGGCAGATACAACCAGACTCCCACCAATGTTCAGTTCCTAGCTTCAATAACAAACATGGGATTAGTGGATAATGGATTACAGTGCCATATTTTTCCTTGAACGTGCAGGAGAGATTGGCATGCCATATGACAAGGCACAACAAAAGTCGTACTTAAGTCAGGTATTAGAATGACAAACTGTGTACCAGAAAGTATCAAAACATTATGTTAATACTTTCTAAAAATTCACTGGTTGTTCCTGATTGAGTTGTTGTTTATGGTAGAAAGTATTAATCAGGTATGTTCATTGACGCTGATTAAAGGAAAGCAATTCACATGAAAAGTAATAAGCTAAAAGTAGAATCAATCTACCCTTACTGAAATGCATTTTATTCACCACAACATTATGTTGTGATCTGGAACGTAGTAGTTTACTTAGGAGACTTCATTGAGTGACAATGGATCTTCCTTTGACTAAACAAATAGTAAATCTAGGAAAGAGGTGCAGTGCGAGATTTATGTACTTACCATATTTTCATGGTCAGGAGAAATTTTATTAGTGCATAGATAAACAGCAGGTAGCACATCATCAGGGGATAAGGCAAGCAAACTGCATTTCAGAAGGTAGGACATTAACCATTTCCCCAAGTGATTAACATATTCAGTGGCTGATCAACAACATGTATATATCAATTTAAAAGGAAAACATTCAGAAACCTCCTGAACATGTTGCAAAATTTTGCTGTAGTTTTGATCTTTCCTTTTTCTTTTTCAACCAGATCAAAAGTGCGAGCCAAGTGCAAGTATGGTGCAGGCTGCCCTGCTGTCCAGCAAGCTGCAGAAACCCAGATACATGGCATGACTGACTACCAAATAAGATGCTAAAAATGGTTGGGAATAAGCAGCTAACCATGCTCAATAGGTAGATACTTTTCAATTGGCAGTGATATTTTGGCAGAATCTGTTTCTGCTACAGAAGTTTGTACATGTAAGTTTGACGCCTTTGGAGTAGCCTGAGAAGAATCACAAGCTAGGTCTGTGTTGCTACATTTATCTGTGGTTTCCTTTTGCGTGCTCTGCAGCGCAATATTCTTATCAATGGTAGTTACATTGTTGTTCTCACTTGAACTGTAAAATATATCAACTGCTACATTTACATCTCCTTTTGCCTTTTCAAGCAAAGAAACTGCATATTCTCTGGACATGCCACCATCTACAATCTGAAGAAGCTGGTCTACACTCTGATCTTGTGTTTTTGCTATATCAGTTAACTGATCGTCACTTTCCACATTATTTTGGTGTGCCTCCACAGTTACTTTATCAGCTGTACCACTTTTAGAAGTGGCGGCTGTAGCTCTAATGAAATAATTTGTAATTGTGGACTGCTTGCGCCCACCAGATTCTGTTGATGTAGTTAATCGCCCTTTCTTTTTTGGTTTGTTTGTAGTGCCAGAACCCCTCTTCTTTTCCTTTTTGGGCGTATTCGGTTTCTTTCCCATAGGAGTCAAATTGACCAGTTTTGTACAGTGTTCCACAGGCTTCTGTGAAAATAAAGGACATTCTTTCTGACTACTTACATCAGCAGAAGAACCATGATCAGAAGTATGTTTTATCTCTGATTTGGGCATCTCACTGCAAGAAACATTTGCTTCTTGAAAGAAATCTCTTTCCCTCTCAAAAAAATCAGATGCTGATTTAACAACGTCACCACCTGAGCTAATCAGCAGATCCATGATCTGTTCCTCACTGACCCATGAAGGCAGGAAATCTGATAGTTCTTTCTTCATTTCCTCTGTAATATTCTCCCTCAAAGTATCCAGCTGTTCAGAAGCAGAAGTGATTGCTGGTAACAAAGCAGCATCCTCCCCATCATGCAGAATCGTGCATTTAGCAGAGTCTTTGCAGCTTTGAGTAGCATCTGTTGACCAACGATGGAATGCCATCAAGAACTCCTGTTTGTTTGCTGTCTCATCTACCAACCCGGAAAAATGCTTCTGCATTGCAATTGCCTCCTTACTGTCGAGCTTCCCAGCATCCACTCCAACAGTTGGGATCACCCGCTTTGGGTGCAAAAACTTAACATAGTCACGCAACTCGTCGTAGCTTGAGTGCTCACTATAAGGAACAAGATGGACCTCAAGTGAATCTTTCACCCTAACAGCAAAACCTTCCTTCTTGGTTTCATACATCCACCCGGTAGGTACAAACCCGACAGCCTTCGTATATCCTCTCTCCACCATGATCTCATTCATCTTCACAAAATTTGGTCGGAAATAGGGCCATGCCTCCCCTAAGACATTCCACCCGATAACATGCACATCTGTCACTGATGCATCCTCGGTGAAAACTCCATTCTCCCCACCAAAGCCCAACACTGTCAAAATATCCATCTTCCTACTGTCCACATGAATTGTGCACCCACAGTGCCGTGCAACCTCCAGCAAAATCCTCTCTTTGCCCACGACATAGGTCGCGATCAGACACAGCACGCGCTCTCCTGCCACTGAACTCTCCTCTTTCACACGCTTGATCGCATTCACTACATAATCCACAGACTCCTCTTGGGAAGGGAATGTGAACTTCGGGTTGCAGTATGTGGTGTCCAGGAACACAGCGTCAGCACGGACGAACTCCAGCAAGTTAGGATCGTGCGTCATAGACTCCTTGTAACGGAAGTCACCGGTATGCACATACCTCTCGTTGTTCGGTCCAGGGGAGGAGAAGAGGAACTGGACGGCACCAGGGCAGTGATTGGCGTCGACGGCGGTGACGCCCCACCCATCGACGGTCACACGGACACCGAGATCGAGGGCGACGACAAGCTGCGGCGGCACGGAGAGCACAGAAGAGACGAGGCGTGCGGTGGGCACGGAACAAAAGATGAGCCCGCGGCGCCAGGACGGTGCTAGGCCGCCGTAGTGGTCGGAGTGGAAGTGCGAGAGAAAGTAGGCGACAGAGAAGTCACCGGCGTGGCGGAAGGCGTCGACGAGGAATCGGGAGCCCGGAATGAGTGCGGTCGGCGGCACAGCGGCTGGGACGGGCGGGAGCGGCGTGGAGACGGAGGTGAGGATGGGGTGGGCGTGGGGCGAAGGGAGCGAGGCGAGGGAGGATAGGAAGAGCTCGGAAGTGTTGATGGAGAGCGATTTGGAGGCATCGGGGGAGGAGAGGAGAGAGGCCATTGGTTGCGGCGGAGGGTTTAGGGTTTGGAGGCGCCGGCGGCCGTGGCGGAGAAGGGCATGGTGTGGCGGTGGCGCGCGCGGAGAAAGGAAGGAGGGAGGGGAGGCCCGGAGGGGAAGAAGTCGGAACTCGGAAGCGTACAGCGGTTGGTGGATGTGTTGCCGGTATGTGGAGTTCACGGTGCTCCCTGGGCTGTGTGCTTCAATCTGTGTGGTCGGCCCGGCAGATGCCAAGCGTGCGACGAGGGCGCTCCTCTGCGAATCCTCCTCTGCAGTAGTGAGAGGGCAGTTTCGGTCAGGTGATCTCGGACCCACTATCAGCGACTCAAACTGCACTCTGCAGTACTGCAGAGGAAGCGTGTACCTTCGTTCTTTTTCTTTCTTCATTTTTGCGACTCGTGTATCTCCTCTGTTCTTCCATCATTCAACACACATGCTATGTTCTTCTATGTGATGCAGTTCAAATGTTTACTTGGCTGTTTGATTCTTTTATCATCTTTATCTTCAAGGTCATGGAAATTGTCATTGCCTATAGAAGTTTTAACTTTAGAGATTGGAGACATTGATTTCCCGAGGTGGATGTGATAGCGACTTTGTTTGGGGTGGAGATTTTAGTCGCCTCTGTTTGGGCTCGACCAATGGCGGAGTCAGGATTTCAAAGTTGGGTATTCCCATCCAACAGAAAAAGTTCATAGTAAAAAAATATTCACTGTTCACTGTTCATAGTATATCAATATCTATCGTCGAAGAAATAAAAGTGCAAATCATTCAATTCCAAGATGGTTCAATGGTTCATGATACAAAGCAAAGTTACAAAATACATAAAGGAAATTACATGGTACCTCTCTAACTTTCTATTCGGTTTCTTCATGGCTTGGAAGAGTAACTTTAATTCTACGCTCTTTCATGGCTTGAAAACGGTTTATAATATCACGGTCCTTGACTTTCAAAAACATCTCACGCTCAATAAATGTGACCAAGCAATCATTCAAGTATTGATCCCCCATCTTGTTTCTCAACTTAGTCTTCACATAATTCATGGCGGAAAAGATTCTTTCAACACTAGCTGTTGCTACTGGAAGTACTAGCACCAATTTGAGAAGCTTGTAAACAACTGCATGCCTATTTTGCATCTTTTCTTTGACAATCATAATGGAAAGATCAGTAAGTCTTCACTTTTCTGAATTTTTTATTCATACGCACCTCAGTGAGGAAGAATTTCAATGCTAATGGAAGATGGTTTATCTCTGTCTTTGAGAAATTATTAGGATAAAACTGTGCAAGCTTAATCAACTTATCTTTGTCCCGGCTAGCAAAGTTATCTAGAGGACTAAATGCAGCCATACAAAGGAGCAAATCTGTGTTTACCTCATCAAATCGTTCATTAATCTCTTGTAGTTTCAGGTTCTGTCACATCCCTTGCTACATCACTGGCTGCTACCTCAGCCACAACCTCCACTGGAGTAATTTGAATCTGAACTAGATTCTCATTTGCATTTGTAATTGGCTGAACAGAAGGAACATCTCCACTCTCAATTGTAACCGGCTGTATTGCTGATCCAGAACCTGACCCTACATCTACCTTCCTAGATTTTGAATGTCTGTCCCACAAAGTCCTCAAATCAATATCAATCGATTTCCTCTTCGAAATCATTTTGAAAGTTCAATCTACAAAAGTACATAAAAGAATACTACTCAAACTAGAGGTAATTGACTACTGAATTTAGGATTGACATTGACTGAAACTTCGATTTAATCTTGAAAAGGCTGCTCACCCTATCTGCTGACTGCTGGTCCAGATCCTCCAGGGGCAGGGTCGAGGGTCCACTCCAGTCTCCAGGCGGCGACCTAGGCCTCGCCGGCGGCGGGCGGCTGGCCGACGGGCGACGGCCGTCGCACAGTCGCGGGGGAGCGGGGCGCCCTGGCGCGGGGCGCAGCCCCCTCCTATCCTCCCAGTCTTCCGGCTCGCAGCTCGCCGCTCTGCCTCCGTGCCTCAGCGCCGCCGCCGCCTGCCGCCGAACTCGCGGTGCGCCGGTGCCGTGTCGCTAGGGCCTAGGGTTGGAGAGCCGGTGCGGGGGAGCCGGAACAGAGCGAGGGGCAGCGCCAGGAGCGTCGGCGCATCGCGAGGCCGCGAGGGGATGGCGAGCGGGCGAGCGGCCAGCAGCGAGAGGCCAATGATGGTCTCTGATGGGTTGGCGGTGGCGCAGTGGGCCGGCCTGGTGCTGGTGGCCAGGTGGGACGAGGTGGTGGAAGGCCGAATCAATGTTTGGGCTGCATTCGAACTGGAAAAATTAGAATTTAGGTCCACTAATATATGTGTATATGTATACGTTTGAAGTATAGTTGTTTTTCCTCCAAAAAAGTTGGGTATTCCCGGGAATACATGTGCATCACTGTAGCTCTGCCCTGGGCTCAAGACAACAAAAAACGAAGTATTGGCTATCTTTAATCATGGTAATTGATGTGTTTTGTGCATCTATTTATCGCTATATGATATATTATGTTTGTCTTCCTTCATGCCCTATGCCGAGTAGATACACAAACATATGGCTTGTTTTCTTTCTAATCAAATCTTATTTTGACAGACCAACCATTTATAGAACCGGAGCAAACAAATATAAAAATCATTGTAAATTCAAATCAAAAGGAAAAAGAAGAAGTGTGTTGTTTGTTCCATCATACTCAGTATAATAAAGAGTATTTACTAAGGGAAAGCTTCAAAACTCTTATCATACGGAGTTGGTGAAGAAACCAAATCAATTAATTGTATAATCTCATGACTTTTGCAACCACGTACCTGCAATGTTTATTAGCATTAACCTTCCATGGAGATTAAATATCACGCACATTAGTTTTTAAATGGTAAATGATTTGCATGTGCGAATATTACTTGTAGCTTTTAAGTTTCACTCCATTCTAATTCAAAAGAAAATCCTCTAGTATTCAACCACACAAAAAAAAGTCGTTCAAAGATTTATAAGAAAATGGTAGAAGAAATTGTGTGCCATGAAACTATGTGGACATGAATTGAGAAAGCAAATATTGGACTTTGCGATAATTTTTCCGATTAATAATTTCAGTGATATCTTTTTGCTTTTTTCTAAACATGTTTATCCTCAAACGATTATAATGCAAACGACTAATCTAAGTCACAGTTATAATGCAAACCACTAATCTAAGTCACGATTATAATGCAAATAAACTCCTCCGATTTTTTTTTAAAAAAAAACTCTTCGGAGTAGGCCACGAGGCGCGGTCCACTGAGGACAAAGTGACAGATCAGCAAGCACCCTCGATCCTCCACTGTTCTCGGTCCACTAAGGACCAGGTCCAGCCGCGAATGCCTCCCCACCCCCCTCTCCTCCTCCTCCCTATTCCCCACCCCCCGACCCCGATCCCCAAACCCTCACCCTTTCCCGTAGCGCGGAGCCGCCACTCCCCACACCCGCACACCACTCTGAGGAAAACCTAGATCCGGACCCCTCGCCGCCGGCCATGGCGACGCGACGGGTCCTCTCCTCCATCCTCCGCTCCACCTCCCGCCTCCGCGCCGCCGCCCCGTCCCCGATCCCACGCGCGCCGCTCCACCACCGCCCGTCTCCCGCGGGCTTCCTCCTCAACCGCGCCGCCGCCTACGCCTCCTCCGCCGCGGCCCAGGCGGCCCCCGCCCCTCCTCCCCCGTCCGCCGGTAAGACAACCGGTGGCGGCAAGATCACCGATGAGTTCACCGGCGCCGGCGCCATCGGCCAGGTGTGCCAGGTCATCGGTGCCGTCGTGGACGTACGGTTCGACGAGGGTCTGCCCCCGATCCTGACGGCGCTCGAGGTGCTCGACAACAACATCCGCCTCGTGCTCGAGGTGGCTCAGCATCTCGGGGAGAACATGGTCCGCACCATCGCCATGGACGGGACTGAGGGGCTTGTCCGCGGTCAGCGTGTGCTCAACACCGGCTCTCCCATCACTGTAAGCCCATTTCCTATCATTTCTCACCCCCTTTCGTGTTTCTAGATGGTTTATTTGGATCTAATCTGACGAATTGGTGAATCCGCGATTGCTAGATTTGATCTTGGCGTACGGATCCATTTATTGTCTATTGAACTGTTGCTTTATAGATCCAAGACTGTTGTTTTTACCTAGATGATCAATATGCGAAACGTTTAGGATGTGGATTGCACATACTGAAACCAATGTAGGGTTCCCATCATTGTCTAACAATGTTGGAAATGTGGATCCATAAATTCATTTTTTTCTGTTTAGATGTCTCATCTCTAGATGATAAACCTATTTATGATCTGATTGTTTGTTAAAAGGTGTATAGCATGTCACACTCTGGTTCCGAGTTGACACTGAATGGGTGGGGGCCTAGGCATGCGATCTCAAAATAAACTGGAGACATTTCAGATAGTTATAAATTATCCAATTCTGTGCATGCTTCAAAGGTTTTCCTTTTTCATTATCATTTACGCAGCTTATAAAGTTGCAGATGTGCAGTTTATAGCTTATCATTTGCATGTGCTTTTGTTCTGTGATACTGGCTACTGAACTCATACTTCATTGAATGAAAATAAGTTGTTATAGCCTGATATGTATGGTTTTTTTAATCTATGTATCAAATATGTTGGCTGTAGATACTCACAGCATCTGATCTTAGTTGTTGCTGTTACCTTTAGTTACCTTGGTACCACCAGCATCTGAACCGTGCATCTGTTTGTGTTTATGTCTTTATGACTTATATTTTGTTTCTAGGTTCCTGTTGGTAGGGCAACACTTGGACGCATTATGAATGTTATTGGCGAGCCTATTGATGAGAAGGGAGATATAAGTAAGTCTACATAACCTGCATTTACATGTGACATCTACATATAGAATACTAGAATTCATGTTTATATCTTTCTTTTGTTGTTTGCTCTTGTCTTCAGCGACAAACCACTTCCTCCCTATCCATCGTGAAGCCCCAGCTTTCGTTGAGCAAGCTACAGAGCAACAAATTCTTGTTACTGGAATCAAGGTACACCTCATTTTGTTTGGAAGTGACTTTCTAGCTTGTGAGGTTGTTTTCTTTATGCAAGGCTTAACATGCAATAACGCAACACATGTACTTCTACCAGGTTGTGGATCTCCTTGCTCCCTACCAAAGAGGTGGTAAAATTGGTCTATTTGGTGGCGCAGGGGTGGGCAAAACTGTCCTTATCATGGAGCTCATTAACAATGTCGCCAAGGCCCATGGTTAGTTCTTTATACAGAGCTTGGTGGTTATATTGTGATGATTTTTTATGTGTTTTATGTTTACTTATTTCTGTTTTTCTTCATCTAGGTGGTTTCTCTGTCTTCGCTGGTGTTGGAGAACGTACCCGTGAGGGTAATGACTTGTACAGGGAAATGATTGAGAGTGGTGTCATTAAGCTTGGTGATAAGCAGGTAATGACCAAGCTTTCTAATATGTCGTTGGGTTCCATATCTGTTTAGTGAGTGTTCGTCACATTGTACTTTATTGCAGAGTGAGAGCAAGTGCGCTCTTGTCTACGGGCAAATGAATGAGCCCCCTGGTGCTCGTGCTCGTGTTGGACTGACTGGTTTGACTGTTGCTGAGCATTTCCGTGATGCTGAGGGACAGGATGTGCTTCTCTTCATTGATAACATTTTCCGTTTCACCCAGGTAAGTTCTATTGGAATCCTCCTCGTTTGTTATGTCTAGCAAGTACTTCGAAGTGGGATTCTTGTCATTTGGTATGCAGATGACAATTAGTCAAACAGTCTCTGATGTACTCTTTAATCTGTATTGTACCCCCAAAAAATGCTTCTTTGAATCACCCGATGTTTTGCCTTGATTTGTCAACACTACAGTACTTTTGGCTTCTGTTAAGTGTTAACTCCCCCTCTCCAAAGTACACAGCTGAAAACGTGTACATTTGGTCTCTATCCTCTATTTTGTGGCCTTGATTTTCTGTACATTACAGCTAAACTTGTACATCTGGTCTGTGTCTGTCAGGCTAATTCTGAGGTGTCTGCTCTGCTGGGACGTATTCCATCTGCTGTGGGATACCAACCCACCCTTGCCACGGATCTTGGAGGCCTGCAGGAGCGGATTACCACCACAAAGAAGGGTTCTATTACATCTGTTCAAGCTATTTATGTGCCTGCTGATGATTTGACAGATCCTGCCCCTGCAACCACCTTCGCCCATCTTGATGCTACTACTGTGTTGTCACGTCAGGTATGCCAGCCTCATTTGTAGATAAATTTATATGGATTTATTCTGTTGCTATTATAAGTACAATGTGATTGTTTCTTGTACAGATTTCTGAGCTTGGTATTTACCCTGCCGTCGACCCTCTGGACTCCACATCCAGAATGTTGTCCCCCCATGTATTGGGTGAGGACCACTACAACACTGCTCGTGGTGTTCAGAAGGTTCTTCAGAATTACAAGAATCTCCAAGATATTATTGCCATTTTGGGAATGGATGAGCTCAGTGAAGATGACAAGTTGACGGTCGCTCGTGCTAGGAAGATTCAGCGGTTCCTTAGCCAGCCTTTCCATGTTGCTGAAGTTTTCACGGGTGCACCTGGAAAGTATGTTGAGCTGAAGGAGAGTGTTCAAAGTTTCCAGGTATGACATAACCCTCTCCCTTTTTGAGCAATAGGATTTCAGCATTTTCCCCTTTGCCAAATTAGTGTTGTTTGGGTAAACATGCTTGATGTTCTTTGCCTAACAGCTTGGTACTCTCTGCAAGGTCAATTTTTCTGAAATTTAGTGATTTGCTTTATATGTTTGTTGGGTACTGATTTTTTTCTCTCGAACTGTTGGGTCTATTAGAGGGTCCATTTATAAACATGCACATTTTGGCTAGAATAGCCTTTTTTCAAAAAAAAGAAGCTTCAGACGTGAACAATCGTTGGCTGCCTAAAGTGAATTGACTACATTTGGCTTGCCATAAAATGCACTTTATCATATTGTATTCAACAAAAAGATTATTGTATATAAGCTGTTCGTAAAAGTTGCCTTTTATAATACTTTCTCATGCCAAGTAAGTGACAGAACAATTTACTCTGAACATGTTATGTGGGAACTATTCATTACTTTTATGTGCACATCTTGACATTTTTCAAATATTTATGTTTTGTACTGATACTGTGTTGGTTTTGGGTACATGGTTGAGAAAAGCAGTGTTAATGCTTTTGTTATCTTATCATCACAATAGAATACTACATATACATATAATATGGTCATTTTTTGGTCATTACTGAAATGCATGTGAGCACTCATTTGTTGTTTTTTCATGTTATAATGCTCACTATTGAACCTTCTTGACATATCATAGGGTGTTTTGGATGGCAAGTATGATGACCTTCCAGAGCAGTCATTCTACATGGTTGGAGGAATAGAGGAGGTTATTGCTAAGGCAGAGAAGATCGCCAAGGAGAATGCATCATAAGCAATCGCCTTCACAGGCAATGCGAAGTTTAACCTTTGGAGCTCAACATATGTGTTTTATTCTGTGTTAGCCAGGACATGTATTTACATGCAGGAGGCCCGGCCATGCCGATGGATGTATTTCCCCTCCACCTTTTCCCTAATAAGGATTTGCAGTGACCGTTACGTTTGGTTTACTGCCCGGATTTGCAGTTACGTTTGGTTTACTGCCCGGATTTGCAGTGACCGTTACGTTTGGTTTACTGCCCCTTGAGGAAGAATTATCTTTTTGATGACGGCAAAACCATAAACTTGTTAATTCTCAATGAAATACTGGAAGTGGAATGCCTCCCATGTTCATAGTGCATTGCTTTGCACATTGAGTTGTTTGATTCTCTTAATGTGCAGTTTGTTATCCCAGCATGATTGTGGTTCGTTTTGATCACCTTATCTCTTCACCGATTCCGATTGTGTGAACAAATAGGCAGCCTATATGATCTACTCCCACCGTTTCAAATTATAGTTCGTTTTGGTTTTTCAAAGTTAAAATGTATTATTATGCATCTATATATTTAAGTGTAACAAAAACTATGCACTAAAAAAATCAAAACTAATTTGGAACGGAGGGAGTACATAAATGTAAGTTTGTAAATTGGATGAGCTATGATGAAGGGTTGCTTTTGGTTTTGGGGGTCTATTTGGAGTGTCATGAACTCTGTAAGTACTTTTCACGTATCTATGGTACGTTCACACGTGTGTGTGTTTTTGAAAGAAGGTACGTTCACATGAACTGATGTGAGGTTGGGCGTTTAATCTGGGGAATGTGCCGCAGTTCAGTCGAGATTTCTTTGGTCCTCTAGACTCGAGATATCATGCAACCGGCGCATTGTGGTTTTGGCATTTGACAAATAGTTTACATTTTTTTTTAAGAAAATCAAAGTGTTTTTTTTATCGATTTGCCTGATTCATTACTCGCAAGGTTATGTACCGCTTTGAGGTAAATAATGCTCTAGAAATATGAAGTTTCTTTGATAAAATTACATCTCCATCTCATCAAACGTACGTACAAACACACCATGTGTAAAAATTCACCAAGGTGAAATTTCATATACATATCTTAAAGTGCCATGTGTTCTTCCCCTTTTTTGTGCTTGCACCTGCACCACACAGTCCAATCGCCCATTTTGCCGAATGCTGACGTGCTCTTTTACTCGGCTTCGTTTAGTTGGTGAAATTTTTTGTAAAAGTGGTGAAATTTTTGCATTGAGAAGTGTGTTCTATGAGAGGTGATACGGTCTGCAATGCGAAAATTTTGGAAAATTTTGAGAAACTAAACAGGGCCGAAAGACAAGAGGAAAACTTCGTTTGCTCTACATCTGACACGTGGGTACCTACATGCTGGCCGTGCATCGCACAGCACCTGTGGAAGTGGAAGTGTATGATGCATCCGACTTGGCAAACGAGTCAATATGGCATCCCGGCCGTTCAATTCAAAACGGAGGCCTCATGATGGGATTCCTGCGGATCCCGGCCCAATTAAAGATTGCCTAACCAACGGCTCTCTGCTGCTGCCGACTGTCTCCTTCCCGAACCAACGGATTTCCAAAAACCCCAAATCTCCTCCGCCCTTCATGCCTCCTCTGACTCCCCCTTCCCTATTTCAAAACATTTCAAACACTCTCCGCCCCCTTCTTCTCATCCCATCCCCTCCACCCCATTCCGCTCTATCCTCTCGCCCCTGAGGCGCCGGATCGCGCGATTCCCTCCACGGCGACAACTCGCCGCCCCCTCCCCGTCCCGCCCGCTCGACGAGGCCGCGCCGCCGGGCGGTGAAGAGGTGAGCGTTCTGCTTGCAATTCCCTCGGCGTCGTGGTGTGCTACCTCTGGCGAGGGGGGAAACCCTAGGTTTGGAGGGGATCTCACCTCCCTGGTCCGCGCGGTGGAGGCGTCGGTCTGGGTACCTGGTGCGCGCGGCGTGGGGGAGTGTTTGTTGTTGCCGCGGAGTCGAGATTGATCGGTGAAATCGCGTTTGCAGGGTGCCGCTGGGTTCGCTTGCCCTCTCGCGATGAGTAGCACCGTGAAGGAGCAGCTCCAACAGATGTCGACGACGTGCGATTCGCTCCTGCTGGAGCTCAACGTAAGTCGCGCCCCCCTTGATTCCGCCGGGTTAATGCGACGGGTGCGATGAATTGAGGTCGCGTTTCCTGTTGTTTCAGGTGATTTGGGATGAGGTCGGGGAGCCCGACTCGGCCAGGGACCGGATGCTGCTGGAGCTCGAGCAGGAGTGTCTCGAGGTCTACAGGAGGAAGGCTGACAAGGCAAACCGCTGCAGGGCACAGCTGCGGCAGGCCATCGCCGAGGCAGAGGCCGAGTTCGCTGGTATCTGCTCGGCCATGGGTGAGCCGCCGATACATGTTAGACAGGTTAGCTTCTGCGTGTCAAGTACTAGTATGCCATGAAAGGAACAAAAGAAGTGAACATAATACCATTTGAATGTCAAGTACTAGTATGCCATGAAAGGAACAAAAGAAGTGAACAGAATGCCATTTCCTTTTGAATACTACTGCTAATTTTCGATAGAGACAAGGATATTATGTAATTTTTACTCGCGGTCTCTTTTACTGCCAAGTAGACCAAAATGCATAACTATTTTTCTGCGACCATTTTGATTTTGCTATGGCTGTGATAATGTGACGTGTTGGCTTGCATACGCAAATCACCTATGCTATATTAAGGACTTGGATTTTCAGTAGTGACTCCTAGTAATTGGCAACTTTTTTCTCTTGGAAGAAAAATGGCTCAAACCAGAAATTACAAGGCTAAAGGATGGTACTGAGTGAAGTTATAGTATTAAAGTGAAACTGAATGCAGTCTTCTATATTAAACACTTGGATTTTTCTTTAGTGACTTCACTGGTAACTGGTACCTTTTTCTTTTTGAAATATGACAGTCAAATCAGAAGTTGCAAGGTTTAAGGGAGGAACTGAATGCAATTGTCCCATACTTGGAGGAGATGAGAAAGAAGAAAGTTGAAAGATGGGACCAATTTGTTGATGTCATAGAACAAATTAAGAAGGTTGCATCTGAAATCAGGCCTGCAGATTTTGTGCCCTTTAAATTTCCTGTGGATCAATCTGATCTGTCATTAAGAAAGCTTGAGGAGTTAACGAAGGAGCTACAATCCCTTCAGAAGGAGAAGGTAAGCTTCACTTTCTAATCCGATCCATTTGAAAAATGTGCATTCCTCACCATGTCAATAATTTTCCTTCATTGCTCATGTAAATCAATAAAATTCTTTCTTTGTGCCTGTTTTTGCCAGAGTGATAGACTGAAGCAAGTGATGGAACATTTGAACACTTTGCATTCCTTGTGTGAGGTGCTTGGTGTTGACTTCAAACAAAAAGTGCATGATGTGCATCCTAGCCTGGGTGAGGCTGATGGATCAAAGAACCTGAGCAACAGTACAATTGAGAGACTCACATTAGCTGTAAATGGATTACGTGAAATGAAAGTCAAGAGGATGCAAAAGGTCAGTATTTGTCTGACTTTAGAAATTTTAACTTTTCAGTCCAGTCCCTTCACATTATTAATCTGAAATCCTGAATATGACAGCTTCAAGATTTGGCATCTAGCATGCTTGAACTTTGGAATCTCATGGATACACCACTTGAAGAGCAGCAGATGTTTCAGAATGTAACATGCAATATTGCTGCTTCGGAAGATGAAATAACTGAGCCCAATACCCTCTCTGATGATTTCCTCAGCTACGTGAGTCCATTCTCCTCCAAAGATCGTTCTCATGCCACTATCGCTATTGTTTTCTCTGTTGAGAGAGAAATTTTCTGAGATTATATATTGCTATAAATGTAGGTTGAATCTGAAGTTTTAAGGCTTGAACAACTGAAAGCAAGCAAGATGAAAGACCTGGTTCTGAAAAAGAAGACAGAACTCGAAGAACATAGGAGACGTGCTCATCTGATTGGTGAGGAAGGTTATGCTGCTGAATTTAGCACTGAGGCTATTGAAGCAGGTTAATATCTTATCCTGTCTTGTTAAGGACCCGTGTGCAGTAACATTTGTTGCAGGCCTGGAAATATAGTCACATGAAAACATATCTTCTTTGTGATTTTGTACAGGAGCTGTTGATCCTGCGCTGGTCCTGGAACAAATTGAGGCTCACATCGCTACAGTGAAAGAGGAAGCTTTTAGCCGAAAGGATATTCTTGAGAAGGTTGAAAGATGGTTGAATGCATGTGAGGAGGAAGCCTGGTTGGAAGATTATAACAAAGTATGAATGCTGCCAAACTTTATATGCAATTCCCCAAACTTTTTTTATTTAGAGTAAAATACACCGGAGGTCCATCAACTTGTAAGGAAGTGTCACTTAGGTCCATCAACTCTCAAAGTGCATTTCTGGGTCCATGAACTTGTTGAATCATTCACCGCAGGTCCATAACTGTCAACATATGCTTGTATTGGTGACATGACATGATGCATTGGCTCAAGAAGCATCTTCTAGCTGAGACATTTCAATGAGTAGGTTACAAATAGGCGACACATATACTTAGACATTCCTTGGGTTGAATAATGGTAGCCTCCTCGCGTGTATGATAGGAGTAGGCTGCTGTCGTTTAGCTCCGGAAATATCAAGCATGTGTCACTCATAAGCTGCTCGATGAAATATCTCAATTAGGATATGCTTCTTCTAGCCAAGTCATCATGTCATGTCACCAGTAGAAGGATATTGGACAGTTATGGACCTACGGTGAACGACTCAACAAGTTTCTGGACCTAAAAGTGCATTTTCAAAGTTGATGGACCTAAGTGACACCTTCTTACAAGTTGATGGACCTCCGGTGCATTTTACTCTTTTATTTACTATATGGTTACAGTTCTAATATATATTTTTGTTTAGGATGACAATCGTTATAATGCTGGGAGGGGTGCCCATCTGACACTCAAGAGAGCGGAAAAGGCTCGCATTTTGGTTAACAAACTCCCAGGTAATGTTGCTTAATGCGATTTCTATTACAGGTTTCACCAATTCTTTTCTGTTTATAGAATGTTTAGAGGTTCTTCAACGATAGTTGCAACCAATTTATCATTGCTATGTCATAAACAGGAATGGTAGATGTTTTGACGACGAAAATTTTAGCTTGGCAGCAAGAAAGAGGAAAGGAGTTCACATATGATGGTGTAAGTTTTCTCACCATCATCCTTCTTTCTTGGATGCTTCACTCTTTTGTATTTTGCTAAAATGTTGTTCAACTTACATATGTTTTTTCATGCAATATTTCCAGGTCTGCCTTCTGTCAATGCTTGAAGAGTACATGATCGTTCGTCAGGAGAAAGAGCTAGAGAAGAAGAGGCAAAGGGTATACTATGCTTGTGCACAGTATTTCTAGATTGCATACAGATCATCTGTTTTAACTGTAGTTGATATGTTGTAATTCCTGAATGCAATTACAGGATCAGAAGAAAATCCAGGATCAAATCAAAGCTGAGCAGGAAGCACTGTACGGCTCAAAACCAAGTCCATCCAAGCCTCAAAGTACAAAGAAGGTGCCTAGGCACTCCATGGGTGGTGCAAACCGAAGGCTATCTCTTGGTGGTGCCACAATGCAAGCCCCAAAGACAGACATACTGCATTCAAAGACTGCTCGTGCTGCCAAGAAGACTGAAGAATTGGGCACTTTATCTCCTAGTAAGCTTCATTCTCCATTCATCTGCAAAGGTGCCGATTTTGTTTTCCCTTCAACTTTTGCAACAATTCTGAGGCTGCCCTAGCACTTTCAGGTAGTAGAGGCTTGGACATTGCTGGGCTTCCCATCAAGAAGTTATCTTTCAATGCAAGTACTCTGCGTGAGGCAGAAACACCGCGCAAGCCTTTCGCCCAGATCATGCCAGGAAACAATGTCTTGTCGACGCCTGCACGGCCAACCTCCAATGACAACACCGAGGAAGAGAACAAAACCCCCAAGACATATAAGGCAGGGTTCGATCCCAAAACGCCGATGACGGTGACAGCTCCGATGCAGCTGTCGATGACGCCTTCTGTGGGTAACAAGGTCATAGCCACTCCTGTCTCCCTTTTCCAGGAGAAGCGAGAGCAGCCGGTGCTGCCGGAGGAGACCGACTACTCGTTCGAAGAGAGGCGCCTCGCCGTTTACCTTGCCAGGCAAATGGCTTAGCTCAGCCATTTGCCCCGTCATTACGTAGCTGAAAGTCGAACTGACTGCCATTTCTCGTCAGAGGCCAATGGTACATCGGTACCTGTTTGTCGGTCGACAACGGTCGGCCTTTTCCGCACTTTGCCCATACTGTTCTGATTCACAGCAATATTTGGTACAATTAGTTAAGGTGTTCTACACTTGTGAGCCTTGTGCTCCGTGCCGCCATTGCTTATCTTAAGTTGTATAGCTTAATCCGGTCGCATCGTCGATGACCTGTTACTCTAATTATTATTCCTGTTTACAGTTATCCAACTGTCCTGTACTCCTGTCACACCCTGTGTTCCTTATCTCAAATCTTCCGGAATCTGGATAATCTGGTTTGATCGGCAATGATCGTCATGCTGGAAGCGGTCGTGGTGAGTGTCTGATCTAGATAAGTTCCGCGGCAGGTTATGTGAATCAGTGAATGCAATATGCCAGCGTAGCACAGAAATACAAAATTACTCGTCCGTCGTCCAACCCTTTGCAATAGTGGCATTGACTTGTGCTTCAGTTGAATTACTCGGCATGCACGATCAAGCTCGTGGATAAACTATCTGCCACGGATTAGTAGTTGCGATTTGACAGTTGGGCAAGCAGCACTTGTGGAGGTACCATTACCAAACCATGGCACCCATGGAGTGCGAGATCACAGTCACTGGTGGTTACCGAAGTGCGCTGTCCACCAAGGACTTGCTAGCAGAATTTTGCAAACAATTCCAGATGGATAGTAACACACAGTCAGTCACCCACTGTCGGTTGACCCCCCAACTCGGACTCTAGCAGCGGCAGATCAGTGATCAGTCATCAGTGCACTCCTGTATCTTTCGGTAACACGACCGACCTCGACCACGACGACGAGGTAGTGAATTTTCCGGCAAGTCACCGGCAGAGGTCAGTCAAGAGAAAAGCCGGCCGGGCGCCATGTGACCTGCCGTAATCACAGACACCCCCAGGAACTGGAAGCTGTTGCCCTTCCGATGATGATGATGATGATGGAGCGGGGCCGGATGCCGGAAGGGGGGAGGCGAACCCGCTCGACCGCCGTGCACGGTGCCTGCCGGTGCGCCCCCTCCACGAGAGGAACAACTCAGCCACGCCGGGGGACCCTGCCGCCCCCACCCCACGTCCCCACCCTGTGAAGTCCACACGCGCATCGGCGAAATAATTCAGGACGCACGCAGTTACGCCACTCATGTGCCCGGCGGCCCGGCTGGTGCTTATTATTCGCTCCGTCGCAAGTTGCAGCACGACGGCAAGTTCGCGGCAGCTTCGGCCCGCGACATTCTCGTTACGGTGCGGTTGGATCGCGTCATGTTCAGCAGATGCTTCGGACGCGAGTCGGAGTCGGGTCGGGGTCAAGCGAGCTGCGTGCAGCTGGGCGTTTCCGAGCTGGATGAGCTGGTTTCACACCGGGCTGCCACTGTCGGGTCCCAAAAAGGTGTCCTTTTCCGTTCTTGAGTGCACTGTCGCTGCCCTGCTTGGGATATGAGGGGAACTAGGGGCGCGTTTGATGTCGAGCGCAAGGGTGGTTCGGCTCATGGGTCAGGATGAGGCCAGTCACAACCAGGTTCCCGAGGACAGGTGGTTGTGTTTGGTTGTGTGAGCCAGACTGAGGTGAGATGGTGTTTGATTACCAGGGCAGGAGAATACGGTGACCTTGGGCCAATAATATGGTAACATTACTCCCAAACTTCTTCATTGGTATTTCGTCGAACACATGAAGGGCGTGCACACACCTCCAGCTGCAGCTTTGCCTCCATTGCTCCTGGAGCAGAGCCAGCGACGGAGTGAGGGAGTAGGCGGTGCGGTGCTCGACGTCGAGCTCGTCGATGGCCCGGACCGCACCTATCCAGCACGCATGAGGTGGAGAAGGGGATGAGCGGCGGGAGAGCTCCGGGAACGAGCACATCACGGTGGAGGGCTGTGACAACCCCATCCGAGATAATTCCGTACTATCGCCTAAACCACTCCATTTGGTCATTAAGCAATAATAAAGAATCATCCCGTTGAGTGTTGCCGGGTCAAGGCCCGGTAAATCACTTGAATCGCACATAAAGGATCGAAACGTATACATTAAAACTCCCACGAAGGAGAGTCCAGAGTGCCTTACAAATTAAAACAATTCTTCCCTGTAGGGTCCATTATTACAAACCATGGTTCTTGACATGAAAGTAAATGGTTCAGAGTTTATTAAAACAGCGGAAATAACTAAGCGGTACGACAAGTATCATAGGAGGCCGTCCATGATACAATCACTCGTCATCATCCACCAATTCCAGCTCCCAGCCGGGTGGAATTTCTCCAGGCCACACATCACATGCATTACCTGGAAATAACATTTAAATAGCAAGGCTGAGTATACTAATACCCAGCAAGGCTTACCCGTCTAAAAATAAAAGACTTTACCTCTAAGCATGCAAGGCTTTTGGCTAGTGGGTTTGTTTGCCAAAAAGCTACTAAGTAGTGAATCCTTACTTTCACATTTTAGCTCAAGTTCTAGTAGAAGTAATCATTACTAGATAAGCAACTATTGCAATCATGAGTTGTACAATACAATTAATCAAATAACAATATTCACAAAGTTCCATCATAAAGGGATATCATGGCCAGTAGATTAAGTAGTCTCAGATAACGGTGAGAGGCCGACAATCGATTGATTTAAACCTTGCAAGGTAGACCTAAACACACGGGAGGTATCCTCACTAAGAGTTTACCAACCAGACGGTTCCCGTCATTCTTCGGTTTGGGAATAATAGCTCAGAGTCTTAAGTACAAGGTTTATCTGGGCTACGCCACCAAGGTCACCCAGCCTCACGCATGCACTCAGGTGGCGAGCCCGGGGCCGCAACCCTAAGATTAGTGATAGTAAAATCCCGTACTGCCTCATTTAGGTACTAGGCTTACCGTGCCCATTTCCGACAAGTGCTTAGTACGTTCAAACACTTAGCCCACGAAGCCACTGGACCGGAGCCCAAATCCCATGCTCTTACCACATGAGCCATCCATTTATAAATATGGTGATTCCATCAAGGAGATCCTATTCTCGCGAGTGACGAACATCACTCAACTTATACCGGATTCTTAGAGCATAGCCACTAGCGACCTAACATGCTAGTAAAAGATCATAGGTACTTAAGGATCATGCAACTAGGGTTTCAATTCAACTCCTGAACGTAAATGCACATAGATAATCAAAGATAAATTCAGAAGCTTAAAATAAACACATATGTTAATGTTTAAACCGGGGCTTGCCTTCGTCAGCACAAGCAGTCAAACAAACTTCCAGACTTTGGTCCGGGTCTTGATCTACGGACACGTAGTGCACGTCTCCTCCTGCTCCCTCGTCCTCGTCAGCCGGTACGAGCGTGTAGCTACCGTCGGGAACTTCTACACGGAGGATGCATATGCAATAATTAGTGGTGAAATTAATTTAATTTAATCAAAAACAGCAACAAAAAGGCAACAAGAAGCATATGGTTGACCATATTCACCTTGACAAAATATTCATCACCTTTCCTTTTAAAGATTATTATGAAGGGCTTTATTTATTCTTCTCTTTATAGTGATTGTGTACATACTTAAATAAATATTTTATTTATTTGCACAAACAGCAAGGAGATGGTTTCTAATTCCGAATTTATTTTCACAACACAAACATAGGGCTCAAAAAGATGAAAGGGAGGATTTTCCAATTAACTTATTATTAAGCTTAAAATGGCTTCTCCACTTTTATTCACCAAAATGCTTTATAAAAAGTCATGGATGAAGCTCACTGAGCTCACTGATCGAAATCATAGCCACTGAACAGCAAGCACACATATTGGAGCTATGAAAATAAATACACCAAAAATAACATTTCTAGCTACCACAAATGAGATAAATGCACACAAAAATAAATACATCACTTCTGGAGCCAAACTTTCTCCTACACCATCTCTGGTCTAAAACAAGGCTAGGAAACCAACAAACACATCAATAGCTATTTTATATCTTGAGCTAAGCATTTATGATTAAAAATAAGCATAAATCGGGAACAAATAATTTTAACAGTCCAAAAATCATGATTAATTCAGGAAAGGTGCATCTAGGCATTTCATAACTATTCCCAGAAGTTTAGCTCAAAAATCTATTTAATTGTTGCTACAAAAATCATTAAGGTAGAAATAGTATAAATGCAAGATAAATCATAATAAAAGATTTACTCAGTAAATTTGTGCCAATTTTTTCAAAGAGCCCACACATGCTATTTCTCACAACATATCCAAAAATCAGCTCATGATCACATGTAGATTTTGAACTACAGCAAAAGTGGCTTAAACTGATTTCAATTTTTCATGTAAAAACTATAACTCAAAAGTATATACATGCTTTGCAAAAGATGTAGGTCTGCTCACAAGGAAGACAAAAAAATTGGTTTTGCATTTTTAGGATTTTTTTGTGATTTTATATGGATTTTACAAGACACTGGACCTATTCACAAAGGAACCAAGAATCTACTTATGAGTCAGCCCCTAGAACTTTTGGATTCTTCACAGATAGGCCCTCAAGTTTAGCACAGGGGTCCCTGAGTATAACTGGCCTTCACAGATGTGCCCTCCGGCGGCGGGGCGAGTTCGCCGCCGGCGAGGTGGGGCCAAGGCAGGCAAACAAGCGAGGGGGTTCAACGATTCAGCTCACCCTGAGACGAAAGGCACCGGTGGTTTGGCCGGAGAGGGGTCCGACGAGCGGCGGCGGCGAGGTCACGGCGGCGCTTCCGCCCCGGCTCGGATTCCGGTGAAATGTGGGGGCGAGCTAGTCCATGTGTGAGTGTGGAAGCTCGGTTGGGTGCTAGGGGAAAGGTTTGAACCGGTTGTGGGTCGCGGGCACGAGCGGAGAGAGGATTTCCCCGGCGCCGGCAACAATGTTGGACGGCGGTGGCGCGGAGGGGAGAAAGCTTGCGCAGGGGAGAAAGGGGAGGGGGTCTTATAGGCGGAGCCGATCGTGGAGAGGCGGTTCGAGTCCACGTCGGCGTGCGGGGTCGCGGCATGGGCGCGGAGGCGGTGGATGATGTGCGGCGGGCCGAGGCCAATGGCGGGGCGCGCGTGCGGGCGCCGACGTATGCGCGGGAGCCGCGTGGCACCGGCCTAGGGGCCTGGAGCGCGTCATCGAGCTTAGGGGCACAGTGCCCACGGCGACAGCCTCGGACCAGCGGTCGCTGCGGGGTCTCGACGTGCGTGCGCGTGTGTACGGCGGCGAAGGCCGACGCGGCGCGGCGCGGCGTGACGTCGCGCATGGCGCGCGTTCCGGCTCCCAAGCCTTTCAAAGTACCTCTGTTTGACTCGAATTTTCTCAAATTTTTGCAACTGAACTGCCAGGAGTGACAAATATGAAAGTTGTAGATCTAGCATCCCTCTACAACTTTTGTAAAGGCTGGTGGGTGTTTTGAGCAACCGATTTGGCATGAACTGCAGAGCAACTTGGGGATTTTCTCGGTTCTAATGAATAGTAGCTGCAGGCATTGACTGGAGTTTTACACCAATTTGCACTTCGAATTAGAGATGCCGTCCAACATGAAAGTTGTGTGCCTCGACAAACTGCACAACTTTTACATTGGAAGAAATTGAAGTGTTTAGGTGAATTTTGGAGAACGCGACAAAAATTCTAGAAGGACAAGGAAAGTCAAGGGGGTGACCAGGGTTTTGGGCTAGGGTTTGACCAAGGGTTGACCATGGATGGTTAGAGACTTGATTAAAGTGATCATTAGCACTAGTTGACACTAAGCAAAAACACGGGGTGTTACAAGGGCGTGTCGGGCGAGGTAGACGGTCCCGATGTCGCCGCCACGACGTGGCGCAGGAGCTTGAAATCCCGCGGCCCGAGCGGCGCCGCGGCCGACGTGGACGCCGCGTGGATCACCGCCCCGGCTGCGTCGCCGACTGGTGTGGGCGCGGCACTAGGGGGTACGCTAGTGCCGCCGATGAGCACGAGACGGTCGCCGCGGCCAGGGCGGCGGTCCGGGGTCGGAGCACCTCGGCAGGCTGCTGGCGGAGCTGAGGCTCGAGTTGGGTGCTGCCGTCGACGACGCCGTCTCGGCGTCCGACAGACGCTCCTCCCTTGCGCCACCGCTAGCGACACCACCACCTCCAGCATCGCGAGCACCGACGGTTGCTTATCGGCGAGCGCTGTCGAAGCCCCTGCTCTGTGCCACCGCGACCTCTGCTCCGCACGCCGTCGCCGCGGTCCTTCTCCGCGCCGCCGCGACCCCTGCTCCGGTGGCCTTTGCTCCGTGCGCCGCCACCACGGTCCTGCTCCGCGTGCCGACGGGGCCCTCCTCCGCCTGCTCTGTGCCGTTGCGACTCCTGCTCTGTGGCGGCGGTCGACCTCGGAGGAGGCCACGCCGGAATCTGCCGCGCAGGGGAGCTCGGGAGAAGAGGAGGCCACGCCGGAGCCCACCATTGCACACCCCCGTCGAATCCCTTTGCCACATATGCTCCTGGTGCTGGCTCGGCTGCGCGCCCGCCGGGCTTCATTGGCGTCGCCGGGCACGACGACGAGGAGGCGCGGAGGTGGTGTGGTGAAAGGGGCGGTGGATGAGATGGGAGGTAGCGCTATCCTAGCCTGGGGCTCGCGCGAGCACGAGACGAGGGTGGCTCCAGAAAAACGGACCTCCAGAGCGTTTCGTGGGATGCAGGAGAGAGAGTGTTTTTTTCATCTAGAGAACCTGGCCAGGGAACAGTGGAGAGCAATCAAACAGACGAGGCTGCAGCTGGAGAGCGTGAGCCACCCAAAACGCTCCACATCAAAAGCGCCCTAGGGCGCATTTGGTAAAGTGGGCCGGCTTAGCCAGGCCAACGGACCAGGCTGGAGCGGGATGGGCCAGGCTCTCCAGATGCAGAAAATGCGTTTGACAACTTTACAGCCCATGGTGCTGGCTGGGCTGGGCTTACATTTGGTAGGTTGGTCCAAAGATGGGACCCAACTAACTACATCTAACTGCCATATAAAGATGGTGTTTCGCAGCCTGCACCGCGGTGGGCTATGCTCACCACGCGCGCAGGGAGGGTGCATCTTACCCCCTCACTGCTGCGCCCAGAAATGAACATTGACACAAATTTGAATGAATACACCTTGTTTAACAACTTAACCAGGGAGGTCATCAATTGATAAACACTTAAAATTACATACAAAGTGAATTACAGCCAATTCCGACAGAAAACTAAGAGATATTCATCAATGTAGCCCATGAAGACGAAGGGAACGTCATAGTTTTCTTCATTTGAACTCCAGCAGCAGCAGGAAACACATGCATGAAATCAAGGAAACCAAATTGAGTTGTGTATGAAAGGAAAAATCACTTGTGTAGCATGAAAGCAACACAAACGCATGGCTCAGTTATAGGTGAATACTTGCCTACGAAATTAGATACATGTAGGAGTTGCCTCCTTGTGAGGCAGTCAGGGCAGTGCCTCACTGCCTCACAAGTAGGTGACACCTAGCTGGATCCACCACATGAGAAGGTTATCATCATCGCCATGACAGGACTAAGTGCATAAGAACTGAAGGCAGGAAAAACAAGGCAGAAAAATAAGAGTGCGTCAGTTGGTATAGTACAAGAGTACAGTCCAACATGTCTTTGCCAGCGAGGCCGAGGCGATATTGATGGTGCTGACCCCATGGCAACACAAGCAAGGTCGCCATCGTCCTCGCTCGCAAAGACCGTGGTGATATGTACTATCATCATTCACATAAAAAAGCAAACGACAAATACATTGTAGCGTCGGAAGGGATAGAATGCTTAGGCATGCTATCCCTTCGTCATCCGCAAACTGAGGTAAAAGAGAGAAAAAGCCTCACCAATCTTAGGATGGTAACAAAATTCTGAATAACTGCAAAGTCGACCCTGTAACAACATAAGTAATCTGCATGGCAAAACAAAGATACATTGTCAGATGAAAAATAGGCTGGGTCTGAGCACAAATATACCCTGCTCTTCATCGCCAAACATGCAGATGATAAAGGCAATTAAACCAACAAAGCCAAGTAGCAGAAGAACATGCCTCAGTAGTAATGCATCACAGGCAGAAAAGGTACAAGATAGGGGCCTCAGATCATAATTCATATCAGCCACAAGTCAGTCATAGTAAGAGTGGTTCAAAAGTGGCGAGAATGGAGGAACAAAAAGAACAGATACCAAACAGAGAAAACAACAAGGCGAAAAGAACAAACAGACTTAGGCCACTTTATCATTGCCAACATAGTATTCATCATTGGCCAAAGAACCAAGGAAAACACAAGGAAGAAAGGCATATAAAACAGGAGGAAGGTAGGCATATGAAATGCACATACCAAATCAGAGTCAGAACAGCCTAAGAGGCATATGAAAAGAGAGTAAAGAGCATACAAAATGTGCAAAAAGTACATCAGATAGGCATATGAAAAAAGAGTCAAGAGGAAGTCACATAAGCATATCAAAACAGTAAGAACAAGGCATATAAGCAAATGAAAACTAACATCATGGCAAATGGAAACTATAAGATCATGGCAAATGAAAACTAACATCATAGCAGTTCTATCTTCATCATATCCAAGCATCACAAGCATATAGGCGTATAGCAGTTCTACCTTCATCAAATCCAAGCATATAGGCATATACCAGTTCTACCTTCATCACATCCAACCATCACAGGCATCACAGGCAAATAGAGGTTCTAGGTTGTGAATATTACAGTACTTACCATGCAAATCCAGAGCAAATAGTTAGCTATATTGTCTTAACCTTGCCCTCCTGCTCACAACTAGATTAGTCATTAGTAATTAGCCACCTCCCATGTGAACAAAAAACCACCACAAAAGGTCAGGTGCAAAGTGAGGCTACACCCTAGCAGGTCAGACCTAAGTATATAAATATCTGTGCAAAATAAGGGAGTGGTCAGGGATAGAGACATGCTCAACTGTTTTCCCTGAACTTAAGGCTGCAGCTACTACATTACTAGTAGTAGTGCTTGCCAAGCCAGGTCCTGAGCCAAAGGCAGCAGTGATGCTCATTTATCTTCACAAAGGCATTCCCCTGGGACTTGTTGTCCAAGAGGTGGCTGAAGGCAACTATGAGGGACTCCTCAGTGAAACCTGGAGTTAGCATGACAACATAGTACAGATCAGGGTGCACCTGCTCAGGACCGGTCTCTCGGAGGGCATGGGCTACGTTGTTCACTGCATCTGTCATGTTAGTGAGCACCAGCACCTCTTCCTCTGACATAGCAGCCCACTTCCTCTTCTGTCCAGCACAGCAAGCTGGAGCCTTGGAAGCCTCCGTAGCGGTAGGAGGCTTCACCACTGTCTTCTGCTCCACCTGCTGGTCCACCTGCTGCTCCGTGGATGCCAGATCAACAAACTGCTGCGTGTCACTCTTAATGTTGATCACGGGCTTCTTGTCCACACTGTCCCCAAAGCCAGAGAAAACACCAAGCGCCTCCCCAGACCCCATGGCATACCTGCCGTAGCCATGCCTCCCCCAAATAGCGTCTCCATCTCCTCATAGTGCTGTATGGGCTTGTTCAGCAGCTCAGCGTCCTTCGGGTGGTCCTGCAACACGTGGAAACAAAAAGAAACCAAACGTTAGTATAATTATTTATAAAAGCTAACAGTACAGAGGAAAAGAGTGTCAAAAGGAGACAAAAATGGCACCTTGCAGTGGCCAAGGTAGTGCTCCTCCTCCAGCGTGATCATGTGCCCGTCACCATCCCAGAGAGACCCGCTCAGGTCCTTGAGCTTGCACACCCTAGCCCACCTCTGCCGCCACTTGCGGAGGTGATTGTAGACCTGAGTCCCAGTCACATGTTCCCCTGTAAACTCACACAAGAAAGTGGCCACCTTGTTCACGTGGACCTCCTTGAACCCCTTGTCCACCTTGACACCCGGCCCAAGAAGCTCACACATCCTGCGCAGCACAAACCCGGAGCTAGCAGTGGTCCACCTCATTGGTGGCCGAGGCAGACCACCACCTGCACCACCACCACCACCACCACCAGCCTGCCCACCCGCACCTCCTCCACCACCACCAGCACCAGCACCAGCCGCTTACCCAGACGCAGCAGCAAGAGCAACAGAAGCAGACCCAAAAGCAGCTGACCCAGACCCAATAGTGTCAGAAAAAGGGCCAAGAGCTTCAGCAACAGAGCCAAAAGGAGGCGGACCAAGCGCCGAGCCAGTAGGAACAGCAGGCAGACGAGCAGCAGAAGCATCAGCATCCGAACCAAAGGCCATCTTGTCCTCAGCCATTGGCCTATGTTACCAATACCATGGAATGCATCGCAAAGATATTAAGTACGAGACATATCACATGAAAGGTCATTGCAGCCCTTAGGATACCCAGACAAACACCAATTTAAAAGGGAGAAAGAGAACAACAATTAAATTTCAAAGACAGAAGCAGTTCAACAAGACAGACAGGTCTCAGTAAGTTCCAAACATAAACATAAACACCACACCATGGTTCCTTAAAGTTACAACTTAGCAAGCAAATTACTAAACCCTAGATGAGCCCCTGTTCTCCCACATAGCTAGAGCCCACTGATCCCTTTGAGCACTCCAGGCTCTAACTTCCTGTGACATGGCTGCATGAGTGGGAAAGGGCTGTGTGTGTGATGGTGGTGGGCAGAAATCATCCCCAGGTATGACTTCATCAACCCCAAACCTCAAGATCTAGTTATGGAGAATACAACATGCAAGGACAATCTTGACCTGAGACGGATAAGGATGGAAAGGTTTGTTGTCCATAATTCTGAACCTCCCTTTCAGGGTACCAAAGGCCCTTTCTACAGTGGTTCTGAGGGATGAGTGCCTTAGGTTGAACAATTCTTTGGCATTAGAAGGGGACCTCCTACCCTCAAATTCGGACATGTGGTACCTAACTGCCCTGTACGGAGGGAGGAATCCAGGCTTGAGGGCGTAGCCAGCATCAGCAAGATAGAATTTCCCTACACAAGATAAGATTTGCTTTACATGCGTGCAACTAATGGAACGAAACAGAGTGCTAAGTGTTTATGTGTACCTTGTGGAACCCTAAGCCCTTCATCCCGCTCTAACGCATCTGCTAGGATCAAGGCATCATGTGCGGACCCTTCCCACCCAGCAAGTACATAGGTGAACTTCATGTCGAAATCAACAGCAGCAAGCACATTCTGGGTTGTCGTGCCCTTACGACCTCTGAATGCAGCCTGCATATTATATGGCACTCGTACAAGGATATGGGTGCCATCTATAGCTCCTATACAGTCCTAAGACAGTAAACATGCATCCGTCAGTGTGACACATAGGGTGTGCAGTGCTAATCAGAGTGCATAAAGACATAAAGTACCTTAAAGTATGGGTACCACCTCTGGCTCCCAAGGATTTTAGGGTTGGTGGTTTCAGCATTGGACCTTATGAGCTCACCCCTAAGCTCCCCAACAACGTAGAGAACCTGTGCAAAGTACCTACTAACATTTTCTAAAGATCTCCTAAAGGTGTGCTGGATGACCCTGAACCTCTGGTTGTGACCCACAATGTGGAGGAACATAGCTACCTGTTCCTCCACAGAAGAGTTAATGCTATCCTCCAAGAGGTGCCTCTCTCTAAACAGATTAACCAGCTGAAAGAAAGGTGCTTTACGCATTCTTAGCATGTTGACAGACTCAATATCGGTGCAGTTGTATATCTTATCTAGGTTAGCCTGACACTCCACATCTACCACTGCCCTAGGAACCCAGACATAGTTATCCTCATCATCATCACCACCATCTATCGCTACCCTCGGAAGCTTTGCAAACAGATACGCAATACAAACAGCAACAAGTGCGGCAGCTTGGGCAACCATTCTCGCACGGTGCTGTTCGAAATCCATCTACATTTAGCATGCCATTAATTAAGGTTTGTAAGTGCACAGCCAGGTTAAACTCAAAGACATCCTATGGTGTGGCAGTTTCAGTAAAAAAATTGTTTGGAAAAAGGGATCATTGCCATGGCTGCTACGAAAAGTAACCCCCCAATGACTCCCCCTTGACACATCATCGACCAAAGTAAAGGAACCTAAAACCCCAGGCCAGGTATCATTGCCTTGGCTACTACAAAATGTAGCCTCCCAAAGGCTCCTCCTCATCTCCACAGAAAAACGACAATGAACAAGCGCTTAAGCACACACGTGCTACTGGTATCATTGCCTCCTCTGCTACGATAATTAAGAGAGGAGGCTCCTCCTCCCCACCATCAGCGAACAACACCTCAGTGGACATCACAGGCACGGGTGCAACAGAATAATATCCGCAACCACCACAACTTGACAGATCAAATCCGGATCCACGCACAAACTACACATGCATGATAAAAAACCTCATCAATCTAATGTATACAGTTCTATTCATGCAGATCCGACGAGGATACCCAACTAACAGCAACATCAGAACCTACAAAACATAGGGAAAGCATCCCATATCGAATCCACCCAGTACATCGTGAAATAGGGGCCAGTCATGTAGAAATCTACAATGCACAAGCCTAATCAAAGACATAAGCAGTGAGTAACGAGCCATAACAGTCAATAGGACCCAGATGTGGCTAACCCAGTACATCGTGAAATAGATACCAGGCATGAACAAATCTACAACACACAAGTCTAATCAAAAACATAAACAATGAGTAACGAACCATAACAGTCAAGAGGACCCAGAGGACCCAGATGTGGCTAATCACAGAGTAACCAGTAAGTACGACGAATGATAAGATGCAGGACGAACCAGATCTGACAGAACAACAACGAACTCGAGCGAAACTCCAACGGTGGAGGCCCAACCCATCGCAATCACAAGTGTAATGAGACAGAGAGGGGGTGAAACAGATCTTAGAACATACCTGCGCGAAGACGAGCACCACCGACCCGGGGAAGAGGAAGAAGTCGCGCAAACTGGTGGTGGAACCGACGTTGGACCGGATCAGGAAGTAGACGAAGAAGGCCCGCTCGGTGGAGAGGAAGAAGCACGTCACGCCGGAGAAGAGGATGTTGCTCGAGCGGCCGCGGTCGAGGAGGTAGCAGATCTGGTGCCTGACGAAGACGTAGCACGGATCCAGGGTGCTCCGGTGATGAAATCCACGCGCTCCACGGTGAAGACAAACCCGCACGCGCTCCGCAAGCCTCCAGCACCGCCGCCTGAGCACCCGCACCACCACCAACCGCGCCGTCGCCTCCAACTCGCCGAGTCACGATCTAGGGTTTGGGGAGAGGAGGGGTCGAATCGAGTGCGAAACCGAATGGAGGGAGGCGAGTGGAAGGGGGGCGCGTCTGCCGGCGGAGGGAGGACTTTATACGGCGGCGAGCAGGGACGGTAACCCTATCGGGCCAAAAAAGGCGCCAGGCCGCCGCGGCTCCCGCCCTTCCCACCGCGGCCACCCAAAAGCGCCCACGTCGGCCTGCACCGCGTGAAACGCCCCCCCAGCGTTTCACGCGGTGCAAGCTCGCGGGCCGCTTTTGCACCGTGTGAGCCGGGCTGGGGAGGCTGTCCAGCCCACCAAACACGCCGCGGTGCAGCTGCCGGGCCTGGCCCAAAGGCCGTGCGGCCTAACAAACGCACCCCTAGAGTCCCCTCGGCAAGTACTCCGGTCTGGGAACCAGTTCCACATTCACGTCCCTGCTATTAGGTCACTGCTGTGTGGGTCTCACTGTATTTGGGCTCACACATCAGCCACTCGGTAGGATCTATTTCGCTGGTCTGCGGCAGTGAAGGTTCGGAAGACGGAGATCAGGAGATGGATGGCCAGCTCGTGCGTGCTGCTTACTCAAAGCTGACTGACTGACTGACCGGATCGTGGAAGCGAGACCTCCGGGGTCCACCGCGTTCGCCCCCCAAATCTAGCGCGTACGACGAGTTCCCATGAGATCAGACATGCAGATACGCAAAAACGCCAGATGTTTCCATTGGGAAACACCTGATCTGGATCTGATCGACAAACGGAACAATGCTAGAACTGTGCGCGACGGTTGTGAGAAGATATGTACAGTAGTACTCTCGTTTCTGGCCTCCCTCTGAACTGCTTTCAGGTGCTCAGCACACGGCTGTCGGACACAAAAACGAGAACAATGCTAGAACTGTGCTCAGAATTGGGAAAGGAACAATTCTGAACACACCATGTCCTCACGAAGTCCGCGCTGCGCCGTCGCGCCACCGGCGGCGTCCCCGGCGGCAGGGCAGCATGCACAGCAGCCATCGGTATCCGATTCCGACCCCAAAGCGACCAGCCCAAACCTGACCCCCGCGGGCACCCGTGGTCGGTCGGCCCCACGCGCAATTCCACCTCGACGGCGACCTGAAACCCGCCACCACCGCCACGCCTCCACACTCGAGTGCTCGACTCGACTCGACTCCGGGTGTGTTTAGAGGCAAAAAGAAGATTTCTCATCACATCAAACATCACATCAAAAATGTCGACACATGCATGGAGTACTAAATGTAGATGAAATCAAAACTAATTACACAGTTTGGATGTACTTTGCGAGATGAATTTTTTGAGCCTAGTTAGGTCATGGTAGGACAATATTTACCATAAACAAACGAAACGTGCTATAGTGCTTTTCAGTTCGGAACAGTGCTTTTCAGCCTAAAATCCGTGTAAAATCTCAAAAATTTGCATCCCAATTTTGAGATCTAAACACACCCTCCGTCTTTCCTCTCGTCCCTCTCGCACGCACCAAACCCGTCACCATCACCACCGCCGTCACCTCCCCTCCCTCCCTCCTCACGTCGTCCCTCACACGCCTTCCAAGCAACACAACACCAGCACCACCCGTTCGTTCCTCTCCCGGCGCTCGACGCAACGCACTCCACCTATATAACCTCTGCTCGCCCTCGCATCCGCCGCAGCCCACCCGGAACGGAACACGAGCAAACGCGCGCGATCCCTCAGCAAAACCGCCGGCCCCCCCGGCGCGCGGACGCCCGCACCCACACACTCCTCAGATCCTCCCAGAGCCGAGCTAGCTAACTAACCCGAGGCTTCATGGGCAACTTCGCGTCGTGCACGCTGGCGACGGCGGCGGCCGGGACCGGGCGTGGCGCCCGGGTCGTGCTCCCCGACGGGCGTGTGCGGCAGGTGCCGCTCCCGGCGACGGCGGCCGAGCTCATGCTCGAGGCGCCGGGCCACTTCCTGGCGGACGCGCGGGCGCTGCGGCCGGGGAGGCGGATCGAGGCGCTCCCGGCGGACGAGGCGCTCGTGCGCGGGGTGCTCTACGCCGCGCTCCCCATGAAGCGCCTGGGCGCCCCCGTGGCGCCCGCCGACGTGGCGCGCCTGGCGGCCGCGGTGGTCGCCAGCGGGGAGAAGGCGAGGAGGAGGAGGATGTTGAGGCCGGCGTCGTCGCCCGCGGCCACGGCCAAGGTGGCGGCCGTCGTCGTCGTCGCGCCGCCTGAGGTGCTGGAGGCTGCCGCTGCCGCCGCCGCCGCGTCGCTCCTGGAGGCGACGGACGCGCCCAAAACGAGGGCGCCGAGGCTGGAGGAGATGGCCGTGGACGACGCGGCGGCCGCGGCGGAGATCGAGGAGCTCAAGCAGAGGCTCAGCGGCGGCGGGCGCCGGTCGAGGCGGCCGACGCTGGAGACGATTCAGGAGGAGAGCTACGCGGCGGCGAGATCCTGACGATGCAGGTCAATAATGGAAGGACAACCAAACACAGAGATGGCAAACGCTGTCTCTCCTAGGCTCATAGCTTCTCTTTTTTTTTTCTCCTTTTTCACTTCTCACCTATTCACCTTGTGTAAAATACCAGTACTTTTTTTCCCGGTGCTGCCTCTTTTTTCCATTTATTTTGGAGAGAGGAAAGATGAACATGGGTTGGATCGAAATGGTTTTGAAAAGTGATTTAATAGAAATGAAGGAAATCTTAGAAATTCAGTTGCCATGACCAATTTATTTGCAATTCACTTGGTATCGTAGTAGCTTCCATTTCATAAGAATGGAATTGGTGAAGATTAATGGCAGAATAGCCAATTCCCTCCCCGAACTATCACTCAAAACTCAATTTCATCCCTGAATTACGAAAACGTTCGTTTTGGTTCTCAAACTTTCGCATCCGGCTCAGTTTCGTCCCTGAACTACGAAAACGGTCGTTTTGGTCCTCAAACTTTCGCATCCAGCTCAAATTCGTCCCTAACCGATAGCCAAATACCCTTTTTACCCTTCTCTTACCCCTACGCGTTGCTCGCTGCTAGCTGCTGGCGAACCCGCTGCTGCTTTTGTTCCTACTGCCGTCGGCCACCACAAGCAAGAGAGGGCGAGCCGCAGAAAGAGGACAAAGGCGACCGGGACATGGAGGCGGCGGTGCACGTGCTCAACCTGCGCGTCCTGCGAGCCACGGGGTCCTCGCTGCTGCAGTTCTCCAACGCCGAGCCGGAGAACTCGCACTCGTCCACGGCGTACCACCGCCTCCTCTTCTACCGCCATCGCCGCAGCTCAGCCCGACCTCGACTGCAAGGTCCTGGACCACCAACTCCTCCTCGATCTCCGCATCCGCGATCTTGCTCCCTCCGCGGGCCTGGTTGCTGGCCGCGGGCGTGCCGGCCTGGACAACTGGGGCGACGGCCGCGCGCCGCCGCATCGACCTTGGAAAGGATACACGGGGCGGGGACGGGCAGAGGAGAGGGAGGGGCCCCGAAGCCCTACTCGTCGGCGGAGGAAGTCCATGTCGGTGCCACGCCCCTACTCCATGCCAGCGCCACGTCCCTGCTCCTCCTGTCGTCGTGTCTGGAAAGGGCCCCTGTTCGCGCTGCTCCGTCGTCTCCATGTTGCTCCGCCACCCCCGTGATGCTTCGAGCTCCTTATTGGGGGCGGACCGGCACTGCGGGGGAGGCCACCGCCTCCCTCTGCTCCTCGCTGTCGCTGCCGTATCCGCGAAAGTCGGCCCCTCCAGTCTGGAGTCCTGCTGCCCCGCCAAATCCACCACGCCGGCACCTTCTCCTGCGCTGGCGAGCGCGATCTTGGGCGCGGCCGCGGCGGAGGCAGGCCATGGATGGGGCGTGGGCACGCTCGGCGAAGGAGGCGCGAGGCTCCTGCTCCATCTTAGGGGAGGACGACCTACAGCTCCGATTCGCTAGCAGCGAGCGGTGCGTAGGGATATGAGAAGGGTAAAAAAAGGTATTTGGCTATCGGTCAGGGATGAATTTGAACCGGATGCGAATGTTTGAGGACCAAAATGACTATTTTCGTAGTTCAGAGACGAAATTGAGCCGGCTTCGAAAGTTTGAGGACTAAAACGACCATTTTCGTAGTTCAGAGACGAAATTAAGTTTTGAGTCATAGTTCGGGGACTGAATTGGCTATTCCGCCAAGATTAATTGTTGTACTTAATTTAAAATTAGGGAAGGTACCGTAACAAACAATCTTACTTAAAAAAATAATCGTGGTTAAAAAAATAATCGTGGTTAAAAAAATAATAGTGTTTATCTCCACGAGCAACTTTTCCCCCAACCTTCAGAATCAGAATTACACAAGTGACAAGCGCATCGACATCGAGATGCTATAGATGATATGGTCAATCTCGAAATTGCCCAAATGGCCAAATGAATAGGATGCGCGTGCATGTTGACAAAGGTGAGTGTGTTGTTAGTACCTCTTGGAATGCGGTAGTATTGACGAACACAAGACTTTTCACAAGAATGCAATAGAAAACGACAGATAATTTCTACTCCTAAAAAGTATGAAGTGGAGAAAAAAATCCGATAGTACTTTTTTGCGCTTTCTCGTGCGTCCGCCGTGCGTCCGCCCCCCTGCCTCCGCGCCTCGCGACCTCCGGTCCCACATCGCGACCTCCGCGTGAACCGCTCTGCCTCCACCCAAACCGCGCATCCCTCCATGACCGCCGCGCTCGAGATCGATCCCTCCACCTCGCTGCCCGCACCTCGTTTCCACACCTCTCCCCGTCTCCTCCCCACGGCCGCCGATGTCGCCGCCCCGTCGTATCGCCTCCCCCGTCACAACGTCGCCACCGGATCGATGCCATCGCGTGTGGATGCCGTCCCCATGCCGCCGATCTCCATCATCTCTAGATCCATGATGCCACAGCTGTGCCTCCGTTATCTGCGCTCCATTCGCCATCCGACCATCGCGATCGCATCTTCAGTCGGGCCATCGGCACCTGCGGCGGCTGCATCGACAGGAGCAGGAAGACCGAGGTCGTTGTGCCAGGATTCAGGTATGGCGAGCGCCGATCTGCTGCGGAGGGAGTAGGAGTTCTACTCTTCCCTCTACGATTCTGCAATCGCCCATATCACCTCCTCCCTGAGCCTCCTCAAACGCAGCCGGCGGCCGCTGGAGCCGCCGCCGTCGCCCACGCCCGGAGGTTCCGCAGTACGCCGGAGATGCTGCTTGCTGCCATCGCCCACACCCGTGCCAGAAGGATCCATTGCTATATACGTACTAGAGGATCGCGACGGGCGGTAACTACTGAAGGATGTCTCAGGTAATTAACTTAACTAATCCTTCCTTGCAATTAACTTAACTAATCCTTCCTTGCAATTAACTTAACTAATCCTTCCTTGCACAACTGTTATGCTAGGTTCTGCTTAGCATTAGCATATTTCGATATCAACACCAATTTTTTTTGTTGAACCTGAGAGCTTCGTGCAGATTCTCATGGTTCTTGCATTTAGGGCACACTTAGCGAAATCTACTCTTCATCTCTACTCCCTGCAGCCTGCACAACTGTTTTTTCAAAATGCTTTGACTGATAGTAAGACAAACATCATGTGCAGGCATCGTTGGAAAATAGGATGCAAAGTCTTATGCTTCAAACATGTTTGGAAAATAGGATGCAAAGTCTTATGCTTCAAACATGTTTGATTAAATTAATGGTAGTTAATTTGAGAATTAGTCATGCAAGAGTTGGCCAGTTAGCAAAGATTCAAGGTGGAGTGATGAGATAGTCATTCCTAACTCATTTTTCTTAGCATGTTCACTACGATCATCATATGAAATTGATCCTCTCGTTGTTGGCCCATGGCTGAAATTATATTAGCCGTGTATTTCTAGAAAAATGTTCTGGATAATAAGCTATTTATTGGTTTTGTTTGTAGGAATTAAAGGCTAAAAACTGAGTTTTGGTGCAAATATGAAGCATAAAAATAATATCATAAGATCATTGGGTGTCACAGTAGGTATGTTCTTCATCAGAAAACTCGGCCTAATAGGTACTAATTTCTCTCACCATGTTTTAAGAATTTTTATTGGGCTTCTTCATACTTGCCTTTTCTCTCACCATGTACTTGACAATGTTGTTATTTGTCGTTACTATGAAATATGTCTTTTTGGTGGGTGCACTTCCAAGTATTGTTGTACCTTAAATTGGAAGTGAAATTGTTTCCAGCCTTCATGAGTTTACATAAGCTTATCAATCTCGTCAATACGTACCGCATGATTGAACTAATTTTCTCCCAGGACATCCAAAGATGATTTTATATATTGTTGCTTCATGACGTTTGTAAATTATAAGGGCAATCTGGATGGTGTGATTATGTGGAATCTATGAAACTATTATTTTATTAACTTCGTTGCAAGTAGAGTCATGTGGTCCAGAAGAGAATGCCATATCAGGTTTCTGAAATTGATCATTTTCTTGCTTCTTTGACCCTTGGGAACACTAAGGCGGAACAAACATAGTTGGGCTTATTCCATATGGTTTATTTTTGTAACCTGCAGGACATTGGGAGGTATAAGCTTGACATCCTAACCAAAGAATTAGAACAGGGAGATCAGTTATGTTAGTGATCTGCTTGGATCAGTAATGTTTTCAAAGGTGCTGATCTCCAAACTGTGGAATCCGTTAGCAGTTGATTGTTCGGAATGATTCTTCTTTTTAGTAATTTTTTAACCTCTATTAGCAGCCAATTTGTCATTCTACTGATTTGCAATCCAACTCCTTTAGCTTAGTTAATTGGCAATTTTGTTTTGCAATCAAGACCACGTATTCAGTCCAAATTGAAAGTTTATCATATAACCTTTACCAGCTACCTTACTTTGATTTTTGGTGTGATTTAATTGATTCCTTAACTGCAGATCATAGACGTCTATTTATTTCGAATTGTGCATGGTTACTCTATGAAATTGGCACGATTCTATGGCAAGCTTGTAGCTAAAATAGGTTATGGCCTCAATGGGAGTGAATGACAGTCTCAAATATTGAGTGTATTGAATGCTCAGTGGGCACATTGGTTGTGCTTGTGCATGATTTTGGTTTCGTCCAACTGCAGTTGAGAAAGTGATAGCGACTGGGGCATGTGAACCTTAAAATGGATCGTGACTTGTGTGCATGGAAATCCCATGTTGCTAATATTTTGTTTATTTCCTAAGCATGTTGTTTCAGATCTTCAGGAACATTTACCATGTGACTTTGAGAAGCTTCCCTTATATAATTTTCTTTAATTAGCTAGCTCCATCTTATTTGTATCCATATTCGTTGAAAGCTCTGTGCATGTAACCTCTTGTTTGTTTGCAAAATCGTCTGAAAGTCTGAATAATGGTTTCAGGATGGCTAGGCCACAGAGGGAAGCACACCAGGTTCACAAAGATAACAAAATTACAAATTACATCCGAAGAATGCATCAGAATGTGAACAAAACCCTGCCAAGTGTCAAGATCATCATGCATGGCATGGTCATTGTTTGGTATGTGCAATTCTAAAAGCTTAGTACTTTTCGATTGTAGTTCATGTATGGTCATTCTCTAGAGTCTCATCGACTCATTATTGCCCTTCTCAGAGGCTTTGTGAGAACTGGTTACACCAATAAAGAAGGAAGAGGCAAAAAGGTAGAGTTCACCTGATCCAATGAGCAGAGGAGCAATGCAAGGAGCCACCCCAGTGATGTTGAAGTTCATAACATTAATAAGGTTTTACATCTATTTTGACCTTAGCAACGTATGAACACGCACTTTATAATACAAATTTAGTGTTTGGCTTTTTTGACCGCATGCCATTAGAAATACTTCATATATTAACGAAGGAATTTGCTTCCTCCATAACAACATATGTGCATAGTCCACTTCAGTAACTAAGTTTTTGGAGTAAATACCTCTTATTTTACATTATTATTATTAGTTTGCTTGAATGTTTTATGGATTTTAATATAAATATTTTGTTGCCCGTAGCAACGCACGGGCACGATCCTAGTGAACACAAGAAAACTGAAGAAATTGTTCTTTATATTGAGCACGTAAAACACATAGTTCAGAGGAGTGGTCGAGCATAAAGAAAAGTTTCCATAAAACCAGAGCTACTTGTATTATATTTTCTTTTTTTCAAAACATAGTACAAACATGGCACATCCTATCCATATAAGCACTTTCGAGATTGAATCAATAGATAGTGCGGCTTGTTGTTAATGGCCATCATCTGCCACTAACACAATGCCACCATTTTACTTGTATATGATAAATTTAGAAAAACACGAGCACATGTTCTCGTACTTGAAACACATGTTCCCAACGAGATCTTCCGTTCCGATCTACGGGCTATTGCCAATTTCCGGTAAATTATATGAACTCATTACAGTGGAACGCGTTAGACTTTTCAAGAGATATGGACTGATTGACATTTGGGATATTAGCCGAGGACGCTTTTGTTGGCCGCGTTTCAAGGTTCGTCCAGTCAAAAGCTCTGTGCTACAGAGTACTTTTTATTTCCTTTTACGCAAAATTAAATGGATTGGCTCTCAGAAAAAATAGTTCGACGAACTAGTGCTGCTATGCGTGGCTTTCTCGTCTTTTAGTCGACAATACGTCGAAAATAACGTACATCGTCATGGAAACAAATATAGATATATCTAAGCAACATTGTGCAAAAGACCAAAAGTCAATTGTAAAAAGGAAGCATCATGTTCGTCATATTCATGTCAGCAAGGCATTGCTTCTAAGTTTTCTCAAACAATGACAGCGAAAAAGGCAAGTGCTACGACATCTACACAAAAGCTAACAAAAAAATGATTGTACTGATTCACTCATCACTATCCTTTAAAGCATCCATCAACCATACCCAAATTGAGCTAGAAAAGCTAACAAGACATTGTTTTCCTAATTATTTTTCCATAGAATTTTATCAAGTCTTGAGAAGAAAGCAAAGCGGCAGCGAACATGAAAGGAGAGGAAAATTAAAGGTGTAGGCTGACGAGCACACAGCACAGGCAGCAGGACGCCCCTGTTTCTCGAAAAAAAGATGAGCATAGCATACGCACGGGAGGTGACAGAGAAACTAAAGGTGTGGAAGAAAAAAGATGCTTGGGAATATCATGGAGCACCCCACTAGAGCTCCTGTGGTAGACCACCAGCGAGGCCACAACAATGGCCTCCACCATCTTTTATGCAAGGGCAAGCGAGTGAGACCGGTAAACGCATCGAATCATCATTGGGGATCGGAGGAATGATCGATGGCATGTGATCAGTCTTATCGGCGACTGAATTATGTTTGCGTTTTGTTTTCTCCGTATAATCGATCGGTGATGACCTTCAGAGGGCTGTGGGATTTTAGAATGCCGCGTCAAAAGTCAGAGCTCGAAACCATCGGTTGAGTGCCGCGCTGTTGAGAATTGAGATCGATGCATGGAGCTCGCGTGATGGCAATAATTTCAAGGGATCTGATGAGCTCTGCTTAAAAGAAATGGGTTAAGGAATCCGTCTGAACTTTGACGTGCTTACGGGAGGTATCCGTCCGTACATAGTCTTGACACGATCTATAAGATAACCACAACAATATTGTCGTTTTTATCCGGCGCCATTTCCCAATTTATCCGTAAATATGGAAACGGACGGATCAGGACCGTACTGGATTTATCCTAACGTTTTCAACCCTAAAGTCTACATGTGAGCTCATGGCAGTCTCAACTCTCACATATAATGAAATTTCTTCATTTTCTCTTCTCATAAATACCTTGTCAAATCAGTAAAATTGATGACGTGACATGAAAATTAATACATTTTTTTGCGAAAATAAAAATTAATACTCACAAAACTCTTCATGAAACTTTCACCACTATTCAAAAAAAAGAAGAGAGAAAAAAAAGAAGACAGCTGGAGAAATGGTCAGGTGGGCTTTGAATCACAAGTTCACAACATCGGCGGCGCGCGCGAGCGAACGACGACAACAGCCGCCAGCCAGCCTTCTGGGCCGTTTTCCGTTAGTTTCTCTCACAGGGATGAAGGAATTTTTTATATATTTTTTTCTTTGATTTTCGAAAAATAAATGGACGAATCAAAAAATTTGAGAAATATACATCTGCCGCCGTACCCCACGGCGGCGGGCCGCCGTGTCGCACGGCGGCAGCATCCCTGCCGCCGTGCCCCACGGCGTTAAGTCCCTGCCGCCGTGGGGTACGGCGGCAGGAGAGCACCTCTGGCGGCAGGGCCGCGTGGCACGGCGCCAGGCCCCTGCCGCCGTGCCACGTGGCGGTAAGGCCATTTTTATTTTTTTTAAAATTTTTCATTTTTAAAACACTTTAAACCTTTTTAAAAAACAACAAACTGATAAGTGTAAGCATAATCACAAGATCATATCATAATCAACGAGTAGATGCAAATAGTTTATACAAAATCATGGTAAAAGTACTACTACATATAAATGCGTCGGTGCCTCTTCGGTCTAACAGCTCTAGCGCCAGCCCAGGTGTGGTCCCGGGCGTACGTCCAGGGGTCAGGTGCCCTGACCACCTGCGGTCCGAGCTGGTCGGGAGACGGTGTCGCCATGGCCGCCTGCGACGAGCCTGCAGCATCCGGTGTCCCTCCGCCGGCCGGTGTCGCTCCGCCCGCCGGTGTCCCTCCGCCCGCCAACGACGACCCTGCAGCAGCCGGTGTCGCTCCGCCGGCCGCCGGGGTCGCTCCGCCCACTGGCTGTGTCGGCTGAGTCCCAACAGGCGGTGCCTGTGTGAACTGTGACGGGCCAACCTCCTCGGCCTGCGGGGCATCCATGGTCGCGAGAATGTCGTGGTACCCAAACTCGTCCCAACCCAGGTGCTCCTCGGTGGTCGTGTCGAAACCGGCTGCAACGAATAGTATTAGTTCTCCAAAACGTATCGTACTTAACGAATTTTACTGTAAAATTAAGGTCGTTACCAGGCTGGAACATAGACGGAGTGGACGAGGAAGGAATATCTGCCGCCGCAAACTGAAAGACCGGCGGTCTGAAACCTCCTAGCGGAAAGATCGGCGCTCTAGGTACCGTCGTCTCCGGCTGTCGAGGCCCGGCTGTCGGAAAGAGCGGCGGTCGCCCTGTACGATTAGAATATAGTATAACACAAACACACAACAATTCCGTGCATTAGTTGAAAATAAGGTCCACTGAAACTACCTGCGCCGGGGGAAACAAACGGCCGCTGCACGTAGGTGTGCGGGCCCTGCGCCTGTGGCTGCTGCTGTGCCGTCGGAGCCGAGATGCCACCGGCAAGGGTGGAAGGCAGCGGCTGCGAAGCCGCTGTCGAGACGGAGCTCGAGGACGACGCTGGGTGGCGCGGAAGGAGAGGAATCTCTGCGGCCCCGGCGTAGTTCACGACGGCGGAGTACCTCATGGCACAATCGACGATCCTGTCATACGTGCTCTGGTGCTGCTGAGGCCCCCAGGTAAAGCACTGCTCCCTCGCGGACGCTGCGAGCCGCACGATCTCAGCAAGCACGTCGTGCTGCTCACAAAATTAGTAACACATGTTATATTGAAAAGTCATATGAATGAAATATGTTTGCAGTATCGTAGCTTACCGCTGTGTCGGCGGTCTGGTCTCGGCGCACCGGGTACGTGGTGTCCGGCAGGATCCTGTCGTGGTCCGGGACCGGTGGCGGTGGCGGGGTAGCAGGCACGTACGTCACCCGCGTCCGCGTCCTCGGGAGGTACCACTGAAGGTACGCTACCCAGGCCGCGCCGTCGTGTAGGCGGTGCTCGGTGACGACGTTCTCCTCGTGCGTCACGGACGCCCACTCGTCCACGTACGGCTGCAGCTTGTCGACGAACGACGTCGCCGCAGACACGCCCTTACGCGTCCACCTAGCATAGATGAAACAGAAAATTATTGGCAACTGACTATTTGTAACGGAAAATAATTATAACTGGCAAATGGTAGCTCACCTGTGCGCTGTAGGCGGCAGACGTGGCGCAGCGGGTACTGGCGACTCCTGGAAGAGGCCGAACTGCCTCATCACCCGGTGGACGGCGTACTCCTCGACGTAGACGTCGAAGACCAATCGTCGCCGCGTCATCCAGTACGCCTGGTCTCGGTAGCACAGGGACGAGAGCCCCTGTGGTGCGCGGGTAGCGACCATGGCAGGAGCGTACAACGTCCACCGGACCTGGGCATCGACCATCCGGTCGATCTGACCTACGAAGTCCTTGTACGCCTTCTTCGGCTGCTCCCCAGCCCAAACGTGCTGCACAGAACATGAAAAGTTAATTGAATCGAACTAAAGAACTCATAAAGCGAAGAAAACGATAAGGAAGGTCATTACCTTCCGGAGGCACCACAGAGAACCCATGGTGGGGAGGTCCGCTGGGTTGGTGTCTTCGGGCAGCGACTGGTACTCCGAGAGGTCGGCCTTGGGCCGACCGATGTCGAACCGCTCGTGGATCCACATCTGCAGCAGGAGAGGGCACCCCAGGAGGATCCCCTCCTTACTCCCCGGCCTCGACACTGCCGAACACAGCCCCCTGTAGGTAGCTGTCAGAACAGCGCTGCCCCAGCTGATCTGGGGCATCTGGTCGAGGGGTGCGTCGGCGATCTTCTGAGCCCATGGGAGCAGGTACCTCGACACCGAGTCTCCCGCTGACTCGCAGAACAGCACCCACCCGAACAGCCAGAGCAGGTAGACCTCCAAAAACCTGTCTGACGTCGGGTCGTCGGCCTCGTCCGCCATGTAGTCAGCCTGCACACACACAAAGGTCCATCGTCACATTCGTTTAAAATGCATACAAACGTTGAAAATAAGAGTTAGAATCACGTACGCTGAACTGCTGGATCCAAGTCCAGGTGGGCCCGTGGGTGTTGGCGAAGGGCACGTACGGCAGAGGCGCGCGATCGTTCCGAGGAACGTTCGCGAACCGAGCAAGGAAGTCGGCGTGCCACGTCGCGGGGATGTCGATCGGCCCCATCGCCTCGCCAGCACACGGCAGTCCTCCCAACATCGCGGCGTCCTCCAGACTGAGCGTCATCTCGCCGACAGGGAAGTGGAACATGTGTGTCTCTAGTCGCCACCGGTCCATGAACGCGGCGATCAGCGGGGCGTCGTAGCTGAACCGCGTCAACCGCTCCGCCCGGGGAACCTCAGCTCGTAGCCTGTCCCCCTCGACCAACCGCGCAAAAGGGAGAAGTCCTGCAGCGCGTAGCCTGAAAAAAAACAAAATTAATTTACTTAACGCAATTACTATTGTAAAGAAACAGAAATAAATAATAAAAATGATTTACGTACTTCGGAATCCACCGCTGGTGTATCGGCATCAACGTGCGGGTGGTCCGGAAACGTATACTGTCGGGCGAACGTCCAAGAACAGCCGACGCGTACGAGCGGTGGTGCCGGTCCACCGCCTCGTCGAACAACTCCGGCCGTACGTACTCCAACAGCCCAACCATAACTGCAAAAAAATAACATAATTTAATCAATTAGTCAAATTATACTAATTTAAATGAATTATGTGAATTAAAAATATTTTCTAAAAATTTTACATGAATTTAATCTAATTATAACCATTTTCTAGAAATTTTAAATGAATTAAAACGAATTATGTGAATTTAAATTATTTTCTACGAATTTTATATCAATTTAATCTAATTATGTGAATTATAACCATTTTCTAGGAATTTTAAATGAATTCAAACGAATTATGTGAATTAAAAATATTTTCTACGAATTTTATATCAATTTAATCTAATTATGTGAATTATAATCATTTTCTACGAATTTTAAATGAAATAAAACGAATTATGTGAATTTAAACTATTTTCTACGAATTTTATATCAATTTAATCTAATTATGTGAATTATAACCATTTTCTAGAAGTTTAAAACCAATTTAAACGAATTATGTTAATTAAAATAATTTTTTATACTTTTATATTAATATAATCTAATTATTTGAATTATAACTATTTCTAAAATTTTTGAAATTTCTAAACTAACTAAACTAAACTAAGTTAACTAAACTAACTACACTAACTAAACTAACTAACTAACTACACTAACTAAACTAAACTAAATTTAGAAACATACCTTAGTCAAAAGTGCTCCGAAGGGTTGTAAGCCGAAGATTTAGAGGAGAGAGCGAGGGAGGGAGGAGCGGTGGCGGCAGCCAGGAGCGCCGCCGTGCCCCACGGCGGTAGGGCTCCTGCCGCCGTGGGGTACGGCGGTAGGAATCTGGCCCCACCTGGCAGGTCAGTCGACCGTTGGCGGCACCCCTACCGCCGTGCCTCACGGCGGCAGGAACTAGGGTACGGCGGCAGATGTATATTTCTCAAATTTTTTGATTCGTCCATTTATTTTTTGAAAATCAAAGAAAAAAAATATATAAAAAAAAGCAACAGGGCCCATTAGACATGGGCTCCAACTTCCCACTGCCAACAAGACTACTACTATCTCTGTCAGACAGTTACGAGACGCCGCCTGCCGCGTCATATTGCTACGCCTGTACTGTACCTGTCGTCGCCAAAGCTGTTTCGCACTGATAACCGCTCCCGCTGCCGCGAAGCAGATGGAGACGTGGAACATGAGCCCTAGTCGCAAACTGTTATTGATAACCGGACAAAGCTGAGCAACACACGCAGAAGCCAAGTTCGTCTCCGGCTCTCTGCAACACCACCCTTCGCGGAGAGACGAGCCAGAAGCACCGTCGCCTGCCAATGTCGTCAGCTCAGCACCCGCCACCGCCGCCGCCGACGCTGCCCCACGTCCTCCTCGTCTCTGCGCCTCTTCAGGGCCACGTCAACCCGCTCCTCGTCCTCGGCCGTCGCCTCGCCGCCGAGGGCCTCCTCGTCACCTTCACCACGGCCCCTCACGCGGGCCTCAAGTTGAAGCACGCCGAGGAGGACGACGGCGCGCTGATCCGGTTCGAGCACCTGCGCGGCGAGGGTTTGTGGGCCCCCGACGACCCGCGGTACCACGACCTCATCGACGTGGCGCACCACCTCGACGACGTGGCCCCCGCGGCGCTCGCGGGGATCATCCGCCGCCAGGCCGACGCCGGGCGCCCCGTCACGTGCGTCGTGGCCAACGCCTTCGCCCCGTGGGCGCTCCGCGCCGCGGGGGCCGCGGGTGTCCCGGGCGCCATGCTGTGGACGCAGTCCTGCGCCGTCCTGTCGCTCTACTACCACTACTTCCACTCGCTCGCGGCGTTCCCCTCGGGGGACGACGCCGCGCCGGCCGACGTCCCCGGGCTGCCCGCCACGCTGACCGCCCGCGATCTCCCGGCCCTCATCCACGCGCCTGAGGAGTTCGTCTGGCGCCAGGTGATGCTGTCGGACATGGCCAGCCTCCACAAGACGGCGTCGTGGGTGCTCGTCAACACCTTCGACGAGCTCGAGCACGCGGCCATCCAAGCGCTTCGAGCGCACCTGCCGGCAGTCTTGCCTGTCGGCCCGCTCTTCCAGATGGAGGACGGCAGCGGCGGCGGCGACGGATGCACATGCACGGCGTGGCTCGACGCGCAGCCTCCGCGATCCGTGGTGTTCGTGGCGTTCGGGAGCGTCGTCAAGCTCAGCCGTGACGAGATGGCGGAGGTGGCGAGCGGGCTGGCGTCCACGGGCCGGCCGTTCCTGTGGGTCGTGCGCGACGACAGCCGCGACCTCCTCCTCCCGGCCGACGACGACACCGCCGCGGCTGCTGCGAGCGGCGACAGCAACACCAGGGGCAAGGTGGTGCCGTGGTGCGAGCAGCGGCGTGTGCTCTCGCACCGCGCCGTCGGGTGCTTCGTGACGCACTGCGGGTGGAACTCGACCACGGAGGCGCTCGCGGCCGGGGTGCCGGTCGTCACGTACCCGGTGTGGTCCGACCAGCGCACCAACGCCGCGCTCCTGGTGGACGTGTGCGGCGTCGGGGTCCGGCTCCCGGCGCCCGCCACGCGCGACGCGCTGCGCCGGTGCATTGAGGCGGCCATGAAGGGTACACTGGAGGGGGAGGGCATGCGGGCGAAGGCTGACGAGTGGAAGGGCAAGGCGCGCGCGGCGGTGGCCGACGGCGGGTCGTCGTACCGGGCCACACGGGATTTCGTTGACGGCGTGTCCATTGGAGATGGTAACTGAAGCGCATGCATCCGTGCAGTGTTTACCCTAGCCTTTGTTCCGCAAAGGCACGTACGTACATTTTACGCTGTGTGTGCATGTGTGTACGTGTGGTGTGTCAATAAAGGTCTGTGTGTTCTCAGAAACACACACATTTTTATCTTCTCGTGATGTTCTGTACCAGTTTGTGTTATTAACTGTTGAAGGAAAGCAAGACAACTTTCTAGAGCATTCTCCATCATGAGAGAAGAAGATATTTACCATCGGAGTGAAAATACCACATGTATAAGCGACCGCGGAGCTTATCGAAATAGTATTGCATGTCTTACTTAGAAGTTTTGAATTTTTTTGAACTTTTGCACACCAATATTACCAAACAAGATGTGCATTGTCCCAAAAGTTGAGATTCAAACAACTTTTGTAAAAATTCATATGAAAAAAACAAATTTCACTATTGTTTGGTACTATTGGTGTGCAAAAGTTCAAAAAATTTCAAAACTTCAAAGTGGGACATGCAACACTATTTCGATAAGCTCCGCGGTCGCTTATACCTACGGTAATGCATTTCTGTATTTACCACGGAGTTTTCTAGATTAGGTAATAAAATAAATTAGGAAATGTTGTAAAATCTAGGAACTATCTAGGGGGACACTTGTCTCAACCTTATGACCCCCCTTAGCCTATAAATAGAGGCCCCTTCCCTTGCCATGCCATCCATCCATGAGCATGGTAGATGAGTGGAGTATAGGGTGAGTGCTAGGCTAGCCACTAAAGAGAGTGTGTTGTATGTTCTTGTGTTGTGTGGTAATAAAGTTGTTGTTCTTGTGAGTGCTAGTCTCCCGGATGTGCCATATAGTTTCTAAGTACTTAGTGCATAAGTTGTGATCCATCGAAGGTTGGCTCTGTCACCCAGGATCACAAGGGTCTGGACTTCATCTGTTGGTAGGCTCTACCACCCGGAAGTCAGCTTCATCTGTTGGTAGGCACTGCCACCCGGAAGTGAGAAAGCGGCTTTGCCGCGAAAGACCCTGTAAGCATCAAGGCCCCACCGCACTTTTGGTAAGGGTGTGTTTCGATAATAAATGACAAATGTATACTTGTGACTAACCTTGGTTTTGTAGCGGATTTATTCTTGGGTTATTGTCATGAGTGGTAAATGAAAAGAGACCTCTCAATTTGAAATCAATGGACAAAGACTACAAGGCTAAGGACATTTCTAGTTCCAAGTGTCACAAGGAGATGAAGGACACTTGGATTTGCTAGTTTGTAGTGTTTGACCGTACTATTAAGAGGGGTTCACACTTGAGTAGCTTGATCATGCCAAATGCTATGCCATATTCTTGCACTATCAAGCTCCTTGGTCACTAAACAGCTCAAGATACTCATGGAAACACATTGGAAGCAAAAGACTTGAAGAAAAACTCAAAGATGTTTGAATTAGATGAGTTGAAATGGAAAAGGGCGCGTCAGATGATCCGACACTATCATTTCTAGTTGCACCAGATGATTGATGTGGAAGTTTCAGCAGAATTCAGCACCGCAGGATGAACCGACGGTGTATCAGCAAAGGCATCGGTTCATCCGGTGACCTAGGGTTTGGTAACAGTGACGAATCAAGTCAAGAGCCTTCAGCACCGGATGAAGCGACGGTCCAAGCAGCGGTTCATCCGGTGCACGCATATATTTCATACAGAGATGCACCGAGTGAACTTGCTTCAGCCCCGGATGAACCGACGCTCATGAAGACAACCAACGGTTCATCCGACGACTATGTTTATTCTACGCAGAGACGTTTTGAGTGAAGTCACTTCAGCATCGGATAAACCAACGCATCAACGGTGTATGCGTCAGATGAATTGGTACAACGTTCGAGTTCAACGGCTATAATTCGAGACACAGAGTGACCGGATGATCCGACGCTGTCGCAGGGGGAACCGTCAGTTCATCCGATGATACTACTTTTCAGAGGACTTTTCCAATGGCTAGCCTCCCTTGCTAGCCCTATAAATTGGACCCCCTGTGTCTCTTGAGCTGCCTTTGCCACTCTAAAGACCTACAGTAGCCAAGGAGAAAGAGAGTTAGTGCTTTGATCAATTGGATTTCATCTTCCTAGCCAAGAGGGATTCTTTCTTGGTGATCAAGAGTTTCAAGGTGCTTTCAATGGCATAGCTGAGTGCATTGGTCAAGTGAAAGGTTGTGAGCTTGTTACTCTTGGAGTTTGACGGCTCCTAGACGGTCTCGGTGATTGGGGTTCTTGGTGAGCTCTTGGAGATTGTGGGAGCCCCGAGAAGTTCTTGGTATAAATGGATTGAGACCCACCATTCCGGAGATGGAGAACGGGTACTCTTAGTGAGCACTCAAGTCTAAGTGGCTTGAGGGGGAGCAAAACTCTTGGTGAGTGCTCCAACACGGATTAGGGAGAAGCGTCAACTTCTCGATACCACGAGAAAAAATTCGGTTGTCTCGTGTCCTCTCTTTCTACCTTCTTGCACTTACTTCCGTATTTACTTTCAGCTCTTAAGTTCCTTTTCTCTTGTTTCCCTCTAGTTTGCTTTGCTTGTTGCATTTCTTGACTAGGGTGCTTTTCTCTTGTTAGTGTGAACATTGCTAAGGAACTTTGTTGTTAGTGTGCTTAGTTGGTAGGAAGAAACCTTTTTAGATGGGCAACACTAGAGAAATAGGTTAAGGTTTACTTCTTGTTCTAGAAATTTGAAGAAGGCCCATATTCAACTCCCGTTCTACAGGCCATCGATCCTACAGACCCAACGCACTAAGTAACTAGAAATTAAAAAGGGATTGGCCGACTCTAGAGTGAGTTGGTGTCTTAGGTGTAGGTCCTCAGCTTAGTGGGTATTAGGGCCACCTCAAGGTCCAACAATTGGTATCAGAGCTAGGTGGTCCGGGACCGTCTGGAGGAGGCTTTCTTATAAGCACAAGGTGCTTGCTGCGTTCGGTGCAATATCAAGGCGCTAGGGGGAGACTCTGCCAGTGCACAGTCTGGGACTGTGGAGCTCATTGGTCCGGGACCAAGAAAGCTAACTTGACGCCGGGCGTCAGTTACTATGGCGGATCTTACTAGTGCAAGTGCTGGGATTAAGAAGCTCAATAGCCATAACTATGGCTATTGGAAGACCTGCATAGAGTTCTACTTACAAGGTCAGGACTTATGGGAGGTCGTTGCGGGTGCTGAAACAGTGCCTCCAAAGGAGAGTGGCGACAATTCTTCAAAGAAGGAGGGAGCCGAGGCCTTGAGGAAATGGCACCTCAAAGCTGGTAAGGCTATGTTCATGTTGAAGACAACTATTGAGGAGGATCTACTGGAGCACATCCGAGATGTGGAGACCCCGAAGGAAGCCTGGGAGACTCTTGGGAAATTATTCTCCAAGAAGAATGAAGCACGCCTCCAACTCTTGGAGAAGGAGCTGTCAGGTATCTCTCAAGGAACTTTGACTATTAGTCAATATTTCACAAAGGTAAAATTCATCTGTCGAGAGATATCTGAGCTTGCACCGGATGAGAAGGTTGGTGAGGCCCATATGAGGAGAATCATCATTAATGGCCTTAGACCCGAATATCAAGGGTTTATAGTCGCAGTGAGTGGATGGCCTACTCAACCATCATTGGTGGAGCTAGAAAATTTGTTGGCTAATCTGGAAGAGTTAGCCAAGAAGATGGGAGGCATTACTGTGAAGGAAGAAGAGGAGGCGCTTTTCACAAGCAAAAAGAAGGGACCACCTCGAGGACAAGGAAGGCCAAACCCAAGGTGGGTAGAAGGTGGCAAGCATCACCCAAAGGAAAGAAGTAGCTATTTAGGGGGAGCCCGTGGATGAGAAAACCAGCAACAACAACCAAGAAAGGATGGATGCTTCAATTGTGGTAAGAAGGGTCACTTTCCTCGAGAATGTCGATTTCCAAGGAGGCGCTTTGGAGGAAATGAGAAGTGTTTTGAAGGGAATGTGGCCACTACCACACGAGAGAAAAAGGAGGCATACACCAGTGAAGAAGAGTGGGATATTGAAGCTGGGTTTTCTCAGAAATTGAAGAAAATGAGTTGGAGGAGGACATGGAGGCACCTGCTTTTGCAGCAACAACTGATCCAACAGTAAACTATAAGGAGGACTGGATCATCGATTCTGGGTGCTCTAATCATATGACCAGTGATGACAAAAAGTTGGAGGGAATGACTGACTACAGAGGAAGGAGAGTTGTGCTTATGGCAGACAACTCGAGATTATCCATCTCGCATGTTGGGAAGGCAGTCGTTCCAAGGTATGGTCCTCAGCAGCTCCAACTCAATAAGGTTTATCACGTTCCCAGCTTAAAGAAGAATATGTTGTCAGTTCCACAATTGACAGCAGAAGGAAAACATGTGCTATTTGGGCCAGAAGGTGTGGCAATTTTTAGAAAATTGAAGGTGATTGGCACACCAATCATGGAAGGAAGGAGGAGACAATCAGTCTATGTCCTCTCCGTAGAGTCTGCTTATGTGGACAAAGCTTGAAGGAATGAGACAGGTGATCTTTGGCATGCACGTCTTGGACATGTCAACTATGGTAAATTGAAGGAGGTGATGCAGAAGCAAGTATGAAAGGGGCTTCCTCAAGTGGACATTCGGACAGACACAATTTGTGCTGGCTGTCAATATGGCAAGGCTCATCAATTGCCATATAAGGAGTCAGAGCATCGGTCCAAGACGCCATTGGAGCTCATACACTCGGATGTTTTTGGCCCAGTCAAGCAAATATCTATTGGAGGGATGAGGTACATGGTGACCTTCATTGATGACTTCTCAAGGTACGTTTGGGTTTACTTTATGAAAGAGAAGTCTGAAGTTTTCATAAAGTTCAAGGAGTTTAAGGAGAAGATAGAAAGTGAACTCAACCTTAAAATTAAGTGCCTCCATACTGATAATGGGAGAGTGTTTGTCAAATGAGTTCACTATCTATCTCACGAAGCACAAAATAAGAAGGCAATTAACGTGCCCCAATACTCCACAACAAAATGGAGTAGCGGAGCGTAAGAATCGTCATCTTGCGGAAACTTGTCGAAGTATGCTCCATGCCAAACGTACCTGGAAGGTTTTGGGCTGAGTGCATGAGGACATCAACCTATGTAATTAATAGGCTACCTCAACTCAAGTTGGGATTCAGGTCACCTCATGAGCTGCTATGGAAGGTGAAGCCGGTGGTCAACCATCTCAAGGTATTTGGTTGTGTCTGCTATGTGTTTGTGCCTGATCACTTAAGGAGTATGTTTGAGAAGAAGGCCATTCAATGCATCTTTGTTGGTTATGATGATGCACGAAAAGGGTGGAGGTGTTGCGATCCAACCACGGGAAAGTGCCACACCTCAAGAAATGTGGTATTCGATGAAGCTTCTGCATGGTGGTCACCTGAGAAGGTTGAGCTACCAGAATCACATGGTTTTGAGGAGGTTCCATAAGAAGTCCAAGATGAGGAGGAGCAACCACCAACCCCAAGTGAAGATAAACATACTTCTCCAAGCAAAGTCAAGAGCCCTTGGAAGACCGGTGTACATCAGATGACATCGGAGGAGTCTCAGCTACCACAAATGGAGCTTAATGAGCCTATTCAAGGACTTAGGAGAACAACAAGGCAGAGCAAGCATAATCCCAGGTATGCTAATGCCGCTCTAGTTGATGAGTCTTTACCTATTGAGCCATCTTCATATGAGGAGGCAACAAAAGGCCCCGAGTGGTGTAAGGCGATGGAGGAAGAAATTAAGGCACTAAATGAGAACCAAACATGGGATTTAGTGCCAAGGCCGAAGGAAGTAAAACCTATATCTTGCAAATGGGTTTATAAAGTAAAGACTCGTCCTGATGGCTCAGTTGAGAGGTACAAGGCTCGACTTGTGGTTTGGGGTTTCTCTCAGCAATATGGGTTGGACTATGAAGAAACGTTCAGCCCGGTGGCAAAAATCACAACGGTTCGAGTCTTGCTAGCACTAGCTAATTGCAAGTCTTGGAAGTTGTGGAAGATGAAGCGTGCGGTCAACGATGGTTCCCGCTGCTCTATTTATACGGGTCCCACCGGGTCCGCCCGTTGCGGCTCCTTCCACTGTACGGAGATCACTGCAACGGCTCCGTGCCGATAATTTCGCGAGTTGATCACGCCAGATTTTTCGCCAACGGATAGTACAGCGACCTGCACCCCGGGTTTAGGTCGTGAGGAACGTCAAATTATTAGGTCGTCCTGATTTCACATTTTGATCTTCACAAGGTCGATAAGCCCCCAAAATCATGACATTTAGGTCTTTGATGAATCAATTCGTCAAATCGACCAGTGCATGACAGAAGAGAGTGAACATTACACGGGTCCTCCGAAGGTACACAGGTCGCCTGCGACCTCATTGGATCTAGAACCTGGCACAAAAATATAAACGTACTCGAAGACCTGATCTACCTAGAGCAATCCTTGAGGCGTACTCCGATACAGTAGAGTACGTCGCAAGAATTCTTCTAGCCTCAGGACCTCGATGGTGGCCTTGCGGTGAACAACTGCATGACGCTGCACGTAGTTGGGCACACTTTGTGCCTGACTATGGAATGCAGATACGAGCTTGCTCTTCGGCGCGGACTGCAGGCCCTCAACGAGCACCACACGGTCGTCGAGGACTTACAGCTTCACCTCGGGCCTCTACAGCATCACCTCCAAACTCTACCTGGTACCACGCAATGCACGGTACAAAGAGTGGGGGTGCTGCCTACATTTCGCAAGAGTTCTTCTAGCTCCAAGCTTCTACAAACATGACATCCTACAATCTGGTGGACGGACACATGCCCATGGCATGGCCTCAAAACTACTCTGCAGCTTCATAGCTCAGCAATGCTCGACGCTTGGCCCCCTCAAGCTTCACAGTGCTATTTATAGCCAAAAGCCAGGCCTTGGGCAGCTGGCAAAGTGATGACACTGAAACCACATGGGTCCAGTAGGCCTGTGGACATGTGAGTAATTAAAGGTGATGACTTTATACCTGTCTCGCGACGTCTTTGTCGCTAGCGCATCAATGATGCCTGAGCCCGTCGCAGAATCACATGGCTACAGTGCGCTCCTTGATTCATGGGCAGTCTGTCGTTTTCTGGGTGGCAAGAGTATCTCCGACCACTGTTGACCCGTGACCCTGCAGTCTACGGAACAAGACAAAGCCTGACCATGTGTCAGAGGGCTCAGCGCCTCGTTATAACTGCGAATGACGACGACGATTATATGCACTTCTTCTACGACTCGACGTTTTTATTGCACCCGCTAGGCTCTGCGTCCTGATGCACCCGCTATGGCTCTGCATGTAAACAGACCTATTCCAATCAGCCTATATTTCTATTTCCTGAGCAGAATGGTCGTAGGTTCGATTGAAGACCTTCCGGGGTAGGCGTGCCTCGCTGCTCTGCCAGATCCGTCTGGGCGCCTGGAGACCAGATTCATCACATTTACAATTTTCGTCGGGCCCCCGTGGTCGGTGTGCCCGCTACTTAGGTCCTCAATACCTTAGTGCCATGGCTCTGCTGGATGGCTAGCAGCTATGTTGGTCGTCTGGGCACCAAAATGGCCTTCCTGAGGTCGGCGTGCCTTAATACCTAGGTCTTGCAATACCTCGGTACGTCTACGGCTCTGCCAACCTAGTTGGGCGCCCCGGATGCGTGACCTTCCGAGGTCGGTGTGCTCTTGTAGCCCTGCCAGCCTGCTCTGGACACCCAGGATTTTACGTCGGGAATGAAGGCCTCCCTGTGGGGTGCGCGCCTAATGGCCCTGCCAAGTACTTCCGGGTGCTTGGGCGCTTCTTGATTTGAGACCTTCTTGAGGTCGGCATGCCTCGGGTGGCTCTGCCAGACTCTTTGTAGCTATGTAGGATATCTGGGTGTCTCTACACTCCATATGTTCAAGATCAATATTTTTCAACAGCTTCATCGTAGATCATTTCGACCACTACAGACAACCTCTACATGCGGTGTGCGTTTTAAAATCCTGCTGGGTATCCTCGGATACTGGACATTGTTGATTTGAGGCCTCTTTGAGGTCGGCACGCCTACAAAGCCTCCCTGAGGTCGGCCCTGCCAGACTCCTGGCAGCTATGATAGGAGATCTGGGTGTCTCTACACTTCGTTCAATCAAAACCATGACTCCGTTTTCTTCTCTCTTATGAGCATCAAACCAGCCATACTGTCTGCTTCAATGCTCGGGGACTACTCTACGAGTGCGTCTTCGACGCCCTCTTAGTTTTCCCTCGTCGTACCGACCTGTTGGGAAACATGTTTCTCATCACGTCGTTACTCAACCTACCTTCTTTCTCTTCTCTTTCTTTTTTGGATCATCATACCGGCCATCCTGCCCACCACGATACTCGGATACTACTCTATGAGTGCATCCTTGATGCCCTCTGAAATTTTTTCATCGTCGTTTCGATCTATCGGAAGCCTACTTCCTATAGGTTGTCACTTGACCTTCCTTCGTTCGGCAAAGATTTCAGACAGGTCGGTTGCTAAGCTGATTTGTTCTTTTTGACCGGCGTGCATGCTACTCGACCGGTCGATAGCTCCACGACTTCGTCATGACCTTTCTAAGGTCGCTGCGCATACACCTCGCTCGGGAGCTTGTGAGACATGGGTACCCCTGGGTCCCCACCGACCAGGCTTACGACCGTCCCGACAAGTGGGTCCGGCCTACCAGAAGACCCACCGACCTGTTAGTGGGCCCAACCGACCTAGTTGGTGACCCACACGACCTCCTGAAGACCTTCCAGAAGATTCCCCAGACGACCCTATCCAGGACGACCATGTGACTTGGCGAGCAAGACAAGACATCGGTGGATTTAGACCAAAGCAGATCGACAGATATGGCAAGTGTCGTAGTCAGCTAGATTTAGGTCTCCTGGTCGTGTCCGACCTGGAGTCTGGGAACCGACCTTGTCCGCTGGCCAATATAAGGCGGGCAGGGTGACCCCTTGTATCAATACGCAATCCTCAAGCAATCTACACCAACAACTGGACATAGGGTTTTACTCTCCGGAGGCCCGAACCAGTATAAACTTGCCGTGTTCTCCGTGTTCCATGTGCTCGTGCGCAACCATCGAGTTCTTAGCCTTAGATTCCACCTCGCCGAACAACTAAACCACAGGGATTAACACCACCGTGGGCTGTCCAGATCTCACCATCTGACAGATCCGAATATGAGGCTACAAGAAGATGAAGGGAAGGAATTGGATGATGTGACTATGTATCGGCAACTGGTCGGGAGTCTGACCTATCTCACATTGACTCGACCAGATATCTCTTATCCAGTTGGAGTGGTTAGTTGATACATGAGTAATCCAAAGAAGCCTCACCTTGATGCGGTCAGGCGTATCCTCAGGTATGTTAAAGGCACCATCAATTTTGGTATTATATACAAGAAGACACATGATTTCCAGGTGATGGGATACTGCGACACCGACTACGCCGGAGATTGTGGCACACGACGATCAACCACGAGATACTTCTTCAGTCTCAGATCAGGAGCCATATCATGGTGCAGTAAAAGACAACCTACGGTGGCATTATCTAGTACTGAAGCAGAGTATCGGTCAGCGGCAATGGCAGCACAAGAAAGCACCTGGCTTAAGCAATTAATGGAGGATCTTCATCAACCAACAGACTACCAAGTAAGGATTTTCTGTGACAACTTATCCTCTATACGCCTAGCAGAAAATCCGGTTTTCCATGCAAGGACCAAGCATATAGAAGTTCATTATCACTACATAAGAGAAAAGGCCCTTGAAGGAACGATTGAGATGGTGCCTACAAAGATGGATGAGCAGATTGCCGACATCTTCACAAAAGGCCTAAACAAGGTAAAGTTCGAGAAATTTCGAGAAGCACTCGGCATGGTCTGCAAGACAACTTTGGAAAGAAGTTTGCCTTGAGGGGGAGTGTTGAAGGAAAGCAAGGCAACCTTCTAGAGTATTCTCCATCATGAGAGAAGAAGATATTTACCATGGAGTTTTCTAGATTAGGTAATAAAATAAATTAGGAAATGTAGTAAAATCTAGGAACTATCTAGAAAGCGGGACACTTGTCTCAACCTTATGATCCCCCTTGGCCTATAAATAGAGCCCCCTTCCCTTGCCATGCCATCCATCCATGAGCATGGTAGATGAGTGGAGTATAGGGTGAGTGCTAGGCTAGCCACTAAAGAGAGTGTGTTGTATGTTCTTGTGTTGTGTGGTAATAAAGTTGTTCTTCTTGTGAGTGCTAGTCTCCCGGTTGTGCCATATAGTTTCTAATTACTTAGTGCATAAGTTGTGATCCATCGAAGGTTGGCTCTGTCACCCAGGATCACAAGGGTCTGGACTTCATCTATTGGTAGGCTCTGCCACCCGGAAGTCAGCTTCATCTGTTGGTAGGTACTGCCACCCGAAAGTGAGAAAGCGGCTTTGCCGCGAAAGACCCGGCGCACTAAGTAACTAGAAATTAAAAAGGGATTGGCCGACTCTAGAGTGAGTTGGTGTCTTAGGTGGTCCTCAGCTTAGTGGGTACTAGGGCCACCTCAAATTCCAACATTAACTTATTACTATTATATATATCTCTGTCCCAGACAAATATATTACTATTTTTTTAGAATTACAAAGATATTACTGTTTGACGAGCACAGTTTATACTAGACGATACGTTGATAGCCTGATAGGTGTGCCCGAAGTGTGATACGCCTGGTGGTATAAGCAAAGAAAATTTGATAATGCTATACCACAGACGTCCAACGGCGAGAAAAATTCCGGACGTCCTCACGTGGCCATCCACATCCCATTCAGCTGCCCCACCGCATCACATCACCCATCCACCCGTGAGGCTGTGACCCGTCCCTATCCTTCCTCCCATCTCTCTCCCAGTTCCGCCACCCGAGCACCGGGGGCGTTCCCCTACGCCGGCCACCCTGCTGTCGTTCCCCCGCAGAGAGGGGCGAGGGCGAGCCGCCTGCGGCAGCTCTTTCCCTGCGCCATGCCTCCGGTCCCCACGTGCCAAGGAAGGGCGGGAGAGCCCCGTTCACCGGCCAGCCGGGGCTTGTCGTGTGGCAGGGGTGGGCGCCGGCCGCTGCTCCACCGTGGCATGGGTGCGCGAGTCGCGTGCGCCGGTGGGCGAGCCACGTGCTACGGCGGAGCTCGCGGCGGCATGTAGCTCCCGCGGCTGCGCTCGCACGCAGAACTCACGACACGCAGCGGCGCGCGACTCCCGTGGCGGTGCCCACGCGCGGAGCTCAGGAGGCGGGCCAGCAGCCGCGGCGAAGAGGAGACATCCGTGGCGTGCGGTAGGGTTTTGGCGCATGTTGCAAGCGTGTGTTCTACGTGTTTCAGATGTTTCAAAAGAATGATGCAAGTGTTTCGTGCGGATGTTGCAAATGTAGATCTAGATGTTGCGGATGTTGTTTCAGATGTTTCATAAGAATGTTGAGTGTTTCGTGTGGATGTTGCAAATGTAGATCTAGATGTTGCGAATGTTGATTCTTCTCACCGCAACGTTTGATTCTCGATGTTGTAAATGTTATTTTCGAATGTTGCAGATATTATTTTCGAATGTTGCGGATGTTGCGAATTTTTTTTCATGTTGCCGACCTCTACTTGCACACGATTAGTCGAGTTTGCCGAAACATCAGGGTGGCTGACACTGTTGTTGCTGGAGTTGGCAGCACTCTGGGGCAGCAGATTTGGAAGACGCACTTGCATTTTTCATGTTGCGGAAGTTTCAATCACATGTTGCAAATGATGTAATCAAATGTTTCGATCATGCAAACACTATGCAGCAGCAACTTTTAAAGCCAAACGACTGAAAAGACGTAGCAAAATCTACCAGAAATAACCCAACATCATGCATATCATGGAAATAGCCCACCAACATGTACAAAAGCAGCAACATCCTGAACATTGCAGAGCAACATCGAGGGGAGGGGGACGGGGGAGGGGGACCTAACCTGCTTTGCGGATGCAACTCGCCTTAGAACCCTTGACCCGGAGTCCACAGCTCCAGGGATGCTGCTCGATGTAGCTGGGCGGGTCGTGAGGGACACCATGACGGGATCTGAAGAATTTCTTGCAGCAATGGCACCGGGCTGGCCGGCATAGGGTTGATCCGATGGGGGGCACTCAATTTTGTGGAGGATATGCACCATCAGCACTCCTCATGGGCGGATACAAGGATTCAGGGGAGAGAGCTCGCCTGGAGTCTGCCCTCCTTGGTTCAGAGCGCGGCCGAGACGGGAGAAGAAGCGCAGCATCCCATGGATGAACAAGCGTCCCACGATGTTGCAAGCAACATACCTCGCAACACGGTCGCAACATGGCCCAACACGCTGATGTTTGGATGTTGGTCGCAACATGCTCGCCACAAGCTCACAACATGATCACCACATGCTCGCAACATCGCTGAATCGCTCGGGCAGGAGGGAGGGGGGCTCTGAGGTTGAATGTTGGTCACAACATGGTTCGCAACATTTCAAAATTGTTCGCAACATGCTTCGCAACATCAATAAGCTTCGCAACATGATCCGCCGGCTGATACATTTCATGATTCGAATTGCGGCCGGAGACCCGTTTGATGCTAGCACCCGGAATGGACGTTCGGGCACTAGCAGCTCCGAAGAAAATTTTCAAGAAGAAAAGAAAGAAAAAGGGACAGCCACAACACGCGTAGGCATGGGCCGGCCTCCGTTCATACAGGCTTTCTTCATGGGGCCGAATTTGCTTCGCCGCCTTCCTCACGCACGGCCGCCGCCTGAGCAGCAAGTGGCGCGACACTAGGATAATTCGTTGTGCTGTTTATATGGGCAAAAAGAGTGGAATTGCCACTATTCATCCATCACATCTTCTTTCAAAAAATATTATTCCAACATTATTCGTACACACATATTTCCCATCTAAACACCTTTATGTTTGCAGATTCTGGAGAGTGTTTGGATTGTTGGGGTAATATTTGCCTCTAGACAAATGTTCTGGAGCGTGTTTGGATTGTTGGGGTAATATTTGCCTCTAGACAAATGTTTTGCCTCTTCCATTTTCTCTTAACAAATTTGGCATCTTGAACGTTTGGATTGAGGGGTAAATATTGGTGAGCTAAGTATTTAATGGTCATTTCTATACCTAATATCAAAGGACGGAGTGAATCCTTCACGTGTTTTTGCCTTGGTGAATTGATTTTCATCCGTCAAAGTCCCACGATTGCACGGGTTGAGGCAACATCCTGTCGCGACATCCATAGTATGGACTCCGCTTCTGCCGTATTTTTTGCTTTTTGACCCTTTTTGCGAAAGATTCTCACAAATGCGCCCTTCTTGGAAAGATTTCAAAAAATGGACCCCTAGCTCGGTGCTGTGGACCATGGCGCCGAGGTAACACGTCTCGACGTCACAGATCTTGGCGCTGAGGTTGAACGAGGTGGCAAAAAACAAGTTGACGTGGAGCTGATGTGGCTACCGAGCTCGGCACCATAGATCACGACGCCGAGCTCGGCGCCAAGATGCCATTGTTCTGTGATGCCAAAAATTCCATGTATATGGAGCGCATCAGTGAAAGGATCTTGTGATGCCTAGGGGGCTTTGAATAGGCTCACTTCAAATTTTCCTGAAAAACTCAGCAGCGGAAATTAAATACACCGGGTTATCCGACGCTGTGCCGGATGGTCCGATGGCCGGATCTTTCGGTACCGGGGCGGATAATCCAGTGATAGTGGAAAATTGAAATATAAGAAGATAAGTTGAAATAGCAAATTCTATTTGAATCAAAAGTTTAGTAGAGATGTTAAGAACCTCCTACAACCAAAGATTTGTCAAGCAATAACATAAATATATAATATATAGATTGGGTCAAAACAAGCTTCTAGGTCTAGAGAAAGTAAAGAACACAATAAGCACGCGAGACAAGAGATTTGTTTACCGAAGTTCACCTCCACTAAGGAAGCTACGTCTCCGTTGAGGTACCCACAAAGGGTGGGCTATCACAAAGAGCCACTTGCCTCACCCAATCAACCACAAAGAAAGATTGATGCTCATTAAGAAACTCCACACAAAGAGGGCACTTGACGGGCGATGCCTAACCATTTAGAAGCAAATTTCAAGAGTAACAAACACGAATCGAAGAGTCTTGGCCGCCACAAGTGCTTCTTGAGATGAACAAGTGAAGAACTCGCTCAAAAGCACAACCTCAACCTCAAGAACTCTCACACCCAAACCCTAGAAGAAATCCTGGCAAGGATTAGCTCTAGAAGGAGTTAGGAGAGAGGAGTGAATGCTTGGAGGAGTGTTTGTCTCGAGTTAGGTCAGCAGCAAATGAAGGAAGGGATAAAGGGGTATAAAAACCCCACTAGCAGTTAGCCTCAGCTGCGAAGGACTGCCAGATCATCTGGCATCATGTTGGATTACCCGGCCAGCACACCAGATGACTAACAGTGATCATCGGGACTTGCAGTCGGGTCATCCGGTCATGGCCAGGTCATAGTACCGGATCATCCGACAGATCCTGTAATAGTGAAAAAACCCAAGTGTTTATGTGTGAATCGTGTCTCTCAAAGTGTGTTAGTTCTCAAGAATATCCTAAGTGGCAAACCTTGACTCTACTTTTTAATGTCCCTTTATAGTACGGTGTTTCCTATACTCAATTTTAAAATGTGAAAACGAAATTTAAACCACCTGTCGGGGTTTGTTACCGTCGGTAAGTAAATTTGTACGATTCGTGCGTCTATCCGCAAGGGGTTGGGACAAGAGACACAAGGGATGGTTGGGACAAGAGACACAAGGGTTATACTAGTTCGGGCACCCTGGGGTTCCCTACGTCTAGTTCGGAAATGTGTTCTTATTGCCCAGGGGACTTGTAGTAGGGGTTACAAGCTTAGGCTATCCGCAACGGTAGACTCTGAAATTCACCCTGTAAAAGCATATTGGGCGTGTCCTTTAAAAAACTTTGTCCCCCAAATTACATTTTGCTGCAACGATAGCCTCTATTTGCATCCGCCATCCGTGGGTCCCACCTTTTCCATCTCATCCCCACCTCACACCTCCTACCCACCCACTCACCAGGCCACCACTGCATGTCTGCACCACCACCATCTCAACACCACCGCGCCGGTAGCCCCTCTTCCTAGGCACCGCTGTCTCCTGACCTACCCCTCCTCCCCAGCGTCGTGCTGCTGCCGTAGTCGCCGCCGCACCCACCTGCCGTTGCCGGAGCCGAAGAACATCAGGGGCGGCGCGAATCAGGACGAGGCTGTCGGTGAGGTCAAGAAGGGCGCGGCGCCGGCGCAGGAGGCCTTCGCCGGAGGAGCTCGAGTATGAGTCTCGCCGCTCCCACACGCGCGCGGCCCATGCGCCCGTCGTGCCGTCCCCAGCAACCGCCATGGCAGCCACCGGCGAACCGCCTCCCCCACTCTGCAGGCACCTAATCTCCTCTACCCTCTCTCCTGCTGGCATCCGCACCGGCCAGCGTGTCCCCTGCGAGGCCGCCACTGATGCTGCGGAGGGGCATCGCTGGGCCAAGGCCATGATGGAGTCCCGCCAATTCCGCCGCTACGCTGAGGAGAAGATGGCCCACGACGCCGCCAAGCTCGCCGCCCTCGAGGAGGCGGTGCACGCACTCCAGGTCGAGCGCCCAACACCGCTCCACCACCACCCCATGCCACCATCGGCGGCGTCAACCCCGTGCCGCCATGCCGCGGAACCTACCGTCCCCCATCACCACCATCGGCATGACGCGCGGCGCGGAGGCCATGTGCATCGACTTGGCACAGCGTGGTGGAGCCCCAGCATCGGCGTAGGCCCGACTCGTCGTCCTTCCACGCGGTGACCGCGGGCCGCAGTCGCCGGTGATGGCGCGGCCAGATCCCTGGCGGCAGTGCAGACAGTAGGAGCAGTGGTCGTCCTCCTCTGCTCGGCGCAGAGCAGAGCACCAGGTGCACCGCATCTCAGCCTCGTCGCCTCTCTGTCGGTGTTGACGAGCGTCAAGTACAAGGTGACGCCGATGTGCACCGCGGCCGCCACGAGCCGAAGGTGACCGCGAGCCGCCGTGGGCGCAGAGCATTGCGAACACGCTGACGACAAGCACGGCGGAGCTCGGCCGGCTCCCCTCCTGCTCCCGTCCCCCAGCTGCTCTCCCGCTCCCGTGCCCCGTCGCGGCTGCAGCCGAGGGGACCCAAAAAAAATCGAGGTCGCGGCTACCGGTGACGGGCACTCCGGCGGCTCCTCCTCCTTCGGGTTTCTCCCATCTCCCTTCTCTTCCCTGCGCTGGGGAGTGGCGCTTGGGATGCTGGGCTACGGCGCATGCGTTTGCAGGAGGGAGGGGCACCTGGAGATTTGGAGGAGGGAAGGGGCGCCTGAAAATTTGGAGGGTCGGTTACAGGCTACCGCTGCAGCTCAATTTTGCTCAATATCCTGTATTTGTAGGGGTTCATGTCGTACAGACATCCCTGGGCCCACTACTCAGGTGGGTACTGGGACCGACTACTCCGTGCGCCCCTGGGACTACCCGACTTGGGCTACACGGCACCTGCTGGCGTGGAGCGCAAGGCTTACAGAGGATTAGTACTCGGTTAGGAGGCTGGACATGTCCGGATCCATGTAGAGTACTCCTAGCCGTACACGACTAGTACTCCTCTGGCAACCCGACTTGTAACCCTGCCTCCCGGACTATATAAGGCGAGGCAGGGACCCCTATCTCATCATCCGCATCATCTTGTAAACACACCCAATCAATCCAGAGCTACGCAGCATACAGGACGTAGGGTATTATGCACCTCGCGGCCCGAACCTGTCTAAATTGTGTGCCACGTGTCTCTCCTTCGAGTTCCCGATCTCGACGAGGCCACAAACGTCTACCTCAGGAACTCCCCTTGGTAGGTTGCCGGTCTAAAACACCGACAGCTGGCGCACCAGGTAGGGGATCTCGCTGAAGATCTCATGGCGAACTCGACGGCTTCAATCGTCATCAAGCCAACCGCCGCTTTCAACCGCGGCGACACCTTCGTTTTCGGCGCCTGGGTCTGCACCGCTGATGGCGCTGGATCGTGCAGCGCTATCTCACCATGACCCCAGACCCGGAGACTGGACTCGTGACGCTTCCCGAAGCCATCACGGGTCCACTCGTCGAAAAATTCAGCGAATTTTCGCTCTACAACCAAGTCGCCGACTTCGAGATTGGATCCGACTCCAACTCGAACCCGACAACGCCATGGATCGAATCATGCGAGCCGGCTCCTCAGCCATCGTGTGAAACGGTCCTTCTCCACGAGCACTTCCCGTACGGCCTCTGCAACTCTAGCAGGGCCCACGCGGAAGCCCTCGCCGCACGTCGGGCCGGCAAGGAGATTGTCTCCGAGTACTCCTCGGACTCCAACACCGTACCCGGCTACAACTCGGACTCTTCCTACGAGTTCGATTTTGGCTCGAACCCAATCGAGTCCGAGTCCGAGCTCAACGCAACCGAGGAGCCGTTGTCAGGTCCTGCCGTTGGCTTGGTCATTACATCTACTCCCGCCGGCAGATTCGTCTACTGGCCCGACTGCAAGCCCGCAGACCTGACTGACGACAACTCACGCTGCGTCACCTACCTCGAGACACTCCCCTTCTAGGAGGGGATCCCGCTGGCTCCAAACGAAGATGAGCACACCCCCACCGCGGTGGCGACTACCGACTCCGGCCTCTGCACTGCTGACCGTGAAGTCTTCATGGCGGCCGGGGAAACTGGAACCTCAGGCAACCAAGTTGATCGCTACCTCGATGACATCTCAGCTGACGAGGAATCAGCCAATGCACCCCCAGATGAGACTACTGAGGCCAAGAACGCTCGGCGCGAGTGCAACAGAAGACGAGCTGATCGGCACAGGCGGCTCCGAGAACCTTTTCCCATCCGGAACCTCACCGAGGCTCTGAATCAAGTCGAAAACCGGGTGCATACCACCCCTGAGCAATGCCTCATGTCTATCACTACGATAGCACGAACAACTCAGGGGCACCGTGCAGGCGAACTCATCGCCAAGCTTGCTGAAGACGCCTACTTCATGCGGGTCGACAACAGGGTCGCCCCAGTTCCCCCCACTGGAAACCACGAAGCCACTAGTCGCAGCCCAGCAGACGGCAGACGCAACTGCGTTCGTGGCGAACACCAGCCAAATCCTAACCGCTCTAGAGCCTCGGCGGGAGGACCCTCACAGGGCGGCAACAACCAGGCGGGCGCCGGCGGTAGTCGCGGCGCCGGCGGTGGTGGCGGCAGCAGCGGCAGAAGTTCATCCCATGGCGCCGGCAGAAGAGCTGGTGGCGGTGGCGATCGCGGAGGCCGAGGCCACGCGAATAGCCACGCCACCGGCAACACACGCGGCAGCTATGACGCTCGCCACAGGATCGACGAGATCCGCCGCAAGAAGGCTACTGAAGCAAGCGATAGCGACGGCTTCCCCGCCTACTCTGCATGACTTCGCAACCTGCTCCTTCCTGAGAAGTTCAAACCTCTCGGGATCACCAAGTACGACGCGAAGCAAGACCCAGTTCAGTGGCTCAGGTGCTATGCCCTGGCCATCGAAAACGCTGGTGGAAACAACGACGCAAAGTGCCTCTTCTTTCCCTTCTGTCTGGATCAAGCCCACTCACATGGCTCGAGTCACTCACAAAGAACTCGATCGATGAGTGGGACCAGCTGAAGGCTCAGTTCACTAGCAACTTCGCGGGTGCCATGGGGCGTTCGGGTACCCGCATGGACTTGACGATGGTCAAGCAGGAACAAGGCGAGACGCTCCGCCAGTACATGCGTCGCTTCTTCGACAAGCGCGTGACCGTAGTCGACGTCACCGACAAAGAAGTCATTGACCTCTTCCAAGACGGGCTCTATCACCGTCGCACCTTCGAAGACTTCGGTCGCCGCCACCCGAGTTCCATCACCAAGCTCAAGGACATGATCACATCATGGGCCGACGAAGAGGACAAGGCGAACGCCAAGTACGACTCCATTCGCGGCAAGAGCAAAAACAACACGGGCGGCAATAACAACAACAAGGATCAAGGGGGTCGCAACAACAACAACTACTCAAGTCCTAACCGCAAGCGCAAGCCAGACAACACAGTCGCGGCTATACAGCGTCCTGCGAAGGACAACTCCAAAAAGACCTCCGGCGGCTTCAGAGACTTGCTCAAAGAGAAGTGCCCGTGGCATCTGGATGGCAATCATACAACCGATCAGTGCTACCAACTCCGGCGAGTACTCAAGGATATTCCTGAGCCACGGCCTCCTCATGACAAGAAGGGCAAAAAGAAAGTCGACGAAGGCAACGGTGACTTCCAAGAACCCGACAAGACGGTGAATGTCCTCTTCGGCGGACTACCCACCAGACGACCTCAAAAGCTCACTCGACGAGAAGTCTTAAGCATTGAACCAGTGGTGCCGACACCTCTAAGGTGGTCAACAACTCGTCCGCCGAGCCAAGACCTACGTACTCGTCGGAGACAAGCTCTACATGCGGAGTGCCACTTCTGGAGTACTCATGAAGTGCATACCTCGGGATGAAGGCAAGGACATCTTGGAGGAGATCCATAAGGGCGTCTGCGGCAACCACGCATCTTCTCGCACGCTGGTGAGCAAGGCTTTTCGATGAGCTTTCTACTGGCCCACAGCTCTGGCCGACGCTGAAGAACTCGTTAGAAAGTGCCAAGGATGTCAATTCTTCGCCAAGCAGCAATACGTCCCGGCCTACAAGCTAGTCACCATACCATCGACATGGCCCTTTGCCTGCTGGGGGCTCGACATGATTGGGCCTCTACCAACTGCGCCAGGAGGATTCAACAGAGTCTTGGTGGCCATCGACAAGTTCACCAAGTGGATCGAAGTCAAGCCGGTCACCTGCCCAAAGGCTGACTGAGTACTCGACTTCTTGGATGAACTCGTGCATCGCTACGGGCTACCCCATCGCATCATCACAGACTTGGGTTCCAACTTCAACAACCATCAGTTCTGGGAGTACTGCGAGAACAGCGGGATTGACGTCTGGTACGTCTCAGTCGCCCACCCCCGTGCCAACGGCCAAGTTGAGCGCGCCAACAGGATGGTACTCGACGCCCTCAAGAAGCGATTGCAGAACACAGCTAACACCAAAGGGGGCAAGTGAATCAAGGAACTACCCAATGCACTCTGGGGGCTTCGTACTCAACCTACCAAGCCAACAGGGCAGTCGCCCTACTTCCTGGTCTACGGCTCTGAAGCTATTCTACCCGCCGACGTGATGTGGGAATCCCCGGCAGTAGAACAATACGACGAAGGCATCTCAGAAGATAGCAGACGGGTTGACACCGACAACCTCGAAGAAGCCTACTGCACTACCCTCATCCAGTCAGCAAGGTACCTAGAGGGTATCCGGCGCTACCATGATCGCAACGTCAAGGAACGCTCCTTCAACATCGGCGATCTAGTCCTCCGTCGCATCCAGAACACGGATGGACTACACAAGCTCAGCTCACCATGGGAAGGTCCCTTCTCAGTCTCCAAGGTGACCGGACCAGGCTCATATCATCTCCAAACACTTGACGGTGACGACATCAGCAACTCGTGGAACGTCGACCAGTTGTGTCGCTTCTACGTGTAGTCGCTCGACTACTCTTCTATGGGTCCAGCCTATACGGCTACTCACGGACTCTTCGCTGTAAGCGGCCTCTCGGTCCTAGCACTAGTCTCCGGACTACTACTCTCCAAGATCCAGCGTTAACGGCTACTAACGGATCTTGGGCTGCTCAGAGCAAAAGGACTTTGGCAGCGGTCTACGGACCATGTACTCTATAGATCCAGCCTATACGGCTACTAACGGATCTCTAGCTGTAAGTGGCTCAAGGGCCCTAGCAAACACTCAGCCGTAGGCGGCCTACGGGTCCTGGCGACTACTCACCTGTAAATGGCCCTAGCCACCCAGGTGTACCTTTTTCATCAGTAACAAAGTTCGATTCTACTCAACTTGTTTACTGTGTCTCCTGCTTAGGCAGATCATACTGAGTACTACTACTCATGACTACTCCCACGGCTTGGTACTCCGCGCACTTCGCTGCAAGTGGCGGCCACGAGTACTCATTACATATACAAGCAGTGGACAACTTTTATTGATATTTCAAACAAGTCTTTGACTCCTTTATTTGTTTTACATGAACTACCATAAGTTACCTCTATAGGTACATCTACTGGAGATTCAGCTTCTCCGCCACCTGCTCAGCAATGGGCGCCATCTCTTCGAGGAGAGCCTTGTACTGCTCATCAGTGCAGTTCGCCGCAAGTCCACCGGCTACCACATCCACAGGTGCTTTTGGGAAGTACGACTTCATATACGCCAACACCTGGTTCGGGATGGACTTCGCCAGATGCTTGACGTATGTCGCCAAGCGCCTGGGGGCTTCCTTCAGCCTGTCTACCAGTGGGGCTATCTTGGGCCCACCCGGATGCGGCACCAGTAGTCTCGTAATGGGCAGCGCGGCTTCCTCAAGTTCCTTCAGCTGGCCTCGAAGCTTCTCACAGTCCTCATTGAGCTTCTGCAGAGATTTATAACAATTGACAAGGTCACGGTCTGAGGCTTCATGGAGCTCCATGTCTGTGATGCACTCATGGCGCAACTGAGTGTACTCATATTCAAGTACCTCTCTCTTGTCGGTTTCACGGCACACAATGTTCTTGAGGTCCGTCTCCGACGCCTTCAGCTGGTCAACCTTTGCCTCAAGATCTGCAGACAACTCATTACAAGGTCAGTCTACTCACACGTACTACAATAAGTACTCGGTGGCTTTGGCGGAAGACACACCTTTGTTCTTCTGGCGCAATGACTTGTTCGTCCGGATCAGTTCGTCCCTCTTCGCCTGCATCTCATGTACTTCGTTATGGTACTGGGCGAAGGCGCCGTCAAGTTTGGATTGGAGTAGTGCTGAATGCTTCTTCGACTTGTCCAGCTCGTTCTCCAAGGCTTCGGTGCGAAGGACCGTGTCACCATACCCCTTCAGAAGATCGGTCTTCTGACGGGATCTCTCCACCAAGCCCTGCGCAAGACACAGCAGCTAATCAGTACTCAATATTAAGAAGGCAAGTGAACTCAAGGTATTCGCAGCATACCTTGATCCAGTTCTCTGTCCGGTGCAACGATTCCATGCCCAGCGACACAAAGGCCGGGTCAATGAGATCATCATCCAGCAACTCAAGACCTCCGCGGCTTGAAGATCCTATCTCTGGCATGGGCGACAAGCGAAGCGGCACAGCTTCTTCTATGATCGCCTCACAGACAACAACTTGAGTACTTGCCTCGGGGAGCGGATCAATCTGCGCTTCCGCGCTCGGCTCGGGGGCTACCGTAGTCCCCGGCTCGGGGGCTGCTGTCGTCGCCGCTTCAACGACTGGCTCTGCGGCCATTGTCTCCTCAGCAGCCGTCTCAATGGCTACTGCTTCAGGGATCATGGCTCCCTCGGCTTGTGCTCCTGTCAGGATCAATTCAACAAGTCAGACACGGCTACGACTACTCTTCATAATTACTACTCACGGTGGTTGGATGTGTACCTTCTACCAGAGTAGCCTCTTTAAGCATCGGCTCCACTGCGGCTCCAGCTTTAGGTGGTGGCGTGGGTTCACTCACCTCTGCCGAGCGGTCTTCTCCATCGGCTGGAGTGCTGGCCTCCCCACCATCCCACGACAAGTCTGTGGATTTTCTGCATCACAAAGTGTTCAGTCAGTCGCAATAAGCTTGACGACTACACGACTACTCGAGAAGTTCAGAGAACTTACAGAGTTGACCGCACCACGGTCACAGTCGGAGCGCCCAGTATACTGGCGATATCAACTATGCCAGCTCCGCTTGTAGCTCCGGCCTCCACAGGGGTCTCCTCTGGCTGCTCCACAGTGACAGCCGGATGTGGGTCTTGGGCTTCTTCAGCTGACGCCTGCGGCTTCACGGAACCAGCCTGCTGTTGCGTCCCCTTTGGCACGACATCTCCAGTAGCCGGAGGCGGGCTAATGCTCCTTTCAGCTGCCACCCCCACTGTCTCCAAGACATCCTCATCACCCTGATCAATGGGATCTGAGGAGGGGACGTCCTGCAGCAATACAAGTCATATTGTCAGCAATAGACTACTTATCGGCAGTACTCGACTACACTAGTCGTGCTACTCACCTCTGGCCTGGTGGCTTCTGACAGCTTCAATTTCTTCACGACGCGTTTCCGCGCCACATTGCGCGGCTTCCTAGGCGGCGCCGGCAAGCTAGCCTCCAGGCTAGATGGCTTCTCGATGACCGGGATGTTCGGCATCCCAGCTCGGCTGAACCTTGAGCGGAGCTGGAATCGCTGCTACAGCGTCTCTTCATCCTCGTCATCAGAGCTATCTTCAATAATGACGGCATCGTCGCCTTCACCGACTTCGTGGCGCTCTTTCATCTTGGTTTCTCCCTTCCCCTGCGCTTGTCCCTCAAGTCGCGGAGGGGAGGGTGGGACGGAGACATATTTCTCCACATCATCCTACAACATCAATCAAGCATGAGTACGACTACGTCAAGCAAATCAGTACTCGGGGGCTTACGTCACGACTACTGACTTGGTTTGGCGGCCGTGCCGCGGAGTACTCTGGCACCGGGCACGGTGTGTACGGGGGCATATCCTTGAAGATTTTGCCCAGCCTCTCAACAATGACGTCATCCTCGACTTCGAAGCCAGGCATCCGGGACGTATCCTCATCGCCGGTGTACTGGTACCTGAGGGTGTCTCGCGCCATCAGTGGCTGCACCCTACTCTTTATGAAACTGAAGGCCACATGCTCGGCCCTCAGTCCGGCCTCCCGCAAGGCCTTGATCTTCTTCAGCAGCGGGGGTAGTTGAATACCCTCCTGCATGGTGGGCTCCGTGTTCCACCACGGCGCATGCTTCGGTTGACGCCCGCTCGGCTTCGGCAGATTGGGGTGGTGGTTGGTGATATAAAACCACCTCGCCTTCCAGTCCTGGTTGGAATCAATGAGCTTGTACGGCAGGTACTGGCCGGCGGCGTCTTCACGCATCTGAATCCCGGCGCCTCCGACTACTCGCGGGTCATCAGTGCTCGGTTGCGGCTTCACCCGGAAGAATTTCCGGAACAAGATCCAGTGGGGCTTAATCCCCACAAAAGCTTCGCAGAAATGCACAAAGATGGAAGTGTGGAAGATTCTGTTGGGGTTGAGGTTGAGGTACTCGATGCCATAGTACCTGAGCATCCCCTTGAAGAAATCACTGGCCGGCAGTGTGAGTCCACGCTCCACGAACCGGGCGAACATTGGGATCTCGTCCGGATTCTTCTCCATCGGGTATGGGTCGCCGGTGGCAGTACGCCACAGATCCACTTCCTTCTCGCGGAGGAACCCGCTGTTGACCAGGGCGAGGAGGTCCTCGGTCTTCAAGTTCGCCTTCTTCCACTCCTTTGCCGGATTGGGGCAAGGGGAGGAAGGCGGCGACGACGACGACTGGCCGGCGTCTCCGGCCTCATCGCGGCTCCTTTTCTTCGACGCGCCGGTCTTCGAGCTTTTCGCCGGCGGGCGCAAGTAGATCTAATCTACGCTCGCGGCGGCGGCGGCGACAGAGAAGCAGAGGAGCGGGAGCGCAGATCTAATCTGTGAATGCAACTACTGGGAATGCAAAAACCCTAAGGAGCTCACCGCTTATTTATAACCCATCCGGCGGCTCAGTTCTGAATGGACGGATAAGCGTCAGGCGGGTGACTCAGTGGCGGCAGCCTGACTCTTCATATTCCAGTACTCGACGCTCTCAGTCTCGGGGGCTCGACTACATCTGGCGGACTCATTGGGCTACACCAGATCAAGATCCCACTCAGGACACATTCTACAATCAAGATGACCCTTCAATTTGAGAGAAAGTAGTCGACTCAAGGCTCGGGGGCTCCGTGCCACGTATCCTTTGGTTTTTTCTCCGGATTTTTTGGGATAAGATTGGCAGAACTTCAGATTGACCCTCAGTTTGAATCTACGATTCGACCTAAGGCTCGGGGGCTACATTCCATATGGAATGCGATTCTCCGAATCGCATTTTCCATGTGGTTCTTCATCAAGACAACACGAGTACTATTGAAGACCTTCGAGAGAAGCACTCGGGGACGCTTGGGAACTACTCGAGAAGACTTCAAGACTACTCAAAGATCAGCTGGAGTACCTTCCAGCCTCGGGATAATTCAAGCACTCTTGAGGACTTTCGGCTTGTGGAACTCGGGGACGCTCAAGGACTACTCGCCAAGGCCATCAAGACTACTCAAAGACATCCTGCTCGACTACAAAGTACTCAGGGGCTTGTCGTACGGACATCCCTGGGCCCACTACTCAGGTGGGTACTGGGACCGACTACTCCGTGCGCCCCTGGGACTACTCGACTTGGGCTACACATCACCTGCTGGTGTGGAGCGCAAGGCTTACAGAGGATTAGTACTCGGTTAGGAGGCTGGACATGTCTGGATCCATGTAGAGTACTCCTAGCCGTACACGACTAGTACTCCTCTGGCAAACCGACTTGTAACTCTGCCTCTCGGACTATATAAGGCGAGGCAGGGACCCCTATCTCATCATCTGCATCATCTTGTAAACACACCCAATCAATCCAGAGCTACGCAGGATACAGGACGTAGGGTATTACGCACCTCGCGGCCCGAACCTGTCTAAATTGTGTGCCACGTGTCTCTCCTTCGAGTTCCCGATCTCGGCGAGGCCACAAACGTCTACCTCGGGTACTCCCCTTGGTAGGTTGCCGGTCTAAAACACCGACAGTTCAGGACCCTTTCCAGGCCACCGTTGCGGTCAGTCTTAGGTCGAGAGAGAGACCTGATCCTAAGTCTCAACAATGGTGTTCGTGGCTGTGGGCTTGCACTAATGCGTGCATGCTAGCTGTGTGTGTGATCCGTTGTCTTCGGTTGTCCATCGGTCATCATGTGTTCCCTGTTCCTCCTTTTATAGTCTCAAGGAGGCAGGATTACAAAGGGTAAAAAGGGGAGAAAAATCTTTGCTACAGTGTCGGAACAGTGTTGCGGCACACGCCTTCGCCCCGAATTGGTGTCATACACAGGGGGGGCTATGATAGCCCACCACTAGGGCGGCGTAGGTGATGTGCCCTTGTCTTGGGGCGGCTGGCTTCGAGTTATGACTTCTGCTCATCTGCTTGGTCGAGCGCCCTCCGTTGAGCACTCGACCCAACTACTGGTGGCGCTTGATCAGGGCGCGCCAGTCGACTGCGTATCCATGAAGGATTGAGCCGTCCTTTGTTACTGTTGAGCCCTTATGTGACGGGACATCTTCGCGATGCCCCCACGCAGAGGGTAGGAAAACCCATCATTGCAGGAGTGCGTCAGTCATGTGACCCTGCTGCGGCTGCGGACGGCTAAGGCACCGCTCTCCCCACGTTGTTGTGTCCCTTGGTGGGCCCCGCGGACGCTCACCTTGGGGACGAAGCCTTATGTCGTGCTAGGCGGAGCTTTAGGTTGGGGCGGCCGTTAGGTCGCAATGGCCTCCTGGGTCGGAGACAGAGATCTAGGTCGTGCAGATCGCCAGTGTGGCAGCGGCGGTCCCGGACGTCCATCTCGAGCTGGGACCCGGGCTGGCCTTCTTCGCCTTTATGACGGGCCCTGATTGTTGTGGGCCTTCCTTGTCTTCCTTGACTTGGTCAACCCCGGTTCTATCCCCTCATCACCACCATTGAGCTTGAACACCAGTTAAGCAAATTGGGGGCCTTCTTTTGATCATACTTAAATATTTTATCTTTTAATTCCTGCACACATCTCATTGAAAGCATTAAACCATCCAAATTGTGATTGTCATGATCACCAAAATTATTTAGCGGCCTAGATGCACTTTCAATCAGCTCAAGAATCGTCAGAACCGAACAGAACGTAATAGTAACACACACAACATACCATCAATCACTAGCCGTCTATAATAATATTATTGTTTTGACTTCATCACACATTCTCTGCTTTGCGCCACACTATACGAGATCCATTGTTGAGGTTAGTTGCCTGCCTTGGAGCAGGGCTATGTGCCCATGCAATCAACCTAAATTTATTTTGCCTTCAAGGCTCATGGTATTGGGCACGAGCAGCTTGGTGTCCAGCGAGCGGTGGCCCGACATGCTGCTGCCGGTGTGGGCGAGCAGTTCGGCGGTCAGTTAGCTTGCATGAGGACACACATGGATAGTAAGGATGACATCATGATCAGAATGAACAATGGTAGGTGAGATTTGAGTAGCACAGATGTAACGATGAGGTCAAGAAGGCGGGGACAATGACACAGCTGGGGCAGACAACGTTGATGCTAGGAGGCACGAACGGTAGCAGGACGAGATTGGGGTGTGGTGCATGCGTGATGGGAACGACGACGCGGTCAGGCTGGCGAGGTCAGGCAGACGATGATGAAATTCAGGAGGGACGGACAACGGTGGGTGAGATTAAGGTGACACGAGCGCAGGCGTGGCAGGATGACGGCGAGGTTGGGGAAGTGCAGGGATTGCGGGGTGACGACGCGATCGTGACGGACGACGGCGACGAGGTCGGAGAGCCGACAAGGCTGGGGATGCACAAATGGTAATGGGCAAGGGTCAGTTAGGTGACACGGGTGTGACGAAGAGGCCGGGGAGGCGGGGATGACGTCGCGAGGGTGAGGTTGCAGTGGCTTGGGCAAAGTTGGGAGTAGCGCACGCGATGGGAACAACGACGCAGCCATGGAAGGTGAAGTCGGACACACGATGGTGGGGTAGTGGTAGGTGATGGTGAGGGTGAAGGCCCGGATGGTGGCGGGCGTGGTTTGGGTCGCACGAGCATTATGGAAACGATGGCAAGGCCGGAGGGGACATGATGGCAGTGCGATCAGGACACACGACGTTGAAGCGAGCAATGTTTTCTTCGGCCCTGTTTAGATCCCTAAAGGTTCACCAAATTCTCACCTAGAGGACCGTGTCAGTTCATTTCTTCACTCTGCGCGCGCTTCTCCAAGCGTCAAAATTTCACCACTTTCACCCAAATAAACGCGACATAAAAAGATGATTGATGTTGGGTTTTTTGTGAGCTCCACCATAAATTTTCTCCAAATTTGACATTTCTAAGGGGTAAATGAAATTGGAGGAGCTATACATTTTCTCAACTCCATTTACCTCGAACATGTTTGGCATCCTTGAAGCTAATTTGCTCCATTTGCTCCCTCCATCCAATCATGCCTCTTTTTTTAGAATTACACATTTACAACGCAGACACTCACAACACGTACGCACACTCACCCCTATGAACACACATACGCAAACCCTACCCCTATGAGCACCTCCGCAGGACTAAGCACCAGCAGATCTAGAGATTCCCGAAGTCACCACTGGCGACTCGTCGTCGACGGGAACGTCGCTTACCACTTAATGCATAACGCCGGAAATCCCGAAATAAATCCAGGAAAAGGTGCGAGCACCAGGATTTAAACTCTGGTGGGTAGCGTCCCACTGGACCGTCCTACCATTGGACTACAAGTCCATTCGCCCATCCAAACATGCCTCTGATCACCGTATCTGTTAACTTCTGATTTTAGGTGGCACGGAAACAAATTTTAAATTACGAGTCAATGTTAACTTGTTCTATTGTGAGATTTGCACACATAGTTAAGAGCATAAGTATAGAAAAGGAGGATCGTGTGAGACAGGGCAACCACCCTAGCTCAAAAGTGTCAAACATGACACAGCCTTTTCAGCATGCCCCCCTATATGACATGACGAGCAGTGACGAATTCAGGATTGGGCAGGGTTTTACTTACCGTTGGTAACCGGTCGGTTTACCGCGGTAGCCGGTGATACCGCTCCGGTTCGGTAGCAAAACTGACAGGTAACCGCTACCTAACCGAACCTATCTAACCGACCCGACCGGTATACTGGTCGGTAAGACCGGTATACCGGTCCGGTTTCCTCGGTTCAAAAAACCGCTACTGTAGCGGTAAATTAAACTCTGAGATTGGTAGTAGGGGGCTCTCCTTTCTCTTCTTCTTCCTCTTTCTCCTCAAAATTTACATGATCTTTGGACTCTCGCATACTCACTTTTTTTCAGGTTTGCATGTTAAGTGAACTAAGCACATTCCTTCATCAGATGTACTTTTAGAATGGAATGCTACTTTTTTCCCAACAGTTTCTTTGCACATGGCCAAAATCGATGTGTGTCTTGTTTCGACCCAAATTCTGTTATAAATAAATTATCACCAGCGGTCCTCGTGGTCAATCCCTTTGGATTTCCCCGTCCAGGTCTCAAGGCAGAAATGATAGGTTGTATGTGCAGAGCATTCTGAGGCAGTACCTTACCAATGAGTGTGCAATCCGACGTTGCTAATCCATCTTAAACGTCATCTGCCACCCTCAACACCCTACATTCATCAGCAGTGAGGTTCAACCGGCCCATTATCTCGGCCATCGAATCTTCCGGCGCTTCAATCCCTCTAGTAGTGGCACAGTTCTACCCCTCCAGGGGCGATTTGCTCCTTCCTAGCATGCACACGCAGTTCAAAAGTCCTCAGTCTGACACGAAAATTCCACCTCCCTCCTTTCCTCGAAAATCCTACCTCCCTCCTATCCTCCCGATCTGCTTGCACCATGAAGAAATTGAGCTCCCTATCTCTACTGCAAGCACAGGCCGAGGGATTTGGATGCAGCGGAAGGCAATAAAAATGTGCCACGAAAAGATACGCACAAATGAGCTTCCTACCTTGAATCACGGTCTAGACGAGATAGGATTTGGGAAGGAAGAAAATCGTCTCTCTCTACTGTTCAGCCGAACTATCGAGAATGCGCCCCAATACTTGAGCTTTGGTTGAGATTTTATCAGATTTATTAGCTTTTGGAGTTGTGAATCTAACCGTGTGTTTGGTTGGAGAGCCACGGGAGTGGAGCGGAGCCGACCCTCGTTTTGGGGACGGCTCCAACCCTTCTCATGTTTGGTTGAAAAGATTGGGTTGCAGTGGCTCCGACCCTCTTTTTTGTTTGGTTGGAGGAATGAGTTGGAGGAATGGACGGCAGTTTTCACTCTGTTAGTGGGTCCCACATGTCATAGGGCTTAGGTTTAGTAGGTCCCACATGTCATACATATCTCTTCTTCGTCCTCATCCCCACAGGCCACAACTTCCTCTTCCTCCCGAGCGCCATGGAGGGAGCCCTGCCTGGGCGCAAGCTCTGCCCAGCGCCGGCCGGCCGCGCCTCCGCCGCCCAGCGCCGGCCCCGGGCGAGCTATCTCGCCGGCCCCGCGCGAGCTCCCTCGCCGCAGCGTGCGAGCTCCCTCGCCCCGGGCCAGCTCCGCCGCCGCGCGCGAGCTTCGGCGCCGCGGGCGGGCTCCACCGGCCCCGGGCGGGCTCCGGCGCTGCGGGCGCGCTCCGCCGGCCCCGGGCGTGCTCCGGGCCGCCGCCGCCCTCACGGGCCCTGCAGATCAGCCGCCCGCCATGGGGATCCAGGCAAGCTCCGCTGATGCCGCCGCCCCGTGCCCTACCGCCACCTCCGCTCCGCCGGCCCTAGGCAAGCTCCTCCGCCACCGCCGCCCTCACAGGCGCGAGCTTGAGCTCAGCCGCTGCCCTCACGGGCTCCGCCCGCGGGAGAGCATGCCACTGCCGCCTTCACGGTCTTCACGAGACAGGAGACAGACAGGAGAGAGGGAGACGGAGAGAAACGAGAGAGCAGAAATGGGAGCGGAGCGGCTCCGTCCCTCGAATTCTGAGGGACGGAGCCAACCCGCATCTCGCGGGAATATTCCGCCGGGAGCCGCTCCGCTCCCGCCGCTCCTCATCCAAACACCCGCGGGAGCGGAGCCGCTCTGCTCCGCTCCCGCGGCTCTCCAACCAAACACACGGTAAACGAGGGTGGAATTTCAAATCGAAGTTGGGTGCTTTTCTTGTGTTCTTTCCCTTAACTCTCTGTTCTTGTTCGCGTACAGGAGCTTGTCGCGCGTGTGGCCGAGCAGACAGAGCGGTCGCGTGGTTGGCTGGTGCGGGGCGCAACGACGCGCAGCAGCTGTGGCGTGTGGACGAGCGCGTGCAAGCAGCAAGCCAACGGGAGGAGGCAGTGCAGCAGCTTCCGACCGGGCGTGCATAGAGGTGGTAATGGATCATGATCTTATTTCATTCTTCACAATTTCACTAAGTTCTGTATATTTCTAACTAAAAATTAAATAGTATTATAACCCGATCCTAATAGAGTTCGATCTTTAAATTTCTTAGACTAAATTGTATGACCTTAATCATCCCTAGGCGTGACTGCAACTCTGCAAGCACAAGCACGCAGACGCAGGCGGCGTGCAGCAATACAGGCCGCAGGTCAACGTCCACGCACCTTCAGACAGGCCGCACCAGAGTTAAATAAAGAGTCAAAGAACCAGTTGGAATCGGTCTGGATACCATGGTAACTAGTGTTGGGGAAAATGATTCTCTAGGCACCCCTATTCAACTCATTTGTATAAAATAGGAGCTCGGCTGTAATTTTTTACCCACTAGGGGCTTGGGGTTAAATTTGCGCTCCTCCCCGTGATTATATAAGCAACCCAAGGGGGTTGAGAGAGGGGACTCCCCCCTCACTTGGCTTTATTTTCTCCCACTTATTTTTCTTTTCCTATGAGTGTTGGCCCCTCTTAGGGGATGGTTTTTTACCCCAACATTTCTGGCGCCCACCGTGTTCCGTCCACCCACTGCACACAGTCATTTTCTTCTGTCAAGCTCACGATCGATGTCTCTTCGGCCCAATTCGCTAAGGCCTGGCGAAGACCTCCCACACAAAACTAGCTCTAGCTCGCAAAGAGCACACCGAAGCTCTCTTTCGGTCTAGCTACCAAAGCCATCATCACCTCTTCGGGCAAACGCTCTCTGCTTTGTACACCACCGAAGCACATGGCTCATCATCGGAGGACTTCAGTGAATTTCGCAAAAGCATCTTCGGCCCAACTCGCAGCGGCAAACGAAGCCCAACTCATGGAATCTCGCCTCTTCGGGCCCAGTTCGCACCCGAAGTCGACTCGTTGAATTCACCCACCTCTTCGGGCTGCTCTCGCACCGAAGCCCAACTCGGGGGACTTGCCTCTTCGGGCCTAGTTTGCACCGGCCCGTCGCCGAAGCTCGTGAAATCTCGCTCACCTCTTCGGCCCAGGCTTAGTTCGGCAACACAGCGACCCATCTTCGGCCTAGCTGTTCGCGCTTCACCTAATCCCACCACTTCGGTGATTGTCGGGGTCAAGCGAGCTCGCACACCACCGAAGCCCACCTATCTCTTCGGCCCGGCCACTGCGGGCGACCGAAGCCAGCTCATCTCCGCACCGAAGGTCTCGCCTCATCGGGCCCATCTTCGCACCGAAGCTCAGTTTCTTCGGGCCCATCTGCGGTCCAGCCACCGAAGTCCAGGTCACCTTCGGCCCATCTCGCCGACCTCCTCTTCGGCCCTGGTATGTTCGTTTTTTGCAAAAATAGTTGCGCCTGTAGGGTTTCGAACCGCGGTCTCCCCACAACTGGGTGTTTTGGCGCTTGACCCCCACAGTTGCGGCTGGTTTGTTGGTTACTTGCATTTCGTTTTATCTTTAACCTTTTGGCATGCAGTTCAAGTTTCTCACACGCACGCTTCACTTTTGTGATTAAATATCCATTGCCTCTGCTTGTACGGGCACACAGTGTTTCATATACATATACCCTTTCCGACTACAGTAGCTAATAATGGTATTTTGATTAGTTAAATCGTTTATTGCCTTTTTGTTTATGTCCCCAGTCACTTTGCGCATTTGTGTTGTTTGCTTTAAAGAACAAACGATGTGGCACCGTCTATTGGACTAGTTTTCGCCATTCTTTGTATGTTTGGGACATTACAGTTATCTCTCTAAAAATTAGATTAAGCGCTAGAAAAAAGAGAGCGCCAAAAACCATGTTATCATCAACTTTTTGGTGAATAATTAATCTTCGCTCATGTACTTCATAGCAACTGCTAGATTGTTATATACAGTTTATGTCTCGTCGACTACTAATTATAAATCTGTAAACTCTTTGACTGTTGCTGTTGGAGCGTTTGGGGCTAAGGTTTTTTTAGTGCTGGTTTTTTCTTGTCATGATATGGCTAGTTCTTGAAATTTGAGCCCAATACCTTATGGTAATCACCCTGTCACCCGGTTTAGGGTTAGCATCTTGTGTTTTTAGTTTATCCTTTACCTAGCTTACATGCCAAATCATGTCATATACTTTCTATACTTTACTGGTCATCTCTGAGCAAGGTTAGCAATTCTAAATAGGAGGCAATGCATTTAACACCTGTTTGTGCTAGTCTAGTAACATCTGCTTGGTTTTCACATTGTGCATCTCGTACTTTATAATTGTAATAAATTTATCGGAGCTGTTCAATACTTGAGCATACTCTTCTTTTAAGGTTTAGCTTTTATTTTGCACAAATACCATAACACGTCATCCTGTTTGAGTGAAAAAAAAAGAAAAGGTGATTTTGTTTGCATGGTTGATCTTCGGTCATGTAGCATATAGTTTCTTCTTTCGCAGTGGAATCGCTGTTGCTAGTTTGTTGGAAAAGACAGTTGGGCTTGGTACGCTAAAAAACAAACAATATTCCATTGCGCAGTATATTTTTGGTTCTCGTTTGTTGACTGAAAAACATGGTTTTGTTGGGGCTACTGCATGGACACCTGGAGAACATCTCGATTTGGTAGTTTGGTAGTGATAAGTTATGTTAATTCACAGTTAGCATAGGAAGCTTAGGTGCATAAGCATCTTCGGCAAATATGTTCAGTTTTTCATTGTTTATCAACCCTAAGCTATGCTAAATCATTTGATTATTATATATTCACTCGTCAAAAATAAATATTCATATATATGCATGAGTTGTTTATTGTTCGTGATTATTGAACACACGGAATCATCTCGACGGGAGTTCACGAGATGAAATTTCACACTCTAGCTAACATGCAAGAATTAATGAATCTTTGTTAGACTCTCCCTCATTGAGGATTTAAACGTGCAATTCTTAGTTAATTTCCGAAAGTTATTGATAAATACACAATGGAAATGGAGTTCACGGACAGTCGTATGGCTCTTCGGTTATTGCCTTATGGCTCTTCGCTTATTGCCTCATGATTCTTCAGTTACCATATTCAATTGTTGGATTTTTCGCTATGGGGTTCATAGTTTGGTCAAGCTGGGTAATCACTCAATTGGGTCGATGGTGCCACCTCTTCGAGCGAAGTTCACTCATTGTATCGAGGCATCAATATCGGTCTTCGGAATGGGGCTCTTTAAAGCAGTTCATGCTACCTCTTCGCGCGAAGGTACGACATGACACCGTCCTTTCTTGATACTTCTGTTTATACGCATGGTACTTTACTTCGGTATTGACATTGTGCACTATTTATCCAAGATTTAGATTTTGTTTGACCATAGTCATTCAAACTTTTTGGCTTCGTCTATATCACAGTCATCACTTGTTTACATGCACCACAATCTTATTTTACTTTGTGGTTAGTTCCTTTGGGCATCTTAGTTTCTATAGTGTAGAAAGATGGTTCATCACTATGCTGCTTCGGGGCATGCACTTTGGTTGCTGGTCTTGATCGCAGTGTGCACCTTCAGTCGTCTACCTCCGGCTTGCAATTCTTGAAAAACAAGACTAGTTTGTTGGTTCAATTTTGCTTCGTTTAGCTGGATGCTCTTTGAGCAAGAAACAACCTAGCTGTGAAAGGTTTCTTCCATTAGTCGCGAATTTTCTACTTCACTTGTCAGCAAGGCCCAAGACTTGGGGCTGCTGTTGGGGCTTTGGGCATGTGTAGCAGTCATAGGACCAGGTTTAAATTTTTGCTTCGGGTAGGGCGTACACAAGTTTGTTTGGCTTGTCTGCGGGCTGTTTCGTTATTCAGTTACTTATAAGTTTGTTTATCATACCTTCGGAATCTAGTCTCGAGTAGCACAAAAGGGGCCGCTTTTATCTAGAACAACTTTCCTTTGTCTTAGTGTTGTAGCTTTCAGTTTGTTTGTCACCGTTTAATCTTAAGGTTTAACCTTCGGTGGTTTTAGTTATCATTGGGTCCTAGTTAAAACAGTTTTGTTTTACCCCACCGAAGTGAAAACTCAAAGAGTTCAGAGTTGTCACTTTCGGCGCTTTGAAAACATATATATAAAGTTAGGTGAACATTCACATTTCGCTCTGAGGATGCAAAACGTGAATGATTCACTTAAAGCTCACGTTTCGTGAGCTATAAAAGTTAACATGCTTCATTCTAGGTTTAAACTGTCACACCTTTTAACTTGTTACTTGTCTTTATGAACTCCTTTTTTCGGTGAAGCAAATAGGCCGCTTTTATGCAGCTAGTTGAGCGAAGATAGTTCAGTCGTGTTTGGGCCGAAGTCACGAGTGGTTATGGTTCTAGTTTTTCTCTTCGGTAGAACGCGGTCTTGTTTATACTTTCACTTCGTTGTTGCTTTTTTGAATCAGAGCTACGTAATATGAACCACCCGAAATGATAGTTCAAGGTTGCAAAAGTAACATATATGTGAGTTTCGGTTTGAAACATTACGTAGAGAGTTTGCATCAGCTAGTCAGTACACTTCGGGGTTATCCGTCTCACCGCACGCAAGCACAACATGTTCCATATCTTGGTGCAATTCTACTAACATGCTTATATTTTCATGGATATTTGGTTATTCTATTATGATTCTTCAGTCATTGGCCTTACGGTTCTTCGGGTCACTGAAATTGGACGAGTTATTGGCTCCACAAATCAAGCATCGGTCGACAAGGGTAAAATTCGTATCCTCGCATTCTATTCAGCCTGTTTGTCGGTATGCATCGAAAAAAACGGTCTAGATGTATAGTACTGCTTTCCTAAGTCACAACATTCCTTTTCACTTGATGATAAGGCCGAAGGACTAGGGCTACGTACATAAGTAGCAGTTATAAAAGCATGATCAGGTTTTTGCTTCGGTTTGTGACATGCCCAAACTTGTTATAGGCCAGTTCACTTGGTAATTTGTTTGTTGTGTCTTCGGCACAATTTGGACTTTCTTTTGTGACAAGAATTTCATATAAGCATTCTCACTTCGTTTAAACGTTATATTTTGAACATATCTGCAATGAGCGTCTATACACTTACTATCCAAATCATCGGTATGCATCGGAAAGTGTGAAGTGACAGAACTCAAATTCAGAGTTGTCACTTCGGGCACAGGGGAACGAAAAAATAATAAACTAAGTGAACATTTACGTTTTGCTATGGGAATGGAAAACGTAAATGATTCACTTAAGGCTCACAAGTTCCATGAGCTAGGAATGAAAGTCTTCGGCGGTCAATGCGCGAAGCCCCTCAGGAAAATCGTAGGGATAAGTGGACTCGTTAAACGGCGTGGTCGCAAAATCATCCGCTTTATCACAAGTGAAGAAGCCTTCGGCGGCGAATGCGCGAAGCAAATTGTGAGGCAGGGCTGACGAGCCACCTCGGGTCACAAAAAAAAGACTTCGGTGGTGAATGCGCAAAGCACTTAAAACTCGAGTGGAAAAATAAAGAAGTTGAGCTAAGGAGCCACTTCGAGCAGCATAGCTACCTGTTATGCATGATTTATGTTATTTAATCCAAGTTACATGTTCACTAACCTCGTAGCGTGAGAATTTGTTGCTTCGGAAGTAGTCCCCTGTCATGAAAATTTTTCAGGATTGATACTATGTCGCAATCAATTTTTCTATACTAATCCATCAAGCCGAAGGAATTATACGGCTTAACTCTGGAATTCCTGGGTATTTCATGAAATTTGTCTTCGGAATAATGAGTTTCTAGCTGAGTTTGTTGGCTATTTTGGTATTGGCTCTTCGGGTATTCAACACCATATGGCTCTTCGGCCCAGGTGGCTCTGGTATTTCAACATTGGCTCTTCAACTATCTCTATATGGTCCTTCGGGTATTTCAGCATCGGCTATTCAGCTATCTCCATATGGTACTTCGGGCATTTCGACATTGACTCTTTAATTTATTCTATATGAATCTTTGACCATCTCTATACGGATCCTCGGGTTATCATAATGGACTTCAATGCTTCTTCAGTTTATACCTCATGCGAAGAGGCTATATGAAAGTTTCTGTCTCTATCATCGACAATACATTATCCTTGCACTCAAAGGCTTCATCTTCGCATCAACATCAACTTTAATCTGCATCAACCTCTCTACTACTTCCACGACATACAGTCTTCACCACAAGCATCGGCCAAGGGGGCTATGGCGGGGTCTTGGAGAACCAATTCACCTATCTTGCCCGATGCGTGTGAACGAAGACCCAGGAGCTTTGGAAGGGCAAATAAGGCATCACACTCTCCTCTACTTCGGCTGCACCCAGTACGTGGGAGGATAGGGCACAACCGAAGTGGGAAGACAATTTTTCAGTGGGGACAGCGAAGCCAACATCGCCACCGAAGAAACTTTTCATCGTCAAGTAAAGACCGAAGATAGCATTAGTTGAGTTAACTGGTGAATGTGTATGTGTAAATCTGCGAGGTGTACGTGCTCTTTTTTCTATTCTGTTTTGTCCCACTGGGTTTTCGGAATGGAGTTTTTAGCGAGGCGTACGGGCGGATGGTCCTGAGGGCATGTCCTCGGGACCGAAGTAGGGTGTGCCTAGGCTTTCCCCTTGTTTTCAGCTACTTCGCTTTGTTGTACCATCCAAACCAAAGTAGCGGAGGGGCTACTGTTGGGGAAAATGGTTCTCTAGGCACCCCCTATTCAGCCCATTTGTATAAAATAGGGACTCGGCTGTAATTTTTATACTCACCAAGGGCTTGGGGCTAAATTTGCGCTCACCCCCTTATTATATAAGCAACCCAAGGGGGTTGAGAGAGGGGACTCCCCCCTCACTTGGTTTTATTTTCTCCCACTTGTTTTTCTTTTCTTATAAGTGTTGGCCGCTCTTAGGGGATGATTTTTTACCCCAACAACCGGTTTTACCCGTCTAGACCAGATCCGGATCCTACCGGACAGACTATTTTGATGAAAAGTGATAAAAGTTTTTACATTGGACCGCGTACGTAGAGAGAAGAAATGAATTGACATGATCCTTCATGTGAGAATTTTAGTGAAACATTTAGGAACTAAACAAGGCCTGACAGCTCTGATTAACAGTATATTTAACCTGGGCGGCACGCAGCTGGTGCGCACACTTGCAGGCCGACGCAGCAGGCACATTTAGCAGCAGCAGGTCAACGTCCACATCAAGGAGGCCCTGCGCACACCCAGCAGCCGTCAGAATCATTGCTAATTGATTAAGCTAATCATTGAGTAATCATTGCTAAAAATTGTTTAGTTCCCTCATATGCATGTATTATCCAGTAGTAATTTAATCGCCTTTGTCCCTAGCTGTTTAAGTGCTGTGTTGGTTGCCTCCATTACTAGTTGATCTATGGGCCTGTTTAGTTCCTCTAAAATTTCACGACATACCCGTCACATCAAACTTCAGACACTAATTAAGAGTATTAAATGTAGACTAACGACAAAACTCATTCCACAATCCCTACCTTAATTTTCGAGACGAATCTAATGAGCCTAATTATGTCATGATTTGACAATATCATGCTTCAGTGATGATAGATTAATTAGACTTAATGGATTTGTCTCGGAATTTCCCGTCCATTCCAGTAATTAGTTTTATAATTAGTCAATGTTTACTACCTCTAATAGAGCTGAAAAGACGCCCCTAAAATTTTGGCCCTAAAATTTTAGGGAACTAAACACACCCTATGTTACATGCTTTTTCTAATCATGTTTAGTGCTTATTTAATTATCTTTGCATGCTTAGTCAAGTAAGTGATCAGTAGTTGCTCCTTCTCTTGTCACTAGCTAATCTTGTTTAGTAGTGTTTGTGTTAAATCGTTTGTGCAAGCTTTTCGGTGTCTCGTTTCGTGTTTGCTTCCGCTACGCTTTGAACGTAGTCGTCCTAAGGTGAGTTTGTCACTAGTTAACTAGTGTCATCTTCACGATTAGACACGATGTGCGTTTGGTTGGAAATCGGGACATACACCTTGTTCATTGAAGTTATTTTTAAGACTTTCATTACTCCCCTCTCTCTGATTGTCTCTAGTCACCTATTCCGTCCTTGTGATACATAACCGGACAGACCAGAGCTCCATACGCAGCAGCAAAGTTCGTCTCTGCAACAACACCCTTTCGGAGACGAGAGCCAGAAGCACCGTCGTGTGCCAATGTCGTCAGCTCAGCAGCAGCCGCCCCACGTCCTCCTCGTCTCTGCGCCTCTTCAGGGCCACGTCAACCCGCTCCTCGTCCTCGCCCGGCGCCTCGCCTCCGAGGGCCTCCTCGTCACCTTCACCACGGCCCCTCACGCGGGCCTCAAGTTGAAGGAGGACGGTGCGGCTGTCGACGGCGTCGGGCGCGGCGCGCTCCGGTTCGAGCACCTGCGCGGCGAGGGTGTGTGGGGCCCCGACGACCCGCGGTACCACGACCCCATCGACGTGGCGCGCCACCTCGACGACGTGGCCCCCGCGGCGCTTGAGGAGATCATCCGCCGCCAGGCCGACGCCGGGCGCCCGGTCACGTGCGTCGTGGCCAACGCCTTCGCTCCGTGGGTGCTCCGCGCCGCGGGGGCCGTGGGTGTCCCGGGCGCCATGCTGTGGACGCAGTCCTGCGCCGTCCTGTCGCTCTACTACCACTACTTCCACTCGCTCGCGGCGTTCCCCTCGGGCGACGCCGCGCCGGACGCGCCGGTCGATGTCCCCGGGCTGCCCGCGCTGACCGCCCGCGATCTCCCGGGCCTCATCCACGCGCCCGAGGACTTCGTCTGGCGCCAGGTGATGCTGTCGGACATGGCCAGCCTCCACAAGACGGCGTCGTGGGTGCTCGTCAACACCTTCGACGAGCTCGAGCATGCGGGCATCCAAGCGCTTCGCGCGCACCTGCGAATCTTGCCTGTCGGCCCGCTCTTCAAGACGAAGGACGCCATCAGCGGCGACGGCCACGACGGATGCACATGCACTGCGTGGCTCGACGCGCAGCCTCCGCGATCGGTGGTGTTCGTGGCGTTCGGGAGCGTCGTCAAGCTCAGCCGCGACGAGATGGCGGAGATGGCGAGCGGGCTGGCGTCCACGGGCCGGCCGTTCCTGTGGGTCGTGCGCGACGACAGCCGCGACCTCCTCCCGGCCGACGACACCACCGCGAGCGGCGACAGTAGTAGCAGCAGGGGTAAGGTGGTGCCGTGGTGCGATCAGCTGCGCGTGCTCTCGCACCGCGCCGTCGGGTGCTTCGTGACGCACTGCGGGTGGAACTCGACCACGGAGGTGCTCGCGGCCGGGGTGCCCGTCGTCACGTACCCGGTGAGGTCCGACCAGCGCACCAACGCCGCGCTCCTGGTGGACGTGTGCGGCGTCGGGGTCCGGCTCCCGGCGCCCGCCACGCGCGACGCGCTGCACCGGTGCATTGAGGCGGCCATGAAGGGTACACTAGAGGGAGAGGACATGCGGGCGAGGGCCGACGAGTGGAAGGGCAAGGCGCGCGCGGCGGTGGCCGACGACGGGTCGTCGTGCCGGGCCACACGGGATTTCGTTGACGCTGTCGTGTCCCTGGCCATGGGAGACGGTAACTGAAGCGCATGCATCCGTGCAGTGTTTACCCTAGCCTTTGTTCCGCAAAGGCACGTACGTACTGTACATTTTACACTGTGTGCATGTGTGTGGTGTGTCAATAAAGATAATGTGTGTTCAAATTCAAGTCCTCGCCACCGGTAGAGTCACAATCACAACCTTCGGTCCCGGTTGGAAAGAGGCTCATGTCTCTAATGTCTAACCGGAACTAATCAATAAAGACAAAAAGATCTTCCTTTTATCTCGGGTCATCAACCAGGACAAAAAAGGATATTTTGTCTCGGGTGATATTCCCACCCGGGATAAAAGAGTTTTCCAAAAAAATAACAAAAAAAAACCTCTGCACCCCTGCGCCCCCCTCCCTCGCGCCCTGTCTCTCATCCCTGTCCCCCAGCTTCCTGCACTCAATCTCCAACTCAAGAACAACAAGAACACTTCACAAATTGTTCACTTCACACTTCACAAATTCACATCACATGCAAATCTCACAAGAATACATGAGTTTGATTTCATTTGATTCACAACAGGATTCAAATCGATTCACAATATATACAAAGATTCACCAACACAACATGATTCAAATCGATTCATAATATATACAAAGATTCACCAACACGACGGGATTCAAATCGATTCACAAAATTAACTCACTGCAATTTCATCCTGCGTCTGCTCCCGCCGGCCTAGGCACCCCGCGCCGCCGGCCGCGGCCTGGCTGCACGCCTGCCGGGGACAGCCCGCGCCGTCGGCAGCGGGAGGCCACGCGCCTGCCAGGGGGCGCCCGTGCTGCCGCGCTTGGCCGTGCCCCAAGGGGCTCCCGCGCCGCCGGCCAGGGGGCGCACGCTGAGGGGCTCACGCGCCGCCGCACCCGCCAAGCGCGTCCGCCGGAGGCCGCGTCCACCGCCTCGCCCGTCGGCCGCGCACCCACCATCGCGCCCTACGCACATGCAGAGGATAAGAGCAACTCCAACAGTTTGGCAAATCATGTTGGCATTTTTGATTTTTTGCAAAAACGCTGAAAATACTACTCCAACAGTTTGGCAAATCAGGTTGGCATCTTTGGCAACTTGGTCAAAACTAGCCCCCAGCGCGTATATATGCGCGCGCGGCGACAACTTGGCATCGACGTTTCTTCCGTGGGTGGAGAGAGGTGGGAGGGTGAAAAAAGAAATAAAGGATACAAAAGGGTTCCTGATTTAAGTTTTCAAGAGGTGGAAGGGAATAACATAATTTTATTTCTCTTTCAGGGTTCCTGATGTAAGTTAGATCTTGATTTGGCAAGTGAGTTATGTCAAATTATTGGAGATGAACTCATTTTTTACTTGGCATATCTTTTTAGAAGTTGTCAAAACACAAGATTTGTCAAATAAAATTTGGCAAACTCTTGGAGATGCTCTAAGAAAGAAAGAAGAAGAAAGCAAGAAATAGAGAAGGAAAGAAGACTGCCCTGTTGGGAGAGAGGAGAGAAATTAGATAAGGGGGAGAGAGAGAGGAAAGGGAGACAACGGGGGCATGCGGAGGAGGGAGGGGCGTTTTGTCTCGAGTGGTGTTTCCACTCGAGACTAAAGGCTTCTCTTTATTCTCGGGTGAGAACACCACCCGAGAATGGGAGGGCTTTAGTCTCGGGTGGAAAGACCACCCCAGACTAAAGAGTGATGTTCAGACCTTTAGTCTCGGATGTTCAGACCTTTAGTCTCGACCCGAGACTAAAGAGGAGGGGGGCGTCCGTAGCTATTTCAGACCACGTCGTCCCAAATCTTTTTTGTCCCAGCTCCAAAATTCAACCAGGACAAAAAAAAGTTGGATAAAAAATCGTCTCTCTACCAGTGCGGCTTCATAAAAAAATTTCAATTTCTCAACAACACACACATTTTTATTTTCTGGTGATATGATGTTCTGCACATTAACTTATTACTATATATATCTGTCCCAAACAAAATAAGATATTGCTGTTTCACGAGCGCGATACGTTGATAGCCTGATAGGTGTGCGTGAAGCGTGATACGTGTGTGTACGTGCGAAGCTAAGCACTTGCGCGTGCCATCGTTTGAGACAATACCGGTCTGCTCACAGGGAAATTCAGCTTCAAAGGTTCTCCTACGAGCAGGGTTTCAAAAACCAGTCGGTATACCGCGGTTTTTCGCGGTTTGACTTTTACCAGGCCGGTCCGGTACCTAAAACCGGCTGGTAAGTTCCTCCCAACCGAAACTACAAATTTCGCGGCTCGGTAACCGGTTGGTTTAGCCGGTAAACCAGTCCGGTTTTTTCGTTTTAGAAAACCGAGCGGTTCACAAACCCTACCTACGAGTTCGCAACTGGCGCAGCCATTCGTAGGCAGGGTTGGATCAGGAGGGAAAATAGTACATTTACGCATCATTTTTTTCTCTCCCTCTGGAACTCAGTATAAGAATCTTCTGTTATGTCCACTTGACTGTGAAAGTAAAATAATATAAAAAAGAGAATAAAGTTGGTATAGAGAAAAGAAAAAATTTAAGAAAAGAAACAAAAATGGCCAGCCACAACACGCGTAGGCATGGGCCGGCCGACCTTCGTTCGTGTGTAGGCTTTCTTCATGAGGCCGAATTTGCTTCACCTTCCTCACGGCCGCCGCCTGAGCAGCACTAGGATAATTTGTTATGCGGGTGACATATTACTTCCTCCTTTCTTGAATATAGGAAATTGCTCATGCGTTGCCACGGACATCAAATAAACTAACTGGTCATCAATATCACTAAAATAATGAAGTAAACAAACAACGCACAACCGTGTTGTAACCAAAATAGATATTGAGAGAACAAATTACTTATGAAACTCACGTTCGAAAAACAAATTAACTTCAAGTGACAAACTAACACAAAGATAGGAAACACTCGGCCCACTATCCAATTACAAAAGTGCTTATAGCTTCAGCCTCGACAAACAATGATGTTGAATAGCTCTACACATTCATCTCTTCCCATCAAAATCCTCCATTGTAAAAAAAAGGCTAAGTTTAAGTAAAAAAACCGAGAAGATTGACTTCAGATTAGATGACTTGGACATCTAATGCTGGATCAATTTCACCTTGTCATCCAGCCATGTCCAGCCAACACCTTATTATCAATTTCACTTAACATTTAGCTGGATCAATTGTTCTAAAAAATAATACACCCAGATAACAAATATATTATTATAGCCAACTCACCTTTCCATGTAAAACACAGAACAGAATATCAAAATTTCCTAGAACCAGTGCCGGCAATGGAACTGTCGGGGACGGTCATTAGGGGTCCCCTAACTAAGGGGATAATCACCCTCGTTAAACGCAAATCACTCGAGGACTGTTTCCCGAGCCCTGGCTACGGGACGCCAAGGGCCCACGGCCTGCCACGGCCCAGCAGCAGCCTGCACTGATAAGGCCCGCTTGACCGCCTCGCTCGAGGGCTCCGGCTCCTCAAGCAGATTTCCGTCTCGCTCGAGGGCTCCGGTCCCTCGAGCGAATTTCCGCCTCGCTCGAGGGCCCCGGTCCCTCGAGCAGGTTTCCGCCTCGCTCGGGGGCTCCGGTCCCTCGAGCAGGTTTTCGCCTCGCTCGAGGGGTTCGGCCCCCCTCGAGCGGGCAGCCGCCTCCATTCCGCCCGACAGCGGCATTTAATGCCCAGCCCCGCGGCAGGACGCCGAAGTCAAGGGTGTATCTTCCCCCACGCCGCGCATCTGACATGGTCAGAGCGCCCGACACCACCACAGTGCGGCCTAACCCGCCACTGTGTAGCCATCCCCGGCACTGTGCGGGCGCCGCGCGGCCCTGTGCAGACAAGCAGGGGTCATTCCCTGGCACTGTACCACCTGCTCCCGTCCTCCCCTGCAGCAAGACCCTCGAATGGGCATGGGGGCACCCTCGAAGGGTGTACGGGCGGTGAGCAGGCGTACGCCCCGACTGGCGCCATCGTACGGGCGGCGTGTGCCACGTCCCCTCCACCAACTCCGGCACCGCATGGCCATCCCGGGCGCTGTGCGGCCATCCCCGGCGCTGTGCCACCACTCCTGCCACTGTGCGACGGGACCCACAGCACTGTGCGGACAAGGCGGTGACGCGCCGCAGTCCCGCACCACCAACTCCGGTCCTTCCCCCGGCAGCAAGGCCCTCGATTCAGCAGGGGCAGCCCCTCGAAGTCAAAAGCAGGACAGGTCATAGTAACCGCCATGCCGCCCGCTGAAGCCGGAGGGCGCCATCCGACTCGCGTCAGGAACCATGACGTGCGGGACAAGACCGCCGGCGGCATACCTGTTAGTACGCAGCCACTGTGCCAGCTGCCATCGTTGTAGCTGCCCTCCCTTGGCCTATAAAAGGGAGAGGCAGAGCCCCCTGCGCGGGGAGGACGACGCTCATTCACCCGCACACAACACACCACCCTGTTCTAGATATTGGCACTTGCCTCAATCACCTTAGTGGGGACTTGGGGGATATCCTCCTCTCCCGCCGTGCTTGTAGCCCTCCTCTGCAGGCACCACCGGTGCGAGCAAATACAAGTGCGCAAGCACACCCTGCTGGACGTACGGCCGTGTGGCCGGAACCAGGATAAACCCCGTGTCACCTTAGCTTAGCACCGCCCATCGAGAAGCAGATCCCAGCGCAAATCACTAGTTGGTGCCGGTGCTAATCCGGACACCGACAGTTGGTGCGCCAGGTAGGGGAGCGCTGTGATCGTCCACACGCTTTCTCGATGGTGATCATCACCGAGCAGACGTCGGAGAGGCCCGCCTGGGGTGAATCCGACTCATTCCCGGCCGGATTTGAGATCTGGTTTGGGAGCATCCACTACCAGGTGACCGGCAACGGCTACCACATGCGCATCCTCAACAGGGACGCGCTCAAGGCGGCGTCACCTGGAACGGCAGCTGCCCCAATGCCGGTGGTGTTCCCACCGCCACCCCGACGCCGCAAGCGTTCGGGGAAGCGCTCACGGCGAGCGCGCACGGCGCGGCGCCAAGCGGCGGACGCTGGCTCCCCCCAGGGGGTCGAAGCCGGCGAGCTCCCACCCGTCGGAGCAGAGCAAGACGACGCGCCTCTACCGACGAACTCCACGGCGCGCCCCGCGGGAGGGGCCGTGGCTACGCAGCCACGATTCCCCCACAGGATGCGCGGTGCCACCATGGCATATTCTTCGTCGGCCGGCACCGACCTGGCTGCATACGAGGGCCTTCCGGACCACCACTACATGTCCATCCGGAACCTTGTCGCCACCTCGCCCGACGATTCCTACCGCGACACTGACGACGAGGAGTACGGGTACGGGCGTGGGGCGCCGGAGTGGGACTACTCCAGACTGCGGGACCCTGACGCTTTCAGGCGGTTCCAGGTCGCAGCAACTTACTACCTCACCTGCTCCGACGACTCTAGCGAGGGGGATTATGATCCCACCCGCGAATGCTTCGTCGTCGTTCTCGGCGAGGGTGAAGACGAGGGAGGCGGAGCGGGCGATGCAGTGGTCCGCAACAATGTGGCAGTAACCCCACCGGTGGGGGCGACACCACCGCCATCCGACGCGGTGCGCGCCGCGCAGATGGCCCAACTTCGCGAGTTGGAAGCGAAGCTGAACGCAGAGCGCGAGCAGCTGCGACAGCTGAAGGCCACGCTCGAAAAAGACAAGACCGGCCCCTCGACACCGGGGGCGCGCGCTGTGGGACGCGTGGCCCGCGAGCGCATCAACGCCGATGTAGACGAGATCCAAACCTGGCGAGGGCCAGCCAGAAGCTCATAGCTGCGGCGACTTTGATTCGGGCCATGCCCGAACCGTCAACGCCCGAGGGACGTCACCTGCGCCGCGAGGCGCAGGCCCTCATCAAGCAGGCTGCGGTGCAGCAAGCCGAAAGCTCCACGTCCTGCATGCGCCATCAGTCTGTCACGAAGGCTGGTGGGGGCGGCAGGGACCAGGAGGCATCGGTTCATACTCCGCACCGAGCTCCTACCGTCCACGAAGGCAACCAGAGGACCCCTGCCAAGGAACGGATTTGGGATACGCGCGGCGCGGCCAACGACGGCGACGCCCGCAACATCCTGAATAAGAAGAGGCAGGACGCCACTCCGTCGCACGGCTACAACCCACGACGCGGTGGGCGATACGACAGCCGGGAGGACAAGAGCCCGTCGCTGGAGCCGCCGGGCACGCGTGTGTTCGACCGAGCGATCCGCACGGCCTCGATTCCCTCACGCTTTCGCCAGCCGACGACCGTGAGCAAGTACTCGGGGGAAACGGACCCCCGGGTGTGGCTCAACGACTACCGCCTAGCGTGCCAGCTAGGCGGCGCCACCGACGATGCCATGATCATCCGTAACCTGCCGCTTCACTTGGCAGACTCCGCACGGACTTGGCTCGAGCACCTGCCCGCGAACCAGATCCACGACTGGGACGACCTGGTCAGGACGTTTGTGGGCAACTTCCAGAGCACGTACGTGCGCCCCGGGAACTCCTGGGACCTCCGAGGCTGCTCCCAGAAGGCTGGTGAGTCCTTGAGGGATTTCATCTGCCGCTTCTCCAAGCGCTGCACCGAGCTTCCGAGCGTCGGTGAGTCCGAGGTCGTGCACGCCTTCTTGGAGGGCACGACTTGCCGGGACCTGGTGCGCGAGTTGGGGCGGAACCCTCCCACCAGCGTCAACGAGCTGTTCGACATCGCCACCAGCTACGCTTCCGGGGAGGAGGCGGTGGGGGCGATCTTCGACGGCAAAAAGGGCAAGCGGGCCGAGGAGGCGCCCGCGGAGGGCAGCAAGCCCAAGGAGCCCTCGAAGAAGTAGAAGCAGGGCAAGAAGGGCAAAAAGAACCAGGGCAAGAAGCCCATGGAACAAGATGAGGGCCCCGAAGAGATCAACGCGATCGACGCCGCCAACAAGGGGGCTCGAGGTCCCCCTCGAGGCGGGGTCTTCGACGACATGCTGAAGAAGCCCTGCCCGTACCACAAGACCCCTGTCGCTCACATCCTCGAGCAGTGCGACATGCTCAAGAAGTACTACAGCCGCGTCGCCGTGAAGGTGGACAACGCCAAGAAGGATGCGAGTGACGGGGGCAAGGATGGTTTCCCGGAGGTGGAGAACATGTTCTTCATCTTCGGGGGGCCCACCGTCGATATGACGTTGCGGCAGCGTAGGCGTGAACGTCGAGAGGTCTACTCCGTTCACCCGGCCGTGCCGTCATACCTCGACTGGTCGGAGGAGACGATCTCCTTCGGCCGTGAAGACCACCCGGATCACATCCCCAATCTGGGACAATACCCGCTTGTTGTCGACCCCATCATCGGCAACACACGGTTCTCCAAGGTGTTGATGGACGGAGGCAGCAGCCTCAACATCATGTACTCCTCCACCTTGGAGCTCATGGGGATCGGCTTGGACAAGCTGCGGCCCAGCAAGTCGCCGTTCCACAGCGTTGCGCCGAGCAAGCGAGTCCAGCCTCTCAGGCAGATCGACCTGCCCGTCTGCTTCGGCACACCGAGCAACTTCCGCAAGGAGGTCCTCACCTTCGAGGTGGTGGGGTTTCGGGGAGCATACCACGCCATCCTTGGCCGGCCCTGCTACGCCAAGTTCATGGCGGTCCCGAACTATACCTACCTGAAGCTCAAGATGCCAGGGCCCAAGGGTGTTATCACAGTGGGCCCGTCGTTCGAGCACGCGTTCGAATGCGACGTCGAGTGCGTTGAGCGCGCTGAAGCGCTCGTGCATGACGACACCCTCGTGGCGGACTTGGAGAAGCTGGCCAACGAGGCCCTCGACTCCACCAACAAGCGCGCCGGCAGCTTCGAGGCCGCGGAGTACACCAAGGCTGTACCCCTCGACCCCAGTGCCCCCGAGGGTAAGGTGCTGAGGGTCAGCTCCACCCTCGACCCGAAGTAGGAAGTGGTGCTCGTCGACTTTCTCCACGCCAACGCTAACATCTTTGCGTGGAGCCCCGCGGACATGCCGGGCATTCCGAGGGAGGTCGCCGAGCACTCACTTGATATCCTGCCCAACTCCAAGCCGGTATCTCAGCGTCTGCGACGATTTGACGAAGAGAAACGCCGGGCGATCGGAGAGGAGCTGCGAAAGCTCTTAGAGGCCGGATTCATCAAGGAGGTGTTTCATCCAGTGTGTCTAGCTAATCCTGTACTAGTTAAGAAAAAGAATGGGAAGTGGCGGATGTGCATTGATTATACCGGTTTAAATAAAGCATGTCCCAAAGTCCCTTTTCCTTTGCCACGGATTGATCAGATAGTTGATTCCACCGCGGGGTGTGAGTTGCTATGCTTCCTTGATGCGTATTCCGGTTACCACCAAATTAAGATGAAGGAGTCCGACTAGCTCGCGACCTCCTTTATCACACCGTTTGGAATGTTTTGCTACGTGATGATGCCGTTCGGTCTCCGAAACGCTGGGGCAACATACCAGCGATGTATGCTCCACGTCTTCGAGGATCACATCAGGCGGACCGTTGAGGCATACGTCGACGACATCGTAGTAAAATCCAGGAAGGCGGATGACCTGGTGAACGACTTGCGCATTGCGTTCGATTGCCTCTGGGCGAACGGGGTTAAGTTAAACCCTGAAAAATGCGTCTTCGAGGTGCCGCGTGGCATGCTCTTGGGTTACATTGTCTCCCAGCGAGGCATAGAGCCCAACCCGGAGAAGGTATCGTCCCTTGAGCGGATGGGACCGATACGCGATCTGAAGGGAGTACAAAAGGTCCAGGGCTGCCTCGCAGCTCTGAGTCGCTTCATCTCACGTCTCGGTGAGAAGGGCTTGCCCCTGTACCGACTTCTTCGAAAGAGCGAGCGTTTCTCCTAGACCGCCGAGGCCCAGGAGGCCCTCGACAAGTTAAAGACAGCACTTGCCCACGCTCCGATACTGACCCCGCCCCAGGAAGGCGAACCTCTGTATCTCTACGTCGCCGCCACAACCCAAGTGGTCAGCGCGGTCATCGTAGTGGAGAGAACGGAGGAGGGCCACACCCTGCCTGTCCAGAGGCCGGTCTACTACATCAGCGAAGTGTTGTCGGACACCAAGACACGATACCCCCAGATCCAGAAGTTGCTCTATGCGGTGGTGCTCACGCGGCGCAAGCTGCGGCATTACGTCGAGGCCCATCCTGTCACCGTGGTGTCTTCCTTCCCTTTAGGGGAAATTGTGCACAATCAGGACGTCTCGGGCAGGATAGCTACGTGGTCCGTGGAGCTTATGGGTGAAGCCCTCACCTACGCACCACGAAAGGTGATCAAATCGCAGATCTTGGCAGATTTCGTAGCTGAGTGGACCGACATTCAGTTACCCACCCCTCAGATCCAAGCTGAGTGCTGGACCATGTACTTTGATGGTTCGGTGATGAAAACGGGCGCAGGCGCGGGCCTGCTCTTCGTTTCGCCCCTTGGAGAGCACATACGGTACTTGGTGCGCTTGCACTTCCCCGCATCGAACAATATGGCGGAGTACGAGGCACTCCTCAGCGGCCTGCGCATCGCCATCACGCTCGGCATCAAGCGCCTTGACATCCAGGGAGATTCTCAGTTGGTCATCGACCAGGTGATGAAGAACACGAGCTGCCACGACGAGAAGATGGAGGCATACTGCGCCGCAGTGCGTAAACTCGAGGACAAGTTCTTTGGCTTCGAGCTCAACCACATCGCGCGCAAGTACAACGAGGAGGCAGACGAGCTGGCCAAGATTGCTTCGGGGCGGATCACTGTTCCCCTGAATGTTTTTTCCCGCGACCTCGCCCAGCCCTCTATCGATCTCGACAAACCCGCTGAAGCTTCCGGAAAAGCCTCGGGGGCTGGCCCCTCGAAGGCCACGGGCACCGAGCCCATGGACGAGGACCCCTCGAACGGGGAACTCGAGAACTCGGACCTCGAAGGGTCTCAGGCGGACGAGGCCGAGGCGATGGAGATCGACGACCTCACGCCCCCTACGCGGGACTGGCGCGACGAGTACCTCGCCTGGTTAGATCGAGGGGAGCTACCCCCAGATCGGACCGAGGCGAGGCGTATCGCCAGGAAGGCTAAGTCTTTCGTCGTCATCGACGGCGAGCTGTACAAGCGCAGCGCCTCGGGAATCATGCAGCGGTGCATCTCCATCCCCGAGGGTCGGGAGTTGATCCAGGACGTCCACGCGGGCGAATGCGGTCACCATGCCGCTACGCGTACCCTCGTGGGCAAAGCGTTCCGCCAACGTTTCTATTGGCTGACGACGGTCACCGATGCCAATGAGGTTGTACGCACCTGCGAAGGGTGCCAGTACTACGTGCGGAAGACCCACCTCCCGGCTCACGCGCTGCAAACCATTCCCATCACATGGCCGTTTGCCGTGTGGGGACTGGACATGGTCGGGCCATTGCGAAAGGCGCCCGGGGGCTTCACCCACATACTGGTGGCCATCTACAAGTTCTCAAAGTGGATCGAGGTCCACCCCATCAGCAGCCTCAGGTCCGAGCAGGCAGTGTTGTTCTTCACGGACATCGTGCACCGCTTTGGGGTACCCAACTCCATCATAACGGACAACGGCACTCAATTCACCAGCAAGAAGTTCCTAGAATTCTGCAACAGCTACCACATCCGCATGGATTGGTCGCCCGTAGCGCACCCACAGACTAATGGCCAAGTAGAACGTGCCAACGGCATGATTTTGCAAGGCTTAAAGCCAAGGATCTTCAACAGGCTCAACCAGTTTGGCCGAAAGTGGATTCAAGAGTTGCCGTCGGTCGTTTGGAGCCTCAGGAACACCCCGAGCAGAGCCACGGGTCTCACCCCGTTCTTCCTGGTTTACGGCGCAGAGGCCATCCTCCCCACGGATCTGGACTACAAGTCTCCGAGGGTAAAAGCCTACCATGAGGGGCAGAACCAGCAAGATCGCGAAGACGTGCTGGATTGCATCGACGAGGCCCGTGACGTGGCAGTCCTGCACTTCGAAAAGTACCAACAATCCCTACGACGTTACCAAGCGAACAAGGTCCAGCCTCGAGACCTCAACAAGGGAGATTTGGTACTTCGACTTCGACAGAAGAACGAGGGACGCCACAAGCTCACGCCACCGTGGGAAGGGCTATACATCGTCGCCGAGGTCCTCAAGCCCGGCACGTACAAGCTCGCGAATGAGAGGGACGAAGTCTTCGCCAACGCTTCGAACATCCAACAACTACGTCGCTTTTACCCTTAAGTTCTAAGTCATTTTGTTCATATCCAGCACCCAAGTCGGTTGTATATACGTTAAGGTTGTGAATAAAGACAAGGGAGACTCGGCTTTCCTCTGAAAACCAAGTCCCCCTCGGGGGCTACTATGGGGGGCACCCCCCTAAACGGTCCCATTTTTTCGCAAAAACCTTTTTTGTCTGAAAATGCCAAGCATCTTGCGCCTCGAAAGCTTAGGCAGACAAAAGCAGGGTGCAAGTAGCTAAAAGGTAAAGCCGGACGAGCCATGGATGGCCTACGCCTCCAGCAGGATACGGCTTCCCTCTCACCACTTCACCTTCAAGTTACTCACGAAAATGATCGATCCCAGCTGAAATCTGCCTAGGTAACGGGAAAGACGCAACGGCATACATAAAACGAGCCACACTTAAGTTACAAACTTCAAAAGCTGGTTTGTTTATTTACATGAGCCACCCGACTCAAATCTTGGCCACGACCTAAGGACTTCTACGCCCAGCTACTTTCAGGGCTCGAGGGGACCCGCAGGAGCAGCGTTCGGGAAGAGATCCTCCTCGAACACGTCAGCGAGATCGGCGACGGCATCGGCGGCGGCAGTATCGGCCTGATCCAGGGCGTCCTGCACTCCATCATCATCAAGGCCATCCGTGACGACGTACCCTGTGCCCAGCGCTACGAAGTCGACGATGTAGTGCATTGACACCACGCCGAGGGTCTTCTGAACGCCGAGACGGAGAGTGCCCTTCACGCGCTCGACGACGCGGCCACTCAGAGCCCGAAGGTGACTCGCCAGCGAGCTCCCTGACAAGCCGGTACCCTCGTCGATGCTCTGGCACGCTTCAAGGGCCGCCTGCTCCAGGGTCGCGAATTCCTGTTGCGACGAGTTGTAGGCTGCTTGGAGAGCTTCTGCCTGTGCCGCAGACTCTCCCAGAGCTTTCCGCAGTCCTAGGAGGAGAAAGGGTGAGTCGAGAGTGAATCTCGACGAGCCTGAATGATAAATAAGGGCTCGGGGGCTGCAACTTACCCTCGACCTCCTCCTTCTCCATCTCGAGCTCTGCACGCGCGGATCCAGCCTCTTGCCGCAGCTGCAGAATCGAGGCGTCCTTCTCTCCGCCGGTGGACCTCAGGGCTTCGACAGTAACACTCTCCTGAACCAGGGCCCTGGTGAGCCGCTCGGCTTCCGCCTCCCGAAGTTGGAGTGCGGTCCTAGCCTCCTCAAGGGTGGTACGCTCCTACTGGAGCTGGGACTGCACCTCCTCCCGCGCTGAGCGCTCGCGCTGAAAGGCGGACCGGGCATCCTCGAGTGTCGTGCGCTCTTGCTGGAGTTGGGTCTGCGCCTCCACGCGCGCGGCGCGTTCCCGCTGGAGCTGGCCCTCCACCACGGTGAGCGCCTCGGTCTTCTCCCGCAGAGCAGCGCCCAGCTTCTCGACCTCCTGGGTCTTCTGCTTGGCCTGGTCTGCCAGAACCTCGCTCCCTCGAGGGTGGCGCAATCCTGCTGGAGTTGGGCCTACGCCTCGGTGAGGGCCGTCTCCTTCTGCGCCAGCGCGGCCTGGACCTCGGCGTGCGCCGCACGCACCTTCCGCAGCTCCTCGTTCACCACCGTCAGCGCCTCCTCTTTCCTCTGGAGCGCGACCTTCAACCCCTCTGCCTCCCTGGCCCTCTACACCGCCGCAGCCCGCTGGGAGTCACGCTCCTCCTCCGCGCGGAGGAGGTTGTACTCAAGTCAGCCGTTGTCCGTCCGTAGGGCCTCCACCATCGCATCCAGGGCGTCGTACTGCGTCCGGTACCAGTCGAGGTCGGAGCTCAGCTCAGCAATGTGGGCGAGCCTCTCACCCGCCTGCTCCTGCAGGTCCTGCGGATGAGGAAGGGGAGAAAGAAGAAAGGAAGTCAAACGAAAGGCACGTGAACGAGGAAAGCGAACCAAGTAGACCTTGGGCAAACACATTTACTCGAAAGACTTGTTGTGACCTGCCCCCGTGAAGCTGGAGAGCGTCGGCGAGGGCATTTTGAAGGGAGGCGCCGATGCCGTCGAACTCCCGCCACAGCTCCCTCTCCGATCTCACCTCTTCCACCAGGCTTGGTGGAACTCCAGGAAGCCGGAGCCTCTGCTCCCACTGCGGCGCGCTGGCGCTGGACGTCGGGGCCATGACGCCGGACATCGACGCCCCAGCACTGGTCGCCGGCGCCTGCGACATCACGCAGCCATCAGACAGTAGCACCAGCACCTCAGGCGCGGGCCCAGGGGCTGGCGCGACCACCGCCACCGCCCAACCCCCACTGGGGGCCGAACCGCCATCAGTAGGAGCCCCGGCCGTTCTGCGGCTCTCTGCTCCCCGACCTGCGGCACGGGCCTGCTCTCACCCCCGCCGGGTATCGCGGGTCACCGTCGCCCGCGAGGCATCCGCCGCTGCCTCCTCCCGCCGTTGCGGCCTCGTGGCCGCGGCCGCGACACGCGACGCCTCGCCCGCCGCTGCCGTACCCGCCGTCGCCCGTGAGGTCCTCGCCGAGCAGGGCCTCATCGTGCGCGGCGCGTCTTGCGCCCCCACCTTGTGCGCCTTGACAGGCGCAGGCCAGGGACAGTGGGTGCCATCCTAACAACAGAAGAGAGGAAGAATGGGCAATCCAACACATGATATCAAGAACACGGAGAGCAAAATGTGACTCACCTTATGCCGGAGAGGCCCCGCTTTCGCTTCCTCGAGGACTCTGGGGGCGCCGCCCCAGACCCGGCCGGCACCTCCGACGGTATTCCCTCATCGAGGGGCACCGTATCCGCCCCTCGAACGGGCTCCTTGAGGACCTCTTCGTTCCTCGGTGATGGGGGCGGCGCGGCCTCCCACCTGTCGGAGATGGTCCGCTCCCCCTCGCTCTCCTCCTCGTCTGAAGACGTGTCCACCGGCTCCGGCAGGGGGGGAGAGACCCCGCTGCTCTCGCACCAGGTACTCCTCATTGTACCTGTTGAGGCGCTCCAGCCTCCGGATCTTCTTCTCCCTTTACTGCCTGGCACGGTTGGCAGCGTGTGACCTGGGCGTCGGCGGATCTGAGGTGGGGATGTTGACGTGCACCCCTGTCACCGGCAACCACAGTTAGATTGAACACCGGAATAAAACAGGCAAAAACAAGGAATCGAATCTCACCAGGTCGGCATCCGGGAGCATCGCGAACGACCACAAGTCGTCGTCGCTGTGCGGAACCACCTTGAGGTTCACCGCGCGCCTCGCCCTCGTGGCCGCGTACGCCTGAGGGAGCGGCTCCTCCAGCAACCGCGAGCACGCCAGGGCCGCGGGGTCGGCATCGCTCCTCATCTCGAAGATGAGAAGTTCCCTCTCCATGAGAGGGATCACCCGCCGGAGGTGAAAGTTGGCGATGACGACCGCCACAGTCAGCCCGGCATTCACCAGCTGGCGCAGGGTGTTGGTAAGAGGCTCGAGCCTCGCCTGCCTCAACGCGGGCGATACCCTATGCGCCCAAGACACCGGTCTCTCCTTCACCACCTTCCCGGTGTACGGCGGGAGCCCGGCGCCGTCGTTGCGCAGATAAAACCAACCCATCTCCCAGTTGGCGTTGTTCGTCGTCATCGTGCAGAGTAGGTACAACTCCTTCCGGGAGTCGCACGCTGCAAATGTAAGGTCGCCGGCGCGTACGGCCCGGCGCGTCCTCCTATCCCCAGCGGCAAGCGTGTGGAGCTCTCCTCGGAAAAGGTGGATCCACAGGTCCCAGTGCGTCGGGATCCCTAGGAACCCCTCACAAATGGCGACGAAGGAAGCCGCCTGCGAAATGGCGTTAGGGGCGAAGTTGTGAAGCTCCACCCTGTAGGGGTGGCACAACCCCCGCATGAACTTGCTCGCGGGGGTGTTGATTCCTCGCTCGTGCAGCCGCACGAAACTCACGACGTAGCCCAGCGGCGGGGACGGCTCCCGGTGCGACGCTGACGGGATGATCCACGCCGGGTTCTCTTCGTCACCAGCCGGCGCCAATTGACCGCCGGCGACTAGCCCCTCCATGGATTGTAGGTCCACCGACGACCGGGGCCATGGATGAGCGTCCAGCACCCGGACCGCAGACATGACGGGAGCGGCGGAGCGGGAGCGAATGCGGAGCGGCGGAGCGCGAGCGAATCCGAAGCGGCGGGATGCGCGGCGATGGGGAAGGCAAAGAGCAAGAAGCGGATGCGAATGGCGAAGGTGAGAAGCTCCCACTGTGTTCCCCTGCTTTTATAGAGTAGGAAGGGGCGGAGCCCCCGGAACGCCGCAGGCGGCGGCAGTTAATGCGGTGGGCACCGCTCGTCGCTGACGGCAGGGTCCCACCGCGCCGGAACTGCTGCGCGCACGCACGTGCGCTATGATTACCGCACGGTAACCCAAGGGACGCCGCATCCCGTCTTATCGCCGTCGCGCGTCGCCCGCGTTGCGTCACCTTGAAAGGCGCACCCACCCCGCCTACCCCGTGCCACGTCAGCCACGGCCGGGTGGCCGCGGCGGCCAACCGTCCTACGGACGAATTTCAAGCGCCGGGGATTCCTTCTCGTATAAGGGAAGCCCCAGGTAACCCCGAACCGGACTTGAGGCCTGATCCCTCGAAGGGATGTGGCTGGCGCCCCAATCCGAAACAGGTTGAGGCCACAGGGCCACGACCTGTGAGCATACCCTCGAAGACGAACTCGAGGAAGCCCAGGGGTCACGCCCCTAGGGCTCTACTGATCAGCGGCTCGAGGCCCGGCCCGCTGAGGGTGCGACGGGTGCCGCAGATGCCCCTCGACTCGGGGATGTACTGATCAGCGGCTCGAGGCCCGGCCCGCTGAGGGTGCGACGGGCGCCGCAGATGCCCCTAGACTCGGGGATGTACTGATCAGTGGTTCGAAGCTCGGCTCGATGACGGATTGGCGAGCACCACAGGTCCGCCAAGACGGGAGCGCCCGACGCCCCCGCAGATGCCCTACTGATCCGAGGTACGGGGCCTGACCCTCGACGGGTTCGAACAGGCGCCTCAGATCGACAGAGTCAGGAACGATGGGTGCGCGCGCAATCGAGCCTGACCCCGAACGCGAAGTTCGGGGGCGCCCCACATATCGTGTTCAAGGCCGAGACAGAGGCAGCCAATCGAGGGATCCCAACGAGGGAGTGCTTCCGCGCCCTCGGCCCCTAGCGAACGGGGCCGAGCCCTGCTTGGCAAACCTCTGCAAGCGCTCACATGGACGTGTCTCCGGACCACGAGCCGACCCCTATCGAACGGGGCACGGACGCCCACTTGAACTATCCGTTAACAGCTCACCGAGGCAACCGTTGCTCGCCGCCCGCTCGAGGGTAGCACGGTTTGCCTCACCCCTCTACCCTGCGGAAGGGCAACGAGGGTCGTAATAAAGCCGAGAGTCTTCATCCGATCGTCCCTGATTGGGCCAGGGCTCGGGGGCTCCTCGCACCACGACCACCCCAACGATCGCCGCATCAACCTACCTAGGGTTGCACCCCCGAAACGGCCGGCCTACCCGAAACGTCTTGGGTCAACATGATGCCTCCCCACCTGCGTGGATTGTCGATGCCGGCTGAAATACCGCCGAAGCCGGCTGAAACAAACGCAAGGCGAGCCACGTCACCCTACGTATTCAACCCCTGCACGAGTGCACGCACTCGTACAGGGCTTCGGGGGCTTACACCCATGGGTGCGCTAGCGCGCCCTCACAGGAAAACATGCACGATCAAAGGGAACGAGACTCGCACATGGCACCCGAGAGCGGCATCCTTTGCCGGAACGGTCCCCTTCCCAGTAAAGGCTCGGGGCCTACTGTCGGAGACGGTCATTAGGGGTCCCCTAACTAAGGGGATAACCACCCTCGTTAAACGCAAACCACTCGAGGACTGTTTCTCGAGCCCTGGCTACGGGACACCAAGGGCCCACGGCCTGCCATGGCCCAGCAGCAGCCTGCACCGAGAAGGCCCGCTTGACCGCCTCGCTCGAGGGCTCCGGCTCCTCAAGCAGATTTCCGTCTCGCTCGAGGGCTCCGGTCCCTCGAGCGAATTTCCTCCTCGCTTGAGGGCCTGGTCCCTCGAGTAGGTTTCCGCCTCGCTCGGGGGCTCCGGTCCCTCGAGCAGGTTTCCGCCTCGCTCGAGGGGTTCGGCCCCCCTCGAGCGGGCAGCCGCCTCCATTCCGCCCGACAGCGGCATTTAATGCCCAGCCCCGCGGCAGGATGCCGAAGTCAAAGGTGAATCTTCCCCCACGCCGCGCATATGACATGGTCAGAGCGCCTGACACCACCACAGTGCAGCCTAACCCGCCACTGTGTAGCCATCCCCGGCACTGTGCGGGCGCCGTGCGGCCCTGTGCAGACAAGCAGGGGTCATTCCCTGGCACTGTACCACCTGCTCCCGTCCTCCCTTGCAGCAAGACCGTCGAACGGGCATGGGGGCACCCTCGAAGGGTGTACGGGCGGTGAGCAGGCGTACGCCCCGACTGGCTCCACCGTACGGGCGGCGTGTGCCACGTCCCCTCCACCAACTCCGGCGCCGCATGGCCATCCCGGGCACTGTGCGGCCATCCCCGGCGATGTGCCACCACTCCTGCCACTGTGCGACGGGGCACGCAGCGCTGTGCGGACAAGCCGGTGATGCGCCGCAGTCTCGCACCACCAACTCTGGTCCTTCCCCCGGCGGCAAGGCCCTCGATTCAGCAGGGGCAGCCCCTCGAAGTCAAAAGCAGGACAGGTCACAGTAACCGCCATGCCGCTCGCTGAAGCCGGAGGGCGCCATTCGACTCGCGCCTAGAACCATGACGTGCGGGACAAGACCGCCGGCGCCATACCTGTTAGTACGCAGCCACTGTGCCGGCTGCCATCATTGTAGCTGCCCCCCTTGGCCTATAAAAGGGAGAGGCAGAGCCCTCTGCGCGGGGAGGACGACGCTCATTCACCCGCACACAACACACCACCCCGTTCTAGATATTGGCACTTGCCTCAATCACCTTAGTTGGGACTTGGGGGGATATCCTCCTCTCCCGCTTTGCTTGTAGCCCCCCTCTGCAGGCACCACCGGTGCGAGCTAATACAAGTGCACAAGCACACCTTGCTGGACGTACGGCCGCATGGCCGGAACCAGGATAAACCCCGTGTCACCTTAGCTTAGCACCGCCCATCGAGAAGCAAATCCCAGCGCAAATCACTAGTTGGTGCCGGTGCTAATCCGGACACCGACAGGAACCTTGAAAAAGGAACGATGATCGCACTAAGCTCGACCTCCAACTAATTGTGGTTCTTGTGGCTATGGGCATGACAACCATATTTGACTACACCAGCAGAAATTGAATAAGAATGCTTAAATATACATTCTGAAACATGACAATATTGTTCAATTTACTAACATCAACCATGCTAACTAAGTGAAGCAGAACTGAAAGTTGAACTTTTCACAATTAGCACCTAATATATTTCTTTTCATTTGATGAACCTTACACAATCAAGAGACCACCAGCAGAGCAAGACGGCCATGTCAAGCATCATGCTAATCTCATCGTCTCAGCAGTAGTTAGTTCTAGACGAGGAATTCCAGGGAGATGAGCAGCAAATGCAGATTATTACACCTCTAGTAGGCCTATTTATATCAACTGGTTCTCTGCCAATAAGCAATTCCAAAAGCACAACACCATAACTGTACAGTATACACATCTGATTTGGTAGTTAAATGCCCAGTCAATGCGTACCTACATAGATTTGTAGCATGTGCATCCTATTAGACAGTATAATCAGTTTAACCCGTGAGTGAGATGACATCCGGAAACCACCAGAATCACAACAGAATCACTTGTATATTAGGCATTTTGATCCATGCACGTGCATGTTAGGCATTCAGGCTTATTTTGCAAAAACTCACCACACAGAAGAAATATCCTTTTCATTTGAAATGTAAACAGAACCGCACATTGAAGTACTCCCTCCACCGTACCCCAATTACTTGTAATTTGGGATAACAAAAGGAATTTGGGATGGAGGGAATATATCATATCAGCATTTTGTTCTAGCTCTTCTGAAACCACTCTTAAAACCACAAATAAATGTACTCATTTCAGGACCATCCATACTATAAAGATTATGATTCAGAAGCACTCAACCAAGATGCACAATGCAAATGTGTACCCCATTCAGAAGCATTAGGCATTGCCTACTAAACACAATCGCTTCTGTTCCGAACCATGCAAGCAACTCTTATGGATGGATGTGCAAGGGAGATAGCATTACCTGAACGAATGGTCAATCACTGCATCTTGAAAAGAATGGCGAATGACATTATTCAATGTTTACTACCTCTTGATATCCTACAGGCACAAAACAAATCAGCTTGCAATTTAAGAATATATTATATGTTCACCAATTAAGAAAGCCAAATTTGTTTAGTGCTCAGCTTACCTTTTCTCAACAGTTAACATAGCCAAATTTATTTAGTGCTCAGCTTACCCAGCTCGACTTGCAGCAAATGACTACTATACTGTTGAGCAAGTGCTTGTAAAGCAAATAACATTTTCTAGTTATACACGGCGCATTGTAAGAAATGCCAACAAGTTTCCGTAAGCAGCTGTTGACGTCTGTTAAGTACTACTTTCAGCCATTAATATTCTCACATAAATGGAGGCATAAACATTATTTACTTGCATATTGGTTTGAATAATGTAGTTCTACTTGTCCTTGGAGATTATTTGTATGTAGGTGAAATACCCATTAAAAGAGATGGAAACCCACCTTCTATGGAAGAACCATGCCAACTCAGCTGAGGAGGTGACTGCCACCAAGGAAACAAGTGACAATCCACGTCACTGATCCAAGGGAGGCACTCACCGACGAATCAGAGAGCGCCACATGGACTTCACATGGATCAAGGGGCCCAGCTCGGATACCAAAACAAGCCATGTACCGGGGAAGGATCAAAGGGCCCACTGGTCAGCCACCTGGAGAAAGCACAACTGAGATGGCCGCCCTAGGGGTTCGGCCGACCCTAGGATCGGCGGGTCGGCCGAACCGACCTAGGGTCGGTTCATCTCGGCCTTGCACTTGTCACTTGGTCATTGGTCCATTGCCTCACTCCCGGGTGTTTTGAGGCCATTTGGTGCCCGAGGGAAGCCTCCTCCTTGCCTGTAAATAGAAGGGGAGGGGCTCCCATTTCTCACACACCACTCTCTCATTCTCCTCTCACTTTTAGTCTCTAAGGCTAGGGGGTAGGCTAGAGTAGCTCTTATTCAGGTTCCAAGTCTACTTTGGAGTCTAGGTATGAGTTCTCTTTTATCTTTATTTCATTGTATGACTTTGATCTACTTCAGTTATTCAGCTATTTCATATACAGTTATGGTAGATCATATGCTTGATATGTTCTTGAGTTCATCTCTTGTTCATCATTTAGAGGCTTGTGTTCTTCATGAACACTACCTTTTGATCCACTTGAAGGATGATTTACTCATTCCTTATGTGTTTGTTCATAAGTTAGAGGCTCGTGTTCTTCACGAACACGACCCTTTGATCTTGTTGACTAGACATAAGAGAGTTCGTATCCATTTGTATGTCTACCCTTAGTTGATCTTGTTAGATGGCATGATAGTGTTGCATGAGGTTTGTGTTCAAACTACGGTACTCGGTCTAAGTTGACCAGTCTTTTGGTGGCTCTCACCCTGGGTCACAATAGCCCGGGCAGGGTGAAGTCTAGCAGTAACGCAAGCATGGTGCCTGGGTTGTGGGGCTACGTTAGTTATGAGCATACCCCCTGTAACGATAGAGGTAGGCCGCAGTGGTGACAGCTATTGGACCCTTTAGAACCCTCCGCGCTGGGGTATTGTTGTAGGAGTCTAAAGTATAGTTTCGCAGAGTGCTGGTTGTCGCGGGCTAGCTCCCCGTTTGTACCTGGGTGCTGAACCTTACCCTCTCATGCAATGTTTCATGCCTATCTCCTGTATCTTCTAGCTTTGTATGTTTAGTACATTAGAACCTAGAGCTAACTCGTATGTTCCCCCTATGATGTAGAGTACTAGAGTAGAGGTAGATCTGAGTGTGTGTCACACTACCCTATCATATCTTTTATCTTACCCCTGCCTTTGAGTTGTTGTTTCCTATATCTATCTCTTGATTTACATTCAGTGCAAAAGCATAAGTCTATGATATCCGCCATTACCTTCCACAGATACGATACCCTTGGATTATTCTCCTTCCTTGGGGAAATGCTACAATGGTTTATATGTGCGCTTTCGGATTCATTCATGATCGTTTAGATTTTCCTCTGGCAAGTATTGGTGTTCACGCTAACTCGTCGTCGTTAGTAGTGACGCTAAGAATGCTAAAAAGCATTTCTGTCGCTGTTGCCGGGGAAGGCACAGGATTATCATGACTATACTTTGCATCTGTTTATAAATCATGAGTAGGTTAGGGCAACTCTCAATGCAAGCTAACCTTGATTGTCTTCTTTTATCTTTGGATGATGAAGACAGGTAGTGTATGATTGGTTTCGACTTACCGGATAATTTTACTGAAGATCCCGAGCCACTAGTGAGGAAGGCTCGAATTCATTTTGACTCACGTCGTCGTACTCGTCCGGAAGGCGAACCAGCTTCCTTTGTACCATCCATGTCAAACGCTATGGCCTAGAAGACACTTCATGAGTACTCAGCTCCTTCTGCTAACCAGGTGCTGCAAGGCCCTGAGGTGGCAATGGGGACTGAAAATTTTGAGATCAAGACGGGTCTAATCACAATGGTACAGGCTATCCCATTCTGTGGCAAGCCAAATGAGGATGCCAATGCCCATTTGCAGCAATTCCAAGAGCTATGCAGCACTTTCATCATCTTGGGTGCAAATATGGATGCTGTTCGTCTTTGACTGTTTCCATTTTCTCTCATAGGGAAAGCCAAGCAATGGTTCTACGCAAATCGTGATGCTATTAATACTTGGGATAAGTGTTCAGAGGCATTCCTCAAGAAGTTCTTCCCATTGGGTAAAACCAATGCTCTTCGTGGGAGAATTTCTGGTTTCCAGCAAGCAGCAAGTGAATCCATTCCAGAGGTTTGGGAACGGCTTCAGGAGTATGTTCTGGCCTGTCCTCACCATGGGATGAAGGATTGGCTTATTCTTCAAAGCTTTTATAATGGGTTGACTCCGACAGCCCGAGGCCATATTGATGCTGCTACTCAGGGAGCATTCTTCTCACTTACTGTTGATAACGCTAAATCACTCATTGAGAAGACGGTTTCCAACCAAGGGTGGAGTGATGAAAGACTCCAACCACGTCCGAGGGGTACTCATACTGTCAAGGAAGCAGACATGATTACTGCCAAGTTGGATCTTCTTATGAAGAGATTGGATGATTACACCAACGAGAAGGTTGCCATGGCTACCACTACTCTGCCTATGGATTCTCATATGACTTGTGAGGTCTGTGGCAACACTGGGCACTCAGGAAATTATTGTCCGGAGACTCAGGAGGAAGTGATGTACATGAACGGCAACAACAATGGTTATCGTCCACCTCAACAAGGAAGTCAAATGTGGAATCAACAACACCCTTATTATCAAGGAGGTAACCAAGGTAACTCTTACAATCCTAACCAACCTTCCTTGAGAGATCTCGTTTTTGGGCAAGCTCAGATTAATGAAGGTGTTAACAAAAAGCTAGCTGCCCTTGATAAAACCTTGGAAAGTCTCAACGTTAAGCTTGATAGTTTTTCTTCTGCTCAGAAGAGTCAGCTAAGTTTTAACAAAATGTTAGAAACTCAGTTAGCTCAGTTAGCTGCTTTGGTTCCGTCTGCTGATAATGGGAGGATCCCGGGGCAACCCGTGTCCTCTTGTGAAAATGTTAGTGTAGTGTTGACTAGGTGGGGTAAGCCACCTAGGAAGACACATGCTCCTAACTATGCAGGAAAGCCCATACAACAAATTCCAGATCCGTGGGAGGAATCAGCAGTTGTGCACAAGAAAGATCTTGGCTATCCGACTATTACATGCACCATTTATTACAAGACGATCAAGCACGCCCTTTGTGACCTTGGTGCAAGTGTTAATCTCATGTCCAAGGCCATGTTCGAGCAACTAGGATATCCAGCTCTCTCTCCAACAGCCCAGACTATCCAACTCGCTGATTCAACGATACAATATCCAGAATGAATTGTTGAGAGTCTATTGGTCATGGTCAAGAACTCTTATGTCTTCGCGAATTTTGTGGTCCTTGATATGGATGATGAGGGAGGAATGCCGCTCATCCTTGGGCGACCATTTCTCAGTGATGTCCGAGCTAGAGTCAATGTGGGGGCCGGAGTAATCCGTTTCCGCATTGGGAAAAGGAACTTGAAGTTCAAGTTTCAAGACAAAGAAGAGCAATGCTATTTGGTGCAAGATAGTGTGGAGCAGCTTGTGGGAAGGACGGAGCCTTCAACCCCAAGGAAGAAATCTCCGTCAAAGAAGCAAAAGAAAATTCATAAGGAATGGCGGAAGGTTGAGAAGGCACCAACCTCTACTTCTGAGGAGTGGGGCGCCGAGTGGAATTAACCGCTGAGAAGAGTCCAACTCGTCAGACTAAAAATGATGAGTCCTTTCTACCAAAAAGGTTAAAGCTGGTATTTATCTCATATTTCCCTTTCCAAAATTTTATTTGATTTCCAAAATTGCATATTTGATTTTTTTTTCCAAACCTTGCATCTGCATGCTTGATTTATCTAGCCCTTTTCCCTTTCAAATAAAATTTCTAAAAATAATTTCTGAGTTTGAAAACTTTAGAAAATCATTTGGGCAATTTCTAGAGCAAACTTTGGCCGGTGCACCGGGGTATATCTTCATATAGCCATTGGTGGCACGCCTGCCAAAGGGGGCCAGCCCCGGGCCCACAGCCTGGCCGGCCGAACCAGGGTTCGGCTGTCGACCGGGCATCCCTGGGCCCACCAACACATTGTGGGCCATACCGGGAGATATGTTCTTGTACACCTGGACTACTCGACTAGTGGGCCACGGTGCTGGTACCGTGGACCACAAGGCAAGACAAGACGGACAAGGACTTGTACTAAGACTAGGATAGCTTTCCATACCCTATATAGGCTACTCCGGGTCCTACTCGAATAGTACCCTTGTACCAATCCGACTTGTAACCCTGCCTCCCGTGGCATATAAGGCGAGGCAGGGACCCCTCTCAAAACATACGCAATCAATACAGAGCCACGCAACATACAGGACGTAGGGTATTACGCACATTGCGGCCCGAACCTGTCTAATTGTGTGCCCCGTGTCTCATCATCGTGTTCTTGATCTCGGCGAGCCCCACCGCACAATCTACTACTTCGGGTACCCCGTCGTAGGCTCGGTGTCTAAAACACTGACAGCTGGCGCACCAGGTAGGCGCTCTCGTCGTTGATCCACTGGCGAACTCGATGGCTCTCGTCATCATCAAGCCGACAGTCGCTTTCCAGCAAGGCGACACTTTCGTTTTCGGTTCCTGGGTTTGCATTGCTGATGGCGCCGGATCGTTCCTGCGTTTCTTAGCGCCAACTCCGGAGTCAAAGCTCAAGTCCTCGACGCTTACGCAAGCTTCGATGGAGGATTTCGGCAAAATTTCGATCTCTGACCCGCTCAGAGAACTCGAGTCGGAGTCTGAGTACAACTCGACTTCGCCTCCTATTCAGCCTGAGTCACTTTCTTCAGCTTCACAGCTTGTGCTCGGTTTGAATAACATTCCAGCACCGCCTCTTTTCGGCCATCGCCATGTCAGTGCCGCTTACCAAGCTGCACTGAAGCGCCTCATGTGCCCTGGTTAGAAGATCGTGCTCGAGTACTCTTCGGATTTGGACGTCAACCTCGACTACTATTCAGATTCATCTGAGTTCGAGTTCGACTATGGTTCGGTTTCCGATGAAGTACAACAACTATCTGGCCCTGCTCAAGGACTGGTGATCACATCGACACCTGAGGGTAGATTCATCTACTGGCCTGAGCATGTGCCTGCTGATCTCACACTGGATGATCAGGAGCGCTTTATCACCTGTCTCGACAACTTGCCCTTCCAGGAAGGTGCTAAGGTTGTTGATTATGATACTGATACTGAGCTCATTCAGAGTATGGGTACTTATTCTTCGCATCGAGAAGTGTTCGTCATTGATGTAACTACTCCGCAAGGGCATCGTGCCAATTATCGCTATCCGGATGATGTATCTGATGATGAACTCTCTGCTAATGCTCCTGCTAATGAAACCGTGGAGGCCAAGACTGCACGTCGCCAATGCAATGCTGATCGTGCAACCCTTCGTCGGGAACTCACGGAAGCTCTACCTACCCGTAATCTTCAAGAGGCTCTGGAGGCGGTTGCTACTCGTGAATATCGCACTCCAGAGGAAGCTATCAACGCGATCAATCTACTTGGTCGCTCTATGCCTCGTGACAGGGCGGCTGCTGATGTCGCAAAATTGGCTGAGCTAGCTTACACTATGCTACGCTAGAATACCAGTGCTCCTAGTCACCATGGCAGCAGTGGCGGTGCTCATCGTACCACCCCCACTCCTCAACACACACGTCTGGAGGCTAGCAACAAGGGCAGAGGCGATGATGGTAGTGTCAACAGCAAGTCGGGAGACTCTTGCTACGACGCTCGCACAACAATTAACGCCAGACGGGCTGAGCGTGAGAAGCAAAAGGATGTTGATTCTGATTCTTTCCCTGCTTTCTCACCTCGACTTCAAGCTCTATTCCTTCCGGAGAAATTCAAGCCTTGCGGCATCTCTAAGTACGATGGGAAGCAAGATCCAAGGCAGTGGTTACGCTGTTATGCTCTGTCCATCTCCAATGCCGGGGGCAATGATGATACCAAGTGTATCTATTTCCCTATTGTCTTGGAGCAAGAACCCCTCACATGGTTTGAATCTCTCAAACGTGGTTCCATTGACAACTGGGGACAACTCAAGCATCGCTTCACCAGCAACTTTGCGGGTTCTCTGGGCCGTCATGGTACCCGGATGGACCTTGCCCTAATCAAGCAAAAACAAGGCGAGACTCTTCATGAGTACATGCGTCGCTTCTTTAAGAAAAGGGCTACTGTTGTTGATGTCACCGAGAAAGAAGTCATTGATACCTTCCAGGATGGTTTCTATGACGATAGGCTTTTCCAAGACTTCGGTCGCGCTCGCCCAGCCAACATCACCAAGCTCAAGGAGATGATCACTCATTGGGTGGACGAGGAAGACAAGGCTCGGAATCAGTTCAAGCATCTTCGCAATAACCAGAACAACAACAACAATAACAATGCTGGAGGAAGCAGCAGTGGCAAGCAACAGTAGGGCAACCGCCAGGGTAATAATTACTCGAGTAATCCTAATCGCAAGCGCAAGCCCGACAACACTGTTGTTGTCATGGAATCTAACACTAAGCCTGAAGATGATCCTCACTGGGCAACATTGACCAAGCAGAAATGCCCGTGGCACCCAGAGGGTGATCATACTACAGAGCAATGTTATCAACTTCGTCGTGCGATGAAGAATACACCTGAGCCAACACATCCAAACGTAAGGTTTCGTAAACACAAGGGGAAGAAGGCTAATACTGACAAAGACACTGGGTTTCAACACCCGTCCAACACTGTCAATGTCATATTTGGTGGGATTCCAACCAAGCGCATGCAGAAGCTAGCACTCAGGGAGATCATGTCCATCCAATCAGCAGCTCCCACTTTTCTCAAGTGGTCTGAAACCCCCATCACTTTCTCAAGGGCGGATCAACGGACTAGTTTCTCTAAGCCAGGACGATATCCTCTCGTTCTGGATCCAGTGGTGGTAGGCTCCAGACTCACTAAGGTTCTTATTGATGGTGGCAGCGGTCTCAATGTCCTGTTTGCCAAGACCTTGAAGAAGATGGGCCTAGATATCACCAATATGCTTACCAAGACCAACTCGCCGTTCTACGGTATCATCCCGGGCAACACAGCTATTCCTTTGGGTTCAGTTGTACTACCCGTAACATTTGGGACCAAGGATCACTACCGCACCGAGTACATCAAGTTTGAGGTGGCTGACTTCGAGACTTCTTACCATGCTATTCTCGACAGGCCTGGTCTCGCTAAGTTCATGGCTATCCCGCACTATGTGTACTTGGTTCTCAAGATGCCGAGCCCCAAAGGAGTTCTTTCATTGCAAGGGGATTTGAAGCGTTCCTACGACTGCGATACAGAAGCCGTAGAACTTGCCTCGACTACTCAAGTATCCCATGCAATGATGGAAGTCTTCACTACTGCTAAGAAGCTTGCTCCGAGCGAGCTGGAGGTTCCTGAGAAGACTGACAATAACAACAAGCCTGCACCATCTGGTGACGTCCTGCTCAAAGCCATTGACCTCGGTACTGGTGACAGCAGCAAGACGACCCTGATCAGTGCACATCTTGATCCTAAATAGGAAGACGCGCTCGTCAACTTCCTTCGGGCTAACCGTGATATCTTTGCGTGGAAACCATCTGACATGCCAGGTGTGCCCAGGAGGTTGATCGAGCACTCACTCAACGTCGATCCTAACGCTACCCCCAAGAGACAACACCTTCGTCGCTTTGCTGATGACCGCAGGGCTGCTATCAAGAAAGAGCTCGCTAAACTACTCGCGGCTGGCTTCATTCGGGAAGTTTTTCATCCGCAGTGGCTTGCTAACCCTGTGCTCGTCAGAAAGAAGAACTCTAACGATTGGAGGATGTGCGTCGACTACACTGATCTCAACAAGCATTGCCCTAAGGATCCTTTTGGGTTGCCGCGGATTGATCAAGTCATTGACTCCACGACGGGCTGTGCTCTACTTTGTTTCCTGGATTGCTACTCTGGATATCATCAAATCGCAGTCAAGGAATCTGATCAAGAGAAGACCGCATTCATCACCCCGTTGGGGTGCTTATTGTTACACAACAATGTCCTTCGGGTTGAAAAATGCTGGTGCTACATATCAAAGGGCTATCCAAGCGTGCTTCAAGAGGCAGCTTCACAAGAACGTGGAAGCATACGTGGATGACGTCGTTGTAAAGACTAGGGATCCAGACATGCTTATCACGGATCTTGAGGAAACTTTCGCTTCGCTACGCGAGTACCAATGGAAGCTCAATCCCAACAAATGCGTCTTTGGCGTATCATCTAGAAAACTACTCGGGTTCATCATCAGCCATCGTGGCGTCGAAGCAAACCCCGAGAAGATAACCGCCATCTCCAATATGCAAGCTCCGACTACTATTAAAGATGCCCAGAAGCTTACTGGTTGTATGGCATCTCTCAATCGCTTCATCTCACGACTTGGAGAAAGGGGTTTACCTTTCTTCAAGCTACTCAAGCGGCAAGAGAAGTTTACGTGGACAACTGAAGCTGATCAAGCTCTTTCTCAGCTCAAGGAGTTCTTATCCAAGCCTCCAGTCCTCACAGCTCCTCTGCCCAATGAAGAGCTCTTGCTCTATATCGCTGCGACTACTAATGTCGTCAGTACTGCTATTGTCGTTGAGCGGCAGGAAGAAGGCCATGGCTACCCTGTTCAGAGGCCTATCTATTTCGTCAGTGAAATACTTTCAGAATCCAAGGCTCGCTATCCTCCAGTACAAAAGCTACTCTATGCGGTTCTGATTACTTCACGAAAGCTCCGCCACTACTTCGACGAGTACAAGATTTCTGTGGTCACTAGCTACCCGCTTGGCAAGATATTGCACAACCAGGATTCCACATGAAGGATTTCTAAATGGGCTGTAGAGCTTGGTGCTCTATCGCTCGAGTTCAAGTCTCGCACTGCTATCAAGTCTCAAGCCTTGGTTGATTTCTTGGCTGAGTGGCGGGAAAATCAAGTCCCAACTCCAATTGAGCATCCAGAACATTGGGTCATGTACTTTGATGGTTCCCTCAAGTTGGAAGGTGCTGGTGCTGGGGTACTTTTGATTTCCCCCAAGGGCGAGCAACTCAAATATGTTTTGCAGATCTTCTAGAAGGTCTCAAACAATGAAGCTGAATATGAAGCTCTACTGCATGGTCTTCGCCTTGCAGTCTCTCTGGGCATTACACGACTACTTATCTATGGTGATTCTTTGGTGGTCATCAATCAAGTCAACGATTCTTGGGATCGTAATGCTGAGAACATGGATGCGTACTGTCAGGAGGTACGCAAACTCGAGAACAAATTCCATGGTCTCGAGTTCCATCATGTGATTCGCGATAACAATGTTGCTGCGGATGTCTTGTCGAAGCTGGGATCTACACGAGCTCAAGTACCAACTGGAATCTTCGTCCATGAACTACACAAACCATCAATTCCGGAGCAATCATCTGCACCCACGACTACTTCAGTTCAGCCTGATCGAGAAGTGCTTATGATTGATGTGGACTGGGGAACTCCCTTCGTCGACTACATTAAACATCAGTTGATTCCAGAGGACAAGTCAGAAGCTGAGCGCATCTTATGCCGCGTCAAGGCTTATGCCCTAGTCGGAGATCAACTCTACAAGCGAGGCGCAAGCTCTGATGTACTCATGAAGTGTGTTTGTCGCGAAGAAGGCAAGGAAATCTTGGAGGAGACACACAAAGGAATTTGTGGCAATCACGCTTCTTCCCGCACCTTGGTGGGAAAAGTGTTCAGACGTGCTTTTTACTGGCCTACAGCTCTTGCTGATGCAGAGGAACTAGTCAAAAAATGCCAAGGATGCCAATTCTTCGCCAAGCAACAACACGTTCCTGCCTACAAGCTTATCACGATTCCACCAACTTGGCCTTTCACTTGCTGGGGGCTGGATATGATTGGTCCTCTCCCAAATGCGCCAGGGGGATTCAACAGAGTTCTAGTGGTTATCGACAAGTTTACCAAGTGGATTGAGGTCAAGCCTGTCACCTGTCCCAAGGCTGATCGTGTCCTCAACTTCTTGGATGAAATCGTACATCGCTATGGGTTCCCTAACCGCATCATCACAGACCTGGGTTCGAATTTCAACAATCACCAGTTCTGGGAGTACTAAGAGAACAGTGGAATTGATGTCCGGTACGTCTCCGTCGCTCATCCACGTGCCAATGGCCAAGTGGAATGCGCCAATGCGATGATACTCGATGCTCTCAAAAAGCGACTGTATGATGCAGTAAATACCAAGGGCGGCAAGTGGATCAAGGAACTACCCAATGCACTCTGGGGGCTATGCACTCAGCCTACTACTCCCACAGGGCAGTCACCTTACTTCCTGGTCTACGGCTCTGAAGCCGTTTTGCCTGCTGATGTCATGTGGCGTTCTCCGACAGTTGATCAGTATGAAGAAGGAGTAGCTGAAGAAACAAGACAGACAGATGTCAACAGTCTCGAGGAAGCTCGTTGCAATGCACTCGTTCAATCCGCTCGATACCTTGAGAAGATTCGCCGTTACCATGACCGCAACGTTAAGGAACGCTCCTTCAACGTTGGTGACTTAGTCCTCCGTCGCATCCAGAATACGGCAGGACTACACAAGCTCAACTCACCATGGGAAGGTCATTTTTCTATTGCAAAGGTTACTGGCCCAGGCTCATATCGTCTTCAAACTCTAGAAGGCGAGGAAGTCAACAAGTCTTGGAACATCGACCAGCTTTGTCGCTTCTACCCGTAGGGGGTCTCAACAACTCCCTCCAGACGGCTTCGGCTGTAAACAACTCGTATTGGGTTTCATCAACCCTTTCCAGGCAGCTTCGGTTGCAACCACTCAACAGACAGCTACGGTTGTCACCACTCGTAGGGGATCAAGATAATCCTCTCCAGACAGTTTCGGCTGTATCTTCTCGTGGCTTTCAGCTGCGAGCACCCGCAAGGGGCTTCATCAACCCTCTCCAGGCAGTCTCATTCTGCAACCTCATAGGGAGTCATGATAACTCTCTCCAAATAATCATGTATCGTGTAGAACAATAAGTGGCACATGCTGTCCATGTCTCTACTTTTCAATAAGAGGCTTCAGCCTAGAGTAACACCCTTCTGGTAGGGTCTCAGTGGAACTCTCATACAAGTTACTGCTACAGCAAGGATGAGTTCATCACACTGTCCCCTACGGTCTTACTCGTTCTTCAGAACATCCTTGCGAGTACTCTCTCACTAGGCTCATAGCCTCAGAGGTACTTAAGACATTGTAGACACTGTACAATGTATTCAGTAATAAAGTTGTAACTCTATACTGACTTGTTACTGTCCTTTACTTGTTCATAACAAAGCCTTCTTTACGCTGCCACAGCTAAGGTGTTCAACTCGTTATGAATAAGTTATTTTTGAGTACTCTCTCACTAGGCTAATAAGCCTCAGAGGTACTTAAGATATTGTAAACTCTGTACAATGTGTTTAGTTCAAGTCGCTACACTACACCGACTTCTTACTATTGTTTGCTTTTTTCATGACAAAACCTTCTTTTATGCTGCCACAGCTAAGGTGTTCAACTCGTCATGATTTAAGCTAACGTTCTTCGGAACATTTATACACTTGAGTACTCCTACTCGTGTATCGTATCTCTTTTTGCAGCCTCACACTCAATACCAACTCGAGTACTTGGCCAACACATAAGCATACAAAGGATCCAGATAATTGATTTACTCAAAGTTTTCAATTATATTACATAAACACTTGTTCGGGATTACACTTGTCTTTCCCTAGTATTTCTACTCTACAGGTACATCTAACGGAGATCAATAAACTTGGAGACTGCTTCCGCGATTGGAGAAGTCTGTTGCATCAACTCGTTGAGCCGATCGTCGGTACAATCTCCAGATCTGCCGTTCATGATGACTGTGAGATCCACCTCGACATAGAAGGACTTGATGAAGCTCAAGACTTGATTCGGGATTGTGCAAGCCAGCCTTTGTACATACTCCAGGATCTTCTTCGGTGAGACAAAGCTTTCTGCTGCTTAAGTTCTTCTCTGAGCCGAGTGACCTCTTCGATATCCACCGCATGTTGTTCAAGCAGCCGAGTCTTGCGTTTCGACTGCTTGACTACTTCCTGCAAGGCCAACAACAACTCAAGAGTCAGAGGCAGGATATCTTTAATTGAAAAGTACTCTTCAAAAGACTACACAACTTACCGCGAGGAGTTTCTCTACGCCGCGGAACATCTCAGCATGCGCGTGCAAGTTATCCTCATCCAGGCACGAGTCGTCGTACGACATCAAGTCTTTGGCCCTGGACTGAGTACTTGTACTTGCTGCAGAGTACTTTGCAGTGCTACGCAGAGGAGCCGGGTCTTCAATGAGTGGCTCATGCGGCACTATGCGGTTCTCTGGGTTGTCCTCCAGCGCCAATTGGGCATCAACACGATGCACGGGGGCTTCTGCAGCTGGGACTTCTTCATGGCATAGCACGGTTTCTGGATCAACCTCCAGGCCCTCATTTACCACGGCTTCAATATCTTCGAGTTGTTCAGCCCTGGGCCTGGAAGTTGCCTCCACTGCGGCCTTGACCACATCGCTCCAGAGGGTACGCAATGCTTGGGCAGCTTCAGCTTCTGTGGGTACTTCTTGGCGATCTGGAAGTGCATCTTCTTGCTGTTCTTAGGGAGTTTGGTCTCCTCCAGCAGTGCTACTTCCAGAGGCGTCCCACTTCACATCAGTGGATTTTCTGCATCAACAAGTTGGTCAGTAAAAACAGACTACATAATATAAATAAGTACTTGGGTACTTACAGAGCAGCTTGAGGCACCGAAACTTTCGGCCCCAGCATGTCAAAGAAAGAAGGCGTCGCCGGCATCTCTGGCACACTATCCACCGGCGGCACATTTCCTGGTACCGCGGTTTCTTGTTGCTCATGCGCCACCATCTCCACGGCTGATGCTGGAACCACCTCGGGTTCTGTTATTCTTGGGGGCTACTCGAGGGTACATTGGCTGCACTCTCGATAACCTGCACAAATCAAAAATCAAGGCACTACAGCAGAGAACAAGTACTCCATACAATATCGACTACTTAAGAGTTCCCCAACACTTACTGTAATGCAGGGGAGGCCTGAGATTTTCTTCACAGCCCGCTTCCCTACTGTGGTCCTTTTCTTCCGCGGTGGCAGTGTCACATCATCTGCAAGAGATGATGCCGGCCTCTTTGACGCTCCTGTGGCAAGGCCACTGGGGATGGACGCCCCGGAGTACCCATAGCGGCTCTTCACTTCAAAATGTTGTTGAAGTGTTTGGCCGTCTTCATCGCTTGAGGAGGCGTCCACCATGACTTCTTCTTCTTCCCCTTGAGCAGATTGACTACTCTCAGGGGCTTGAGACTCCACTACTGTTGGCTCTCCTTCCGGCGCTTGTAGTGGGTCCTGGGGATGAGGAGGGGGAATGGACACAAATTTCAAGACATCCTCCTGTGAAACAAGGCAATTGTTAGCTACACGACTACTTACAATAAGTACTCGGGGGCTAGTTCTCAGAAACTTACCATACGCGGAGGATTGTCAGCACCATATTCACGGACGGCTGCAGGAATTCCGTGAAGATTTTTGAAGATCCTCTGCAGCCTTTCCATCATGAGATCATCACTGATCTCTTCAGCAGATAGCCTGGAGCCATCATCCGCTCCAGTGTACTCGAACCCAAGATGCTCCTGCTGCATCAAAGGTTGTACCCGTCGCTTCATAAAGCTGAAAGCTACTCTCTCAGCAGTCAACCCTTGCGCTTTCTTTTGCGCAATCTTCGCCAGCAGCTCGGGGATCTAGATGCACTCCTGCATCGTTGGTTCATCCTTCCAGAGCCTGTCGTATACTGGCGCGAACATGCTTGGCTTCGGTAGCTGAGGCGAGGCGTTCTCGATGTAGAACCATTTGTTCTTCCAGTCTTGATTGGAGTCAATCAAGTCGTACTTGAAATACAACTCCTGCGCCTTCTGGCGCATCTGCACTCCGGCTCCACCGACAACAACTGGGAAGTTGGCGTTGAGTTGCGGCTTCAGGCGGAAGATCTTCCTAAACAAGGCCCAGTGAGGGCGGATTCTGAGGAAGGCTTCGCAGAAGTGCACGTACACTACAATCTGGAAGATGCTGTTGGGGTTGAGGTGTACGTGCTCCAGCTTGAAGAAGTCAAGGAAGCCCCGGAAGAAATCTGATGACGGCAGCGTCAACCCACGCTCGACGAAGTGGCCAAACATCGGGATTTCATCCGGGCTCTTCTCCATCGGCCATGCATCTCCGGTGGCAGAGCTCCAGCCGGCAATCGTCTTCTCGCGCAGCAACCCACCGGCTTCGAGGGCCTTGATATCTTCTTCCCTCATCTTGGACTACTTCCAAGAGACGGCCTGGCTCGGGGGCTTCGTGATGACCACTGTTTTGTACTTCGGCTCCGGCAACTGATTTTTGCCGCGGCCGGATTTCCTCTTTTGACCCTTGGATGACGCTGGTTTCATCCTGTCAGTAACGAGAGTCTTCTTTCACATCGACTCAAGGGCTACGAGGGGGTGGAGGCGCAAACTTTTGGCAATATGGACACTTGAACTCTGCGGCGACTATGGATGCTAAGGTTTTCTGGATCTAAGGGCGAATGGAAGCAATGAGACCCTAAGGTATACCCCTTCGGGTATTTATAAAACCAAAACCCTAAACGGTTCGACCTGGTGACCTTTCGTATTCAACAGATTGGTTTCACACAGGCAAAATTTTGGCTAAGTCGGAGGACTAAAATCCAAGATCTGCTCGGCTCCGTCTCGGGAGCTCGACTACTCGATGGAATTGGATTTCACTCACCTACAGTTCACTGAATTCAGGCCACTTTTCTACAGTCAGATTGGATCCTTCAATTCGAGAAAGTACTCGACTCAAGGCTCGGGGGCTCTGTGCCATGTGTCCTTTAGTTTTTCTCAGGATTTTCACAGGATTATTTGACGAAGACTACTGATTGACCCTCAGCTTGAATTGTCAATTCGAACTAAGGCTCGGGGGCTACATCCATATAGGATGCGATTTTTGCAAATCACATTCCTATATTATTTCTTTGAATTTTCTGAGGATTTTTCGGAGCAAGATCAAAGAATAGATGATTGACCCTCAGCTTGAATCTTGGATTCGAACTAAGGCTCGGGGGCTACATTCCATATGGAATGCGATTTTAGTAATCGCATTTCCATATGGATCTTTGATGCAAAGATTTCAAGAACGAAGCGGGTATTATTGAAGACCTTCAAGGGAAGTACTCGGGGACGCTTGGGAACAACTCGAGAAGACTTCAAGACTACTCGTGGAGTTAGCTGGAGTACCTTCCAGCCTCGTGATAAGTCAAGTACTATTGAAGATTGAAGCTTGTAGAACTTGGGGACGCTTGGGAACTACTCGTGAAGACATTCAAGACTACTTGGAGCATCACACTCGACTACAAAGTACTCGGGGGCTTGTTGACCGGGCATCCCTGGGCCCACCAACACATTGTGGGCCATACCGGGAGATAAGTTCTTGTACACCTGGACTACTCGACTAGTGGGCCACGGTGCTGGTACCGTGGACCACAAGGTAAGACAAGACGGACAAGGACTTGTACTAAGACTAGGATAGCTTTCCATACCCTGTATAGGCTACTCCGGGTCCTACTCGAATAGTACCCTTATACCAATCCGACTTGTAACCCTGCCTCCCGTGGCATATAAGGCGAGGCAGGGACCCCTCTCAAAACATACGCAATCAATACAGAGCCACGCAGCATACAGGACGTAGGGTATTACGCACATTGCGGCCCGAACCTGTCTAATTGTGTGCCCCGTGTCTCACCATCGTGTTCTTGATCTCGGCGAGCCCCACCGCATAATCTACTACTTCGGGTACCCCGTCGTAGGCTCGGTGTCTAAAACACTGACATCGGCCAAACCGTGGCAACGGTCGAGTGGGCCCAGCTTTGGCCAACGGCTCCTAGCCGTTGTGCAACGGCTAGTCTGCGGTGTGCTGCCCCTTTGCTCTATAAATTGGACCCGAGAGGGGGAGTTCTTCACTCATTCAACTCATTTTACTCACACTCCCCTCTCTACTACTTGCTCTCTTGGTTTTCTTGGATTTCTTGCTCAAGTTTGGATCATCAAGTGTTCTCTCTATTGTGTTTCTGAAAGTATTGCTATTAGTGGAGCAAGCTCGGTAAGAATTTCATTCGATTTCACTAATCCATCACCGAGTTGCTCTTGTTGTCCCTTGTTGTTGTGCTAGCATGAATTGGGCAGCGAACACTCTCCGGGGGGTGACATGCTCCCGTTCGCGGGCAAGCGCGAGTTCATCCGTCCCCGCCGAGCCGACGTCGAGCCCATCAACGATGGATTATAAAGAAGAGCAAGAAGAGCAAGCCGAACCTCAAGCAGCGGAGGAGGTCGTCGACGACACCCCCTACCTCAGCTTGCGGGGCGCTCGAGAGGAGCAAGCCTACGCTATCCTGAAGGACCGAATCTTCGCCCACACCCGGGGCTTCGACCCGGCTCTCATGGAGAAAACAGGTATGAACCTCGAGTTCGCTTTCGTTTGGTATGCTCTTGGTTGGGAGGAGTTTGCGCCGGTTATAGAGCTTGGCTCTCGGCCCCTCACCATCCAGTTTCTTTGCTCTCTTGCCGAGGTGGCTGATGGTATTGAGTTTCATCTTTTCGAGACCAATTACCATGTTTCTTGGAAGGAACTTAGTCCTCTCCTTGGTTTTAGTCCTTGTTGTGCTGTTTCTTTGAAGAAGGCTGGTGAGAGGATTGCAGCCATGCAGCAGGCACAACAGCGACACATGGAGGAGCAGAGGGCTTACTATGCGAGTCAGGGTTTCTTCTACCCTCCTCCGCGGTGAGCCTGAAGCTAGCTTGGGGGAGGATCCCCATCCTGAGGTAACTTGTATCTTCCTTTGTTTTCAGAATGCCTTATAAATGAAAACCCAAAAAAATCTGCAAAAATAAAAAGATTAAAAATATGTATTTGCTTTCATCATCATCGTTTGCTTAGTTTGCTTTGATATGCATAGTAAGAATGCTTTGCCTCTATGGTTGAAATGATGAATAGTTGCTCTATTTATTCTTCTCGTATGTCTTGCTTAAAACTTTGTATCCTACCTAAGTTTTGAGTTTGTTGGCTTACATGTTCAAACCTTAGCTTGAAAACTGTGGGTAGCAAAAAGCATGATCCTTGCCTAAGTTGTTGTGAGACATGATATGGAATAATAGAGTGCTATGATCTTGTACCTAGTGATGCTTGATATCCGGAGTTTTCCTTTTTGAAAAATCAAAATATGATGAGTTCCTCAATGATGAGCATTTCCTATCCAAGGCCATATGTAGAACCTAGCTCTTGTTAGCCTCCACATATGCAACTTGTTCTCTCATTGAGCTTTGTCAAATTGTTGTGACCCTTGTTAGAACTCATACTCCCCTGATCAAGATCACGTACACGTTCATGCTTAACTTCTACACTGGAAGTTAGCATTCATCATTTGTTCCATTTGCTTATGCATTCTTTCACAAATAAAATTCTATGCATCTTTGTATCATTCATCCCTCTCTGAATATCTCCAATAGAGACAAAGGACTAGCAAAAAAAGAAAGAAAAAAAGAGAAAAGCATGCTCAAAAGCATAGCAAAAATAAAATAAAGAGAGCCAGCCCAAGTCTCAGAAAAATTCCTAAAGGAGAAAGGTATTGATATGTGCAAGAGAAAGAGTTCCACCATATAGATGGTAATAACTAGTACCTACTTCGGGGCTAGTGTCTACCTTACCATCAATCCTTCATTCCCATATAAACCATGGTGATATCTAGCACCCATTTCCGGGCCTAGTATCCACCTCACCATGCTCATTTCCATCACACACATATGCACATCTTGATCGGGATGTATGTTTATTTCTTCCGGTTTTTGACTTAGCAAAGTATGAGAGACAAGTATGCCACATTTCTTCCCTACCTACAGCTCCACATAAGCCTATTAGGAGTAGGATGTGAAGAAAGGCAACATTGGTGCCTTGGTGAGGAACCATACACTTTGAGCGATCCGAGAGTATCATTTGAGGAACTCTGATTTTCTTTTGAAAAATTTGCAAAACCTCCGGATTGATAGCTGATCAAGGTATGAGTGATTATGCATTTGCTATATAATCATTCTGTCTCTCAACCGCCTAAGGCAGGTGAAGCTATATGCCCCATGTCATCAAGTGAATGGTAAGAACATTGCCAACTTGTTCAACTCTTGGTAGAGTACTTTGCTGTATGTTTGCCATAAGTTAAGAATACAACATTGTAGCAACTCCTGATCAACCAACCTAAGTCCCTAATGTCTTGCTTCGAGACGAGCAAGAGGTTAGCTTGGGGGAGTTTGTTGACGGCTATTAAGTACTACTTTCAGCCATCAATATTCTCACATAAATGGAGGTATAAGCATTATTTACTTGCATTTTTGTTTGAATAATGTAGTTCCACTTGTCCTTGGAGATTATTTGTATGTAGGTGAAATACCCATTAAATAAGATGGAAACCCACCTTCTATGGAAGAACCATGCCAACTCAGCTGAGGAGGTGGCTGCCACCAAGGAAACAAGTGGCAATCCACGTCACTGATCCAAGGGAGGCACTCATCGACGAATCAGAGAGCGTCACATGGACTTCACATGGATCAAGGGGCCCACCTCGGATACCAAAACAAGCCATGCACCGGGGAAGGATCAAAGGGCCCACTGGTCAGCCACCTGGAGAAAGTACAACCGAGATGGCCGCCCTAGGGGTTTGGCCGACCCTAGGATCGACCGAACCGACCTAGGGTCGGTTCATCTCGGTCTTGCACGTGTCACTTGCTCATTGGTCCATTGCCTCACTTCCAGGTGTTTTGAGGCCATTTGGTGCCCGAGGCAAGCCTCCTCCTTACCTATAAATAGAAGAGGAGGGGCTCCTATTTCTCACACACCATTCTCTCATTCTCCTCTCACTTTTAGTCTCCAAGGCTAGGGGGTAGGCTAGAGTAGCTTTTATTCAGGTTCCAAGTCTACTTTGGAGTCTAGGTATGAGTTCTCTTTTATCTTTATTTCATTGTATGACTTTGATCTACTTCAGTTATTCAGCTATTTCATATAAAGTCATGGTAGATCATATGCTTGATATGTTCTTGAGTTCATCTCTTGTTCATCATTTAGAGGCTTGTGTTCTTCATGAACACTACCTTCTGATCCACTTGAAGGATGATTTACTCATTCCTTATGTGTTTGTTCATAAGTCAGAGGCTCGTGTTCTTCGTGAACACGACCCTTTGATCTTGTTGACTAGACATAAAAGAGTTCGTATCCGTTTGTACGTCTAGCCTTAGTTGATCTTGTTAGATGGCATGATAGTGTTGCATGAGGTTTGTGTTCAAGCTACGGTACTCGGTCTAAGTTGACCAGTCTTCTGGTGGCTCTCACCCTGGGTCACAATAGCCCGAGCCGGGTGAAGTCTAGCAGCAACGCAGGCATGGTGCCTGGGTTGTGGGGCTATGTTAGTTATGAGCATACCCCCCGTAACGATATAGGTAGGCCGCAGTGGTGACAACTGTTGAACCCTTTGGAACCCTCCGCGCTGGGGTATTGCTGTAGGAGTCTAAAGTATAGTTTCGCAGAGTGCTGGTCGTCGCGGGCTATCTCCCCGTTTGTACCTGGGTGCTGAACCTTATCCTCTCTTGCAATGTTTCATGCCTATCTCATGTATCTTCTAGCTTTGTATGTTTAGTACATTAGAACCTAGAGCTAACTCGTATGTTCCCCCTATGCTGTAGAGTACTAGAGTAGAGGTAGATCTGAGTGTGTGTCACACTACCCTATCATATCTTTTATCTTACCCCTGTCTTTGAGTTGTTGTTTCCTATATCTACCTCTTGATTTACATTCAGTGCAAAAGCATAAGTCTATGATATCCGCTATTGCCTTTCACGGATACGATACCCTTGGAATATTATCCTTCCTTGGGAAAATGCTACAATGGTTTATCTGTGTGCTTGCGGATTCATTCATGATCGTTTAGATTTACCTCTGGCAAGTCTTGGTGTTCACGCTAACTCGGCGTCGTTAGTAGTGACGCTAAGAAATGCCAACAACAGCATAAAGCTAATACAAATTTAATGTCACACTATCCTGATGTATTTTACATCTATCATCAATTTGCAAATGAGCATCAAGCATTGACATAGCTAGTAGGACTAAAGAAGAATCTTGTGACAAATAGAAGTAACTAAACACTTACCTCAAGCATGAGCTGATGACAAAAACCATTTGGATCTAGCAATCTGATATCTTTTGTCTTATTCTCATCGAAAACACTAAGAAAGATATTAACCAAACCCTCCACCAAAATTTTCAATGTTTTCTCCAACAAAGGTTGAGCACCAGAGTATACCTGAAATGCAAAAGTTAAGAGTTGTGTGGTACAGTTAAACACAACTGTGAGACTGACATACTGAAAAATAAATGGTAAAACTTCAACAGGGCGGGCAGCAGGTCACTCTCACCTTAAGCAGGTTAGGTATTCAGAAAAGGTTCTTTTTTCCTTACATTGTCTCATATTTTCCTTTGTCATGGATATATACCATGATCTGAAAAATGGTTAGTTTTAGAATAATATTCGTTGCATTTCAGAACTGCAGTATATTACATCATCCTAACTTTGTGAAACAAAATACATGAGCTAATCCTGTCATCCATAAAAAACCAGGCCATCTTAGTTATAGTTTGTGGAACACACCACCAAATTGCTTTTTAAGAATCAAAATAATTACTAAGCAAGATAATTATGATGTTTAATTAGAGCCACAGATCATTGCTAGCATGCTCACTGGATCAACATTACAGGAAAGTGATCTAAGCATCAGCCTATTTCAAAAAGAAAGAGAAAAATCATCACCAGTACACCGGATTTTAAACTCAAAACTGAATTTAACAAAGTAGAATTACTTTTTCGCGAACAAGGTAGCTCCATTGTCTACTTTTATCAAGGAGACACAAACAAACATTTTTGTTCCTCTCATGTAATAAATTTAATGCCTAACCCAATATCAAAATGAGTGCATTCCATCAACGATTCTAGTGAATTAATGAAGGGTAAATGTGAATTGATAAAGAAAAAAAATGAAATTCATGTTTTAATACTGCACTTCAAAGATGGACATCGGAGCAAGAAAAGGAAGCAGAAAATCGTAAACAGGTTGCATCTACTCTGTGGATGTTTCATTTTTCTCAGGGTGGAGAGATCTGGCACCTTACCTATTCGGTTGTTCTCCCCGTTAGTCACTTTCAACCACCAGGTCACCAACCTTCCTCACGATCTCCCCATCTCCCATCCCCACTCGCCCTTCTCCAACCATCAGCCCACCAGATTCTGAGGCGACTCGCGAGGCAGCGTGGGGTCAGCGACGCGCAAGGGTCCCGTGCCGCCGCCCACCACAAGGAGGAGATGCGGAGGGTGCTGCCAAGCAGGTCTGGAGTGTGAAAGTGAGGCAGCGAGGGGCTCCGGCGTTCGGGTCTGCGGGTGTAGCGTTGGTCCAAGATTGATGAAAGGGGCGGCGCGGGGCGTGGGGTCGGGAGACAGCATCCACAGGCGATGGCGTGCGTCCACGAACAGAGGCGGGCACAGGTGACGGCGTCCACTGGCAGCGGTGGGAACGGGTGGTGAAGAGCGGCGGACGCATGGCGGAGAGGAGGAAGAGGAGGGTCGGAGGGGAGGCGGCGGCGGAGGGTCAGAGAGAGGGGGCGGCGGGCGGCGGCTTGGAGCAGGAGAGGGCGGCTAGGGTCCGGGCGTGGGAGAGGAGTTGAGGTGGAGTCGCGAGGGGAGGCGCGGTGGGCTCGGTTGGACCGGAAGGGCGTGTAGGGGAGCGAAGCAAAGGCGCGGGGCGGAGCCGTGGTCGTCGTACCGCGGGGAGAGGGAGCGGCATACCCACGCGAGCGGAAGGGCGCCTCGGCTCGGCAGACCCGCGCCGCGAGCGGAGGGAGGGAGGACGGTGTTTTTCGTCTACTCTTCACACTTTGTAGGAGTAGATATATAACGTTATAATATATTTGCAGATTCGATCACCGTATCTGTTAACTTCTGATTTAAATTACGAGTTAATGTTAACTGGTTTTATAGTGAGATTTGCACAGATAGTTAATAAGAACATAAGTACAGAAAAGGAGAATCGTGTGAGACAGGGCAACCACCCTAGCCTAAAAGTGGCAAACATGACACAGCCTTTTCAGCTTGCCCCCCACCCACCCCCCCCCCCCCCAGACGACCTGACGAGCAACATGATCTTTGGACTCTCGCATACTCTTTTTTTTTTGCAGGTTTGCATGTTAAGTGAACTAAGCACATTCCATCATCAGATTATGCTTTTAGGATGGAATACTTTTTTTTCCCAACAGTTTCTTTGCAAATGGCCAAAGGTTTCTAGTATATTTGAATAAGACTACCAACAATAACATAACTGCGGGGAATTAGTTTGCGAGGATTGCATTGTTGTGGGTAATTTGATAAAACTGTTGGGAAAGAGTCAAATTATACTAGAAAAAACTGCCGTCCATTAGAGGAAAAATAGTAAAAAGTATAAAAACTGTTTGGCCACTCATCAAAAACTGTTGGAAATGATTGTACATCTTGTGCTGTCGGTGGCTCGGTGCATGGAACTCAACCTACTATCACTCTATCAGGAACTGACATCAAATTTTCAATCCTGAGAGACGGTTGCACAAGCGATTAGCACGTTTCGCTTTTAACTGACGATGACCAGCGTGGCCCCGGCCCCAGCGCGTGACCTGAGACCCACCAGCATGGCAGCATGCAGATGTAAACCCCAGAACGGCAGAACCCAACGTTCTTATCGTGCCTGCAGTCTCTACTGATAGAACTAGCGGATCGACTAGGAGTAGATCAAGTGGGTTTTGCCTTTCTGTGAACAACATACCTTGACCTCTGCTGGTGCTCGCCTGTGCGGCCATCACTGGTTCGTCGGTGAAGTCTGTGCACGGGCAGCGACGGTCGATGCAGAGGTGGTGGGGTGGACGGCGAGGTGACGCAGTGGAGCTTCCCGCCGCCTCTGCACTCCGGGATCGGACCGGGATCTTCTCTAGGTGGGCGAGTGGGCACGGGAAAGAGTCTTAGCCTCGCAGACCCCATGCTCCCCACCTCGTATCTATAGTGCAGCGCGAACGGGGGCCCACCGACCAGGAGTCGCTTAACGTCCCCGATCAGGACGTGGTCAAGGGTCCGAGCAGGCCGTTGGGCCTGACTCGGAGGAGACCAACCTCACATTCTCCTTCTTGATCTCACCATATACTTTTTAACCTTATACTTTGGCGTAACTATTTTACTTGCTTTGCTTTTGGTCCTCATCTCAGTGCAAATCAGTACGTAGGGCGTGCCTCATCATAACAAGTATCAATTACTGTAAGATTAGACAACCACAATGTACCTTTTTGTAGTGAAACAAACTTTTACTTGGGCTCTTTGTTATCTAGAAATCATAGACCTCCCATAAAACCCATATCGACTTGGGTGGTCGGCCTTTGTTTAGCGGATCCGCAAGCATTTGCTTGGTACTTTAGCTCAAAACTATCATGTGATTCTGAATTTTCTCCTTTGCAACATATAACACTTTGTCAATGTGTTTGGCAGCACACTTGACATGTTGTCATAGGAGAGAAAACTTTTAAATGGTATATTACTGTTGATTACCATTATCAATTCCGGGAAAGATTTCTTCAACCATTAAGCATGTCTTGTAGCCTCATATCATGCTAAACTTTGGGTATACATAACCCATTTTTACACAATATTTTAACTTGGAGTTTTTCCACAATAAAACTCCAAGCGTGAGTGTTAGCTACTACTGTGGGCTTCACTAAACAACTCACCAAAACTTAGTTCTTTTAACTCATACTCTTTTGAGAGTACGAGTTTCTTTATTACTTAGCATGAGGCTTACAACCCTTTGCAAGAGTGCAAAAATATTCTTTTAATTCCATTCCAGTGATCTATTGCTGGATAGGACTTTTGCCAAAACATTCCGGATACTTAAACTATGTCAGGGTAAAATCTTTTGAGCATTGATTCTGCTTCTAACAGCTGAAGCAAATGGAACCACCATTCTTTCGATCGATCTCATATTGGTTCCTGGAATACTGAAATTCGAATACTATTACCCTTGACTGTAAGATAGGCGTAAGTTTGCTCGCATGCATACTGTATCTCGTTTAGAATTCTTTTCTAAGTATGCCCTTTGCGATAATCTAAATTCCCCTTTTCTGTTATCTTAATGAATTTCCATTCCTAGCTAAAAGGAATGAATCTTCAACGAGATTATTCTTTTCAAAAACTGTAGGTTATAACAACCTTCTTCTTCTCTATAGTAGATTGAACTTTACTACTAACAAGTAGTGCATTATCTACATATTGAATGTGGGAAAAGTATTTCCCGTCTTTGAACTTTGCAGATGAGCAATTTGTCATCTTGATCTTTACTTAGAAACCCAAAAACTTTTCTTTATTCTCAGTAAACTTTTGGATACCACTATTCCGTAATCCGATTTGATTCATAAATCAGAAGGTACTATTACATCAGGTGGTATCACAATGTTCTTTTCTTTTGTCAACAGAAACCATCTGGTTATGTCATGCATATACTTTCTTGCATGAATGATGTAATTCTAAATAGTGGTAGCATACCACCAAAATCATTATGATTCTAAAAAATCCTTTCATGAGACTGCAGGAATAAATCTCATTTTAATATGTCATTTCTTTGCATAAAGCCCTTTGCCACAAGACACGCTAGATTGCTTTTTATATTCCCTCTGGAGTCACGTTTAATCTCGTAGACCTATTATAGCCTACTGTATTGGCTCCTTTAGGAATTTGTACTATGTTCCAAAACAAGTTTGAAACTTCTAGGTCTCATGACATTTTCCATGAAGGATGAATGAACACCTCTCATGGCTTCTCCAAATGAGGTGGAATCACCTTCATTTATGCTTCTTTATCTTATCCTTTAACAATAGACAACTATGTATATTTTTTTCTGTCTGGGGTTGTTGTAGCTCCTTATGATTTTTCAAAGAAACAATTGTTACCATAGAGTCCTGAGTAGCAAGAATTTCTTTGACTTTATTTTTCTTTTGAAGAGTTTGCGACGGGTGTTGAATTACATCAACATCTGTCGTCATCTCAACTTCTGTTGATCATACAACACCAAAATATATGTTGAGACAATTGTTGTGCTTGAATCATTGAGGTGAACATACAGTCCCACTTCTCTTCAAGCCTTAGTTCTAGATATTCTTTACTCCCCCAGATTATCTCATCTATCGTTGAGACAAATATCTTTAAACTTTTGATTGGGTTTAGTCTTTACAAGCCTCGTATGATGTTTTAAGCATCATCCTTTTCTTTTAGTTGTTGTGAGGCTCTACTATCTTTCTTTATATTCGAGGTGAAACAAAACTCGAGAATTTTGTTTATTTCTATGATTGGGATATCAATATTATGACCATTATACTCCCTTTTCGGTCATACTTTAATAGATCATTCCTTTAAATGCATACAATGCATCACTTTTGACTTTGAGAGGAATTTGATTTCTAAATCTTAATCTTTCTATCATTTCTCCCCCTCTAAATATGGCGTAAACTTTGAGGCCATAATTTCGAAACTATTTTAACACTTATGAACAAGAAGTCATTTAACCTTTAACTTTATTCACATGATCAAGTCATGCAAAATAATGGGAGTACTATCTCCTTGTTCCTTTTTAAGAGCTCATCAGAGTTCTTCACTGTTATACTTTCAAGAACTCATCAGAGTTCTTCATATTGCTATACTTTTGCAAATCATGCTTGCAATCCTGACTTTTTAATCATATTCAACTTTCCTTTTACCCTTCGACTTTTTGTAAGTCTGTATCCATCATGACACTATAAAAGTGCATAAGTATTCCTGGGATAGCACAAAAACTCCCCAGATTTCTCGTCTTTTATGTGATATTCAAGTCACATATGATTATCACAAAAACTTGGCCTGTCATGCAGGATAGGTGTGGCACAAATGCCAAAAACTTTCCGAATATGTATGGCACAAGTGCCAAAAACTTTAAACTTTAAATGCATTAGTAACAAACCAATGTATTAATTCTAGAATTAAATCTGAAGACTTTTTCCAATACACATGTTTAATTCGACATTGGTCAAATTGAACATGTGTCTGACTTATTTCAACAAAAAACTTTACTATTGAAGGACAAAATACTATTTTATAATGACAAAACTTTATTTTAGTCACGATGACCAAAATATGCGCATATATACTTTATTTTCTGTTAAATCTTCTTGTTGATTCCAATTTAATCAGAAATTTTTGACAAATCATAATGTCACGAAAACTTTAGTGAGAGAAAAAATTAAAACTCTTTTCTCAACACTTGGGACTCTCTTCCAAATCAACCAAGAGGTCAAAATGAAGAAGCTCTTTTCCTTTCTTAACCTCAACTGTGCAGTTGAGTAAACTCAAAACTTTATCTGTAGAGTTGATTGAAGTCAACTCTTATCTATTTCTCTCTACTGAGAATAAATGTATGTCATAATTTAACGTTGGTCAAAATTAAAACATACAACATTCATGCACTTTGAATTCTATATCACCATAGAACTCGTGACTATTATAAAATCATAATGTTGGAATCATTAGACTTTGATCATAAAATGACAACATCATGAATAACTTTAAAACTTTTCATCTTTGAGCATTATCTTTAGATGGAACAACAAACTAATGCTCAACTTTAACATTTCATATGGCAAGATAATGCCAAAATTCAACTTTTCTTTGACTTAGTTACAAAGGCAAATTAATGCTCAAACTTTGACGCTTCAAATGACAAAAATAATACCAATAAGCAACTTTTCTTTAACTTAAAACAGCGGAAGCTTTTCTGAACTTTAAACTTTATTATACCTTTTACCCACAGGGAAAAACTCATTTACAACTTTTAAATTATTTTTCCAACTAAATCTTCTCGTTGGTTCCGATTTAATTGATAGATAAACAACAAATGGCAGCGGAAAAACTTTTCTTTATTATTCTTTTCAGAAGCAACACTTTTACTAAACAATACTTTGCTTCAAGAGCATCTCTTGATCTTTTCCATTCTTTGAAATTCATCACTTTGATGTAAAATCAAAAATTTAAACTTTAAACATAAAGCTCATAGGATTATAGTATTGTTATTATCAACGTTGGTCAGAAAAAAATAATAATACCATAATAAACTTTTTTAAAAATACTTTTGGATAAAATTATAATATTGTCATCATCAACGTTGGTCAGAAAATAACAATATCATAATAAACTTTAAGCGGAGAACTTTATATTCCTGTAAATTAGAGGATAAAACTTTTACTTTGCACCGGAAATCATGAATAAAATTCATGAAAACATACTATTTAAGAAGTATTTCTGTCACTTTTCTAATCTCTAAGCAATTTTCTCGTTGGTTCCAATTGAATAGAGACACAAAATTAGACAAAATACATCCAAATATGCTTCTGAAAATCCTCAAAACAATTAACAAGGTGTACTGTTCAATTCACTGTGTCTTTAGCCCATGTGCGAAAAACCAGCCCGCAGACCTCTTGCGCCACACGTCTGGGCCCTTGGCCCAGCAGCCAACTGGCAGGCCACTAAAGTGGCCCATGCGCCACGCCCGCCTAGGCTGAATCCGGCCCAAGAAGCTCCAGCCTTTGGTGGTCGTCCATCGCTGCGGTCCTCAATCCGACGGTCCTCCGTCCTTCTCGCGCGGACAAAAACCGCATCAACAGCGGCGGTCGCACCCCATAACCCTAACCCTATCCGCCTTTCTCCCCCCGCCCCTCTGCATCGCGCTTCGGCGGCGGCGAGTGATGAGCCGGTGCTGGCGGCTCGCCGGCGACGGTGATGGCGACGCTGATGGTTCGAGCGCGCGACAGTCTCCCTCCTTTCTCTTTTCTACCATTCCCTCTTCCCTAGCCCTGCCACCAACAAGGTCCAGAGATGGCTGCCTATGACAGCCCGGAGGAGTGGTCTCCCGTCCCCGGCGGCTTGCCGGCGACGGTGAGGGGCGGCATCGCCGGCACGAGGCCGCAGCCTCCCCTCCTTTCTTTTCTTTCTACTTCTGTTCTGTACCCTCCCCATCTTCTCCCCACTGGCGAGATCCAGAGAGTGAAGCGCCGCCCCATGGCGGCCGGAGAAGGGTGATGGCCGGCACCGCCACCGCTCCCCTCGCCGGCGCGCGCGTTCACTCGAGGGTGAGCGCGCCGCCGTCGAGCGGATCCGTGGTGGAGCCCTACGGCCCTGTCCCTCACGCCGGCGGTCCGACGAAGGTCCGGCGAGCTAGCGGCTCGCCCTGCCTTTCCGCATGACGTGTACCAAGGTGACGTCGGCAGTGATGGCGGCGAGGTAAGGCCCTGGTAGGTCATTCTCCCTCCCGTCCTTTCGATATAGGGTTAGGGTTTCAGACTCTGTTGGATTCGATTCTTTTCACTGTCTTTTTCCCTTTACCCAAATCTAGATCTACACACTAGCATGGCTCTGATACCATTGATAGAACTAGCGGATCGACTAGGAGTAGATCAAGTGGGTTTTGCCTTTCTGTGAACAACATACCTTGACCTCTGCTGGTGCTCGCCTGTGCAGCCATCACTGGTTCGTCGGTGAAGTCTGCGCACGGGCAGCGACGGTCGATGCAGAGGTGGTGGGATGGACGGTGAGGTGATGCAGTGGAGCTTCCCGCCGCCTCTGCACTCCGGGATCGGGCCGAGATCTTCTCTAGGTGGGCGAGTGGGCACGGGAAAGAGTCTTAGCCTCGCAGACCCCGTGGTCCCCACCTCGTATCTATAGTGCAGCGCGAACGGGGGCCCACCGATCAGGAGTCGATTAACGTCCCCGATCAGGACGTGGTCAAGGGTCCGAGCAGGCCGTTGGGCCTGACTCGAGGAGATCAACCTCACATCTACTACACCGCCAAACTTTTTGGTCCATTTGGCGTGGAAAACATGTAACCTTATTTCTTGGTGGATTTGGTTGGTAGTACAAGACACGAATGCTTAAAGCGTGTGACAGCTGAAAGTTCAGGAGGGTAAAATTCGCAAGTTCAGCAACCTTCTCTGGTACGTGCGGTCTCTCCCTCTCAGTCAACCTGACAAAAAGATCACTTCCTAACAGCGACCTGGCAACTAACGGAACAAAGCTGGCGACGGCTGCTCAAAAAAAAAACAAAGCTGGCGACGGGGATCAGATCATTATCTGCAAGATTCATTGATGTCAGCAGTGTCGTCTCCATATTTCTGATTTCTGAAGATCAAAGTGACGCCAACCAGGAGAAGTGACACAGCTATTCTGCGCTCCCGTCCCGTCTCGGTGCGTGTGCAAAAGAACGGCCGTCTCTTCCATACGATAGCGCGAGCGTCTGACACCACACTTGGATACTGCCATACTGGACACTGGTGGCCTGGTGGGTGGTGGCCAGCCCGTGGGATATGAGCCAAGAACCAGCCGCCGTAGCCGTCGTCCCCATGACGTCCGCGCCGGACGACCAGCGTCGGCCCCACGTCCTCCTCGTCGCCGCCCCGTTCCAGAGCCACGTCAACCCGCTCCTCCGCCTCGGCCGGCGCCTGGCAGCCAAGGGCCTGCTCGTCACCTTCACCACCGCCCTCCGCGCCGGCATCCGCCTCGGCCCCGGGGACGGCGGGGACGCGGATGCCAGCCGCGGGAGGCTCCGTGTCGAGCGTCTGCGCGGGGGCGGGATATGGGCGCCCGACGACCCGCGGTTCCTTGTCGCGGGCGACATGGCGCGCCACGTCGAGGCCGCGGGGCCTGCAGCGCTCGAGGAGCTCGTCCGCGACCAGGCCGAGGCCGGGCGGCCCGTGACGTGCGTCGTGGCCAACGCCTTCGTGCCCTGGGCGCTCCGCGTCGCCGGCGAGCTGGGCCTCCCGCGCGGCATGCTGTGGATCCAGTCCTGCGCGCTCCTGTCCATCTACTACCACCACGTCCACGCGCTCGCGGCGTTCCCCGAGGCGGACGCGCCGGGCTCCGTCACGCTCCCGGGGCTCCCGGAGCTGGACGCCGACGACCTCCGGCCCCTCCTGATCTACGCGTCCGGCCACGAGATTTGGCGCCACATGCTCGTCGAGGACCTCGGCCGCGCCCCGGAGACAGTGCCGTGGGTCTTCGTGAACACCTTCCACGATCTCGAGCACGCGACCATCGATGGGCTTCGCGAGCACTTTCCGGTCATACCGGTCGGTCCGCTCATCGACCCAGACGACGCCGACGGTGAGTCCTCCCCGGCTGCCGACGACAACGACGACGACGGCTGCGCGACCTGGCTCGACGCGCGCCCGCCGCGGTCCGTCGTGTTCGTGGCGTTCGGGAGCCTGGTGAACAATGACTCCGACGAGGTGGCGGAGATAGCCGCTGGGCTTGCCAGCACCGGGCGGCCGTTCCTGTGGGTGGTGCGCGACGACAACCGCGCGCTCCTCTCCTCGGACGCGCTCACGGCCGCCTGCTGCTGCGGCCGGGGCAAGGTGGTGCCGTGGTGCGCGCAGGGGCGCCTGCTCGCGCACCCGGCGGTGGGCTGCTTCGTGACGCACTGCGGGTGGAACTCCACCGCCGAGGCGCTCGCCGCGGGCGTCCCGGTCGTGGCTTCCCCGAGGTGGTCCGACCAGCGGATCAACGCGAGGTTCCTGGTCGACGTGCACCGGGTCGGCGCCCGCGCCCCAACACCGCTGACGAGGGACGCCCTGCGCGAGCGCGTCGAAGAGGTGATGGGCGGGCCGGACGCCGAGGCGATGGCGCGGCGGGCGGCGAGCTGGAGGGAGAAGGCGCGCGCGGCGGTGCGCGACGGCGGCTCGTCGGACCGCGGCGTCCAGGCGTTCGTTGACCAGATAAGGCACGTGGGACCCCGGGCCTGACTTGGTCGCCGCTCGGTCATGCACATCGCCCTGGCGGTTTGGCGCTTTGCGGAGAAGTGACGGCGGGTGGGGACGCGCAGCTCCCGTTGGCCGTTGCGTTTGCTGTTCTGCAGCAGCAGAATAGTCGCGGGTTTTGATGTCCTGTCACAAACAAGATGTTTGGTGAGGTTGACAGTCAAAGAAAAGTCATTTTAATGTGTTCAAGACTTCTACTAGTAGTTATTATGATCCCGTTTATTTGGCTGAAATTTTGGTGAAATAGATGAAATTTTTTGTATTTAGTTACGTTCATAGAGAGAAAAGAATATGTGAAATTTTGGTGAAATGAGTGAAATTTTGGAATCTTGGGGAACTAAACGAGGTCAATGTGTATGTGCTTATAGGTCCTTAGATTGACTCCAGCGGCATCCGGAAACGTCGTTGCATCTGCAAAATGCGGCAGCAGCGGCCACTGTAGCGGCAGCAGCGGCGTCTGCAGCGCTCGCTGCAAAATGCAGCCGCTCGGAGCCTCGCGCAATCCTAGGGACAACACATCCCAACCGCCACGCTGCCCACCCCCACGGTCCCACTGCCCCCCTCTCTCTCCCTGTCCTCGACTCCTCCGTCAGCCCCTGCTCCCCGTGCGCGGCAGAGGAGGAGGCCGCCATCTCAGCAGTCCGCCGCGCCTCCAGGCCGGCAGATCGAGGAGCACGAGCAGGAGGAGGCCGCCATCTCGGCAATCCTCCACGTCTCCGGGCCTCCCGCTGCTGGCCCGCCGCTCCGGACAAGAACCGGTAGCAGGACCAGCTGCCTTCGTCTCTGAACCCGACGGCGGCGAGGCTGCTCCGCGAGGCCATCGTCTCCAAGCCGGACGGCGACAAGCCGACGGCCGCAACGGGCTCCTCCGACATCCTGACCTTCGCATGCTCCGTCGACCGCGTCGATTTGCCCCTTGAGTGTCCGGCCTTATGCTCACCTCCGCGGCGGCGCCATGGCCGCGGCCCCTTTGCGCAGCTCCTCCAGGACGGCGCGGAGGCGGAGGAGGGGCCGGCGCAGAGGCGGAGCAGGAGCGGTGGCGCCATGGCCCCTCCGTCTCCTCCGCAGCCGTCCACCTCGGCGCAAATTGCGGAGCAAGGGGCCTTCTTCCCTCGGTGACTGCAGAGGCCGGCACGCGCGCCCCTCTCTCTTGCTGCCTCTCGTGCCGCGCCGACCAGATCCGGGCACGCTGCAGGTGGTTGGGGTTGCACCATCGGGAGGCCGTGTCGGAGGCAAGGTGCGGCGGCGCCCCTCGAGTCGCGGCGGAGGCGAGGTGCGGTCGTAGGTGAGGCAAGCTGCGTCGGAGGCGAGGTGCGACGGTGGAAAGCTGCGGCGGAGGCGAGCTACCCTTCCCTGTCCTCCCTCCACCCTATGCTCCTCCTTCCCCATCCTCCACCTCCGCCCCTCCTCGAGCTCCCTTTACCCATGCGAGCCAACAGCCTCTGCGAGATGCAGTAGGGGAAGCGCGTGACTGCTGGAGGCGCTCCGCCTGAATCCCCTCTCTCCTTTGCGCAAGTGCCGATTTTTGCAGATGGGCGATGGGAAGCTGCTGGAGACGGTCTTAGAGCAACTCCAGTAAGGGCCTCCATTTGGACCTCTACTCTAAAATTTGGAGGTCTGGTGCAAAAAATCAACTCCAACAGAGTCTCCAAATGGGCCTCCATTTTTTATGTCTCTCCAAATTTCTCCGCCAAGCCTCCGTTTCTGGAGACCCTCCAATTCCCCCTCCAAATGTGGGTTCCATTTTTTTCTTTCTTTTTTCCCTCACTCCCCTGCTTCTATCGTCGCTGTCCCCTGTTTCTTTCGCCGCCTCCTCCTCCTCCGGTGGCGGCCGCCGCTGTGCCTCCCGCCCGCCGTCACGCCTCCCGCCGCCGCCGCCACGCTCGGGCACCGCGAGCACTCGCCACAGCCTCCTCATCCCCGGTAGCCCCAAGCTCCTCAAGACCTACAAGCCTGCACACACGCTCGTCGGCCCCGCCGCGCACCTCCCCTCGTCCAAGCGCCTTAAGGCCGCTCTCGCCACTGCGCCGCCGTGACATCGTCGCCTGCGGGGGTTGTTGTGCTCGCCACAAGGAGCTCGCCGAATCGAGAATCACAGCCGCCGAATCGAGGTTTGCAACTTCGCATCCACGTCGAACCGGACAACCTCCTCCGGGCGATGTCGTCTCCACGTCTCCCGTTCGCAATGGCACGCGCACCGCCGCGCGGCTCGTCCTCCTTCGTCGACGACGAGCGCACGCCCAGCTGAGGCCGCGGCTGCTAGCTTCTTCCTCGCAGCGGCGCTGTCCGGCCCGGCCAAGAAGCCTCGCCGGTGGTGCAAGGCGTGGAGCCTCTGGCACCGGTGGCCACGACCCGTCACGCTGCATTGCACGGTGATGCACCTGCAGCTCAACGCCACCGTCACCGTGCTTGCCCTGCTCTGCTCCACCACCCCGCAGCGCCGTCATACTTGCCTTGCTCCGCCACGCCGCACGCCTTGCTTGGTTCAGCGCGGCGGCGCCGGCCGTCAGGAAGCAGCCGCCGCGCCAGGATCGGAGAGGCAAGCTACCGGGGACGAAGGGCGCTGGGAGGAGGGACGCGGAGGCCGCCGGCCGGTCGAGGAGCTCGCCTGGCGAAGGGCGCTAGGAGGGGAAGCAGGGGAGGGAGGGCCGCACTGCGCAGGCCGCGCGGAGACGGCAGACAGCGGGGCGACGGTGGCCGGGTGGGCAGGGCCGCAGAGGTGCGCGACGGCAGTCGGGTGGGCGGATGCGCAGCGATGGAAGTAGGCGGGGCGGATAGAATGGGTTCGGTGGGGTCCACATCAAAAATAGAGGCCCAAGTTGAGTTTCTTGCTGAAGTTGGGATCAAGTTGAGCCTCTATTTTTTGCAGTTGAGCCTGCAAATGGAGTTTGGAGACCTCAATTTGCAGACCCTTGCTGGAGTTGCTCTTAGCATAGGTAAATTTGATATGCTATTTTCAATAAGTTTCTTCATCACCTAAACAAGACATGAGAACAACGACATGCACGTTATCATCAATCAATTCCCTTTTTCTTTTGTCATATTTTCTTGTGGATTTTGGATATAACACCAGACCAATCTTAGTCAAGGATCATCGGTACGTCAGCCCAACAACAAGGAAGTCGAATCCCCTCAAGGCATCCCTGTTGTCTGCCTTTGTTGCCCATCACTTTTCACGAAAACTTAGGGCTGAATTACACCTATATGTATGATCACTATAATTACTTGTGTTGGTATTTCCTCCGATTTATATGACCTCATTATATATCAGAGAGAAATAGCAAGCATACCATCTAATTTTCTATTCTTACTGCCATTTAAAGTGAAAAGATTACTATTTGGAATTTAAATGTCCAATAATTTATAAATCATAAACTCATAATTTCTCCAATTTAAATGTTTTATAATAATAACTAAAACATAAATATAGAAATTTCTAATCATACAAAGATCCAAATTACCAAGCTTTCGAATTCATGTACACGTATGACTCCCCCTAAATGTACGCGTATGAATCGAATTCATCCATCCATTGCTTCAACATGCAAAGTAGGTGCACACATATGTGGCATATAGAGATAAAGTGTGAAGGTCGACACATATACAAAAAATTGTAGGATGCAACAATGTGAAACCAAAACATATATATTATGTACCAGTGATGCATATGACAATATAAATCACCCAAAAAATGTGAAAGAACAAAACACCGTTCATCCCACATACAAAGCAAACCTCACATAGATAAAAGTTCACATGGTTCACCACCTATCATTTAAATTCTTACAAATAAAGTTCTTAAGCCATATCTACCATAGGAATTTAAACCATCATGTTCACATATAGCATCACATAGTTCATCAGAAGCACACAACCATAGGTTCCTACTTGCCCTATGCATAAATATAGATAGAAATAACATTAAAGAACACTTGAAATTTTGGTTCCCACTTTGGCATGAAACACCAAAACGAGAAGGAAGACATGGAGATGTAGTCCATGTCGTCGTCAAAATGGCTTGTGGAAGCTTGAACTTTGCCCTTTCCTTTCATGTTGCGAGAGAGAACCGAAGCAAGCACTTCATCCTCACCCTCATCATCTCCATAAAAATCCACCTCCATGTTATCCTCCGTACAACCCATGAACTCATTGTACCAAGTAGTGAAAAAAATGGTGTCATAAGTGGGTGGACGAGGTGGACGAAAGGCGACTACTAAGAGGAAGGCTCGATATGTTAGTGAAGATGATCTTGATTCTTCTTCAGATGATGAGTTTGTTGATCCTCTTTGAATCCATCCTATTGAGAAATCTTAAATCAATGATCCTACCATTAGTCATTTTTATCCTATGAACTATTGTCATGATGCAATCAGTGTTTTCCTAGACGGTAAACGGTACTAGTCGGTCGACCATCGTTTAGCGTTTAATCTGTTTAAACGGCTGTTTAAACGAGGCTAAATGGCGTTTAAACGGGATAAACGGTGTTTAAACGGGCTAAACGGCATAGACGGTGGTCACCCGTTTAGAGTTTAGACGTCGTTTAAACGGAGTTTAATCCCGTTTAGGAAAACACTGGATGCAATCAAGCTCCACATCATGATGAGAACCAATTGAAACTTCCAAGGCACTTGGAAGCTCCACCTCATTACTCAAATCTAACCCAAGGACTAATGGAGAATTAGGTAATGAATTCATCACACTAGTCATGCTTGAAAGTCATAATAGAATGACATCCTCCACCTTCCAAGTGTTTCAATACTAAGTTATGAGCAACCAAGTTGAGAAGTGCCTTGGTCTAGTTGTGAGGATTCTTGATGCTCATCCGACCTACCTTGATGCTCAGTCGTGATTCTTTCGAGCTTGACGAGGTTTAATTAGAGAGGCCTTTTTGGCTGTCGAGGTATCGTCCGTGATTTTGCAGTTGAGCCGATACTGAGATGAACCCAGAGAGAGATTTTGATAGAGTTTTTATTAATTTTGAGAAGAATTCTTATAGAGACGTATACGATAATTTGCTAGAAAATGATCAGCCACAACAATACATAACCATGATCATTTGTAACAAATCAAGATCCAGGATCCAAAATCCAAACATTATTAAATGCACATCGATCAAAACATGCCTTTTTTTAAAAAAAAACTATCTAGAACCCTACGAATCGGCAACATTCAATTCGATTGTCTTGGCTTCAAGTCGAGAGGGAAATTGGGTGTTAGGATTAGGGTAAAATGAGTTTGAATTTCTTGAATACAGGCTTCGGGTATCGCGCCACCCCTAGTCGTGAAGGAGAAATGGTGAATGCTGATCAAGATTTGGATGAGGACAATGGGTCGGTTCATCGCGAATAGGGCTGATGGCTGGCCCATTAAGGACCCATATGAAAATTATTTAAGAAAAATACTCCCTCCGTCCCAAAATAGATGCAATTCTAGGACCAGTCACGCAAACCAATATGACGTGTAAAATGACCAAACCACCCCTTGTCTTTTATGAGAAAGATCTAGACATGAGCTTGTCTTTTGTGTAAGAACCTTCTAGAGTACCTTGTCTTTTATAGTTGGTTGGTCAAAGTTACATTCTTTGTGGGACAAAATTCAAATCTCAGAATTGTATTTATTCCGGGACGGAGGGGTAGTTAACTATTGTGTATTTTTTGAAAAAGTGTACTGGAGAATTTTATTTGCAATCCTCATTTATTTTCAAGTTCTTTTTTTAGAAAGGAATATTTTTTAAATTCCTTTCCCTCCACTGATTCTGACCCATTTATACGTGTCCTGCGTGCATTGACGTCTGAGTTCTGACAAGCTCGGGGGCACACAGACCCCCTCCAACCAGCAATTACGGATTGCCACCGCACTGTTGACAAACAAAACTCGAAGCGGCCTCCGGTCCGAGCCCCCTTCCCAAATCCCAGCGTCCGCCGCCGCGCCCTCGTCGCGATCTCCCGCACAAATACCCGATCCGCCATGGCTGGAATAAGGCTGACGCCCGATGAGCCCGAGATGCCCGTTGGCACGCCGCCGCGCCCCCAGCTCCCGCCCTCCGTCGCGCTCGCCGGTGCTGGCGGCGGCAGCAGCGGGGGGTTGGAAATGGCGTCGGACGACGAGCGGTCCGTGGCGGCCGACTCGTGGTCCGTGCGGAGCGAGTACGGGAGCACGCTCGACGACGACCAGCGCTACGCCGACGCCGCCGAGGTGCTCGCCGCTGCCGCGGCCTCCGCTAACTTCCCCTCCGCCGCCTCCGATTACTGGTACTATACCGTTTCTGTCAGAGTTGTCTCATTCGGGCGCGAACTGCACGCTATCGAATTCGAGATATAGATCTAGTGAATTGACGGGGACCCGATAATGCTTGATACTGTAGAATTTGAACTGCTGTCAGGGGTTATGGTCTACTATTGTAGTATTGTGGCAGCTGTCAGAGTAACTCCAAGAACCTCTTTAAAAATCACTAGCTAAAATCCTGATTTAGCTAATGTGTAAAATGAAATAGCTAGCAAAAAGTTGTTGACATCCAACAGCCTCTCTAAACTGAACTCTCTATAGGCTCCACCGCCTGTGGGTCCCTCTTGTCATACTCATGAAAATCAGGATAGCCAGTCACTAGCCACTAGCCAAAGATAGCTAGCGGGGCAACGAATTTAACTAGTTAGGATAGCTAGTTGGGTAGATAGCTAGTCTGTTGGAAGAGTGTTTTTTAGATTTTTTCCAAAATTTAGCTAGCCAAGTCATTTTAGCTAGTCTCTTGGAGTTGCTCTCAGCACCTTTAGCTTTGTGTACTTTCTTTTTTAAAAAATAATTCTAGTTTGCTGATTATGTTTAGGATTTTTTGAATGTGATGGATGCCTTTTGGTTACTTTACTAAAGACCAGATGCATGTCGAATTTTATGTGCAGTTACTTGTTATTCTGTGCTTATCTGTCCTTTTGATTTCGTAAGTGCCAAATGAAACTAACTTTTGGCTCTTTTGCCAGTAACTCAGGCCTCATTCAAATCAGCTAGAGCTAATAGAAATCTAGAGGACCGAAACAACCAGTTTTCTAAAAAAATTAATTTAATTTTTGAAATGGACGAACCCAGAATTTAATTAGGTAAGAGCAACACAATCACATCAAGTTCATGACCACATGTAAACTACCTCTACGACAATCACTGCAGCAGCGCTGGCCAGCCTACAGCACACAACAACACAGGGGCGGCTGATCTCACAAGCATCAAGGAGTACCAAAAGATAACAGAACTACCCTCCCTGTCTTACACAAGTTTCATCTCCCTACTTAGGTGACATTAACAGCAGTGTATTAATCAATCACATTACAAGAAGCCTAGCAGATAGCCTACTCCCTAAATCCTGTAATATGTGTCGCCCGGGAAGTGTGCTCTCCTCACAGGCACGCTTCCCCGGGCGACACTTATTCCGGGACAGAGGGAGCAGTTCAGTTTTCAACTATCCAACCACCCAGCTTATATAAAGCTATAAGCTGGAGCTGGATGCCCGCTATTGCAGTGTATAATTAACCCAGGATCCAAACGGGATCTTAGAACTACCTTTTAAGTGCGACTAATCTATTTTTTCTATCAAATATTTTTGCCTTGAAAGAAGAGTTGTCCATATTGTTAGTGATATTTGGGAATCACATGGACCCATCACCATCTGAAATAAATACTAGAAGATATATGGATTGCAAACCCAATTGTTTCTATCCATGGTTTGTTCCAAGTAACAAATGAAAAAGAAACTAGGCATAAGCATATCTTCCTTCCACCACCAGATTACAAATTTAGCAAAACCATGTTTGTTTCCTTGGAGGGGCGATCCTCTTCTAAGATTGACAACTTGACATCTATGGTAACAACAAGGAGTGTGGTCAAGAGGCAGAGGTCTGCGACTCCACCACACTTAATGGAAGTAGCATATGTCTGGTCTCTTTAATATACACCGAATTCTCCAGAACTTGGAAACCTGTAGTTTAGAATCTCTTGTTAGAGGTCAGATGAACCTCCTCGATCTGCCTGCTGCCACCAGGTACAGATGGCAACCCAGCCTGTTTCCTGTTTATTTGTATCCTTGAATGTTTTTACATATATTTAAATAAATAAACGGATATTACCCTTTTTAATGTCTTCTAAATTGTCCTTGTATGAGGCAGTTCTGATAAGGACGACCAAGATCCTGGTGATGTTGAAGGATCAGTGCTGGGTCTCCAAAGCTATTGGGATGCTTCTTATTCAGAAGATCTTGCGAATTTTCAGGAACATGGGCATGCTGGAGAAATATGGTAACCACATCCACCCTTTTTTATATCAATTATCAAAATCTTCACATTAAATAAAACCAGTGGCACATTTTGTGTTCATTGGCCATGTTGCTTATGCTAATTTCATGCTATTATATTATCTACTATTTCATTTGCTAAAAAAATGTTCGGGTGCCATGTATATGTTCATTAAAATGCAAATCAGTTACTTAGTGGATACTTCGCATTTGTGTACACGGAATTCAGAATTTACATGGCAAAAATATTACATCTTTCACTTACTACAGTTAATCCATTGTTTTTTAAGCTTCCTATTGCAATGTTCCCTAGAATACTGTGAAACTAGAGGATTTTTTATTTTAGGTTGTGAGCAGAACCTCCTGTTTGTAGGTTTGGTGCAGATGTAATGGATACAGTTGCTGTTTGGACAAAAAGTTTGTGTAACATTATCCAAGGTGGGAGTACATCTGGTCATGACAACGTCAAAAGTGAAGTCGATGAAAACTTATTCTCCAACTACCCTGTGCTTGATGTTGGAACTGGGAATGGCCTTCTTTTGCAAGCACTTGCTAAGCAAGGGTACTATTGGATTTCTCTTAATGATGTTTAATTAGCTCACCTAGAATAATGTAGTATTTGTTGATGAATGAAACAGGATCTTGATCTGCTGAAGATTTCTTTAAATAACTTCATAATTCATATGCAATCTTGTTTATAAAGTTCTCTATGCTAAAACTGTAAAAAGTGATGTCAGTCCTTGCATATTTTAAAAAGTACTCTGAAAGAAATACTTAATATTAACTATACCTTAACTACCCAAGAGAGACTTTCACTAGTCACTTTTTAGTTCAGATGTTGGATGTTAGCAAAAATGTTAGACTTTTATTGGAATTCATTGGAAGATTCCTTATTGTAGCCTCCTTCTGAAATGAACTATATGCATGTTTTCATAGAAAGACATCATTTAATCGAAAGGTACCTTCCAGTGTCATTCTTTGGAAACTGTAAATAGTCTGCATGTGCTGAAAAGAAAAGGAGTATCATTCAAGCAACATGCTGCAAAGTGACAGCCATATGCTAGTTTATTCAAGTGATTAATCAGCTTAAATGATCTGCACATAGCTTGAAGTTTTATTGGGTTATTCTGAGTGATGTTTGATTATAAGATAATGTGCAATAACACTCAACTAGGTTTGTTGTTGCCACTTGCATGAGATAATCTTGAAGTGGGTTTGGGGTCATCATCTATGATAGGAATATTACAATTTTGTATTGGAGCTTGTCTTTGAACCAACAATCTGTAATGTACAGCCAGTTTTGCATTGCTGTCCTGCGCTGTATTGTGGGAATCTAGTTTTTGTGCTGGTTGTTTTCGAGTTATGGTTAAGTATTTCTGTATTGTTGTGTCCAAAAAGTTGGTACAGCCTGTTTAAAGAGTCATTGTAGCGCTGTACTCATCATAATTCTTATTCTGAAGGTCATATGATTGTGATCAAATGGCATTGGCTACTTTTCCAGGTTTACAGATTTAACAGGAACTGATTACAGTGAAGGAGCCATTGAACTTTCAAGAAACCTTGCCACTCGTGATGGTTTCACTTCAATAAATTTTTTGGTTAGTATTTGTGTTCAGAATGAAGTCTACCTTTCTTGTCCAATTGCACTTTTTTCTTTGAAATTCCATTCTTTGTTGTTATGGGTATTATTTGAGACTTAGGATTTAGAGGTAAAACAACTTGAATGTAGGACTGACGAGGTGGCATGCCCTACCCATGATCACATCCACGTCACTCAATGCATCTCAAATCATGTTCTATGACTGCTTTGATCATTTTGCAAGAACCATAACATATTTGCACCCCTGCAAGTTGTTGTACCTCTCATGTAATTTACTAGTATTGTCTAATGCCCAATAGCACCAAGGGGCAAGGTTGCATAGCAATCTTTATGAGGCTTATCATGTTGATGGAAATCTATATAGTTGCGGTATTCGAATTGGATTTATCACTTAAGATTGCTAATGTATCTGAAAATAAAGTAAGGTAGATCACCAAGGATTATTTTATTCATTAACTGCAGTATTTAGGATATGGGGTATACTCCTCTCGGAGACCATTATCATAATTTTAAGGAAGTTATGTATGCCTGTACTTGCATATGAAGTGTGAAATGGTTCAGGTCGGTGTGACAGCTTGCCGTTCCCCATCAAAAAATAATTACAAGGAAATGAGTCAACATACTGTAGAAATCAACAATCTAGACTACCCACATGTGCACGTTAACAGAAACATTAATGTGTGATTATATCTGATTTTGCATTTGCTTAATGATCCATTGAATTTTCTCAGCTCCATATACTCCATTAATCTAGAATAGTTATCATTTCGATAATCTCACAGAAATTGACTTGCACTACCAGTTAAATGCAGTTGAGTACTACTAATGCTTCAGATTAAAGCAGCTGTCATTTCAATAATATTAAGTTCGATTCTATTTGAATGATTTTATCTATCATACTTTGAGGTTCACGGATACTTGAATATCAAATGATTTGTTTTTAATGTTTTCATGATGTGGCGCTTTCATATCTGTAATCCCTTGTATTTTTGTTTTCTTGTCAGGTTGATGATATACTAGAGACAAAGTTAGATAGGAAATTCAAAATTATTACAGACAAAGGGACATTGGATGCTATTGGATTGCATCCAGATGGTCCTGCGAAAAGGTACAACCGTGACCTGGATTAAGACTTGTAGTGAATTTAATCTCCCTTAATCCCCTCCAATCCTCTTCAACCCTGCTAAACCGAACAAGCACTTAGTTGTCGATGTTGGTAGTACTAGAACAACTAGACAGATTAGTTCTGATGAGACTATTAAGTGTGCAATTCTTGACAAGTCATCCTGCTATAGCAAAGTGCTGTAGCAATGTAGCCTTTAGGTTGTATGTTCTTCTTTGACTTTCAGTTGGCTTTGTAGTTCGATGATCTACGGCAGAATTACACCTCCATACAATAGATTGACGAGGGTTAGCTTGTTGGACCTTTTGCGTATAATTGAAAATAATTTTATCTGTGAAGCAAACAGTACAGCAATTTACTTCACTGGTTTAACATTTCTCTCCATGTGTACTTTATTCAGAATAATGTATTGGGAATCTGTATCAAACTTGGTTGAGCCTGGTGGCATTGTGGTCAGTACTTTCTCCTACAAACTTTTTGAACTATCCTATGACTCCATCCTCCAGGGTCAAATTTTTTCCTAATGCTTGTACCCGCATTATTTGTAAATTGGCATGAACTTTCTTGTTGTATATCTCTTCAGGTCATAACATCATGCAACCACACAAAGGATGAGCTTCTGCAAGAAGTAGAAGAATTCAGCAGGAAGAAATTTGGAAAGGAGAACTTGGATGAAGGTGCAGCTGTGTCCCAGATATTCCGGTACATAGATCATGTCCGAACATACCCCACCATAATGTTTGGGGGAGTTGAGGGTTCCCAAGTGTGCACCGTGGCCTTTCAACGGATGTGACTGAGAACTGATGCACACATAATACCAGGTTGGCTCTTCTAAAAAAAAACCATAATACCAGGTTGGCTCCAGAAGCAAGTTCTTTACTTCACCTGTGGGACTCTTCCCACTGTATCAAGAAACAGTTCAAATCAGAAGGGCTTCTACGGTTGCCACTTTTACCGCTGGCCCAGCCTAGATGCGTTGTTTCTTTGATCGTCAGGAAAGTAAGAGAATTTTCCGAACCATTTTTGTGCTATTGTAAACGAACTTGAGAGGCACTGCTGTATTGTCAATGTACCGTGAACTTTTTCCCTGAATACAGAGTTGTTTCAATCCATGACTTGTTTTGTTATAAGAGGTTTCGACTTTCCAACAGCAATCTTTCATGCACTTGAAACCTGACCATAACAGAGAGCCGATGGCGAAAATCTATGCCCGCAGTGCAAAATATATCTAGGCAAACAAGCTAGGGGCAATAGAAGGACTCGTGCCTTCGCAGACGTGTTCTTGCAGGACGGCGCTAGCCTGACGTCGAGCGACAGGAAGACAGGTTTTTTGGCCAGGTAGGAGACGCCGTCGGCCAAGCATGAGCACCCGTTCTCCGAGGCTGAGATCTGGGAGGTGATCAAGGATTTACCCTTAGATAAGGCGCCCGGACCGGATGGGTTCACCGGCCGCTTCTACAGGTCATGCTGGTCGATCATCAGGGGTGACGTGCTGCGGGCGTTCAACGCGCTCTCTAATCTGGACGCTCGCAGCTTCCACCACCTGAATGATGCCCTCCTCACTCTCATTCCCAAGAAGCCGAATCTGATCGCTCTCTCGGATTATCGCCCCATCAGCATGATACACAGCTTTGGAAAGCTTTTCTCCAAAGCGGCAGCCAACCGCCTCGCCTCCCACCTCCCTTTTCTCATCTCACTTAACCAAAGTGCTTTTATCAAAGGTCACCTCATTCATGACAACTTCCGGTATGTTCTTAGCACGACAAAAACGCTCGCCAGTCGCAGGCTCCCTAGGATCCTGTTCAAGATTAACCTAACCAAAGCTTTCGATTCGGTCGGGTGGGTCTTTCTCCTTGAGCTCCTCTCTGCGGTCGGCTGCCCACGACGATGGACCGACTGAATCTCTATCATTATGTCGACTGCTAGCACCAAGATCCTTCTTTATGGTGTCCCGGAGCAGCGAATCTGCCATGGTCGCGGCCTGCGCCAAGGAGACTCCCTCTCTCCCATGCTCTTTGTCCTGGTCTTGGAATGCTTCCATGGCTTCTTCTGCCAGGCAGAGTCGCGAGGGCTTGTCCAGGAGCTGGGCAGGAACATCCGATTCCGCGCCTCCCTTTACGCGGACGACGTGGCCGCTTTCTTTTCTCCGGTCAAGCTTGATTTGAGGGTCGTCAAGGCACTTTGTTGCTTTTTGAGAGCGCCTCTGGCCTGGCGGCCAACTTCGAGAAGAGCCAGGTGTACCCCATTAACTACTCGGAGGACCACCTCTCACTGGTGCGCTCCATCCTCTCCTGTACCATCGTCGACTTCCCGTGCACTTACCTGGGCGTACCTCTCTCTATTAGGCCGCTGCCCAAGACCGCCTTGCAGCCTCTGGTCGACAAGGTCGCTAGGCGTCTACCTCCTTGGCAGGGTAGACTTCTGAGCCATAGTGGTCGCCTAGTTCTAGCCAAGTCTACCCTCTCGGCCATCTCGGTACATATTTCGATGGCAATAGTCGTTGCACCATGGGCCCTGCGTGCGGTCGAGACTCTCATTCGGGGCTTCCTTTGGTGCGGCACGGAGGTGGCTAGCGGTGGTCGCTGTCTGGTCGTTTGGGTGAACGTCACCTGCCCCACGCGTTGTGGTGGCCTTGGCTTTCCTGACCTCCGCGCCTTTGGGACGGCCTTTCGCCTGCGCTGGCTATGGCTTGCACGGACTGACCCCGACTAGACTTAGGTGGCTTTTTGCTTCCCGGTCGACCAGGCTAAGCAGGCCTTCTTCGACGCCTCTGTCTCAGTTGAGGTGGGAGATAGGGCCCGCACGTGGGAGCACAACTGGATCTCCGGTTGCTCCATCAAGTCTCTAGCGCCTAATCTTTGGGCAGCTGTCTCGCCGCGCATCCGGCGCTCTCGCATGGTAAAGGAGGGGCTACAGCAAGGCGCGGCGGGGCTTCGCTGGGTTGCTGACATCACCCACGCTAGGACGGTGCAGGTTGTCATGCAATATCTTACTGTCTGGGACCTCCTGCAACCGGTCAGGCTCACGTCGGGGCCTGACAGATTTTTGTGGAAGTGATCGCCCAGTGGACTCTAGTCTGCGGCTTCGGCCTACTCCGCTCTTTTTCTGGGTCGCGTCGACATCCTCGGAGCTAGGCAGATTTGGAAAGTCCATATGCCAGGGAAGTGCAAGTTCTTCGCTTGGCTTGTCTTGCACGGTCGCTGCTGGACTTCTGACCGCCTACACCGGCACGGTCTGAGGGACTCTGACTCCTGTGTCCTCTGCGCACAAGACTCCGAGACGCTTGATCACCTCATCGTGGACTGTGTCTTTAATCGCGAGGTTTGGTTCAGGTCACTCAGGCACTTTCTTCTCCAGGACCTTGCCCCGGACCGTCCCACGAGCTTCGCGGTTTGGTGGTGCTCCACTAGGAAGCAGGTCGTCAAGGTTCGAAGGAAATGCTTCGATACCTTTGTCTGGCTGGTCGCTTGGTCGCTTTGGAAGGAGCGCAACAGGCGCGTCCATGATAAGAAAGCTCTCATGCCGATGCTGCTGGTGCCGGCAATTCTGAAGGATGCGAGATCGTGGGCGTGTGCGGGTTTCTTACCTTTAGCTCGTTTCTTAGATGTTCGCCCGCTGAGGGCGGTGTAATTCTCTTTCCCGCTGTGTTTTTACTTTGTGGGCCCGGTCCTCTGTACTTGTTGTGAACAACTTTTTTCTCCTCTCTTAATGAAAAACGTGCTTTGCACGTCTTAAAAAATATATTATTTTATCCGCTTCTAGCTACCTGGGTATGGTTTCTTAAGCCGCATGGGTATAAATTACGATAATAAAAGGAATTGATGCTGTAGGAAACATTGGCAGCTGGTTGTCTTTATCTTTCATTGAACCATGAGCAAATTTGGAGTGCCTTTGGAACCTTTGAGCACCCCTGTATGCCTTGTTGTTTTCAATAAAATTTACTATGGCTTCAATGTCAGGCGATTCACATAATATGGCACAGCAACATATTGTAATAGTTTTTCCCTATAAATATTCCTGTCACTTGCTGGTTGAGTCCTGGGTTCTAATGGACCGTTAATGAAGTATTCCTCTGGCTGCTCTTTGGGCAAAAAACTCGGGGTGATGGACATACCAGCATTTAAAATTTTCTAGCAATCTTGCGTTCTATTATGCTTGGTCACAGAACCTTATCAACACATGCTAGTGTGCACAATATTTGCTTAGTGTGCACTTAGTTGTAGATGTTTGGTTCTCCCTGTGCTTCTTTAACCTGGAAAAAAATATTTGCTGTCATGATTTTTTCTGCATTTATTGCATTGTTTGTACCCTAAAGTTATACTTGGACATTCAGCACCATCCAGGGAAAAAAACACTCTGTAAAAATGAATCGTCACTGCCTCCACACACACAAAAAAAAGTATTTGCTGAAGAATGATTCTTACCCCTCGCCATTTGCAACTTGATTCAGGTCTGTGCAGAGGCAGTAGGAGATGTGTAAATTTACATGGCCATCGGCGTGGCTGCCATCAGCCCATCACGGTGCTGTAATTATACCTTTGTACATGTATCCTACAGTCAGCTTAACTCAATTGCTGTTGTATTTCAGAAAAAATGACGGTGCTGATCCTTTTAATGTGAAAGCGTTTTTTTTTGTTTGTTGTATACTTTGCCTGTCCTTACAGGCGCAGTCAAACGATGCAAGGTGAAATTACATTGGCAAAGCTGCTGAATCGTTCGTGTTTGTTTTTTTCTTTTCCGCCCCTTGTGGCCTTGTTACACGTGGAAACTGTTTACTCATCTAAATTTTGGTGTTATCGTATGGGAGTGAGTGTAATGACTCGGAGCATTTGGATTTATTATTTAAACTGTATTTTCCATGAAATACCACCTTAGAAGCGTGATGTCACTTGAGAAAGCTGTTTTCGTGAGATTTCTACAAGGAGTGGTCATGAAAAATCATGTGATTCTATAAGCATCCTTTTCCCTTACCAGTGGAAATGACCACTGATTGCGAGCCGCGAAATTGGACGCTGTAGCAATTATGTACTCTCCTGCCCGTCGTCTAGGTTTGTTCCCCGATAAAATACGATCATGAGCATTTCTCACTAATATTTTCTGGCAACACTAGTTTCAGCAGTGTGTTCTGCACCTTTTAAAAGCTCTTGTGTTTTGTTTGTGATACCCCAATTAGGATCTTGAGCTACGTCTATCAGGATATGCAGTCTCATCCACTGGTTGTGATTTCCAATGGTAAGATCATTTGTTTTCGATTCTTCATAAACACACAGATTTAGAGCATTATTTAAGGATTTTAAACTTTGCTGACACCTGACGAGTCCCTGACAATTGGGACTCGGCGTCTTCCCTTCACGGCTTCACACGGCCACCTCGCCAGGTGCCGCGCGGCCGGGACCCGGTGGCCGAGGCTCTCGAGGTCTAGCCGTGGTAGGACCAGCTCCGCGAAATCAAACGCACACGAGCGCTCGTGGTTGGCGCTCAAAATCTTGTCGAAGGAGTCAAAGACCGCAGCAGCCTTTACATCTTCACAGAGGACAGGACGACCGTTGACAAGAGGGAAGGAATGAAGTTCTTTCTCCTGCGGTGGTTGGCGTGGAGGTGGAAAAGCTTGGTATTCGCGTCCCCATCGCGGAGCCATCTCAAGCTAGACTTTTGCCGAGCGATCGTACGCTGCAACAAAGTCAGTTCGAGGTAGCGAAGCTTGAGGAAACGTCTCAACCCCATCTCCTTAGGAGAAAGCGACCGAGAATCCTGTGCGACCTCTAGCTGGAAAATAACTTTCTTGGCGATCTGGATCTGCAAGCGGATGCTACCGATCGTCTTGGAGCTCCACTTGACCAGCGCCTTCGCCGTCTCGCGCAGAAGGTGGTCAATCAACCGTAAGGGGTCCGTGTCGGGCTGCGGTCCCGACCATACCGCCTTAATGGTGTCGAGGAAACCTTCAACCTTTGCCTAGAATGTGTGAAAGATGAAACGTTTCCTCGGGTGCAACCCACTGTCGAGGAGTAGAAGGAGGGGGGCGTGGTCAGAGCATCTGGAAGAGATAGCATGGAGGGCAGAGGAGGGAAAAAGTAGCTCCCAGTCCGGGAAGACAAAGACTCTGTCAATACGCTCAAGCGTAGGGTGCGACCGTTCATTGCTCCAAGTGAACAGACGTCCGTGGAGGTGTAGCTCGAGGTCGTTAAGGAAGCGGCGGAAGCGACCCATCATCCGACACGAGAGGCGACCATTATTTTTGTCGCCCGCTTGATTGATGAGGTTGATGTCCCCACAAAGAACCCAAGGCCCAGAGAGAGTAGGTCGGAGAGCACGGAGCTCACCGAGGAAGGAGACTTTGTCAGCGTCAGTCCGCGGCCCGTAAACTGAGGTGAGCTACCGGAACTGAGAGGGTGCGGCGGAGAGGAGAGCCACCTTAACGGAAACATGGTAAAGCCCACGTGCGGGGGAGGAAACCAGCCACGTGTCTTTACGCCAAACGACCAAAATACCACCACAGGTGCCGTCCGCAAGCAACGTAACATAGTCAAAATCATAGACCAGGAGAAAAGAGAGAGATGAACGCGGATGGGGTGGTGGTGCCGCGGGGGCAAGGTAGAGAGACGAGGGAGGGGTGCCAGCTGGGCTGTCAACGAGCCGAGCCCGAGCGAGCTAGACGGGACAGGCTCGACTGCTCGAGATGGCTTGAGCCGAGCTCGAGCGAGCCGCATTTCCTTCGAGCCGAGCTCGAAATCGGCTTGGCTGAGCTTGACAGCCCTTTGCTGCCACTGTCCATATACTCCCTCCATACTCATAAAACATGTCGTTTAAGACAGCGACACGGTCTCCAATACATAACTTTGACTTCTTATTTTTAAAAACATATTTGTTAAAAACTAAAATATCTATACTTTTATGAAAGTATTTTGCAAAACAAATCTATTCATGTAGTTTTCACATTTTCAAACTCAACAACTTAAAAGTTATTCATCGTTTATATTCTCAATATTTGACTGAGATCTTGTCCAAAACGACATGTTTTATAAGTATGGAGGGAGTAAAATAAAATAAATAAAACGCTAATAAAATGCATAAAAAAAGAGTGACCACGGCACCACGCGCTAGTATACCTCGATCTGATCATGGGGCGGCCGTACGCGGTCAAGGGGCGCAAGAGAAAGAAGCGCAGGCTCCACGAGGCGGCGGCCTCGGACGCCGCGCCACCCGCCGAAGAGGCTGAGGAGCCTCCGCCGCTGGAGGAGCCTGCCGGCGAGGACAAGGGGGAGGACAAAGAGGCGGCGGCGGCGGCGGGAGATGAGGAGGAGGAGCACGCGGCGGCGGAGGGCCTCCCGGTTGTGCCCAGGCCGGTAGAGGGCAGGCGGCGGCCCGGCGCCATCTTCGTGCTCGAGAGGGCCTGCCTCGAGGTCGGCAAAGTCGGCAAGGTACAGACCTCTCGGGTTCCATCTTTTGCTTAGATTAGGGGATTTATTCGATTAATTGGTTTGCTCAAGCAGTTGTAGTACTGTTATTAGTAGGGAAAGGGAAAAAGTATAGAGTAATTTTGGCTTGTTGTGAGAAAGGACACTGGCTTTGACACCTGCACAATCGTGTGGAACTGCATGAGGATATTAAAATTCTAGTGGATTAAGTTTGTGCCTTATATTAAGAATACTTATTGTCTTACGATTTTATAGATGAACTGAAGGGAATCCCATTTGAGGTGTTGGTTTCTTGACTTTTAGGTGTTTTATCATTTATTTCACAGGAACAGGACCAATTAATTATTTTGATATTTTCTTGTGTTTGCAGTGTTTGTATCATAGTAGGCTCATCATCGTCGGTTTTTGTCTATAGCTAATGCAATTCTTTCCGCAGCAAAAAGATCATTGCTTGACCATTTTATAAAAAACCAATGTTAGTTAAACTTTACTGTTCACTAGAGGTGTAGACTTCGTGTGATTGTATTTTTGCTTCAGTCATGTAAAAAGCTTGTTCCAGCTTTCCTGATTTCCTTATAGTGTACAGATCCACAGCTTCTGCTTTATTTGAACAGAAAAGAAAAAGATAAATCTAAGAATAACATCTGGATGCTTTCTTTTAAACAACTGATTGTCATACATGAATAGCAATTTTGACAAAGCTTCCTTTCTAAACAACTTATTGTCATACGCGGAAGTAATTTGATGATTTGTTTTACCATCCTGTGCAGACTATGCAAATCTTGAACTCAGATGATCACGCTAATTATTTGAGGAAGCAGAATCGCAATCCTACTGACTATAGGCCTGATATCATTCATCAGGTAATGTAAATTTCTTGAAACTACTGGCTATGGATTAAAGCTGCCCCCTTTATATTTGATCAGCAAGTCCTTACTCCAGAGAGGCGCTTTCTATGTTGTAAGAGTTGGAATGTACCTTGAATTTGCTTCCAAAAATTTTGCAGGCTCTACTGGCAATATTTGACAGCCCTTTAACAAAAGCTGGAAGGTTACAGGCTGTTTATGTGAGGACTGAAAAGGGAGTATTATTTGAAATCAAACCTCATGTCCGCATGCCACGAACATTTAAACGCTTTTGTGGTTTAATGTGTAAGACACTTATAAACTTGTATACCTTGTCTGCCTTTTGTGTTTGTATTATTTCGGCAGTGCTGATGTGCGGGTAACTATTTAATGTTGCAGCACAATTGTTGCAAAAGCTGAGCATTTAGCAGCTGGGAAGCGTGAGAAGCTTCTTAATGTTGTTAAAAATCCTGTTACCCGTTATCTACCTGTTGGTTCACGGAAAATTGGTGAGAGTTTATATTGTTTAGTAAAACATGTTCTGTATAAGGTATATATGCTAATTTTTTTTTTAAATAAGGCCTTTCATTTAGCGCTGAGAAGTCAGTCAACTTGTTTGACTACGTTGCCAAATCCAGTGATGATGAACCCCTTGTGTTTGTGGTGAGTAAAAGCTGTGATATTGATATTAAGCTGAACTGTTTAAATACCCCAATCTCTGCCTGATTCCATGCTGTCTGCACATTGTTCCAGGTTGGTGCCATGGCCCATGGAAAGATCGACAAGGAATACTCAGATGATTACATCCAAAGTAAGTAGTGCTATCTTGAAACAAGAAAACTAACGATGCCGAGAAGTAAGATCAACTCAGTGGTCAGGGTGACATTCTATATTTGTTAATTAGTTCTGCGCTTGCGCATGCACATGTGCAGGATTATGTCATAGATTCCTCACAGCCGTGTAATTTTACTATTCAGATGATTCAAAACTTTCTAATTCCACGATTTTTTTCTTAGAAAGTTTCAACTCAGCAGAAACTAGCCTTAACTTGGTAGCAACCTGGAAGTATGACCAGTTTGTTTTATAAATTCATATATAATGATATTATCCCACTTCTGGCTAGTTTGAGCATGAGCCATTTCTGCTGGATCTATCATCTTTTGTGTGGAACAAAAAACCAACAAATAAATGCACACAATTACATGCTTCAATTATTACAGAGTTTGGACAAACTGCTATTTTCTAGCCTCTTGTCTCAAGATGCATTCTGTTTTTTTTTTCCTTTTTTGGTGTTGTAGGCTTGTAGCTGTAAATGCAGTAATGTAATGCTTTCATTTTCTGTCTCTGTTTCCTTTCAACCAAATTGACAACTTTCCTTGATGATGCAGTTTGCAACTACCCTCTCAGTGCTGCCTGCTGTTTAAATCGGATATGCAGCGCCCTGGAGCAGAAGTGGAACATCCGATGAATGGAAATTTTGAAACGGAACATCTGTGTACTGGCTAGTAGCATTGTGTTTTTCTCCATCCTACATGTATTGCCTTTGTTATCCGTACCTCAATCTCGAGCAGTAAACATATGAGCATTGGATCACAAAAATTGCACATTGATTTTCCTAAATCAAGTTTTATCAGATTTTTAGGAAAATGCATTTCAGTTAGTTAGTTAGTTAGATTCGAGGCTAGAGATAACTTCGTTTGGATAGCATAATCGATTTTCCTAAATCAAGTTTTATCAGAATTTTAGGAAAATGCATTTTAGTTAGTTAGTTTGTTAGATTCGAGGCTAGAGATAACTTCGTTTGGATAGCATAATCGAGCATGAATTTTACCAGGTTGTCTTCCTCTGATCTGAATCTAATTAAGAAAGTACTAGCAAGGAATACTGTCATCAATCAAGCCTCTAATCACACACAGAACCAAATCGGTCTTCCTATATCTTTGTCACAAATGCATGTACATTTTTTACGTAACTTTCCTACAGTTGTTTCACATTACAGGCACCAAGCCAACTTCGTCTTCCAGACTTGTGAAGTTGAGTGGTTATGTCGTAGAAAAACTACTAGAACCATTGCATGCAAATCGCAGTGATTTTGTTACTTCCAAATCCTATGTGACAAGCCTGAAGCTCAAACATCTCTCATATATTTACATTTACAGAGCTCCTCAAACATTTCTCATATATTTTACAGAGCCCCTGCCTGACTTAGAATCACCGTGCAGCTTCCTACCGGATGTTGATGATATGCTGTTGAGGTGGCATTGGCTGCAAACTCCCTGCTCCAGGAGGTTCTGAAACCGGTGTCTCGTGCACAACCTGCATTATCATGAAAGTTCACATTATGAATATAGAAGCTAGAACTTGAATGCAAAATGTACTTGAATTCCACAAACCTGACGTTGATTACACCGATGAAGCAATGCCGTAATTGTTATCGAGATGATGTAGACAGGTATGACAATTCCAGCCGTTCTGAACATTAGCAGCTGTATCGGCAGTGTAATTTGCACAATTCAGATGTTCAGTTAATCAGTTTGCATATAAATTAGGATTCAGGAGAAAGTGTGAGATATCAGAAATCACTGCCTTACAGTGATTAGCTCTACTGAACACACTTTGTGGCTGCGGAGTATAAGCGAGATTGCGTCACGTAGAGCCAACAAAGCCATCAACTGCATGTGTGTTGAAAAGAAATGTGTCAGTTGGCTATAGAATGAACACTCGTGTCAAAGTAGAAAATCTGTGCTTTGTAACACTTACAGCAACGGCAAATATTCGGCAATACATGACACCTTTTGGGTTGGAACTTTGAGAATCAAAGCTTGATGCGCCATCAGATTGATCCGAGGTGTGACCGAAACTAGCACCGTGATTTTCTCGTCTTTCTGCAGGTCTCCTATAATGAGATTAACTTTAGTTACTTCTTATTTTGTGACCCTTCTGTGATCAGCTTTCGGATCTATGAAATGCCCATTTAATTTTTATCATGCAGAGGAGCATTGAGTGGCACCTGAAATTTATTAGGTTCCTTCCATGCCGAAACAACTTCACAGGAGCAGTGTAGTTTGGTGTCAGTTGCTGTGGCATCAAGAGCAGAAACAACAAATTAGCCAACTGCAATGTCCTGTCAATTCAGCAAGGTTGACTCAATGGTGTTTTTTCCTCATCCTCAGCTTAAGTAAAAGAAAACCTGAATTATTACTAGTATGAGAAGATAAGCGCTAAAATATACTATCCAGCTGCTTCTTTTCATGTAATTCTGTTTAGAATGGTTGGTTATGATAAGCAAGTTTTGGAAAGCGTCACCTGCAAGCATATCTCACATATGGTGTCTCCCTTCTCGTTACACCACCGCTGGACGCATCTGTGGTGAGCGTACTGCAGCCAGCAACAAACTAGCTCAAGTAAGACCTCCGTTCATGGGGCAGTACAAAAATCTGTTGCGCGTGATGATGGAAAATAGCATGTGGAAAGAAACTAATCTAGTCTGGATTGCGACGGCGATAGCAGCAATGCCTATGGGGTTCAATTCGATTACGATAAGTCGATAACTGATAACACAAGAAATTCATGATTGCATTCTAGAATAATAGTAATTTTGTTACTCGGTAGCATCTTGGTAGAAATGAAAAAGAAAATTTAATGTAGCCAGCAATATGTTGGAAAATATTATCGAAGGGTGCAATATTCCATGATCATGGACATGGAGTAATGAATTCCAAACAGGCTCTGAACTTGTTGGCTTGTTATTATGTGCAGCATCAATCAAGGCTAAATTATTGCGTGTATTTTTTTCTTGTTTGTCACCGTCTTAGCAATCTCTTACTCACAGTGACTTTAGTTTGCTTAGTATTTATTTCGAGAATGAGACCAATTTGATTTATGTAATATATCACTCGTAATGCCAGACACGCTTGTTCTAATATGATACGGTAGCTCTCCTGCTAATTTATTAAAAAAACTCACACTAAATCTATTTTTTGAGAAAAAAAACGTAAATGTAAATGTCGTATGAGCTGTAATCGTATTTCGATGCAAACTGCATAGGACAGCCCAGGATCAAATTGTGACACCGAAGAGAAGAAGCAGAGGAAATGAAGCTTGCCTTCAAGCTGCCTTTGCAGGAGCAGGGGGTCTCCATGTAGGCCTCGTCACCTTCCTCTTGGCAGATCCTGCACTCCACCATGACACCGCTCTTGGCCCCGCCCACGCCCAGCAGAACATCGTCAGCAACGACGTGGGGATCCGTCCGGTCGTAGCCGTCCGTCGTGGAAGGCACCGCGGCGTCGGCGTCGGCGGACGATGACCCACGAACGGCGGCGGACCTGAGCGTCGACTCCGTGATCAGCCGGCCCGTCATCAGCGCGAAGTGATCCGCCATCCTCGAGCTGCTGCTTCCAGTGAGACGTCTGGAGATCGGATCAACACGAAGCTGCTGTGGTCGGCATGCCGCGGCGGCGGGCGATCGCTGCGACGCTGAAACAGAGTTTCTTTCAGAGTTCAGAACAGACTCCGCCAAGCGCCAATCACCATCTCGGACACGATTCAGGGGAAAACTTTTGCGTCATCTACGAGCACGGGAACACAAGCAAAAAGGAGTCTCCTTTTGACCGTCCTTTTCGCAGGAGTCTCTCGCTCATGGTCATGGAGGCATGGAGGTGGTGGTGGGTGTAAAAAGGCTACCTGCGTCCTGGGCAAACGGCAAAGGGGGAGCGGAAGGCCGAAGCCCTGCTGCCGACTGGCCGAGGCCGGGAGAAAAGCTAAGGCGCGCGAGAGCTTTTCACGGCACGAGACGCGTTATAGGGTGGTCTCCGCTGAGCACAGATCCTGCTGGCTTTCTCCGCGAGAGGGGGAGAAGGGAAGGCAAGGATGCGATGCAAAGGCCGCGGAGAAGGCAAGGGAGCAGGAACAAGGGAAGCAAGCGAAGGAAGGGAGCAGAGAGGCTCAGCTGACGACTAGCTGAGCTTGAGCAGAGAGGCAACGGCGACGAGACGACAAGGCAAGGAGGCGGCTGCTTGCGAGGCGGGACTAGGATATCTGAATTCCCAAACACCCATGCGGTGATCTGGAGGGACAAGAGGCAAGCGGAGGGATTGGATTAGGTGGCGGCATCCTACTGGTCCCTCTCGGCATTTCGGCCCTTCCGTGCACCCGAAAACAATCTCTGATTCCGACCCTACCTCACGATTCGCGCCAGCCGCCAGGGAATCGCGGTGGCCCCTCGGATAACCGCTAGTAACCGATCGATCGATGGCGACAGCGACGGACGCGGCGTTGTCAGATTCGACGGGTTGGTGTCTAGAACAGGCCCCTGCTGATGTGCGCCGGTCAAAGACGCAAGTAAAAATTCATGAGCGATGAGCCAGACACTTGTAAAACGTAGAGGCACTTGTTTACTTCTTGTTGTTGGATCATCGAGGACATGCTGAAGGCTTGATGATGGTCCATAACGTACGTGGCAGACGACTGGCAGTTGGCACAGCTGTTCTGTGGACAATGGGCAAACCTTACTTCCACAAACTTCACTCTGACCCTGGATGACTTTGGAGTTCGATCTTATAATGAACCTTTGTTGCTCCAGTGCTTTCATTTTCCTTAGGGTGAGGAACAGTGCTTCATACTCTGTTGTGTTGTTGGTTGCTCTCTCATTTTCTGCAAAGTCCAGTCTAACCGCGAACCGCATTTTGATCCCGGCTGGTGAGGTGATGATTGCCGAAGCCCCAGCTCCTTTGTGGCAGTAAGCCCCATCGCAATATGCGATCCATGGCTGCTCAATCTCGGCGGAGCTCGAGCTTGCTGGGGATGTCCAGTCCACAACAAAATCTGTCAGGACCTGAGATTTTATGGCGCTTCTTCTTTCAAAATCAACCACATGCTCTGATAGCTCAAGAGCCCATTTGGAAATTCTTCCCAAAGCCTCTCTATTGTTGAAAAGCTCATGCAAAGGTTGGTCTGTCACCACTATGATTTTGTGGGATTCGAAATAGTGCCTAAGTTTTCGTGCTGCCATGACCACCGCGTACGCGATTTTTTCAAGCTCTGATTAGAACACCTTTGACCTTGTAAGTGTTTCGGAGACAAAATAGACTGGGACTTGGGCTGGTTTTCCTTCCACTTCCTTTTCTTGTATTAAGGCTGCACACACCGCAGTCCTCGAAGCCGAGATGTAAAGTAGCAGTGGGGAGCCGGGCTCCGGGGGACACAATTTTGTCAAGCTGGTGAGGTAATCTTTGAGCTCCGCAAACGCTTTGCTCTGCTCGGGCCCCCATTCGAACTTCTTGTTGTTTCTGAGTACTTGGAAGAAAGGGAGGCTTCGCTCTGCGGCCTTGGACACAAATCTGTTCAATGCAGCAATTCTTCCGGTGAGTTTCTGCACGTCTTTCAGAGACCTAGGTTCCTCCATTTTGATTATTGTTTGGATTTTGTCGGGGTTGGCTTGTATTCCCTTGGTTGTTACAAGACATCCAAGCACCTTTCTGCGGCGTACTCTGAACACACACTTCTCAGGATTCAACCGTAAGTTTGCGGCTCTCAGGTTTGCAAAAGTTTCTACGAGGTCTGAGATGTGGTCGCCACGCTTGTTGCTTTTGACGACTATGTCGTCCACATATGCCAATAAGTTTCTGCGCAGCTGTGAGGAATCGGATGCTCGTAGCCTAAGAGGGGGAGGGGGTGAATTAGGCAACTTAAAAACTTAACCCAAGGCTTAACACTATTTGCATCAAACATAAACTAGAACATGCTATCTAGATGTGCAACTAAGGTTGTTCTAGTGTGAAACTCCCATCTCAAAACAAGTTTTGCAACCTATAGTCAATCCTAGCAAGATACTACTCTAGGAAAGTAAAGGCAAACAAAGATTACGAGAGAGTAATGCGGAAACGTAAAGGGGATGAGAGGAAGTAAACTCTTGACACGCGATTTATCCCGTGGTATCGGTAGGTACTAAGCCACCCCTAGTCCATGTTGTTGAAGCACTCTACACAAGAGTATTGCTTCCCGGTCACCAAGTCTCTCCCAAGAGCACAACTTGACTTGCCACAAAGGCTTGCCACGAAGGCACTCGCCAAGCTCCCTTGGTCATCTTGATGCCGCCTCCACTAAGGAGCTTCTCCACCAAGGGAAGGGGGTCTCCACGTCCCCCGCACAAAGTGTCCTCGCTGCTCCACACCAAGCCGGAGGGTCGAAGACGTTTGCCGGAGAGCCACCTAAGCTCTAAGACTTCCGACACACCTCGTACAACTTGATCCACTCGAGAATCACCTCACAAGGTAGGCACACCTTGCACTCACTCAGCTCTAAGCTAAGCCTAACACTAAGCACACACACAAAGTATGTGCAAGTCTATGGATGAGCAATTTAGCACTTGGATGGCTTGGATATGATCTTCTATGAGTCTTGAACTCCTCTGCACTTCCACATACTCCAGCAAGCTCAAATGACGGGGTGGAAGGGGTATAAATAGGCCAAGGCATCAAGCTAGCTGTTGGGCCAAAAGCTGCTGAAAAAGTACCATCAGATGATCCGACGCTATGCTTTTCCTGGGCGTCAGTTCATCCGGTTCTACTAGCCGTTGCCTTCCACCGCACTGGACCATTGAATTCTGCTGACGTCATTCATCTGACGCTTCGACCGACGCACCGTTGTTTCATCCGGTGCTGAAGACTTCGCGACCAGAACCTCTATGTTAGCTTCTTCAAGGCTGTCGGTTCATCTGGTGCTGAAGCAATTCTTCTCCGAGCGTATCTGTCTTGATTTCTCTGATCATCGGATAGACCGACGGTGCCTTCCCATGGTCCGTCAGTTCATCCGGCGCTTCTGGCACAGTTGCATCTTCTCTGGTCAATTATCCGGTGCAACTAAAAATCCCACCGTTGGTTCATCCGGCGCTCTCCAAGTTAACTCGAGTCTTCACACAGTGTACTGCTTCATCCGGCCATTGCACCGACGCTTGCTTTCAAGGTACCGTCGGTTCATCCGGCGTGTCATTTCTCTTCTTTTCTTCCACGGTTTTGACCCTTGAAAAATACACTATCTTCTCATTTTGGCATATAGTATTTTTGCATCCTTGGGACCTAGAAGTGTCTACAAAGACATGCTAAACAATATGGTTAGTCCCATTGATCATGTTGTCATTAATCACCAAAATGAAACTTGAACAAATAGCATATGAGGCCATGTTCGCTACAGCAGCTGCTCAGGAAATACCGAAGTTGTCATTCTAGTGAAGGTTGGCCCTGCATTCTTGAGCCCCTCAGGCATTCTTAGGAAACAAAAGATGCTGAAGGGTGTGATGAAGCTGGTTTTCTCCTCATCCTCTCTTCTTATTCTGACATGGTGGTATCTCGAGAACATATCAAGTAAAGACAACATCTCGCTGTTTGTTGCATCGTCGACTATTTTGTCCACCCTTTCCAATGGATAATCATCTTTTGGGCAAGCTTTCTTCAAGTCCGTGAAGTCTATACACATCCTCCATTTGCCTTTTTTCTTTTTCACCGGGACTGTGTTCGCGAGCCATGTTGAGTACTTAACTTCGCGGATCACGTTGGCGTCCAACAGTCTTTGTACTTCTGCCTTCACGGCTTCAACTTTCTCATCTGACATCTTGCGGAGCTTTTGCTTTTTGGGTCTGATGTTTTTGTCCATCTCTAGCCTGTGTTCGGTGATGTCTCGATCAACCCCTTTCAAATCGTGGGCTGACCATGCGAACACATCTTGATTCTTGCTTAAGAATGTCATTAGTTCTCGCTCCTCATCCGAGCTTAGCTCGGCTCCGATTGTCACTGCCCTATCCGGCATGTGCACATCTAGCTGAACTCTTTTGGTCTCGCCGTCAGCACTGATGTTTACCTTTTCTTTGCCTCTTTTCGGTTCCGCGAACTGTTTCTTGTTTTCTTTCTCCTCGGCTTCGTCAGCTTCGGCTTGAGTTAAATGATGGATGCTTCTCTAGCCCGGTGCTATGCCCCTTTCGATATCCCTGGCGGTCTGCTGATCACCAAATATGGTGATGACCCCTTTAAGTGCCGGTATTTTCATGCATAGGAACAACTGCCGGACTACTGCGTCGAACTTGTTGATGAACCCTCTGCCTAAGATGGCCAGATAAGGGTAGTGCATTTCCACCACATCGAATGTGACCAGCTCAGTTCTTGGGTTGTCGAGATTCCCGAAAGAGACAGGCAGTGTAATTTTTCCCAGCGCTCTGACTGGCTCCCCCCCGAAGCCTAGAAGCGGTATGTCCACTTCTTGCAACAAGTGTGGGTCTATCTTCATTTCTCTAAAAGTTTTGGCGAAAAGAATGACCGCGGAGCTGCCATTGTCTACTAGAACTTCCCCAATTTCCCATCCTGCGATAATGGTTCTGATGACCATGGCATCATTATGCGCGGCTATTTTTAGAGTGAAGTCTTCTTCTGTGAATGTGATAGGCACATGTGCCCAAGGTGGCTTTACCAGTGGTTCGTCCTGAACTATGGTGTGCACCTCTCTGAAGTAATTCCTTCTCATTTTCTTGTTCTCGAACTCGAGGGACGATCCTCCCACCATTGGGAGCATCTGGCGATAGGAGCTTTCTTGGTTCTGAGCTTCGGTCTGGGAGATGGCCATGATGGAGCCGAAGGTTGGCAAAGCTTTAGGGTCATTTCTTGGGTTTGCCAGCTCCGCCTTTGGAACCACATTTGGCATGCCAGGCGGCGGAGGTGGAATTTGTTGCATGGGCTGGGTGTTTTGTTGATTTTGTGGTTGGTACTGGTACGGAGGCGGTGCTTGCCATGCTGGCTGTTGCTGATTGTAGGTGCTAGTTTGGAAAAAGGTTGGGTTTCCTTGGCTGTAAGGATGCAACGAAGGTGCGGTGGGATATGTGTTTTGTTGGAAGGATTGCTGAGGCCAAGTATGGTTGATGGGTTTAGGTGGGATAGGTTGTGGCTGGGCTTGGGCGACCCTCTTTTCCTCGGCCATTCTTTCCTGGGTCCTTTTGGTTTTGGGACAGTTGTCTGTGGAATGATGAGGCTGTTATCCGTGGAAGGAGCAATAAAACAAGCAAGGGCGAAAGTTTTGGTTTTGAGGGGGCGGTCCGTTGCCCCTTCCTCTGCCTCTCTGGTTGTGGCCTCCCCGGTTAGGAGTTTGTGGAGCTTGGTTTTGTGGTGGGTTTTGATTTTGGTTTTGGTTTTGGGTGCCCGACGCGGCTTCGATTGTGAGTACTTTGTTTGGGGGGGTAAGGTGCCCTATTGTTTTGCACACTCTGGTGCGAAGGAACCCATTCTTGCTCTCTCTGAGTTTGCCTCAAACGATTCGTTTCAGCTACTCTTCTCCTGTGATCTTCATCAGATCTGCAGTATTCTTCGAGTTCTGCCAAAAGTGCTTGCATTGTTTTTGGCTTTTTTCTTGATAGGTGGGAAGCGGTTTGCCCCGGAGTTAACCCCTTGATATAGGCGGCTATGGCAACTTTTTCGATACGTCCGGTGTTTGGGATTTCAGCTGGAGGAATCTTCTCACATAATTTGCTAGGGGTTCTTTGTCCTTTTGGATGCAGTAGAACAAATCTCCCTCATCTATGATTGCGGCTTGGAAGCCTTGGAAGTTTTGGATAAGTTTGGTTTTTAGGTCGACCCAACTATAGACTGAGTGTGCGGGCAGTAGCGAGTACCAGTTCAACGCTGGACCTTCGCAAGCTATGATGAATGATTTTGCCAAAACCACCTCATCACCACCGGCCGAAGCCACGGCGGCTTTGTAGCTCATGATGAACTGTCTTGGGTTTGTCAAGCCATTGTACTTTGGTAAGGAGATTGTTTTGTAGGTGAAAGGCCATGGTGCTGTTTGCAGGCCTATAGATAGAGGTGAGGTGGAGTCGACAGACATGAACATTCCTGCCGTGTTGTGGGTTGGGAAATTGAACATTGTGTTTTCATTTTGCGGAGGTGGATCTTCTTCGTGGTTTGGGGTGGGACTTGGCGGGGTGTGTTGATGAGAATGCAACTCGTCTAGCCCTTCCTGCATCCGAGCTAGTTGCAACTTCGCAGCCTTTAGCTTCTTGATTATCTCGTCAGCTTGTTTTTGCGCTTCGAGCTCTAGGGCTATTCTCTCCTTCTCCTGCTTCATGGCCTCGATCTGCCTCAAGACCGAGTCCAACTCTCTTTCGGCTGCGCCCTCTTTGTCATTCATGAGGCTGGTTTCCGGGTCAGAACCTTTCGCGGTCTTCCCCGCCACTTTTCTTTTCTCACTGCGAGTGCGTGCAAAATCTTCGTCCTCCGGCCTTGGCTCCGGAGCGACTATGATCCTCTTTTCTTTGGCAGCCACTCTGGGCTCCTCCTGGTCAGTAGGCTTTTTCTTCGAGGGTGCCATCGTGGGTTCCTTAGTGGCTAAGAACACAGTGGGCGCCTCTGTTGGGATCACAAAATCCCCAAACAGAGAGGTGGTTAAACGTTGAGCAATTCACACTTAAACACGTTCCAAATGAGTTATATTAAATCAACTACTTTCCTTCATCCTTTACACTTTCCACTTTCCAAAATGACGATCCCTTTACAATGAGGAGGGGGTCTCCTTTTATAGTGCCCAAAGACTAGAATTACATCCCTAGTTTGCCCCACAACCCTAGCATCTATGAAGAATATTCGGGGGTAAACTTGAACTTTTACACCTTGACGCGGATTTGGCGCCGAAGATAGCGGAGCGCAAAACCCGCCGGAGACAATGGAGCGGGTGATGCGCCGCAAAACATGGAAACGTGACAGTTTCGTGTCGCAACAGCTCACGACCAGGTCAACACCAGCGATTCCTTGAAGAACTTCTCGGCTCCGCGTTCTGCAGTACTCGGCGCTTCACTCCCAGAAGACTTCTTAGCTTCGGGGCTCAGCTTCGACACCTCCAACCACCGTACTTGAGGGAAAGCCCTGGCGGCGCCCAGACTTTCATCCATCGTCTTCCACAAGAAAACTCCCGGAGCCCGAACTTTTTCCCCTGTAAAGAAAAGACTTGATCTGGGTTAATTTATTTTCCTTGGAATGTGACGATCCTGGCGAGGCCCAGGCTCTTCCGTCCCCTTAGAGAAAAACCGTCGGAGTTGGATACTTCCACGCAACATGCCTCCGGAGCCCGGTGAAGACAGGTGATCCCGGAGCCCGGTGAAGACAGGAGATCCCGGAGCCCGGCAATTACCCTGCACGAAGGAGAAAACTACCTTCGAGTTAATTCTCATGTTTTTGTGTAGATTAGTCCCCCGACCCGAAGGTGCGAAGCCTAAGTTTTTGACTGGCTTCTCAAATCAGGCCGAAGCTAAATGATTTCTTTGGTAACCAAACTCCCAGGGCCGAGAGGTGACGTTCTTTACCACCCCAACAACGATCATTATTCGACGCAGACGTTGATAGTCGGTCGTAGCGTAGGGGATTCACGGAGCTCGATCTCTTTCACAGGCTCGAACCCAGTTGTCAGATAAATTGAGTAATGACCTGCAGCCTCCCCTGCTTCCTCACTTTCGCCGAAGCCCCAGACCACGATTTTGCCGTGCTTAGCTGCTTTTAGATTCGTGCTTGCTATGCGATTTTGCTAGTCAGAAGTTTGTGTTCTCGTTCTTCTGCGAAGCTCAGACTTTTCAAGTAGTTCTGGCTCGTACGAAGCAGACTGCATGACCAATGACGGAGGAGGAGATAGCTGCCTCTACTGTCCCAACTAAAGCTCCAGAAGAACCTGCTGGTGATCTGGTTGACTGCGAGCCATCACCGAAGGTCAAAGATATTTCTTGTAGTGAAGATCTTTCGGCGGTCGAGGCTTCGCCATCGGATCTTATGGTCGGTCGAGAGCCCAAGACACCATCTTATGTTTTTGGAGCTTCGCTGGTTTTTGAAAACCTGATTAAGTATTATGAGGAAAAAGGATTCTTTCCAGAAGGTGTTGCACGGGCTCCGGAGGGGGAGACGACGCTGAAACCCAAGAAGGGCGAAGCCGTGGTTTTTCGTGATTTCTTCAACACGGGCTTGAGGTTCCCTTGCTCCAAGCGCCTTCCTGAGATCCTTGACAGGTATGGTGTTAAGCTGCATCAGCTGACACCAAATGCTTTCGTTCAACTCTCCAAGATCTTTTTCGCTGTGCGCTCGTGTGATGGTCGAGTTGACACCGAAGCCTTTGTTCGGTTCTACGAGCTCCATGTTCAAAAACAAAGTTTTCAGCTGGATGGGAATGCTACCGTTTATGAGAATCATTTCGGGTGCATAACCTTCACCGCACGGAGGAAGAATACCAAAAAGGATATCGAGAGAGTGGAGCTTAGCCCGGCTCATAAGAACAAATGGGACGATGATTGGCTGTCGTATTGGTTCTATGTGAAGGTGAATATGCCTCGCGGCTCTGATGGTACCAGATATTATCCTTTTAGTATCCCAACCATGACACCCCCGAATTATGTAACGGGCCCAGACTTCGCGAGAACCAGAGGTTTTAAAGATTGCGAGAAGGCTTTCTGTTTGGCTTCTCAATTTATCCCTGGTCGCGACGTTACGGAGGAATTTGTGGCTGCTGAGATCTGGCCCCTCGCTGCTGGTTGGAACCCTCGGGAGGTTAAGTGGTTGTCAGTTGATTGGTTTGCTAAGGAGATTCCTTTTCCTCGTTTTGGGCTGAAAATGCCTGAGGGAAAAATGCTCATGAGTTTGTGGGAGAGGTTGAACGACTGGTGGTGGACCTGCTTTGTCCTTATACCGAGGCGGAATATCAAGCTTCGCGAAAATTAGTAACTAGGGCCGCAGGGTGAACATGATTTTTTCGGAGCTCGGGATTGAAGTAGACGATCATCCGAAGCCTAGGGCGTCTGCAAAACAGACTCGTGATGTTACTCACGTGATGGATCCAGCTGATGCCGCGAAGAAGAGGAAGAAACCAGCTGACTCTCCTAGGGCGGCTGATGATGTTATAGTGACCGGAGTCCAAAAAGTTGTAGCTCCGGTGTCTTCTTAAAAAACAAGTCAACTTGAGAGGGCTAAGAAGAAGATGGTTGCGAACAAGGAAACCGACCCTCGTGGTGCTTCTTCAGTGGCTGAGACTGTGCCGAAGCTGGTACGCGCTGGTTTGCGTCACAAAAAATCTGGATCTAAGCCCAAGCGGACCTGTCGTATCGTGAATATTATTGGCTCCGCTGATAACTTGGAGTTTCTGGACTCGGGAACTGATGATGATGATGAAGCTAAGGGCCGACTAGACAATCCTGAGGTTGAGAAAACTGTGGTGCCCAGTTCGAAGGACGCAGCTCCGGTGATTCATGATGCTGAAAGCGCCAGCATTTCTGATAAAGCTGATGTGGGTACAAAACTTCCCGGAGCCGAGAAAAATCCGGATGGGGCTGGTGACGCCGCTTGCCCAGGTGAAATTCCCGAAGCTTCGGGCGATACGAAGGCGTCGCCTGAATTTATGAAATCTCTGGCGGAGACAGTGAGTACGACTGGAGCTGTGGAGGGACCCACTCTGGAGTTAGTTCTCGCGGAGAAACGCACCTTCGATCCTTCGACGTATTCCTACAACAAGGCTGTTGGTATGAGATATCTGAAAACTTTACTATCTGTTCGCTTGCTTTTTTATAAGAGGAGGGGGGTCGTGGAATCGCTTGTGCTCTGGGAACTAAGGGATGCCTTCCGGCTTGCAGGCGTGGAGGATGGTGCTGCTCCGCATGACGAGGAAAAAGCCCTCGAAGGTCAGGAATTTGATATGCACGGAATTTACAGGTTCACTTGAAGTTTTGAACTATGAGAAACAAGATGCCTATAGTGCTTGCTTGATTTAAGCAGTCTCATAAAGATCAGATATACCAAGCCGCACCATGGTGTCAGAAAAATCCATTTCACTTTTTCTTCATGTACAACAGGAATTCAGAACCTCAGTTGCCCCATATAGGGTTCCTCCCTTCATCTATGTCAATGACCAACATGTGCTCTGGTTTTGAACCATTTGGTCCCTCTTTGTATAGCGTGGGCAAATACGTATGGTATATGCTGGTAGGTACCGTGATACAAAATTCATAACCTACAGTAGTTGTTATTGATTAGGCCATTCTCAGTGGAGATATCATGAACACATTTACTTAGAGTGACACATCATCTAAAAACGTTTGAGATTATTATGAAACACCTCCCTCTCAATGCATAATTTCATCTATTGTTGTTTTCTAGGTTGCATGCAAGACACAAGTTGTCTAGGTAACTGTGTAGAGAGGGTGTCATCCTCATGAAATTCATTTCACCTCTTTTCTCATTAATACACTGCCACATCATCAAAAAGTGTTGACATGGCAGCCTATTTAATGTTCATGAAACCCCCATTGAGACTGGCCTTATATTTCCGTAGAAAACACGTCAGGTATTCAATTTTGGATAAATGTGTCTAGTTGAGATGGCTTCAATTTCAAATGATTGACATAAGAATGATTTTCTGAAGAAACCACATCACTCAACCAGTAATATAGTCAGTTTTACTTCTACTAATCTACCATCTGTAAGGCTCCAACTAATAATCCCAAGTATGGACTTCAGAAAGTACCTCCTCTCGGACATTCGAGGTTTTCCATTTGCTCTCATGGCTATCTCTGCCTGCAAAAATCCAAGTATGGACTTCAGAAATTGCAATACATAGTTTGTCATGGATTCCACAAGACTTCTTGTCAGATAAATTGAGGAATGACCTGCAGCCTCCACTGGAATACACAACTGGGTTCTGTTATTTTTATAACAATCCATGACTCGATGAACCTGTCCCAAGCATCAAAGTATGCTTCTAGGTTCTTGTTAACCACCTCGAGCTGATGATTACAACATTAGTGTCACACTATAACTATAGTGTAAGTAAGGGAAAAACTAATTCAGATAACAAAAAATCTCACAAGGTCACCTGAGGGTTCACTGCTTTCATAGCTTCATTTGGAAGAGGTCTAAATCCAAGCATCCATCCTATAAAGAGAATAATCTACAAGAAGACATACAATGAATTGAGAATCGCAGATTTCTCAAAGCTCCTCAGCTAAATATGAGATTACCTCCAAGGGCCCTTCAACCTCGGGCCACACTGAAGGATCAGCTCGATCACCCCTTCCCCCAAAAGCAGACTTCATGGACATGTGACATGTATCATGCAGATGATCAGCTATAAAACATCAGCGTGAAGAAGGTTAACTGCAACCTTTTACCTTGTCATACCGTGGAACCTTCATCTTCATACCTAAATGTTGTGAAAACAATTGTCAGTTCACATAACAGTTTGGTGCTCAATTCATCATGCCTTTCCCAGAAGACAAAGAAGAGAAACCCTTTGCCCAAATCATCTTCAAGAAGAATCCAAGTGAGAGCCAGAGCGGTGGGAACAGCAGCAGGCACCGAAGATGATGGCAAATAGGAACACAGGCCCGCCGGGCGAAACAGCAGATCAGCAGCCACGACCAACAGCTTTCCACGCCACCCACGTCCAAGCCGTCTAGCTTGGGGGTGTGAAGATTGCTGCGTTTCGGCTGTGTGAAGATTGGGGGTTGGAGACCTTTGGCGAAAGCCCGGTCTAGCTTCTGCTAGTTTCGACAACGGTTGCGCTCCTACTTAACTCACCCTGCTGGGGGCGTTGTCGCGGTCTTCAACTCCCTTCGGTTTGCCAGGTGAAGACTTGGCCCGCCCCTTCGTGGGTGGGCGGACGACGACGGCGTTGGCGTCGTTCCCTTCCTGAAGGCGTCATTCTGCACAACCTCTTCGCTCAACCCCGCTCCTTCCGAGTGCTTGACAGGCGGTGATGTGTGGGCTTTCGTGATGTATCTTTGCAGGCGTTGTCGCTCTAGGTAGTTTCTCGTGTGGTGTTGGTGGGATGCTTCTCCTTCCTCTCTGTTGTCGCTCCGAGTTGTCTCTCTTGTTCTCCGTGCTTTAGAGCTCTTTTTCGGTACACAATACCACTCTTTGGTAGTACGGAGGTATTATCAGTTTTTTACTGTGGGTAAAATGGTAATTTGGTGGATGAATATTATTCAGAAAAAACATACAGCCGACGAGTACAATACCTAATCGTTTCATATATCCAATTTCATATATTACAACAAAAATATTTTTCATTTCCAATAATACCCGTATGCTACCAATACCACCTATGAATACCACCCGTACCACACAAAAAAAACCGGTGGTACAGAATTAATCTCAACCATCCGATCCTTACAAATAGATCTTTTTTTATTACATACGAGTCCTTTTAAAGTGGTGGTACAGGATGGTATTGTGTACTGAAAAAGACCTCGTGCTTTAGGGGTTCTCCTAAAGCCGTATCTTGTAAAACTCCCTTCTCTTAATTGAAAAACGTACTTTGCACGTCTTAAAAAAAATCTTCAAGAAGAAACAGAAATAGTTTGCACAAGGTTCAAATACTTGTTCCGAATTAGTACCTTCCTTAGTTAGGCCCTGTTTAGTTCCCAAAAATTTTCCCAACTACCCGTCACATCAATCTTCGGACACTGATTAGGAGTATTAAATGTGAATTAATGACAAAACTCATTCCATAACCCCTATCTAATTTTTCGATACGAATCTAACGAGCCTAATTATACCATGATTAGACAACATCATGCTACAGTAACAATCTCTAATGATGTCTTAATTAGGCTTAATGGATTCGTCTCGCGATTTCCCGTCCATTCGTGTAATTAGTTTTGTAATTAGTCTACATTTTTTACCTCTAATAGACCTTCGAAGGGGGTGCCAAAAATTTTTGCCAAAAATTTTTGGCAACTAAACGAGCTCTTAGTTTGGTAAGTTACTCATGTGTTTCAACTGAGAACTGGAAAGTTTTGGTCAGTTACTCTGAGCTCATCGTGTCTTGCAATGTTCAAAGTAAAGCACAGCTCCCAAGCAGCCTACTGGAGTGAAGGAGTTTGTACCTCTAAAAGAGCATTTCCAGGATTTCTATCCCTCAGTTCATTCTGGACATGAAAAATAGTAAGGGTCAGCTATTTCACTATTTACAGAAACATAGGATTGATGATTTTTCCATATTTAGTTAAGCTTCACAGCTGCTCTTTTGCTGTCAAATATAAGTCATCTATAGACAACGTGGTGGATTTCCTGGGTCATATAAAAGTTTAGCCCATATATTTCATTCATACAGGTTAGGAGACGTGCTATGATCAGTTTTGAACTTTTGATAAGGAGAACTTACCTACCAGCAACCCGGAAAAGGTAATCAAGTGCAGAGACAAGAGTCGTCTTTCCACTTCCTTGAGGAGCGCTGACCCCAATCTGCATTACATAAAGATGACTAGTTATCAATTATGAACTGAAATTGTAAGTAATTCATTCTTGTAAAGTCAGAATCAGATTCAAGCCCCATCGATCTTGGCTGAAATATCTCCTTTAATGATTTTCTCCATCCATTAAGTGTGCCTCATGGATAGAATATGTTTTTTTATATATATTTTACTAAAGCGTCCACCACACCACACTGTTCGGCTGGTAGAATAAATAGTGATCGGCTGGTAGATTGAATCCAGAAGACAGTGTGGTGTGGTGGACGCATAATTCAGAAGAACCTGTTATCTATTCTCAAAAAAAAATATGTTATCTTCTGCAGAGCTGGTGGGACACATTGTATGATGAGAGCTTTGGTTACTATCCACTGGCCACTCTAGAAGACGAGATATTTGCAATTTTCGCTCTTTTGCCATCCCGCAAAAGGGATTCGCTAAGATACCATTATCAAACAGGAGCACACCACTACAATGCCTTCTTTTTACCATTATGCCCTCAACTCTTCTCTTCCTCAACCCCGGTCACCCGCCGCCGCTCAAGTCCACCATCCCTGCTGCGGCCGCCAGAGCCACCCCTGCCGCCGGGCCAGCCACACGACCCCGTCCTTGCCGAGGCTTGGCTCTGCCCGCCACCGGCCAAACCCTCCGGCCCCAGCCACCCTCCACCTCCCGAGCCTCCCGCTGCCACTCAAATGCCCACCGTCGGCCCCAAGCCACCCTCCGCCTCCCGAGCCACCCGACGCCGCTCAAATCGGTCGCCACCGCCGCCGCTCGAATTGGTCCCTCCGCGACGAGCTGCTGCATGGGACTACGCGCTCGCGAGGGAGCTCATCGGGCACCGGCACCACGCGGCCGCAACTGAGGGCAGGCCTGCGCCCCGTCGTCGACGCTCGCCATTGCAGGTCCTTCTTGGACAATGGTGGGCCGACTCCATCCAAGCGGCGGGAGGCGGTAGAGGAGCTCGTCCCCCCCCCATCTCCGACAGCGGCGACTGCTGGGTTGAGGAAGAGAAGAGTTGAGGGCAGCACGCGTGCCGCACGCAGCAGGAAGAGAGGAGCGGACGAGCCAGCGCAAGTCGGCTCCGTTTCCCACCGACATCTCGCCATCGTCATTCCTCACCGTCGGTGCTTCAAGGTCCCATATATATCCTCACCATGCGGTGCATCGTGTGAGACAGCTGCCGGAACCACGATCACAATTCACAACATCTCAGGTGCAAGACAACGTCAGAGGATACACGCGTGGTCAGGATATGAGACCGTGGAGCACCGACGACGTGGAATGACAGCGGTGAGATGTCGTTGGGAGACGGAGGCGACTTGTAGATCGTTAAGAAGCCAAGACGAGAGAAGCTCCTGCACGCGCGAGCTGGTAATCGAGTCGAGCTAGGGCAAGACGCTGGTGCGTGCGTGTAACACTTCCACCGACGCGAGGCCCGCGCGTCGGATCTCGAAGTCGGCTACGCGTCAATTATCGAGCAACGTCCTGCACGGTAGGGACTCTGCAGAAGTCCTGTGTAGAAAAAAAATTCCGGTCAGTACCGTACCTAACTCTTATTCATTGCAACACAACTTATTTACATTGATTTCTTTTTTATATGTAAAGAAATATCAGCACTAAGAGCTTGTTTGGCAGAGCTCTAAAAACAGCTCCAGCTCTGGCTCCTCTAGTTAAGCAGCTTCTCCGATGTAAGAAGGAGACGTTTTGGAACGTGTTTGGCAAAACGACTTCTCCTGTATTTTTGAATGGATTAGAGATGTGAAATGTCCAATATAACCCTTGACATATGGCTTGATTATTAAGATGATCTGTGTCCTTCCCTTTAGCTTATAATTTTATAATGTAAAAAATGAACATGATTATTGATTAATATAACTGCAGATTAATCGTTCATTTTGCTTTTTTATTTTTTCTTCCTTGTTTCGGTTATATCCATTCCTCTGGCTTCCTTATCCTTTTCTTAACTAATGATCAACACTAATCAAGCAGCCATCGGTAGTAACCAGGGCAGATAGTAGGGCGCGGTGGCATTTTTTACATTATTTTGGTGAAAGCCAGGTGCACATTCGGAACCGGACCAGAGGGCCTGCGGAGGAGCGGCACGGAGCCACAATTTCCAGCTCCGCCTCCGTGCTCCTCAACCGCCTTCTTTTTCGGTCTTTGGTACAGCTACGACAAAAAGGACTCCCGGAGCGGTTTGTGCAGCGCTCCCAAAGGAGGCCTAACTCTTACACACTGTTGGTCACGTGTGACCGCATTTGCTACGACTACCTCCTCCCGCTAATATATAGGTGGGCATTAGCCAGCCCCGATATCAAACCATCAACTCGGTCGCATCGAGATGTCGTGCGTCATGTCTTCGCTTCTTCTGGTCATTGGTCTTCTCCTCTTGTCGTCGTGGGCGATTGGGGTCGACGACACCTGGAGCATCCAGGTCCCGAAGCCTGGCGGCGCCACGCGGAGGCTTTCCCTCGAGAAAATCCTGCTGGCGGACGGCGTCACCGGCGCCGAGAGCCTCGCCTTCGACCGCAAGGGTCGGGGGCCCTACGCCGGCGTCTCCGACGGTCGCATCCTTCGGTGGGACGGGAGCACCAAGGGCTGGACGACGTTCGCCTACAATACCAACTACAAAAAGAACCCCTTATGCGCGGACCTCGCGCGGCGGTCGAAGGACGCCGAGCGCACCTGCGGTCGCCCGCTTGGTCTGCAGTTCCACTCCGGGACCGGCAACCTGTACTTTGCCGACGCGTACATGGGGCTGATGAGGGTTGGCCCGACCGGCGGCGAGGCCGAGGTGGTCGCAGCGGAGGCCGGCGGCGTGCCCTTCAACTTCACCAACGGCGTCGACGTCGACCAGGCCACCGGCGACGTCTACTTCACCGACTCGAGCACCAAATACCCCCGCGCGCACAACACAGATATCTTGAGGAATTTTGACACGACGGGGCGACTGCTAAGGTACAACGCCCAGCTCGGGACCGTCGACATGCTCAAGGCCAACCTGCCGTACCCCAACGGCGTCGCCGTCAGCGCCGATCGGACGCACGTCGTGGTAGCGTACACGGGGCCGTGCCAGGCGCACAGGTACTGGATCAGGGGCCGCATGGCCGGTGTCTATGAGCTCCTCGCCGAGCTGTCGGGCTACCCGGACAATGTCAGGCGAGACAACAGGGGAGGCTACTGGTTCGCGCTCAACACAGAGAAGGTCAACTCGACGGACCCCGAGCACCTCGTCGGCGTTTGGGTCAACGTCAAGGGCGACGAGCAGGTGGTGTTGACGGCGCCCAAGGGCAAGGGCATCACGCTTAGCGACGTCACGGAGAAGGACGGCAAGCTGTGGTTTGGATCGGTGGAACTCGACTACGTCAGCCTTGCTAAGTAATTAATTAGTTAGTTATTTAGGTTATTAAGATTGGATAATTAGTGGTTAAGGACTACTGCAATAGATGCATTAGGCAAGGTTTATTTAGATTCACAAACTTCAGTAGCTGGCGAATTTTGGGTCATGTTCTCACGGATGCAGGTACAACTTGTCTCGCATATCTGAATGGAGTTTCTTAGAACTTCAACCAACATGTCTTATTTTAATAAAAGAATTTATATCTTGTGGTGTTGCACATGTGTTCGTCGTGTGACGTAGAGTGGTTGCGAATTGATAGCGATTCATATGCATGTCTGACTCATTAAAGAAAAGAGCGAACTTTCTTTTTACCCTGATTCAGATGCAGGCATGCAGCAGCAGTGCAGAAAAGATCTGTAATTGCTTTTGCAATTTATATACAAAACAAGTAATGACTTATGAAATATCATAGCAGGTAAAAGTTGTATTTCACCTGAAACTGGTTTCTTAGTCAGCACAGATCACACGGTCACAACAATTGCCAAGCTGTAATGTATTTGACTTCCGGGTCTTCTATGATTCCTCGTCAGACTATGTAGCAAATATACATCATTATTTTTCCCTAGAATGTGTGGTCACCAGATTCATCCAACCGGTAAGAATTCCTCTCACTACTAAACCCCGTCCCCATGCTTGATCGCTGCACAAGTCGGACCAGTGACTGGACGACCTCCAACATTGGTGGCCTGAATTCTGGCTCAGGTTGTGGCAACAGAAAATTGATCAATCGACAATCGGCAACACTGTACAACAGTTTGGAAAGGGAAATAGCAGTTGAACTGAGACAATTTACCAGAGAGCGATCGCGTCTGCGAACCGAGAGAGCGATTTCGCAGGGTACAACCCCTCGAGTGCTGGATCAACCATCTGAACTAGCGAGTCGATGTCGTGCAGCTGCAGAGTAGCCCACCGGACTAATGATTGCTGGGACCTTGGTTGAGAGCTGGAATAGTTTCAGATAACAATAATAATTCTGTCAAAGTTCAAGCTCACAGTTTCATCTTTTAACAGGATAAGTCGCAGCGCAATAGTCTCCTTGCTCACCTGTCAAATGCTTTACGACCGGTCAGGAGCTCAAGCATGACGACTCCAAAGCTGTAAACATCGCTTTTTGGGGAGTACTGACCGGACATGGTCATCTCAGGAGATGGTCAAACGAGGCATTGTAGTGGTGTGCTTCCGTTTGATAATAGCATTTTAGCGAATTTATTTTATGAGATGACAAAAGAGCGAACTTCAATTTTGATAGTGGCGGAGTTCTGTGACAGATACGATCGGTTTATACGTGAGAAGACGGATCTACTTGTGAAGTCGATTGCCTAGTTCTACTTGGCATGAAAAACAATTACAGTATATGTATCTAATGTTGATGACTGCGAATTGAAAGGAAATGCCGATGCGTGCTTACCACCAACGGTGGGATTTGGTCGCCGTCGTCGTATTTGGCCCTGTGCTCGATGATCTGGTCCTCGCACCAGAGGAAGACGGGGATGTAGAAGTGGTATATCCTGGCCTTCTCGGCCTCCGATAGACGGAGCTCGTCGAGGCGGAGCAGGCGAGCGACCTGACCTCCGCAGCGCAGCCACGGGTCGGTGGACTCGGCGATCTTCTCCTTGGTGCAGCCGATCCTGCCCACCAGCGACCTGTCCGGACGTGACGAGTGCCGCCGGGAACGACGATGACGGGGTGATGCGTGGCGGCGCCAGCGACGACCGCCGCCCGGGGCTGTGATCCGGGAATGACAGGAACGCTGGTGCGACAAGACCGGAAATTTTGCATCAACGAACAAGTGTTTAATCCTTATCCTACTGAAATCAGATCACCACAGTGTCCACAGGGCGATATAATCCGGGCTGTGATGAGCCGACGAGCATTCTGACAGGTGACACAAGAGGACAAGACTGCCTTTCTTTGCTACTTGCTAGAATGGTAGGTGAAGAAAGAGGGGAGGAGATCAGGGTGCACAAGAATTTCTTACTCGGATTATTACCATCCATGGCGGATGCTGCCCGTCCAAGAACGAGGACACGAGTAGAAGAAGAGGCCAGTAACCCACTAATCAAGTTTCGGCATCTAGGACCAAAACCCCTTTCCTCTAGGATTTCCAGTAAGAAAAGCCATGAGACAAAATCAAATGCTTCGGATATGTCAAGCTTCAGAAAGAATACAGGGCTGTTTCGGTGCAAGAATACGGGGCGGCAAGGATCTCGAGAGGACTCGGCACTGAGGGCAACCCACACGCCGGCGGCGAGATGTGTTTAATTTGTGGTAAATGCTCGCACCTGTCATTCTTAGTTCCAGTGATGATTAACAAAATTCAGATCTTTTTGTAGTTGTGTTGAACAGTATGCTCTAAGTGAAAGCTGAGGTGAAGCCATCTCATGTAAAAGGAGAAAAAAAAATCCATGGATGAGTTTGATGTTGATAAGTTAATGCATATCAACTGTAGCACCTGCTTTCTTGTTAGTCCAGATTTAGAAGCTGTTTAGCTGTGAAAATATTACTAAGCTCTCCATCTGTTTCAAATTATATGGTTCAGTACAAAAGCTGATCCAGACATAGTAATTTATTTCATTGTGGCATGTACCGGTTTTCTAGAGAGGAGTCTGGAGTTTCATTTATAAAAGAGTGTCGAGCTACTCACTCAGGAATGCCAGTGCGGCGATGGTACGGTGACACCACCATCAGCAGAGTGGAGAAGGACGGAAGGCAGAAGGGGACAATTGGAGGGGTTGGATTAGAGCTCTTCATTATTGTACTGCAGCGCTTGATGCTTATTCGCTTCCAGCCATCGTCAGTTCGTCACTCATCGTTGCACACCTTTGCATCCCCTGACATGGACGGGAGGAGGATGGAGTCCGTGTGTCGCCTGGCCTCTTTACATTCGTGGACCCTGGCCGTGGTGATTCACGATCGACAGCAGATGTTGATCGGCCGTAGCGTAGGGGATTCACGGAGCTCGATCTCTTTCACGGGCATCGCTGGACTTAGCTCCGGCTGCAACAATGTTACTGGGTTTTCTTTCCGTTTCTGATCTCCCCCAATTCGCACCAGATTTCCTAGTATAACGAGTTTGCATCGTTTATGATGACCACATCTTATTTCTGTTATTCTGTACTACCTCCGCTTTCATTTACATATCGTTTCGGACATGAGTCCTAGTGTTAAATGACCAACCATTTAACTTTTGAACTATGCGGTTGGGTTGCCTCCTACATCGAGAGTTTGTGCTCCTCATCGTTCATAAATCATCTTACATACAACCTTGTTTACTTTTCAGTTCAACCACTACTTCAATTTTCACAGCAAACACGAAATTTTAGCGCATCGGAGGCATTTCGCAGACTCTAGTATGATGAAATCCGTGCAGCTTACAAGTTCGCTGCTCTGACCACACATGACACACCTGACAAAGCTTTCAGTGTGCGGAAAGCATAGGAATTCCTCATGTCGTCCTGCATCTACAGCAGACTATGATAAGAAGTTGCAATCATCCAGACAGAACATTGAGATCATCGCATCTAAAATTGAAATCGTAGATATGGTTGTCGAGAGCATTGTTGATGTCGTGGAGCTGTTGTACCCATGCAGGTGTGACGACTATTTTTCCATCACTTCATGTGACCTTGGCGAGATGGAGATTTTGGTCAGTGGAGATGGAGAAGTAGAACAGCAAACATCTGATTCTTCATCAAATTTAATTTTGTTGCTCTGGACTGCGATGGGTTCTTGTTAGTTGGGTCTGATTGGTTGGTGTCCAGACATTGTCATTCACCCTGTTAGTCTGGCTTATTAGCCACCAGCCAGCGGTACTTTTCTCTCAGAATAAATCAGCTACCAGCTAACAGCCAGCGGTACTTTTTTCTCAGAACAAATCAGCAACAGCCACCAGTCGTTAGCGAGACGAACAGAGCGGTCAATATTTGACAGGCCAAAATGTGGACATAGCTACTAAAATCTGGACAAAAAAATCAGAATATATTTTGATTGGATGTCAATCAAATGAGTACCAAAAATTTATAAATTTGCCTTGATTTTGACTTTGACACATTTTGAATGACAATCGATCACCTTGTTTCGTGAGATTGTTCCCTTCCCCACCTGGCCACCTCTAGTCTCCCCGCGCTCGCTATTCTCCCCTCCCGCCCCTTTCTCTCTCTCTCTCTCGAACGGCGGCGCTCGAGATCCGGGCGGCACCCCTCCCTCGCCCTGCCTGCCCAGCCTACGCGGCGGAGCAGGGAGCGGGACCTGCCTGCGCGGCGGCGCGTCTGCCCGGCAGCGCAGGGAGGGCCGGGGGGTGGGGGTCGCACGGCCAGCCTGCGCGGCGGCACAGGGAGGGGGCCGCACGGCCGGCCAGCTCGGCGGCGCAGAGGGAGCGGCGCGGCGTCGGCCCTGTGCTCGATTCGACGGCGGACGGGTTCAAAATCGACGGCGAGGTGAACACCGTACTCTTCCAGTCTTCCTTCTCCTCCTCCATCGAGCGAGTCCGTGCATTCGTGGCATGAGTACAATAATCATAATTCAGGCTTTACCTCTTGGTATTCACTTTAAAAATATGCGTACAACCTGGACATGCAACGGGCGAGCGACAACTACTCTTCTGTAACCATCCTTTTCCTCAGTGCCAGCACAGTGGAGGGGTTTGGAGGGATGTCATCACCGGCGTAAGGAGTAAGAGGATTCAGGGGAAGATTGAGAGACAGGGTTCGGTTTTCAGTTCATTGTTCAATGTCTTATCCGGTTCTCCCATGGCAGGATTTATCTCCGTGTCGAAGCTGTGCATCATGGCGGATTGGCGGGCACGCCTTTTTTCCTTCACCCATTTTGTCATGTGATGTTTTATTTTAGCAATAGGGGAGGAGTAGGAATTAACTGATTTGTCTTTCAAATGGAAAGGTTTGGTTGGTTTTAGCTCTTGCATCCTGGATTGTGTTGAATTAATGAATTATTATGGCATTAAAGACTTTGCTACCTTTTCATTCGAGGTGCCATACTGCCATCTTCAATATTTACACATTACTTTATTAATCGTTTCTACTCTTACTATTTGTGTGATTTCAATGGGAATGTGTGACATGTGTAATACTCCGTATGGTCTTTTTACTACTAGTTTTGTCTCACATGTTTGCCCCACCTAAAATTTAGAGTGTGCTCCGCCATTGTTGCCGCCTGCCTTCTTAGCGTCTGCCCACTCAATTGGTGCACCGGTGTAGATCTAGCTGGTAAGCCCACACCTTTTTCCCAGTTCTCTGTTAAGTACAAAGGCTACTTTTGAATTCCAATTGAGAATATGAAGCCTGTAACTGGCCCTCGTAGGTAGTACCGTTACCGTAGTAGTTGCATCAGAGTTGTAGTTTCTTTAAATTAGAAATAATCCTTCAATTTGTTGTGCAATGTTATTGACCCTGCAAATAACCAAAGATAAACAAAATTACTCTGGTGTGCTTCTGAAGGTTTGAGGAACAGAAACATCAGCTATGATGCATTTACAAACATGTAAATTAGTGTATTGCGTTTCTGTGAAGTGCTTGATTCATCATTTATGCAAGTTTGAACATATTTGTTGAATTTAAAATATTATGAAATATTTTAATATTTTTGTTACGCTTATAGCTAATTTACACTCATCTGTCAAATTGCTTGCCAAATCTTATACTGATATACTGAACTGTGTATTAGACTGTTGGTCCGGCCTAACCCCCTGAGTGAAATGCTGGGTCCATCACTCCTGATAGGTTTTAAGATATTAATGTTAAAATTCGAATTTTGTGAAAGAACCCTTCAGTATTTTCTTCACTTGTGCCATTGATGATTTATGCATAAGCTTGAATAATTGTGTCATCGTGTTTGGGGGTGGCTAGGCTGCATATCAAGTGGATTTGGGAGTTAATAGTGATTCACGCTGTTCACTGTTCCGAAACCAAAAAATGGAGTTACATGCCACTTTGTTGCAGCAGCAGCAATCTTAGAAATGGATCAAATATAAATCGATGGTGCTTTCAGAGTAAATTGTTGGTTCAAAGTTCAAAGTTTCAAACCAAGACCAGTTTCCCTGATAAATAGTTTTCTCCTTAAATTTCAAAATTTGTAGACACAAAATCATATGCATTGGTTTATGTTGACTCGTGGTATTTTTGCTACAAATAAGTGCTTTGGCATATATTACCTTCATGATTTTAGAGTAATTACTGTTTTTTGCCCTCTGCATACAGTGGTCAAGCTCCACTATGGTTCTAGGCAGCAATATTTCCATCCAGAAAACCTTGTACGAGGTTTTATCTGTGAGTGAAGATGCTACATATGACGAAATCCGTGCAGCGTACAAGTCTGCTGCTCTGAACACACATCCTGACAAAGGACATACGACTCTTGAATCATCCGTGCCTTCCAGTGAGCAACAAGAATTTTTGAGTGTGCAGAGAGCATGGGAAATCCTGCGCCAGCCTGCATCTAGAGCAGACTACGATAAGCAGCTGCAATCATCCAGGCAGAACATTGAGATCATTGCATCTGAAATCGAAGTTGTGGACATGATTGTGGAGAGCACTGCTGATGCCGTGGAGTTGCTGTACCCATGCAGGTGTGGCGATTATTTTTCTATCACTTCGTGTGAGCTTGGCGAGATGGGGATTTTGGTCAATGGAGATGGAGAAGTAGAGCAGCAGGCGTCTGATTCTTCTTCAGCTTCTGTTGTTCTGGGCTGTGGCTCTTGTTCGCTTAAAGTACGGCTGATCATAAATAATACTACCTCGTGACACATTTCAGACTCTGTAGGCTTTTCAGCAATGAACAGTTTGTGATTTTCAAGACTTTTTTATTCTTCCTGGGAAGTATTGAGAGGTCCTGATGGTGGTTGCATTGTGATAAATGATGTTTTGTCAGTTGTGATCAGCTAACCACTGCTGTCAATTCCAGCCGCTGGGAATTCAAAGATGTTCCTTGTTTCCATGGTGGCTATTCAGTACCCCTGTGGTTAATGTTGTTGCACAAGCAGAACGGACTCGTATCTTTGTTAATGCTTGTGGATAATCTTTCAGCATTTCGTGCTTGTATAAAGTTGTGCCTGCCGTTAGGCACGGCTTGCACAGTTTTTGCAATTTTGTCCCCCTTTTTGTTCTTTGCGGATGTATATATCTACATGGTTCTTTGTCAGGAACGGCTTGCCATCCACGGCAAAGAAGCTGTACAAAAATCTTGAAAGAGATCGTGCCTGAACAAACTTCCTAATCTTGCTCATCAGCCCTTTCCTTCAGCGCAATCCTCGTTTCAGTTTTCTATTCCAAGCATACCAGATCCTCTTGCCTCACATGGAGTCGACAAATTTTTTCACCAGTCCGGGAGACGAGGTTAGTGTCTTGATTTTGGGGTGAAAAATTTTGCACACGCTTTGATCATTAATTAGGACTATTAAATAGAGACAGTTTGCGCGATTGGGCTTGTAGTCCAATAGTAAGACGGTCCAGTGGGACGCTACCCACCAGGGTTCAAATCCTGGTGCTCGCACATTTTCCTGGATTTTCCAGGATTTACCGGCGTTATGCGTTAAGTGGTAAGCGACGTTCCCGTCGACGACGAGGCGCCATTGGTGACTTCGGGAATCTCCAGATCTGCTGGTGCTCAGTCCTTCGGAGGTGCTCATAGGGGTAGGGTTTGCGTACGTGTATTCATAGGGGTGAGTGTGCGTGCGTGTTGTGAGCGTCTGCGTTGTACTATGTAATTCTAAAAAAAAATAGAGACAGTTTGCGAATGAGCTTGTAGTCCAATGGTAGGACGGTCCAGTGGGACGCTATCCACCAGGGTTCACATCCTGGTGCCCGCACCTTTTCCTGGATTTATTCCGGGATTTTCCGGTGTTATGCATTAAGTGGTAAGCGACGTTCCCGTCGACGACGAGGCGCCAGTGGTGACTTCGAGAATCTCCAGATCTGCCGGTGCTCAGTCCTTCTGAGGTGCTCATAGGGGTATAGGGTTTGCGTACGTGTATTCATAGGGGTGAGTGTGCGTGCGTATTGTGAGCGTCTGCGTTGTACTGTGTAATCTCAAAAAATAAAGACTTTTTACAAAAGTACTTTCACAACTTCTGAACTAATTCACGAGACGAATATAATGAAACATTTGACTTCGTGATTAGAAGATGGTTACCGTAGCATCTATCTACTTGTCACATTGTGGCCGCCGACGATCGTCAACTAATTCACGAGACGAATATAATGAAACATTTGACTTCATAATTAGAAGATGGTTACTCTAGCATCTACTTGTCACCGCGTGGCTGCCGACGATCGTCGACGACGTGAGCAGGACCCGAGGACATAATTTGGCCTGGGAAAAGCGAGTAGGAAGGATTCCTCCCCTGTTCGTTTTCTATTTCTGAATTTTCATAGTGTTTCATTACAGCACGATATTACATAACGTTTAATTACAGCACGATGGCAGCTTATAGCTGACCAAATCAAACCGGCCTCGGGCCCACATGTCATACATATTAGTAAAACGTAAAACACAAATACGTCTTCGCTTCTCCTTTGCGCCTCCTGATCATCTCATCTTGTTACTTGGGCATAGGTGTGACACTCACCCCCAGCCGGCAAAGCATTTTCGAACTCCCCTCCCCGACCGAACATGCAACATTGCTGAAGGGGTGAGGGTCTTTCTAAACAGCTAATTAAGGATGGAATAATATGTGTAGAGCGGTTTTACCTTTCCTGTAAGGTGCCTCTTGCTCCTAGGATACATAAAGGGCATGTCCTTTGTATCAAGTACCCCCACCATCATGAAGCTTTCTAAGGTCTAGATCATTTGGAAGCCTTAATAATGAGAGAAAGTCATAAAAGGTAATTTGCCACCTCTCACTTCCGGTCATCCAAAACATGGCTCTCTCAGTCCCAATATATCCAAAGTACATTGTAGCGTAGAACTGAGCAATGATCTCCTTATTCCAATGATACTTGTACCCCATGATGTGCTTTAACCTTTTTTCTTCGCACTCTCTGATAATGTTATTATAAATGGAGTCATTCTTTCCTTTCATGTAATCTCAATCTATGTACTGGGCATCACCACGCCGCCTCTGCAGTTCTCCGACCTCGTTGTCGTCCCTCCACTACTTCGTCTTTGCAACTCTGCAACCTTATTGTCATCCTGTCACACCCGCGCACTGTAACCTCACCCGCCATCATCGGCACCTCCCAAAACACGCTGTTTTTCGCCACAAGCTCCCTCTCGTCTGTCCGGTATCACCTTTGCCGACCGTCGGCTCTGACCACGTCGACACCCCTGCCTTTTTGATCTCACCGTCACGCTCACGTCATTCCAACTTCGCCAGCTGTCATCCGCCCGGATTGCACCGCCACGCCACCGCCACACACTGTCATGACCTCACCATCATCCTAATCGCGCCCGCGCCACTCTATCATCGTTGGTTGTGTAAAACCTCATCGTCGTCTGCCCGACCACACTTTATTTCTCGAACGAGCACACACAAAACCCCAACCTCACCCGTTGTCATCCACCCTCATCGCACCATTATCACCATCTCCTCGACCTCATCATCACATCCGCACCAACGTGAACGGGAAATAAAAGAAGACAACATATCAGGTGCAAACCAACCTCTCCGTGCAAACATGTAAACTTCTAATCTGGGCTACATGATGTTGATCCAAGGGGACGTATAGGATTAGGTAATTTTACACTTAACCGTCCACCCCTAATCACACTTTTGCAAATTGCTCCTCTCACTCACTCATGTGGCCTCTTGGATCAACATCGTGTAACTCAAGTTAGAAGTCTGCATTTTGACACAGGGAGATTGGTTTACACCATATATATTCCCATAAAAGAAAGTTGAAATCTTGAAATTGGTGTTCTCAAATAGCAGAAGCAGGTCGCCTGTTCGAACAACCTCTGCTTCAATTTATTTATTTTGTTGTTTGTGGCTTGCTGGTGGGTGGGGGGTGGGGGGGGGGTTGTCGCGGCGGGGCCTCGCGATCCCAACCACGGAAGAGGGGGGTGTGGAGACTATACATCGTGCCTGCGATGTATAGGAATCCATCGCGCCGGTGGATCCCGAGGGGCGCGAGGGGGACGCGAGGCGCGCGGAGGACGGGGGGTGCGGTGCGGGAGGGTTTTTTCTTTTTAGTTTTATTTTTTCTGTTTTTATTTTTATTTTTATTCTTCTTTCATTTTCTTTTCTGTTTTCTGTTTTCCTTTTTATTTTTTTGTTCCTCCTTTATTTATTATTTATTATTTATTTATTTCTATTATTTCTGTTCCTACTTTTATCTTTTTTATTTATTTTAATTGTTTTTCAATAAATTTTTCTACAGCGAATATTTGTTTTGCCTCAATGAAAAAAATTCACTTCAAATTATTTCATCTCAATGAATATTTATTTATTTAGTGAATACTTTAAAAATATTTTTATATACTAAATATTAATTAGTATTATAACGCTAAATACTTTTATTAGCTAGAACAAATAAATTTGTTCAGCCTCATGTATTTTTTGTTCAGTCTCGACGAATATTTGTTCGGTCTTAGTGAATATTTGTTCGGGTTCAGTGAATATTTTTGTTCGGCCCTAATGAATACGTTTGTTCGGCCCAAGTGATTTTTTGTTCGGTCCAAGTGATTTTTTGTTCGGCCCAAGTGAATATGCTTTTTCGGACCAAGTGATTTTTTGTTCGACCCGAGTGAATATATTTGTTCGGCCCTGTAAATTTTTGTCTGGCCCAGAAAAGAATAATAATAGAAAGAGAAAGAAAAAATAATATTCACTAGGACCGAACAAATATTCACTGGGACGAACAAAAATATATGAGGCCGAACAAATCTATTTGTTCTAGTTAGTAAATTATTTGTTCGCTATAATATTAATTAATATTTGGTATTTTAAAAATATTTTTAAAAATACTTCATCAAAACATAGTCAAGTGGGATCTTATTTTGAAGATCTGGGAATAAGAAATCCATTTTGAAATCGAAATTTAATTTAGACGCATGGTTTGGAATTTATAATTTTTTTAAATTTTGAAATAGATTTGTTTCTGTGCAACCACGTGCCCCTCCCTCCTGTTCGTTGGCCCTCGGCCCCCGCGCTCCACGCCGTGCACCGTCGTGCCTGGCGCGATGGGATGGAACCCATCGCGCTAGCGATATATAACCGCACCCAGGGAGCGGTGCTGGCTTTTCTTTTTTGGTGGCTCTCTTGGTTTCAGATTCTCGGTTACTGTAGATGGACGAAAATTTGAGGCAGAAATAATCTTTTTTTAATATTAAATAAATACATATATTATAAAGATAATAAAGATAAAAATATAATAATGTAGAGATAATTCATATTGTTTCGCTCTTGGTGAATGGAACTGAGCGTAGCTCGGATGGCAAGCCTCCACGGTGGTGGGGCTGCCCACCCAGGTTCAATTCCCAGGAATTGCACCTGCGTGTCCTACCGGGGGAATTTATTTCCTCAGCAGACGCACATGTGTGCGGTGGTTGAGCGGCCGGATGGCCCTCCCAGTAGTCTGCTGTTGTAAAAAAATCTCCTCGTCTGTCCCACGCCAAAGCACAGGTCTAAGGTCAGCCTTATCTCACGTGTGCTGCGGTGCCGCTGTGTATGGGTGGGGCAGGGGTTCGGAGATTTTCTCGACCTGTGTAAGGTCTTCTTCTTAATACAATACCGTGGGAGTGATCTTAATCCCCGCAGGCCAGTTTTTTGAATCGAACTGTTTAGAAGGGGTCGCTCTATTTGTTTTTATTTTTTTTGGCAGACGGAAATCGTTTTTTCAAACAAACATAAATGCCACGGACCTTGGAAAAAATAAAATCGGCCCAAGGCCGGCCCACCCGGGAATTCCGGCTGTTGGACGGTAGATGTGCCGCCTTTGTAGGATCCAATTGCGACCGGAAGGGATCCCTATAAATTATAAAAAAAAAAGAAAAAAAACGAAAGAAGAAACCCTCGCCGCCGTACCCGTCTTCGCGCCAGTCGACCGCGTCTGCCGGGCCGATCGAACGAGTCCTAGGCATGCCGCGCCCCACCGTAGAAGAGGTATCCGGATCCCGGAGGACTCGGTCGAGCGCCAGGCTGCGGCGGCAGCAGCAGCAGCGATCGGAGTGCCAGGAACCCGCTACGCCTTCCAAAAGGAGTGGGCCGGTGGTAGCTGCGGCGTTGATAAGAAGGCCTGCGGAGTGAAGAAGAAGATTAGGACGTGCGAGGACGCGGCGCTACCACCTGATGCAGCAGCAGGAAGAGAAGAAGAATGCCAAGTGAAGGAAGAAGTGGAAGCAAAGGAGCAAGTCAATGAGGAGTATGATGCTGTTTCCTCTGCTCCCAGCTCCCCCCTCTGTGAGCCGCACATCCTCGAGGAAATTGGGCATGATTCTGATGGTGTGATCCGCAAGCCTATCGACTTAGAGACCTTCAGGGCATATCGTCAGGTCGAGGCGACATTTGAAGAGAAATTAGGTTTGCTACACAAGCCTCCTTAATCTCTCTTCTTTTGATTTGTGTTGATGTTGCTTTACAATGTTATATGTGGTTGTGTCTTCAATGCCTGTTCTATATTCTTGTAGCTCGCAAAATGAAACTGCCCACACTTGATGAGAGTATATCTAGCTGTCCAGTCGATGTGGAGTTGCGTCATAGTCATCAGTCAGTTGCAAAGGCTGCCAGACATCTTGCCTTGGGCTTTTCTTCTTCAATTGGTACACATTAGTATTAAGTTGCCTCTTTTACTTAGGTGCATTATATGGCTTGTTGCAGTTTGCTAAGTATCACATGTATATCAGGTGGGAAGCCATTAACTCAATGCTCAGGCTTCTTCATTGGATGGGATGAGAGCGACGAGAGTCATGAGACTGGTATTATATTGACGTCGGCACATCTAATTTGTTCACGACAACTCTCATTGGATAGCTGGCTGTGCAAAGATGAATATGCACCTGATGCAGAGGTTAGTAATAGAAGAAATTACAACCTAATTCATTGGAAGTTATCTTATACTTGTTAGAAAATCATTGCATGCATGTTATGTTACTCTATAAATATGTGTGTTGTTATAAATCAATTTGAGGAGGATTGAGCATAAGAAATATGCAGGAAAAGTGCAAGGCAGAGTGTTTAGGTGCCGGGAGGTCCTCTTCTTCCACAGTAAAGCCATAATGTAATACCTTGTTTATGTTGATACTGGATAAACCTAGCTTAGAACTTCCTAATCTCCACGAAGCAGAACTATAAACAGTCTAGACCACCTTAAAGGAGGCAGAGGCGTCCAGTGACTGGGGTGTGATCTCCAGCAGTAGGTGAATGTGGCGGAAACCACCATGAAACATGGCTGCTGTTGCTATGGTTGGCCCACTTTAATTTTGGATTTTAAAGATATTAGTCTGTTGTTTATTTTGTATAGATATAGAAGCCACATGGTAGCTGGTGGAGTCTATGCATGTTTGATGTGATTTTTAACCCTTGTTTGCAGTTCACATTAGTTGATCGCACTCATATTATATATGCAGGCACTTCTTACGTGCAGAGTAGGATGTCTTCATAGGTTATCTTGGACTTCCAGAGAAAGTGTGCAGAATATCCCCCCAAGGGGTTGTTCGGTTTGAGGGGGAATGTAGGGGATTAGAGGGGTTTGGGAGGGATTAATTCCCTACGAGTCAAAATCGACCTCAATCCCCTTGGGAGGAGGATTAGCCGAACAAGCCCTAAAGATTGTTACCCTATGCTATTTTCCTAATGTGATATCTTAATATTTCCCCCCTAAAGATCGTGACCCTATGCTATTTTCTTAATGTGATGTCTTACATTCTACAATTATTGTTCCAGGTCACAGTTCACTTTCCAGACAGAACCACTGCAAAAGGTGAATTGTGCTACTACCAAAAGCACTACAATATTGCACTGTTCAGAACTAAAGTGAAGCCTTCATTTCAGCTGCCCTTTTTCAATGACAACGTGAGCTGTGATCAAGAGGTACTCATGCTTGGAAGGGATGAGAATTCAATATTAAAGATTAAATATGGTCAGGTGCAATTTCAGAATCCATGCACTTTTGAGCGGCACCACTTTATGTACGCTTATGGTGCATCCATGGAGGTACAAAATTATTTCTTTAGTCTCAAATTATTTGTTTATTTTTCTTTTTGTTTCATCCTATTTTTTGTTCCTATAAATTCAAGTTGTGCCTATATGAATGTTCTAGTGTTATATTGGTGGGCCAATTGTTGATTTCAATGGAGGGATTGTTGGGATGTCCACGCCTGATTCTGAAGGATCATTTATACCTACTTCAATTATACTCAGATGCTTTCATCTGTGGAGAAAACATAAGTAAGTTTTTCTTCTGTTCATTGTAAAGTCAAATTAGCTCATTATTTTTGTCTCTTAGTGTTCAAAGATGAATTATACAATTTTTTATGTGATGGAAACATAGGAACTAGAAAGTACTTGTTTGGATCTCATTTTGCATATAAACTGCCTATTCATCATATTTTACATCGAAGTTGTCATTGGCATGGCGATACTTCTAACAATTTCAGCGAAAATATGACATTTCAAATAAAGTTAATTATATTATGAGAGCACTTGTCATTTATCTAGTAACATGAATTTTACATTGTCAATCTACCTGGTTCTTTACACATATTAATAATTGATGGTCAACATTTAAAGAAGTTTGATTGTTAAGGATCTTGAAACAATATATATTTTTAGGACACAGCTAATGCACAGCTGTGTGTGAGTTTGATTGTCAGCATGCACATCAAAAAAAAAAAAATCACATCAAAATGAGGGCAAGCCAAATAATTTGCATATAGTCCATCTAAGCAGTATTTTAATACATCTTGACAAATAGGCATCACAACACTTGCATATAGTCCATTTAAGCAGTATTTTAATACATCTTGACAAATAGGCATCACAAGTAGACACATGGACTATTAGTCCAGTTCAAGTTCCATTTTAACACTTTAACTAATATTGGTGTAGTGCCTTGTTCTTTCGACAATTGTGTTTACACACAGGCTCATGATGTGCAAGCTGGCGCATATCTGGCACTTGTTTGTTTCCTTTCACCTGATTCACAGCTTGTCTTCTTCCATATTCTCCTTGCTCTTGTTTTTAAGTTGAGGCTGTAGCTAGAAAATTTCAAGTTGAGAGCTTTGAGGCCAGTGTCAGTCAGTGGTGGAATTGTACCACTTATGCAACTTTGAATCTCTCCACAGAGTAATAGGTGTGGAAATATGATCCGGTGTCAAATTTTCTGTTCTTACAAAAAGCTAGGATGTCATGGCTATGATGGCAAGGCCCGCACCCAGTTTTTGAAGCCATTTATGCAATACAAGCGAGCAATGAACAGTTTGTAAAAATGAACATCGCCGCTGCAATTAATGGTGCCAATCTCCACGATTGACCCAGATCGCTGAAGGGACTTCAGCTCTCAATTTGAATGAGGCCAATAAATTCTGTCCATAATATTTGCATTACTGTGGTATAAGACTTATGTATGGATTCCAGTAAAATACCGGTAAGCCTATGCTATGGCTTAGTTGGACTAGCGAACAAGAATCTCTGTTATTTTCCAAAACATGGATTCTTTTGGTGATATAAATTTTATGAGAATCAATTGGTCTTGGTCACACTAAAAATTATTGATCTGCTGTTTGACAAATAATTGGAACGTGGTCTATTTTAATTATTTTTAGCTTGACTCAAATTTAACAGTTTGCCCAACTATTTTGACCTAATTTGAAATGCAGCCAAAATGTTTCATGTAAAATGTCTATGTGCTACCACACCTCTTGAAAAAAATTAGTAAACGAATGTTTGGTATAGGCACATTCCTCGACCCCACCTCCAATTGAAGCTTTGTGCCATTCGATATCTTGATCCAGCTCGGAGTGAGAGGATATTTCTCGAATGTGGCATTGATGAGGGTCTCATTATCAAAGAGGTATATATTATTTAGTTTTATGTAATAACTTTATTTATGTTGTATTTATGTGTGTTTTCATAGAGTTGCTGATTCTCATGTAAATTATTAATTATTGGTTAATAACAGGTATGTAGTGGATCAATTGCTGAAAAGAATGGAATCAGAGTTGGGGATATTATAGAAAGTCTGGATGGAAACTGTCTTACTTCTCTGGTTGAGGTGTGCCGCAGGTTTCACATGTTTCCATTAAATCGAGTAAAAAGAAATTATGTTATTATGACATTATGGTTTTTGTGCCTTTGCTTATTATCAGTTTGAAATGATGTTGCTCCACTTGTCTGAAAAACACCTTGATAGAAGGAAAAAAAATGATGATTCTGAAATTGATGTTGAGGTAACTACTTTTATGCTTTTTAGTTGGCTCATTTGCTCAATGTTTGTTTCTCACACCCTAATATAATATATTCACTTTTCAGCTTGGCATATTTCGCACACGCATACGCAAGCGAAGGACCGTAAAAATGATATTGAAGTTAACCGATGAGGGAGAAGAAGTTATTAGAGGTCCTATATCTTTCCTTAAATTAAATATCATGCAAATATGTTAATGGTGCAGGGGTGGATATAGATATAGTAATATAATTTTGAAATCTTTGTTGTACAATCTCTTCTAAACATACATTTGTACTGTAATTTATTACACTTAATGCTCATAATGCTATTTCTTCCTCGGTGCCACATGAGGAAGTGGTGAAAGGCAAGTGATATTTTATGTGTTTGCATACAATATTTGATATCAATGTGGATTAGTTGCGATGGTTGATGTCCTGCAAGTGTTTTGCGCAATGATGGTCTTTAGGCATATTCCTGTTTTTTAACTCATTTAGTAAGGTAGGGTTTCTTTCATATCCCTATCTCATGTTTTGCTTTAATTATTCCAATTTTTTTTTGTCTAGGCTATGTTGATATTGGTGCTTGTTCTGCTTAAGTTTGCTCACCCAAGCTCCTTCCTGCTAGAGGTAATGGCCATTTGTTTCTTTGCCATCATGAATCGTATGGGCTCTTACATGTGAGTTTGATAATATTTGGTTATATTTTTCTATGCTTTATGATAACTGTGCAGTATGCACTTTCCTTTAACGTTTCGTATCCATTGCCATCACAAATGGGGTAGTTAAGAGCAACTTCAAGAGTTTGCTATCTCAATTTGGCATCCATCTAATTTTGGCAAAACAAGAAAAAATGACTTCCAACAGTTTGGCAAACAAACTTAGCATCAATTGCAACTTGGCATCTCAGGCCTCTCCACGCGCAAATATGCACGCGCAGCTCCGGTTGCCATCGCGACGTTTCGCTCTAGGTGGGAGGGTAAAAAAGAAATAAATAATATGTTTTGAAGAGGTAGAAGGACATAAACATAATTATGTTTCTCTCTCAAAGTTCCTGATGTAAGTTATATATGAGTTTGACAAGTGAATTATGCTAAACTGTTGGAGGTGAACTCTTTTTTTACTTAACAAATCCTTTTAGAAGTTGACAAAACACAAAATATGCCAAGTAAAATATGACAAACTGTTGAAGATGCTCTAATAGAGGACTGTTAGCACGTGGGTAATAAGTAGGTGCATGGAAGTAACACGTTTCCTTATCAGTGTCTTCAAATTTTCTGGACTGTGATTATGTCACGCTTAATTGATGGGAGCATGAGTAAATATTTCATAATTCTTTCCAGGTTAAAAGTTCACATGTTGGTTGTCCTCTCCGTTGGATAGGAGTCATCCTGGGAGGAGGATATGTAAATATGTGCATGCAATTCCTCTGGTGATTAACTTATTATGCGAATCAGGTTGACTCATGGTGCTATTTGTTAGCTAAGTGATGAATTTCTAACTGTATTATACTTGGACGAGATTGTTGTGAAGATGCACTTTATGCCCAGAATCTTGAGTATGTGTCATGGGTGCTCGCCTTTGCAAGACTAATTCCTGCAGTGTTGCTGCATATGAAATCTGATATACTAGTTGATTTTTTTCTGATTTTTTCTTTCCTAGAACGGCACGGTAGAGCTGTCATTTTTTTAGAGCAAAGCTGTGTCATTTATTAAGAGTATAGATGGCTTGAGGCTGTCCGCACCGGTGACTGTAAATGGAACGGGCGGGTACACGGTGGCAGATAGCGGCTTCGTTTCCCGTTTTTTCAGCTGCATCGGGGAACGGTACAGCAGACGCGATCATTCCGTTAGGCTGCCACATCGCCAAATCCAGCGCGATACGAGACGAACTGGATTGCCTCCCGTCGCGCCTGGCAGCAACCGGTACTCCTTTCGCGCGGATGCTCGGAACGGAAGGAAGAGAAGGGAGGGAAGCAGGGGACGGCATGGATTCCCCGCGCCGCCGGCCTGCTCGACCCGGGGGATTCGCCGCGCCGCCGTGGAGCTTGAGCAGCAGCCGTCATCGCTGGAGATCCGCCGCCGTCGTCGTCTAGGTCACGTCGGCGTGCACCTGGGTGCCATGCTCCACCGCAGCTCGGCGTCCCCTCCATGGACGCGGCGGATTTGAGCTGCACGCAGTGCCCGGAATCCTCCAAGCTCGCCGCGCCGGTCCGCCGCCCTCCACTGCGCCGGTGGTGGGAGCAGGGGCCGGAGGAGGGAGGCCGTCCCGAACTCGAGCACCGCAGATTCACGGCGTGGAGAGGAGCCGGAGGCCGGGGAGGACAGCTGTGGTCGCCGCGTGCTCGCCGCGTGGCTCCGGTACGAGCGCCGCGAGGACGAGCTCGACCCGGCGTGTGGACAGCGACGACGCCGCTGCTCGAGTGCCCCCGCGCCGCCGTCTTCAAGGCCGCTCGGCACCGTCGCCGTCGTCCAACCCGCCGGCCTCCTCATGCGTCGCTTCACCCTGTGCTGCCGTCGTGGCACATGGATCCGCCTCGTCACCGCCGCCGGGGAGGTCATGGACCTGCGCCCAGAGCTCCACCGAGCGCGCACCGGCTTGGGGGGCCAGGGGAGAGCAGGGACGCCGGCCGTGGATCAAGGAGGACCTCGAGATCTCCGCCGACTGGCCGGCCTCCCGTAGCCGCCGCGCCGGCCACACCGCCGGCCGGCCTCCCGTAGCTGCCGTGTCGGCGTCCGCACGAGGAGGTCCGCCTAGAAGGAAGAGGAGGGGGCGGACGCGGTGAGAGGGAGGGGCGGACGCCGGGGTAGGTGGGGGATTGGGGAAGGAGAGAGTGGAGAGAGAGGGGGAAGAAAAATAGAGTATGATGCGTGGGCCCGCAGCGGGTAGTTGGAATAGAGTTTGAGACATAGAGGTTGACGGGTGCAGAGAAATTCAAACTGGACTAGAAAATGTGAATGACCAGGCGGAAATATTCCTTTTAGGGTTGAGTTTGGAGTTTCACGAGTGCGGACAGCCTGATGCGAGTGAGCCCTATGGATCGTTACCGTCCAGCCTGCAGCGTCTCGAACCATAGGGGGCCCGGGATCGGACCGCTCCCCACAGGCGCAGCCTATAGCGGTTGCCGCACAGGTTTGATCTTCCGCTTGCTTTGCCTCCTCCACGTTGCCTTGGCTACCCTCAGGTTAATCTGCAGCTCTTGTTAATCTGCACGTTACTGTATTCTGACTCGTCACTAGATCTGAGTTCTGCTCTTATTTATCTACCTCACCACTACATACGATTTGTGTGTAGTCAACAGTTTGGATGAAGGTACATAGTAACAAACAAAAATGTAAAGAAATGAAGATTCTTGTTACACTATGCCAGAATCGTTCTAAGGCGACGCGAGTTAAGACAAAGAAGACGCAGGTAAAACGTATCGTTATTTTTTGTCGCTAATGACTCTACATCGGAGACGCGTAAAATACTCGTCTCCTTTAAGAAGAACACAAGAGACGCGTCATAGCCGCGTCGTTGAACACTTCCATAACGTATCGTCTGAGCAAGATAAAGCTAACGCATCTTGTTGAGCCGTGTCTCCTCTGTCTCGACGAAAGGAGACACTTCTTGTGAACGCACGTCTCCTCTGCCGCAACGAAAAGAGACGCTTCGTGTCAATGCGCGTCTCCTCTGTCTCGACGAAAGGAGATGCTTCTTGTCAACACGTGTCTCCTCTGTCTCGACGAAAGGAGATGCTTCTTGCTAACTCGCGTCTCCTCTATCTCGACGAAAGGAGACGTATTTTGTTGTCCCGTGTCTCATGTGTCTCGACGAAAGGAGACGTGTCTTGCCAACCCGCGTGTCCTCTGTCTAAACGAAAGGAGACGCGTCATGTGTACCCGCGTTCCTCTGTCTCTACGAAATGAGACGCTTCTTGTCAATGTGCGTCTCCTCTGTCTCGATGAAAGGAGACCCTTCTTGTCAACACGCGTCTTCTCTGTCTCAAACAAAGGAGACGCGTCCCGTAAACGTGTCTCTCATGACTCGATGAAAAGAGATGTGTGCTTTGGACCCGCATCTCCTCTGTCTCGAGGAAAGGAGACGTTTCTTGTTAACCCGCGTCTCCTCTTTCACCATGAAATGAGACGAGGGTTAACAAGAAGCGTCTCCTTTCTTCGATACAGAGGAGACGCGGGTCCACAGCACGCGTCTCCTATGATCCTCCTATGTGCTCATTTCATATGCCCCTAATTTATTTAGGTCCAGCATCCAAATTCACAGAAATCCACAAAATTCACATGCATCATCTCACATAATTCACAGGACTGGCATCATCATCTCACAAGTAAAGAAACATCACTGGCTTGACAACAATATCACAAATTCACATGCATCATCTCATAAAATTCACTGACAATAATATCACAAAATTCATAGGATAAAAAATAGTGTTGCACATCACTGGCATCATATCACTACTTGTTAATCTCACTGTTTAGGATCTCAGCCTTAGTTTTATCATCAATGTGAAATGTTCATATGGGTTTGATCACCAGGTCGTGGAGGAATACGGCAGTTCTATCACGAATGTAGACTAACGTCTCATCGTGGAGAGGTTCTTCCGGTAAGTCAAATTCCTGAATATAATAATGTCATCAATTAGCACACATAGGTGGTTACCAAACATGTGCAATGCTAATAAGCAAGAACTGTGCAGTTCAGTTGTAGGTGTTACAAATGCAGATCCCAAGAAAGTACCTCAGGATGTTTGAGACTCAATAATGTCTTTGCTTTAACCATGTGATAGGCAGTATAAAAGCCGCAGAGTTTGCTACCAGGTTGTTGGTGGCACTACGATAAATGTATAAAGAAAAACAGTGATGAGAAGAAAGAAACTCAAGCTTTAGTACTAGCTTCCACAGGCAGGAAATAAGTAATACATACCTTAACTTTCATGTCATGTTGAAAGGCGTGGTGGGGCAAGTTCTTGTTGGCACAGTAACTATTCCAAACCCTACAACAAAACATGCAACAATGGTTATGACACTATTGATAAACACTGCAGAGTTTGTTGAGGAAGTTTGCAGGTTAAGAAAGAAAGAACTTACTCGTCAATGACATTTTTCAAAAAGGAATAATCAATATTTAGGTGCCTCAATGAATCAAGATACAAGACCCTGTTGTGCTTTGGAAGGATCACCACTACAATCCAGTGCCCCACATTGTTATGCGCAAACATGATGATTTTTCTTTTTAGAATATAGTTGGTAGGCACGTCTCATATAGTCCACACAAAAAGAACAGGAATAGGTTAACATTGGCTTTCTAATGTTTTCAGGATCAAGGAAGCCAACTAGATCCTTATTCATATTAGCTTCTACAGTCATATTCCTAATATTAAGAAAAAACAAAGTGTAAGGAGGCAAAATACATGGTAGAGATGAACTGAGACAAAAAGCACACTTAGATAGAAAAGAATTAGTGAGAAGCAGATTACATTTTCAAGCAACTTACAAGAGGAAGCAGCGGAGAAGTGACATATCCAAAGCATCCAACTTGAAGAGATCGTACAAATCACTGATGGCCACACTGAATTTTTTGAATTGATCCTTTGGCAAATCATCTTTCATAAGCCCTGAATCAGAGCCTGTACACGGTCCATGTAGTATTTGTGGAGATCTTGGGTAGGAGGATTTGCTTCCTTGAGTTCAGTAGCACTGAGAATATGCGATCCAAATTTGTAATTTGGGTTAACATCAGTCCAAGGTTTGGCCGCCTTCTTCTTGACGTTTCTCTAATGGCTTTCTGGTAGGCTTCTGAGAGCTTTTATTTCCAGCAAGTTTCTTTTTTTCCTGCTGCTTTGAGTTGGCTGCAAAAGGTTTCTCAAAACCAAGAGCACTATCTAAGGCTTGTTTAAGATCCTTTGGTAAAAAGCCTATCTTGTCTGGTGCGGGTGGTGTACCTGCGACTTCCTTCGAATTGCCGTCGACAGATTTCTCAACATTAGCCAACTCATGACTCTGGGCTCCTGCTTTGGCATCATTGTTATTGCCTGCAACCGCATCCTTCGAAGAGGCACTGACAACACTCTTGGTTGCTGATCTAGCATCCTTCGGAGGGACACTGCCAGCAATCTTGGTACCTGCTGCAACATGTTTTGAACCAACAATGGTAAGTGTTGCACTCTTGTTTTGAGCACTTTTGTTTGGCCTTGTGAATGGTGGTGGTAATGGAATCTTTGGTGTATCTTGCGGTGGTGGGGATGGAATCTTTGATGTATCTTGCGGTTGTGGGGAGGGAAGTATTGTTGTTCGTTCAGGAGGAGGATGAGGTGGTGGTGGGGAACCATGTGAGGAATGAATCGGTCCTGTAACCTGTGAACTAGAAGGATTCCTTCGGATAGTCTGTGAACTAGATTTTTGAATTGATGCTCCCTTGACATTAATGTGACGCCTCTTCCATTGTATCCTCTAGTATAGAGCTTGTCAAGTGTCATCACCTCGTCATCAGGAGGGTGTTCCAGCATGTGATCCCTATAGGCACTAAATACATACTGCACTTGGACCACAACACAGTCTACTCTGGATAAACCATACCAATTGCAACCTCAACTTCATGACCCCCCAACATGATTATTAGGCCACAAGCTGTGGGTTCAGTCAACATGCCTATAAGGTTTTCCTGTTCAAAGAGCACCTCCGTTAATGGCTCTGCATTATCGTTGATCAAACCTGCAACGACATCATTTGCGGACGCACAGCTGCTCTTCCGTCCGGCACGTGAAGGGCTTGTTTGATTGGGAATTGGTACAATCTGGTACCCTCTACGTGCTAGAAAGGTTGCAATATCCTGGTGCATCTCAGCCTTGAGTTCTTCCCTGAGTTCTTTCTTGATCTATTGCTTATTAACTGATGAGTTGGTCCTCGTCCTCTTCCTCTTCCTGTACATGTAAGCGTGCTGAGGCCATGCATATTTCCAGCCCTGGTAGCTGGAGACACCACGCACACGACTGTTGACGCTCAATAAAGACACCCCTAGCCCCCTAATTTACCTTCAATGTTGGCACAAATACGATATCATAACTAATTATCCTAACCTCATGATGATACAAGTTCGCAAATGCATGCGTTTTTGGAGTATTTGTGTCTATACATGTTTTTTGTGTTAAATGAGCACTTTTGGGTGAAGTTCATAAGGCATGTCGTGACAGAATAAAGAAGCCCAATGCAAGTGCAACTCCAAGATAAACATTACTCCGAAAGCTCCAAAGGTTGCCTTGAGATTTGGGGATTTACCCATGAGATAACTCAACATGAGAGATATTCGCGCAGCCTAGAATATCATGACCTTTCGATGCAAATTTCAGAGACTTAAACAGCCTCTAATGGCAAAACGTTGAATACCAAAGTTGTGGGCCTTGTTGAGAGCTTCGATTTGAACATATGGAAAGTCCAATTCGGATCAAGGAGCTAGAAGATATGGTCCCCAAAATACCTGATACGCAGACAAGTTCGAAATCAGACAGATTATCTTTCGAGGTCGTTTTGGGGATCTTATCTTCGTTTACAAGGAAAGAAATGAATACCAATGTTGGAGATAATTTTGTGCCACACAATCTAGACACCGAATTTGCATTAAACCCTGTTTAGTTCCCAAAAATTTCACTAACTACCCGTCACATCAATCTCCAGACACTAACTAGGAGTAATGTGGATTAATGACAAAACACATTCCATAATCCATACCTTAATTTTCGAGATGAATCTAACGAACCCAATTATGTCATGATTAGACAACATTGTGCTACAGTAACCAATCTCTAATGATGGATTAATTAGGCTTAATGGATTCGTCTCGCAATTTCCGTCCATTCATATAATTATTTTTGTAACTAGTATACGTTCAATACTCCTAATAGACCTCGAAAGAGGACCCAAAAATTTCACCACTACAACTAAACATGGCCTTAATTATTTGAAGTCCGGACGTGGGAGATATGACGTCGGCAAGGAAGGGTTGTGTAACAAGAAAGCTGGGCGAGGCTGATTTTATGGAAACCAAGTTTGCTTAACTCCCAAGCAAGATCTCGTGCAAGGCAAGGTGGAGCACGCCCCAAGGCTCACCAAGGGTATAAATACAATCCCCTAGGCACCCAAGGAGGGTGACCATTCAGATCCATCGATACATTCATCCATTCACTGGAAACCACCACAAGAGGAGGGAGAGAGTTTAGATGAGTTCGTCGCAAGGATCCACGCCGGCGGAGGGAAGGAAGCAAGAGGAGGACTCCAAGCCGTCGGCCTAGGGGTGTTCCCAAGCTTCATCACCGCCATCTTCATCGACGACATTCTTCGAAGTCTCCATCACCCCTATGTGCTTCAATCTATGTAAGATGATGGGGTAATACCTCCGTTCATCCCTAGGGTTTTATGAGTCCTTGATATGTAATTGCTACTTGAATCTTTATGCCTATCAATGCTTCATGGTCTATGTCTTTGCAATGCTTAATTTACATTGTGTGCGCAACATATGGTCTTAGTAGGGTTTGTGATAATCGTGGTGATTAGCCTAACTCTATGGATGCTTAGATATATATGTGTTAGCGAAGTGATTGATTACTATGCATAGTGACAATATGTATAAGTGAAAAGGCTTAGCGACCGCATAACCACTGTGAAGCTAGCGAAGGCAACAACACTTTCATGTAGTAGATGCATTCATGTGAACCTAGACCCTAGGCAGAGAACACTTATCTATCTTTATTTCTCTCTTGTATCATCCCTCACCATTTAACTTTATCAATCTTAGATTAACGTAGATTAGTTTATCTTACTACACAACACACCTTACTCCCTTAGTTAGTAGGATTAGTACAAGTTTAAATCCAACATCCCACTTGTTGCATGGATTGATAAACCTTGGGGCAGTACACTAAGGGAAGAGCTACAACTGACTCGTGCGCTTGCGGATCGAAATTGATGCGCTATTGAGCTGTCAACAAGCTTTTCTAGTGCTCTTGCCGGGGAACAAGTTAGTTTGTTGTGCTTGAACTTTGTATTAATTTTACTAACCCGCTAACACTTAACTTTTGTGTAGAATTTTTTTTGCATTTTTCTTTTTATTTTTAGTGCCTAGATGGATTTGTTCACCTCACCATTGGAAGACAAAGAGATGTTGCTAAGGGAGCTAGCAATAGCAATGCCGTCAACAGAGGACCTTGAGATGCAAAAATCAGATTTGACGCTTGCTACAACCCACTACGAATTGAAGCCTGGAATCATCAAGTTAGTGGCGACAAACTCATTTAGAGGATTGGAGGATGACAACCCATATAGACACATTGAGCGATTCATGATGGTACGCAACACGATGAAACAAGAAGGAGTTTCGGCCGCTTGGTTCAAGTGGAATCTTTTTCCATTCTCTCTCGAAGATGAAGCGCGAAGATGGTACACATTTGCATCCGTTGAAGCAAAAGGAAATTGGGATGAGCTAGTGAAGAAGTTTCTTTCGAAGTTCTTTCCCATAAGTAAAGTCCAATACATAAGGAAGCAAGTGCTCAAGTTCAAGCAAGGAGAGGATGAAGGAATTTATGAAACTTGGGACCGATTTAATGAACTACTCAAGCAAGGGCCGAACTTGGGATTTTTCGGTGACTTGATGTTGCATACATTTTATTTTTCACTAACCCCTAACTCCACTAGTTTTGTAAGCATGTGTGCAGGCAGTGATTTAATGGATAAAATAATTAGTAAAGCTGCACAAATCTTACAAAGGATAAGCAATGGAGAAAGAGTGAAAAGAGATTGGCAAAGACGTTGTCGGGAGGAGCAAAATGACAAAAGCAAGTTCGGGATGCTTGCTGAAATTTTTGAAAAAGACGAACTAGAGGTCAAGAAAGATGAGCAAACCATACAAGACATTGAAGAATCACTTCCTAAGGTAAGAGAAGTCATTTCGGATATTAAAAATGTTGAAACTAACATGAATGTAGGCCAAAGGATGGGGAATGCTAGACCATTGGCGGAATTTAATCAATCCGATTGGATTCAAATTGATTTTGGCCCCCCTAATTGATCGCCGAAGGAAGGTGGAACACCGACACATCACCAAAAGAGTTGAAAACATATTTGATTAAGAGATGAGTGGAGAATCGATCCAAAAGATATTTGAAGAAGAAGATGATGAAGGATGGGTCGATCAATTTGACATCTCAAAGATTAATGATGAAGGTATAAAAGAGTGCAGCCATGAAGAGCCAAAAAGTCCCCTCTCCACAACATCATGCACAACAATTGAAGAAGAAGACTTTGACGCATTCGAAGAAATTGATTGGTCACTGTCATTCAATCATGGGCAAGAGTTTATTGCTAAGGGGATGAGAAAAATAAGAGCTAGTGACTCGAAGGATGAATGGAAGAAAATATGACTCAAGCTAGAAGATGAGTGGGAAGAAGATGACATAAAGCAAACACTCCAAGAAGGCCCCTCTCCACAAGATTATAGCTTGTGTGCTATGAAGCCTACACACTAGCAAATCAAGACATGGAAGTGCTCAAGGATGAAGAAAAGAGTGAGTCTACGACAAGTGATCTTGACAACATGTGGTACACGGAACATAAAGAAAGTAATGTACAAGTCTTTGAGGATGAAGATTTGGATGCTAATGAAGACTTTAAAGAAGAGATGAATGCATACATTGTTGATGGATTACATGGTTCACATGATGAGTTGAAGAAATTGCAAGAAGGTGATGAAGAAACAATTCCACTTGTTGAGATTGACTCGCTTTCAACGCTACTAGACAAACCGAGAATCACTCTTGTTGAAAAGATCCAAGACCAAGGTACACACTAAAATCTCAAGATATTATTGGTATTTATGATGATATATTTAAATTCTCATGTTCAACCAATGGTATGAATGATAGTTTAAATTCTATGACTTGCTCCAATGATTATCATGTTGATAGGCTAGAATTTCTTAAGAATGATAATGTGATGTTTGAACCAATTAATCCCATGCATAAAGAACCTTTGCCTAACAAAGAGCTAAGTGCTATGCATGAAACATATGTTTCTCTTAATTACACCTTGACTTGTTGCTACAATTTGCATGTGGTGTTAATTATGGATGCATATGTCTACAATAAGTTTTGTAAATCTCGATCATGCTTTGCGCTTGGTCAACCTAATGACCTTAAAGAAGCACATGTTTGGAGAAGGCCCGATTTTCACTAACGATGCAGGAATACAATGGCTTGAATGATGTGAAGAGAAGTCATACCAAAAGAGTTGCAAGATAAATCATCAACCTCTCCAAATCCTGCGATAGATGCTGATGTCTTCATCAATTTTGTGCAATTGTTCAGAGGTCTACAAATAAAGAAAATTAGATGTTCAGAAACTGCATCAAGTTTCCAGTCCAATGTATCAAGAACCAACGAGTTTGAAGACCTGTGCTAGTAGTTATGGCGAAAACATTGAGCGTTGCGCGTTCTGAAATTTCGGGACAGATTGCATCACCGGAGTAAAATGGGCACAACCCTCTCGTTTGGAGTACGATTTGGGAGAATAAGGACTTGTTGGAAAGGAAATTTTGTGCACTATGCAATAGAGTAGAGTTTGGGTACACTTTCTGTTCTGGACATTAAAGAAAAATTTGTGGAGTGGAGGCAGCACCGAGAAGGAGAAAGCGATGATGTTAGATAGCTTGGGCAAGTCGGAGTATAAGTGATCAAGTACAACATGGGAAGTGAATTAAAGCTGCCTGGGAACCTTTACTTCTTGCATGAAGGGCCATGACTTTGTGACAATGATGAGGTATGTGAGAAAGTCGAGCTCTACGACTTTAAATGAAGTACTTTTCGAGAGACAACCCGTTTCTTTGTGTTTTTATTTCTTTCTTAGAGAGAATAAAGAATGGCACCATCCTAAGATAATTCACTTGTGGCTAATTAATCAAAGTTCCATTTTCTTTTTAGAACCACCATCATGTTCATGCTCATATTTATTTATTTGCACGCATTGCATTTTGTTATCAACATGATGTTTGTTTCTTTGCATATGCATGTTTTTCATATAGTTGGCTTGGTTGTTTTATAAGGCTTAATGATGAATACTTGATTTTCCATGTTAATTCTTCTGTAGGGCATTTTCCTTTTTTTGCAATTTTGTGTAAATGTGCTGTTTAAACATGATTGCGGACCATCATCGTTAAGTTCAATAAACCTTGCTACCTTTTCATGTGTTTTATTCACTTCTTACACATGGGCCCACTCGTCAGCGCTTTTTTTAACCACCACCCTCCCCCTATCTCCTCTCCCCTCCTCCCTCTGTTCCCTATTGCTCCCGGCCCCCACAGGCCCGGCCTCCCCTCCTTGGTGCGGTCGTGGGCCGTGGGGCGGAGCACCGCCAACCACCACGAGCGCGGCCACGGGGCGCAGCGCCTCGAGCCCCGGGACGGTCGCCGTCGGCCTCCTCAGGCATGGATGTGGGGCAAGATGCTGCCATCGGCCACCACGGGCGCGGCCGCGGGGCTAGATGCTGCCGCCGACCTCCACGGAAACACCACCGCCTGCCCCCAAGGACGCGGTCGCGGGACGGGCCGCTACCGCCGAATCTACACATGTGATTTCCCCTCCCTCAGCAACTAATTTGTTTTTAACCCCTCCTCCATCCATGGCCGTCGGCCCCCATTTGTGCAAGAAACCTCTGTGGATGCGTGGGAGGGCCGGCCGTTGGCGCCTCGCAGGATGAGAGGGCGGAGGAGGCAACTAATTTGTTTTTAACCCCTCCCCCATCCACGGCCGCCGGCCCCCATCTGCGCAAGAAACCTCCGTGGATGCGCGGGAGGGCCGGCCGTTGGCGCCTCATAGGATGAGAGGGCGGAAGAGGGGCTCCCGCAGCTGAGAGTCGGAGGGGAGAAAATGAGGGGTGGGTTGGAGCTGTTTTTTTTTGCTTTCCCCCCTTGTAGATGAGGTGAGGGCTCGGAAGAGAGACGGGTTGGAGTTGCCCTGAAGTACTGCTCCATTGATCCAGTCTGCTTCAATTCCAACAGATCTATCAAAGCTTTTCTATAATCATCCTTGCCAAATTTATCTTCTACTGCCACGACAAACTGTAGCCATGAGGGATTTTTGTGTTTCCTTTTGTAGACTTGAAGCCATTGTGCAGTTGGACCATCAAAATGGACTGAAGCCATTCTCACCTAGTGTTTTGGTTCTAAATCCACTATTAAGAAGTAATCCACACATTTGTCTTTCCAGATAGCAGGATTCTCACTAGTGAACTTTGGACATAACACCTTGGGAGTGTGTTGCTTGGGTAAACTGTTTTTCTGGCTCCCTTCTTTCTCCGCATTCTTAGTCGATTGGAATTGTTTGAGGTCTGCAGATGCTTCTGATGCAGTATCACTATCATTCATGTGAGCTTCCTCAAACCTCATCTGAGCCAGTGTAAGCCTTGCAACTGCTTGCCCAGTCTCTGCAATATGTTTCGCCATCTATTGATGCTTAGTGGTATGTATCCCAACAGTCTCAACCGTATTCTCCACTTGTTTCTTCATCTGTTGTTGTTGAACCTCAACATCCGTAACTCAAGCGAACAGTAAATCCAGTCTTTCCAAAATCTAATCCAATTTAGCATTCTCATGCTCACTCTCTTTGGCCATGGCGTCAAGCACAAAACACATTATTGACGGCTGTTAAGTACCATTTTTATGGCCGTCAACTCCTGCATTTTGGTACATGAGTGACACATCCACACTATAATAGGAGCTTAAACCAATCATTTCCACAAGTGTCGATGTCTATTTGAATGCTGGTGTTTAGCATAGGAAATGAGGGGAATTCATGCACATTTGGTCCAAGTCATTCAGGCTCTAGCTAATGAGAGGCTGCCACATGGGATTCCCTTGGATCGATGACCTCATCAATTCATGTGAACCACTCTCGACGAATCACGCGCTGCCACGTCAGCATCACATAGATCCAAGGCCCCACTTACCAAGCAAACCGACTCCAAACTCTCCGTGCACCCGGGATAGATCATGGGGCCCACCTGCCAGCCACCTGGAGAAAGCACATCATGCCACATGGCCCCTCGGGATCGGCTGATCCTAGGATCGGCCGAACCGACCTTTGGTCGGTTGATCCTGGCCCTGCACGTGTCACTTGATAATTGGTCCTAAGTTGCATCCCAGTGTGTTTTGGAGCACTTTAAGCCTTGGAGCTTCAGATCCCCTTGCGTATAAATAGATGGCGAGGTGCCTCATTTCCAACATACCTTCCAAGCTCTCAAGCCTTCACTTCCTCCCTTGTGTTGCTCTCCCTCTCTCCTATTCCACGTATGTGAGGTGATTCTTACCTCTATTTGGTGGAGTAGAGATGAGGTGAGATCTAGATTAAGATTATGAGAGATAGAGTAGGGGTGAGGAGTGAGATGGAGTTCTCGTGGATGTCTTTGTTCTTCATTTAGACCAAAGTGAGTATTTTGACATTTCTTATTTAGACTAAAGTGGAATTCATGTATGGAATGATATGTACTTATGCTCGTAGCTCGTTCATGATTTAGAGGCTTGTGTTCTTCATAACATGTTGCTTTGATCTTTTAGAGCTAGTGCATTAGTTCAAGTATCTGTTTGCATGTTTGATCCTATTTAGCTTAGTAAGAGTGTGGGATCTAGTTTGCATCCAAACATTCTTGTTGCAACGTAACTCGTTGACCAGTATGATCTGAGCTATTTTCACGGGTTTGTCGCTTCATCCTAGTATGGAGTGCTCTTGCATTGTTACGGGTTGACAGATGTAATTGTGCTCTAGTAGTACTCGGTGGTGCAAACGTGGTGTCTGGACTACGGGATATCCTTCGAATGCCCTATGCCCCACGTATAGATAGAGGTAGGTCGCGGTAGTGACAGCTGTTGGACCCTTCATACTCCTCCGCGTCCGGGTACAACGTAGAGCCAAACAGGTCGAATCTACCTAGAGCCCTTTGAGTGCCAAGGGATCGGTGCCCGAAGCGAGATCCATAATGATCGGATCCATCTCGAGAGTTAAGCCCCTCAGGAAGTGCTTCTCATCTCCAACATATCCTAGCAACAGCTTGGTGTTCTTGGATAGACGCCTGATAGATTGCCTCACCATCCTTTGGTTCGATAACCCTTGGAATACTCCTTCCCTAGGGAAGTGCTACAACAGTATTTTCGTGCGCTTGCGGATTTTTTCATACTCGTCGGTGTACCTAGTTGTTCTTATACGCTCCCTTAAGGTGTACAACTTTTGGTGATGTTAAGAAATATCAACAAGCATTTCTGGCACCGTTACCGGGGATAGCTATTGTTAATCTTTGGACCCGTCTATCCTCGTATCGTTTATCTTTTCCTTTTTGTTTCTATCCCTAGCCCCGTTATCCATGGAAGGTTATCATTGTAAACACCTGTCATCCTCTAGGAGCAAATCTCCAGAGCCATCTTCATATGAACCTACTCTTTCATCTGGCTATTGGATTCACCCCTCTCTCATGATGCTAATTCAGGAACATTCCTTCTCGGGGTTAATTAATGAGAACCCCCTCGACCATGTGAGAGACTTTGAGCATTTGATTGAAACTCAAGGTAAAACCGGGGTATCACCAGATGCTCTTAAAAGGAGATTTCTCCCGCTATCCCTCTCCGTGGTAGCAAGGGATTGGCATCATTGCTTTGGTAGAGACTACCTTACGTGGGAGAGTTTGAGAGCAGCTTTCTGCTCTCGATTCTTTCCACCGCGATGTGCTATCTCATTAAGGATGAAGATTCTCAGTTTCAAGCAAAGTAAGGACGAATCTCTGGGAATGGCATGGAATTGTTTCACCTCTTTGGTGGAAGATTGCCCAGTCCTCTACATCCCCGACTAGATGCTGCTTTAGCACTTCTGGTATGGGTTGTGAAAGGATGATGCCATGCAGCTTGATGCTCTCTCTGGAGGCTCATTTGTGCTTGTGGACCCTGATGAGGGGAAGGAGATTGTAGAAAACCTCCGGGATTTCAGCTCCCCTTGTATCCCGTCTGACGAAGTTTCGATCAGAGGAAACATTGAGCCACCCAAATGTATCGTCAGCCGAGCTTGAGCTTTCATATCCACTCTTTCGAAGCTATGGCTGAAGATACTTTTGACGGCTGTTAAGTACCACTTTCAGCTATCAATATTCTCACATAAATGGAGGCATATGCATTATTTACTTACATTTTGGTTTGAATAATGTAGTTCCACTTGTCCTTGGAGATTATTTGTATGTAGGTGAAATAAGCATAAAAAGAGATGGAAACCCACCTTCTATGGAATGATCCATGCCAACTCAGTTGAGGAGATGGCTGCCACCTAGGAAATATGTGGCAATCCACATCACTGATCCAAGGGAGGCACTCACCGACGAATCAGAGAGCGACACATGGACTTCACAAGGATCCATGGGCCCACCTAGGATTCCAAACCACCATCAAACAAGCCATGCACCGGGGAAAGCTCAGAGGGCCCACCTGGCAGCCACCACGAGGAAGAACACCAGATGGGACCCCCTAGATGGTCAGCCGATCCTAGGATCGGCCAAACTAACCTAGGGGCGCCACATCCTGGCCTTCCACGTGGTGCTTCGTCATTGGTCACTTTGTTGCATCCCCGGGTGTTTTGGAGGCATTTGATGCCTGAAGCAAGCCTGGTCCTTGCCTATAAATAGAAGGGGAGGGGCTCCATTTCTCACACACATCTCTCTTGACTCTCCTCTCACTTTTAGTTCCAAGGCTAGGGGGTAGGCTAGAGTAGCTCTTATTCAGGTTCCAAGTCTACTTGGGAGTCTAGGTATGAGTTCTCTTGTATCTTTATTTCTATATATGACTTTGATCACTTCAGTTATTCAGCTATTTCATATAAAGTTGTGGTAGATCATATGATTGATATGTTCTTGAGTTCATCCCTTGTTCATCATTTAGAGGCTCGTGTTCTTCGTGAACACTACCTTTCGATCTAGTTGAAGGATGATTTACTCATTCTTTATGTGTTTGTTCATAAGTTAGAGGCTCATGTTCTTCACGAACACGACCCTTTGATCTTGTTGACTAGACATAAGAGAGTTCGTATCCGTTCGTATGACTAGCCCTAGTTTGATCTTGTTTGATAGCATGTTTGTGTTGCATGAAGTTTGTGTTTAAGCTATGGTACTCGGTCTAAGTTGACCAGTCTTCTGGTGGTTCTCACCCTGGGTCACAATAGCCTAGGCCGGGTGAAGTCTAGCAGCAACGCAGGCATGGTGCTGGGTTGTGTGGCTACATTAGTTATGAGCTTGCCCCCTGTAAAGATTGAGGTAGGCCGCAGTGGTGATAGCTGTTGGACCCTTTGAAACCCTTCGCGCTGGGGTATTGCTGTAGGAGTCTAAAGGATAGTTTCGCATAGTGCTGGTCGTCGCGGGCTATCTCCCTGTTTGTACCTAGGTGCTGAACCTTACCTTTCATGAAATGCTTTATCCTTATCTCTTGTATCATCTAACTCTGTATGTTTAGTACCATAGAACCTAGAGCTAGCTTCGTATGTCCCCCCTAAGCCGTAGTATGCTAGTGTAGAGATAGATCAGAGTGTGTGTCACACTACCCTTCTCATATCATTTATCTTACCCCTGTCTTTGAGTTGTTGTCTTCTATATCTATCTCTTGATTTACATTCAGTGCAAAAGCATAAGTCTTGATATCCGCCATTGCCTTCCACAGATACGATACCCTTGGGACACTCACTTGTCTGGGGAAATGCTATAATGGTTTATCTGTGCGCTTGCGGATTCGTTCATGATCATTAGATTTATCTTTGGCAAGTCTTGATGCTCACGCTAACTCGGCATCGTTAATAGTGACGTCAAGAAATGCCAACTGATACCAATTCTGAATAGCATGAATCCAAGGGAAAGGATGCCTAGTGAAAATCCTGCCCTTAGGTTCCCCTCTCGTGCCTCTTAGATCTTCTCCCCGAGACCTTGTCTCGAGGGGAGGATGGAGAAAGTAGTTGGGAAAGAACGGTCATTCCCAACCATGATGACTTGTTTAAATCCTAGTTATGATCTCCTGAGGGAAGTACGATAGGCATATCATGTTCCTACGTCTCGGCTCACATTGAGGTGCCTTTGCACCAGAGTTCGGGTTAAGACACTAGTTACTACTTTATAATCCATGGGATTCATCTATCGAACCAAGGGAGGATGATCACTTACCGATCGCATCGAGTGAATCCACTATTCATCTTAAACTCGATGATCGATCTATGCCGATTAGTCAAGGGAAATACTAGTTCCTATCACACACCTAAACTTGATTGATGCCCATTGGGAGCTGAGCTTTTCAGTTTATCTATAACCTCTTGTTGGAAGCTTAGGTTGGAGTGCTAGGTGTTTTATTGCTTCGATGGAACACTAAGCTTCGTACCTAAGGTAAGGGTGAGTTGGAGATATATTCACTCCTCACGAGGATCCTAACTCGTGAGCGTGCATCGAGTCCATAGAGCTTCATTCTATCCTTTCTCGAGGCTGGGTACGTTCCTAAGTTCATCTCACTCGGAGATCATTTTGTTGGACTCGTGTTTGCATATATGCGCTAACCTTGCAGCAAAGATTTCATCATCATGCAACACTATCTGCAAGGGAGACACACTGGGTCGAGAAAGGAGATCATTCATGAGACGCCCCTGGTATGAATATTTAATTATCCTTCGGGTATCTTGTGAACACTAATCATGTAGGGGAAGGGATTTATTGAAAACAATAAGGGAGCAAGCGAGGAGGCATAGATGACAACACCAATATGGTAACACAGTGAGCACCTCATGATTCCCGCCGGATAGCACTCACGCCTATGGTGGACTAAGGTATGTTGTCAAGGTGAGTCCTCCAGAATAAGCCTAATGTTATAAAGTGGGTTAGCCAAAGTTATTATAAATTAGAGGTTGACTAGTCAACTCTATCCTTATCCTAGCTTTAGCTGAAGCCCATCTTGTTATCTCTGGAAAACAACCTGGGCCTGTGACCTCTTAGCCCATTAGAGCCCACACGAGAAAGGGGAAGGCTGTTGAGGCCCACCTGGGGTCGGTCGATCCCTAGATCGGCCGATGAAGGGCTGCCGCCGCCGCCCTTCGTCTTTCGTGTGTGCGTCTCTGTTCCTCCTAGAAACCTATTCCCTACCACACGATGAGTTTTGAGTCATACAGAACCTATCTCCTCCACCTCTCCTCCAATCCATCACCACCATGGCCGACAAGAACACTCCTTTCGCTGGCTCCAGCTCGTCCACCAACCTTGGAGGGGAAGGCAACTCCCCCGTTGTCGCTGCCCCTGCAGCGAACCTAGCACTGGTGGCTAGCGCCCTGGACGTCACGCCGCTCGCCTCCATCCCTCCGGGTGGAATGATCCCAGGCACGAGGGGCCCCGGAGGTGCCGACGCTCTGACCGGTACTCCTCCGGTCGCTCGTCCGTTCAGGCATTCAGCTTCACCAGGGAAGGCAAGACGCAAGGGACATTCGCCATACAGCAGACTAGCTAGATCTGAACTTCATCTGAAGGGGGCACCGCTCATGCTGCTGCCCAAGCTCCACATCCTAGGATCATCGCAAGCAGGAGGGCAGGGCCACTCGGCGCAGGCTGCACGCGCCCCTCAGGCACCACCTGCCATCAGGGATGAGTTGCTCAAAGACAAGACTCTGGAAGACCGCGACAGAAAGGAGGCACGATCCACGCCTGTGTTGCAGGAGGTGGATGAAGACTTTGGCTTGGATGACAGGCCTCCACCGTCATTCTCGACAAGGAGATCGAGAGAGATGACTCAGATGTCGAGAAGTCCCCTAAGATCCCCTCGGTAGCCAAGTTGACCGCCCCCCTGATGCGGGCATTGGATGAAGACAATGAGAATCTCAAGACCACCTTTGCAGTGCAGAAGATCGATCTGGCTGAGCTGAGGGATGATCCGCGCGACCTCCGTCATGGCCTCTACGCTAAGATGAGGTGCCTCTTCTCAGCCACAGGGCATGAGGATCTTTTTGATGCCTAGTAGAGGGGTGCGCCCCTGCTTAGTTTTCATGTAGGCGCTTAGTTTAGGTCTAGGTTTATTTCCCTTTCATTTACTTCATTTATTTCCTTCCAAACATTTTGTTTCCATCATGGTTGTAAGCACCTATTTATTTTGATACATTTGGTTTGAATAAAGTTGGCTCACCGGTCATGTAACCAGGTCAAGCCACATTTGTGTCATCACTTTGGACTATTCGTTATAGAAAGACACCTAGGTACGAGGCAGTATGGGGGAGAGCCACGACTCTCTTAGAGTAGGTACGACACGACCACATAGTGAGCATATCGCGCTGGACGATCGATCATGCATAGAGAACCTGAACGGGACCCACACGAGTTCGCTCCTGTGGGGAGCTCTTCACGGTTCAACTCCTCACATAGTGCTAGTTTGCATCTCCACATCTCACTGTTCCTTTCTAAGTTTTATGATCCATGGTCATTAATTTCATATAATTAAAACTTGGAAGTTCATGCTATGCTTACCCCGTTCATTTGATGCCTGGGTTGACTTGCATATGTGCTATTCCTCGTTGTTTATCTTGATCCGTCTTAAGGACGGCATGTTTATCTAAGTAATTGATGAGTACGATATGGCTTGATGATATGATCTTTTGCTCTAATATGCAAACTTTCTTGGGTTATTTATTTTTGAAAATGATAAAACCTCTTGCGAAGCTCCTCTTTGATATGCCAGTTTCCTACCAAAGCCATATGATGCTCTTAGTGAAAACCTCATACTCATATACTGCTTGTTATTGCATTGAGCTTTGCCAAATCCTGTGACCTGTGTGAGAATTATTATCATACTGTCGTGATCAAGATCTATGTGCACACCACCGTATTCCCCCTTGCTAAGCCTCTACCCTGGAGATTAGCATTGTACCATTCATCCATAAGTTACTCCATTGTGTGGGTTGATATCTCTCTCCTCTCATGTTGTTTTACAAGAGAGTCGTGGCTATCTAAAAAAAGAGACACATGAAGGCCCCTGAAAAAAATGTGGGCACATGAAGGTCCACTAAAGAGATAGCCATGTCCTCATAAGTGTTTATCATAAAGAGAGAGATTCATGCGAAGGAGTCATTTATCCCCGTATATCATATATGGTGATAACTAGCACCCATTCCGGGTCTAGTGTCCACCTTACCATATCCACCCTTACACCATTAGTGCACATCTTGATTTCGACATTTCTTATTTAGACTACAGTGGAATTCATGTATTGAATCATATGTTCTTGTATTCGTAGCTTGTTCATGATTTAGAGGCTTATGTTCTTCGTAACACGTTTCTTTGATCTTTTAGAGCTAGTGCATTAATTCAAGTATATGTTTGCATGTTTGATCATGTTTAGCTTAGTAAGAGTGTGGGATCTAGTTTGCATCCAAACCTTCCTGTTGCAACGTAACTCGTTGACCAGTATAATCTAAGTCGTTCTCGTGGCTTCGTCACTTCGTCCTAGTACGAAGTGCTCTTGCATTGCTACGGGTCGACAGATGTAACCGTGCTCTAGTAGTAGTCGGTGGTGCAGACGTGGTGTCTGGACTGCGGGCTATCCTTCGAATGCCCTGAGCCCCACGTATAGATAGAGGTAGGCCGCGGTAGTGACAGCTGTTGGACCCTTCGTACTCCTTCGCATCCGGGTACAGCGTAGAGCGAGACAGGCCGAATCCACCTAGAGCCCTTTGAGTGCCAAGGGACCGGTGCCTGAAGCGAGATCCATAACGATCGGATCCATCTCGAGAGTTAAGCCCCTCAGGAAGTGCTTCTCATCTCCAACCTATCCTAGCAATAGCTTGGTGTCCTTGGATAGGCGCCCGATAGATTGCCTCACCGTCCTTTGGTTCGATAACCCTTGGAATACTCCTTACCTAAGGAAGTGCTACAGCTGTGTACCCAGTTCAGTTGTTCTTATATGCTCCCTTAAGATGTACAATTGTTTATGACGTTAAGAAATAATGAAATATCAACACACGTTTGCACAGTGGCTTAGGAGGAGCCGTGGTTGACCGCACCACAAATCGATATAAGGTGGGAAGGAATTACAGGATGATCCTACCGTAATAAGCTTGTAAGATCAGGTACACCCTACCAAACTCATTTCTCAGATCTAGATTGACAGAGTACAATAGTCAAACCTCATCTCGAACCTTAGCATATGAATTTGTCCAGAAGCCCGCGAAATTGACGATGATCTTCAATTCTACCACCAACAACACCTCCCAATCCGCATCAACATCGTCGCCCAACACCACCAACTTCGAATCAAGGTCTACTGCCGCCTCACGCCACTGAATCACACTCCTGTACCGCCGCTGCCCTGCTCCACTAGAGAACCTAATATAAATGCCGTCGTGAAGCGCGCGCCGATGAAGATAACCCAAATCTGATACAACTTGTCACCCCCTGGCCGCCGGCGACGTGAGTAGGACTCGAGGACAGAATTTGGCACGAGAAAAGGGACAAGGAAGGATTTCTCCCCTGTTCATTTTCTATTTCTGAATTTTCATAACGTTTAATTACAGTACGATGGCAACTTATAGCTGACCAAATCAACCCGGCCTCGAGCCCACATGTCATACATATTAATAAAACGTAAAACACAAATACGGCTTTGCTTCTCCTTTGTGCCTCCTGATCATCTCATCTTGTTACTTAGGCATGGGTGTGACATTACTATAACAAATCATGAATTAATTGAGCTCATTAGATGTGTCGCGTAAAGTTGTACTCATCTGCAAAAATTTTTTACAAATAAACTTTATTTTGTACTTCATAAATGCAAGATTCTCTCGGTGAAAATATTTTCACCCATAGAACCCAACAATGGCGATTTCAATCCGACCCCGCCCGTCCGATGTCCAATTCAAAAAAACTACCAAAGAATGACCCCTTCAGCCCAAAGGATTATGGATTTCACAAACGCCAACACGCCCCCGCAGCAAGCTAAATGCATCTCTCTTTTGTTAAGTTACCGGGCTCTTGTCATGCACGTCCACATCGAATCGCTAGTAATCGCCGGTCAGCCATACGGCGGTGAATCCGTTCCCGGGTCTTGTACACACCGCCCGTCACACTATACTCCTCCAGGAACCCATTCTCCTCCGATCTCCACACACAAAAACGGATCGAGCTCTCAACTCCCCCATTTAGATTCTGTTTAGTTTGCTGGAATTTCACCAAAATTCTCACTTAGAAGACCGTGTCAGTTCATTTTTTCACTCTGAGCGTGCTTCCTCACGTGCCAAAATTTCACCACTCTCACCACATCTAAACAGGACCTAATATCCACCAATCCCCACCGATCGGATCACGAGCAGCGATCCTCGGTCGGATAGATGAACGTTGCGAACAAAAAACAACTCGATTCGTAGCAACGCACAACGGAGATCACCGTTCCTTTGCGCGGTTGATCAAGGGAGCAAATGATGCCTTGCTTGGCATAAGAGTTCCAACGACCCAAGACTCCTGCCGCCAGCCACTACTGCAAGGCCCTGTCGTTGCTCATCCGGGAGACCTACACGCACTACCATGTCCCATGCGTCAGGGTCTCTCCGCCAGCCCCGCCGCCGGGTGGAGCTTCAGCGAGGACAGCGACGACGACGGCGGCACCCTCGACACCAAGCAGGTAGTAGCTACTGTAGTAGTTTTGAGTTCTTGGTGATGATGACCCGGTCCGTTCTTCGGGTAATTGAATTAAGCACACGTGTAAATTAACGTGGCACGTGCATCATGTTCGTTCTTTGCGCAGGTGGTGCCGACTTCATTTACCAAGCCGGAGGGAGTACATTTCTTTTGTTATGCACTTAGATATATAATTAGGTCTAGATACATAATAAAAGAAATATATCTAAAAATTAAAATGACAAGTAATATGAAACAGAGAGTATCAAGCAGGATATCAAAAGGACTGACAAACTGGCTCACGTTCGATGTTCCTCTCATGCAATCTTAAGAGCAACTCCAAGAGACTCTTTATTTTGTTAGTTAAATTTGACGATTTTACTTCTTTGTAAAAGTAAAAAATCATCTAATTCTATAGAGTAGTCCAACAGACTAGTTAAAATCGTGATGTTTATTTTCAAATTAGGTCCACTCATCCGTCCGTCTTTCACACTAATAAAAAAGGAGCATGCTGCGAATGGGCTTGTAGTCCAATGGTAGGACGGTTCAGTGGGACACTACCCACCAGAGTTCAAATTTTGGTGCTCGCACCTTTTCCTGGATTTATTCTGGGATTTTCCGGTGTTATGCGTTAAGTGGTAAGCGGCATTCCCGTCGACGACGAGGCACCATTGGTGACTTAGGGAATCTCCAGATCTGTCGGTGCTCAGTCCTTCAGAGGTGCTCATAGGGGTAGGGTTTGCGTACGTGTATTCATAGGGGTGGGTGTGCGTGCGTGTTGTGAGTGTCTACGTTGTACTGTGTAATTCTCAAAAAAGGAGCATCCTTTTCTCCACTTCTCCATCTCGCTCGTTCTTCACCACACGCTGGGTCTGGCCGCAACATTCAGAGTAGAAGGCGAAGCACTACCGGAAGCAGGTAGCGATGTCACCGCGCAAGAGGGGTGGGAACGGAATGGCGACGGACATGGATGTCGAGCTCATCAGGGCTTGTTGACGGTTCAATAACGTGCCTAGGTTCACCACAAGCTTACAGATCATGTAGTACCTTTTTCCCTCGAGTATCACCCAAGGTATCGAATCCGTGGAACATGTGCAATGCAAGACTCAATCTAATAACCGAGAAACACTTGCATCTTGAAGAAGTTTCGAATGCATCTAATCTACTAAGATCATGAGAGGTGGCAAGAGCAAGCATAGAGATAACCGATCTAGAGGGGCCTAGATCGCGCTTATGTTGTAGTTCCGAGCAAGATAGCAGAAAGCAAAACGAATCTCATTAAAAGCGTCTTTAAACCTTGACCTTCGGTCAAACCCCCGAAGTCACCCCGCCGTACTCGGTGTCAACATCCTGTCACGAGGTTCTCCTTTCTTCACGGTCGAATCTTAGAGCACGCTCACAAGGAGCGCGTTGAACTACTTGGTAGATCGGGTATGCACCTCTAGCCACTGCGGCTACAAGAACATCTCATGCAATCTATCTCGAGAATAGATTGAGGAAGAAAACACCCAAGCAAGAACAAGAATCATAAACAAAGGTACTCGATCGCTAGAAATCGGATCCATTAAGACTTCATCATAAGTGTATACATGAATAAGATCACATCCGGGATCCTACCTTGATCTTGATTCAAGCTTCCGAAACTCCGACGTGGTCTTCCTTGCAAGGTTCCCACGCCGGCTAGGTAAACTCTAGACAACTAGCACGACCCTCCTCTCCGAGATGGTGTCCCTCTAGCTTCTCTGCTCCTCGGCGGCGAATGACGAATGGCTTGATGAATGGTACTTCGCACGGGGACTATAAATAGCCCAAAGGGGTGCTAGGTCAAAGGGGGTAGTGAACCGACCCGGAAATGGGTCAGGCCGGCCGGCCTGGGCCGACCGGCCCAGGTCCATCTCGGCCCGGTTCGCCCCCGGTTTTCTTCCCGAAGCTTCTCGCGTCTTCCTGAGTTTTTGTCGAGCTGCATGTTGGTTCTTGACGTCATTTTCCTCACGATTTAGATAAGGGTGCTTGGCGCATGAACTCCCGCATCTTCCGTCTAGGTCCTCGATACTTCCCGGCTTCACGCTTTAGTCCTTGGTTCATTTGGAGTCATGTTCATCTTGTATCTTGACTTGTACCGAGCTCCATGATCTTCTTGTAAAACCCTTGATGAACTTTACCCGGAAGTCCTCATTTAAGCTCTAATTCCTGTGTAAACAATAAACTCCAAAAACCGTGCGCAAGTGCGAACTTAACATATAATGGGGGTTAGGATCGTTAGTGTGAATATCAAATTAATACCAACATTGAAGGTAAACTCATGGCTAGGTTGACGGAAATCGACCGCCAACATCCCCCCATGCTTAAACCTTAATGGGGGTTAGGATCGTTAGTGTGAATATCAAATTAATACCAACATTGAAGGTAAACTCATGGCTAGGTTGACGGAAATCGACCACCAACATCCCCCCATGCTTAAACCTTGCTCGTCCTCGAGTAAGCCTTCAATGAATATCAGAGTTACCATTCGATCATACATGATCATACATGATCATACATGAGGAAACATAATGCTCTCTAGATTTATATTCATTAAAGTTACATAATGTACTAACTTTTATCTTTATGGAGGGTAGATATCATTCAAGCTCTTTCCACAAGTACTTGATCATGCTCTCAAATTTTTAAATAAATCTCAGAAATTTTGAAAAATAAAGAATGAGATAAAGAGAAAAATTGCTTTACCAAGATAAAAAATAACCATCTTGCACCTTGCTCGTGTACTCTCATCTCATCTTGTCTCTCAAGTCTACTTGTTCTACTCCTTTCCTCTCTCAAAGTATATAGTGGAAGGCTTTATATGGAGTTATGGGAAAGTTTAGTCCTACCAAGATATTATAAATGAGGTATTATCAAAACAAGACTAGCTTCTCATGGTCTTACAGAGACTCGTCAAAAAGGTCATTGGAAAAATAATGTTATCAAGGAGGGGGGAGAGAGATGAACACACACTTTTAGATAGGTGGACATGTGCAAATGACAAAGAGTGATCCCGAGGCACAAACGAAGTCCTCGTTATCGGATTGCACATGGTTGGAAAGATGAGTATGGGTCTTGATCTTGAATCCTCTTAGAAAACTCAAAAAGCACTAAACATAGCTAGAGAACCGGGGAGCTTTATTATATTTTTTCTTTTTCTTTTTTTCTTTCTTTCTTCTTTCTTTCTTTTTCTCATCATACTTTTTCTTCTTTATCATTTTTTCATTTTTTTCTTTCACCATACTTTTTCTCTTTTTTTTCTCCCCTTGAACTCTAGACTATACTAGCACTTCCTTGGCAACCCCCCATGCTTAGACGTTTGCTCGTTCTCGGGCAAAAGAGGTGATAAATATGCCAAGGTAGAAATTGAAGCTCTCATATTTTCTTAGAGAGAGATACTTGAAAATCTTCTAGGGATCCTTTTGGAAGTCTCCCAAAGTCTTGCTCACTTGATGCACCTTCCTTGTAATCTTCCTCGAAATATTCATCCATACTCATATATTGGGTTGTGGTCAAGGAGGTGAACACAAAAAAGATGTTTTTGGGTTTTGTGGGTGGATATCCGGCGAGGTTTGCAAAATTCCCAATGTGGAAACTCACAATGCACGGATAGAAGAGGCTAGCATAAAGAAAGATACGCAAAAACGGAATGACCAGCTTCTTAGTCTCGGGCCAGAGAAATCAGGTCTTGAATTAATGCACCCAAAAATAAATCTTGTATATACTAATGTTTTGCACTCAAGTAAATTTAGGCTTTGGATAGGTAGAGCAAAATGCAAGCGGTACTCATGACAAGGTTAGCATAACTTTTTTAAGAATAAAAATAGATCTTTGATTCATTCAAAATTGAGAGCAACGAAAATGAACTATGGGGCTTAAGTTATCATAACCTCCACACAAGATTAGGCTAGCATTTAATTAAATTTCAGATTCATATTAAAAGAGAGCACTAGCTTAAACATGCGTAAATCAAGCATAGGATCGAGCAAAGCGGCAACGATCATCATATATTAACATGGTACAATTTTCCATCCATATTAAAGATCATAAAAACGATGGTGAAACTTATTCATGGTGATGGAAAACAAAACTACTACTACCACACACATGCTGAAATTAAATAAAACAAGAAAATACTACGCATACATAAACACACACAAGCTGAAAAATAAAGAAAAGGAAAAGGAAAAATCAAACCACTCTTAAAAAGCTTCATCCCTTCCTTCTCTCTTCACTCATCCGATTGCTCTTGCTTTGTCAGTTGACTTTTGTTGAATCCTTGCTCATAATATGTTTGCATGGCCCCTCCACGAAATTGATCCAGTGGCACAATTTGAAGGTGTCCTAGTTGATGGGCGATCCCCGTCGTTCCTTCTTGCCATTGGTCTACATGAGTCCGGATCCTCTCGACGTCTTGCACATTCCTTTGCATATACGCCCCAATGATGGCTGCACTTTGTTGGGGCTGAGGTATGCTTGCATATGGTGCCACGAACGCTTCATTTGGCATTATGAAAGTTGGTGGATAATATGTTGGAGGAGGTGGCGGCATGGCTGCACCACTCCCCCATGCTTGCATTGGCACACTTCCGTAGTAGGGTGGCGGCATAGGAATCCCTCCATATGGTTGATGATATGTAGCCCCTTATTGATCTTGGGCTGCGGAAGACGATCCCTCTTCTATAATTCTTCCTCTTTTGTTCTTCTTGGCCGGCACTAGAGCTCCTTCTTCTAACCAATTCTCTCTCCCTTCAATAAATAATTTCAGCCTCATATTTGGGAGAGGAACATTGACTTTTGCCACCTTGTAACCTCTCTTTTCATCTCCACTTATATATTTTCCTTGCTTCATATAGTCAATTCCAAGGGAATTCCCCGCAAGTAAGAATTTTTGAAATTCCCGGCTTCACAGAAATTGCTATCATAGAGAGATAGCATCCCGAACAAATATCTCCGGTCCCCGAAGTTGCCTCACAACACCACCGATTGATCATGATATATGACAGATCAATGGCTTGCCTCGCAATCAATGCCGAATAAAGCCAATTAAGTTCCATGTCGGTGATCTTAGACTCTCTCATTCTTTCCAAAATCCTTTTGCTCATCCAAGAGTGAAATATCCGGATGATAGGATTTCGGATGCTACTTCTTTGCGGTTATATTCTCCCGAAATCATACTCCAAAATCCATCCAATACACTTTCATTAATATCCACTTGCTCCGGGGCTTCCTTCTTGAATCCGAGCAATTCTCTAATTTGCTCATACGGAATTATTTACTCATTGTTGACGTTTGATTATCGTTGCAAAGTTCGTTTGGGCTTGCAAGTGGACAAATCCTCCGTCGTAGTCAAAGGACCCTTCTTCCCTTGAGTGGTGAACCCAAGGTATCGAATCCGTGGAACAATGTGTAATGCAAGATCCAATCTAATAAGTGGAAAACACTTTGATCTTCAAAGGGGTTTTTTGCATCTAATCTCAGGAAGAACCATGAAAACACATCGAATCTACTAAACACTGGAGGTAGCAAGAGAAAGAGGAGGTAAAACCGATCTAGAGATTGGATCGGGTCTTTTGTTGAAGTTCCAAAACTAAGAAGAATAAAGCAAACGAATCTCATTAAAAGTCTTTTTAAATCTTGGCTTCCGTTCCAACCCTCAAAGGCACCTACCGTACATGTGATCAACATCCTGTCATGATGTCCCACTTATTGTGTAGGTGAACCTAAGAGCACGTTCACGAGGAACGTGTTGAAAACGCTCGGTAAGTCAGGTATGCACCTCTAGCCACCATGGCTACAAGAACATCCTATGCAATCTATCCACAGAATAGATCGGAGAATAAGAAAACCCAAGCGAAGACAAAGTCGTAGAGAAAGCACTTGATCGCTAGAAATCGGATTCAATCTTGCAAATTCAACATGAAGTATGATACATGGACAAGTGTTGGCGTTTCTTAACATCTCCACCACTGGCGCACTAGCGTGAGCATGTAAGAAACTCCCAGGTACACTGACGAGTGCGAATGAATCTGCAAGCGCACGGATACACCGTTGTAGCACTTCTCCCTAGGAGAATGAGTATCCCCGTCGGGTTTCGTTCCTAGGACGGAGAGTAACTAGAGAGGGTCTATCCAAGGACACCAGCTTTCGCTTTGATAGGTCGGGATACAAGAAGCACTTCCTTAAGGGACTTAGCTCTCAAGATGCATCTGTCAGGTCTCAGTCATCCCCGCGGGGCGATAGCACATCAATGTGCTGGCAAACAAGCCCAACTCGGTACGCGACGTAGAGGGTTGACAAAGGGTCCAACAGGCTGTCACCACTGCGGCCTACCTCTACGCAATGATCGTACGTTGACGAGGCCATGGACCAGGGCGCACCAAGTCCCCTAAAAAAGGCAGCACGGGCCCACATACGGCATGCTCCGGCGACTAACACGACGAGTGTTACGCTGCTCGAGCACGTGAGGTCCCGTACGACTAGTTTCCGCCATGGGCCAGAAGACAAGAGGCCCACAGCCACCCGTACCTCTTCCCCGAGTACGCGGCGGCCCGTACGACAAGTTTCCGCCTTCGCTCCCGACTACTCGACTCGTACGAGTAGTTTCCGCCTCACGGTCGCGGAAACTCGCTCGCACGAGTAGTCTCCGTCCCGCTGTCACGACTACTCGCTCGCACGAGTAGTTTCCGTCATTCGCTCGAGCAGGCGTCACGAAGGAGGCACCGGGCGCGCGGGTCCACCAGATCAGGATCCAGGGAACCCCGCGCACGCTCCCCCGCGCACCGCCACGCGTCCGCCCCGCCACAGCGGCCCGCTCGGGCCAGGCCGATTCGGTGTCAGGGGGCGGATTCGTCAAACCCTGCCACCACCGGCACAGTGGCCGCCGTACCGAGAACGGCGTAATGGATGCTGAACAGCGTACGACACAGTACACACTACGCCCTAAGCATCGGGAGACGCGGCATAGATCGCCTACTCACACGAGTAGTTTCCCGTCCCCGACCAGTTCAAGACTTGGCCGTCAAGGCCACAGGTACACAGGCCCCGTTGGCGTCCCGTGATACCCCGGTACGCGGTCCGCCACGTGTTAGCCTCCCTGCACGGGTCCGCCCTGACCAGGTCGATCCTGTGTCAGGGGACGGATCCTCCTGCCGCCCCCCAGCTGAGGCGGTACGCATCGTACCACGGAGGGCACGGGAGACGCTGTTCCACCAATGGCACAGTGCAAGCCGTCACCTATCCACGGTGCAGGCTACTCCGTTCCTACAACATCAAGAAAAGACAAGCCCCTGATCCACTGACGAGGTCAGAGTACGTACACTGCCTCCCGTACCTGACTAACTACTCGGAGGAGGGCACGGGGGGGCCCCGGGACGGATGCTTGGGACGCACGGGATCCACACCGTCACCCAAGGCCCCGTAACAGTGCTTCACCACTTCTGTCGTCTGGCAACCCGGAGCAGAGAAGGACGTCTTGCACTGTAGATTAGCTCATATACGCTCAATGTAACCGCCCTGGACATCTCCCTTGCGACTATAAAAGGGAGGGGCAGAGGCACTCTCAAGACACGTCCGTTTTTCACCCCCACACGCACTTAGCATCGATATCCCATCTCATACAAACACCGCAAGCACTCACACACTCACGTACGCAGACTTCTGCTACTTGAACCACTCGCACACCAGGGACTTGGGCTCTACACCCTCTCCCGACCTGTTTGTTCTCCCTGTTGCAAACCCCTGAGCATAAGGAACACCCCTTCTCAGACTGGACGTAGGGTATTACTCTCCAGAGGCCCGAACCAGTATAACTCCAAGTGTCTCCTGTGCTACCGTGCGGATCAGAACACGCCCCCTCGTATAAATTTACTTGCCGGCGGTAACAAACCCCGACAGTTGGCGCGCCAGGTAGGGGCCTTCGCGTGTTTTCGACGTTCTTTTTAGGGTCCGCACGGCCCTCTCATCATCCACTTCGACGAAAGCCTCGACCGAGCCGCTGCTGATGGATTCCCCCGTGGGATCATCGGAGTCGCTCATGGTTGGGCTTGAGCTCCGGTTCGGAAGCCTGAACTTCCGAGCGACCGGAGACGGTTACGACATGCGCCTCGTCAGTGAGGTCACCAACGCACCTGCCCCGACTCCCGCTCCGACCACCCTGCCACGCCCACCTCGACGTAAGAGGCGCTCAGGCAAGCGCTCGAAGCGTGCCAAGGCAGAGCGGCGCAGGGCAGCTCGTGCTAGCTCCCCTCCGCGGGTCGAAGCTGGTGCATCGCAGCTCGCCGGCGCAGCAGAGGACTCTCTACCGTCGGACTCGACGGAGCGCATCGCCAGGGAGAGCGCCTCGATGCCACTGATCTATGGGGAAGGGCCCTACGCGGCGGCAGCATATTCCTCTTCATCAAGCACGGACCCGGCCGTGTACGCCAACTACCCGTGCCATCGTCTGTTGGGCAACATGAAGCTGCCAGAAACCTCGCTCGATGAACAGTACCTCGTGACCGACGGTACCGATGACATCTCGGGTCCGGAGTGGGATTACTCCGAGCTTCGCGACGCTGGCGCCTTCCGTCGTTTCCAGACGGTAGCCGACTATTGTTTCGGCTTCTCCGACGACTCCGATGACGGGGGTTACGACCCCTACCGTGAGTGTTTCGTCATTAGCAACGCCTCGGTGGCACCAGCACCGGCCCACACTCCGGATGGAGCACTTCACTCCGCCCCACAGCTCGATGGCGGACAGTGCGGCTGAGGCCCAAGTTCCTCCCAACCCCGCCGCACAGCGTGCTCGACTGGACGAACTGGAGGACGCACAGCGACAGCTCGACGACGAGCGGGCACGGCTCCACCAGCAACTCGAGAAAGACCCGAACCCGACTCCCGCTCGTGCACGGGCAAGGGACGTTCAGCAGCGCATCATCAATGACGACCGAGACGTCGTCGACGGCATGCCCGTCTTGAAAAGGGCGTCTCAGAACTTGGCGGCAGCTGCGATCCTTCTCCGGAAGGTACCAGAGCCCGTCACGCCTCAAGAGAAGGAGATGCATAAGCAGATCAAGACACTCCTCGAGACTGCCGCCATGCAGCAGGTGGAGAGCTCTGCTTCTCGACAGCCGGGCTCGCAAGGCCGCGGGCACTCCGAGCCGCAACAACCCGCGGCACCGTCGCAGCAGCCACGACGGTCCGAGGAGGTCAACGTACTAGTCAAGAGCCGACTGGGTCCCCACCATGACGCACGCAACACCATCAAGGAGCGACGAAGGGTTGACGCGGGTCAGCACGATGACTACGAGGAGCAACCTCATAAGGAGTACAACCGGCGATGCGGAGGCCAGTACGACAGCGACGAGGACCGGAGCAGGAGCGGTTCGCCTGATGCCCAAGGGCCTCGTGCCTTTGGGAAAAGTGTGCATAGCGCCCACTTCCCTTCGCGTTTCAGGGCTCTGACCTCTATGCCCAAGTACGACGGCGAAACCAACCCCATCGTCTGGTTGGAGGACTACTGACTGGCATGCAACGCCGGCGGTGCGCGGGATGACTTGTTCATCATCAAGAACCTGCCGCTACATCCCGCGGACTCGGCCCGCACGTGGCTCGAGCACTTGCCGCGGGGCAAGATCGACAGCTGGTCGCAACTACGCGACGCCTTCATCGGCGACTTCTAGGGCACTTACGCCCGACCAGGGAACCCCTGGGATCTGTGCAACTGCAAGCAGATGAAGGGCGAGAGCCTGCGCGACTACATCCGACGCTTCTCCAAACGATGCACCGAGTTGCCCAGCACCACCGACACGTATGTCATCTCGGCCTTCCAGAACGGCACCACATGTGCCACATGGATCCATCAGATCGGGCGGCGGAAGCCGTGGTCTACTCGGGAGCTGCTCGACATCGCGACCGACCACGCTAACGGGGAGGAAGCCGTAGCCGCAACGCTCAGCTCGGTCGCAAGCAAAGGGAAGCAGCCAGCCGAAGCTGGCGACGGTCCGTCCGCATCCATCAAGAAAAAGAAAAACAAAGATAAGAGGTACGGTGAGGATACCTTGGTGGTCGCTGTCGACCGAAAGACAGCGAAACCGAGAGCCAACCCTCCGTCAGGCCACTTCGAGAAGCTGTTGGATGCCCCGTGCCCCAACCACGAGGGCCCGATCAAACACGCCTTCAAGGATTGCAACCTGATGAAGGCCTACCTCACCGGCACGCTGAAGAAGCGGAGCGATGCTCCGACCGGCGACGGAGGGAAGGACAAGGGTAATGACGATGCCGCCTACCCTCGGGAGGACGGAGCCATGATGATGATCTTCGGAGGCTCGGAGGTGCGGCTGCCCAAGCGCCAAGAGAAGGTGGTCCGCCGAGAGGTCTACCAGCTCGAGCATGCAACTCCGACCTACCTGAAGTGGTTGGAGATGCCGGTCACATTTGACCGACACGATCATCCTGATCACATACCACGACCGGGTAGCTACCCGCTTGTCATGTCACCCTTGTTCGGCACCAAGCGTGTGCACAAGGTTCTGATGGACGGAGGCAGCGGCCTCAACGTCATCTACATGTCGACCCTGGACGACATGGGGATCCCGCGGTCCTGACTGCGGCCGTCTAAGGCGCCTTTCCACGGGGTCGTACCCGGGATGGAGGCGGTCCCACTCGGGCAGATCGATCTGCCCGTCACGTTCGGAGCTCCGAACAACTTCCGAATGGAAACCCTCACCTTCGAGGTGGTGGGGTTCCCGGGGACGTATCACGCGATACTCGGAAGGCCAGCTTACGCTAAGTTCATGGCCGTCCCCAACTACACGTACCTCAAGCGGAAGATGCCCGGCCCGAAAGGCATCATCACAGCTGGTACAACTTTCCAGTACGCATACGAATGTGATGCTGAGTGCTTCCAGTTCGCTGAAGCACTGATCTGGTCTGAGAAGCTCGCTGCCGAGCCACCCTCCGAGGACCAAGAAATCCCCGAGACGTCCAAGCGTGCGGCCTGCTCTTTCGAGCCCACCAAGGACGCCAAGGAAGTGCCCGTCTCCGATGACGGCCGCACACTCCATATCGGGGCGGCGCTCGGTTCCGACTAGGAAAGCGCGCTTGTCGACTTTCTCCGCGCAAACCTCGATGTGTTTGCATGGAAGCCCTCCGACATGCCGGGGATTCCAAGGGAAGTCGCCGAGCACAAGCTTAACATTAAGCCTGGCTCGAAGCCAATCAAGCAGCGTCTGCGCCGCTTCAACTCCGACAAGTGCAATGCTATCGGAGAAGAAATCAAGAAGCTTATTAGTGCAGGTTTCATCCCTGAGGTCTACCACCCCCGAGTGGCTAGCAAACCCTGTACTCGTTAAGAAGAAGAATGGAAAATTGAGGATGTGCGTTGATTACACGAGCCTGAACAAGGCGTGTCCGAAAGATCCTTTTCCCTTACCACGCATAGATCAAGTGGTCGACTCGACAGCCGGGTGCGAAACCCTATGTTTCCTCGATGCTTATTCAGGATATCATCAGATCGCGATGGATCTGATCGACCAGCTCGCCACCTCGTTCATCACCCCGTTTGGCGCGTACTGTTACGTTTCCATGCCCTTCGGGTTGAAGAATGCAGGGGCCACATTCCAGAGATGCATGCGTCACGTCTTTGGAGATCTCATCGGACGGCTGATCGAGGCCTACGTCGATGATATCGTGGTCAAGTCAAAGAAGGTGGGTGACCTGATACCCGACCTTACTGCGGTCTTCGACAAGCTGAGGGAGCACAGCGTGAAGCTGAATCCCGAGAAGTGTGTCTTCGGGGTCCCCAGGAGCATGCTACTCGGGTTCGTCGTATCGGAATGCAGCATCGAGGCAAACCCGGACAAGATCTCTGCGATCACAGGCATGGGGCCCATCAAGAACTTGAAGGGGGTGCAGGGTGTCACCGGATGCCTCGCTGTTCTCAGCAGGTTCATCGCCCGACTAGGAGAGCACAGCCTGCCGCTGTACCAGCTCATGAAGAAGTCGGAGCACTTTCAGTGGACGCCAGAAGCACAAGAAGCACTCGACTCGCTCAAGAAGCTACTCGAAAGCCCGCCGGTGCTCACCGCACCGACCGAGGAAGAGCCAATGCTTCTGTACATCGCTACAACGACCCAGGTCGTGAGTGCAGCGCTGGTAGTTGAGCGAGACAAGCCCGGCAAGACGCAGAAAGTACAGCGCCCAGTTACTTCGTGAGCGAAGTCCTCTCCGACTCGAAGACACGACATGCACAGATACAGAAGCTAATCTACGCTGTCCTCATCACCAAGCGGAAGCTCTGGCATTACTTCGACTCACACCGCGTCACGGTGGTGTCCAAGTTCCCGCTCGGCGAAATCATACAAAGCCCGGAGGCGGAAGGCAGAATCGCCTAGTGGGCCCTCGAGTTGATGGGGCAAAACATCGAGTATGCGCCTCGCACTGCCATCAAGTCGCAAACGCTGGTTGACTTCGTCGCTGAATGGACGGAGATCCAAACCTCTCCTGCTCCCATCGAGCACGAGACGTGGCTTATGTACTTCGATGGATCCCTCATGAAGGAAGGAGCCGGGGTCGGGCTTGTGTTCATCTCGCCTCTGGGCGTGCGAATGGAATACATGGTCCGACTATATTTTGCGGCTTCCAACAATGTCGCTGAGTACGAGGCGCTCATCAACGGTCTTCGGATCGCCCTCGAGCTGGGAATTCGACGCCTCGACGTCAGGGGGGACTCCGACCTGGTCGTGGGACAGGTTATGAAAGAGAAGAATTGCATAAGTACGAAGATGGCCGCTTACTGCCGGGCGGTGCGCGAATTGGAGGACAAGTTCCACTGGCTCGAGCTCAATCATGTACTGCGCGAGTACAACAAGGCGGCTGACACCCTCGCAAAAGCGGCGTCAAATCAAAAACCCGTTCCACACGGGGTCTTCGCCAGCGACCAGCACAAACCATCCGTTCGTTTCGAGGAGGACAAGTTGCCAGAACCACCGACACAAGAGGTCATGGAGATCGACAGGGCGCAAGAGCCCAACCTTGAAGACCCTGACTGGAGGATTCCGATCCTCGAGTGGATGGTGGAAGGAAAATTGCCACCCGACAAGGAGACGGCTCGACGCATCGCCCGCATGGCCAAGTCGTACAAACTGGTCGACGGTGAGCTCCGTCGAAAGGGCGCCAAAGGCATGTTCATGCGGTGCATCCTGGCCGACCAGGGCAAGGAGCTGCTGCAGGAAATCCATGCGGGCACCTGCGAACATCACGCCGGCCCAAAAACCATTGTCGAAAAGGCTTTCCGACAAGGTTTCTACTGGCCCACCGCGGTTGCCGACGCAACTCGGATCGTGCGCAGTTGCGAAGGCTGCCAATTCTACGCATGACAAACCCATCTCCCGGCACAGGCTTTGCAGACCATTCCCATCACCTGGCCATTTGCGGTCTGGGGGCTGGACATGGTCGGGCCGCTGAGGAAAGCACCCGGGGGCTACACCCACGTGCTCGTCGCCATCGACAAGTTCTCGAAATGGATCGAGGCCAAGCCCATAATGAATGTCCGTTTCGAGGAAGCCGTCGCGTTCTTCACTGACATCATCTATCGGTTCGGGATCCCAAACTCCATCATCACCGACAACAGCACGCAGTTCACTGGCAAGAAATTCCTTAAGTTCTGCGATGACAACCACAACCGTGTGGATTGGGCCACCGTCAACCATCCAAGAACCAATGGGCAAGTCGAGAGGGCCAACAGCATGATCCTGCAGGGTCTGAAGTCGCGGATATTCAAGCATCTCGAGAAGTTTCGAGCAACGTGGGCCGTAGAGCTCCCGTCCGTCCTGTGGAGCCTGCGTACCATGCCAAGTCGGGCTACTGGTTGTACGCCTTTCTTTCTCATCCACGGGTCGGAAGCGATCCTCCCAACGGACATCGACTACGGCAGCCCACGGGTTCAGGCCTACATAGAAGAGGGCAACCAGGTCGCCCTCGAGGACGCCATCGACCAGTTGGACGAGGCGCGCAGCGTCGCCCTCCTTCACTCAGCACAATACCAGCAAACTCTACGCCGCTTCCACGAACGCAACATACGGGAGCGTGAGTTCCAAGTTGGCGACCTCGTCCTCCGACGAGTTCAGAGCAATGAAGAGCGACACAAGCTCTCGCCTCCATGGGAGGGGCCGTTCATTGTCGACCAAGTACTCCGTCCGGGAACCTTCAAGCTCAAGCACGAGGACGGCAGGCTCATCTCCAACGCCTAGAACATAGAGCAGCTACGCCGTTTTTACCCCTAAGTATTTATTTCGTTCCCATTTTGTGACAATGCAAGAGCTCTGAGCTGCTTTTTCTTTCATGAAATGGTCTCTTTTCGCAAGCTTACATCTTTTACTTGAGTAAAATGTCTCTATGCTTGTCTCACCCCATGGGCAAGTCTCTGACTTGTCCATGGGCTCGGGGGCTACCCGGGGGCTACGGCCCCCCTCCCCTGATCGTTGCGAAACCTTTTTTCGATCAAAAACCATCCGTGGTTTCTCGTATGATCGCTGCGGTACACTCACTTTCCTTAAAGGGAGATGAACGATGACTCCCGCGGTCACGAACCTGCGCTCGTCCGGGCCCCGAGTACTTACGCCCCCGCGGCTACGGTACAAAGACCCACAAGCAAAGTTTGTGATCTCAAGTTATCAATCACTCGCCCCTTCAAAGGGACTCCGAGTAACCGTTTCAAACTCTACCCGGGGGCTACGGCCCCCCTCCCTTGATCGTTGCGAAACCTTTTTTCGATCAAAAACCATCCATGGTTTCTCGTATGATCGCCGCGGTACACTCACTTTCCTTAAAGGGAGATGAACGATGACTCCAGCGGTCACGAACCTGTGCTCGTCTGGGCCCCGAGTACTTACGCCCCCGCGACTACGGTACAAAGACCCACAAGCAAAGTTTGTGATCTGAAGTTATCAATCACTCACCCCTTCAAAGGGACTCCGAGTAACCGTTTCAAACTCTCAAGAGTTTTCTTGTTTGCAAAAACATATACACGCGCCTATGTTTCTTCGAAGTACTCGGGGGCTGCCCGCTCGAGTGGTAACACTCCTAAACTAAGCTCAGTGGAGTCGCCTAGTTCCTACGCCTCCGCGGCTACGGAGCAAGACAACGTCAGCGAAGTTTTAAGTGACACTACTCAGCGCACAAGTCCTCTAACTACTCGAGAGAAGGGCAACAAACAATCAAAATGCTTAAAACTTGAAACAAAGACGGGTTCTTAACCCTCGAGTTTGCCACAAACATCCGGCCCACAAGTTTTTTATGAGCATGATTAAAAAAGCCTCGGCGAGGCAACTTGGTTTTCTTTACAGGCCCAGGTCGTAAAGGGCGTGACTCAGCATGGCTTTGGCGAAGTCGACGGCGTCTTCCTCGATCTTGTCATACTGCTCGTTGGTGTAGCCCGGGCACCATCCCTGGCCAAGCAGCCTTCTGTCCAAGTCTGGGTAATGCGACGAGAAGATGGCCACCACCTTGCGGATGGTGTCGCCAGCCGTATCTATCGACCGTTGACGAGCTGTCGCAGGAGCCAACTCCAAGCGTTCTCTCAATTGGCCGGGAGGAACACCGATCTCATCACACACCTTAATGATGGCCGTACCCATCCTGTTGCAGATTGTCTCCTGCTGCTTGATCTCGGCCTGGGCCTCCCCGAGCGACTTTCGCTCCTGCTTGAGCTCGGTCACGGCCTCTAGAGAGAAGCAAGGAGACCAATGTCAGCAAAAAATGAGCCGGTCCAAGGAAGGCGAAAGATGAAGAGGACACAACTCTTACTATTGAGCTTCTCGTTGCCCTCCTTGACCAGCTCCACCAATTTCTGGTTCTCGACGAGGCGGGTGGTCGCGGCGCTCTTGTGCTCCGAAACCTGTTTCTGCAAGTCGGTGCGCTCCACGCGGAGAGCTGTACACCCAGAAGAAAGATGCCGCCTCGAATCAAGAAACCGCACAGAAGCAAGAAGCAGAGATAGCAGGTCGTAGGGTACTCACCAAGGATCTCATTCTCTCGCTTTTGAGCAACCTCCTCCAGACGGCCCTTCTCGGCAATAATGGTGCCGACTTGGGCCTCGAGCGTCGTCACTCGCTCGCGAGCCACCTGGAGGTCGGACTCGGCCCGACCCACTCCGATCTCGAGCTCTATCCTCTCTTGGTGGGCGGTGCGGGCAGCTGCCTCAGCGTTGGAACGAAGCACCACCGCCGCCTGCTCCGTCGCGGCCAGCTTCTCCTCCAGGGAGGCCTTTTCCGCCTGCGCCGAGGTCGCGCGGTCCTCAGCGGCTTATGTCCTCGCCTCAAGGGACGCGCGCTCCGTTGCCCGGTTGGCCTCGCCATCCGCCGCCGCAAGGCGGGCCGCGGCCAGCTGCGTCTCCAGCTGGACTTTCTCAGCGCGGAGCGCCTCAAAAGCCCGCGCCCTGTCCTCAGAGCGCCCGACGAGCTCCTGAATCACATACAAGTCACACGGCTAAGAACAAAGGGAAAACAAGCATGAGAGAGGAAGAGAAAGAAAGAGAACTCACCCTCGAGGCAGGGAGCAGGTTCTTGATCGCCCGCTCCGACTGGCACCGCGTCATCTCGATCAGACGCAGGCCGCGCTCCAGGCGGCGGTGGGCCGTCAGTTCGGCGTCGCTGTCGAGGTCCGAGCCTACTGAGGCCTGAACCGGCGACACGGACACCAGCCAGAGCGGTGGGGTCTCTGTCTCCTCCTCCTCCTCCGCCGTCGAAGTGGCCGGGCGTCGCTCCCTCGAGCTCTCACCAATCTCCACGATCAGGGGAGGCAGCTACTCGCCCGCCACCTCAGCGGGAGAGGCGGCCGGCAAAGGTGACGCTGGGATGACGATCACCTCCGCAGGAGCGACGTCCGACGCGGCGACCGACGAAATGGGGACGACCTCCTCAGTCACCACGATCGCCGCCGCGGGGAAGACGTCCTCGGAGGCGCGGTCGCCCGCCTCCACAACCATCTCCACAGCGTTCCCCGAACCCCTCGCCCACTCGGGGGCTCGGGGCTCCATCTCCATCTCCGTCGTGCCGCTCCCCGCCCCCCTCAGCGACTCGGGGGCTGGGACCTCGGAGCCTGCGGTGGCAGTGGGTGTCCCCTCCAGCGACTCGGGGGCCGGCCGCTCGGCGTCTGCATCATCACCTGCCCCCGTCGACGACTCGGGGGCTGGCAGTCCGTCATCGCCCGCCCGCGCCTCGGGAGCAGGGTCCTCCTGGTCCTGCTCTGGGGCGCCGGACAGGCACCTCGCCAACTCGGCCGCATGGGCCAAGAGCGCTTCTTCAGTGGGGGCTTCGCCCCCCAAACCCAGCGTACCCATCGACAGGTTGCTGCGAGCCGGACTCGAAGCCCCTGCGAAGGGACGGTCATCGCCTGGGTCCCAGACCTGCTTGTTTCTTCTACCGCCGCCCCCGACTGAAGGGAGGGCGGCGGGTTGCTCACCGACGGTGTGTCTCCGGCCGCCTGAGCAGGGCGGCGCAATGCCTTGATAGGCGCCGGCCTCATGGTGCGGCGGTCGGGTGCTCTGAACCAAGAAGAACATCATGACGACAAGCAGAAACATGAAACAAGAACTAGAAAACCGCAACTCGGAGCTCATCCTTTTGCGACGCGATGGGGCCGTTTGGAGCCAATCGCGGGATTACGCGGGGACGCCGCCCTCTTGACCCCCGTTGTCGGAGCCAACACCGGGGAAGAGATCGGTCCGCCCTTGGCGACAACGGTCGAAGCGAGGCGCTGTTGGGTCGGCGGCGGCCCCTCACTCTGAGTCGTTGGTAGCGGGGAGGCCGCCGGCACGCTCCGCGGCTCCCGCGATGGGCGCGCGGAGGGCGAGTGAGACCGCCGGTGCGAGGAGTGGCGGCGCGAGCCATCACGTCGTGACTCGTGGCAGCTGGAGTCGCTGCACCGCGGAGAGCTCCTGTCCCTCTCACGGCGGTCCCGCCCGGAGGCGCGACTGCTCGTTCCGGGCTGATCAGCCCGGGAAGAGGAGGAGGCGCCCACCGGCTCAAACTGGCGCCGGCTGCGGTCGAGGCGGGCATCGATCCGCTGCGCGGCTGTGAGGACGGCGCCGTCTCCTCATCAGTCCACTCGAACGGGGACTCGTCCTCGTCCGTGTTCGACGGTGCCGACGAGGGATCCTCGTCATCGGAGACGTCCCACTCCCCATTGCGCCGATGAGAGGCACGCTTGTCGTTTCTCTCCCTTCTCGCGATCTCCTTCTGCTGGTGCGCTCTCCTGCATTCCCCTCACCGCTGCTGCCGCGCAGCGGTCTCCCGGGTGATCATCCGATCCTCCTCCAGCGATGGATGAGAGGCGAGGATGCGCACATCCTTCATCTGTGCAACTACAAGAGTAATTACCACCCGCGCCTGCAGAAGACAAATCAAAAAGAGGTCGAGAGAAGACATACCAGCTCCACGGTGGCTGGAGAGGGAAGCATCTCCAACACACCTGGCAGCGGCCAGAACATCCAGGTGACCCCGGTGGCCTGAGACACCCGGCGCTGGACCTTGTCCAGCGAGGGCAGGGAGCAGGCGGTCACGGTCCCCTCGAAGGGAGCGCGGTCGTCCGTCATCTCCCAGAGGCGCAGCGCGTGGCGACGGAGCGGGACGACCCCCCGGGTGTGGCAACCGCCGATCAAGGTGATGAAGTTCACCCGTTGTCGCGGAGCCTTGTGAGGGCGGCGAGGGCGCCGTCGAGGAACCGGGGGCGATCTTTCTTCTCCGGCCCGTAGCTCCACCTCGCCGGCGCACCAACGGTTGATGTATTCCGGCAGCGGGTTCTCGGGGTCGTTCTTGAGGTAGAACCACCCTCGGTGCCACCCACTGTTGGAGGAAGTCAGGTAGGTGGGGATGTACTCATCCATCCTCCCCTGCTTCCCTCGTAGTCCGGCGCACCCGATGGCCGCCGCGGATTTGTGGTCCTTGACGACGACGAACTTGTAGAAGTACCAAAATAGGTCCCAGTGGGCACCCATCTCCAGGTACCCTTCACACAAGGCCTCGAATGCCGCCTTCTACTGGACGCCGTTCGGGTTGAGGTTCTGAAGCTCCAAGCCGTACTCCTGGAGCACGGCGCGGATGAACCTTCCCACCGGGACGGAGAAGCCTCGCTCGTGGAACAGCACGAACGAGACCACATACCCCGCCGGGGCCTGAGGGCTGCTCTTCGGCCCAGGAACCTTCCACTCCTCCACCGCAGTCAGCGGCGGCAGCATGCCATCAGAGGCGAGGCGATCGAGCTCGGACCAGGTCACCGTCGAAGACGCCCAGTTCGACATCACGTCAGCTGTGGTGGTGACAGTGGGCGACCTTGGCTTGCGAAAGAAGGCAGGGCGAACTCTGCGGTGTGCGCGGCGAGTGCGAAGATGAAGGCAAGAGACGGCGGCGGCAGAAGACACGAGGAAGCAGAAGGGGAAAAAACTGGCCGGCGCCCGCGGTATATAAACGGGGGAATGATTACATCTACCCCCGCAGTTAATGACCGTGTCGCCTCGGGTCACGTCCTCTGTCCGTCGAAGCGTCGCCCCTCAAAAGGCGTGCCCCACTCCTACTCGCCGCCCACGACCGAGCTGCCACGTCACCCAAAGTGGGACCCGGCAATCTCGCAACCGGCGCGAGATCTCCGCCGGACACCCCACAACTCGCGCCATGTGGCAAGACACCAGTCTCCGACTTGTTCAAGACTCCAATATTTAACCCCACGCACAAGTCTCCGACTTGTCCGTGGGCTCGGGGGCTACTACTCGCGGGTCCGCTCGCACGTCCCACCAAAGAAAACAAAACAAAATCTCCTCGTCTCCGTGACAGTTGATCCTGGGAGCGAGTCTCCGACTCCCTCATCAGGCTCGGGGGCTACTGACGAGGCCATGGACTAGGGCCCACCAAGTCCCCTGAAAAACGCAGCACGGGCCCACGTACGGCATGCTCTAGCGACTAACACGGCGAGTGTTACGCTGCTCGAGCACGTGAGGTCCCGTACGACTAGTTTCCGCCATGGGCCAGAAGACAGGCGGCCCACGGCCGCCCGTACCTCTTCCCCGAGTACGCGGCGGCCCGTACGACAAGTTTCTGCCTTCGTTCCCGACTACTCAACTCGTGAGAGTAGTTTCCGCCTCATGGTCGCGGAAACTCGCTCGCACAAATAGTCTCCGTCCCGCTGTCACGACTACTCGCTCGCACGAGTAGTTTCCGTCATCCGCTCGAGCAGGCGTCACGAAGATGGCACCGGGCGCGTGGGTCCACCAGATCGGGATCCAGGGAACCCCGCGCACGCTCCCCCGCGCACCGCCATGCATCCGCCCCGCCACAGCGGCCCGCTCGGGCCAGGCCGATTCGGTGTCAGGGGGCAGATTAGTCAAACCGTGCCACCACCGGCACAGTGGCCGCCGTACCGAGAACGGCGTAATGGATGCTGAACAGCGTACGGCACAGTACACACTACACCCTAAGCATTGGGAGACGCGGCATAGATCGCCTACGCACACGAGTTGTTTCCCGTCCCTGACCAGTTCAAGACTTGGCCGTCAAGGCCACAGGTACACAGGCCCCGTTGGCGTCCCGTGATACCCCGGTACGCGGTCCGCCACGTGTTAGCCTCCCTGCACGGGTCCGCCCCGACCAGGTTGATCCTGTGTCAGGGGACAGATCCTCCTGCCGCCCCCAGCTGAGGCGGTACGCATCGTACCACGGAGGGCACGGGAGACGCTGTGCCACCAACGGCACAGTGCAAGCCATCACCTATCCACGGTGCAGGCTACTCCGTTCCTACAACATCAAGAAAAGACAAGCCCCTGATCCACTGACGGGGTCAGAGCACGTGCACTGCCTCCCATACCCAACTAACTACTCGGAGGAGGGCACGGGGGGCCCGGGACGGATGCTTGGGACGCACGGGATCCACACCGTCACCCAAGGCCCCGTAACAGTGCTGTACCGCTTCTGTCGTCTGGCAACCCGGAGCAGAGAAGGACGTCTTGCACTGTAGATTAGCTCATATACGCTCAATGTAACCACCCTGGACATCTCCCTTGAGACCATAAAAGGGAGGGGCAGAGGCACTCTCAAGACACGTCTGTTTTTCACCCCCACACGCACTTAGCATCGATATCCCATCTCCGAGTGTCTCCTGTGCTACCGTGCAGATCAGAACACGCCCCCTCGTATAAATTTACTTGCCGGCGGTAACAAACCCCGACATACATGGTCTTCGCAGGAAAACCAGGGCCCAGACACCACATATGTACCCCAGATAAATAATATAGTGCGGTTACGTCTATCGACCCACTAACTACACTATAGCAACCGTATAGATACGGTCCCACGAACAAGAGAAAGATCGGATTCAGATCATCTTATCATTCATTGAGCTACGGAGCAGAATGGAAGCTATGGATGCAGATAAACAAGATACAGCGGACTTACTCAGCTAAACAGGATCAGAGCATGCAAACAGGTATATGAACTATGGATCTGGCTCTAAAGGATCGAAGCCTTGTGTCATGAGGATCACAAGCCTCTAACTTATGAACGAGCCACGAACACAAGAACAAATCAAGCATGCATGATGTCCACTATAGTCTAAATAAGAAATGTTGAAATACTCACATTGATCTAAATGAAGAACAAGCATCCACGAGGACATCAACTCACTCCTCACCCCTACTCTACCTCTCAACTAATCCTGATCTAAATCTCTCCTCATCACCATTCTACCACATAGAGGTGAGAATCACCTCACATGGGCAGAATTAGAGAGAGGGAGAGAGAGCTACACAAGAGAGAAGTGGAACTTGAGAGCTTGGTGGTGTGTGTGAAATGGAGCCCCTCCCCTCCTATTTATAGACAAGGGGGTGGCTTGCTCCGAGGCTCCAAGTGCTCCAAAACACCCCGAGATGCAGCCAAGGACCAATGAGTGAGCAACACGTGGAGGGGGAGATCAACCGACCCTAGGTTGGTTCGGCTGATCCTAGGGTTGGCCGAAGCTCCCGGCCCTCCATCTGGGGTGTGCTTCCTCTGGCTCGCTTCCATGTGGGCCCTAGTGCCTCTCCTCCGTACATGGCACGTTTCCTGGCGGTTTAGTTGGCAAAGTGGGCCCATGGATCCATGTGATGCTGATGTGGCAGCGTATGATTCGTCGAGAGTCCCTCACATGGATTGGTGACATCATGGATCCAGGAGAATCCATGTGGCAACCCCTGATTGGCCAGCATTTGAGTGCCTTGGATTGGAGTGGAGTGAAAGTGCATGGATTCCTCCCATTTCTTATGCTAAATACCTGCATTTGAATAGACATCGACACTGGTGGAAAGTATGAGTTTAAGCTCCTATTCTAGTGTGAATGTGCAATTCATGCTCCAATTTGCAGGAGTTGACGGCCATAAAAATGGCAAATATCAGCCGTCAACAACACCCCCACAGTTGACCTTTGCTCGTCCCGAGTGAAGGGAAAACAAAGCCGAGTGGGTCATGAATACCAAAGGGTAAGACAAACATAAGAGATATTCCAAGTCATACCTTACTCCTGTGAACCTCTGTGTAGTGGCTATCATGTTCCCTCGGGTGATTGAAAAGTAGAATAGCTGTGAATCAAGTCACTTATGCACTTGATGATAAACACCTTGGGATTTTGCAAGTTTTTCATAAATAAAACTCTTGGTGGCTTCCTCATTTGATTCTCTCGGATCGCTCAATGTGTGTATGTCCTCACCAAAGCATTTGCCTTTCTTCATCCTACTTCTAATGATGGCTATATGTGGAGCTCAGGGCAGGGTGAAGAGAAAGCATACTTGCATCACATGTTTTGCAAAGTCAAAGACTGGATCCACAGAGAAAATCAAATCATACCATCAGATCAAGATGTGCACCGGTATGGCTATGGTGTGCATGGTAAGGTGGATACTAGGCCCGGAACGGGTGCTAGATATTACCATACATATATATGGTGAGAACTGTGGGTTGATGGTAAGGTGGACACTAGCCCCGGAATGGACACTAGTTATTACCATCAAAATCATGGAACTCCTTTCTGCATGACCATCCCTCTCTTTTCTCCTTCTTTATTTTGGATATGGGCTATCCTTTCTCTCTTTTTTTTCAAAACATGCTTTGGGCATGTGTATATATATTTCTTTTTTTTTGCATAGCCCATATCTCTTCCTTGAAGGATACTTTTAGAGAGAGAGGTCATACCACATATGGAGCTTTTACTTTTGTGGTATAAATGATACAATGCTAACTCCCAGTGTAGAAGCATAGCAAGGGGGAATAGGCGGGGTGCACATAAATCTTGATCATGAAAGTAATGAAAAGAATTCTCACAAGGGTCATAGAATTTGACAAGGCTCAAAGCAATAACAAGCAGCATATGAATTGAAGGTTTTTACCTACAAAGATCATGTGGCTCTAATGGGACAGAGGCATATCAAAGAGGAGCCTTTCCAAGAGGTTTTGAGTTTTTCAAAAATAAATTCCCCAAGAGAGTTAGTCATCAGAGCAATAGATCATATCATCCAGCCATATCATACTCGTCAATTACTTAGGTGAACATGCTTGTCCTTAAGAAGGTTATGGTTCACAAGAATCAGGTAGATAACAAGGAATAAAACATATGTAAGTCCACTCAGGTACAGCCGAGCTGGGTGATCTTTTAGCATCATCATTCGAGTTTTAATTTAGAGATAGACAGATATAGCTTATAAAACTCAGGAATGAAAGAGAGTGAGTTGTCGAGATGCAAACCGACGCTATGCATGGGAGTGAACCGTGAGAGGCTCTCCACAGGAGTGAACTCGTGCGGGTCTCGTTCAGGTTCTCTGCAGGTGATCGATCGGCTAGCGCGGAGTGCTCACAGTGGGTACGTATGGGAAACGTCATGCTTGTATTGGGAGAGTTGTGGCTCTTCCCCCACACTGTCTCGAACCTAGATGTCCATTAAATCAAAGAGACCAAAGTAATGACACAATGGGTGGCTAAACCGGGTTACATGACCGGTGAGCCACTTTATTCAAATCCAAATGTTTCAAACGAAATGATTAGGCGCTTACACACATGCAAAAGAAATAAATGAAATAAAGAGAAATAAAGGGAAATCAAACCTAGACCTAGACTAGCGCCTAATGAACTAAAGCTGGGGCTAATCCCAACTACTCGGAAAGGATCTACTCCTTTCCCTCAGCAACTGCCAACCTCTGCAATTTCTGGGTCATGTCCTCCTGCAGCTGGCGATACTCAAACCTGAGCTCACGGTACTCGTCCCTCTGCTTAGCCAACTCTTCAACTAGCTTCTCATGCTCTAAGAACAGTTCAGCTAGTTTGTTTGCTAGCTTTGCTAGGGCCGGGGTCTTCTTGGCGCCATTCACTCGGATGTCTGCAAGGATCTTGGTGATGACTCGCTCCCACTGAGGCGACTTATGGTAGGGTGTACCATAGCCTCCAGTGGCTGTCTTCACTCCGAAGATCTTGCACCGGGTTTGTGGAAGCGGGAACTCGTCCCACACATCCTGCTCATAAGTATGGCAGAAAGCTTCTCCGTAGCTGTTGAAGTTAGACCCAATGTAGCGCTCTCCTGGCTTCAGAGGTGGCCCAGGGGGATCTTCAAACAAGATGCACTTGGCAGCGGTCTTGTTCCCCATGGTGGCCATCCTGACTGGGAAAGAAGGCGGGGAGGAGGAGCCTCACCGGGATGACTACACCGGGGAGTCGGTGCGCATCCTGCGAGTGCTCTCTACACTCCTGCCTCTCTCGGGAGTCATGGCCTCCGGCGATCCCATCACTTCATCCAGGTTGCCGAGGTCGACGAGACGAGAGGGACTACCTCCCCCTGAAGTGAGGGGCGAAGCCGCCCTACGGAGCCGAGTGAAGCCATAGACGGCCATGGATGCGGTGATGAGTTTGGATGGTGAGGTGGAGGAGATGGATCTTCACGACGTGAAAACTCGTCGGGCGGCAGGGAGAAGGTTTTTGGAGGAGAATGAGACGCACGCGCGAAAGAAGAAGGAGAGAGGCGGCACCAGGGTTTCGGCCGAACCAGGGTTCGGCCGGCCCCAGGTGGGCCCCTCTGGCCCTCCCCTTTCTCGTGTGGGCTCCAACAAGTCTCAGGATCGACGGCCCAAGTGGATTCCCTGAGATGGAAAGATTGGCTTAGGCTTAAGGCTAGGATAAGGTTGAGGTTGAAAATTCATCCTCCACTATATACCAACCTTGGCCAAGCCATGATATAACCATAGAGAATCTGGGGGAAGTCACCTTGGCGACATACTCAGTTCGTCAAAAGTGTAGGCACCTTTGACGGTAATCATGAAGCGTTCGTGTCACCACAATGGTGCTGCCTTTCTGTGGTCCTTTACCTACTCCTCTTTATCTTGGCAATTTCTTTCTCCTGCATGACCACGGTCCACAAGATACCCGAAGGATAATTCTTCCTGGGGAAACGAGATGAGTCCCAAGAGTACTCAGGATGCGGGTGTCTTGTGATCTCCTATCTCAACTTATGACCATCTCCTTGCAGACAATGTTGATGTAATGATAAGCTCTGATCTGCAAGGGTAGTGCATATACGAACTCGAGCCCAAAAAGGTGTATCGAGGCTGAGGGCAAGCATGATCATCCCAGAGAGGCCGAGGCATTCTCTGAGGTGGTCACGGGACTCGAGGACTATAGCACTGGGGTCGCGGAACTCGAAGACGAAAAGATCGAGCACTGCGGCTAGTGCTTCACCAAAAGGTACCGATCTCCGAGTGGACTCAAGCTCAGAAAGACACTCGGCCTTCAAAGAGGATAGAGCATGGACTTCCGGAGGCCGGTGTACAATCAAGAACTAGAGTTCGGACGAAGAACAAGATTTAACTCGCTCTTACCTTAGGCAGAGGGTTCGATGTTCTCATCGGGCGATGGAAACATTCCAAAGTCTGGCCTAAGCTTCCAATGGGGGGTTATGGATAAACTGAAAAGAGCACCTCCCATTGGGCATCGATCAAGTCAGGCATAAGATACGAAGTGCAAGCTTCTCCTTACTGATCGGCATTGATCGATGTGCTCGAGATAAAAAGTGAATGCACTCCATTCGATCGGTAGATGATCGTGTTCCTTCGGTCTGATGGATGAATCCAATGGATTATAAAGCAGAGACCGATGTCTTGGTTTATACGAAACTTTAGTGCAAGGCACTTCAGCTCAAACCTTGACGTAGAAACACGACAGGCCTCTCATACCCTTCTTAGGAGATAGTAGTGAGGATCTAACAAGTCATCTTGGCCGGGAATGGTCATTCTTTCCGAACTACTCTCTCCGTTCTCCCACGAGACAAAATCTTGGGGAGAAGGTCTAAGAAGATGCATGAGAGGGGAACCCAAGGGTAGATCTCGCGCCACGAAATCTTTCCCTTAGACTACTGCCATTCAGGAATGACATCTTCAGCCAGAGCTCAGAAAGAATGGATATGAAATCTCAGACTTGACTGATGATGGATCTAGGTGGCTCAACATTCCCTCTGGTGGGTGCCTCATTGATCGGGATGCAAGAGGAACTGAAATCCCGGAGATTATCCACGATCTCTTTTCCCTCGACAGCATCTAGGTGCACAAAGGATCCTCCGGAGAGAGCATTAAGCCTCATGGCATCATCGTTCCGCAATCTAAACCAGAAGTGCTGAAGTAACATCCAATCTGGAATGTAGAGGACTGGGCAATCTTCCACCGCGGAGGCGAAACGATTCTATGCCATTCCAAGTGATTCCTCCTCACATTGCTTGAAATAGAGAATCTTGGCCCTTAACGAGATGACACGTCATATTGGGAAGAAGTGGGAGCAAAAAGCTGCTCTCAACCTTTCCCAAGTAAGGTAGTCTCTACCAAAACAACGGTGTCAATCCCGTGCTTCCCCGGAGAGGGATAGCGGGAAAAACTCTCTTTTCCGAGCATTCGGTGATTCCCCGGTTTTACCTTGAGTTTCAATCAGATACTCGTAGTCTCTCACATGATCAAAGGGGTTCTCATGACTCAACCCCGAGAAGGATAGGTCCTGAATTAGCTTCATGAGAGAGGGGCGAAGCCAAAGGCCAGATGTAAGAGTGGGTCTTGACGAAGATGGCTCTGAGGGTTCCCTCCTCGAAGGTGGAAGGTGTTTACAAGGATAACCTTCCATGGGTAGCGGGGGTAGAGGTAGAAGTAAAGAAAACAAAAAGGGATATCTTAAAAAGGGTAACGGGGGTGAAGGTAGAAGAAAACGGAAAAAGATAAATACGAGGATAGACGGGCTTGAAGGTTAACAACAGTCATCCCTGGCAACAGCGCCAGAAATGCTTGTTGGCATTTCTTAACGTCACCACCACTGGCGCACTAGCGTGAGCGAGTAAGAAACTCCCGGGTACACTGACAAGTGCGAACGAATCCGCAAGCGCACGGATACACCGTTGTAGCATTTCTCCTTAGGAGAATGAGTATCCCCGTCGGGTTTCGTTCCTAGGACGAAGAGTAACCAGAGAGGGTCTATCCAAGGACACCAGCTTTCGCTGGGATAGGTCGGGATACAAGAAGCACTTCCTTAAGGGACTTAGCTCTCAAGATGCATCTGTCAGGTCTCAGTCATCCCCGTGGGGTGATAGCACATCAATGTGCTGGCAAACGAGCCCAACTCGGTACGCGACGTAGAGGGTTGACAAAGGGTCCAACAGGCTGTCACCACTGCGGCCTACCTCTACACTACGATCGTACGTGGTCTTCGCAGGAAACCAGGGCCCAGACACCACATCTGTACCCCAGATAAATACTATAGTGCGGTTACGTCTGTCGACCCGCTAACTACACTATAACAACCATATAGATACGGTCCCACAAACAAGAGAAAGATCGAATTCAGATCATCTTATCATTCATTGAGCTACAGAGCAGAAAGGAAGCTATGGATGCAGATAAACAAGATACAGCAGACTTACTCAGCTAAACAGGAGCAGAGCATGCAAACAGGTATATGAACTATGGATCTGGCTCTAAAGGATCGAAGCCTTGTGTCACGAAGATCACAAGACTCTAACTTATGAACGAGCCACGAACACAAGAACAAATCAAGCATGCATGATGTCCACTATAGTCTAAATAAGAAATGCTGAAATACTCACTTTGATCTAAATGAAGAACAAGCATCCACGAGGACATCAACTCACTCCTCACCCCTACTCTACCTCTCAACTAATCCTGATCTAAATCTCTCCTCATCACCATTCTACCACATAGAGGTGAGAATCACCTCACATGTGCAGAATTAGAGAGAGGGAGAGAGAGCTACACAAGAGAGAAGTGGAACTTGAGAGCTTGGTGGTGTGTGTGAAATGGAGCCCCTCCCCTCCTATTTATAGACAAGGGGTGGCTTGCTCCGAGGCTCCAAGAGCACCAAAACACCCCGGGATGCAGCAAAGGACCAATGAGCGAGCAACACGTGGAGGGGGAGATCAACCAACCCTAGGTCGGTTCGGCTGATCCTAGGGTCGGCCGAAGCTCCCGGCCCTCCATCTGGGGTGTGCTTCCTCTGGCTCGCTTCCATGTGGGCCCTAGTGCCTCTCCTCCGTGCATGGCACGTTTCCTGGCGGTTTAGTTGGCAAAGTGGGCCCATGGATCCATGTGATGCTGATGTGGTAGCGTATGATTCGTCGAGAGTCCCTCACATGGATTGGTGACATCATGGATCCAGGAGAATCCATGTGGCAGCCCCTGATTGGCCAGCATTTGAGTGCCTTGGATTGGAGTGGACTAAAAGTGCATGGATTCCTCTCATTTCTTATGCTAAATACCTGCATTCGAATAGACATCGACACTGGTGGAAAGTATGAGTTTAAGCTCCTATTCTAGTGTGAATGTGCAATTCATGCTCCAATTTGCAGGAGTTGACGGCCATAAAAATGACAAATATCTGTCGTCAACAACAAGATCACCACCGGGATCCTACCTTGATCTTGATCCTTAGCTTCTAGAACTCCGACGTGGTCTTCCATGCAAGGTTCCCACGTCGGCTAGGGAAACCCTAGTCAACCATCTCGACCCTCTCCTCTCCGGAAGGGTGTCCCTCTCTTCTCTGCTCCTTGGCGGCGGATGACGAATTGTTTGATGCATGGCTCGAGGCACGGGGGCTATAAATAACCCAAGGATCATCTAGGTCAAAGGGGGCGGCGAACCGGCATGAAAACAGGCCAGGCCGACCGGCCCAGGGTGTTTTCAGCCCGGTTCGCCCCCGGTTTTCTTCCAGACGCTTCTCGCGACTTCCTAACTTTTTGCCGAGTTGCATGTGTGTCCTTGACGTCATTTTCCTCGCGGTTTAGATAAGGGTGCTTGGCGTATGAACTCCCGCATCTTCCGTCTAGGTCCTCGACACTTCTCGGCTTCATGCTTTAGTCCTTGGTTCATTTGGAGTCATGTTCATCTTGTATCTTGACTTGTCCCGAGGTCCGTGATCACCTTGTAAAACCCTTGATGAACTTTACCCGAAAGTCCTCATTTAAGCTCTTGATTCTTGTGTAAACAATAAACTCCAAAAACCACATGTGAGTGCAAACTTGACATAAAATGGGGGTTAGGATCGTTAGTGTGAATAACAAATTAATACCAACATAGAAGGTAAACATGTGGCTAGGTTGACGGAAATCGACCGCCAACACTCATCATCCTTGAGTCGAAACGAGAGGGATGGCACCCCTTCATTAATAACCGGTACCGTCGTCATGAGAATTTCCAAGGCAAGCTCCAAATGAATGCTCACCCCTACTCCATCAGAAAATTACCCCCAACCAAGGTGATTCATCATTTGATAAATATCTGGATGAAATCCCAACACTTGGAGAGCATCATCATCGAAGTCAACATTGGGCACGATCCTCTTCTCAAGACGAACAAGCCTCTCCTCCTCCTCCGTCATCATGAAAAATCCATACTTGGAACCCTGAGGAGTATGATGGTGGAGCGGATGAATGAGTCGAGCGACGAGGTTGAACGGGTGGCTCCTCTGTGCGCCCTTGCGGTTCGGTGTACCGCATAGACGAGGTTCACGTGTCTCTTCTACCACTAAAGAGCATGGTGTCGCTCCTTGATGGTGCCACGTCTTCCTCCATGCTTCGCGGCAACTCGGAGATAGAGTGCCTCCGCGAAGAACTTGTTGATGGAGGCTTTGACGATGACGATTGTGTCTTCTTCCCAAAGGCCTTGTTGAAAGTCTTCCTCATTTTTTTCTTGCTGCAAAAAGTCACAAACAAACTCTCCCGGGGGTTTCTTGCTGGTAGAATTATGCACAAAAGAAGTATATGAAAGGGCAAAGATTGTGATGAATTTTTCTGGATTTTTGGACTTAGGATTGGAGAACGAATTTTTTGAAGGTGCTGGAGGTTTTGGACTGGAAGCTCAAGAATATGAACTAGCAATGGGGCGAATGACTTACCTGAGGAAGACGAGCACCGGGGGGCAATAAATAGGCCAGGCCGGCCGGCCTGGGCCGACCGTCCTCGGGCCCCTGCCCCTTGTTTTGCCTCCTGTTTTCTCCCACTTGTTGTTGAATGCATCATTGTTCCATGTACTCGTGCTCCACGCCGTTCACCGTCCAAATTCTCCCAGCCGCTCCTTTTTCTTGCATGATGAAGTCCTCCATCTTGATGATTTGCTTTGTGTCACTTCCATGCTTCCTTGCCTCCCATGCTTTCACTTATATCCTGCAAAAACAAAACATTGCTGCCCCCCCATGTTTGTCCTTGCATGTGCTCAAGATGCCTTAGTTATGAGGCCTTCCCGTGATGCATCATGGAACACTAGAAGTTCAATTAAGCTCAAAACCTTCCCTTGATCATGTTTAGATGCTAATTACTCCTCTAATTTCAAAAATTAAAAATTAACTCAGAGATATCAATGAGTTCAAATGTATTTTTAGAGGAGTTTTTAGGCATCAAAAACATTTGTAAGTCAAAATTTTCCGACTACATTGATTTTGGTTACACCGGGATCACTTGCTTTCATTGATTAATAGCGAGCTCCTCCGGCTTGATCGTGGGGGTATGGATTTAGGTTCTAATTTTTGCCAAACATGAGAGAGATGTTTTGAATAAACAAAAATAAATAGGGCTTGGAAAAATTCTAACTCTAGAGAAACCGGTAGATATCAAGTTGAATGAAACCAAAAATCGATTTTCCTAGGTTCAAACGAATCCTACCATGCATCAAAAATTAAAAATCATTAAGGAACAACGCGGGGCTCTACTCGTGTGTTTTTATGACCTAAAATAAACCAACCTTGTCATCATGAAGAGGATGAAAGGTGTGGGTAGGTTCTGAATTTTTGGTGTTGGTTTCTCGATAAGAGGCAAATAAATCGTAGGATGGCTCATGTCATAGGTTTAAGGTCAAATAAAATCCAAATGAAACATCCGAGTAAATTAAATGTCTCAAAAATAAGTTCAACTACTTAAGAGTTTATACCAAGTCTTGCGTAGCAAATTCTATGACCAACTTACTTGAAATCGAAAATAATCTGGGTTGCCCTCCCGGCAGCTTTATTCTTGATCGGGTTGTCCTCCCGGTAGCTTATTCCTGACTCGACGAACGGGTTGCCTCCCACCTAGCGCTTCGTTTATAGTCTATGGCTAGACTTCTTCTCTTCTTCACTTCGGATCAACGCTCTTTGCGGGCGTTGCAATCTTGGGTACTCAATTCCGCACCATCTTGGGCGCGGGCTTATTCTCCGGCTTAGTCATCTTTTTGGTCTTCACAGGCAGCTTTTGTTCTTTGGTCTTGACAGATGCAACGACTTCTTCGATCACCTTCGCTTCCTTCTTCTTGGGCTCTTCCTTCTTTGGCTCTTCCTTGATAAAGTGACGATGAGGTGGAACATATTTAACATTGATCATGTTGCATACCTCGAAACATGGACGGAACTTGAATATGCTCCTCGTGCCATTGATGTCAAACTTGATCTCTCCCTTGCCAACGTCGATCGTTGCCCCGACGGTCTTGAGGAAAGGCCTCCCTAGGATGAGGGGTAGCTTCTCCCTTTCTCCCATCTCGAGCACCACAAAATCAACAGGGATGAAGTGATCTCCAACTTTCACAGGCACATCTTCGGCGATTCCCACGGGATAGCGAATAGAGTTGTCGCCCAACTCCAAGCACATACCCGTAGGCTCTAGTGGTAGGCATAGCTTCTCGAACACATCTCTTGGCATGACACTCACACTTGCTCCAAGGTCGCATAATACCTTCTCGAACGTGAATGAGCCAATAGAACATGGGATGGTCGGACATCCGGGGTCTCTTTGCTTCTCGGGCCCTTGATTTGCAATGGTGGCACTACATTGTTCGGACATCTTGACGTGATCCACCCCGAGTGTTGCCATCTCATACTTGTTCGCAAGTATGTCTTTGAAGTAGCAAGAATATGTAGGAACTTGGAGAGCGTCCAATAGCGGTATGTTGATGCTTAACCTGCGCACCACTTCCACAAACTTTTCAAAATGACTATCAACTTTACCTCGAAAGTAGCGTGTCTTTAGTGTAGGCATCTTCGTATCATCACTTGGCATCTCGAATTCTGGCTCTTCGGTAGCAATCTCTGGAATAGCAGTCACCTTCTCCTTAGTGTGATCTTCCGCCTCGACGGTTGGCTTAGGCTTCCTTGCTCCGGCTGTGATGAGGACATCACCATGCTGGATACGCGCACGCCACGTCCTTCCCCACGCTACAAGTCGTCTCCAACTCAGCTGCCACGTTCGGTTCGGATTCAGCCGACATCCCTGCACAGTTTTGGTGATATCTCCCTCATCCGGCATCGAAACGAGGCGTATAAGGATGCGTTGGAAAGGGGACGACGACGCCGTTGTTTTGGTTCTGGTCCCAGCTCCAGAAGATTCATGGATCATGCTGCATCACCTTTTTGGGCCATTTGGGCTGTGTATCGTGTCGGGCCTTAAGCCCAGGTTGAGGAAGCCCCCCTGGTCGCCCCCTCAACCCTAGGTCACCCTTAGGGGTTAAAACTCAGTAGCCACCATTGTTTAGACTCGGGTTTTGTTTAATAGGTTGTGATTTCCGTCGAGGATCAAACTTTCTTCATAGCCACTGTACCGTCGAGGTCTTTTGCTGTGAATCAGGGCCCCCGTTCTTGTTCATCACCACTGTGTCAATTAGTCCTTTTGTGATTAGAACTTGAACCCCTTTGTCTTTGCTTCAATTCATATCTGCAATTATCAGATTGCGTGCTTTGCTTTCTTGCTTGTGTTCTCGATTCGCTTGCATTGAAAAGCCTTCGTGGCGAGGTCAATCAAGTTGTGCTTGGTTGATAACCAGCGGAGCAGTGGTGTAGCGGTTGCGGGGTCCGAATCGTGCTGATTCGAAGCCAGATCGTCAACGTCGAGTTCTCCATCCAATCGAGTTTACCGTCTATCTCTCGGAAGATCGGGCCGTCGCCTATCATTTGGTATCAGATTCCTAGGTTTCCCGTGATGTACTTTCGTGTTTCCCTTTAGATTCGTTTGTGTTCATCACCTATCGTCCACAAAACCCTCCAAAAAAAATTTACTTTTCCGCTATCCTACCGCCCTGTGCCCTGTTTAGCCTTGCAATTTCGTTTTCAGATTGCTTTGTTGAGTTTGTGTCCGTGGTCGAGTCTTGTTGCTGGTTTAGGTTGTGTTCGTCGTCGTAGTTCAACGTGCCCGTCGCTGTTATTTTGTTTCCGCCGCTAGCCCATCCACCATTAGCCATACAACAAGTCGAGCCACCACATTACTCGATTTGCCCTTGCTAGCCGCCTTGTGTGAACTCTCGCCGTGCAAGCCCTAGATAGGTTGCAAGCCGCTTTAATCGCTTTTGCATCGCATACTTGATCCTTGATTCATTATCTGGCGAATACCTATTGCTTTGCATCTACTACCAGGGAGGATCGTGCCCCTGTGTTTGTTTGTGCCGCCGCTAAGAGGAACTTGTCGGTCAGGCCGTTCTCAAAAAATTCAAAAAAAATCAGGAAGATAAATAAAAAAATTGTTTAAGTGTTTTGAGGGGTTTTCAGAGATCATTTCTGATTTTCCCTAGGCCACATTACACCTCTGTTTCAGGTGAAATTTTGTGTGCTTCCATCTTTAGTGCCCTTTGTTCAGAGATAAAATTTTCAAAAAAAGTTGAGTTCGTTTGCTGGTACTCCTTTGGAAACATGATTTTGTGATTTCTATTAGTGCTAAAAAAACTGCTCTATTTACAGAACTGTCATTGTGCTGATTTTCAGAGTTTTCTGTCGATCGTTCCTTGTTACTTTTACCTTGTTGTGCTATGACTAGGACACGTCTTAGCCAGCAATTGTGACTTGTGCTTTGGACATTTATTGAACTTTGCTAATCTGCATTCGTTATTTGCTAATCCTTGCTACCATATTGTGCCTACTCATAGCTCCACAGATACTTGTGTCAGCACAATTTCGCCTTGCAACTTGTTACTCACGCTCGACAACTGATTGTGCCATCCTGTTGGCTTTGGTAAGAACACTTGTAAGACAGTGGTAAGCCGCTTGAGATATTGCATTCCACTTTCACCAACACCCAGTAGTTGTTAGTTGATAGGGATAACTTTTTTTGTGTTGTCTTTTGCTGTCATCTAACCATGTCAGGTAAAGAGAAAGGAAAGGAGTCTCCCACAGACTTCAATGAGTGTGTATCCAAGGACGAGCTTACGAGGCTTGTTACTGAGCAGCGTACCTACATGCAAGAACAGTTTGATGCATTGACTTGACAGATCAACGATCTGGTGACCCGGATTGAACATGTTGAGCAACGACTTCCACCAGTTCAACCTGAGGATGATGATGAGTTTGAGGATGTTGATCCTGATGAGGAGCGTCTCCGATGTAATCGTTTTCAGATGGGAGGAGGTAATCGCAATCGTGGCGGAGGTAATCAAAATCGTGGTAATAATGATCCTTTTGCTAAAGTTAAGTTTACCATGATTCCTTTTGCTGGTAGTGCTGATCCTGAGGCTTATTTAGATTGGGAACTAGCTATTGAACAAAAATTTAATTCCCATCAAGTTCCTGATGAGCATAGAGTTAGGCTTGCTACTATTGAGTTTACTAGTTTCGCTCTCCTTTGGTGGAATGATCTGTACAATGCTTATGCTAATAATAATGCTGCTCCACCTATACCTCAGACTTGGAATGCTTTGAAACAACGTATGAAATCTCGCTTTGTTCCTCCATATTATCAACATGATTTGCGTATGAAACTGCAAACTTTAAAACAAGGTGATAAAAGTGTTGAGGCTTATTATCAAGAATTGCTTATTTCTTTGTCACGTTGTGGCATACATGAGGATGATCAGGCTCTTTCTGTTAGATTTTTTGGTGGTTTGAACTGTAATATATAGGATATTCTTAATTACAAAGATTGGACAAGGTTCAGCCAATTGTACCATCTTGCTATTAAGGCTGAACGTGAGGTACAGGGACGTCGCCAGCAATTTTCTTTCAGGTCCAACAATGGGAGAATTTTTCAGCAGCGTCCCGATGTTGACAAGTCCAAGGCCGCCACTACTCCTAAGGCGCCATCACCTACACCGTCAGCTACACCAACTTCTGAGATGAGCAATTTGTCTCCTGTGCAGGTCCAATCACATAAGAAGCCTTTTACTCCAGGTGCGTCCTCGAGTAGTTCCGTTAGCATCCAGTGCCACCGCTGTAAGGGCATGGGACACGTGTCGAAGGAATGCCCAAGTCGCTGTGCTTTCATCGCTACCCCTGATGGTAATGGTTATATCAGTGCTAGTGATGAGGAAGAAGATTCTTTGGTTCTTGCTACTAATCTTGTTGCAGATTCTTCGGTTGAGCAAGAGGAGGATACCATTGATTCTGATGCTGCAGCCGCGGGCTTCCCTAGCCTTCTTGTGCAGCGTGTGTTGGCCGCTCAATTGTCTGATGAGGAGGACACAAAGGTACAATGTAACAATTTGTTCCATATGTTTCTCATTGTCTAGGAGCGCCGTGTTCTCACCATAATTGATACCGGGAGCTGCAACAACTTGGTGAGTTCAGATCTGGTCCGAAAGCTTGGTTTGACCACTCGTGAACTACGTCACTATATCACATACAATGGTTCAACAATAGCAGTAAGGCAAAGGTAACGCACTCTGCGCGCATACATTTTTCGGTGGGTTCTTATACCGACTATGCTGATTTTGATGTTGTGCCAATGGAAGCATGTTCACTTTTATTAGGACGACCATGGGAATATGATAGAGATGTTGCACACCATGGTAGAACTAATACTTACACTTTCATACATAAGAATAAAAACATTACTTTGCTTCCTTTATCACCTGCTGATGTTAGGAAACATTTTAAAGAGCTTGCTGAAAATAAAATGAAACAACCTGCTATGAGTGATTCTAATGTTGATAAACATGAGGGTATTAAATTAAAAGGAGGTGCTTTTATTGTCACTACATCTGCTACTGCTGAACTTTGTGAAAATCATGATGCACCTTGTTATACTATGTTGTCCCAAGATGTTCGTATTCTCGATGCTACTATGTCTTGTATGCATTCTGCTGTCACTAACCTTTTGTAGGAGGTTGATGATGGGATGGAGTCGAGGACGACTCTAATTCAAGAAGGGGAGGATGATGAGGACATCACCACGCTGGATACGCGCATGCCACGTCCTTCCCCACGCTGCAAGTCGTCTCCAACTCAGCTGCCACGTTCGGTTCGGATTCAGCCGACATCCCTGCACAGTTTCAGTGATATCTCCCTCATCCGGCATCAAAACAAGGTGTATATGGATGCGTTTGAAAGGGGACGACGATGCCGTCATTTTGGTTCTGGTCCCAGCTCCAGAAGGTTTGTGGATCATGCTGTGTGACCACGACAAGGTGCTACATCACCTTTTTGGGCCATTTGGGCCGTGTATCGTGTCGGGCCTTAAGCCCAGGTTGAGGACGCCCCCCTGGTCGCCCCCTCAACCCTAGGTCACCCTTAAGGGTTAAAACTTAGTAGCTGCCGTCATTTAGACTTGGGTTTTGTTTAATAGGTTGTGATTTCCGTCGAGGATCAAACTTTCTTCATAGCCACTGTACCGTCGAGGTCTTTTGCTGTGAATCAGGGCCCTCATTCTTGTTCATCACCACTGTGTCGATTAGTCCTTTTGTGATCAGAACTTGAACCCCTTTGTTTTTGCTTTAATTCATATCTGTAATTATCAGATTGCGTGCTTTACTTTCTTGCTTGTGTTCTCGATTCGCTTGCAGGGAAAAGTCTTCGTGGCGAGGTCAATCAAGTTGTGCTTGGTTGATAACTAGTGGAGCAGTGGTGTAGCAGTTGCGGGGTCCGAATCATGCTGATTCGAAGTCGGATCGTCAACGTCGAGTTCTCCATCCAATCGAGTTTACCATCTATCTCTCGGAAGATCGGGCCATCGCCTATCAGGCTGGAAGTTCGGGATCCTCCGTCTCCTTTCCCGAGCGAGTTTGAATAGCCTTCGCCATCTCGGGACCTTGGGGCTGCCCCAGCAATCTTCCTTCATTAGCGGTTAGGCGCTTGGCAAGTTGTCCCACTTGCGTCTCTAACATCTTCATCATGTTGAGCACTTGATGGTTGGAGCTTCTGACCTCCGTCACCTTGCCATCGATGATGTTCTCTAATATTTTGTCCATAGTCTTGAACTTAGTGATGGTGTCCTTGTTGATCTTTGCTTGCTCCTCCATGAAATCCTTCAATTGTATACGAAGAGGCACCGTATTTTGAATGGACGAACTTGTATTAAATTGAGGTCTACCTTGCTCGTAGCAGAAGTTTGGCAAATCTCCTTTCCTCGTGTAGTCGAGCACCTTTGCTTCCTTCGGACAATCTTTTTGGACATGGCCGTACTCCCCACACTCTTCACACGTGGATCTTGTTTCGGCAGCCTTTAAGTCTTGGGCTGCTTTCTTTTCTAACTCCATCCTTTCCAACCTCCTTATGAGTGAGTCAATCTTTCCTTCTAGGAGTTCCTCCTTTTCAACCTGCAAAACACCTTTAACATTACTCGTGGGTTGAACCAGAAGTAAGCATCCGGATGACGCCCATGTATCATTATCCGCAACCTTCTTGAAAAGAGTGAATGCTTCCGTCGGAGTAAGCTCGATGATAGATCCTCCCGCCGATGCGTCAATTACTGTCCTCGATGCTAGATTGAGCCCTTGATAGAACTTTTGAACGAGGTCCTACTTTAGGAACTTGTGATGTGGCACGGCTCGGGTGTACTCATTGAAATGCTCAAAAGCTTCCACGATAGTCTCTGTTGGATATTGAGCAAATGTAGCAATCTTATTACGCAAGCTTTGAGTCTTACCCGGCGAATAATACTCCTTCATGAAAGCTCTCATCAATACCTCCCAATTTTGCACCGTCTCCACCGGTAGAGTGTAGAACCATTGCAAGGCTTTTCCGAGTAGTGAGAACGGAAAAAGCCTCGCTCTCAATTGATTTTGATCCAGCCCTTCCATCGTGAATGTCTGACAGAACGCTTGAATGTGAAGGTTAGGATCCTCTTTACCGGTGAAAGGTGTATGTTGCACCATGCGGATGGTTGAAGTCTTGATCTCGAACGGTCTTCCGATGTCGGCTAGGTTGAGGATGGGTAGATCAACGAGCTCCGGGATGCAAAGCTCCCCAATTTTCCTCTCTTGTGGTGGTTGAGGTTGATCTCTCCTCAGACTCGTAGGTGGTGATTCCTTCTTCGGACTTGTAGGTGGTGATTCCTTTGGAGATCCCGACGATCCTTTGGCCCCAGCTTTTGGATCTACAATCTCCAGTTTCCTAACTCGTGTGCGTCTCCTTAGCCTGTAAAGTTTTTCTGGATCATCCACAAAATTTTTCGGTTTGTTGGAGAGGTGGCCGTCCATCTCCTATTAGGGTTAGTGATAAACAAAATATACAAAAGATCTAAAAAGAGAAAATTATAAACAAAAAGTTAGTCAAGAACTAGATTAGATTGATTTTTGAGGATGATCAAAGTTTAATAGATGCAAAAGAAAATCAAAAAGAAAACTGAAAATACTTACAAACGAGATACTTAATTGGATCTTGATTACTTTTTCCCTGGCAACGGCACCAGAAAAAGGGCTTGTTGACGGTTCAATAACGCGCCAAGGTTCACCGCAAGCTTACAGATCATGTAGTACCTTTTTCCCTCGAGTATCACCCAAGATATCAAATCTGTGGAACATGTGCAACACAAGACTCAATCTAATAACCGAGAAACACTTGCATCTTGAAGAAGTTTCGAATGCATCTAATCTACTAAGATCATGAGAGGTAGCAAGAGAAAGCATAGAGATAACCGATCTAGAGGGGCCTAGATCACGCTTATGTTGTAGTTCTGAGAAAGAAGAAAGCAAAACGAATCTCATTAAAAGCGTCTTTAAACCTTGACCTTCGGTCAAACCCCCTAAGTCGCCCTGCCGTATTCGATGTCAACATCCAGTCACGATGTTCTCCTTTCTTCACGGTCGAATCTTAGAGCATGCTCACAAGGAGCGCGTTGAACTACTTGGTAGATTGGGTATGCACCTCTAGCCACCGCGGCTACAAGAACATCCCATGCAATCTATCTCGACAATAGATTGAGGAAGAAAACACCCAAGCAAGAACAAGAATCATAAACAAAGGTACTCAATCGCTAGAAATCGGATCCACTAAGACTTCATCATAAGTGTATACATGAATAAGATCACATCCAGGATCCTACCTTGATCTTGATTCAAGCTTCCGGAACTCTGACGTGGTCTTCCTTGCAAGGTTCCCACTGTTGACGCAAAAAACGGAATAAAGTTCTTCACGGCAACACGTAACGGATCCCCGAGATGTAACAAGGCGTGCCAGCCGACCTGACCTGTTGATTGGCACGAAAAGATAGGAAACGTTAGATGCGGGTTAGATCGGCTAGAGAACCGATGTGGGTCTTCAACATGTAACAGCCGGATCGGCCAATACTACTGTAGAGCAAATCGGCTAGCTGGAGCAGCCGAAGTGCAAGTAAAACCAAAATGGCTAGATCAGCCGATTTGATGACATAGGCAAAGCGCAAGCAAAAGCAGAGCAAACTAAGCGTTACGAGACAACACTCGAACCTGATCTGAATCGGCTAGATTGTAGTGAAACGATGCAAGAGCAACGATAGCTGATACGATATGATTACGAGCTAGATAAATTAGTGATAAACGCTAAATAAACAAGAAAAGACTTGCAAACCTAACTAATATCGATACGTTGTGAATAAAACTTAGACAAAACCACAGCGATGCGCCAGGAGGTTAAAGCTCAGTTGTTATTCGATAAAACGGTACTTACAAGCTTGTCGGAGGTCGATCGATGCAGCCTGACAAGCTAGAAGAACGACATTTGAAGAAACAAGGAAATAAGAAGAAGAAAAAAAGGGGTGGCGAAGTCGCCGACTTGAAAAAGTAAAGGTTTTGTTGATATTGGTGTGTACCATCTTTCTTCGACCACGCAGGGTCGCTATTTATGTCCTGAGGATAACTTGACTCCTAGTTGATGACGATAATGTTTACTTGAATCTAAAGAAACAAAACTACCAAAAACTTAACGATTCTTACAGGAATCGGACTCTCTAAACTGACTTTGACCCAATGTCAACTTGATCGTTGACCTGCCTCCGTCTTCCTTTCTTTTGATGTATTCTTTTCTGCTATGTTTCTCCTCCATCAATCGGCTGATCCTAGATCGGCTGGTCGCTTCTCTCCTTTCCTTCATCGGCTTTGAGGACCTCCCGATGTCTCTTTTACTATTCTCAGATATGTGTCAAAAAATGGTGTCAACACATGCCCCCCAGTTTCAGAGTAAATTTCTTTTGCTCTGAAATTCTCTCCTTTGATTTTTCTTCTTGCACATGGGGATTACCAGAAGTTCTTTACTGTCTTTCTGCTCCTGCTTTGAATATTTTAGATCTTGCCTTATTGATGCCTGATTTGATCATGTGATTCTATCTTGCTTCTTCCTTTATACACTCACCCTCTCGTCCATAGACTTTCTCATGAGCTTTTATCAGTGCTAACCTCAATGTATCCAAAGAACATATCACTTCTCATTAGTCATGGGAGGCATCTCTTCTTGCAAACATTTTCAGGAAGCAGTATACGTTACTGTCCTTTGATGAACTTTTGTTAATCAGAGCTCTACATCTGGATGATGCTATGAAGGTTGCAGTTGCTTTCAGTGCTGCTAAAGGGTAACCATCCTTAGTATATGCTCTACAGTTTGTCGATGTATAGAATCTCCAACCTAAATTTGTTGGTGCTAGCCATGTCTTCTCAGTCAATGTTGGCTTTTCAGAAGCCAGATTATCAATCAGGCATCTGTCTCTTCTTTCTTATGAATCAGCCTTTGCTTCTGGTTACTTTTCCTAGTCTTTTAATCACAAGGATGTAGCAAGGATTCTGATGATCATCAACACTCATGGTGCTATCAAATGAACTCCAACATTGAGGCAGAAGCAAAGTTTAAAGTCAACATCTAGAGAAATTTTGATGTAATGCGATCGGCCTATTTAGCCGATGTAATTAGCTTTTACTTCATTGCATTCAGATACTGGATAACCATCTCTCTTCGGACAATATTTACTGTCCATCTCATGACTTTTCTGAGTCATGGCAGATGAATGCTTCCCACTTATCCTTGAATGCCACCAATCTTATAGCATGTGACTCTAAACTGTCTTTTCCATGTATCTTTCCTATAAAACTCGGCTTATAACCCAATGGTTCTTCACCAGCTTCTTCTTCATAGACTCCTTTCTTCTTTTAGCTGAAAGTCCCTGGATCGGCCAGTTGTTTTTAGGGATGGGAGGCATCTTCCTCTTGGAGTGTTTACAGGAAGACTTAGAGCTTTGTTTACTGCAACAGACATCCTCTTGAAATAGTTTTGCTTCATGTCGCTGCCAGTAAGCTTGTTGATGTTTCCAGCAACATTGAGGGATACTCCTTTTTGTCTTTTCCTCTTCTAGTGCTCAAAGTTTTTTCCTTCACCAGCTTTTGAGTGCCCCTCCCTTTTTTGGGGAAACATATCACTGAGATCAATGTCGACCCCTGGAAACTGAGCCATTCACGAAAAAATTGTTTCCATTTTGATCGGATCTGGCATCTTTTCAATTCCTTCTTATCTTCTACAGCCTCCATTCCCTCCGGTTTGGGCTATAAATAGCATCCATATGTACATCGGCTCTTCACATTTGTTCATCATGGCGCATAGACTAGATCTGATAGAGTGCAAGCTTCTGCTGTTTGATAGTTCCTTTCTCCTCCTTTCTTACCATGGCTAGAAGAATTCTTGTGAATTAGTGCAGTGTTCCCTCGCCTTCTCCGACTCTTCTTGCGAAGCCAGGAGGTACAACAGCTAGAAGAATCCTTGTGAAAAGCTTGGGTTCAACGGTTGAATGGAAGGAGCAAGGTAGAATGTCCTGCTGCACCTGTATCAGAGGAAGAGCGCGCCGAGGGGACGACCACCTTGGTCATCAAACTCGTGGAGCTCCCGGCGGAAGATCACAGAATCTAGCGAAGATCTTAGTCTTCCGTTTCCTCTTTGCAGTACCCCATCTCTCTTGGTGTTCATCGATTTAATATCCTCATCACATGGGAGATAGGATAATTATCTTCTAAATCTTGTACTCCGTTGCTCTTCTATGAAGATGTAAACACGATGTACTGAAATATGAGAAAAAGAAATATATATATATGCTCATATTTTTGTTCTAAGGGTGATTGTTACATCGGCCATTATCCGAATCATAGATCGGCTATAAGTGTTTGAACACCTTTTATTTTTACAATTTTTTCCACTAAAGGTGATAACTTAATATCGGCTATCACCCGAAATCTAAATCGGCTAAGGAGCCAGAAGTAGTAATCGGCTAAGTATTAAATCCACTTTTCCAACCTTGTCTTGATCTTGACGAACATCGGCCTAGTTTTGTTGAAGTCAATCGACCGATGCAGCCTTTTATTCCTTTTATCTTTGAGAACCGATCATTTGGATCGGCTAAAGCTCGAAGTCAGACATCTTGAGAAAATCTGTCTCCCATACTTTCCCTGATATGCAGATAACTTTATCAAAATTCCAGTGTGTATCGGCCGCTGCAATATGGAAGGAAGAATCGGCATTGACTACTTCCACTGAGTCTCCAATCCATTGGATTACGCATTGATGCATGGTAGACGGAATGCAACAGTTAGCGTGAATCTAATCTCTTCCAAGTAGTAAATTGTATGATCCCTTCCCCTTGACAACGAAAAAGGTAGTTGGGAGGGTCTTGCTGCCGATTGTTAGATCCACACATATAGCACCCATTGCAGATAATGAATTTCCCTCGAAATCGAGTAGCATGATGTCGGTCTTGGTTAAGTCTTGTTCACTTTTCCCAAATTTTCGAAGCATTGAGTAAGGCATAAGATTGATCGATGCACCACCATCTACCAGGAGCCTTGTGACTGGCTTTCCATTGACAGGTCCTTTGAGAAACAAAGCTTTCATATGTTGACACTTTTCCTCATCTGGTTTCTCAAAACTGGCCAGCATTGGATCCAAAGTTAACTGAGCCGATCCTAAATCCTCATCTGAACTTTCTTCATCCGAATTGCTTTCAAGAGTCATGAACTCCTTGGGTAGCATGAAGACCATGTTAATATCTACCACCGGTTGACCTTCTCCCTTGTTATCAAATTTGGGTTTAGGTCGTCAGATTTGGGATCGGACCTTCTTTTTGTCAAGTGCTTGCTTCTCAATCTCTTCTTACTATTCCAATTGTCGCAAGCACTGGATTCTTCTCTTTTGAGACTTGGTTAAACCTTCCGGGCACCATTTAGGTTGATGAACTGTGTGTTGGCCCCTGTCATCGTATGTAGCATTACGCCTTTCTGGATTTCTTGCCAATACGTCTTCATCAGGGACCCTACTGTCAGCCATCTCTTCTAGCCAATCGAAGTATGTCCGATTCTTTCTGACTTTGCCTCCTAACTGATCATACACGCTGATCCTGCCCCCCAGCCGATCATGTACTGGGATTCGTTGGTCTTGAAATTCTCGGCTATTGTGCATTGCTGGCCTATTTCCTCTGTCATCGAAGCAGACCCTTTTGGAAGATTGTCCTTAAGAATAAAAACCATTACACTCTGGACAATTATACATTGTTGGAAGTTTAATCCCTTCTTCCCAACAATATCTGAAAAACAGGCACCTCTAGTGATTTGAATTACGTCTTGCCCATTCTTCTCCTTCTCTGATCCTTTGTTGATGGCGTTGATATTTGTTTAGAAGAAACTGGGATTGAGTAACTTTGTTTGGTGCCCTTGGATTATTTTCTTCAAGCAGTCCTTTGCCTTTCGTTTCTTCTGTTGTTATCTGAGTCTTGGGATCAATGACCTTTTTATTCTGAGCCGATTCAGATGTCAATACCTTTGTTTGTGAAGTTGATTCCACTACATTAGTAGGGAAAGGATGTTGATCAATCTTCATCAGCTTTCCTGACTTGGAAGGGTCTCAAACTTAAGCTTCCCTTGATCTATTGCGTTTTGTATCTGTTGATGAAACACCTTGCATTCGTCAGTGTTATGGGATGTAGCATTATGCCACTTGCAGTACTTGATCTTCTTAAGTTCTTCAGTACTTGGGATAGATTGATTCTGAGAGAGTTTAATCTGACCCTGCTGAAGAAGGAGATCAAATATCTTATCAGCTTTAGTTATATCAAAACCGAATTTCTCAGGTTCTTTCTTGCCGAAGGGGCACGCAATCGGCTTCCTGTGCGACACCCATTCAGCTAGATCAACCTCAGCCTCTTCTTCTGAATCAGAATTCTCTACATAAGATATTTTCTTCTGATAACTCCTTTGAGGTTCATAAGGACGAGAAGAACTTTCATGGCTCAATCGGTGCACCAACTGGCTTATGCTTTCAAACTCTTGTGAAGCATACTTCTCTTTGATTGAAGGCAAGAGTCCTTGAAAAGCCAATTCTGCTAGTTGTTTATCAGTTAAGGACAGGCTGAAGCACTTGTTCCTTGTCTCTCTGAATCTGAACGAAATTTACCACTGATTCATCGTTCCTCTGTTTCAGACTAGTTAAATCGGTAATCTTCATTTCATGTATTCCAGAAAAGAAATAACCATGGAACTTCTTCTCTAGATCTTCCCAACTTTGAATAGAATCTGTCGGTAGCGACGTAAACCAAGCAAAGGCTGGACCCGACAGAGAGGATGAGAACAACCGAACCCTTAATGCCTCATTTGACCCTGCATCCCCACATTGAATAATGAATCGGCTGATATGCTTGAGAGTGGAGGTGTCATCTTGACCAGTAAACTTGGTAAAATTGGGCACTTTATATCTCTGAGGGAATGGAATATGATCAAAATAAGCAGGGTACGGTGTCCGATACATGTTGGTTTGCTGCTTTGGTTTCAATCCAAACTGATTTTGTATCAAATCTATAATCTCAGCCATAAACTTCTTATTCTGGTCAATCGGCTAATTACCTGCCGAAGGATTTGGCTGATTCTGCATAACTCTGATTGCTCCTGGCTGTTCGTACATAATTGGCTGCGAAGCCAAAGGTGTCTGAGAAGCCGTATATTGAGGAATTCCACCCGAATGAGGTGTTCTGTGCTGAGTTCCTTGCTGTGTATATTGCCTATTTGGAGTACCTTGTATACGTTGTTCTGCCAACTGATATGGCGAATTCCCAGGTTGAGCCATTTGATCCCATAATGTTGCCTGATACATGGCATTATTGTATTGCTCTTGTAACTTCGCAGCATAAGCTCTAACTGCATAAACTTGATCAGCTGGGCTCATCTGCTCTGGTGTCAATGGATGACTTATGATAGGTTGACCAGCCGCTGCTCCACCAGAAGTTACTTGTGTTGGGGTTTTCTGCATGCTAGAATTCTCTTGAGCTGATTGAATAGGCTTGACCATGTGCATATGTAACAGTTGAATATCATAATGCTGCGCTTTGAGAGTCTTTGGCTCAATGAAAGCGAATGTGATTCCTTTATCATGCTGTACTGCAGTTCCAACTAAATCTCCAAACTTCGCAGCATATGGACCAGTAGGAGTTTCTTCTACCTTTTGAGTTGTCTCAGTTACAACACCTTTCCCATTTGTGTCCTTTTCTGAAGAAGACGCCGGTACATCAGGGATAGCATGTGCATTACACGGAGAACCTGAAGGATCAAAAATTTCAGTCGTGGTTGTTGATAGAATTGGTGTTGTATGAGAAGCACCATCTGAAGTAGACTGTCCCGGCTGAAAAGCCGATTTTCCATGACTAAATCTCATGGCAGCCACGGTTGGAATTGTTGTACCAGGTTGATAATATACTGGTCCTTTGTATCCACTTGCTAGTTCATCTCTCAGCACTTCTCTCACAGAATTATGTATGTGTTGTTGAAGACAGATGATTGATCAATCAGAGATCCATGCATGGCCTTTGTCATCATATCTTGCAGCTTCACAAGATCGGCTTGTATTATCAATTCATGAGGTCTTGGAAGAGGAGATTTCTTGATAGCTCCTTGCTTGGTTAAGCCGAAACTGCCCATCAATAGCTGACCATATTCTGCCATGCGCTCATCGAACTCAGCTGTCTTCTTCACGTAATTGTTCTAACGTGATAGCCTGGGTCTTGTCTGCACCAGCTTCTTTAGGAAGTTTTGGTCCTGACATTGTCGACTGATTCTCCGTGTCCCACCGAGCATGCCAAGATGTGTTGACACAAAAAACGGAATAAAGTTCTTCACGGCAACACGTAACGGATCCCTGGGATGTAACAAGGCGTGCCAGCCGACCTGACCTGTTGATCGGCACGGAAAGATAGGAAACGTTAGATGCGGGTTAGATCGGCTAGAGAACTGATGTGGGTCTTCAACAAGTAACAGCCGGATCGCTGATACTACTGTAGAGCGAATCGGCTAGCTAGAGCAGCCGAAGTGCAAGTAAAACCAAAACGGCTAGATCAGCCGATTTGATGACATAGGCAAAGCGCAAGCAAAAGCTGAGTAAACTAAGCGCTACGAGACAACACTCGAATCCGATCTGAATCGGCTAGATTGTAGTGAAACGATGCAAGAGCAACGATAGCCGATACGATATGATTACGAGCTGGATAAATTGGTGATAAAAGCTAAATAAACAAGAAAAGACTTGCAAGCCTAGCTAATATCGATAAGTTGTGAATAAAACTTAGACAAAACCACAGCGATGCGCCCGGAGGTTAAAACCCAGTTGTTATTCGATAAAATGGTACTTACAAGCTTGTCAGAGGTCGATCGATGCAGCCTGACGAGCAAAAAGAACGACGTTTGAAGAAACAAGAAAATAAGAAGTAAAAAAGGGGTGGCGAAGTCGCCGACTTGAAAAAGTAAAGGTTTTGTTGATATTGGTGTGTACCATCTTTCTTCGACCACGCAGGGTCGCTATTTATGTCCTGAGGACAACTTGACTCCTAGTCGATGATGATAATGTTTACTTGAATCTAAAGAAACAAAACTACCAAAAACTTAACGATTCTTACAGGAATCGGACTCTCTAAACTGACTTTGACCCGATGTCAACTTGATCGTTGACCCGCCTCCGTCTTCCTTCCTTTTGATGTATTCTTTTCTGCTATGTTTCTCCTCCATCAATCGGCTGATCCTAGATCGGCTGGTCGCTTCTCTCCTTTCCTTCATCGGCTTTGAGGACCTCCTGATGTCTCTTTGACTATTCTCTGATATGTGTCAAAAAATGGTGTCAACACCCACGCCGTCTAGCTAAACCCTAGACAACTAGCACGACATTCCTCTCCTAGATGGTGTATGTCGGGGTTCTCTACCGCCGACAGTGAATTTGTATCGTATCATGTGTCAGATCCGGATGGTTGACACGGGAGACACAAGAGTTTTATACTGGTTCGGGCCTCCGAGGAGTAATACCCTACGTCCAGTTCCGAGTACTCGTGTTCCTATGCCAGGGATGTCTGTAGTAGGGGTTACAAACTTGGTGATTGGTCAGTCTCTACGTACGTTGCACTCCTCCCCCTTTTATAGATGTAAGGGCGAGGGGCAAAGAGGGAAAAAGAAAATAAGCTACAGTGCTACGGTGTTGTGAAGTCCTTTCCGTCATTGATGTCCGTCAGGTGGCGTGGGAGGGCGCTGAGCTGTAGTATCACCGAAGGCCGCCGTGTGTGCTGTTGCCACTATTTGTTCTGGGCACTTGGCATCTCCTCCGAGTAGTTCACATGGTGACTCAGCCTTCTTGGGAGCGTCTTAGGCCCGCCACGTTATGGCCTAAGTGCCTGTAGGTGGTAATCGAGTGCGCGCTCTGACAGGGTGGTGTGCAGCTGGCGTTGGATGTGACGGCGTGTCAGAGGTCGTGGGGGTGCACTGTGCGCCATTACGGCCCTTGTCAGACCCGGCCGTCCTCCCATTGCGCCAGCTGTGGTCTTTCCATGGCGTGGAAACCGACGTCACGCGTGTCGTTGCGAAGAAGCTTGGGAGGTTGGGGCAGCGCCACGTTCGTGTGGGGCCCCAGCCCCATGCTCCGACTCCCCCGTGTGGACCCCGCCTTAGTCGGAGACGGAGTTTACTCATGCGAGCGGGTAGTCGAAGGCGAGGTAGAGCGTACTCGGGGACGAGGCGTACTCGTGCGAGGCGGAGGGTACTCGTGCGAGGCAGAGGGTACTCGTGCGAGGCGGAAGATACTCGGAAGTGGGGAAGTCTTGTCAGTGAGGGTCTTGACGAAGATCTGCATCCCTCCCTGTCCTGAATCTTAGCCTTCACATTGTCAATGGTGTCAGAGGACTCCATCTCCAGGTTGATCATCTTGTTGCTTATGGGGCCCTAATCCAGGCCCTCGTCAGTAGCTCCCGAGCCTGTGAGGGAGTAGTAGACTCGTTTGCAGGCTCAGCGTTAGGGAAGTATGGTGGTTTTTGTCCTTTGATTTTTCTCGGTGGGTGCGCACGAGCGCATCCACTGGATGTAGCCCCCGAGCCCATGAAGGAGTTGTAGACTCGTTTATGGGGTTTTGAATCTTGAAATGTTGCCGTTGTCTTGAAAAACTTCAGCCGTGGCGATCATGGGCGTATCGGTAGTTGCGTCCGTTTTGCTGGTCGTGGCTGACGTGGCGATGGTGACGGTTGGAGGGGACGGTACATTGCAGGTTTAGACCTATGAGTTCTGTAATTTCCTCCCTCGATTCCTTGGCTTTGCCGTCGCCGTTCACCCGTCTGCTCTTAACCCTTGCGCCGCCGCCGCTGCTTCTTCAATCCACTTCACGCCCCCAAGCTCGACAGACTCCATTTCGAACTGGACGCACTCCAATGTCTCTCGCTCAATCCTCCAGCGACTCGTTGCCGCCGGCCAGCTGCCGGTCCTCACCGCCGCCGAGGAGTGGAAAGTTCCGGGCAATGAGTCGGTGCCGCACCCGCCGGACGACTACGTCGTCTCGTTCGTGACGTTCCACGAGCGGGGCTTCTCCGTTCCCGCTGGTCGATTCATCTGCGCCGTCCTTGCGGAGTACCGGCTGCAGCTCTACCACCTCAACCCGAACAGCATCCAACAGATGGCGGTGTTCGAGGCGCTGTGCGAGGGGTACCTGGGAGTGGGCGCTCACTGGCACCTCTTCCGGTACTTCTTCAAGTTCGTGTGCCTGAAGGACAGGTCGCTCCCGGCCACAATCGAGTGCGCCAATCTTCGGATGAAGACGAAGAGGAGCGACGAGTACATCTCCAGCATGCTGACGAGCTCCAACAGCGGCTGCCACAAAGGGTGGTTCTACCTCAAGGACGACCCCGACCATCCACTGCCGAAGTATACCGGCGCCTCAATCACCGAGGCGCTGGCGAACTGGAACTACATGCCCCCGGAGGCGGAGCAGGAGAGGCTGCTCAGGGATTGCTGGGCGGTGCTGACCAAGCTGCGTGATGCCAGGGTTGACTTGGTGGCCTTCATCGACCAGTACCACACGCTGGGGGTCATCCCACTCCAGCGACGTCCCCTGCGCATCTACCAGATGACGCCGGACAGGGCTCCCTTCGACGGGACCGTGTCGACCCCCCGGCTCCCCTCGTTAGACGAGGTTCAGCGCCGTGTGGGGCAGGCAATCGGGAAGGCCACCTACTCGTGGCCGCCGCCCCGACTTCTACCCATGCTCCCCCGAGAGGGGACCAAGAAATACGTAAGTTCTTCTTCCTTCCGACCGGCACTCCGACCATCTTGCGTTCTTTGTGTTGATTTCTTGTTTTCTCCCTTGCCTTTAGTTGAGGCCTGCGGCCCCTCTCCCCGCGAAGCCGCCTCTTCCTCAGGATGCGATGCCGAATCGCGCCCAGGCCGCCGCGGACAAGAGGAGGGCCGACCGTAAGGCCCAGCACAAGGATAAGGAGATTGCGAAGCACGAGCGGAACGACCGTCGCGCCAAGCGCAGGAAGATGAAGGAGGGCACCGTTTCCTCGGATGAGGACCCTTCGTCGTCGCCGCCCTGGTCCGGTGATGACGGTGGTGCCAGCGTCGACTAGAGTGCACTGTCATCTCCGTCGCCTCCTCCCCAGCGGCAGGTCGTGGGGTCCAGCTCGAGGCAGCGGCCAGAGCCTGCTGCCCATGAACAGGGAACGAGCTCCGGCTCGCGCCCACCTCCGCGCCCGGACCAGGAGGTTCGGAGGGTGACTCGCTCCCGATCGGGCCCCGGTGGTCAAGAGCAGCAGGGGGAGAGGAGGAGGTCTCCGCGGCGAGATGACTCATCCAGGCGGCCGGAGGACCGCGATTCTTTCGCCTGCCATCCTTCCAGTGACATGTCACGGCAGGGATCGCGTTCTCTGAGGAGGTGGTCGCCCCCAAGGCAAGATCGGTGTCACTGGTGCCCGTTTCGACCGCGCCACGTGGGGAGAATGTGGATGCACCCTCGCGGCGTCTCCAGTCGCTGGTCATCCGCGGCGGTGGGGCCCCGCCCGTGCAGGTTCCCGTTACCCGGGGTGATAGTCGGAGTCCGCCCTCCGTCGTGACGGGGGGTAAGAGATCAGCCCCCGAGTCATCGGGCGCAGCCTCCAGACCTGTCCAGCAGGCCCGCATCACCTCCTCCACGTGAGTGCCGTTTCGCGCTACCTTGTTATCTTGTTCTTGAGTTTTTTGCTTGCTTTTCTTGACTCGCTCTTCTCGTGTTAGTCGTTCCGACATCGGCGCGCTTAGCCTTACGCCGCGTAAGTGCGCGGCCCTGAGCGCGCACACGGCTTCGTCTGTTCCCCACTCATCAACTCCTCCTCCTGCGCCGGAGACAGTACAAGTCGTGGAGCGGATTGCTGTGGCGGCCGAGACCCGTGAGACGGCGGCACCTTCTCCCTCGTCCGGGGATGGAGATGTGGTCGGGGGGCAAGCAGCCCCCGACGGCGCCTATCGTTGACGAAGGCGTCGACGCGCAGGCGGCTCCAGAGGCGGGCGTACCCCCATCGTCAGGCACTGGTGGTGGTGAGACCAAGAAGGTGGCGGCTCCCTCGTCATCTGCGCAGCTCCCGGAGGCCACCGAGTCGGGGGCCAAACCTCCCAGGCGGTGATGCAGCCGCTTATGCGGCCGAGCTGGAACGGTGCCTGTTGGCACCGGAGGAGCTGCAGGCCGAGGCGCCCATCCCGCCCGCCCCGGAGGTCGTTGTGGCGGTTGAGGAGACCGTGGTGAGCCCTAAGGAGTCCAGGGCCCAGACGACAGCAGTGGGGTCGGACCCCGTCGTGCCGCCAGAGTCGTCGCGCCAGCCCGCCGCCGATGATGCAGAGGTGGTCGTGATCGCAGACGCGCCGCTTCCTGATGCGCAAGCGACCACTTCCCACGAGGACATGGTGGGCAATGCTTCCCGGATCATCATCCGAGAGGTCGGAGAAAGCTCGGGAGCCCGCTTCTTCTCGGCCACCGAGGGGGGAGAGCATGGCCTCGGCCTTGGGCGCACCTCATGGACCAGAGCCCACAAAGCCAAGGTGCGCGATGATGAGGATGAGGAAGCCACGGCCCGTCACCACCTCGAGTGGGGCCTACGGTGGGCGGAGCAGGCGATCAACGAGCTTGTCGTTCCAGCCTCATCGGTGAGTTAGCTGACTTCAATCCTTGACTTGGAGTTATTGTTTCTGGGTTGTTTCTGTGGTTGACCTTCTTCTCATCCCAAGTGCTCGCCAGCTGCAGTGCTGAGAAGACGCGCATCATCGAGGAGCTCCAGGCTGAGATGGCCCAGCTGGAGATGCAGCTGGTTGCCGCCCGACTGGCGGTTGTCGGAGCGGTGGTAGGCGACGCGTCGGCGAGGACCGCTCTTGACGCTACGGCGAAGGCAGCAGAAGATCGCGCGGTGGCCGCGTAGTCTGCTGCAGATGCCGCCGTGTCGAAGAATACCGCCCTTGAGGCCAAGCTCGCCCAGGCGGAAACCACCACCGCGGAGCTGCGTGCCGCTACCGCAACTACTGCTGAGACAGCTCGAAACGCAGCTGCTGCCGCCACTGCTGTCGAGGCCGCGTCCCATGCCGCCGCCGAAGAGAATGTGATGCTTGAGAAGAAGGTCACGGACTTGCAGCAGGACCTGGTGCATGCCGAGGTGGATCTGAGGACGGCGAATAAGCAGGTCGGCACCCTCTCCACCAAGCTGCAGGAGGCCATCGACGAGGGGGCCCGGCTTCGCGAAGAGAACAGCAAGCTGGCGCGAGATTTTCAGGGTGAGCAGCCTTGCGCTCCCAACTTCCACGGTATTTCTTTTTCTGCGTTAGCCGTTGTTGATGTCGCCTTGCTCTTTGGCTTCGACAGGGCTCCACACAGCTCGTGCTGCGCAGGCTGTCAAGCTAGCGGAGAAGGCTCAAGAGGTCATCGCCGCCGAACTCAAGATCCACGAGATGTCTGAGACAGCCAAGAACTTGGCGGACCAGCTCTCGAGTACGCTCTTCTTACCTCGACCCCTTCTCTCTTATGATTGTGCTCCTCGTGGCTCAAACCCGACTCGTTCTCTGTCTCCAGAGGTCAGAGCTGAACTCGAGGATTCTCAGAAGGCACAGCACGAGACGGAGGAGGCGCGCAAAAAGGACATACTGGACCGCGCCAGGCTCGGCCGACATATTGACAAGATTTTGACAGAAGTCGGCACTCCGCCCGTGAAAATACCTCCCCAGGTGCTCGGCGATCGGATCAACCTTCTCCCGGGCGTCGTTAAGGAGAAAGAGCTGTCGACCTCTCGGCAGGTGGTGCACCGGGTCCTCTCCATGTTCTGTTCTCATTATCAGGGGCTGGATCTCCAGGCGCTGAGTGGTGGTTGGGCCCCCGGCTACTCGAACGAGGAGCTTGACAAGATCGAGGAGGATTGCGCCACCCTTGCTCGTGCCATGGCCGACACCACAATGAAGGACCTGGACCTGATCCCAAGAGACACACCTGAAGGACCGATTAGGCGAACCAGAGAGGGGGGAGTGAATGGGAGCCGATAAAAATTCTTCTCGAAGGAGATGAGAACTCCAACAAGACGAACACGGCTTCCAACTCACGTCTCTGACCCAACTACCCAAGTTGGCCAAGACCACGCAGCCACTGGAGTGCTACTGGTCCTAGGAACCAACACTCAACCTTCCGAGCCAAAATTCACCAAACCACACAGCGGAAACTTGCACGGCTTGCTGCCTGTGCTACACCGGTCAGACCGATGGCCTGTGCCGGTCAGACCGGTGACACCGGTCAGACCGGTGGACAGAGCCGGTCAGGCCGGTGGCTACAGCAGTCGCACAGCAAACGTTCCAGGAAGCCTCAGTGACTCCTATAGGCCCTGGAACAAAAACCACCACAAAACACAACCTGTGAAGAAGAAGAACCCCTCACAAAGCCTAGCAAAACAACTCCAAACACGCCAAGAACTGATCAGCAGGACCACGGGACAATACCACACGGACAAGGCTATTCACCGAGACAAAAACCCACCAAGGGCTAGCACTGGTCAGACCGGTCAAGAGCACCGGTCAGACCGGTCGTGCCTGGGCAGCTCGGGATGAACAGCGCCCGCGAGTCAACTCCTCCAAATCCAACTCCCGATCTCCCGATTCGCTCCACGGTTTTGCACAAGACTTTCGGGATAGTAGGAACACCTCATGGGTACTCCATAGCCAAGATTTGGTCCACCAAAACTTGTTAAATCAAGAGGAATCGAAGAAATCCCACCAAGAACGCCTCTAACCCTAGAGCCACGAAAACCCCAAAATCGAGCCCCTTTGCTCACGAATTTGGAAGGGGAATCAAAGGGAAAAGAACCACGAAGGGTTCATGCATACATCCCCCGCCAAATCCCAAAGAGAAAGGCCTCGAAATCGCTCCATGAAAATCGCCAAGAAAGGGCTCCGAAAATCACCAAAAAGGAGAAACGGGAAAGACACATCCAAGCCTTGAGGAACCACGCCGAATCATCTATACATACCAAAGAGGTTCATACAAGGTCTAGCTTGCCGCCCGATCATCCTTCCCTCTCACAAGATCTCACCATGAAGCTCTCAAGCTAGTCCTACGAAAATCCTAAGAAAATAGGAAGGAAAAATAGGAAAACCAAATGAGCTAGGGTTCCAAGAGATGGCTGCCATCCTCTCACCCCTTGGGTTATATGGAGGCAACCGAAAGACTAAAATACCCTTACTAGGTAACTAGGGATACATGCCCCTCGAGGGCGAAATTGGAAGTCTTTGTCTTCGCACCATCGGACGGATGCCCAGCGACCGCAAACTTGCTTAGCCTCGACGCAAGCCTTGCGATCCCGACGCGTGTCCTCCGCTTCGAAGATTCCGGACCGCGTCGTCGCACACCAGTCAGACCGGTGCTCCTCACCGGTCAGACCGGTACCCACCGGTCAGACCGGTCAGACCCACCGGTCAGACCGGTCTGGAGCTGCTGCACCTCCGTCTTCGGTTCTTCGGTCTTGGCTTTGTGGATCAACCAAGGAACCCAGTGATTTTCTGGTGAACCACCGGAAACCCCGCGAACTCGGTGTAGCCTCCGCCAATCACCACTCATGACTCGGCTCCCACGTAGTCCCGGCTCGACCTTGGTTTTGAGGCTCAACCAAGAAACCGTCCATTACTTCATCTTGCCGTTCTTGCCACCATGCGGCCCGCACTTGACCCCGCTGGCCACCGGGTCCCTCGAACCAAGCCTACTTGTCTTCTCCACACCTGGAGGCCTCACCAGCAACGACCTTTCACGCTTGTTCTTCACCTGCACCTGCACCAGTCAAGCCGCAACCTGCATCTGCAATACTTAGCCAAGAATCAGTTCACACCACGTTGTCAATCACTCATCACACCAGGAAGCGACCATCCACCGGTCCTCGAACCACACCTGGCTCTCAATCTCCCCCTTGATGAGTGCATTGACAACACACACGTTTTGGTAACCAAGAGAAAAGGAAAAGAAAAGAAATGACTAAAAGAACCTCCAACAAGCGATCGAAAGCCAAAGAAAAGGCAAAGAGCAAGATCACTTGGAGAAGACAAGTCTCGGACCCCTTAGGCAAGGGCAACGGCTCGACACATCCGAGACAAAACATGCTCAAGCAAAGAGCACAAACCATCAAACCAAAGCTCGAAAGCCACAAAGAGCTCCCCCTGCACACATGCAAGCTCCCCCTGAACCAATGCAACTCCCCCTGGACAAATGCATGCGAACCACTTCACGAAACAGAGCAGCTGCAACAGCTCAGCTCTGACCGGTCAGACCGGTCGACACCACCGGTCAGACCGGTGCTCAACATATGAACAGGACCAGCACTCTGACCGGTCAGACCGGTGACCTCAACCGGTCAGACCAGTGCACAACAGAGCCCAAAAATGGCTCGAAACCACCTGAAAACCTTCCAAATGCATTCAGTAGGCCAAAACATGCTCAAACTTCTCCCCCTTGTTGACAATGCATGAATCAAGCCAAAAATGCAAAAAATGCAACCTAGAGCTTCTCAAATAGACAAAATTCAACATAGGGTGCTACACATGTCCAAACGAGCAAGTTAGATACTCTATAGCTTCGTAATGACATAAACTTCATGATCACCAAGTTTCACAACCATTGGGTGAAGCTAAGATAGAATTTAGCAATTTTGCGAAAAATCACCCTCTCATGAGCAAAGTCCTAAACATGAGCAAAACATGTCAAAATGGCAAAGCCACACAAACTTCATGCTAGGACAACCATTCTAAGCATAAGACCATCATAAACACCCACAAGCACCTCATGTCATGTCAAAGCCATCGAGCCATGTGCCTACTTCTATAAATGAGACTTCTCATTGGTAGGCATCATGCAACGATTTAGCACCCAAAGCAAATTAAAATTAGCACATATGACATGGGAGCACATTTTTCAAGCAATTTACATTTCATTTTTCAGATTTATAATTGGTACATGAAATGTCTTTGCGACAAAAAGGAACTTATGCCCCTCCACAAGATGAAGCATGGGGGCTAAACATTCATGATGGCAAATGAGCCTTTGGCCCCATATGATCAAAATAAGCTATCCAACCACAAATTAAGCATAGCCAAGCCACAAAAACATGTCAAGATCATGTAAAGGCATTTACTCACAAGAGAGCATATATCTGAAATTTTTCAAAAACATAGCCATCAACCATGGATATAAACCAAGATTATCAAGAGCTAAGCCAAACTAACCATAGCTTACCAAGTTAGCTCACAAAGACATATATATCATTCCATGGTGAACAATGTATATAGGAGAAGTCTTTCCTAAACAATGCATATGATACAAAATGCATGCAACCTAAGATACAAAGATGCCTATACATCATGTTACATATGCCATGCCAAATGCAAGAAATGCACAAAGGAAAGCTATACATATGCTACAAAGGAGCTCCCACACGCCAACTCAAGAAATCAAACAAACACCAAGCTCCCCCCGCAAACGAGTGAAAGTTGCTTGATCTAGGGGTTTGGTGAAAATATCGGCTAGTTGTTCATGTGTGGGTACATGGATCAAAGCTATCTTCCCTTTCTCTACGTTGTCTCTCAGAAAATGATACCTCACTTCTATGTGCTTGGTTTTGGAATGGAGCACTGGGTTCTTTGCAACGCTTATGGCACTGGTGCTGTCACATTGAAGTGGGACATGGGTATACTCCTCACCAAAGTCACTCATGGTGTATGTGATCCAAAGGAGCTGAGAGCAACAACTAGCTGCGGCCACATACTCTGCCTCGGTAGTGGATTGAGCAACACTCGACTGTTTGCGGGAAGACCAAGACACCAAGGAAGAACCCAAGAACTGGCAAGTCCCAGAAGTGGACTTCCTATCCAACCGACACCCGGCAAAGTCCGCGTCTGAAAATCCATGAAGCGCCAAAGAAGAAGACGCAGAGTACCAAAGGCCGAAGTCGGGAGTGTGTCGCAAATACCTGAAATGCGCTTGACTGCTTGCCGATGTGAAGTCCTCGGAGAAGCTTGAAAACGAGCGCACAGACACACCGAGAATTGAATGTCCGGCCTCGTCGCCGTCAAGTAGAGGAGTGACCCGATCATGCTCCGGTACTCCTTCTGGTCCACGTGTTCACCTTCCTCGTCCGCATCGAGAGCTGTAGTCGTACTCATAGGCGTCGCCATGGCCTTGGAGTCCTCCATCTTGAACTTCCTCACAATGTCCTTGGTGTACTTAGCTTGGTGCACAAATGTTCCTTCCTTTGATTGCTTGATTTGTAGCCCAAGGAAGAACTGCAACTCACCCATCATGCTCATCTCAAATTCCCTGCTCATGTCTTCTGCAAACCTTGCAACAAGAGAGTTAGACGAGCCACCAAAGACAATATCATCCACGTATACCTGCACAATTAGGATATCTCTGCCCTGCCTGAGGAGAAACAAGGTCTGGTCGACCTTCCCCATCTCAAACCCTCTCTCAAAGAGGAACCCCCTCAACCTACCATACCAAGCTCTAGGCGCCTGTTTCAACCCATACAGCCCCTTCCTCAACTTGTACACCCGGTGGGGGTACTTCTCACTCTCAAACCCCGGTGGTTGCCTCACAAACACCTCTTCCTCCAACACACCGTTCAGAAAAGCACTCTTCACATCCATCTGGTACAACTTGAACCCTTTAGCCACGGAAAAGGCTAGAAGGATCCTGATCGCCTCCAAACGAGCTACAGGAGCGAAAGTCTCCTCGTAGTCGATCCCCTCTTTCTGACTGTACCCCTGAGCAACAAGTCTCGACTTGTTCCTCACCACTTCTCCTTTCTCTCCCTCTTTATTTTTCCACACCCATTTTGTCCCAATCGGCTTACACCCTGGGGGAGGGTCAACCAACACCCAAACTTGGTTCCTCTCAAAATTCTCCAACTCCTCATGCATCGAGTTAACCCAATTATGATCAGATAACGCGTGTCCAATGTCTTTGGGCTCAAAGGTGGCAACAAAAGCAGCATGAGCGAAATGAGAATTGTTCCGAACCCTCGACCGTGTAGTACGTTCATTCATGTCGCCGATGATTCTCGAAGCTGGGTGATCCACTTGCACTCGCCGGGGAGGTTCTCGCCTTGATGCTACCTCCCCCTCAACAGCAGCTTCGCCTTGATCTGGGTTTGTCGTTGTAGGTATGGGAGAGGGTCCATTCTCGATCGTCGTCGAAGTAGTAGGTACATGTTCAGCCGCGGGCATCACACCGCCATCTTCATCATCTCCATGTTCATGCTCCTCCTCCTGAAAGATCTCCTCGCCAAGTTCGTCGTCACCTGCACACTCAAAAACAAGCTGACTACGTGGCTGTGTCTCGTCGAAGGTTACCTCGCAAGTCTCCACGATTTGGTTAGTTTCAAAATTGAGCACACGAAATGCTCTAGAATGAGATGCATAACCAAAGAAAATGCCATCGACAGACCTAGCCTCGAACTTGTCCAACTTCTTCCCTTTCTTCAGAATGAAGCATTTACAACCAAAGACATGGAAGTGACTCACCTTGGGTGTGCGACCGTGCATCAACTCGTAACAGGTTTTCTTCTTGTGAACCCTGAGGTAGATCATGTTCGACACATGGCACGCGGTATTGACTGCCTCAGCCCAGAACCTTCTCGGAGTCCTATGCTCGTCGAGCATCGTCCGAGCCATCTCGCACAAGGTCCTGTTTTTCCTTTCCACCACGCCATTCTGGGGAGGCGTATACGGACTCGAAAACTGATGTTCAAGACCCAAGTCATAGCAAAAAGTTTCGAAGCGAGAGTTTTTGAATTTCGAGCCATTGTCACTGCGGATCGCTCGTATGGCATCTCCGTGCCTCTGGTTTCTTAACCTCAAGACAAGATCTCGAACAAAACCAAACGTCTCCCCCTTCTCCTCAAGAAAGAACACCCACGCATACCGAGAGTAGTCGTCCACCACAACAAGGACATACCACTTCCCACCCGCAGATCGCACACGAGCTGGGCCAACAAGGTCCATATGGAGCAGCTCGCATGGACGCTCAGTCATCACATCGGTGAGAGGCGGGTGAGAAGAGGCTACCATCTTGGCATGCCTACACGGCGCACAAACCAACTCTTTCTCAAACCTCAACCGTGGCAATCCTCGGACCAAATTGAGTTTACTCAAGCGAGACAAAAGGTCAAAACTCAAGTGACCCAACTTCCTATGCCACTTCCACAACTCACTCGAAGAACCAGCCAAAAAGCAACGCTCCACACCAGAAGACTGAGAAAAATCAGCTCGGAACACTTGACCCTCGGGAACGACCATGCAAACAAGATCCCCCCGAGAATCTAAAATCCGAGAACCACCAGGCCGAAACAACACCTCAAAACCCTCATCCAACAACTGGGACACAGAAAGCAAATTGTATCCAAGCGATTGAACAAGAACAACACGCCTGAGAGTGATCTTGTCACTTACCTTAATCTCACCTTCTGACAGCACACGCCCTCGCCCATTGTCCCCAAAGGTGATGTACTTCTTTGTCACCACCGGGACGAGACTTGAGAACCACCCCTTGTCTCCGGTCATATGCCTCGAGCAACCGGAGTCAATCAACCAAATGTTCTTCAAGTCTCCCACCTGAAATTCAAAAGCGAGCACGTGAGTGAACAAACGACTCAGCACTGGGGTTAGTACCAAAAGAGTAAAACCAGTGCCGAGCCATTTGCTCCAAAGTGGGGTTAGCACAAACCAAATCATCACGCCTATCAAAGCTACCACCACGGTAACCACCACGAGGGAACCAACCCTCTCTAGCTGGAGGAGGACGAAAACCACGAAAGGGAAACCGTGGATCGTTCCTCCTCTCCATCTCAAAGCTACGACTCCTCCCACCCTCGTACTGAGCACGAGGTGGAGAACGCCTAGCAAACTGACCACCTGCCAACTTTCCAGACCAACCACCAGAACCACGACCTCCAGAACCAAACCGAGCATCCTCACGAGCACGAAACCCGACTCGCTGTCTGCCCAGACCTGCACCGGTCTGACCGGTGTAGTACACCGGTCTGACCGGTGTAGCTCGGCCAGCAGCAGCACCTGCAGCCTTCCGGTCTCCCCAAGCCGGAACCGTCCTCACAATCGCCTTGGCCCTGGGCATCAGCATACGAGGCTCAGGTACACCATTAGAGGGGTGGTACCTGTCCTTGTTAGCCCACTCTCTAGCCATTCTCTCCTCACGCTTCCTCTTGAAGCAAAACTCATCCTTGTGACCATCTCTCCCACAATACCCACAATGGAACTTTATGGGTTGTGGCTTACGCTTAGGCTTGGGTTGGGGCTGCCTACTCGGCTTCTCACCCTTCTTCTCTCCTTCCTCACCTCCCTTTGGGCTCACAAACTTCACCGGTTTCTGAAAATCATTTGTTGGGTGAGGGAATATGGGTGGATCTGGAGTAGTGTCAAGTTTGTTTCTGAGATGGTTAGGCTTGGGCTCAAACTTGTTCTTGTGTCTGTTTGGTGGTGGGATAGGAATCTCTCCAACTCTCTCAACTCCCTCACCACAGTTCTCTCCAAGCTTGTCAGCCCTAAGTGCCTGACCATCATAGCGTTTGAAAGCCGCTATCATGATACCAAGCTGAGGCTCCTGACCCGACAACCAGCTCATACATTTTCTCAGCTCATCATTCTCATCCTGCAAGCGATCAACATAATGTGCAAGCTCCAAATTCTTAACCGCATGCAATTCACAGGTAGAGCAAGAAGTGGGAATAGGCTCTTTCAACTTAGCCTCAAGCGAAACAGTGTAAGCATGCATCTCATCAATCTTTCCATGCAAAACAGGGCAAGAAGTGCAAGCACCTAGCAAAGCAGGTCTAGACTTAAGCTCAGCCACTTCAACCCTAAGCATATCTAGTTCATCACAAGTAGAAGAATGCTTATCCTTAAGAGCAGTAAGATCAGCTAGGTACACAGAGCAATCACATCAATCAATCTCATCAGAAACCACAGGAGAAGCCTTAAGCGAATCAATCTCAAGCTTAGCATCTAGGTTCTGGGTTTCTAGCTCAGCCACACGGTTCCTAGCACCTTCTAGTGAGGCCCTAAGCTCTTTCCTCATCTTCTTGGCCTCTCTAAGCATGTGATCGCGGTTATCAAGCAAGTCAACCAACTCATCATTCTCCTTGCGCAAAGAAGAGAGTTCATCACATACCTCATCCTCGGAGTCAGAGTCCGAGTCACTCTGGTGGCTCTTCTTGCTGCCGGAGCTACGGGCCATGCCGCAGAAGCCATCTCCCGCGAAGCAGCTCAACCCGCTCAAGTTCCTGGATGACTTCTTGTTCTTGCGCCGATCACCTTCATCTTCACTGCTACTCGAGCTCGAGGAAGAGTAGGCGGAGCTGGAGTCGACGTCGCTCGCTCCGACCATTGCTCGGGCCTTCCTGCCGCGGCCATCCTTCTTCCTCGACCGTCGCTCGTCCTTGTGCTTGTTCTTGTGCTTGTGATCGCGCCTCGATCGGTACTTGCCATCCTTGCTCGATCGGTGCCTGTAGCCGTCCTTGTTCTCCGTCTTCTCCGGGCAGTCGGCGACGAAGTGTCCTGGCTTGCCGCACTGAAAGCACGTCCGTGCTGTCCTCCTCGTGTTCACCCGGTTCTCGTGCAGCCTCTCGAACCGCCTGGTCAGCAACGCCAGCTTGTCCTCTCCAAGCACGTCGAACTCCTGGTCTGGCAAAGACATCAAAGAAGAAAGGGAGTACATCCTGGAGGATGCATTAGCGTTAGACTTAGCTCCTTTGCCACCAACGAGAGCGAGACTATGAGAATCAGTCGGGCTCTCGATCTTGGCTGTCATACCACGGTCCAACTCAGCCGACTTGAGTTTCGAGAACAGCTCGTTCACCGTCAAGGTGTCATACTTCTCGGACTCAACAATAGCCTCAAACTTCCCGTCCCATACGGTACGATCCAACGAGTGCAAGAGCTTCACAGCCCTATCATGATCATTGTATGGGAGGACGTCCACATTGGCTCTCATCTTGTTCACAACGACCGTAAATCGCTGGAAAAGGGCATCAACGGACTCGCCGGGGAGATGAGTGAAGTTCTCGTACTCTCTCCGGTAAGTCACGTACATCCGAGCCTGAACCTGAGCATTCCCAGCATGAGCATCTTTCAACTGCTCCCAAATCCTACAAGCTAAGTCCTCTGTCTGAACCCGATCGAATTCAGGCTGACACAGAGCACGAAACAAGTAGTCGACAGCCTTGTTGTTGGCTTCGAACATATCCCTCGATCCTGGAGCAAGGAAGTTCATCGGATGAACATAAGCTGTGTTCACCGTGACATCCCAAAGAATCTGACCCTTTCCGCGGAGGAACGCCGCCATCCGCCTTTGCCACATCTGGTAGTTCTTCCCATCGAAGTGCGGAGGACCCGAACCCCGTTCCTGGTATGCCATCTTTGGATCTTAGACTGGTAAGAGTCAATAAAGACCCGAACCGGCTCTGATACCAATTGAACGACCGATTAGGCGAACCAGAGAGGGGGGAAGTGAATGGGAGCCGATAAAAATTCTTCTCGAAGGAGATGAGAACTCCAACAAGACGAACACGGCTTCCAACTCACGTCTCTGACCCAACTACCCAAGTTGGCCAAGACCACGCAGCCACTAGAGTGCTACTGGTCCTAGGAACCAACACTCAACCTTCTGAGCCAAAATTCACCAAACCACACAGCGGAAACTTGCACGGCTTGCTGCATGTGCTACACCGGTCAAACCGATGGCCTGTGCCGGTCAGACCGATGACACCGGTCAGACCGGTGGACAGAGCCGGTCAGGCCGGTGGCTACAGCAGCCGCACAGCAAACGTTTTAGGAAGTCTCAGTGACTCCTCTAGGCCCTGGAACAAAAACCACCATGAAACACAACCTGTGAAGAAGAAGAACCCCTCACAAAGCCTAGCAAAACAACTCCAAACACGCCAAGAACTGATCAGCAGGACCACGGGACAAAACCACACGGACAAGGCTATTCACCGAGACAAAAACCCACCAAGGGCTAGCACCGGTCAGACCGGTCGTGCCTGGGCAGCTCGGGATGAACAGCGCCCGCGAGTCAACTCCTCCAAATCCAACTCCCGATCTCCCGATTCGCTCCACGGTTTTGCACAAGACTTTCGGGATAGTAGGAACACCTCATGGGTACTCCATAGCCAAGATTTGGTCCACCAAAACTTGTCAAATCAAGAGGAATCGAAGAAATCTCACCAAGAACGCCTCTAACCCTAGAGCCACGAAAACCCCAAAATCGAGCCCCTTTGCTCACGGATTTGGAAGGGGAATCAAAGGGAAAAGAACCATGAAGGGTTCATGCATACATCCCCCGCCAAATCCCAAAGAGAAAGGCCTCGAAATCGCTCCAAGAAAATCGCCAAGAAAGGGCTCCGAAAATCACCAAAAAGGAGAAACGGGAAAGACACATCCAAGCCTTGAGGAACCACGCCGAATCATCTATACATACCAAAGAGGTTCATACAAGGTCTAGCTTGCCGCCCGATCATCCTTCCCTCTCACAAGATCTCACCATGAAGCTCTCAAGCTAGTCCTACGAAAATCCTAAGAAAATAGGAAGGAAAAATAGGAAAACCAAATGAGCTAGGGTTCCAAGAGATGGCTGCCATCCTCTCACCCCTTGGGTTATATGGAGGCAACCCAAAGACTAAAATACCCTTACTAGCTAACTAGGGATACATGCCCCTCGAGGGCGAAATTGGAAGTCTTTGTCTTCGCACCATCGGACGGATGCCCAGCGACCGCAAACTTGCTTAGCCTCGACGCAAGCCTTGCGATCCCGACGCGTGTCCTCCGCTTCGAAGATTCCAGACCGCGTCGTCGCACACCGGTCAGACCGGTACTCCTCACCGGTCAGACCGGTACCCACCGGTCAGACCGGTCTGGAGCTGCTGCACCTCCGTCTTCGGTTCTTCGGTCTTGGCTTTGTGGATCACCACTCATGACTCGGCTCCCACGTAGTCCCGGCTCGACCTTGGTTTTGAGGCTCAACCAAGAAACCGTCCATGACTTCATCTTGCCGTTCTTGCCACCATGCGGCCCGCACTTGACCCCGCTGGCCACCGGGTCCCTCGAACCAAGCCTACTTGTCTTCTCCACACCTGGAGGCCTCACCGGCAACGACCTTTCACGCTTGTTCTTCACCTGCACCTGCACCAGTCAAGCCGCAACCTGCATCTGCAATACTTAGCCAAGAATCAGTTCACACCACGTTGTCAATCACTCATCACACCAGGAAGCGACCATCCACCGGTCCTCGAACCACACCTGGCTCTCAACACCAAAAGACGGCTCCAAGCCCTTCCATTAGATGTATTAAGTTGTATAACAGTTAAACAAAACTTGTATGCGTGCTGTACTGAACAGCTTTTCATTTTGTTTTGAAACCGTCACCTGCTGAAGCGTTCCCCGAGTACTCACGAACGACTGTAGAACGACGTAGTAGTACTTAGATACTCAGGCCGATCAAACTTTTCTCTGGAGCCGTGGGGGCGTAAGAGTCGGAAAGCTCGACCTGAGTCACGAAGTAACGCCACACATTCACAGCCCCCGAGTACTTAGGGACGTCCAGAACATGACTCGCATGTTTTTTGTAGAAAACGTTTTGAGCCAGAGCCCAAGCGGTTACCCGAGTTCTTTTTGAAAGTAGTCGGACGTCAACCTGCTGGTCCAAGCTGTGCTCGCAAGTCTTCGCACCGTAGCCGCTAGGGCGTAAGTGCTAAGAAGCTCGGACAAGCAACAACATTAAAACACTCACAGATCGACGTTCTTTCCTTTCGCGAGATAAGGGTGTTCCGCCAAAAAGAACCGCTCGCTCGTGCGATTGATCACGACAAAGTTGTCGGAGAGTTTTTGTTTTGAAAACAGAAAAACGAAAGGGGGGCACCGTGCCACGGGTAGCCCCCGAGCGGTAAGTGTTTTTGCATGGGCGCAAGGACACTTGCCACTCAGCCTTTAGATAGCGTTGAAACATACAAAAGATGCCAACACAAAGAGATCGAGAACTTATGAAACGAGAACAAAGACTTATTGCATTATTCATTGATCATAAGTTTAAAACAGGGAACATTACTCAAGGGTAAAAATGATGTAGGTGTTCTATGTTCCATGCGTTGGAGATGATTGTGCTGTCCTCGTGTCGCAGCTTGAACGTTCCGGGTCGGAGGACTTGGTCGATGATGTACGGCCCCTCCCATGGCGGCGCGAGCTTGTGTCGGTCCTTGTTGCTCATGACCCGTCGAAGTACTAGATCTTCGACTTGGAATTGGCGCTCGTGGATGTTGCGCTCGTGGTAGCGTCGTAGAGCTTGCTGGTACCGGGCGGAACGTAGGAGCGCCACATCGCGTGCTTTGTCGAGCTGGTCGATTGCATCCTCGAGCGTGATCTGGTTCCCTTCAGTGTACGCCCGAACTCTTGGGCTCCCATAATCGATATTCGTCGAGAGTACCGCCCCCGATCCGTGCACCATGAAGAATGGTGTAGAGCCGGTTGCACGACTCGGCGTGGTGCGCAGGCTCCAGAGGACGGATGGCAGCTCTGTGACCCATCTTGCCAGAAACTTCTCAAGTCGTCTGAAGATCTGGGGCTTCAATCCTTGTAGGATCATGTCATTGGCCCTCTCAGCTTGGTCGTTGGTCCTCGGATGCGCAACTGCAGCCCAGTCCACGCGAATATTGTTGTCATCGCAGAACTTGAGGAACTTTTTCAACTGTGTGCCATTGTCTGTGATGATCGAGTTCGGAATCCCGAAACAGTAGATAATGTCGGTGAAGAATGCAACGGCTTCCTCGGAGTGGACCTTGACCATGGGCCGGGCTTCGATCCACTTGGAGAATTTGTCGACTGCCACAAGTAGGTGTGTGAGGCCCCCGGGCGCCTGCCTGAACGGCCCAACTATGTCAAGCCCCCATACTGCGAACGGCCAAGTAATGGGGATGTTCTGAAGCGCTTGCACAGGAAGATGAGTCTGTCGAGCGTAGAACTGACAACCTGCACAGCATCGTACGATGTCCTTGGCGTCTGCCAGTGCCGTGGGCCAATAAAAGCCTTGTCGGAAAGCCTTTCCAACTAAAGTTCTTGCAGCGGCATGGTGCCCACATGTGCTAGCATGGATCTCCTGAAGTAGGTCTCGGCCTTGGTCCCTCTGAATGCAGCGCATGAATATGTCTGCTACGCCTCGCCTGTGGAGCTCACCGTCGATGAGGACGTACGATTTGGCTCGCCGCGAGATGCGACATGCCTCTGTCTGGTCGGAGGGTAGCTTCCCCTCGACTAGCCATTCATGGATCAGAAACCGCCAGTCAGGATCTTCTAAGTTTGGCTCTTGCGGTTGATCGATCTCCATGACTTCTGGCGACTCCGACTCTGGCGGTTGTTCTTCATCAGTTCGAACGGATGGTGCATGCTGGTCGCTTGCAAATACGCCATGTGGTACAGGCTTGCGGCTTGACGCTGCTTTGGTGAGGATGTCTGCAGCTTTGTAGTTGTCGCGCAGCACATGATGGAGCTCGAGCCCATGGAACTTGTCTTCTCGTTGACACACAGTTCGACAATAGGCCGCCATCTTAGGGTCGACACAATTCTTCTCCTTCATAACTTGGTCCACGACAAGCTCAGAGTCTCCTCGGATCTCGAGGCGACGAATCCCAAGCTCGATCGCGATCCGAAGTCCGTTGACGAGCGCCTCGTACTCGGCCATGTTGTTGGAGGCAGGAAAATGCAGTCGAACCATGTACTCCATACGCACACCCAGAGGCGAGATGAAGACAAGGCCTGCCCCTGCTCCCTCCTTCATGACGAAACCGTCGAAATACATTGTCCATGTCTCATGTCCGATTGGCGCCGGTGGAGTCTGAATCTCTGTCCACTCAGCAACGAAATCTGCCAGTACTTGTGACTTAATGGCACTGCGCTGTGCGTATGTCACATGCTGTCCCATCAACTCGAGGGCCCACTTAGCTATCCTCCCCTCGGCCTCAGGATTCTGGATCACCTCCGCAAGGGGGTACTTGGACACCACTGTGATGGGTGCGAGTCGAAGTAATGCCGAAGCTTGCGCTTGGTAATCAAGACAGCGTATACGAGCTTCTGAATCTGAGAGTAGCGAGTTTTCGAGTCGGAGAGAACCTCGCTTATGAAATAAACGGGCCGCTGCACCTTGAGTGATTTCCCAGGCTCATCTCGTTCCACGACCAGTGCAGCGCTCACGACCTGCGTTGTTGCAGCCACGTACAGGAGCATCAGTTCTTCTGGCATCGGTGCTGTGAGCACGGGTGGACTTTTCAGGAGATTCTTGAGTTTGTCAAGCGCCTCTTGAGCCTCGGGTGTCCATGCAAAGTGGTCGAACTTTTTCATCAGGTGGTACAGTGGTAAGCTGCGCTCCCCGAGTCGAGCGATGAACCGACTGAGAGCAGCGAGGCAGCCTGTGACACGATGTACGCCCTTCAGGTTCTGGATCGGCCCCATGTTAGTGATGGCTGAGATCTTCTCGGGATTAGCCTCTATGCCGCTCTCGGACACGACAAAGCCAAGGAGCATGCCCCTTGGAACCCCGAAAACGTATTTCTCGGGGTTTAGCTTCACCCCGTGTTCCCTCAGTTTCGCGAACACTTCTGTAAGATCGGGGATCAGATCGCCCGTCTTCTTTGACTTGACCACGATGTCATCGACGTAAGCCTCGATTATTCATCCTATGAGGTCGCCGAAAACACGTCGCATGCATCTTTGAAATGTAGCGCCCGCATTCTTGAGCCCGAACGGCATCGAGTTGTAACAATACGCGCCAAAGGGAGTGATGAAGGACGTTGCGAGTTGGTCCGCTATGCACATCGCGATCTGGTGGTACCCGGAGTACGCATCGAGAAAACAGAGGGTTTCGCACCCTGCCGTTGAATGGACTACCTGATCTATGCGAGGAAAAGGAAACAGATCCTTGGGACAGGCCTTGTTAAGTCTCGTGTAGTCAACACACATCCTCCATTTCTTATTCTTCTTCTTTACAAGTACAGGGTTAGCTAGCCACTCGAGGTGGAACACTTCTTGGATGAACCCTGCACTAAGGAGCTTCTTGATCTCCTCGCCTATGGCCTTGCACTTGTCGTCGTTGAAGCGGTGCAAGCGCTGCTTGACCGATTTCAATCCCGGCTTGATGTTCAGTTTGTGCTCGGCAACCTCTCTTGGGATCCCCTTCATATTGGAGGGTTTCCATGCGAACACGTCGAGGTTCGCTTTGAGGAAGTCGACGAGCGCGCTTTCCTATTTAGGATCGAGCGCCGTCCCGATACGAAGCGTGCGGCCATCATCGGTGACAGCCACATCCTTGACGTCCTTGGCGGGCTCGAAAGAGCAGGCCGCTCGCTTGGATGACTCGGGGATGTCTTGGTCCTCGGAGGGAGGCTCGGCGTGGAGCTTCTCGGACCGGATGAGTGTTTCAGCGAATTGAAAGCACTCAGTATCGCATTCGTATGCGTACTGAAACGTAGTTCCCTCTATGATGACCCCCTTCGGACCAGGGATCTTCAACTTGAGTACGTGTAGTTGGGCACGGCCATAAACTTCGCGTAGGCCGGTCTCCCGAGGATGGCGTGGTACGTCCCCGAGAACCCCACCACTTCGAAGGTGAGGGCTTCTGTGCGGAAGTTCCGCGACGTCCCGAACGTGACGGGCAGATCGATCTGCCCTATCGGGAGCACATCTTTCCCAGGGATGACCCCGTGGAAAGGAGTCGGCGATGGGCGCAGTCGAGACCGCGAGATGCCCATGATGTCGAGCGTCGTCATGTACAGAATGTTGAGCCCGCTCCCTCCGTCCATCAGCACCTTGTGGACCCGCTTGGTCCCGATGAGTGGAGCCACTACGAGGGGGTAGCACCCTGGCTGCGGTACGTGGTCGGGGTGGTCCGTTCGGTCGAAGGTGATCGGGGCGTCCGACCACTTGAGGTACGCCGGCGTCGCAGGCTCGGTGTTGTAGACCTCGCGCCGGATCAGCTTCTCCTTGCACCTCGACGGTCGCGCCGATGCTCTGCCAAAGATCATGTGGACCGCGCCATCCTCACGAGGGAAAACCACTTCCTCGTCATCGTCATCGTTGTCGGGCAAGGGTGGCGCATCCTTCTTCAGGGGATCTGCTGTTTTGGGCTTGAGCGTGCCGTTGACGTAGTTCTTCATCAGACAGCAGTCTTTGAGCGCATGTTTGACGGGCGTCTCGTGATGGGTGCATGGCGCCTCCAAGAGCCTCTCAAAATGACCCCTCGGGAGGCTGTTCTGATTGTTCTTGGGGCGAGTAGCCTTGCGCTCGACTGCCGCAACGGTGTTGTCGTCACGGCCTCACTTGTCGCCCTTCTTCTTCTTCTTGGACCGCGAGGAGGGCCCCTCACCGGCATCCATGACTTTCTTCCCTTTACCCGGAGGGGGAATCAACGTTGCTGCTACTGCCTCTTCCCCGTCGGCGTGGTTGGTTGCGATGTCGAGGAGCTCCCGAGTAGTCCTCGGGGTCCTTCACCCTAGCCGGTGGATGAGGGTGGTGCAGGTGGTACCGTTCTGGAACGCCGAGATGGCGTCGTTGTCGGTTGCGGTGGGGAGCTCGGTGCAGCGCCTTGAGAAACGCCTGATGTAGTCGCGCAAGCTTTCCCCCGGCTGCTGATTGCAGTTGCACAGCTCCCACTGCTTGCCGGGCCGGGCGTACGTGCCTTGGAAGTTGCCGATGAAGGTCTCCCGTAGGTCCGTCCAGCTGTTGATCCTGCCTCGTGGTAGGTGTTCGAGCCAGGTTCGCGCAGAGTCGGCGAGGTGGAGCGGCAGGTTCTTGATGATGAACAGATCATCCGTCGCTCCGCCCGCCTGACACGCTAGCCTGTAGTCCTTCAACCACACGCTAGGGTTGGTCTCTCCGTCGTATCTCGGCACTGCTGTCGGAGCCCGGAACCGCGAAGGGAACTTTGCGTCCTGCACCTTCCGACCGAAGGCACGAGGACCCTTTGGGTCGGGCGACCAGCTGCGGTCACGTTCTCTGTCGCTGTCGTAGCCCCCATCACGCCTCTGGCTATGCCATCGGCGCGAGCGGTGCTCGTCACGCCTGCCGCGGCGGTCGTCGTTGTTGCCGTAGCCGTAGTCGTAGTTGTTGTCGCCAGCGGCCCGACGACGAGCCTCGAGCATGTCGCGAGCGTCGCGGTTGGCCCCTAGGCGCGACTTGACTGACGGTTCACCGGCCTCCTTATCGTGGCCCCAGTGCCATGATGGGGATCGTCCTTGGCGTCGTACGGACGGTGTACCTCACGCGCGCGTGATGCCGAGCTCTCGGCCTGCTGTGCGGCTGCCGTCTCGAGGAGGGTTTTGAGCTGCTGGCGAACCCTCTTCTCCTCAGGCGTGGTCGGCTCGGGGCAGCCACGCAAGAGCATGGCCGCTGCTGCGAGGTTCTGCGATGCGCGCCTGAAGCGCGTCGTGCCGTCATCGTTGACGGCGGCATCCTCGTTGATGCGCCGGTTTACATCGCGTGCCCGTACGCGAGCTTGCGGTATCGGCTGTTCCGCATCCTGCTCGCGGTGCTGGTCACGTCGCTGGCTTTGCTGGGGCTCCTCCTCCACGCCGAGCTCTTGGTGGAGGTTCGCCAGCTCTTCATCGAGCTGGCGCTTGGCCTCAGTGATTTCGTCGAGGCGCGCCCGACGCTGGGCGTCCCCGTTGCGGTGACGAGGGTTCTCCTTACCGTCGGTCGAGCTAGTGGCGGTGCGGGCCTCCAGGACGTTGCACTCTCGTGTGAAGTCCGGGAGGAGCGCCGGCGGCCCCCGTCGTGGGGCCGCTGAGCCAGGGGCGACGTACAAAGCCCTCAGCTCATTTACGTAGGCCGTCACCGGGTCGTCCGGGAGGCCTGGCTGCCCTCGGGGGTACAGAGCTTCGTACCGCTCCATGAATTCCCCCCAGGTCAGCCGCTCGGACCCGCTGGCCTGGAAGGCGAGGTCGGTGAGGTGGAAGGCAACGAGCCTGAAGCGCTCCTGCGTCGGGTTAGGCCCTAGCATGGCCATGATCGACTCGTCCGTGAAGCCACGGACGAATGCTGCTCGTGCCGCCGCCGTCGTCGTGGCGGTGGGACACGCGGGTCGGGAGAAAGTCCTCCCGATGACGGACTCCGCCGGCCCGGTGTAGACGAATCCGAGGGAGCCGAAATTCACGGTGGCGCCGGGAGTCAGCGAAACTCCGCGGCTCTCCATCCAGACCGCTGGAGTGGTTCAGCGAGACACGCGATGTGCCCCTACTTGGCGCGCCAACTATCGGGGTTCTCTACCGCTGGTAGTGAATTTGTATCGTATCGTGTGTCGGATCCGGATGGTTGACACGGGAGACACAAGGGTTTTATACTGGTTCGGGCCTCCGAGGAGTAATACCCTACGTCCAGTTCTGAGTACTCGTGTTCCTATGCCAAAGATGTCTGTAGTAGGGGTTACAAACTTGGTGATCGGTCAGTCTCTACGTACGTTGCACTCCTCCCCCTTTTATAGATGTAAGGGCGAGGGGCAAAGAGGGAAAAAGAAAATAAGCTACAGTGCTACGGCGTTGTGAAGTCCTTTCCGTCATTGATGTCCGTCAGGTGGCATGGGAGGGCGCTGAGCTGTAGTATCACCGAAGGCCGCCGCGTGTGCTGTTGCCACTGTTTGTTCCGGGCACTTGGCAACTCCTCCGAGTAGTTCACGTGGTGACTCAGCCTTCTTGGGAGCGTCTTAGGCCCGCCATGTTATGGCCTAAGTGTCTGTAGGTGGTAATCGAGTGCGCGCTCTGACGGGGTGGCGTGTAGCTGGTGTTGGATGTGACGGCGTGTAGGAGGTCGTGGGGGTGCACTGTGCGCCATTACGGCCCTTGTCAGACCTGGCCGTCCTCCCGTTGCGCCAGCTACGGTCTTTTGCATGGCGTGAAAACTGGCGTCACACGTGTCGTTGCGAAGAAGCTTGGGAGGCTGGGGCAGCGCCACGTTCGTGTGGGGCCCCAGCCCCACGCTCCGACTCCCCCGTGTGGACCCCGCCTTAGTCGGAGACGGAGTTTACTCGTGCGAGCGGGTAGTCGGAGGGGAGGCGGAGCGTACTCGGGGACGAGGCGTACTCGTGCGAGGCGGAGGGTACTCGTGGGAGGCGGAAGATACTCGGAAGTGGGGAAGTCTTGTCAGTGAGGGTCTTGACGAAGATATGCATCCCTCCCTGTCCTGGATCTTAGCCTTCACATAGTCAATGGTGTCAGAGGACTCCATCTCCAGGTTGATCATCTTGTTACTTAGGGGGCCCTAATCCAGGCCCTCGTCAGTGTCCCTCTAGCTTCTCTGCTCCTCGGCGACGAATGACGAATGGCTTGATGAATGGTACTTCGCACGGGGACTATAAATAGCCCGAAGGGGTGCTAGGTCAAAGGGGGTGGCGAACCGACCCGGAAATGGGCCAGGCCGGCCGGCCTGGGTCGACCGGCCCAGGTCCATCTCAGCCCGACTCGCCCCCGGTTTTCTTCCCGAAGCTTCTCACGTCTTCCTGAGTTTTTGCCGAGCTGCATGTGGGTCCTTGACGTCATTTTCTAACAAGCGCGCAGCTGCTGCAACCTGCAATTAACCCCGTGCGAGTACCGTGGAGATGTCGTTGGTGCCGTCTCCATCTCCGCCAGGGCTGCGGCGGCACGCCACCATCAGCAACAAATTGAGGTTGCGGCAGCTCCGGCCTGGCAGCCATCACTCTTCGCGGCGCTCCCAGCGCTGCCCGAGCTCCTCCTCCCTCGGCGGCAAGATTCGGGTGCCAGCCGAGCTCCTTCTTCCTCGGCAGTGGGCGCGCGCGAGGGAGGAGTGTGGGAGCGCGGGAAGGCAGGACCGCGCGACGGAGGACCGATAGCGAGGCGAATTCGCTAGCCAAATGTGCCGAGTGAACTGCGGACCTGAGCATTTTTTGGATCGGACCGGCCGAAAAAAACCCGGTTATTTCAGGTCGAGGAAATCCTGCCCATGACCGTCCCATGGGTCGCGTCGGGCCCAGGCTTGGGCGGGCCGCCTGCATATTTTATAGTGTAAAATAACTAAAAACAGCATTTCGAACCGGGTTCGGGCTAAGTTTTTTTTCTCGGGCTACAAGATCTGTGCCCACACCCGTCCAGTAAGGTTCGTGGGCGGGCCGGGTTCGGGCCGGCTGAACGGGAACAAATACCGAGCGCTATAGCGGTCCATGAAAGATACCGATGCTGTTGGAAAAGGTATTCTCACGTTTTTCTTTTTTTTACCGATACAAAACGTTTTACAATAGCTCTTGGAGTTGCTCAATATACTACCTCTGTATGACAATATTTATTGTCATTCACTTTTAATCACACTCCATTATGAGGATCAATTTGTTGTTAAAATAATACTCCCTTCGTCCTAAATATATGTCTTATGACGATCAATTTCTTGTTTTTAGAAGGTTTGATTTCCGTAATGTTTGGCATGCTTTATTCTCAGCTTGTTCTACAGTATTTTTCTCAAACAAGAAATCTGCCGACTTCTTTTATACATATTATTTTTCTCACACAACAAATCTGCTCAAATCTATGCAGTAGGAACCTTGGAAATAAGCAACAAGAACAAAGAAAACATAGGGCTGTGTAGTAAAGCCCATTTCTCAAAACGATTTTATGGGATTTAGGCCCATGTATTTAGAACGTGGAGATGGGCTTTAATAAATAAGTCCATTACAATGGCAGCCCATTAGGAAATCAGCCTCTGTTCCTTGCCTATTCAACGGCCGTGATCTTCCCCCCGAACTTCACAGCCCTGCTAGGGCTAAACCCTAACACACACGCCGTCCGGGTATAAAAGACCACGCTTCCTTCCCCGCCCGTCTTCCTTCCTATCTCCCCAGCGCCGCCGCCGCCTCCTCGCATACGCGGCGTACCGGCAAACCCTAACCCTCCTCGCAACCATGGCCGGCGCGCAGGAGACCCTGGTGCTCGCCGGCGTGATGCGCGGCCACAACGATGTGGTGACGGCGATAGCCGCGCCCATCGACAACTCCGCCTTCATCGTCTCGTCCTCCCGCGACAAGTCGCTGCTCGTCTGGGACCTGACCAACCCCGTCACGGTCGCCGGGGACGGCACTACCACCGCCGACTACGGCGTCCCATTCCGCCGCCTCACCGGCCACTCCCACTTCGTCCAGGACGTCGTCCTCAGCTCCGACGGCCAGTTCGCGCTCTCGGGATCCTGGGACGGCGAGCTCCGCCTCTGGGATCTCTCCACGGGCCTCACCACTCGCCGCTTCGTTGGCCACGAGAAGGACGTCCTCTCCGTCGCCTTCTCCGTCGACAACCGCCAGATCGTGTCCGCATCCCGCGACAAGACCATCAAGCTGTGGAACACACTCGGTGAGTGCAAGTACACCATTGGCGGGGATCACGGCGCCAGCGAGGGCCACAGCGGCTGGGTCTCGTGCGTCCGCTTCTCCCCCAACACCTTCCAGCCTATGATCGTATCCGGCTCCTGGGACCGCAGCGTCAAGGTCTGGAACCTCACCAACTGCAAGCTCCGCAGCAATCTCCAAGGTCACGGCGGCTACGTCAACGCCGTTGCTGTGAGCCCTGATGGCTCTCTCTGCGCCTCCGGGGGGAAAGACAATGTTACCCTGCTGTGGGACTTGTCTGAGGGCAAGAGGCTGTACGCTCTGGACGCGGGCTCCATCATCCACTCGCTCTGCTTCTCGCCCAACCGCTACTGGCTCTGCGCAGCCACACAGGACTCCATCAAGATCTGGGATCTTGAATCGAAGCACATTGTGCAGGACCTTAGGCCTGAGGTTGCTGCTGGCAAGAACCAGGTCAGTCTCACAACCTTCAATCTGCATTTCTGATGTTGCTACTGATCATTATAGCGATAGGTTGCAGTGATGTCTTAAATATTCTGTTATTGATTGATTGATTTCTGATTGTTCATATGATTATTATCATTCTGAGATGGCTTAGTTCACGAATCATTGTTTGATGTTCTTAAATCTTCTGTTATTGATTGATCTCCAATTGTTCATACGATTATTATCATTCTGAGATGGCTCAGTTCACGAATCATTGGCAATTTAGTGGCAGGTTAATGCTACTCCTGTGTGTAACTATAGTTTGTAAGTTTTGATGTTCTTTATTTTGGCTGTGCTGATTGAACCATACCACAATGTGAAGGTTTGTTTGTATGATAGAGGCTTGTCTCTACTGTGATTTAGTTTGTTTGCTTGAAGCTGCTGCTAGCATTAGTTTCATGAGAACACATCATGTACATGCTTAAACTGCTGTTTGCAGTATCTTAGTGCAGCTTAAACTGTAAATGTTGATTTGCAAGGTATGCTGTTAAGCCACTTATCTGTTGGTATATTATGCTATGTTAAGTTGATTGAACTGTGCATGTAGAAACAAGTTTACTTGCTATGTCCTTGCCAATGCTGTGTTTCTGTCATATTTGTCATTCAGAAAGAAGGTATTATATGATTTATATGTGAAAACCTCACCTGTTTAGATTATTTGTTAGTTTTGGTAGAACATGTTTTTCTATCAAGCGCTATATGTAAAAAAAGGGCACAGGTTACATACTCTATTCTTTGGTGAAGTATTCCTCTCATTAGAAACTTACCAATTACTGTTGCTGCCATGCAGATTCTGTACTGTACAAGCTTGAGCTGGAGCGCTGATGGAAGCACCCTCTACGCTGGTTACACAGATGGAACCATCCGGATCTTTAAGATCTCTGGATTCAGCTACTCGGTCTAAATTATGAATATGTTTTTGATAGTCTTATTCTGGGAAATGGCTGTGGTATCTTAGCTTTTCTTTTTGACTCTTGGAAGGCATAATATCTGCCCAAGTACTTCGGCTTAATTTACTCTTTATGTCAGTAGCTTCAGTCATGAGATCATGGGTACTGCGGAATAGGATCTGTTTTGCACCATGTTTTTTTGTTTTGCCTTAATCTTCTGGAATCACGCAATATATGGTGCTACAGGATGCATTTGGTGATACTTGTGCATTCATGATTTTGATTGCCTGTTTTATGCGGAATTATTTCAATGTCTGTGCTATCATCAAGCTATGTTGTGTGGGCAGTAGTACCTCGTATTGTGTTAGTCCTTTCCCCTAATTGAACTACTATTTTGAATCATGTCCCAAGCTTGGATGCAAATGTCTGCAGCTATTGGGAAATTATATGTGCTATGAAAATAAAATCAAATTCAACTTGTCAAGATGTTGAGATGTTTTTTAATGGATTAATCCAGTTTCTAAATTAGATGTTGCAGAACACTGGTAAGCAGTCAGAAACAACAAAGCGATCTGCATCGCCCCCGCATGTTGATTCCTTCAACTCGATGGCTCTGTTCAGAAAAATACCACTATTTGGCTGGTGACTGGTGCAGATTACTGATGGTTGATAATCTATACGAAGGTGTAAGTCTCGATGCCTCTAAGCAGCTAGGAATAAAGCTGTTTTAGTGGAGCCATTTTGGGGGCTGACACTGAGGGGTCACGCCTTGTCATTATAACAAGGTTAACTATCATGCAAATAACCATATCAATGTAAGCTTGGATTTTCATGAGACAATGAGGCTGGACTTGGCTCTCTCCATTGGTTCCTTGTTGCTTGACCTGGCTATGCAGTCAGACACTTGAGACACCCATTGTTTTAGGTGTTTTAAACCACATGATCTACTGTCTTCCTAGCCTGTGCAAATCTCCACAGGAGCTTCCATAGAACCCCTTCTTATCGACGTGGACGAAAAGAACTGTACGAAGCAGAGCCAGGGTCACACGAAAAGGGTAGTGCCGAGCTCAGATATTTTCCGTTGGCTCGTCTCCGTCCTCTGCATCGCTTGGCCGAGACTGAGCGACGTCGCCCACCCCCCGGTGCTCCGACGTCTCCTTCGCCAGTCGCTCGCCCTCGCGCCGCTAATGGCGGCCTTTAGCCCCCGTAGGCCAGCCGACGCGACGCGGCCGCATATATGCCGCAGCTCACTGTCCGCCTCGCCTTCCCCTCGCGCGCCAGGATTGGCTCATTTTGCTGGCCGGGGAAGAGGGGATTCCCCGTGGCCGTGCGGAAATTCGCTCCACACCCCCGTGCGGCGTCTCCAGCCCACATGTTTTTTGATTCCCGCCGATGCGGAGGCCGCCGTCGGGATGGGGACGGGGATGTGCCGGGCGGCAAAGCGCTGGGGGCTGCTCGGCACTCGATCCATTCCTTCCTGGCAGAGTGGCAGTGGTCAGTGGTGGCGCAGCCGCGCAAGTGGGTGACAGGACAGGTGCCGCCGCCGCCGTCTATAGCTGCTTCTCGTGGGAACGGCCGGGCTCTTTTAAGCCTTGGCTGGTTTCTGTTTCTCGCGGCGGAGGCGTTTGTGGGCTAATCTTGCTTGCGCCTGGCGAGGAGGAGGAGCCAGCGATCACTGAGGTAGTTGAAGTCTCCTCGTCTGTCTCCTGAATGGTGGTTTCTTGTTCTGCTTTGATGTGTAGATTGCTTGAATTTTGGGCTTCCGAATCGCAGCGTTATCATGCCAACTTCGCTTAGGACGGCCCTAGATGGTCTCTTCTTTTGTAAGCATTTCTCCTGCTTCATATGGCAGATGAAGAATTCTCCTCTAGCCCACTTGGGTTGGGGCTTTGGAGTTTCTGCTGAGTATTGAGGCACTTTTTTGTCAAGTAATTCTTGGGATAAATACGTGCGAATGACGAATTATACAGTGTTATCTACTCTCTTTTTTTTCACAGCAAGTTGCAGCCGTGTAGCTTGGATGTAGAAGTTTCGCCACTGTCCTACTCCTATGTTGAGGTCGCATAACACACTTCGACAGCAAGCCTTGCCTGCAACAAGAACCTTGTAAACGTACGAAGATTAATTACACAAACCATTTGCTAAGAATCATGGGGATCCTACCATCTTAACGCTGTTAACAACTAATCAACCGGCAGTTAGTGCCAGTCCTAATTTCACTTTCATGGCTAACTGTTAGTACAGGGTTGGTAAAAATAATTATGTACAAAGGATACCGTTGCCCTTGTACAAAAAGAAAATAAATAAATCTTCAAAAAACAAAACAAACCTTCTCAGGGCTATTACGTCACGTCCACACCCTTTTCCTTTCTATATTTTGACTAACTGATATATAAATTCTTTGAAGTTTGATCCTAATGAAGTTGCTTACTACTTTGTTAGAAATATTGAAGTCAGCTTGTTTTGTTGAACTAAAGCTGAGGACTTTTACTTTCTGGAGCTTACACATAAGTCTATGTCTGTATAGTTGCATTTAGAGTGTCAGACACCATATATTGGAAAATGTTTCAATCAAGCAACAAGAGCATAGAAAGCTACGCTTCAATCCTGCTATTAAACTTCCTGCCAAATATGTTGAAGAGTCCCATTACGGTAGTCTCCAACTTCCTGTAACCCAACTTCGCACCTAGTACTTTCTCGTAAGTCTTTCCATAGGCATTTTCTCATAGGACGTTATTTTATTTTGTATTTGCAAGTCCAAGATACCTTTTCGCTTGATCATAATGTATTGCTTCGTTTTGTTAGTGAAGTCTCTAATTTGAGCTACACATCCATTCGTTCCATTTTGACAGAACATTCAAGCAAATCTGCCCATCTATGAAACTTAACGGCACTCGAAAGTTGTAATCATGTCAGATTGTCCTGCCAAAAGATTTGGGGAGAAAGAGTTTCAAATCCTGTCAGGCCAAAGTGATCTTGGTTTACCTTTTGAGCTCATCAAAACTAGAGTATCTGAAAGCCTGATGTTGGGTGCGAGCAATGCAGGTGCATCTACAGAGAATACACATCAGTTTAGTTCTAAGACCTGGGGCATAACTCATAATGTTTGCCGAGGAGTTGAGTGCAAGAATGTTGGTCGGGTTGGTACACCTTTTGAAAGTTCCGTGATGCAGAAAACTATGAACTTATATGCTGCTAATAGAGTGGAATCAGAAAGATTTTCTTTTCATAAGCTTTCAGATATATCTGTAAATTCTCATAAGGTTTTGAGCTCAGACAATCTGAGCATGGAGTGGGATCACTTCCCTATGTTTGAAATCAACAGGAAGATTGACAGTATACTTAACCCAAGACGCACTGCATTTGGTTCTTCATCTGATAAGTCTTTTTCTCCACAGAAAGATTTGAAGGTAAACATGTCTACATCAAATGTAATGGCATTTTCATCAAAGGAATATCAGTTCCGCTCGCACCGAATAGCTGATGAGAATATGAGTAAGTGCAAATCTACAGGTGCCGTCTTGTCTCACCAAGATAAACATATTGGTTTCAATTTTGATCAGGCTGGGAAAAAACTGAAAGGCAATTTATCAATTGAAGAGTCAAGCTCTTGCAGCAAGAATGAGACTAATTCATCATGTTCATTGACAGACAAGCTATGTGCTAGCAATCTTGTCGTGAATTCAAATGAAGCACCTTGTTGTTCTAGTGAGAACTTCATGTTCACAGCAAGCAGAAAACCGAATGACAATGCTGAGGGTACACTCCTGGAAATGAAATTAGGAGGATGCCCTAAGCAACAATATCTTGAGAAAGTAGAAGATCATGGGCCAGTGCTTGGTAGAGAATGTGAGATGCAACCGGTCAGTGCTTCTACCACCAGTAAAGGGAGTGATGTGGAAACTAGTGATCATGGTATAGTATTTGCTAATCTATTACAGAGTGAACATGAGAATCTGCATACACACAGGGTGAATTCTGCAATGAAGTTGACAAAACCCTACGACCTACCTGGTAACATTGAAAGCACACTAGCAATGAAGAGCAAGGTTGAAACATTGGCTCTTGGGAAACATCCAAAGGACATATTGATAGATGGCAAGCCAAAGGCTCCCTGCTTATTTGAAATGCTAACACTACCTTGCAAACCACATGTTACATATTTCAATGATCCCATATCTTTAGGTAAATCTTGTGGTAACATGGGTAGCTGTTCGCTGGGAGCCCAGAAACAGCTTGCATCTAAAACCGATACTTTGTACAGTGGTACGCATCATGCATCAGGTGAGGCTATTATGAGATAATCTATTTTAGAGCATGCTCTTCTGGAGTTCTGGTACACCTGGATGGCAAAATGCACAAACCTAATTATTCTGTTGTTTGTGCCTAAAGGTTTACCTTATAATACCACTGAGATAAAAAATAGTCTCAACACAAAATTGTAATAGCTTTTACTCACTGCAATTTATTGATATGTTTTTTCTGGCTTCTTTGCAGACTTTGCTTCAACGTCAACACAGAAGTTACTATACCAGCCTGATGATTGCAACCATAACAGAGTTAGTGCTCAAACACCATGAATCATAAAGCTTTATTTAAGGTCATGTGAATACTACACACAACTGCAAATAGAGCTTTCTTTTCCTTCACACAAGCCTTTTGAGTTCCTCCAACTTTACCAAGTCTTTGTGCTATCATGCATATAGAAAATCATGATACTAGAGGTAATACAAAAAATAAAAAAAACTGAAATTGAGAAAGTGCAGTATGAAAAACATAAGCCACAGATCCTTCTACAGTAACTTCGCCTTATTATATCCTTGACACCTTGCCACTCACCCACTCATTCCACATTCGTCATGACGATCGTGACCATAAAACAACCAATTCATACTGCAAACTTATAATCCTTACAGTTGTTGTGATTGTTAGCAGCTTAATGTTTTTTTTTTCCCACAGGACTCTGGCTGTCCAAACACAGCAAAAACTGAGCAGATTGCAACTTCATCTATCAGAGGAGTTTCAAGCTACAGTGGAGGAAATGAAACTATCAACGTGACTGCAGGAAGTCACAGGTCTTCTCTGAAAGAAACATGCACCAATAAGCAAGAATGGAGCATGTCGAAGATATCGAGTATGAACCTAGATCTAGTTCTTTTTCAGATAAGCAGAATGAGAAATCCAATTTCCAGTGCTCTAATTGAGTCACCAGTATGTTCGGAGCCAAGTGACAGGTGGCTCAAACGTCTGCAAAATGATATCTTGGATCCTCATTTGCCTTGTTCCAAGAGATCGAAGATTGGAGATGGTCCACCACCTGGAGGAGCATGTACCATCTTTGGTCAGGAGCTTAATTTTGACATGGGAAAAGCTGATATGATCAACCAGGCGAAGGAGGTCCAGCTAAGGTATGGAAGATTGGTTAACCAACAAAATCTAGAAGGCTCTCTTATTTCGGCAAAAAGTCTTAACAGTTGGATAGGAAGATGGTGCCAAGGTGGCACCCCTATTTACCATGGCACTTCAAATGTTGAAAAGCAAACACCGAAGTTTAATGTGCCACCTGATGATCTTGAAGGACAGTTTCCAAGCATTGCTGCAATGGCGATGATGGGGCGAGCAATGAACAAGTTGCGACCGTGCGAACTTCAGAAAAGAGGTCCTTCGGTAGTGTGGAAGACACAAGGGCTGTGACATTTGAGAAAGTTTGCTTCGTTCTGTCCAACGTGTGATTGCCTAGCCTATTATTTGTTCCAAGGTTTTTTCTCTTATAGAATAATGTCTCACCAATATATTTGCGATGTGTTGAATTTTGTCAATTGTCTCCTGCGTTCCATGAAAAACAATAGTGGATAAGATAAGGACGCCTTCATCCTTCCTTAAACAATGTTGAAGAGCACCAGTGTAACTTATCTGTAACACACACTTAGTGCAGTATGGCATCGGAGAGGTCCTGGATAAAATAGATCCAAGTTTATTGAAATAATTTCTCCGTTCTTTTTTTATTTTAGTGCTCCGTCATATTAGTTTCCGTGCCCAAATTCATTGCAATTACATTGCAAAACAAATTCTGAACGTATATTGCTGAAAATCGCTAAGAAATTAAAAAAAAATTGTATCTTCTTATTTCCAGTCTCATTTATCTTGTGCAAGGTCACTGCATTCCTCATGCTTGTCTTGCTATTTTGCTGAGTGTCTCTGCCTTCCAATGTCACACCTGCTTAGTGATGTACTACTTTGTCTTTATTTCTTAACAGCTATTCCTGACAAAATGCCAATTGTAATAAACATAGGTTAGTTACGATTCTTACTGGTTTTCTTAAACTTTGATCATCTAAAAATGAAGAATTAGGTATATTGACTTTCATAAGTATAAACCATTTATGATTTTTTATCGTCAATATCATGTCCAAAAAAAGAACGTAAAGGACAATTGCAGGAAGACAGTGAACAATGAGAAAGGCAAAATAGATCCGCATTGGGTTCATTTATTTGTGTAAAGAGCCTAGTGAATATGTAGCCGTGCATGATATCATTTTAAGGAGAAAGGAAGAAGCAACTGAGCATGCTCGTGCCATCACTAACACTAGCAGACTTCACTTGGTAAGAGTTCAAACGTTCCCGCGCACACTGTGGCCGTAACCCGTGGCGGCGTCTGCGGCGCGGTCCCACAGCATGACCCCGCCGTAGTTGGCCGCACCTTGCACCGCCGGCAGCACCTGCGACCGCAGCGTGTCCGCGTCGATGTACCCGCCGCTCGGCGCCGCGCTCGCCGCCGCCGGGAGCCCCAGGAAGACATTCCCGGGTGACGGCACGGCGGCCGTCCACTGCTTCCACCTGTTCTCCAGGTTGCTCGCGTCCCCCGACGCGTATTGGCACTGCGCGTTGTTGTAGAACTGCACCCACACGTGGCTGAAGAGCCCCGTTTTGATCGCCTCGTTGAGGTGCATGTCAGGGTACGGGCACTGCGGCGCCGCCGTGAGCACGCACGCGCCGCCGCCGCAGCGGGACGAGATGGCCCTGGCCAGCTCGTCGTAGTAGTCGGCGCCGCCCTTCTCGATGTCGAAGTCGACGCCGTTGAGCACCGCGTCGCCGAGCGGGCGGGACAGCGAGCTGCCCCCGAGGAAGTTGTCCCACAGGTAGTCGGCGAGCGAGCGCGCCTCGTCGGCGGAGGTGAGGGAGTAGGTGTCCGTGGCGCCGCCGAGGGAGATGAGCACCTTGACGCCGCTCGCCTGGCACGACTTGATGTCGGAGCTGAACACGGCGCAGGTACCAGCGGCGGGCTCGCAGTGGTTGGCGAGGTTCAGGACCGGGGCCTGGCCTTTGCCGAAAGAGCTGATGAAGGCGATGTTGACGAAGTTGTACAGCCCGGTGGCGCACGTGTCCGCGAGGGAGCCGTCCCCGCCGCTGCCGCCCTGGCCCCAGTAAACGGCGACCTGGCCGGCGCTGGAGACGGCGGCGACGAAGGCGACCAAGAAGGACGCGGCGACGAGGAGAGGGGAAGAGCGACGGAGTCTTGCAGAAGCCATGGATGCCGGGCAGTGTGTGTGTACACTGTACACACGTTCACGACGCCTTTGGCTGGCAGCCTGATGTGTGAAGAATAGATGATGGATGCTGGTTGCTGGGAGCGCGTTATATTAGAGTTTGCCTTGGGTATACGGTTATCGTTGCACGTCTTGCTTGAGTGCTTGTGTGGGCAGCAGGCTTCCAGCAGCCAGCTTCGCGCGTGATCCTGGAGACTGTTGACTGGACTTGGGACCAAGTCAAGAGTCGTACGTCTGCCGTCTCGACCACGAAGACCTACACATAACACACCTGGATCGATCCACCGGAGACGCGTGTCCGGTAAGGTGTGCGGAGATTTGTCTCTCCAGTCTTGCAAAACATGACCCGTAGTTAGACCATCTCTCCAAACTTCACATATGAGCTAAAGAGAGAAGGCAACAGTGTTGCAAAGGATGAGGTCTTTTAGCGGAGGATCTGCACCCCTTCACGCATCGTGAGACAGTTGCCTCCCGCGACGTCTCCTTCCGTCTCGACACCGCGGAGGAGAGGGGAGGAACCGAGGAAAAGCTCGCCGTGGAGCAGCTCGCCGTCGCCGTCGCCGCTAGGGGTGGTTGACGAGCCAGCTCGGCTCGTTAAGGCTCGGTTCGTTACAGCTGTCGAGTTTAGCTTGACTCGTTAAAGTAACAAGCTAAAAATCGAGTTTAGCTCGGTTCGTTTGAAAGTTCGAGCAGGCTCGTTAAGCTCGCGAGCTTACTATTATTAAACATTAATGTTATGATAAAAATAATATTAATCAATATATGATAGTTTAAGTATGCTAACAATATTTAAAAGTTTATTTTATAATTATATTATGAAAATATGTAACATAAGTCAATAAATAGGATAATATAGATATTTGAGAGCTCAAATAGATTTAATTAGTATCAGTTTTGACTTACAAGTTGAATAATAAGATTATTTTAACCAAATAATAGTAACAGAACTCTATTCATAAAAAATAACTTTGGTATTTTCATCTTTATCGAGCCTAACGAGCTAATTGGCACGAGCAGTTGACGAGCTGGCTCATTAAGAAAACGAGCTGAAATTGAAGCTCGGCTCGGTTCATTTAAAGATCGAGCCGAGCTGAATCGAGCCAAATCTACGAGCTGAGTTAGTCACCGCTGCTCCGCCTTGCGCGTCGTGCAGAGGAGGCGAACTGGCGCAGCGGGCCTTCCCGGCCTCCTACTCCTTCTCCCGCTGTCGCTGCTTCCCGTCATTGTGGAGGGGGAGCTCCAAGAGGAGTGTCACATCCCGAATTTTCAAATCCTTAAAAATCACTCCAAATTAAACTTTTTAAAAGAAATCAAAAACCTAAATAAACCTTTAAAGAAATTAAACCCTAAAACCCCTCCCAAATAAAATTTTGTTTAATTTTATGTCTATGCATCATATGTTTGTGCATTTGAGTGCTCTAGAATTTAGGAAAAAGTCCAAAACTCCAAATCTTATTCAAATTTGAATTCAAATCATTTTCAAAACCCTTTTCAAACAATTATTAAACCTCCCTATGCACTGTTGGGCCGCCAGCTTCATTTTCAGCCCAGCAGCCGAAGCGGCCCAGCCCTTCTCCCCCTTCCCTTTTTCCTTTTTCCCGCCCGCAAAAGCAAAGCAGGCCAGCGGCCCAACCCTTCTCCCCCTTCCCTTTTTCCTTTTTCCCGCCCGCGAAAGCGAAGCAGGCCAGCGGCCCGGCAGCCCAGCATGCTCACGAAGCCGTCGTCGTCAACCTCCCGTCACCTTCCTCCTCCCACTTGCGTCATGCGTCGCACCCATACCGCGCCGCAGCAACCCGCCGCTCTGCCGCTTCTTTTGACCCACGCATGCACGCCCCAGAAAGCAGCAAGCTTTCGCTGCCCCATCCTTCAGCAGGCGCACGCCCTCCTCTCTTCCCGGCCGCACTGCACACGCGCCATGCCTGCACAACCGGAACTCCGCCGTACACGCCCCCTCGCTCGATCTCTCGCTCCCCGCCGCCATCCCTGCCACGAGCACGCGCGCTGCAGAGGCGCGAGGCCGAGTGGACCACCCCCTCACTCTTTCTCCTCGAAGGCGGAAAAGCAAGTCGCTTTTCTCACGCCGCTGCTCGCGCTCCCGCTCTGCCCGGCGCGCCGCCATTGGCATCCGCCATCATAACCACCACTTCGCCCCTCCTCTCACCCCACCGAGGTGAGCCCCACGCCCACTGACACCACCTCCACTCCGCACGCCCGCTTGAACTTGTCGCCTGGCCCTCACAGCCGCGTCGCGCCCGCGCCACGCGTACGAGCCTAGAGCACCGCCGTACACACGCGCCAGCCCAATCCGCCTCCCCGGCCGTCCCTTCTCCATGCTAAGATGCGCGCCTCACTCACCTCATCCACCTGCACGCCTCTGTACCCCCATGCCCTGCCGGGAGTGCATTTGGCAGGCTTTCCTCGCCGCACCCCCACGCACGGCCACGTACGGAGCACCGCCGGCCATAACTGGCCTGGCGAGCTTATCCGCCCGCCCGAGCTCACCCAGAGCACCCGAGCGAGCTCACCTCGACCGCCCGGGGCTATAAATAGCACCCCGGGGCTCAACCACACACCACACCGCCACCACTACCCCCTCCGCCATCCAAGCTTGTCGCCGCCGTAGTCGGTAGCCCCGACGCCGCGCTGGTAGAGCTCCGGCCGTTGTGCAGCTCACCGGAGGTGCTCAGGTACCTCCTTTGCGCTGCTCTTTCTCCTCCTTCCCTCGCTGTGGCCCCTAGCCCCCTCTCCCCTATCCCCTGTTTCCGCCGAGCTCCGGCGAGCTAGCGCCGCCGCACTGGCACAGCTCCAGCCACCACAACCCCGCTTAGAATCTCGCCATGGCTCTACCGTTATGCTGCCCAAATTTCCCGAGCCATCGTAGAACCCCTAGCCCTCCTCCTCGTCCGCCCGAGCGCCGCCGCACACCGGCGACCCACCGCTGTCGCTCTGGCCTCTCTCCCTCCTACCCAAGCACATCGGAGTGCTTCACATCACCCCACAAGGACACCCCTCGCACTTGTTTGGCTCCAAATCGAGCACAAGCAAAACGCCCTTTTGGGCTGCGCCGCCGCTGGAACTCCGGCGAGCCAACTCGGCCGCCGTGGTCCGCTCCTCACCCCCACACCTACCTCACAACTCCGCCTTGGCACACTGAGCATGTAGGTATCCTCGCGTGTCGACGTAGCTGCCCTGTAGCCGCGTGCCTGACTTAACTTGGGCGGCGCCCTGACGTGGCGCACACGTGGCTGCCATGCCAGTGCCAGACTCGCACGTCAGTCGCACTCACCTGCCACGCCAGCCGCCACGTCGCCCACCTTTTCCTCTGTGCACTTGGTCCACTGAACCATAGACTAAGATCCCGCCCTAGTACACGGAGTCCACGCCCGCGGTCCACAGCACAGTGCCCCGCACCACGCGCGGCTGCGTCAGCCCCCTTAGTTTTGCTAAATCCACCCGGTTTGTGCACACACAAATTTAGTTAGGCCACTTAGACTTTTCCAAAAATTCCACAAAAATTCTCAAAAATACTAGATGGTCCCACAAACCCATAGGTGCACTCCAAATCTTTTTATCACATCATTAGAGCCCTTAACCATTTTAGGTTAGTTTAACCCTATTTTAAGACTCAGGGAATGTACACCAAAATGTGCATTTCATTATCTAAAGCTCCAAAAATTCCCAATAAATTTCCAAAATTATTGGGATATATCCTAAGGATATTCATAGTCTCACATCTCCAAGTCCACACTTAAAACCCCTAGATTTAGTTATCACCCCCTTTTATACCTGATACGATCGTTAGCCACATAAAATAACAAACCCCTGAAGTCGATCCCGAATCTTCGACCCACGATAAATTCTTCCTTATCCTCAAGGACATTCTAGAAATCTTCATAATCAAAGTGTTTTGGACTTATTGCTTGATGATTTATGAATTGTTAATTTATTATTTGTGCTTAGTCTCTCTTCTAACCCGGTGATTATATTGCGCTCTCATCAACCGGGATACGCATTATAGGGAATCAACTCTTCGTTCAACAAGTGAGGAAAGTATCTCAACAACACCCCTTGATCATGCCTATTCTATGTTTATATTAAAATTTACCAAGTTAATAACTTTGTACCGCATTACGTCACATGCGATAACTTGGGTTTAGGCATAACACCCAGGAGAAACCCTTTTCTCCTCTTCCTCTAAAACCCTAGGGCAAGCCTTATACCCAAGGCTTGAAACTTTATAAACATGTTTATCTTATGTTTATCACCTAGAATGGATAGTTAGGTGTGAGAATGAAATATAAAACTTGCCTTAGAAACATCCTAGAGAGGATGTAAGGGGAGTTGGGTATCCTTGGGGAGAGGCTCTACCCAACGATTTCCTTAGTCTGTATAAGTACCGGATCAAGGAGAAAGTATTTCCAGTGTTTAGTAGGACCATACGTAGCCAAAAAGGTACAGCCTGTCGGGAGTACCTACTCATGTGAGGCCTTGAATCAAACCCCACTACTGAACCTATTAAACCATCCCAAGGGGCCATGGTGGGCAATGGATGCGCTGGAGCAGGACCTTCGCATAGTCCCAGGTCTGGCCGGTACGGGTCATCGGGAAAGCCTTGGCGTCTTGGTGATGCGGTGGTATTTATACCACACTTTATTGCATATGTTTTTGTCTCGGGACATGGACCCGCAAGGCGGGTGGTGGTGGAATGACCCCAACTTAGCCCCTAGTGTAGACGTGGATGGAGCTAGGGAATGTTGTCTAGGAGTGGATGATAATGTAATCCACAAGTAGACGCTGGTGGGTATGGTTCTCGCGGCCAGTACCGCCTATACGTAGGGTATGGGTTGGTCGGACGTATGGGTACAATGTACGCCTCTGCGCAGAGTATGATTTATCCGGATAGCTGTGGTTCTCGGTTAAGAACCTTCTTGGTTAAAGCTCTCTTTGACTAGTCACACCATTAGAAATAAGGTGATTAAACTTGTGGGCGGAAGCCCAAGAGTTGATGTAATGGGATAAGGGTTAAGCAGGATCCTGTCGATCGCTGCATTAAAATTGGGAACTGGTAGGAGAGGCTTCGTGTTCCTCCTCCAGGGCCACCACTTCTTATTATACCTGAGTTAGGAGTCCGATAGTTGTCATACTGTGTTCACACTTGCATGAGTTTAATTTTATGCATTGATGCTAGCCCCACTATATATCTTACTTTCATGTCATTAAATCCTTATACGTTGGGGTACTTGCTGAGTACTTCTGGCAAAAGTACTCAAACTTGCTTGTTTGCCCAGGTTACAACCTTTTCTACGTCTACCGCTGCATAATGATTGTTGTGTGCTCCTATGGTAAAGGTGACTATATATTCACCGGAGTAATCTTCTCCTTAATTTCTATCTCTTTCTACTCTGATTATCGAACCCGTACAATCTGATGTCATTTACCCGGTCCAGGGCGTGGCACTGTATTGCTTAAGTAGGGTCATCCGGAGGGTGGTCTCCATAGGGTGGTATCAGAGCTGTAGTTAACAACTAGGACTCTTTAGAACGTATAATAAGGATAACAATTTAAAAGATATGCTATAACTTACCTTTTCTCCATTTCTTTCTCTTCTTAGCTCAAACTCCATTCGTACCTTTACTCTAAGGAGAAGGAAAATTCTGAAAAATTTCCTTTTCCATCCATGGCAGATGACAGATCAGAATGATTAGGACAACTGGGACAACTGGGTTGACGAAGAAGGTTGGACACGTGGGCACTACATCGATAAGCAGGGATTCACGAAGATTCTGTGGGAAGTTATGCAGAGTTTGGGATATACCCTATATCCATAGTTCAGTGGGAAGGAAACACAGAAGAATGGGATCAACAGATGTGAATTGTACCTCAGGATACCAACCATACAATCACACCCCGAGTGGGAACCTTGCGTAACCTACGCAGAAGGAACAAAGTATAGTGACTCACTACAAACAGTAGCTCTTCAAGCCCTAGTGAAGTTATGCACAAAACATATCCACGAGTTGGATAAAACCTCAGCCAAATACTACCCTATCCAAGATACCACACATCCCCTTTGGATCGAGAGGATGGAATACCTACAACATTCTCGAAACCTTATTCAAGTCAGCACCGTCCAATACATCCAATCCTTATACCAGCTACATACCACCAAAGAAATGGATTTCCAAGCCGCCCGACATGAAGCGGAGGAAGCCAAGCATAGAGAGAAATGTCTCAGGTACCGTACCAAAGACAAAAATATCCAATACGAATACCATTCGGAAGCCGCAATGCGAGAAATGACCACCGCCATAGATAATCTTAATGCTATGGTGAGGGACCTACACCAGTCTTTGCAGTCAGCCTACGAAGACAACAGAGCCCTAGAGCAAGCTTTGCAACACAATCCCGAGCCCCAACACCAGAACCAGAACCTAATCCCGATCCAAAAAAAATCTAAACCCTATTCCCGACGATCCAATACCAGCCCTAGCTCCACAAAATTTCCATGAAAACTCACCTGAATTTCATGGAAACCTACCCGGATACACCTCGTCAGAAGAAGAAGAGTTTGAAGGAGAAATAGAGATCACTGACAGTGTATACTCAGGACTGGAGTCCGCCACCAACCACAACTCTTTATCAAGTATACCAAGACCAGCAGAGTCAATGGCAGAGAACAAGATAGCAGGGAAGCTCGACAATGAGGTTACTTCAGAATTACAAGACCCAGAGAAACCATACTTAGTGGTAGGAAATCGGCAACCCCCTGAGAGGAGATTTCCTAATTAATGTCAGAATAAGGGGACGAGGATCCCTATGTATATATACTTGATAAAGCAACTTTTAATGAATAAAAGTTATATGTATTTCTGATGTGATCCTGGCATGGATACATGAAATACACAGGAACCATGGAGCAATGGAACAAAGTTCAATTCAGTGGCAAGAATCACAAAGGATTCCCTGCAATCCTCCATCAGTGCCTGGTAGATCTCGGTTTTGATGCAGTCAATGCCCAGTATTCCGAGAATATGTATGGACTCAATCAAGAACGAGGCACAACCATGCTCACCCTCACCGTACACCGTACCAACATCCCCGGAGAACCCAGACAGACAACCCACCACTATAACAGTGGTCGGGAATTCACTTTTCCAAGCCACCCAATCAGCCGCCCGCAAAATGCTTAGCCAACTCCACCAGGAGAATCAGGAAAGATTCGCCCAGTCCATATACCGCCTATTGCCCAGCACACTAGTGGGATCCAGAAACATGAGCCAGATAGCAGAAGCTATGGACATAGCACCAGAGATGGAAACCGACCCATGTCTCCGAGTAATGGGAAGATATGCAGTGGCACAACACCGATATATAACAGAGTTGGAAGGAGAGAAAAGAGGTTACCATCAGGAATTGGACACCAGTGGTAGAATTCTTGAAGAACTCAGGAAGGACATCCGGAAGATGGAGGCCAAGCACGCTGTGATGAAGGACCAAATCAATACTTACGAGAGCATGCTAGAGCAGCAAAACATGAGGGTCTGCAGATACAGAGAAGAACGTGATATGATGATAAGCAAGCTCAGAGATACCCGAAGAGACTATACTGATCAACAAGGGATACTCATGGAGCAGATACATGGACTTCAGAACCAGCTGGAATATCAGAAGGCCACCAGCACCCACAAGGCCCAATACCACAATAACAAAGCTCTACGATACAAGTTGGCAAAACAGAGAGGCCGAGAAGCAGATACTCAGGTCCACCTGATCAATTTGATCAAGAAGGTGATCTACCTATATGATAAGGTAGACCGATACAGGGCAAGTTGGAAGGCTTCAGATGAGAAGAGAGTCCAGGAGCTGCAGCAACTCAACGACAAGTTACCCTCCAATCTTCAGGAGCAAGTCAGAACAGAAGACTTTAGGCTGCTAGAGTTGACCTTGGATCTAGGAGCATGCGATGAAGATACTCAGCCGCCACCTCAGTATACACATGATGCCATAGTAGTCGCACACATAGCCATGAAGGTGTACCTAGATTCAAAGACTCCAGCAGAGAAGGATCAGGTTATACACACCATATACTGAGACCCCTCTGAGGATGAAAACCTGGATGAGGCAGAAGAGGACATCACTATCGTGGAGACAGAGCTCCTTCCTCCTAACTAAAGAACCTCACTAAGGAGTAGTAAGCGATAGAGTAGTGTGTAGGCTAAGTGTTCTTTCTCTCTTTGTAACATAGGTATGTAGTAGTCTTGCTGTGCATTAGAGTATGGGAGCTATTCAAAAGTGTACAAACGCTCCTATAGGGTGCTTGGTGTGATGTTTGTTTGCTAATAAAATCCCAAGGAGGGGAAAAGTTCCTATACAACTTGTTTAAAAAAAAGAAGAAGAAAGGAAGCCTCTATGACAAGGTGGGATAAACTCCTTGTTTCACTCTTAGTCAGAAGAGTGTCTTCCAAAATGGTAAATCAACCCACACCCTTAAAAGTAACACAACCACAAAGAGTTGAAGCCTTGGAGCTCAACAAAACGAGTTAGAGGCAGAGAGAATGCTTTAGCTCGTATATAAAAACAGAAATCTTCAGAACAGATCAAAAGAAAATCTTTCTAAGTAAACCCTAGGTAAGGACAACTAAAGTCCAACAACAACGAACCTAAGCTGCAGGATGAAACCTTATAACAACCATCCACTCACCTAAACAAGAAGTCTAAACCAAACTTGGACCCATAAAAATTTGCATAACTCTATAAATAATCCTTGGTGGAAGTGGGGGAAACTACCAAGGAAAGCTAAAGAAAAGAAATCCTTAGCTTAAAAAGTTAGGCCTTATTAAACTAATCCCCTAATAAGTAAAGAAAAGTAATAACCAAGGTAGTAAGCAAAATGAACTTTAAAAACCTTTAAGTGGGGTAGCACCCCAAGGTAAGAAAGAAAGGACCTTAAGAAAAGTTTAACTTAAGAAGTGAAGTTTAAAAAACCTTTAAGTGGGGTAGTGTCCCACTTAGAGAAAGAAAGAAAGTGGTAAAAATCCTTAAACCCTAAAAACTTAAAGTTAGTTACAGTAATAAAAACTAGCTAAAAAATCTATCTCAAAAACCTTAAAACCTAGGGAAGGCTAAGAAAACCAAAGGGAATAATAAATCTTTAAAAACCAAAGAAGAAAGAAAACATAAAGTTTCTAAAAACCCAACCAACTTAACATCAACATATGCCCTTGACCTATCCCTGAATCTCGGGACGATATTCCCTTTAAGTGGGGTAGATTTGTCACATCCCGAATTTTCAAATCCTTAAAAATCACTCCAAATTAAACTTTTTAAAAGAAATCAAAACCCTAAATAAACCTTTAAAGAAATTAAACCCTAAAACCGCTCCCAAATAAAATTTTGTTTAATTTTATGTCTATGCATCATATGTTTGTGCATTTGAGTGCTCTAGAATTTAGGAAAAAGTCCAAAACTCCAAATCTTGCTCAAATTTGAAACTAGTTCAAATTTGAATTCAAATCCTTTTCAAAACCCTTTTCAAACAATTGTTAAACCTCCCTATGCACTGTTGGGCCGCCAGCTTCATTTTCAGCCCAACAGCCGAAGCGGCCCAGCCCTTCTCCTCCTTCTGTTTTTCCTTTTTCCCGCCCGCGAAAGCAAAGCAAGCCAGCGGCCCAGCCCTTCTCCCCTTCCCTTTTTTCCTTTTTCCCGCCCGCGAAACCAAAGCAGGCCAGCGGCCCGGCAGCCCAGCAGGCCCACGAAGCTGTCGTTGTCAACCTTCCGTCACCTTCCTCCTCCCGCCTGGGTCACGCGTCGCGCCCATACCGCGCCGCTGCTTCTTTTGACCCACGCACGCGCCCCCCAGAAAGCAGCAGGCTTTCACTGCCCCATCATTCAGCAGGCGCACACCTTCCTCTCTTCCCGGCCGCACTGCACACGCGCCATGCCTGCACAGCCGGAACTCCGCCGTACACGCCCCCTCGCTCGATCTCCCGCTCCCCGCCGCCATTCCTGCCACGAGCACGCGCACTGCAGAGGCGCGAGGCCGAGTGGACCACCCCCTCACTCTTTCTCCTCGAAGGCGGAAAAGCAAGTCGCTTTTCCCGCGCTGCCGCTCGCGCTCCCGCTCCCGCTCTGCCTCGGCGCACCGCCACTGGCATCCGTCGTCAGAACCACCACTTCGCCTCTCCTCTCACCCCTCCGAGGCGAGCCCCACACCCACTTGCACCACCTCCACACCCCACGCCCGCTTGAACTCGTCGCCTGGCCCTCACGACCGCGTCGTGCCCGTGCCATGCGTATAGACCTGAGCATTTCACGGGCCGGGCCGGGTTCGGGCCGGGCTGAAAAAAAATCTAGGTTTTTCGTGCTGAGAAAATCCTACCCATGACCGTCCCATGGGACGTGTCAGGCCTCAATTTTCGGGCCGGGCTCGGGCCGGGCCCGGGCTTGGGCGGGCCGCCCGCGCACTTTATAGTGTAAAAGAGCTAAAAACAGCATTACGGGCCGGGCTCGGGCCAAGATTTTTTTTCACGGGCTCCAAGATCTCTGCCCACGCCCGTCCAGTAAGGTCCGTGGGCGGGCCTGGCACGGGCCGGGCCAGCGGGCCGGTCCGGGCCGGGCCAAAAATGCTCAGGTATACACGCGTACGAGCCTAGAGCGCAGCCGTACACACGCGCCACTCGGTCGTCCCTTCTCCACGCTAAGATGCGCGCCGCACTCACCTCATCCACCTGCACGCCTCTGTACCCCCCATGCCCTGCCGGGAATGCATTTGGCAGGCTTTCCTCGCCGAACCCCCGCGTACGGAGCACCACCGGCCATAACTAGTCTGGCGAGCTTATCCGCCCGCCCGAGCTCACCCAGAGCGCACGAGCGAGTTCGCCTCGACCGCTCGGGGCTATAAATAGCACCCTAGGGCACGGCCACACACCACACCGCCACCACTACTCCCTCCGCCATCCAAGCTTGTCACCACCGTAGTCGGTAGCCCCGCCGCCGCGCTGGTAGAGCTCCGGCCGTCGTGCAGCTCACCGGAGGTGCTCAGGTACCTCCTTTGCGCTGCTCTTTCTCCTCCTTCGCTCACCGTGGCCCCTAGCCCCCTCTCCCTTGTCCCCTGTTTCCGCTGAGCTTCGGCGAGCTAGCGCCGCCGCACTGGCACAGCTCCGGCCACCATAACCCCTCTTAGAATCTCGCCATGGCCCTACTGTTATGCTACCCAAATTTCCTGAGCCGCCGTAGAACCCCTAGACCTCCTCCCCGTCCGCCCGAGCGCCATCGCACACCGGCGACCCACCGCCGTCGCTCTGGCCTTTCTCCCTCCTACCCAAGCACATTGCAGTGCTTCACGTCACCCCACAAGCACACCCCTCACACTTGTTTGGCTCCAAATCGAGCACAGGCAAAACGCCCTTTTGGGCTGCGCTGCTGCCGGAACTCCGGCGAGCCATCCCGGCCGCCATGGTCTGCTCCTCACCCCCACACCTACCCTCACAACTCCGCCTTCGCACACTGAGCACGTAGGTATCCTCGCCGTCGCCGTAGCTGCCCTGTAGCCGCCGGCGGCGAGCACGCCGGTGAGCACGCCGGCGAGCCTCCCCTGTCCCGTCGCTGCGTGCCTGACTTAACTTGGGTGGCGCCCCGACGCGGCGCACACGTGGCTGCCACGCCAGCGCCGGGCCCGCACGTCAGTCGCACTCACCTGCCACGCCAGCCGCCACGTCGCCCACCTTTTCCTCTGTGCACTTGGTCCACTGGACCATAGACTCAGATCTCACCCTGGTCCATAGAGTCCACACCCGCGGTCCACAGTACAGTGCCTCGCCCCCACGCGCGCCAGCATCAGCCCCCTTAGTTTTGCTAAATCCACCCGGTTTGTGCACACACAAGTTTAGTTAGGCCACTTAGAGTTTTCTAAAAATTCCATAAAAATTCTCAAAAATACTAGATGGTCCCACAAACCCATAGGTGCACTCCAAATCTTTTTATCACATCATTAGAGCCCTTAACCATTTTGGGTTTGTTTAACCCTATTTTAAGACTCATGGAATGTACACCAAAATGTGCATTTCATTATCTAAAGCTCCAAAAATTCCCAATAAATGTCCAAAATTATTGGGATATATCATAAGGATATTCATAGGCTCACATCTCCAATTCCACACTTAAAACCCCTAGATTTAGTTATCACCCCCTTTTATACCCGATAGATGATCGTTAGCCACATAAAATAACGAACCCCTGAAGCCGATCCTGAATCTTCGACCCACGATCAATTCTTCCTTATCCTCAAGGACATTCTAGAAATCTTCATAATCAAAGTGTTTTTGACTTATTGCTTGATGATTGATGAATTCCTAATTTATTGTTTGTGCTTAGTCTCTCTTCTAACCCGGTGATTGCGCTCTCATCAACCGGGATACACATTATAGGGACTCAACTCTTCATTCAACAAGTGAGGCAATGCAAGTATCTCAACAACACCCCCTTGATCATGCCTATTCTATGTTTATATTAAAATTTACCAAGTTAATAACTTTGTACCGCATTACGTCACATGCGATAACTTGGGTTTAGGCATAACACCCAGGAGAAACCCTTTTCTCCTCTTCTTCTAAAACCCTAGGGCAAGCCTTATACCCAAGGCTTGCAACTTTATAAACATGTTTATCTTATGTTTATCACCTAGAATGGATAGTTAGGTGTGAGAATGAAATATAAAACTTGCCTTAGAAACCTCCTAGAGAGGATGTAAGGAGAGTTGGGTATCCTCGGGGAGAGGCTCTACCCAACAATTTCCTTAGTCTGTATAAGGACCGGATCAAGGAGAAAGTCTTTCCAGTGTTTAGTAGGACCATATGTAGCCAAAAAGGTACAACCTGTCGGGAGTACCTACTCATGTGAGGCCTTGAATCAAACCCCACTACTGAACCTAGTAAACCACCCCAAGGGGCCGTGGTGGGCAATGGATGCGCTGGAGCAGGACCTTCGTATAGTCCCAGGTCTGGCCGGTACAGGTCATCGGGAAAGTCTTGGCGTCTTGGTGACGCGGTGGTACTTGTACCACACTTTATTGCATATGTTTTTGTCCCGGGATGTGGACCCGCGAGGCGGGTGGTGGTGGAATGACCCCTACTTAGGCCCCAGTGTAGACGTGGATGGAGCTAGGGAATGTTGTCTAGGAGTGGATGATAATGTAATCCACAAGTAGACGTCGGTGAGTATGGTTCTCGCGGCCAGTACCACCTATACGTAGGGTATGGGCTGGTCAGACGTATGGGTACAGTGTACGCATCTGCACAGAGTATGATTTATCCGGATAGCCGTGGTTCTCGGTTAAGAACCTTCTTGGTTAAAGCTCTCTTTGACTAGTCACACCATTAGAAATAAGGTGATTAAACTTGTGGGCGGAAGCCCAAGAGTTGATGCAATGGGATAAGGGTTAAGCAGGATCTTGTCGATCGCTGCATTAAAATTGGGAACTGGTAGGAGAGGCTTCGTGTTCCTCCTCCAGGGCCACCACTTCTTATTATACCTGAGTTAGGAGTCCGATAGCTGTCATACTGTGTTCACACTTGCATGAGTTTACTTTTATGCATTGATGCTAGCCCCACTATATATCTTACTTTCATGTCATTAAACCCTTATACATTGGGGTAGTTGCTGAGTACTTCTGTCAAAAGTACTCAAATTTGCTTGTTTGCCCAGGTTACAGCCTTTTTTACGTCTACCGCTGCATAATGATTATTGTGTGCTCCTATGGTAAAGGTGACTATATATTCACTGGAGTAATCTTCTCCTTGATTTCTATCTCTTTCTACTCTAATTATCGAACCCGTACAATCTGGTGCCATTTACCCGGTTCAGGGCGTGGCACTGTATTGCTTAAGTGAGGTCATCCGGAGGGTGGTCTCCACAAGGGGGCTCCCGCCGGCTTGGGGCGGAGCGACGCGGAGCAGGAGAGATGGTACGCCGCCGCCGGAATCGCTTCGATTCGTGACGGGGATCCAGGGAAGGAGGCGGCGGGCCCGGATCTGCGTCGCCATGGCGGCTTACGTGACGACGGAGGCGGAGCAGGAGGCGGGGACGGAGGCGGAGCAAGAGGCAGAGGAGGAGGCGGAGAAGGAGGTGGCGGGCCCAGATCTGCGTCGTCGTGGCGGCTTCCGTGACGACGGAGGCGGAGCAGGAGACAGAGTCATCGTGGAGCAGAGGCGGCGGCCCTCCACCGCTTCCGCACAACCCGCCACCGGATCCAGCACGCGGCCGTCCACCACCCCCTGCTTCGGCGCTGCTGCCCCTTCTCTTGAGCAGCCGCGCGCGCCCGACTCGGAGTCCCCAGCTCGAGGTGCCGCCACCAGAGTAGGAGCAGGGAGGTTGCTGTCGAGCGCGAAAGCCGGGGCTGCAGTGGAGGAGACGGAGAGGCCGCGGCCATGGCGCCCGGAGCTGAGCGAGGCATGGCCGATGAGAGGAGCAGGTGGGAGGAAGGGAGGAGGCAGCGGTTGGAAAAGAAAGAGATGAAGAAAGGAGAGAGAATCTGTGCCCACGGAGAACGGAAGTACATAGTGCGCAAAATGAAGATGTGGTTGCAGATATTGCTGGAGCGGCTACAGTTGCCACCAATTCTTAATTTTGCGTTTGCAGCACTATATGCAGCACCTGCTGGGGATGGTCTTGACCTGTTTGGAAAGGAGTTTTCCCCAAAAGAAATCGTAAAACTCTATATTGATGATGTCGTGGACTCATCATGTATTTGTGTGCGTTTGTAACGGAGGAATCGGCAACAAACTTTCCATTAGAACAGGGGAGAAGTAAGACGAAGACAAGAAAAATCTCCACTCACACCTAAGCATCCCTGAGGTTACTCTGTTTGTCTGGATCATCATTCACCAGCTAGCGATATTTTTTTAACAAATCAGTACTCATCAATTAGCCAATCGTACCTCAGAACAAATCAACACCAACCCCTAACCACCGGCCACGAACAAGCTGTTTGGCAATTACACAGGGCACAAGTTAGTACTAGTAGCAGTGCCAGCAAACCACGTTAACCGTGGCGCACACGGCACATCTGTCGCCCCAAAGGATTCCAGGGTCATCACACACGTCGCTGCTCGCCGTTACCCGTCGACCTCGCCAAACGGTGGGTGACGGACTGACGGTGGCGCTCGTCGCCGTCAGCCTCTGCGCAGAAAGCAGAATGGTCGGATTCGGCGGCCTTGCCCCCGGACGCTTCTACGTGCGCCCACGGGCCGGAGCAGTTTCCATCCATTCTCCAAGAACGGCCCAGGAGACTGAAACCTGTCCGGGCCGTCAGGAGGCACCCGGCGGTAAAGAAGGCTTGGCCCAGTTCCACATCCAAACCTTTTCCCTTCCACCACCCTCAAATCCCCCGTCTTCCCCATCCCAGCAATCCCCACGAGGGGGAGGAACCATGCCGCGGTACTCCCCACCGCTGCTGCGCCGCTTCTTCAGTTGCGCCGCCAGCTCCGCCCCACCGGGCGGAGGCAGCGGCGCCGGGAAGAAAAACCTTGTATTCTTGGGCTCTCCCCAGGTATTACCGCACCCGCAAAATCCCAGCTTCTCAGTCCATGCTCAGCTTCCGTGGTCTGATTGCTGAACACGGCTCGCAACTCAGGTGGCCGCCTCGGTCCTGGACACGCTGCTGGCCGCGTCGGGCTCCCCGGAGTCCGGGTTCCAGGTAGCCGCCGTCGTGACGCAGCCGCCGGCCGCCAAGAACAGGGGGAGGAAGCTGGTGCCGTCGGCCGTCGCGCAGCTTGCGCTCGACCGCGGGTTCCCGGAGGAACTCATCTTCACGCCAGAGCGGGCCCGGGAGGTGTCCTTCCTGGCCGCCATTCTTGAGTATGGGTCCTGTAATAAGGCTATGGAGGGTTTGGGTTCATAGTGATTTCTGATGCAATGCAGGAGTCCTTTCTGTCGGACTTGAAGGAAGTGAAACCGGATGTTTGCGTAACTGCTGCGTACGGGAACATTCTTCCCCAGAAATTTCTTGATATCCCACCGTGTGGTACGTTTGATTGTCCAAATTTCGCCTTGCCTTCTAATGTTTGAATGTAGTGATGCACAATGTGCAAGGATTGCCTCATGTTTAAGCATAAATAGTCCACTAGGAGCCCACCATAATTGTCTAGGAGGTAGGACCTGCTGTTCACTGTTTCTGGCAAAATGTTAAGACGTAATGCAGGTTAGAATTTAGTACCAACTACTTGATGTCTAAAAGCAAATGCAGGTTGTGGCAGTTACTTACACTAATTTTGCAACATCTATAATTGTATTTTAGATCTTAAAACTAAAGAAAAAGTGACATTGTCATGTCATATATACACAGATTGCATTCATATGTGGCTTGTATTGGTATGGCATGTTACCGTTGGTTTCACTATGGAATCCTGATCCACTTCTGAAATTATCTTATTGCTTTTCAATGGTAACTAGATAGCTACTCGGTTCTATAAAGGGCCTGTTTAACAGAGAAAAAAGGAACCAGGCCTTATGCATACATGATGATTCACACCATATATCTGATTTTTGTTCTGGTTACCACAAACCAACTAATATACTGCACCAACTCCCAGTCAGTTCATACTCGAGCTATTTTTAAAACACTAATTTGGTTGATAACAAGTGGAGCGTGTTGGGTTTCAGGTATTAAAATGCTTCTGGGAACCCTAAGCCCTGATCATTTGCTGTGTCTATATTTCAGGTACAGTGAATATACACCCCAGTTTGTTGCCTCTATATCGTGGTGCAGCTCCTGTGCAGAGGGCATTGCAGGTTTAATTGTTCTCCTTGTTAAAATTTGGTGCCTCTGGAACTACGTTTTATGTTTTATCTTTTATTTATATCAGCTATTTCTGTAGGATGGTGTTGAAGAAACAGGTGTTTCACTTGCTTATACTGTTCGCGCATTGGATGCAGGTCCAGTGATTGCGTGTGAAAGGTTTTCTGTTGATGAGTGCATTAAGGTAGTTTATATTCATTGTCTTGCTAGTTTGATTGATCATCTTGACAGTTGAAAGTTATACAGTAGATTCTGCAATCCTTTTTTACATGGGCATGTAGATATGAATTATCATTACAATTGCATTGCATGAATGGCATGGTACCAATCAGTCATTTTAGGCCTCCCTGTTGCTGTTCAATCAAATAATTTTAAGCTGGGAAATTTTAAATAGTGACCAAGGGTTCCAGCATCCCCATTACGGATAACTTGATTACACAAAATGATGCTTTAGTTGTTCATTATCTTGTTTCATACTTAAACTGGATGTTAGACATCAAGAATTTAATGCATTATCAATCATCACTGTTTATTTCTAATGTTTATGTGGGTGTACAACTGTACATCTGATTAGTGATGAGAGCTAAAATTTTCCACTGCTCGACTAACAGGGTATGCTGTTAGTTCAATTTACTAGAACAAGTTCCTAAGCAGAATTTGACTAGTTCACACTAAAAAAAAAGTTGAGCACCAGATGTTTGGTTATCAAGTTGCTATTATCGTCCATTGATCATTTACTATGCCATTTTCTTTGCAGGCACCAGAGCTACTTGCTATCTTGTTTGATATAGGTAAAGATTACAAATTAATCATAATAATTTCTACATGGTCATTTTCATCAAAGTGATCCACGTATAGCTTCTAGAAGCTTACCTGTCCTAATGGCATGTTTAATGCTCTTCTTTGTCCTAAATCTAAGCTAGGTCTAATGATTAGTCGATTAAGTTTTGCAAACAAACAGGATGGATGCTTTTAACACTTTATTTTGTATTTCGAACATGTTAATACTTATTCTTGTATTCAATAGGATCCAAGCTATTGATTAATGAACTACCATCCATTCTTGATGGTTCAGCTAAAGAAACGGCACAACCACAGGATGACTCCAAAGCTACATTAGCATCCAAGGTGAGCATTGGCAGTAGTAGTCCTAAATGTATGTTGTCATATCATGCAACTTAATTTAGTCTTCTAATGTGAAATTGAAGAAAATCTTTGCAGTATCCACTTAAAATTTACAGGGAAAAAAACATTACATTGCCTTGACATCATGCTCAGTGCTAAACATAATATGGTTGGATTCAACATGTTCAACAAAGAAAAGGATCAAGTTAAATGAGCTTCTTAACTTTATGCCTGCAGAAGTTCATAGTCTATGTTATGGGCGGCCGGAAGGCCGGCCCCTCTATCTGTCCCGTCTAGAGATAGGGTTAGTTGGTTGGATAAGATCAGTTAGAGATAAGATTAGAATTAGATCTTTACTTAAGGGTCAAGTCATCCCCTCTATATAAGGGAGGCCGTGTATTCAGATTGGGTAATCAATGAAAAATCAATCAATCCCAAATCCCCCCAATTCTCCTAAGCCGCCAGAGCAGCAGGGTCTACCCTGTCATCTGTCGTGTCCCTATCCCAGCCGGATCATCTGGGTGTCCCTATCCCAGCCGGATCATCTGGCTATTACAGTCTACACTAGATGGCCTCCTTAAATTTCTTGTTCATATAAAATTATTTGTTTCTTTGTACTTATGAACCGGAAATGGTGCAACTAGACTATAGAAGAATGTAATTTTACGACTGGGTGCTCCACCCTTTTTATATATAGAACTTGTGGTTCTAGAGCTGATATACAAACTTTCTAGTTACATTGCACTGAAGCTACTGTTGAGTGTGTTACAGTTCATTGTATAGCTGTACAAATTCAGCTAGGTCGTTCTGTTGAATTTTCTTGCTAGTCATACTCACTTTCCAATAGATAAGAGGTACTTGCTGAATGTGCTGTACCTAGTACTGAGACTTGGAATTCTAATCTACGAGCACTTAAGAATCTCAGCTGGGTAATGCACTCAAATAGTTCATTACATATAGCCTAACTAAATTATCATGATCGCCTGTTTTACTAATTTACTTTAATGACCTATGTTTTCCAGTTAAATTCTGAGGAATCATGGTTATCATTTGACCAAGAAGCTAAAGAGCTCCATAACAAGGTGAGTTTCTAATTTCTATTGTACTCATCAAAGCTATTGCCAACCAACTCTGGTAGGTGCGGGCATTTTCAGGGTGGCCTGGAACTCGTGTGAAGCTACAACTCATAAATCAAAATGGTGAACCCGATATGCTAGAGATGAAGGTTATCAGTACAAAGGTTTCGGCAACATGTGACAAGGTCGGAGATGAAAACGAGATACTATTCTCCGGGAGTTCCTTGCTGATTCCTTGTAGTGGATCAACCTGGCTCGAGGTTTGTGTCCAGTTTTGCTGACAAATAGCAGTTCTTCCTTTCAGTTGTTTCATTGTGGGCTCGTGGTTTTCTTTCAGTGTTTCTCTCAGTTTTTTTTTTTTTTTGGGGTTGTGTATACTAGGTGTTGGAACTTCAACTACCTGGAAAGAAATTAACAACAGCTCGGGACTTTTGGAATGGTTTGCGTGGTCAGAAGCTGTTGAAAGCACCATAGAGTAGATATCTGCATTTGCATTGCGATGCCTGGATGGCATCATATGCCCAAAGAGGTATATTCCGTGCTTGGCCCCCTAAAATTTTGCAAGGGTATCGACGTCATCCTGGCTGCACCCACATTCCCACAAGGTGTCGCTATGATTGAGAAATCACTTGGGGTCTCAATTTAATGCTACTTTTGTTTTATTTTGCTTGATAACTTGAGAGGAATGATGTGAACAAATACCTTCTCATGAATTTTGGATAAGAACACGAAAAGAAAAAAAACCTTTGTTGTCTCCGTAAGTGCTGTCTTACTCTCTTGCGGATGTTGCTAGATGTGCCGTAAGTGTATATTCTGGGAAGGTGCTTGCTTATTTCTCGTGGCGTGTTCCACCGAATTGAAGAGCGGTCTTGCCTGGCAGTAATATACACGGGTGAGATGTTGCTTATCTTCTGCAAGTGTGAAGTAGAGATAACGCATCTGCTGCAATGCGAGAGTTGGATATGGTGGATCGACGATCAGATAAGGAGATGCTGACAAGTCACTCACTTGCAACAAGATCAGCTGCGCGCAGTGTTCACAGAGGATGCTATCAGCTCAGTTAACGCCTCCTCCAAATGGCAACCTGCAAATATTAAATCTCCGTGCATACCTCATAGGCTCATGCATATGCTTCAGATTTGGTTCAATTAATCAGGCAATCATCAACTCACAATTTCTTCCGAGAAAAGTGAAAAAGACTAACAATGAACTGAATAATAATCGTCGGCACCAGTATATAAAGTTTTTCCTTCCATCACGCGGTTTTCACAGGGCATCACGCGGTTTTCACAGGGGGCTCGTATGTAGCTACCGAAGGTAAATAAGGGTTGAAACTTCTAACCCACCAAAGCCCACCCAACATTACTGACTAATAGTTCCAGCCCACCAAAATTAATGCCTATTAAATAAACATTTTAAATTATTTTTCGTCAACATTTCACAAAATGTTGCAACATTTGCAACATTTTTTGAAAATGCTGAAACATTTTTTAGCACCAAAAACAACATTTGTAGGCACTCTTCTCCGGCGGCGGTGGCAGCGCTCCGGCCGGCCACGGCGGCGTGGCGGCGCTCCGGCCGGCCGTGGCGGCGTGCGCCGGGTGGCCACGGCGGCACGCGCGACGGTGGTCGGCGAGCTCGCGGCGGTGGACGGCGAGCTCCCGGCGCCGGCGGCCGGGCGGAGGCGAAGCGGGCCGCCCCGACGGCGCGCAAGCCGGCCGGCAGGGAGGCCGCGGCGGCGCGCGCGGGGTGCCGCGGCGGCGTGCGGCGGCCGCAGGTCGAGGCCGACCGGCACGAGCAGGGGGAGGCCGCGAGGGAGGTCGGCGGCGCGGGGAGCGGCGGAGCACCTAGGGCGCGCGCACCGGAACGGCGGCAGGCAGAGAGAGGGATGAAGGAGGAAGAAGATCCTAGAGTTGGAATTAGTGGGCTGTGTGGGCTACTATTGGGTCTCTATTGAGTTATAGTTTCATACTTCCGGAAGATATATATACAGGATTAAGTCCTTTTGACCCCCCCTCATGTGTTGGGTGAGTTCGGTTTTCACCCCTAATGTCTGAAACCGGGTATTCGAGGCCCCTCATCTCTCGAACCTGTGCGTTTTTCCTCCCTCGGCTGTTTTGCATAGCGGTTTTGATGACGTGGACGCCACGTGGTGGTGGGGCCCACTTGTCAGCGTTACCCTATCTCTCTTCTCTATGTTTCCCTCTTTCTCTCTCCTCTCTCATCTCTCATCTCTGTCCGTCGGGTGGAGCAGGGACCAGCGGGGTGAGCGCCCGGTGGGCGCAGGAGCCCGGGGCGGGCCACCCTGCTCCTCTGTTGCTCGCCGCTGGAAGCCCACCCTACCCCGCCCTGCGGCACCAGAGGACAAGGGCAGGGAAGTCATGGATTCGCCCGTCGGCGGCTCAAGCCTCCATGGGGAGCTCCACGGTGACCTTTGCTCCATTGTCCCTCTCCCTCTTGGAGACGTCAGTGGCAACATTATTCTTCTGATGCTCCTCCTCCTTGACGCTGGCTGCTGCGCGCCACACTCCCTGAGTCGGCGTCGGTGGGCCTCCGGTGGTGCCGCGGGGCGGGGTGGGCCTCCGGCGGCGAGCAACAGAGGAGCAGAGTGGCCCGCCCCTATCTCCTACGCCCACCGGTCCCTACTCCACCCGACGGCCATATGAACGGAGGAGAGAGATGTGAGAGGAGAGAGAAAGAGGAAAACAGAGAAGAGAGATAGGGTAACGTTGACAAGTGGACCCCACTGTCACGTGGCGTCCACGTCATCAAAACTGCTATGCAAAACAGCCGAGGGAGGAAAAACGCACGGGTTCGGGAGATGAGGGGCCTCGAATACCCGGTTTCGGGAGATGAGGGGCCTCTAATACCCGGTTTCGGACAGCGGGAGGGAAACCGAACTCATCCAATACATAAGGGGGTTAAAAGGACTTAATCCATATATATATATATATATATATAGGATTCCCAGTTTTCACGTACGGCAGCCAGGCCCATATATATTCATATTGTTGGGCCAAACGATTTAGGCCCACTCTCCCTCAGCCCATTTTTTCTGGGACAGTACAGCGGCGAGATCTCAGCCGTCCACTCTAGGTCTCGCGGCGCCCCTCCACAATATAAGCACCCAACCCTAGCCGCCACACCCCTTCCTTCACCTCCTCTCCTCGCACTCATCCGCCGCCTCTCCTTCCGCCGCCGCCGCGCCTCCTCTACAGGTACGATCACTCGCTCGCCGCCTCTCTCGGTCGCTCCTTTGTTCTCTGTGTTAGCCGATGCGCGCGCCGCGCAGCGGCGGAGCTCGCCGAAATTTTTAGCTGGTCACCGAATAGCCATATGTTGTTGCCTCGTTGGTTTCTGTTCCCGTTTGGTCCCCAGCTTTGCTGATGGCATGGTGCTTGTGTGCAGGTAAGCAGGAGAGGAAGGGGGCGAAATGAAGCACAACAACGTTATCCCCAACGGGCACTTCAAGAAGCACTGGCAGAACTATGTCAAGACATGGTTCAACCAGCCCGCCCGCAAGCAGAAGCGCCGCATCGGTGAGCTCATCTGTCTATTCCACTAACTTCATGCTTGGATACAATGTCTCCTTGTTTGCTCTAGCGACAACATTGAATAGTTATGTACAATTAATGGGTGATCAACTAGGATTTAGTTGCAACTCAGAAGCTGTGGTCTCCTAATAACTTGGCCCGCACTCTGCAGTAGTCTCGTTGTCATTGATAATGCATCGATGTATAAATCGAGGGTAGGGTCAAAGTGTGAAAGCCTATTATTTGGTGTCCTTGTTGATGCACTTGAATTCCTGATTGTATAGCTATCCATTCTACAAATTGGATGCCACAAGATGTTAATAGTTTAATAATGAGTTTGATGTAAATAATACAAATTTGAGCTGTAATGTGAGTTACCGTTTTGTTGTTATTCTGCTATTAATGCATCAAAAATTCAAAATAGGAATTCCTTACTTTACTTGATGTTTGTCGTGAAGATTTGTTCCAACAGTTATGTTATGCACCATTTTCTTCCTTAGTGTTTCTCATATTTGCTGAATTTCTAATATGGTCCTTCTATGTTCTGTATGCAGCTCGTCAAAAGAAGGCTGTGAAGATATTCCCACGCCCAACTGCTGGCCCTCTTCGCCCCATTGTGCAATGCCAGACTCTCAAGTACAACATGAAGTCAAGGGCTGGGAGAGGCTTTACCCTTGAGGAGCTGAAGGTGATATATTTCTCCATTGTTGTCCTCCCCCTGTGTTAATCTTGAGTCATGTTGCTTTCTCAATATCCTAGATTGTGTATACTGCTGGTGCTTGCACTTGCTGCTCTGTTGAGTCTGATGTTTTCATTTGTTTCATGGCAAATTGGCAAGCCTACTAATGTTTCCAAAGTTTCGAGCCAGTAGCTTGTTTTTTTTTTTTTGCTTCCTTTTCCATTTGTAATGGTTACTGCATGATAGGTGTAAGTTTTCATTTATTATCCTCATTGAGCCACTCTTTTCATCCATGTATTATGCTACAGCCTTCATCATGTCTATCTGTTTATTTCAGGCTGCGGGCATTCCAAAGAAACTTGCTCCGACCATTGGCATTTCTGTGGATCACCGTCGCAAGAACAAATCACTCGAGGGACTGCAGGCTAATGTCCAGAGGCTTAAGACGTACAAGGCCAAGCTGGTTATCTTCCCAAGGCGTGCTCGCAAGGTCAAGGTATGGCCACTTTTCTTTTCCCTGGTTATCTAAGTTTTGTCATCTCTTCAAAACATTATCCCAGTTTCTTTCAGCTTCTAATAACCTCATTGCAGGCTGGTGACTCAACTCCGGAGGAGCTTGCCAGCGCCACCCAGGTCCAGGGTGACTACATGCCTATTACTCGTGGTGAGAAGCGCACAGTTGAGGTTGTGAAGGTTACCGATGAGATGAAGACGTTCGCAGCCTATGGCAAGCTCCGCCTTGAGCGGATGAACAAGAAGCACCTTGGTGCCCGCCAGAAGAAGGCTGCTGAGGCAGAGAAGGAAGATAAGAAGTGAAGTGGCTGGTATCCCGTTCGTTACATTCAGAGTATTGTAGTGGGTGCTACTGCCAAGGGCTTGTTCTAAGTTTTGTTTTGGTGCTGGAAATAGATACCAGCTGAACGGTTTGGTGTCCTCATACTGTTTGGTACCTGTTACTCGTTCTCTCTATTATGAACATCAGATTATTGCCCTCTTGGCTTCTGAATGGCTTAGGATTTAATCTGTTTGCTCGCCTAGTTACCTACCAGATTTTTTTGGTCGAAAGTTTTGGATAAGCCCTCGAACCATTGTTTTGTACTAATTCACAGCCTTCTCTCGATGCTCATCTGGTAGTATTTTCTTTTTCTTTTTTTTTTACATTTTTGTTCGTTAAAATGTAATTCCTTCTGACTTGCGAGGCGTGTGTAACGCTTGGAGCAGTGTACCAGCGCCTTCTGACCATGTTCAAATGATCCTTAAGCCAGCAAGTCATTTAAATGATTAGACGTCTTCAAAGTGTAGGGGTGTGTAAGGTTTGCCTGCTTAACTCGTGATCACGATGCTACTATCACATGAATAACAGCCTCCCATAGGCAACATTCTTGATGCTAGTCCAATTGTAGAAGTGTGCGCCGGAAACAGGCCAGCAACGCAATCGTGCGATAGTATTTCACATTATCTTACAAATCTTCACAAAACGCACCAGAGTACCACTACAAGTTTGCAATTCTCAAACTAAATACACAATAATCTGTAATCCACTAAACTGCGGCAGCATATAATTCGCGAACCCATGGGGATGCCACATGCCAGTGCCTTCCTCGCATAAGCCAAACGAACTCTAGAAGGAGGAAGTTACCCGAGGAAGGGGAGGCGGCGGTGGTGGGAGAAGGAGCACCCCGTCCTGCAAGCGACGGCGGCGCTGACAGCGCCGATGCTGAAGAACAGGAGCGCTCCCACGAGCGGCGCACGGCGTCCGTAGAGCGGCGCACGCTGCGCTCCAGCGGGACCGGCGGCGGCAGGTCCTTCAAGTACGCGTGGGTGCTTGACAAGCTCAAGGCTGAGCGTGAGAGAGGTATCACCATTGACATCGCTCTGTGGAAGTTCGAGACCACCAAGTACTACTGCACCGTCATTGACGCTCCTAGACACCGTGACTTCATCAAGAACATGGTCACTGGTACCTCCCAGGCTGACTGTGCTGCATTCTGATTTGAAAAAATTATGCTAAAGAATCACTTTCAAACATCACTTCTCTTAAGTAATCAGCTCGTAGAGAATCAGAATCAAATGGAGCTCTACCAAACACACGCTCAGTATCCACCTAATCTTCTTTTCTAGGGGGAGGGACCACTGAATACAATCGACTGTATGTTGTGCATACAACGTGCGGGAGGTGAGTACAAATTCGGAAGTCTCAGCTTCAATTCTTCAGAATCTGCTACACACGAGCAAAGTCTAACTCAGGCCATCGAGGATAAAATTTCATGTATTAGAATCCTGCCGCAACTTCTGAGCCCGTTCTCTCCAGGAACCCTTTTGCATTGCCAGAACCTAGAGAAATCGTTTCATGAGTGGTTTTAGAATGCATGGAAATAGACAAAAAGCAGGGAAACGAACTTGATAGTCTTACTTTGTCGCTAATGAGGGAGCTGCTGGGTTGAGCTTCCATATCTTCAGCTTTCTCCACATCATTGGCTTTAGGCTCATCCTCAGCAGCTTCAGTATGAACATACGAAGTTGTAGGTACTCCGAATATAGCTTCCTCGTGCGCATCCCTGACTCTATCTTCATGCTTTGACTATGGTATGTGAAGAGCAACGAATGGGGGGAATTATAGTTAGGAACAATGGAAATAGCACAGAATATGGAATTTTAACTCATTGTCCCTCTGTATGACTAACCTCTACAGCAGAAAGCCGGAAGCTCTTCCCAATATTCTTCACCAGTGAAGCATCATCATTAGCAACTACAAATAAAAATCATGGTAATTTTTTGGTTACCAAGACTAAAGGCAGATTGCAATGGCCAAAAAATAGTTTGCATATATTTCCACATTAAAACCTTCCTAAATGCTTAAGCAACAAGTATACCAACAGTCAGAAATAGGTTGATCGTGATGCATCCCACTTTCAACAGCTTAAGGAATTCAAATAATTTAATTAGTTGATGAAACCACTTTATATGAGCATTTTTGTAGAATGTTTTATCATTGATACAACATAGAGGCACATGAACCTGAATAGAAACAGTGCTTGCATGAATAGCTAAACATGGGCCTCGGATGGCAATCTATGCTGGTGTTCAGTTGCTCACTTGTGTTTTTTCAAACATACATCTACCACTTTTCAGTTAAAAAAATACTAAGCTGCTAATTCAAGTTTTGAATCAAACAACATTGCCTCCCTCATGTATCAAACTTAAGATGCTTCTTCTGAGCACATAATATAACTAGCAAAGTATTGTATGCTCAACAGATTGTTCTGTCAGACATAAGACACTCGGTGCATCAATCTAAAGATCTGAGCTATGGTTCGAGCAATCGACACATTTAGCTCCAGAGCAATAAAATATGCAATTTATGACAGAAATGATAACTCTTGCAATGGTTGAACTGGTGTGGTCAGTTGACACGGGGACAGTGGGAATTCTAAATCCACACTAAACAAATAAAGAGAAGGGCTACTTCATTGTGCACAAAAACTGAAAAATAAGGGGAAAACCACCCCATCTATAAAGAACATCTCTTATGTTTAAGATATCTTAGCTTTCTAGAGGGAATCTGATAACTCTAAGGATTGTAAACATATGGTATTTAAAACCAACATTAGTATGCCATGTGGATGTAAAAAATAATACCACACCAAGCTGAATAATAATTTGATGAACAATGTCATGCAGAGACACAAAAGGAACAATCGAACTGCAACCGTCTCAATACTAACCTTCAACATCATCATTATCTTCATCAAGTGGAGCATCCTTGTTAAATTCAAATCTTTCCCATCGCACAGTTGCAGTTCCGAGAGTGGAATCTTTTGCAGCTGCCAACATTGGGGCAAAAATATCTTCAGAATAATGAAAATATCACACAAAAAAGATTGTAAACCTATCATGGAGTGTGATCAACATAAAACATTGCAACCCCATGAACGTTTCAATGGCATTTTTGTTTTTGTATACGAGAAGAGTTGATTTTGAGTTTTGGAAGCTATATCATGAGGCTTAGCTACATAGACAAATAGAAATGCACATAAGCACCAATGCACCATACTGCTTAGACTTATATACAAAAGATTTCACATTTTCCTTGTGTATACAAGAGTTAATTTTGAGTCTCGGAGCTATAGCATGAGGCATAGCTACATAAACAAACAGAAATGCACATAAGCACCAGTGCTTAGACGTATCTGTAATGGATTTGACATTTTCTTTGTGTATAAAAGAGTTAAACTTCAGTTTTGGAGCTATATCATATAAAGCATAGCTATATATCCAAACCAAAACTTGCACTGTTTAGAATTAACCCCAATGAATTTCAGCCGATCAAGTGAGCATAGCAAAGTAAAATACCTAAACTTGTCAACAATTTCTTTCCAACATGTTACTACACTGCAGAACCACATACTCAATAAACCTATACTGCCAGTACCAAAACATTACTGTATTGCAACAAGTAGCCACAAATTTTCTTTTGGTTGAAAAAAGCAGCACCCTCACTCAGAAGGCGCAGATAGTGACAAAATGAAGAATTCAGAAGTGTGGTCCTTACATGTCTCAGAGAGCTGAAGCTTCATCTTTGCTTTAACTCTCTCAGCTGGAGTCTGCAGGAGCATCAACTTCTCAACATTTCGAAACAACAGGATGCTAACAACACAATTGTGCAGCAGATACAAATTTACGAAGCGCAAGAGCTATGGCGCAACCAACCATTCTATCGTATCCTTCAATGAGCCGCGAGTAGTCCACTTTACCACCATCCCTACCACCGTGGCCCTTTGAGCTCTCACGGCCGTCGTCGTACCGCCGATCCCGCCGGCCTTGCGAGCTCCTGCAGGGGCGAAGCCAGACCGCTGAGCCGCCGATGTCAGGCCTTTTGAAGATTGATGTCAAATCCTTTGATTTCTAGTGTTAAACAGTGATTAACACTGATTTTGCATGAGTTTATCGATGTCAGGCGACAGCAGTAAAAGGCCCTGGCTCCGCCACTGAGCTCCTGCCGCTCCGTCGGGAAGGAGACCTCGACCGCGACCAAGAGCGCCTCCGGGACGCCCTGCGGTCCCTCTCCCTAGACCTGGACCGGCGTCTTCGCTCCCTCGATCGGGACCTCGACCTCGATCGGCGCCGGCTCGAGCGAGACGGGGACCTGGACCTTGACCGGGTCCTGGGACGCGAAGGAGGTGGCGAGCGGGAGCGGTGGTGTGTGCTGGACGCCAGTCGCTCGGGAGGCGGCGGCGGTTTGGCGAGATTAGGTGGTTGGGCCTGGGCGGGGGCGGCGCCAGCGCGGACGAAGCCGGACAGGAAGGAGGAGGAGGCGGCGGGCTTGGAGGGGAAGGAGACCGCATCGGAGGAGGAGAAGCCGAGCCCCTGCTTGAAGCGGCGGGCGCCGTCGCCCTTGCGGTTGAGCTCGTCGTAGTACGCCGCCGCCTTCGCTTCCTCCATGGCTCCCGCCTGCGGTGTGGTGGGGAGGCCGGACGGTGAGTGGGCTGGGTGCCGGGGTTAAGATGAACTTGACGATTGGGTCTTTTCAGTTTTTTTTTAAACACGTTGTCAGCGGTCGGATCTTCTCCCTCTCGCGTCTCTCATGACAAGCACAAGAACAAGTGCAAAGTAGACCAGAGACAATATAGGTGGAGCTTCTCTTTATTATCTGTATATTGATATCTTACAATAGGGGTACTCCTACGTATATATACTCCGAACTAAGCCTAGAGTTTTGGTAAGAGCCCACAAGCAACCGGACAAGGACTGGGACTTCCAGTCCCTCCTTTCCATCCATACGGAGTCCGGTTGTTTTACAACACTCCCCCTTGGGCGATTACCGCGAATACATATGCCTCATCAAAAACTCCATCCGAAAACCCAGTGGAAAAAAACGGTTCTTGGAGAAAAGAGTACATATCAACCGCATTTTGTATTGCACATGTTGCCTCGTCAAAAACTTTATGTGAAAAACCTTCAAGTAAAAACTCATAAAGAAAAAAAGAGTACAACATAAAACCTTCTTGGTTATACAATATTATATAATCACTATTCTTTATGAATAGTAATCAATCTTCAAGATTTATGCATGAACTTCATGATTCTTGCAACAAAGATCTACATGATCTAAGTAAACGAGTGGTATACCTTAATGTTAAATTCAATAACTAATCATAAAGTTGATTCCTTCTAGGTACAACTTAAAGATTTCAGATCTAAATATAATTAAACATATGTTCCCCCTCATAATAACATCCTCTGAACTTCAGTGTTCAAAATGCCTGAGTCATATTCTTCATAAATGTACATTAGTCCTTCAAAGAATTAATTTGTAATTCTTCTAGATTATATTAGGAGCAATGCTTCAAGCATTAGTAACCACTTTATTTAACTGTGCAACACAAAAGAAAATTTTATCCTTTCAGAGAAATGGGGGGTAATAATTTGCTAAATTTTATATCTTTTATATATTACAGTTCAAACTTCAATGTTTGATTAATAGCAAATACATCTAAGTGGATTCTAAGTTAACACCAATGATCTATTCGGTAGATCTTCTAAAGTTGGCTTGTTCCACACTTCCACTGTAGATAATCAGTCTTCATTTGGCATTTGAGGGGATAATTCAAATTGCCAATCACCAATATACATTCTATGATATGTGAGGATACATACTATCAATGCTAGTTGATTGCGTATGAACTTACTGGTGCTTGTATGGCTCATTTGGGATCATACGAATTCTCACCTTATTGTTAATTCAATCACTTGGGTCTGTATGAATTTTCATTTATATCTTCAGGATTATTGGTGTTCACTCAGAAATTAACTGATTAGTCATTCATTGACTATATCCTTCAAGGATTTTCTAATTCTTCGAGAATAGTATTTCTCTTCTCTAAGAAATTCTCTCATGCAAGAGAGAAGTGATTTACTTGTTAATTTGAGCTCTTCGATAAACTCTTTTATTTGAACGTGTTATTCATAATAAGTCACTTTATGACTTTATTTCCTTCGAGGAATTGCTCTTCTAGAGACTATTAATATTCATTCAGAAATGTTATCAATCTTAGACACTTATTACTTAGTATGAGATTTAATTTCTTTTTGTTCTTTCTCTTATTCCTACGAGGAATGATGAATCCTTCTAGGATCATTTTTTATAGATTTTCAGAATCCATCAATTAACTGCATAATATAAATTCAATTCATTCTTTCCATATGCCAGATATTTAGCAGAATATTCATTCATACACAATGGGAGTTTACTAGTCTTTTGAAAGACTTATGAACTACTGCATTTCACCATGTCATCCAATTTGAAATTTCGGATTCAAATACTTTCTTCATGGTTCAACCTCAATTGCATTCTTCAAATTGACCCAACATGAGTGCTTCATGCAACTCTGCCATGGACTTTATTTATGGTTCCATATTCTCGTTAGAGAAATATTTGCAATGATAGAGGTAATATGTTGTCGACATTCATTCCTTTTTCTCCCATATCTTCAGGACAAGACTATGATATAGTCAACTAGTATCTGCTATCCCAACACAAAATATTGAGCGCGCTATATAGTGTTAGGCATTGATCTTCAAGATGATCATTTCTCAGTTTGTGAGGTATTTGACCATGATGGTCTTCATTCCAGAATTTTATGGAGATTTTGATAAATTGTTTGACAAGTTCATTTGATCCAAAACCAACAGGCGTCCCTGTGAATTTTAAATTAATGATCAAGTCTTTTGCTATGGTAAGCATATTATTCAATACCCGGGATATACCACATATAACATTTTGTTTACTACAAGTAAACTTAACTTCTGGTTAATAACTTCAGGTTGTATCTCCTAATTTCTAGATTCACATTTTGTGAGTATTCATTATATGTGCACATTCTCACTGGGATAAAAGTCCTTCAGGGAATTTCACTTCAAGTGTGTTTTCACATCAGGTGATGCCATTCATAGGCTCCTCACAATTTAATTTTCTGGCATTTATACTTCGCTTCATGCGAGTATGACTGAGTGCGTTTTCTATTCCTGCTTCAAGCTTCCAGGAATATTATGTAGATCATTCTTCTATTCAATACAAGGCATTCATATGGGCTTTCTCTCCCCCTAATGCCGGTATTATATCTTCATAAATAGCATACTTTCAATGATATCCCCATGAGCTTAATGTAATGGAAATGTGGTTCCATATTTCTCCAACTTCAAGTTGATGTCCACTCGTATGCTAAGATGGTGAAATAAAATTTAACGCACTTTGTTATAAACTTTAAGGTTATTTGTTATGCAGTGAGCTAGATTTCATTAAGTCTACAGAACTATTATATTTATCTATCTTCTTTATTTATTTAGCCCAAAAAATACATCCAATTATTCATACAATATACTTCAAGTATTTTTTATAATCAAACTTCAAGTTTAAAAATTTATGCAAAATATAATCTACATGGAAAATCTTCTGGAAAATTTAATTGCTTTTATATTCAAGATTTCCCCATTTACTTTTAAATCCATAATACATAATTATTTTCCACACAATGGATAATCACGTCCATTTTCTTTTCAATTTTTTCGCAAACACATTCTAATTGGGCAAACCAATTTCTAATTGGATAAATTTCCTATGAGATCAATTATAGACCAATTTACTCCCCCTGATCTTAGCCTTCTTGACTAAAGATTTAATTACTGACTTCTATCATTTTGCACATATGTATATAATACATTGATTTATCAGCATGCTAGCTGATTGATAGAGTGCTATGATGGCTTACTGGCCATCTTACCAGAGTAGGAGCTACTTCTCAACAGGAGAAGTTTTGAAAGAAAACAACATGCAAGTTGTTGTAATGATAGGAATAGCATAATAGCTACAAGCCAATGTTTTAAGTAAAATTTTGGTTTGATGTCCATGCAGAGACTTCTGATTAATGTGGTGACATACATGTCCTCATATTAGTGTGGAATAACTATTAACTTTGTCATTCTGAGCGACAAAATAATATTATGATTAAAAAGTTACGCAGAGCTACATGCTTAGTCATTACAGTGACTATGGCTACTGGCCAACTTGCGTGTTGATTGTCCATCAATCTAACAGGAAGAGGCTCTAAACCAATCAATCTTACAGGATTAGGAAAAGGAAAAAGTCCATTTTTGACCATCCAACTTTTACCTCAGTTTAGTTTTGGCCATCGAACTTCAAAACCGGACATCTTTGACCATCCAACTCTTAAAACCGTTCACAATTGGCCATCGGGCGGTTTTGATGGGTGGTTTTAACTTTTTTTATTTACAATTTAGTCCTTAGAACTTTAAATGATCATTACTTTTTGCTCGTAGCTCCGATTTAGGTGATTCTTGCGGTCACGTGTTCATAACGGTGAGCTTTATCTTTTAGAATGTTTTTATACAACTTTTATAACTATTCGTTATATTATTTTTCTGTTGTTGTGTAAAAATAATAATATAAGAAACGTAAAACAAACAGTTACAAAATAATATGAGCAACATTTTGAACGATAAAGTTCTCATCTTATGAACACATGACCGCAAGAAACACTTAAATTGGAGATACGAGAAAAAAATAGTAATCATTTTAAGGTTCAAGGACTATTTTTAATCAGTTTATTTACAATTTAGTCTTTAGATCTTAAAATGATTACTATTTTTTTCTTGTATCTCTAATTTAATTGATTCTTGTAATCATACGTTAATAACGATGAGCTTTATCTTTCAAAATGTGTTCATATTGTTCTGTAACTATTTGTTTTATTTTTCTTATATTGTTGTTTTACACAACAACATAAGGATAATATAACAAATAGTGATAAAATAGTATAAAGAATATTTTAGAAGATAAAGCTCATTGTTATGAACACGTGACCGCAAGAATCACCTAAATCGGAGCTACAAGCAAAAATTAATGATCATTTCAGGTTCTAAGGACTAAATTGTAAATAAAAAAAGTTAAAACCACCCATCAAAACCGCCCGATGGCCAATTGTGAACGGTTTTAAGAGTTGGATGGTCAAAGATGTCCGGTTTTGAAGTTCGATGGCCAAAACTAAACTGAGGCAAAAGTTAGATGGTCAAAAATGGACTTTTTCCTTAGGAAAATACCTATTAGAAATTTCAATTTTATCCACATTCTTCATGTCTCTAAGCTAGGCCCCAATTTATTCACTTTTTCATACCATAATTGCACTTTTAGGTGATGCTATGCTTCAAGCATGATCTATGAATTACTTCAATTATTTCATAGAATCAAATTATACTACTAGTATAAATAGGAAAAGGTATGAAATCCATGTAATGTACTATTTAGTGTACACTAGTATGGTTTGGGTAGAATAAACTTCAAGTTATTAGAGGGCTCATGTATTCAGTCCATGAATAAGTAATATACAATTTTATGACTAAATTGAATCTTCTAAGTTCAATTATAAAGCTTGTATATTATTAGTTAATGTGCTTCATGGAAATTCAGTTTCCGTTCTACCTCATGGTAGCAATGCACAATAACTACAACCTACATGGATTACTTGAGACTTTAGTGGAAAAAATACTTTCAAATAATTATCAAATAGGCAATTTAAAGCAATTATTTACAATATTCAGTTTGTAATTCTTTTATTTATTCCATGAGATTACTATAGGTAAAAATTGCTACAAGCAAATGGGCACAAGATAAGGTGAGAAAACCTATACAGAGGTAAGAAACACCAATTTGTTGAATTTGCCCTTTATTCTGGGAAAAAATTCTAAGCTAATGCTAAACTTCTGGTCTTAACGCAAAAGACAAATGCTTACTCTTCATGAGCATAACCAAATTCTCCAGGAATATTACTTAATAATGCAACTTATGTAGGAAATTTTATTCACTAGTGGTTTTGGGTGAGTATGAGACTTCACGATCTCAATGCATCTCCCCCTGAGCCCAACATCACTTCTAAAATATATACTATTTTCCTTCCACTTCTACGGTTTACACAACTTCTGATTGCATAAGTATTTTCTATATTGAGTTTTTGCATATTCTTCTTGAATTGCAAAGATGTCGTTGTGACAAAGAAATATGATTCTTCAAGAAAATATATTATTTCTGCATAACTTCATGTTATGTATGAACTCAATAGTTGACATACTTCTTAAGAAATTGCTGCTATTACAAATTCAAAATGTCATGTTGGGAAGTTGGCTAAAATAACTTTCAGAGTTATAGCATTTCTTCTAGAAATTACATGGTGCTAGACTTAAAACAAATATTATATTTCTTCTAGAAATAACGGACTTAATGTCACATCCTACATTATTCATGCATTTGCTACAGGCACACTTCATGTGTTTAAATGCATAAAAGCAAGTGCAAAATTAATTAATGTTGATTAATCTATTCAGTAGTTTATTTCCTAGAATATTCCTAGCAAAAAAATATTTACCCATTTACATAATTGCCAGGAAAAAAATTTGACACTCTCACGGGTATTTAGTCTAAGGTTCTTCAGGATTGAGAGATGTCATAAACCTAAAACCAGTTTCTATGATTAAAGGTAGTTTTCTAACCACTTCAAGGATTAATGGTTTAATTTGCAGAATTACATATCCATTAAACATACTAGAAAAAAAATCAAATATGAGTCTCAAAAAGGGGTTTTCAAATTTAGAGAGCTCATATACCTAAAATCATGTTGCTATGATTAAAGGTATTGTTTACTAAATTTATGCAAAAATTATAACAATTATTTCATAAAACAGTAAACAAAAAGATCAATTTACAGAAGGTGTAAACTGTAAATAACAATAAGCATCTTAACATGCTGCAAAAACCGAGTCACATGTGTGTTTTCTGCTAGAAAATCCCCAAATCCTTTGATTTCATCAAGATCAGGGGTTAAACTGCAAGTTTTAGGCCACACAAGTTCATGGACCATCCCATCTCCGTCCAACTAACCTTATAGATCTTCAACCCTCCAAGGGCGAGGGCGATGCCAGTAGGCCAGTCGCACTCTCAGATCCTAGCGTGCAGCGCTGGCGGAAAAAAGAGGTGTGTTCAAGCACTTCATGTTGTATCCGGGCCAGGCATGCACAGGTGGAGAAACCGCGAACTTGACTTGGCTACGTACACAACAGCATTCGAGCGGAATTGCCTGGCTTCAGGCGGCGATGCAGGCCGTGTGTTCTGATGACCCTCAACTACCGGTTGGTGGCCAGTTCAACATGGGGCGAGCGGCAAGCTCTACTGCAGGTTCCGATTCTGCTACGGGCAGGATTGGGGCTCGGATTCTGCTGCAGATAGTAGATGCGATCCGGATTCGGTTTCGACTACATGCGGGACTCGAACGCTCGTTCTCGATTGTGAGCGGGATAGGTCAAGCAGAGGCACCCGTCTTCAGGCGGTGTGGCGACATAGTTTAGTTGGTCGCTCCCCTTCTTCCTAGTGCAGTAAGTAGTATGTCTAGTTGGATTTGGTGGCAGAGCTCTATTCGGCGAGCTCGTGGTATGTGACTCACGCGTTCATGCATGCTGCTGGTCTGCCAAGCGACAACTTCGGATGGCGCAGGCCACGGGCACAATGATGCGGTGACATCGAGTAGCAAAACTGTTTCGATCAAGCGGCTCATGCACAGGCTTCGGGCGTGCTTTCAAACGTTGATTCGGCTTCATGCTGGAAACACGGATGTAGACAGCAACGTACTGCTACAGGCAGATCAGCTAAATACGTGTGAAGCTTGGCGATTTGCTCTCTGATTTGCATGCAGGCAAGGCTGTGCCGATGGAAGACGCGCCAGCGTGCAAGATGATGACTTCGCATATTCAGGGCTAACGGTGAACACTGCAGGGAATCAGTCCGTAGTAACCGACAGCGTGCAGGCCATCGTCATGGGTCTACCTAGACATACTAGGTGACGTAGAAAAACATACTTGCTTATCCTAATAGATCAGATAATCTCAACACGAAAGGTTGAGTCCAGATCAATCTAATCTATTAAAAAAAATCATACCGTCCGATAGCATAGTGGAATCGAAGCCTATCGCGTAGGACAGTTCGGCAGGGCCGGGGGACCTGCCGGCTTGTTGACGAGTCGGTGCAGATCCGATCGCTAACGACGTAGAAGTAGTCGACGTCGTTGAAGTAGTCGTCAGCGTGAACGACGGCGAGATCGCCGGCGTCGAGCTTGATGGCGACTCCTCCAACGTAGTCGACGAAGAGCGGTCGTGCTGATAACGTGTTGTGAAACACGTCGTCAGCGGTTGGATCTTCTCCCTCTCGCGTCTCTCATGACAAGCACAAGAACAAGTACAAAGTAGACCAGAGACAATATAGGTGGATCTTCTCTTTATTATCTGTATATATCGATATCTTACAATAGGGGTGCTCCTACGTATATATACTCCGAACTAAGCCTAGAGTTTTGGTAAGAGCCCACAAGCAACCGAACAAGGACTAGGACTTCCGGTCCCTGCTTTCCATCCATACGGAGTCCGGTTGTTTTACAACATTTTTAACCTTTTTCAGTTTCTGATGTCGGGAATTCGCAACCAATTACTTACAATTTTGTGCAGTCCCATTTTTACTTTTTTTTTCTTTTGTGCTGCAGTGTCTTCTCACATTTCATCTTTTGGATTAGATAAAGGAAAATCATTCCGGCCTTATTCTCACATTTTAGAAAAAATGATGTACTATCGGTTCGATTCTAAAAACAGTCATGGCTGAAACAGCATAATCCATGATAAAAATCCCGTTTGCAACACATGATATTTCCCAATCCTGCGAATGAATAGTATACGTGCCATTCTTGCATTCCAATCAAGCCCTTAAGCAGAAACCACAACATTTTCTTTCAGTGTATGCAAAGGAAAAGCCACACTATCTAATTTGTTGTGCTCACACTCACAAAGGTGATATACAGTAACACAGTTATTCGATGAGATATGATTCAGTTAGTCCTGATGAATTGCAAGATTCGTAAACCGTGTAGCATTCATTTCCTGACTCGCCTTTGCTGAAACTGAGGACGTCATTGACTCGTAATTTTAACCTTTGCAAGTTCGGCAGCTGCGCGAGCCGCGGCAGATGCACGGGTGGCAGCAGCAATGGCAACTCGTGCTTTTTCCAGAGCGTCTGACGTTGAACTTGGGCTACTGCAAGATATCTCCTCGGTAGGGGAGTGGTGTTCCTGGGCTGACAGATTTGTCTTAGTGGCAGCGTATGCTCTTGCACTCCCAGCTGGTGAACTTGGGGACTCACGAACTTGGGGTTTTCCTGCATCCTCCACAGGTGAAATCAATACCGGCGGCTTATCTCTGGAGGCCGAAGCAACCAGAGAGCTCTCAATAACAGGAGCCTGGACCTGGTGGACTGAAGATGCTGAGCCGTCCTGCATACCAGCACAAGAACAGATGGAGTGACTTTTAGTTCTAGAGTATCCTGATCAAACTTAACTGAATTATTTAGCTCTCAACAACGCTAACTGTAGGCATACAGAGGTGTGAAATAAGTTAGTTCTGGTTGTCTCTTCTATATTCCTTAATCAAGTGCATCATGCTTATGAATCAGTAAGCAGCCAACAATTTTGTATCAACAAAAGACAATGTTTCAATTGCCAATGTGTAAAAATCAAAATCAGTCCAACTAGCCAAGGGCATGGATATATAGTAATAGGAACGAGATAATTGAGGTAAGGACGGAAGATTGGACCAATGCCACAAGGCCAAAAAAGGAGGGAAAACTCTATAAACTGAACTAGAAAGATGGGCACAGAAACCTATTATGGCAAAACGTGCAGAGTAGGCAGCTGACAGTCCAAGATTCCTAGCTGAGTGTAAGATGAAAAAAAACAGTGTCTTGAATGAACTTAAAGAGGTGTAAGAGGAAAGTAATGGTTTCTCAGGATGAGCATAAAGATCTGACTAAATTTCTTCCAACTGAAAATGAGTAATGTTAACACCAACCACAGAAATATCAAATGGGTAGATGTTTAAGCATTATAGTTCCATTCATTATAGAAAGCAGTAATGCAAACACCTAAGTTTGAAGATGTCATAAGAAACACCTCTCATATGCATTCATGTCTAAGAATCAGAGAGAATAAGTAATGAGTTAACAAATGCTACCAGTAGATCTTCATATTTCTTGTTGAATTCTGCTTCAGTATTAGATGAATCCCATTCAACATTGTACTCTTGGGCAATAGCTTTCAGGACTTTCAGCTTTGATTCACCTGACGGAGCCTTCACCGAGAGCTTCTCAATTATCTATATTCAATATTTTTCGAGGTAAAAGATGCTCACTTTGTGAGGAATACAATTCTGATGTCCAAGAAAAGCACATGTTGGAGGTTCCACTTACAGTGCGATTGACACCGCTGTCAGGGCGCAATTCCATAGCACCAGCAACAAACTCCTTACCGTACTTGGTGGTAAACAAATTACGGAGATGCATTAGCTCAGGCAAGTCTGAGCATCTTCCTGATGCAAAGATTATACTAGAAATTGCTTCTCGCAGTTCCAAGGGACATTCCCTGCTCCATGGTAAAACTAAACGCTGTTAATGTGTTCTGATAGGGGGAAAAAAAAGAATCCCAAGTCACGACATTACAATTTTAATTCAATCACATTGATAGAGCAGGACCTACTTTTGGACCTCAACAATAGGGACACGTGCCAGAACAAATTCACAGAAAAGTTCAATAATCTCATAAGCAGCCAATATATTTTGCTCCCGTATAATGTGCTCCACCTATGATTTAGTAACAGGTAAGAAAAATGCAAAAAAGAATCAAATAATGAGAACTATGAAAGCTACCACTCCAACTTACTCGAATCCTTGCGATAGATTCCTGTCCAGTCTGAAGATACTGAACCATCTCTTTTCGCATATTTATCAGCTGCAAATCCCTCCTATTACGCAGCAGCTTGATCCTCGAAATGACAAGATTCAAACATGTTTTGCTACACAAAGCACAAATTCTATTAGTTCACAGGTTTTTTTTTAGAGATTACACAGTACAACGCAGACGCTCACAACACGCACGCACACTCACCCCTATGAATACACGTACGCAAACCCTACCCCTATGAGCACCTCTGAAGGACTGAGCACCGGCAGATCTGGAGATTCTCGAAGTCACCACTAGCGCCTCGTCGTCGACGGGAACGTCGCTTACCACTTAATGCATAACGCCGGAAAATCCTGGAATAAATCCAGGAAAAGGTGCGAGCACCAGGATTTGAACCCTGGTGGGTAGCGTCCCACTGGACCGTCCTACCATTGGACTACAAGCCCATTCGCTTAGTTCACAGGTTTTAAATAACATGGCATTTGATTTCTCCAAATCCCACCTTGCATGTAAACGAAAAACACTGAGACAACACAAAAGATTAACTGACTGGGCAAGCACATAGCCATGTAAGTAGCTGATAATGAGTACTCAGATAACTCAAATCAACTTAGGTGACGCCATTAGCTGTTGTTGCAGCGTGTAGACTAATGCACACGGGTACTTACTAGTACAATTTCGTCAGCCCCAATACTACTTCGACTTTTATCAGGTCATGGTGGTTATAATCTTCAGATATTTTTATTGAAGCAGCCATCCTTACTACAACAAATGAAGCTACCTATCAGTCCTCCAACAACGTGTCCGATTAGGAGCATGTAACACCTTTAGCAACATAACACGCATGGAACTGCTCATCAACTTCTAACATACGGCTCCCAGGAATGGCAATTCGCACTAAGGAGGGGAACTGTGGAGAGGGCAAAGAAAGGCACTCGACATCATTCAGATCCGGCTGGTACTGCTACTTTTTTTTTGAATCGTCATATGGAATCTTAAACAAGTACTCAAGTCTAGTGAGGAATCTAAATCTAGAACTCCGAGCAAGCACACTGAAATTCGCGATCTTAAAATCCGCCACGAAACCGAAACCGGAAATTTGACTCCAAGACAGGGGTTCGTGATTGGAAGCGGACGGGAGGCTAACCATTTGGTGCCGAAGGTGGAGCGGTTGAAGAGCGAGTTGAGGGACGACATCGTCGGCGGCCTCGCCCACGGATGCACCTGCCGATGTTGTCAACAGCTCAAGGGAGTAGCGACGGGGAAAGACAAAGCTCTTCTATGCATTTTTTGCAGTTACACCCCTTTCATTGTTCGTTTTTTCGGTTGAAGATTTTCATTAAGAAAATTTAGTCAGTGTGTTAGCCGCGTTTACTTCAGGGTGTCTAGTTGTTGTATCCTCTGTGATACACTTGTAATATAAATTTCATCGATGAACCATAATTTTTTTAATTATAATCCCTTCGACCACGAAAAGCACAAATTTATGCATATATTTTTGGTCATACTTTCAATTTTACAAAATGCCATATAGATTAAAAACATGAAACATTGTATTTATATGTTTGTCCTACAATGCACCTCTCATCTCATATGCATTCATGCACTTTCAAACATTGTCGTATCATAGTTCCATTAAATGTTACAAACACAGTACACTATAAGGTAGTGAAACAACATCAAATGCTTGCAATTTGTAACTCAAGAAAGTGTCTTTGTGATAGCTTTGATGATAGGCGTACATATGGCTTTAGATTTGCACTTGACAAAATATTTTCATGATGAATAGTAAGCCATGGAATAACCTTTTGCACCCCAGTAGAATGGATTGTCTTCCCTAAAAAATAAGAATGGATATTATATTGTGGATTTGTGGTCTCTAGAGTGCAGAGAGAACCTAAGCATAATCTCAGTATAATTCATGCCCAAAGTACCAGACAAAAATATATATAATTGGCAGCCAAGGTTAGATCTTGGCATGTGAAACTCGACTGTGGTCAAAAGAAGAAAGAAATCAAATAAAAAATGATAAAAAATATACAATTTTGTGTTCACGATTAACTAAAAATATATAGTCAGTTAACAGCATCATGATATCAAGCCTCCAATGAACTAAACTCAGAATCTCTAAACACCATGCGAAAATTTAATTCACGAGAGTCCCATACTGCCTGAAATAACTAAAGATCAACAACAATGGATGTGACCCATAGGACAAGGGAATTCAACAGTGTGAATCGAGCCAGGAAATGATGTCGTTAATTGCGGTTGAAATCCGGTCGTCTGGCTCTCCCTCTAAGATTGAGTGGTAACTACCTTCATAGAGCTTCAGGGTCTTGTCTTTCGTGCTAGCTTTCTCATACAGAAATTTGCTTACATGAGGATCTGTTACCATGTCTGCGGCTCCATGAAGAATCAGCAATGGGGAGGAGATCTATAGAAACATCAAATGCGTCAGAAGTGTTTTGGTTTAGGTACTTCTACAATGAGTGGAAATACAGTGGTTGCATGACTAGCATTGGATCATGTTAAACGATATAAAAACAAGAAATACAAATCCATGAGAAAGCAAGTGCAAGTGACAGTAACCTTCTCCAACTGTGATTCAATATCCTTTGTAGCCTTCAAAAGTTCAACTGCTGTTCTTAATCTCATTTGGTCGGAATATGAGATAGCATTGTACTCAGCCTGAAAAACAAAAATAGCGAGGTAAATATCTTAAATATTTCGACCAGCAGTGCTGTATCAAACAATAGATTCATTTTCTAGAGGTACATAAACTATCACTAGAAGGTTGTGACAAAGAAGGCAAATTGTACGAGAATGTGGAGTTCCATATTGAACAAGAGAAGAGAGACAAACAAGAAATCTCACATGGATAATAGGATGCATGCTAGATGATACAGTACATTACTTTCAAGTAAACCAAGTTGAAGATAATAGCACAGGAGATTCTGCAAGAAACTTACTACTTTTCTTTTCCTTGGGTCTCTAAATGCCAAATCTCCTATATCTTTCTGCGGAAATAACTTCGCTTCAGGGAGAAGACATGACAATATGTTCAGGGCCTTCAATACTGGTGCAGGTGGTGTTACCTCTTCTGAAATCTTGCCAAAAAGAAGTCAGCCTCATAAAGCAGGTTACTGAACAAGAATGAGAACAGAAAATAAATCAAGTGTGTATATCCTTGGGCTTGAAAAACATGCCAATATACTTCAAAGAAAGCTAGTTGTTTATGACAGATAAGCAAAACAAATTTAGGTGATTTCTTAATGCATGCTACAGATTTGTTGTAATATATTGCAGTAAAGCTGGACATATGCTACGACTGCAATTAAAATTAAATTAGGCATGGACTTCGCAGTTATCAGTACCTATGCAATAAAACTGTTTGACAAACATGTGAATGGGAAGTCAATTCTTGTTGAGTTGTTTCCCATTCACAGTGCACTATTTCCACCTACTGTGAACTACACACAGCCAGTCACCAGATTTGATTAGTATAGTCAGGAGTTTGAGAAAAACCTTGCACATAGGTGCGACAAGAAGCACGCCATCCCATTCTTTTTGTTGCTTCAAGTGTACTTTCAAGGCAACTGCACCTCCCATTGACTGTCCCAAGAGAAAGTGTGGCAGCTCACGCACTTCCTTCATGCCTGAACATTAATAATCTCCATATCATGATGCAAACAATATATCATTACATAATATATCTGCTATTGGCTACAGAAGATAAACCAATAAAACCTCTTATTCGTGCATACTGTTCAATGACATGGTCCACCATTCCATCAAAGCTTGCAATGTAGCCATGCAGACCATATGACAAGCCAAAACCAGGGTAATCCATGGCATAAACTGCATATCCAGCAGCAGCAATCCTCTTAGCAATCCCTGGTATTTTCAAGCTTGTTAATAGACATGCAGGTAAAGGAATGTTAAACACAAATTAAAACATGACAGAACAGGTAATGTCACCTTCAAAAAAGAAAGTGCAGGTACCCCCATATCCATGGCAGAAGAAAAGTGCAGCCTTTGCGGCAATGCCCTCTCTTGGCAGCCAGCTCTTCCAGAATATCTCAACTCCCTGTGAATTTTTCTCATAATTCTGCAGAAACAAGTAGTATCAATACCCAAAGCAAGGAAAGAAGCTCTTAAACAGTTACTTCAGGATTTTAATTTCCTGCTAATCTGTTAGTGTCACTCGAAGGTTAAATGTCTACAAGTAAATTAATTTGGGTTATTAGTTAATGTGGCAAGGGCAACATCATGTCAGTCCCTATCTCTGTAAAGTTCTGCTTGCTGAATACATCACGAGCTTGTGCAGTGACTCAAAATATCTATCATTTAATGGATGTCATGATCCCAGCTTTTCCAGCAGAAATTGTACTTGTGCTACATGTATTGCATGTTTGCGAGGGTACTAAACAACTAGTTGAACCAAATGGAAGGAATTCGCAAAAAAAAAAAAAAAAACAAACAAATGGAAGGCAAAGGTCAATTCAGGAATTCCATCATGTCCCTACCTCTTCCATCTGGATTTCCTCGGGAGCCATCTGCAAAATGAAAAGCAAGATATAGGAAGTGAGAAAACAGGCCAACAGATATTGTATGAATCCAGTATTACAAGGCTACCGATCGGAACTAAAAACTCGTGCAGATGGTTATGTTTCAATATCATCTGTTAAATTTTACGTTTACTAATTGGTAAAGCGGATTAGAGTTAGATGAGGCAATATGAAGACTTCCACCGGACCCATCTCTCTCAGATAGCACGAGGATACTGCAAATTGCTCATTGAAGAACAAGGCTGCCCACAGCCCCACACGGCCACACGTACCCGGCCATCCTTATTGCCTCCATTGTGATACTGCTAATTTGTTGTGCTTGCAGCGGCACGCAGGAACTAGGGCCCTGTTTAGTTGGCAGATTTTTAGCCAAAAATTTGCTATTTTTTCAACTCTCTCCATCACATCACATTAAATACACCAAAAGACATATGTTCGGAGCAGTAAATGTAGATAAAAAATTAACTAATCACATAGTTCTGTTGTACATCACGAAACGAATCTTTTGAGCCTAGTTAGTCCATGATTGGACAATATTTACCACAAACAAACGAAACGTGCTACAGTGTGCTACAGGAGTTCCAAAAGTTAATTTTGCTACTTTTCCTCCAACTAAACAGGCCCAGATACGCATATCAACAGAACAAATCCTACCAGTTGAGGAGTAATTTCTGCTCGCTCACCTGGCCACCTTAATGAGGTGGCAACTGGCGAGCGTCAAATTTGGCCATTTCTTTTTTTTTCGAACAAAAAATTCGACCATTTCCCAAGTGCTAATTTTGACAGTTTGAGCCCTCTTGCTACAGCTACAGCGTAGGAAACCCAATTGCTGCGAGAGCGACGGGGCACACGAACCTTGAAGAGGCAGTGGTCGAGGGTGGGGAGCACGGGCGCGAAGGCGGCCCGCACCCGGCGCCGCGCGGGGGCCCAGTCCAGGCACTGCGCCGCGGCGGCCCTCAGCTCGTCGCTCGCGCCCTCCAGCGCCAGCGCCCGCGCCCGCTGCGCGCCCTTGGCCGCGGCGGCCGCGATCACGGCGGCGCGCCTACCCGGGCGAGGAGGCGGCGCCGCGCCGCTGCGCGGACCGGGCCCCGCGATCCGGTGCGAGATCGCCGCCATGTCCGCCGCTGCTCGGCCGGCCTGTTGATCGGTGCTGACGTGCTGTGGCAGGCGCACGTGCTGGGCGCTCTGCTTGAGAGGGAATTCCTCGCGAGGCGTTGCTCGTGCGAGTGGGCAGGTGGGTACTTGTCTAGTGTGGTCTTGTCCGGGAGTTGGCCGCCCCGCCGCTCGGCAGTGGGGACGCCGGCTCGGAGAGGCCTGTTTGACTTTGACCCCTCCTCCTCCGCGTCGTTCGCGTTGTTCGACTTGTGAGCAAACTCAGCAAAGTCATGTTTGGGCTAGAAATGGGCTATTTATTGGTTTGGGCTAAAATAGGGATGGGCTAAGCACATCATCGTGGTGCTGGTGCAGGTATAGGGCTGAAATATCTCTCTCTCTGGTGGACTCTCGTCGGACAAGGATTTCGCTCGTCCATTCCGTCTGTCTGGTGAGACGCTACCCATCGAGTTTTTTTATGCTCGTATTTTTTTTGATTTATTTTGAGATTTTCTGACGTTATGCATTAAGTGGTAAGCGACGTTCCTGTCGATGACGAGGTGTCAGTGGTGACTTCGAGAATCTCCAGATCTGCCTGTGCTCAGTGCTTCGGAGGTGCTCATAGGGGTAGGGTTTGCGTACGTGTGTTCATAGGGGTGAGTGTGCGTGTGTGTTGTGAGCGTCTGCGTTGTACTGTGTAATTCTAAAAAAAAGTATAGTTCGCAAAAATTCTCCAAAAATTATCCATCAATCTTCAATACTAATTGAGAGTATTAAATGTAGATTAATGACAAACTCAATTTACAACTTTTCTAATTTTTCTAGACGTTATGTTATGATTAGACAACGTCAGTAAATAATCTTTAATAATAAATTAATTAGTTTTAATAGATTTATCTGACGATTTTCTGTCCGTGTAATTATTTTGTAATTAATTTACATTTAATAGACCCCTAATAAATCTTGAAAAGAGTCTCTAAAAATTTCTACCGAACCTAAACATGCCTTTTGAAATAAAGACTTGTATGGACTTCCAAGAACAATCCATTATGGAACAACTGCTGTCATGTGTACGTAAATTAGCGTCCAAACCCAAAATGTATTTAAGAACTTCGGAAGTAGGAGTAGTACAGTACAATTTTAATAAATGTGTTAGCTGTTGTCCGAAAAATAAAACCTCGTTCGTATAGTACGCAACTTGTTGACAGGTGCCGAGGAAGGTAGTACAAAATAAACCCTCTGATGAACTCAGCATTGCCTTGGTGTGCTCTGTACTGCTAGTTTGAGCGGTTGAGCTGAGCCGCTTGCGCAGCTCAACATGCCCGCACATCCTCACCTGACCCGTTCGTTTTCTAGCGGCGCATGGTGCTAAACAATTGGCCATGTTGGCAACGACGACGATTGATGCGAATGTCCTTGCTTGCGTTCTTAATCGATCTCCTCTCAACTCGACAAAACGGACATGAGATCGGCGGCTGTCTAACCGGTAGGTGAAAAGGAGCGAATCTAACCGGGGAATAATCAACGTTGCTTAATCAATTTGTATATGGTTTTTTTTTGACAACATCAATTTGTATATGGTTGAGAAATCCATATAATTTATCTAGCGTTTGTACACTTCTTGCTAGTACTACATAGAAAACAAGCGTAGCTCCAGCTCCACCCTTCTGTTGGAGACAACACCCTTCTGTTGGAGACATCCTAAGGTACAAAGCAAGGTTCTAAATAACCGGTTGTAGGGCCGCTATAGCCGGATATAGTTGCTGGATGAAATTTAGCCTGCTAAACACGTAATGACAGTTCTGCTGCTAAACGCCTTAGCCCACTATTTAAAACTATGGTATAGAGACAGCCTAAGGTGACGGAAAAATAGCAACGATGGATGAGGTGTTGAGCTTTTAGAGCGGAAAATGGGGCTCGATTGGAGACGTCACTTCCCCGTTCCAAATTGTAAGTCATATTTCTAAACAAGTACATCTCAAATTTTGATCAAATTTATACAATAAAATATTAAAATTCATGACACCAAATAAATATCATTAGTTTTTCAATTAATATATTTTTATAGTATATATATTCGGTGTTATAAATCTTTGTCATTCTCTTTGTAATTTTCGTTAAACGTAAAATGGTTTGATTTTTCAAGAAAATTAGAATGAAAATTTGGAAGAGTGCCAAAGAGACACGCTCGCTGGTGGCGCTTATCTATAACAACTATATAGGTGAGACCCACTACAAGTCATGGATAGACTTCTCTCAACATGCAAGAGGTCCACATCACCATCCACTAGATCTTCTCTCAACATGCAAGTTGTCCACATCACCATCCACTAGAATCATAAATTTATGTCGTCTACCGATTTTCTACGACTATGCATTGTGTTAGTATTTGCGAGTATCATGCTACAAATTTCTAAGTAGTTCTCTCTCAATAAAATGAATGTGTTTTCATTTACATTGTTGTTTGCAAAAAAATGTTGTCATGCAATCATTTTAGTGTTTCTACTTTCAAATTGCATCTTCAAATTTTGTTGAAATTCCCGCAGCAACGCGCGAGGTATCACCTAGTACAACCAATATAATTGACATCGTCTCTGATGATCGTCTCTCCAAGACTCCAACCGGCCACCCTCGTACTATACGTTTACGTACTATATATATTCACGCCGCGTCGTATGTATGATGCTAAGCTCAGCTCATATAGTAGGCTGTGTTAGAATCTATGGATCGGCTAGGAGTAGAACGAGTGGGTAAAATTGTAAAACACTCTTATGTTACATACCTTGACCTCTGCTATTACGTCCATCACTGGTTCGTCGGTGAGGATCTGCACACGGGCTGCGACGGTCGGAGTAGAGGTCGAGTGTGGTGGCGCAGTGGAGCTTCCCATCGCTTCAGCGCCTCCCTCTCAGATCGGATTAGGGTTAGGAGTGGAGGAACAGTGGCGGCGGCAAACCTCGTGTCTGGAGCCCGTGGCCCCCACTCCCTCTTATAGCGCTGCGCGACAGGGGCCCCACCAATTTTCTAACGGGCTGGGCGTCCCCGATCAGGACGCGAGTCAAGGGCCCAATGGACCGTTGGGTCCATTGGTGGAGAGATCAACCTAACATTCTCCCCCTTGATCTCACCATATACTCTTAACCTTTTTTCTTATTCCATTACAGATCAGTGCATAGAGCATGTTTTATCGTCACGGTCAATCTCGATTCATGTCAATTCCCGATAGATTTAACAGCTACAACACACATCTCTATTCTGAAACAGATTCTTTAGGCTTGGGCTCTTTATCGTCCGAAATCATAAATTATACCATAAACCCATGTCGCATATATGTTCTCTAAGCGCACTAGGTGGTAAGCTTTTCGTAAGAGGATCCTGAAGCACTTGCTTGTCTCTTATATGCGCAATATTTTTCATGTGATTCCGGACTTACTCCTTTACAACATATAACTTTGTGTTCATGTGTTTGGCAGCACACTTGACTCGTTGTCATAGGAGTGAACTACTTCAATGGTTATTGTTGTTGTCAACCATTATCAACTCCGGGTACAGGTTCCATAAACCATTTTGTCTGTCCCTCAGCCTCGTATCATGCTATAACATGTCTTTGCATCATATTGATGATAATTGTATTACCCTTTGGAGCTTTTCCACACAAAAACTCCAAGTGTGAAAGTTAGCGACAATTGTGGATTTCGCTACACATTTCACAAATTCTATCTTTGTACTCACAACCTTTTGAGAGCACTTGATCTTTCCAACTTAGCATGAGGCTGATACACTTAACTCCATTCCAGTGATCTATATCTGGACTGGACATTGCCAAAACAACCCGAATATATGAACTATGTCAGGGCAAGTTCTATCTTTAACATTCACTAAGCTTCCAACAACTGAAGTATATGGTACCATTTCTTTCAATCCATTTCAATGACTCTTGGAACATAAAAGCTCCCAAATCTATTACCTTCAATGATAGGAACAGACGTAAGTTTACTCGCATGCATACTATATTTCTTTGCATCTTTTCTAAGTATGCCTCTTGCGATAGTTCCAATACCTCTTTTCTTTTATCTCGGTGAATCTCGATCCTTATAATGAAAGACATTCACAAAGAACTTCCTTTTGAACTTTGAGGACAAGTACTTCTTAATCTTCTTTTACGGCATATTGACATCATTACTAGCATGTAAGATGTCAAGCACGATTAGGAAATGAATTTCCCATTCTGTAACTTTGTACAAATGTTATCCTCTTATTCTCTTTTAAATCCAAAATTAACAATTCTTTTATCTTTGAATGTTATCATTCATAAATGATTTCTTTAGGCAGCATTCCTTTTCTCTTTTACTTTTATGGCAAAAACCCTTAGATTGTGCCATGTAATACTTTCATCTGATGTAACTCAGATCATGATGTGCCACTAGATTCATTATAGTTCATTCATTCCCTTTGCACAAAACTTTTGATTTAAGATGCGCTTTTCTTATTCACATATGGGAAAATTGGTCTCATAGCACCGAAAGATCGCAATATCCAGAAAATATCATCAAACTTTCGTCGTTCCGTAAACTAGCATCGAAAGAATGCAACGTTACCGGGATATAGCAATCCGTCACATTTGGAGAGACGCCGTCGCTTCTGTCGTCTCTCGGTCTCAAATCACTACTCCCTGAATCGCAGATGGGCATCGTTTCCTCGGCGCGGCTCGGGATGTTGGGCTCGGAGGCCGTCGCCGGGGCCGAGTCGGCAGGCGAGCTACTGCTCCGCGCGGCAGCTGTGATGCCCACAGAGCGCTACACGCTCGCCGCTGCTGCAGTCGTCTCGGTGCTGGTGCTGCTCCCAGCGCCGTCGCCCGTCGGCCCGAGGAGCCCTTCGCGACATGCCAGCAGCGCCGGCCACCAACCACCCGCAGCTCGACCTCGACCTGTCCATGAGCATCGGGTCGAGACGACGCCGCTGGGGTCGTCGCCGCTCGCCAACGAGAACTGGAGAGTGCCATCGGATGGTGCACGGGGGCTGGCTATCCATTGTTGCACCCTCTTGCCGTAGTTAATCATAATCGTAGGGTATGGTTGTGCCGCATAGATGCCATAGATGGTGTAGCATCCGCTTGTTGGCATGGAGCACGAACGGGTGATCACAATAGCCATCCTGCTGCGCTCGAGCTCGGCTCGCGCCGCCGCCGCTCACCTGATGCTCACCGGCCAAATTCGTCAATCATGGTGACTTTCGATTCAATCTCTCGTGCTAGAAGCTTCCTTGATTGGTTGTGAATCGATTTTACTACCCACCTTTACAAATCAATTGAAGCGAAAGTTGGAATTTTATTTTTCATATCCGCCTGTCTCCATGGAAGTGGCGGCAAGGGAAGCTCAGTCGCCGCAACAACCCCACCGGCTGACCCTAGCAGAATCGAAGTGTGTACGGTACGGGCGAGCTCCTCCGACGGTCCACGTGGCTTGGCACTTGGAACGACAGGGCTTGGAGCTTCCCTGCGCCGCTTCTCCTCGCCGCGACCGCCCATGCCCCGTCGCTCCTGGCTGTCCTCGCCCTGCACATCAGGCCCGCCGCGTCGCTCGGCCGATCAGGCCCTGTCCCGTGCTGCCGTTTTGTGCTCCCATGGCCGAGGGGAGGAGCTTGGCAAAAGCGAGTGGCAGTGGCAACAGGTCGTCTCGGAGGGGAGGAGGTCGACGGAAACGACGACGTATGCTACAGACGTGACGAAATGCTATATTCCGGTAACGTTGTATTCTTTCGATGGTATTTTCCGAGACGACGAAACTTCGATGGTATTTTCCGGATATCGCAATCTTTCGATGCTATGAGACCAATTTTCCCTTCACATATTCCCTTTGGAGTCACATCAAGACTTGTAGACCCATTACAGCCTACTGTTCTTGGCTCCATTGAGAATTACTTCTGAGTCCCAAGTTTCCTCAGGATTCAACAGTTTCTTTTTAACGAACAAGTGTTTCTTATGGTTTCTTTATATGAGGTTAAGTCAACCTCCATGTGAACTTTTCTATCATTGCAATCATCGGTAATATCTGATCTTTTGACTCTTTGAGACCTTCTAGAGGCCTCAACCTATAGCATATTCTGTACCTCAACTTTTAGAATATCTTCCATATGGGGATGCAATAGCTCTCCCATGCACAACAATATGTTCCAACGGCTCCTGAAGAACAAGTTCCATATCTTCACTCATTGTTGCCACGAGTGTTGAGAGAAGTGGCTCATGAATCATCGAAGTGGGCACATATACCTGCTTCTCCTCGAAGTCAATTTCTCGAGCCTCCATGTTCCCCTGACTGCTCTCATATCCCAAGAAGACAATATGTCTCGTTAGAAATGGAAAACCTTTTCTTTTTTATCTGGATGGCCAACTAAATGGCTCCCCCAGATCTTTCCATCTATTATAAAGATAGTGTATCTTTAAACTTTCCTTTTTCTTTCATCTGGATTGCCAAAAAAGTGGCTCCCCAGATCTTTCCATCTATTATAAAGATGGAGAGTCTTTAAACTTTTTCATTTGGGTTTGTTCTGTCACCGTCTTGGTCACATCGCTATCATCCTATCGGACCTGTGAAAATCCAGGATTTTAGCTATTTCTTTTCTTTAGGGGTATCGTTATTATGATCGTCGTATTCCCCCAGACAATCACATTTATCTTTTATAGATCACTCTGGATGCATAGTATGCATCACATTTCTCACCTTTCCCCCGTTCGAAATGTGGCATGAACTTTTCTGCCACAATTTCGAAAATTTGAGAAAACTTTCATTACTTCCTTTATCTGCATGAATATATCACACGAGACGAAGTTGTTTCTTTATTCATATGGGAGTACACTTTTCCTCATTTTACTTTAAGAACTCACCAGAGTCCTTTATATCAGTACTTTTGTAAAACAAGTTTGCATATCATTCTTTATCTTTAGGTTCGCATATTACTTTCTATTCTATTTAAACTCATTGAGTGCTTAACAAGTATAATACGATATGTACAATCAGTACTAGGATAGCATAGGAGCTACTCCAAAACTTCTCTCCCGGTGTGGGATATACCATAAGCACGTAAGTCATTATATCTTTCTCCTGCCATGCAGGATGAGTCCTTTGCCAAAACGTTTCCCGTCAAGTGGGATTGTCTAACACAAGCATTATGCCAACTTTACCCCATCATGCGGGTATTTTCTCAGAACTTTCCCGCCATGCGGGTACTATTACAAACTTTTTCCACTATGCGAGATAATTCCCTCGAAGGGAAATACATGACAAGATTGGCTCTCTCGTCCGCATATTCAATCATCAAAATTCAGAAATAGATCTGAATAAACTGTAACACACACATGCTTATTCCAACATTGGTCAAATTAAACATACATATGACTTATTGTAACTTTATCATGATGACTGAACTGGAAATAAATTCCTCTTCATAAAGAGTACAAGAAAAAATATTTCTCAAGACTCTCAATGATCTATCTCTTTTCTTGAATTAATACTCATGAATCTTTTCTTTTGAAGTCATTCTGTGAAGAGAACATAGTCCCTCATGCTATGGTCTTCTTTCTTTGTCATCTTTTGAGTCACAAGTACTCAGCTCACTTTTCTTAATGCTTTCATGAATGAAAACAGAAAGGTCTTTTGTCTGAGAAAATAGTTGATAATAATCCAAACTTTAAACTTATGAAACTTTGAAACTTTATGTTCTATTCTATATCACTATTGGGCAGAAAATAGAATAAAACATCATTTATTTACATTAATTCCAAAACATCAATCACAGAAATAGAACTAATGCATCATATCATAACATTGCCATCGTCAACGTTGGTCAGAAAATGACAACATCATGAAACTTTAAATTTAGAATTAATACTTATCAAAAGTATTTCTAAAATATTCTTTATTCTTTGAACGAATCTTCCCTTTTGGTTCAAATTTGAGAAGAGATATTGTCGGGGTTTGTTACCGTCGGTAAGTAAATTTGTAAGAACGCGTGTACTGATCCGCACGGTAGCACAAGAGACACTCGGGATTATACTGGTTCGGGCCTCCGGAGAGTAATACCCTACATCCAGTCTGAGAGAGGGTGTTCTTTATGCTCGGGAGTTTGTAGTAGGGGATACAAACAAGGCGGCAGAGGGTTTCGAGCCCAAGTCCCTGGTGTGCAGGTGGTTCCTGTAGCAGGAGTCTGCATACGTGAGTGTGTGAGCTTTTGAGGGGTTGTATGAGATGAGATATCGATACTAAGTGCGTGTGGGGGTGGAAACGAACGTATCTTGCAAGTGTTCCTGCCCTTCCCTTTTATAGTCACAAGGGAGAGGCTCAGGGGGGTTACATCGAAGGTGTAAGCTGGTCTACAGTCTAGGGCGTCCTTCTTCTGCATCGGGCTGTCAGCAGTAGCGGCGAAGCACTGTTACGGTGCTCCAGGTGATGGTGTAGGTCTCTCCTGAGTCGCGCGAGCCATCTCGGGGCCCTCCGCACCCTTCTCCGAGTAGTTAGTCGGGTACAGGAAGCAGGATTCGTATCTTGATCTTGTCAGTGGATCAGGGGCTTGTCTTTTCTGGGTACTGTGGAAATGGAGTGGTCTGTGCCACGACGATCGAGGGATAGGTGACAGCTTACACTGTGCTGTTCGTGGCACAGCGTTTCCCGTGCCATCCGTAGTATGATACGTACTGCCCCTGCTGAGGAGCGGCAGAAGGATCCGCCCTCTGACACCAGATCGACCGGGTCAGGGCGGACCAGCGTAGAGGGGCCAGCACGTGGCGAGTTGCGCGCCTGGGTATCATGGGATATCAACGGGGCCCGTGTACCTGCGGCCTTGGCGGCCAAGTCTTGAACTGGTCGGAGGCGGAAAACTACTCGTGCGGGTAGGTAACCTATGCCACGTCTTCCGATGCTTAGGGTGTAGCGTGTACTGCACCGTGTGTTTCCCAGCGTTCCTTACGCCGTTAGCAGTACGACGACCACTGTGCCGTTCGTGGCAGGGTTTGACGAATCCGTCCCCTGACACCGAATCAGACGAGCCTGGGCGGACCGCTGCGGTGGTGCAGACACGTGGCGGCGCGCGGGGAGGTGTGCGCGGAGATCCCGAGATCTCGATCTGGAGGGGCCCACGCGCCCCGCGCCTTCCCTGCGAAGCCTGCGCGGGCCGGCGATGGAAACTACTCGTGCGAACGAGTAGTCGTAGACGGGAAGCGGAGACTACTCGTGTGAGCAGGTAGTCGGAGGCGGAGGCGGAGGTGAAGACTTGTCGTACGGGCCGCCAAGTACTCGGAGGAGATGGTGCGGGTGGCCGTGGGCCGCCTGCCTCCTGGCCCATGATGCAAACATGTCGTACGGTCCCTCAAGTACTCGTGGGGGGGACTAATACTCGTTGTATTACTCGCCAAGGTATACTTTACGTGGGTCCGTACCGCGTTTTTTAGAGGTCTTGGTGGGCCCTGGTCCATGGCCTCGTCAGTAGCCCCCGAGCCTGGTAAGGGAGTCAAAGACTCGCTCCCAGGCTTAATTTCCACGGAGATGAGGAAGTTAGTCGTGTTTTCACCGGCGGGGACGCGCGAGCGGACCCGCGGGTAGTAGCCCCCGAGCCCACGGACAAGTCGGAGACTTGTGCGTGGGGTGAAATGTGGAACTCCTGGATTTAGGGAGGTTTTGCTGCTTACCGTACCATGCGTGTCATGAGGTGAATGGCGGAGATCTCGTGCCGGTTGCAGGATCTGTGGGTCTCGCTTCGGATGACGTGGCGGCACGGTCGTGGGCGGCGGGTTGTAGTGGGCGCGTCTTTTGAGGGGCGACGCTTCTACGGGTGGAGGACGTGGCCCGAGGCGGCCCAGGCATTAATTGCTGGGGGGGAAGGTAATCATTTCCCCCCTTTTTATAACGCGGTCGTCGGCCAAAATTTCCCCTTCCGCTTCCTTGTGCACTCCACTGCTGTCGCCACTGCCTTTGCCTCCACACCCTCCGCGCGCATGCCACCGAGCTCTTCTCGCTTTCCGTCGCAAGCTAGCTCCTCCCGCCGCCGCCACCACGGCCAACGCTATGTCGAACTGGTCGTCCTCGACGGTGACCTGGTCCAAGCTCGACCACCTCGCCTCCGACGGCATTCTGCCGCCGCTGACCGAGGCGGAGGAGTGGAAGGTTCCCGGACTGGAGCGCCGCCCTTAGCCCCCGGAGGACTACGTGGTCTCGTTCGTGATCTTCCACGAGCGCGGCTTCTCCGTTCCGGCGGGGCGGTTCATCCGCGCCGTCCTCGAGGAGTACGGCCTCGAGCTCCACAACCTGAACCCGAAAGGCGTCCAGCAGATGGCGGCATTCGAAGCTTTGTGTGAAGGGTACTTGGGACAGGGAGCCCATTGGGACGTGTTCCGGTACTTCTACAAGTTTGTCTACGTGAAGGACGAGCGCACCGCGGCGGTGATTGGGTGTGCCGGGCTCCGCGGGAAGCAGGGGAGGATGGACGAGTACATCCCCACCAGTCTGACAAGCTCCAACAGCGGGTGGCATCGGGATTGGTTCTACCTAAAGAACGATCCCGAGAACCCACTTCCCTGGTTCACCAATCGTTGGTATGACCGGGCGCCGGCGAAGTGGAGTTACGGGCCGAAGAAGAAAGATCGGCCCCGGTTTCTCGACGACGCCCTTGGCGCCCTCAAGATTCTCCGCGACAATGGGGTGAACATCATCACCCTGATTGGCGGCTACCATGCCAGAGGGGTCGTCCCGCTTCGCCGCCGCGCTCTGCGCCTCTGTCAGATGACGGAGGACCGAGCTCCCTTCATGGGGACGGTGACAGCGGACCCCCTGCCCTCGATGGACGAGGACCAGCGCTAGGTGACCTAGGCCATGGAAGGTCTCTGACCAAGATAAGATGGCGTTCATAACGCCCCATGGCATCTACTGCTACACGGCCATGACCTTTGGCCTTAAGAATGCTGGTGCGACCTACCAGAAGGCCATCCAGAAGTACCTCGCGAGCCAGATCGGCCAGAACGTAGAAGCTTACGTCAACGACGTGGTCGTCAAGACCACCCATGAGGATAAGCTCATAGCTGACCTCGCGGAGACCTTCGCCAACCTCCGCGTCTATCGCTGGAAACTTAATCCAGAGAAGTGCGTCTTCGGTGTCCCGTCTGGCAAGCTCCTGGGCTTCATGGTCAGCAACCGGGGCATCGAGGCCAATCCCACCAAGGTGGATGCCATCCTCAGAATGAAGCAACCTACAGGGAAGAAGGACGTCATGAAGCTCACCGGCATGATGGCGGCCCTAGGTCGATTCATTAGCAAACTTGGAGGGAAAGGTCTGCCCTTCTTCAAGTTGCTAAAAAGGCGGACAAGTTCGTATGGACCGAAGAGGCGGACCAAGCTCTGGAGCAACTCAAGACCTTCCTCACATCACCCCCGGTGATGGTGCCCCCGGTGCCTGAGGAGCCGTTACTGCTCTACATCTCGGCGACCACCCTAGTGGTCAGTTCAGTTCTGGTGGTTGAGCGACCTGAAGAGGGCCGACCTTACCCTGTCCAGCGACCTATCTACTATGTCAGCAAGGTCCTATCTGATAGCAAGACCAAGTATAGCCAGCCCCAGAAGATGCTCTACGCGCTGCTCGTCACCTCTCGCAAGCTCTGGCATTACCTCCAGTCCCACAAAATCAAGGTCGTCTCGGCCTTCCTCCTCGGCGAGATCCTGCGGAGCCGCGACACCACTGGACGCATTGTCAAGTGGTCCATCGAGCTAGGAGAGTTCGACCTAGAGTTCTGCCCCAGGCAGGCCATCAAGTCCCAGGTCATCGCAGACTTTGTCTCGGAGTGGACCGAGAACCAGCAGCCTCCGCCAACGGAGCGACCTGAGCACTGGAAAATGTACTTCGATGGTTCCCTGAACCTCGAAGGAGCCGACACAGGCGTCCTGTTCATCTCCCCTCAGGGCGACTACCTCAAGTACATCTTGCAGATCTACTACAAGGCGTCCAACAATGGCGCTGAGTACGAGGCCCTCATCCATGGGCTACGCATTGCTGTTTCCCTGGGGATCAAACACCTCATAGCTTACGGCGACTCCATGGTCGTGATCCACCAAGTCAGCGAGGACTCTGAAGCTAGGAAAGACACGATGGATGCCTACTGTGCTGAGGTGCGCAAGCTCGAGCGTCACTTCGAAGGGCTCGAGTTCCACCACGTCTGCCGCAACAACAACGTCGCGGCTGACGTCCTCTCCAAGCTCGACTCCAAGCGCGCGCTGGTTCCGGCCGGTGTGTTCATCCAGGACCTACGCAAGCCGTCCATCAAGCTTATCACCGACCCAGAGTCGCCTGATGAAGACATGACCTCGCCCAGAGGTCGCGAAGTCCTCATGACCGAGGCAGAAGATGACTGGCGCCTTGACTTCATCGCTTTCCTCCTCGAACATCGAGTACCTGAGGACAAGACGGAGTGCGAAAAGATCACGAGGCGTAGCGCCAATTACGTCGTCGTCGGCAACGAACTCTACCGGAGGTCCACCTCCACAGGAGTTTTGATGAAGTGCATCCTACGATCCGAGGGCCTTAGGCTCTTGGATGATATCCACGGCGGCGAGTGCGGCAATCACGCCGCTTCCGCCAACCTGGTGGGCAAGGTATTCAGGTCCAGCTTCTACTAGCCCACGGCCATGGCTGACACCCAGGAACTTGTACGTCGATGCAAGGGCTGCCAGTTCTTCGCCAAGCAGCAGCACGTCCCGGCCCAGGCTCTCAGGACCATCCCTCCATCCCGGCCCTTCGCAGTGTGGGGTCTTGACTCTGTGGGACCTTTCAAGACCGCCCCTGGCGGCTACAAGCACATCATTGTGGCGGTGGATAAGTTCACCAAGTGGATCAAGGTCCGTCCCGTATCCAGTGTCACCTCGAAAGAGGCGGCCAAGTTCATCGAAGAGATCACCCATCGTTTCGGGGTGCCCAACAGGATCGTCACCGACCTTGGCAAGGCCTTCACAGGAGCCAACTTCTGGGACTTCTGCCAAGACAACCTAATCGACGTATACTACTCTTTGGTGGCGCACCCACGGTGCAACGGCCAGGTCGAGCGAGCTAACGGCATGGTCCTACAGGCCATCAAGGACTGCATCTTCGACGGCTCATCGCCCTACGCAACCAGGTGGCTCTCAGAGCTACCTCATGTCATCTAGGGTCTCAGGACCTAGGTGGCCCTTTTTCTTGGTCTACATGTCAGAGGCCATCCTCCCCACCGACGTTGCCTTCGGGGCTCCCCGCATCCAACATTTCGATGAAGGAGAAGTGGAGCAAACGCGCAGGCTCGACCTTGACAACATTGAGGAGCATCGTGTGGCTGCGCTCATGCGCCACACCCGCCACGAGTAGCAGCTATGTCGCTACCACGACCGCAACGTGCGGGAACGTTCCTTCAACATTGGCGACCTAGTTCTGCGGCGAATCCAGAGCACCAAGGACATGCATAAGCTCTCTGCACTTTGGGAAGGCCCCTTCATAGTTAAGGAGGTCATTGGACTGGCGACCTATCGCCTCCAATGGGCCGATGGCCAGGGCATCTCGAACCCCTGGAACATCGAGCACTTACGTCGCTTCTATCCTTAGGAGCCTTGTATCGCAATAAAAGCTATGTACTCTATCCTTTGTAATTCAATATATATAATGATTTTCTTTCGACCTACTTTTATGGGTCTATGTTTACTTTTTGTTCACCCCTCCCCGTCGACACGCTCAGGGGCTTGGTTTAAAACTGAACCCCTCGCGCTCGGGGGCTTGGTGTTAAACCCGGCCCTTCACGCTCGGGGGCTTGGCTTTGCCAACCTAAGGGTCGTTCGACCTGGGGGGTTTCTGCCTTTCTTCTCACCAGTATTCCCTTACCACAACTTCATATGCACTTTATAAGTATTCCTAAGTTGTGTGGCTGCTCGACCTAGGGTCCAGGACCCCCCTCCGTGCGCCGGCTGCACTTAAGCCTCCACACTGAGCCGTGTAGTCGGTAAGCCGTTCCTCCACTGAGTTGGGTTAGCGGAGGGAAAAGGTTTGTGCAGCTCCATTACTTTTGCGTTCTTATAAAGAGTATATATGTCAAATAACGGACCACATCAATTAATTAAACATGCCTTTTTCATTCATGCAAGGTCTTTCTTACATCAAAAGGGTCCACGACCCATTAGCATTAACAGTTTCCTACTTCCTAAGTTACACTTTACAGGTCTATTTTCTTTACAATCTCCTCCGCGGCGGCCTGGATGTCTTCAAGGTCGAAGGTTGGCACATGGTGCCTCACCATGGCCAACGCAGTAGCAGCAGCGAGCTTGCCGCTGTCCACCAGCAGGGTCTTCATGCGACCTTCCGCTTCCTCCAGCCGCGCGATGATAAATAAGGGTTTGCATTGCCCGGCCCAGGTCGATCTCCAGATCCCTGCGAAGGCCAAATTCATATGAAGCCTTTCGGGTGTAGTAATACTCATTGGCGACGACCTCCTTGTGCTTCTCCTTGAGAATCTTCACTTGGTCCTTCGACTCCTTGAGGTCTTTCTTCAAGGCGGACTCCCTCTTCTTGGCCTCTGCGATCGGCAAGGTTAAGGATTGGGCCATCCCGACGTAACTTCAAGCGCAAAGATTAAGGGCACTCACAGATGTACCTATCGCGGCGACCTTCAACTCGTCCTCCACCTCCTTCGCCTTCAGCTTGGCGGATTCAAGCTCCTGCTTCAAGGCCGCCATCGCCTTGTCCTTCAAGACCGCCTCGTCCTTGAGGCGCTTTATTTCTTCTGCGGCCTCAATCTTGGCCTGCAGCACGGCCTCCGGGGTCGTAGACAGCTCCGCGTGAAGCTTGGCGCCTTCCTTCAGCAGGTTCGCCCTGCCTTGAGCCCGTTTGGCGAGAGACTGCGTCAACACACCACAAAAAGTCGTCAAAACAAGTCATCCAAGCGAATGGGATACCTAGCCCTCAAACGCAACAGGGACTCACCATGAGTGTCCTCCCGATCGTCTGCGCTACTACTTTTATCGTCGCCTGCGCCACCTTAAAGTCTTCAAGGTCCCGGCTGTCGGCAAGGATATCATCTTCCCATGGGGTGCCGGCGTAGAGGCACCGGTTTAGGTCGTCGAGCTTCTCCCTTCCTTCGGCCTCCGCCTCCTGCGACTGTGGTAGCCCCGACTCGGGTCGGTCCTCCTCTCGAAGGCCCTTCCCTTGTTGAGAGTCATCGGCAGCGACCAAGGTCGCTGCCGATGACGCCACCCCCACAGTCTCATGGACCTGGCTCGTGACATCTCCGCCTGAGGCCGCCGGCGACTGGCCAACTTGCGCCTTCCCGAGCTTCCACCCAATGGCCTCTTGGCCTGAAGCGTTCTTGTTATCGCCCGATGCAGCAGGAGCTCCCCTGTCCAAGGAACAATATTTGTCATCACGACATACTAGAAAAAAACTGTGAAGGTCAAGTAAGCACGAAGCCAAGTTCAATGACGTACCCGCTGCCAGATTTCAACCGAAGTTGCAGCGGCCGGGGCGGCACCCGCCTCGGTTTCTTCTGCGACCCTTGGTCGCTCACACCCTCGGCACTTGGCTTCGGGCGCTGCTCGTCTATAACCCCGGGCGGGGTTTCATCTTCTCCTGCGGTCGTTGTGTCGACCGCCCCTGTGCCGACGTCACGCGACCTCGCGTCATCATCCTCATCGACGACGACCTCAACACTGACCGTCTCCGACGACGCTGTGGTGTCCTTCCTCTTCCTTTTCTTCTTCTCCTCCGCCTCGACGGTGGCGGAGACGACTTTGGCGGCCTTGTGTGCCGGCATCTTGCCGGCGACCCGCCGCGAGCCACGAGTGACTGGTGCGGAACTTGCCGTGCCAGGGCCTTCATCTTCACTACCTCCCACCGACGAGTCGGAGAGGTAGTTGTCGACGTACTCTTGCGGCGGAGCCCTGATGTCCTCCGCCGCCCGGACCTTGAAGCTCCGCTCGCCCTCGTCCGAGAGGAGAGCTGGGCACCAGAACACACCCTCCCGACCCTGCATCAGGCGACCTTCGTCGTAAGTCAGGGAAAAGCAACTCAAGCAAAGGAAACAAGGTCGATCAGGCGACCTACCGCTTCGGTGGGCCGCTTGAGGGAAAATGCCTTGGGGCACGTCCTGTTCCGGATCACCCCGCTGAAGAGCTCCCTCACCCATGCCACCATCTCCTGCTTAGAGACCTTGCGATGCGCCACGCGGGTTGGGTCGGCCTGGCCCCAGTACTCGTAGGCCGGATGCACCCGATCTTGGATCGGTTGCAGCAGCCTCCGGCTGAAGCTGATGGCCACCGTACCGCCTGTCAGCCCTCCTGCTTTCAGCGTCGCGAGGTCCTCCAGCAGTGGCTGGATGGCGTCTGTCTCCCGCGACGTCAGCTGGTTGCTCCACTCCGGCACCAGGACTGGCGTGAGCCCCGACCTAGTCACCAGCGCTGGCTTCGGGTTGTCGATGTAGAACCATCCTTACCTCCAGCCCTGGGTGTTGTCCGGCAGCTCCATGTCGATGTACACCGTCTTCATGTTGCGGTGTAGCATGAAGCCCACGGACCCAACGACGCCCTTCTTCCCCGTCTTCTTCAACTCGAAGAAGTACTGCCACAGGTCGAAGTGCGGCAGTATCCCCAAGTAGGCCTCGCACAAGTGGATGAACGAGGAAATGGTCGTAATGGTGTTGGGGACGAGATGTACCAGGTCGATCCTGTAGAAGTGAAGCAGCCCGCGGAAGAAGTCGCCCGCCGGAACTCCGAACCCGCGCTCCATGTGCGTGACGAAGGCGACCGTCTCTCCGGTCCCCTCGGAGGGTAAGGCTTCACCGGCGGCGGGCCTCCAGCCCACCTGCTCGCGGGGCTTCAGCAGCCCGTGCTCCACCGGACCTTGAAGCTGCGCCTCCGTCACCGTCGAGGGCTCCCACACACTCTTCGGGACCAGCGCAATCTCTGGGGCCATCTCTTCTTCGTCGAAACTGGTGGATCTAGCCCTAAACACTACCAAGGATTTCTTACGCATACGGCGGTGCGCGGCGCGGTGGATCTAAGCACGGCGGCACCGGCAAATCTGCGCGGAAAAGCTCTTGGCGGCAGCTCGGAAACCCTAAGGATTGCGAGGAAATGAAAGTGAGTGGGGTCCCCGACCCCTCACTCGGCCTTTTATAACTGGGCCGCATCAGTGCGGTGGGCCTCGGCGCCCTAAAACATCTCTTCAGGTCCGGCGACATTCCCGGCGACCCAACGGGTACACCGCCCAAAGGCTCTTTCCGGCCTAACGGTCACAGGCAGTAACGGCTCGTGCCGTGCGGGAATTCATGCTCGTCGATCCTCATATCAACGGCCTGGCGTCCATGGACTCGTTATGCCCCTACTTCAAGCCCCCATATCAGCATTTTCTTCAAGGTCACATGACCTCCAACAACCTCCGGGTCCATGACATCACCTTCACAAAGGTCGACAGAGCACTACCGCTTGGTAGGTTGCCTCAGCTTTCAATAGCGGGTTCACACCCCTGCTCCTAGGTCCTGCTACCTACTGGATTGCCTTAGCCTTTATGGCTAGTTTATACCAACGGCCCTGTGCTTAATGGCTCCACTGCCCGTTGGTGACCTCCTGGTCAAGTAGCACCTCCATAGGTCGCTAAGGCCCTGCTGCCTTCTAGGTCGACCGGACCTAGATTTGTTTAGGCTGACTACCTGCGTTGTGTCACTGCACAACGGCCGTGCCGATTCAGGTCGACACGGACTCCCCGTCTCTACTAAAGACCTCCTAAAGGTCGGCGTGCTATCACAGCCCCGCTGGGACCTTGGTATCCATACCATTGTTGCCCAGGCGCCCCTCCAACTATTCGCAAAGATGACATTTATCAAGTAAATGCGTATTTACAGCTTCATAAGCTACAAGGAGTTTGGCCCTTGGCCAATTACAAGATACAAAGATATTTATGGTCCTGAATTACCTTCCAAAGTGCTTACGACATAATCTACACTAATAAGGCGCGTCGCAAGCTTTCTTCTAGCTTCAGGACCCACTTGAAGACTTCTACAGCCACTCTCAAGGCAGCTGCCACACAGCCACCTCTACTCGAGCTCCAGCAGGTTTCCTGTGGTACCCAACATCAAATCTGAGCTTAACTGCAAGATTCCAAGTGGGACGAGCTTCAACACCAGCCTCGCTGGGTGGAGCGTTGTATTCACCAGCATCACATCCGGCCTGAGAGTGTTAGGGCCGACGATGCATCTGTTGCTTCATACTCCGCCTAGGTTCCTCAGCGGGACCGGGAGAAGGCGCCGATAGAGTTCTTCGAGCTTCGCAAGCATTCTTCTAGCTTCAAACCTGACCTACATCGACTCTGTGCTCTGATGGGCGGACATAGGTCCCTAGCATGGAAATATTACTACACTGGATCATCTTGGTACACCCTTCAAGATTGGGCGGTTTGCTTCAAGGTATGAGTGCCTATTTATACCTCCAGCACCTGCCGCTTGGTCTCATCCACAAGCCAGCTTGCGTGTCTTCCCCATCCTCCAGATCACTGTACCCTCGTGGGACACGAGGTCACTGTTCGCTCGTGAGAGACATTGGCGCGCCTGTCCCCCTACCCGACTATTCACTAGGCATTTTTGTCTCTTGCGGATGATAGCGACCTGAGCTTCGTCTGGAAGCCGGCTCGTGACCGTACAGTGCACTCGTGACCCTAGCTGTGTCAGCCCTGGCACCTGATGACCTCTGCAAGATTCCAGAGCTTTAGTCCTATTGAATTGATACCACAAGAGCATTTGTTTCCTAAGCAGAAGGTCGTAGGTTTGGCTATTTCTTTCTTCTTCTTCTTCGGAGCATCAAACCGGCCATTTTGGTCACTTTACTGCTCGGGGGCTACTACACTAGTGCGTCTTTCGACGCAATATTTTCTTCAGGTTGCCTCGACCTAATGGAAGCCTGCTTCCATCACATCTCCGCTCGACCTACCCCTGGTAGGCATGACGACCTTTTCTGAAGGTCGCGACAACGACTACATCGCACCTGATTCAGGTCAGGTCGGCGGTTCTACAAGATCTCTGCCTTGTCTTCACTTCAACTTTATGGTCCTTCGACCCAGAAGCCCGGCGTTCAACTTCGTGCGCGCATCGGAGGGGTTTTTCTTTTTGATCCCCGTGCACCCTTCACGACCTCGACGGTGCCGCGTCTTCGCTACCCTTCGACACAACCTCGCCTCGGCCGCTACGCCTACAAGTCGATCGGGGGCTTGAGAGACATGGGTACCCATGGGTCCCCACCGGCCAGGGTCCCAGGGGCCCCTGACAAGTGGGCCCGACCTTCCAGAAGACCCGCCGACCTGCCAAGTGGGCCCAGTGACCTTATCCTCAACACCGACGACTGCGGGTGACCTGATCAAGATCCTGGAAGACCTGCGATGCTTGGCGTGCAAGCCAAGACACCAGGACGTAGCGTGCCGCCGCCTGTAGACTCCGGGTATCACGGGATACTCCTTGTAATCCGGGAGATAAGCTTCCTGTAGTTGTAACCGACCCCGACACGGGTCAACCGACCTTGCAAGGAAACCCTAGCCCATCCTCCCCATATAAGGTGGCCTAGGGCTCCATGCAAAGGGGACACCTAAACTCATCCTCGCATAATCCACCACCACAACTGGACGTAGGGTTTTACTCTCCGGAGGCCTGAACCAGTCTAAACCCTTTGTCTCCCCGTGTTCTTCGCCATACTCGCCTAGTTCCGAGTTCACCACGTGGACTACCACCTACGCTCTTAGGTCCCGATCCTCTCCAATAACCTGCAAACCTCTAGGATAACCCCCTAGCGGATCTGTCCAGGTCTCACACCCTGACACTGGGGTCACTCATCTGTTCTGGCTGCCGCCGAACGCGCTGCCGATACTTCCTTCCCCGGTTACCGCGACTCATGTACGCCTCTCCCGACTTCTTTTCGATTCGTTTTCTGTGACTGTAGGTGATGATTTTCTTGTGTCTGCGCATATGGGAGGCGTGCGCATCCTCGCCTCGCGTCCTCCGTTGGAAGAGGACCGGGCCCTCACTCGAGAGATCACCGCGCGGCAGCAGCGGTGGGGGGAGCGCCAGAGGTTCCACCAGCAGAAGGAGATCGACAGACGGTCGAGGAACGACGCTCGTGCTTCGCGCTGCGTGCTGGGGAGGATAATGTCTCCGAGAATAAGGATCCCTCGTCGGTGCCGCCGGACACGGACGAGTCGGAGTTCGAGTGGACTGACGACGAGGCGGCAGCGACGTCGAGGCCACGCGGCGGGTCAATGCCCGCCTCGACCACGGCGGGCGCCGACTCGAGTTAGCAGGTGCTTCCCTCGTCCAACCGGGCTGATCAGCCCGGAACGAGCAGCCATGCCTCTCGGCAGGGCCACCACGAGAGGAGTAGGTATTTTCCGCGGCGCAGCGACCCCACCCGCCACACGTCAAGGCGCGACACCTCGCGCCACCACTCTTCGCACCAGAGGTCTCGCTCGCCCTCGGCGCGCCCGTAACGGGAGCCATAGAGCACGCCGGTGGTTTCCTCTCCACCTGCAGCCCAGAGCGGGGGGCTGGCCCCGCCCCAGCAGTGTCTCGCGTCGGTCGTCGTTGCTGGGACGGATCGACGCCTTCTCCGACCTCTGCTCCGTCTGTGGGGAGCAAGAGGGTGGCATCCCCCCGCAACCCGACCTTCGGCTCCAAGCAGCCCCGCCACATCGTAGAGAGGTGAGTTTCCGAGTTGCGATCTTTTGACTATTTCTTCGTATTCATAGCGAGTGTGCCTTTTGCTTGCCGTCGTTGTGACACTCTTCTTGTTTCAGGGTGCCTGACCGGCGTACCATGAGACCGGCACCGGTGAAATCATTGCGGCGTCCGGCTCAGGTAGCCGGAGACACGCCGCCGTCGGGCGGTCCGCTGCCCTCCCTCCAGTTGGGGGCGGTGGTTGAAGAGACAGGAGGGTCAGGGACCCAAGTGATGACAGTCCCCCACAGGGAGCTGTGAGCCCGGCTCGCAGCGACCTGTCAATGGGGACGATGGGTTTGGGGGGCGAGCCCCCCACGGAAGAAGCGCTCTCGGCCCATGCGGTCGAGTTGGCAAGGTGCCTGTCTAGCCCCTTGGAGCAAATTCCAGAAGACCCTGCTCCTGAGGCGCGGGCAGATGATGTTGAGCAGCCAGCCCCCGAGTCGTCGATGGGGGCGGGAGACGACTCCACAAATGTTGAGCGGCCAGCCCCCGAGTCGTTGGCTGGAATGGGGAGTGCTGCAGAGGAGACGGCCACCCTTCACTCCGAGGAGGTTCCGGCCGCGGCGGTCATCGTCGTGACCGAGGAGGCCGTCCCGATTTCGTCGGTCCCCGCATCGGACGCTGCTCCTTGGCCGATCCCTGCGGAGGTGGTCATCATCCCAGAGTCGCCCTCTCTGGTCGCGGCGGCGGACGAACATATGCCGCCTCCGACCTCGGAGATCGGAGAGAGCTCGGGGGGCCCGGGGCCGACCTCATCGACAGTGGAGGAGGCGATGGAGGTTTCGCCGTTCTGGTTGGTGCCCGTCTCGCGAGTTCAGGCCTCCGTTAGCCTGGATGTCGACAGCGATGCGGAGCTGGTGGCCCATCGCAACTTGGAGCGGGGCCTGCGCCTGAGCGAACTGGCGCTGCGCCAGTCGGAGCGGGCGATCAAGGAGCTAGTCCTCGTTTTTCACTTTCCGATTTCCATGTTCATTTTCTTGTTTTCTTTGATTGTGAGGTTTGCGTGTGGTCCAGGAGCTTGTTGGGCGTTGTGACGAAAAGTCACGGGCCTTTGAGGCGCTTCGCGTAGAAAAGACCCAGCAGGAAGCGCAGCTAGCCACGACCTGTCTCGTGGCAGCGGCCAGCGAGGTTGACCGGTCATTTGAGCGTGCGACCCTCGAGGCGAAGGCGAAGGCCACCGAGGACCTTGCAGCCACGGCGCAGGCGAAGAAGGCCGCCCTGGAGGAAAAACTGGCCGCGGCGGAGCAGGCAGCGGCGGAGCTGCGCTCCAACGCCGAGGCCGCTGCCCGTGCTGCCCACCAAGAGAAGACAGAGCTCGAAGCCAGGGCGGGCCGGGCCGAGTCCGACCTCCAGGCGGCCCACGAGAGGGTGATGGCACTTGAGGCCCAGGTCGGCAGTGTCACCGCCGAGAAGGGCCGACTCGAGGAAGTTGCCCAGAAACGCGAGGATGAGATGATCGGTGAGTACCTCACAACCTGTTACCTCTGCTTTTTGCTTCCATGTGGTTACTTGATTCGTGATATCATCTTGTTTTTGGGGCGGTCAGCTCTCCGCATGGCCCGCACCGATTTGGAGAAGAAGGTCGCGGACCAGGAGAGTGCCGCAGCCACCCGCCTTGTTGAGAACGAGAAGCTGGTGGAGCTAGCTCGCAAAGCTAACGAGAGACTCAATAGTAAGAGTCATGTCCCTTCATGCTTTTTGCCTTCCTTGAACCAGGATGTTTTTTACTAACATTGACCCCTTTTTCCCTTCAGAGGTCATGACTGAGCTCGAACAGGAACGGAAAACGCACGGGGAGACCCAGACCAACCTCACGCGGGTGCAGATGATCCGTGACAAGATGGCGGCAGCCATCATCAAGGCGATAGACGACCTTGGGGTTCCCCCGACAACATGAAGGATCGCTTGGAATAGGCCGCTGTGACAGCTCGCCAGCAGTCGATGGATATGGCTCGCGACATCATCCGCAAGGTGGTGGCCATCTTCCTGTCACATTATCCGGACATGGATAGGGAGCTGCTAGGCCAAGGATGGTGTCCGGGTTATGACAACGATGAGTATGATCGCATCGAGGAGGACGCCGTCGACTTCGCCCAGACCATGATGAATCATGCCCTCCACGACCTGGGCTTGTGAAGAAAAAAGACAGAGTCGCCTCGCTGAGGCCTTTGGTTATGCTGGCGAGAACTTGTAATAAACTTATGTATTGAGCCCTTGTGATAGACTCGTGGGTTAAGTACCCAATTTTACTTCAAGTTAAGCATTTCGTTTGTTCGTTAACCTTCCTTCGAGTAGTTAGGGGGTTTGCGAGCCCGAGCACTGTAGCTTAAGACTTCGCTGGCGGTGTCTTGCTCCATAGCCGCGGGGGCGTAGGAACCTGGCGACTCGACCAGGCTTAGTTTTGAAGTGTTCCTACTTGGGCGGGCAGCCCCCGAGTACCTTGGAGAAGGATAGGTGTGTGCGTATGTTTTTGCAAACAAGAAAACTCTTCGAAGTTCACTTAGACAGTTACCTGGCAGCCTTTCGAGGGGGTGAGTGATCGACAACTTGAGGTCACGAACTTTGCTCGTGGGTCTTTGTACCGTAGCCACGGGGGCGTAAGTACTCGGGGCCCAAACGAGCCCAGGTTTGTAACCGCTAGAGTCGTCGTTCATCTCCCTTTAAGGAGTGCAGGCGTACCGCGACGATCATACGAGAAACGGTAGACGTTTTTTGATCAAAAAAAGATTTCGAAACGCTCAGGGGAGGGGTGTCGTAGCCCCGGGTAGCCCCGAGCCCATGGACAAGTCAGAGACCTACCCATGGGATGAGACAAGCATAAAGACATTTTACTCGAGTAAAAACGTAAGCTTGAGGAATATATCATCTCACGAAAAAGAAAATAGCTCGGAGCTCTTGCATTATCATAAGACGAAATAAAGTGAAATACTTAAGCGTAACACGGCGTAGTTGTTCTATGTTCCAAGCGTTGGAGATGACCCTGCCGTCCTCGTACTTGAGCTTGAAAGTTCCCGGGCGAAGTACTTGGTCGACAATAAACAGACCCTCCCATGGCGGTAAGAGCTTGTGTCGCCCTTCGTTGCTCTGAACTCGTTGGAGGACTAGGTCGCTGACTTGGAACTCCCGTTCTCATATATTTCGCTTGTGGTAGCGACGTAGAGCTTGCTGGTACTGTGTCGAGTGGAGGAGGGCGATGCTGCGCGCCTCATCGAGCTGGTCGATGGCGTTTTCGAGGGCGACTTGGTTGCCTTCTTCGGTGTAGGCTTGAACCCGTGGGCTGCCGTAGTCGATGTCTGTCGGGAGGATTGCCTCTGACCCGTGGACAAGGAAGAAAGGCGTGCAGCCAGTAGCCCGACTTGGCGTGGTGCGTAGGCTCCATAGGACAGACGGGAGCTCTGCGGCCCACGTTGCTCAAAACTTCTCGAGGCGCTTGAATATCCGCGGCTTCAGACCTTGCAAGATCATGCCAATGGCCCTCTCCACTTGCCCATTGGTCCTTGGGTGACTGACAGCGGCCCAGTCCACACGTATGTTGTTGTCGTTGCAAAACTTCAGGAATTTCTTACCGGTGAATTGGGTACTGTTGTCGGAGATAATAGAATTCGGAATCCCGAAACGGTAGATGATATCAGTGAAGAACGCAACGGCCTCCTCGGAGCGAACATTTGTTACGGGCTTGGCCTCGATCCATTTTGAGAACTTGTCGATGGCGACGAGCACGTGGGTGTAGCCCCCGGGTGCTTTTCTTAGTGGTCCGACCATGTCTAGCCCCCAGACCGCGAAGGGCTAGGTGATAGGAATGGTTTGTAAAGCTTGCGCCGGGAGATGAGTTTGTCGTGCATAAAATTGACAGCCTTCGCAGCTGCACACGATCCGAGTTGCGTCGGCGACCGCGGTTGGCCAGTAGAAGCCTTGTCGGAAAGCCTTCCCGACAATGGTCTTTGGGCCGGCGTGATGTCCGCATGTGCCTGCATGAATCTCCTGTAGCAGCTCCTTGCCCTGGTCGGCCAGGATGCAACGCATGAATATGCCTTCAACGCCCTTTCGACGGAGCTCGCCGTCGATCAGTTTGTACGACTTGGCCATGCGAGCGATCCGTCGGGCCGTCTCCTTGTCGGGCGGCAACTTTCCTTCCACCATCCATTCGAGGATCGGAATCCTCCAGTCAGGGTCTTTGAGGTTAGGCTCTCGTACCTCATCAATCTCCATGACCTCTTGCGTTGACGGCTCTGGCGACTTGTCCTCTTCGGAGCGAACAGACGGTTCATACTGGTCGCTGGCGAAGACCCTATGTGGTACGGGTTTTTGATTCGACGCCGCTTTCGCGAGAGTATCCGCCACCTTGTTGTACTCACGCAGCACATGATTGAGCTTGAGCCCATGAAACTTGTTCTCCAACTTGCACACCACCCGGTAGTACGCGGCCATCTTCGGACTTATGCAGTTTTTCTCCTTCATCACCTGTCCCATGACCAGATCGGAGTCCCCCCTGATGTCGAGGTGTCGGATTCCTAACTCGAGGGTGATCTGGAGACCGTTGATGAGTGCCTCGTACTCGGCGACGTTGTTGGAGGCCGCGAAGTGTAGTCGGACCATGTACTCCATTCGCACGCCTAGAGGCGAGATGAATACGAGTCCGACCCCGGCTCCTTCCTTCATGAGGGATCAGTCGAAGTACATAAGCCACGTATCGTGCTCGATAGGAGCAAGGGGTGTCTGGATCTCTGTCCATTCGGCGACGAAGTCAGCCAATGCCTGCGACTTGATGGCGGTGCGGGGCGCATACTCGATGTTCTGTCCCATCAACTCGAGGGCCCACTTAGCAATTCTTCCTTCCGCCTCCGGGCTCTGTATGATTTCGCCAAGCGGGTACTTGGACTCCACCATGACGCGGTGTGAGTCGAAATAGTGCTGAAGCTTCCGCTTGATAATGAGGACAACATAGATCAACTTCTGGATTTGTGGGTATCGCGTCTTTGAGTCGGAGAGGACTTCGCTCACAAAGTAGACGGGACGCTGTACTTTCTGCATTTTCCCGGGCTCGTCTCGCTCGACTACTAGCGCCACGCTCATGACCTGGGTCGTTGCGGTGATATATAGGAGCATCAGCTCTCCCTCCGCTGGTGCGGTGAGCACTGGTGGGCTCTCGAGTAGTTTCTTGAGCGAATCGAGTGCCTCCTGCGCTTCAGGTGTCCACTGAAAATGCTCCGACTTGTTCATGAGCTTGTACAGGGGTAAGCTGCGTTCACCTAGTCGAGCGATGAATCTGCTGAGGGCTGCGAGGCATCCGGTGACGCGTTGCACTCCCTTCAGATTTTTGATGGGCCCCATGTTCGTGATCGCAGAGATCTTCTCGGGATTGGCTTCGATGCCGCGTTCCGACACGACGAAACCGAATAGCATGCCCCTAGGGACCCCAAAGACACACTTCTCGGGGTTCAGCTTCACGTCGTGCTCCCTCAGCTTCTCGAAGACTGCGGTGAGGTCAGGAATCAGGTCGCCTACCTTCTTCGACTTGACCACAATATCATCTACATAGGCCTCGATTAGCCGTCCGATGAGATCTCCAAAGACACATCGCATGCATCTCTGAAACGTGGCTCCTGCATTCTTCAACCCGAAAGGCATGGAAACGTAGCAGTACGCAACAAATAGGGTGATGAATGATGTCGCGAGCTGGTCGATCAAATCCATCACGATCTGATGGTATCCGGAGTAAGCGTCGAGAAAACAGAGGGTTTCGCACCCAGTCGTTGAATCGACTACCTGATCAATACGCGGCAAATGGAATGGATCCTTTGAACATGCCTTGTTCAGGCTCGTGTAATCAACGCACATCCTCCATTTTCCATTCTTCTTCTTAACGAGTACAGGGTTTGCTAACCACTCGGGGTGGTATACTTCACGAATGAACCCTGCACTAATGAGCTTCTTGATCTCCTCGCCAATAGCCTTGCACTTGTCGGAATTAAAGCGGTGCAGACGCTGCTTGATCGGCTTCGAGCTGGGCTTAATGTTAAGCTTGTGCTCGGCGACCTCCCTTGGAATCCCCGGCATGTCGGAGGGTTTCCATGCGAACACATCGAGATTCGCGCGGAGGAAGTCGATGAGTGCGCTTTCCTAGTCGGAACCGAGCGCTGTCCCGATACGGAGCATGCAGCCGTCGTCAGAGACAGGAACCTCCTTGGCGTCCTTGGCAGGCTCGAAAGAGCAGGCCGCTCGCTTGCACGAGTCGGGGATTTCTTGGTCCTCGGAGGGGGGCTCAGCGGCGAGCTTCTTAGACCGGATCAGTGCTTCAGCAAACTGGAAGCACTCAGCATCGCATTCGTACACATGCTGGAAAGTCGTACTTTCCGTGATGATGCCTTTCGGTCCGGGCATCTTCAGCTTGAGGTACGTGTAGTTGGGGACAGCCATGAACTTAGCGTAAGCTGGCCTTCCGAGTATCGCGTGATACGTCCCCGGGAACCCTACCACTTCGAAGGTGAGGGTTTCCTTTCGGAAGTTGTTCGGAGTTCTGAACGTGATGGGCAGGTCGATCTGCCCGAGGGGGACCGCCTCCATCCCGGGTACGACCACGTGGAAAGGCGCTGTTGACAGCCCCAGTCGGGACCGCGGAATCCCCATGTCATCCAGGGTCGACATGTAGATGACGTTGAGGTCGCTGCCTCCGTCCATCAGTACCTTGTGCACACGCTTGGTGCCAAACAAGGGTGACACGACTAGCGGGTAGCTGCCCGGTCGTGGTAAGTGGTCGGGATGATCGTGCCGGTCAAATGTGACCAGCATCTCCGACCACTTCAGGTACGTCGGTGAGAGACATGGGTACCCATGGGTCCCCACCGGCCAGGGTCCCAGGGGCCCCTGACAAGTGGACCCGACCTTCCAGAAGACCCGCCGACCTGCCAAGTGGGCCCAACGACCTTATCCTCAACACCGACAACTGCGGGCGACCTGATCAAGATCCCGGAAGACCTGCGATGCTTGGCGTGCAAGCCAAGACACCACAAAGTAGCGCACCGCCGCCTGTAGACTCCGGGTATCACGGGATATTCCTTGTAATCCGGGAGATAAGCTTCCCGCAGTTGTAACCGACCCCGACACGGGTCAACCGACCTTGCAAGGAAACCCTAGCCCGTCCTTCCCATATAAGGCGGCCTAGGGCTCCATGCAAAGGGGACACCTGAACTCATCCTCGCATAATCCACCACCACAACTGGACGTAGGGTTTTACTCTCCGGAGGCCTGAAACAGTCTAAACCCTTTGTCTCCCAGTGTTCTTCGCCATACTCGCCTAGTTCCGAGTTCACCACGTGGACTACCACCTACGCTCTTAGGTCCCGACCCTCTCCAATAACCTGCAAACCTCTAGGGTAACCCCCTAGCGGATCTGTCCAGGTCTCACCCCCTGACAGTTGGTGCGCCAGGTAGGGGCGATCGGGAACTCGCTGTGCAGCATGGTGGCCCAATCTGGCGTCGTCTTCCCGGCGAGCATGGCGGACTTCCTCGCCAACCCCGTGGAGATCTGCTTTGGATCTTTCACGTCAACCTCTCCTGCTCAGGCAGCCGCGACTCCACCAGCGACCTCGGAGCAGGTCGTCACGACACGTTTCCCTTCGGCCTACGGTCTGCACCTGGCCTTCGTCTTAGCCAGCTGGTTGCGCCTCCCTAGATCCAATCTGGGCGGCAACATTCCGGCGACCCGAGGCCGGCACCTCGCGCTCGGTGCGACTCTCTCGACGTGCCCTTCACCTATCACAAGGGTGCGAAGCACACCCTCCGCGGGTGCCGCCTGCGGAAGAAGATCGACCAAGGGCTCCCTCGCCGAGCTAAATGACCCACCCAGTCCCCGGACTGCGGGGAGTTCCAGAAGGTCCATGTTCGAGTCTCCCCCAACGACTCGGACATCGTCTTTCGTCAAGTGCTCGTGGTTTCGGAGAATGAGCCACCCTATGTGGGCGCGACCAACTCTGAGGCAGCGGCTCGCACCCAAGCCAACACCCGGTACGCTCAGTGACGTGCAGAAGAGCAGCAGCGCACGGCAGGACCGCGCCTGGAGTTCGAGGAAGCTGGGATCCCGACCTTCAACAGCCCCCAGGCCAACCTGGGTGCGGCCATCACCCGGCTCTAGCAGGCCCATCTCACGCCTGAAGCCGAGCAGGCCCTCGCATACCTCCGGGTCGCCAATGCCTTGGTGGAGGAGAAAAGCGCGGCCTCTAAGTCCGCCGCGTCTTCATCTACTCGCCACTCGGGCAGTCGATCTCATCGACCTATGCGCAACCATCTCTCCTCCATCCGGGAGGAGGTCGCTCAGCACAACCCTGAGCAACCCGCCCGGCAGCCTGCTGCCGGCGACCTTCGCGTCAACCTCGACGCCAACAGATGCACCCTCGACATGCGCGACATCGTCGACCAGCGCCATCGGGAGCGCGAGGAGCGCGAACTCCGACATCACTTGGAGTACGATCGCGAGTACGGCGCACCTGGCGTCGTTCATCGCATTATGGAGCGCGAGCTGCGGGACCGCCATGACATCGAGAACAAATGGCGCGCCCTCTACGACGCTGAGCACGGCGACCCAGGCATCCTCCAGGGCAACCGGGACTGGCAACCACGCTCCCAGGTCGTCGTCCCCGAGCGCAGCGTCCACTTTGCCCCTAGGGCGGCTGCTCCGGCCAGAGGCACCAGTGACGACCTCGTTGTCACCGCCTTCCCGGTGCTGGCTTCCCATTTCAGTACGGTGGAGTACCCCCGACAACTTCTAGCCCAACATCAAGCCGTACGATGGGCGCTCTGACCCCAACATCTGGCTGTCGACCTACTACGTCGCCGTCAAGGCGGCCGGCGGCAACTTCGACCACATGGCGGCTTACTTCCCGCTGGTCATGGGCAAGGCTCCTTCGCTATGGCTCAACAACCGCGAGCCTGACAGCATCAAAACCTGGGCCGACCTGTCCCAGGCCTTCACCTCCAACTTCCAGGCGACCTACGATCGCCCGGGAAACGCCTTCAACCAAGGGCGGGTCGTGCAGAAGCCCAAGGAGCGGCTCCGAGACTACAACCACCAGTTCTTCGAGAACCGGAACGAGTGCATCGGCGTCAGGGACGATCAGATCGTCGACAGCTAGAAGAAGGGCATCAAGGACCGCAAGGTCTTTGAGAAGATCCATGAGTCTGGCGCCACCAATGTCAAGGAGCTCATGCACGTCGTCAACAAGCTGATGGACACGGAAGAGGCGCTCCAGAACCAGTTCGATGCTGATGCCCCTGGCACATCTGGCACCGCAGCTGACAAGCTCCGCAAACGACCTTCCGAGGTCCTAGCGGTCGAAGGGCGCTGAGGTTCGACCTTCAACCAGGAGGAGTTCGACCTAGCACTTGACAGCATTTGCGGGTTCCACGAGGGTGCTACCCACACTCTCCGCGAGTGCTCCCAGTTCAAGAGGGCCTTCAGCGCCCCCGCAGACCCCAGCGACCCAGGAACGACGGCGGGCACCACGACAACCGCCCCTACAATAGCAACTACCGCCGCGACGACCGGCGATATCGACGCGACGACCGGCGTGAGGAGCGATATGATGATCGCCGCGAGCCTCCTCGCAGCGACCCACCTCGCAGCAACCCGCCTCCGGCGCCTCCTCGCGATGAGAACAACCTGCCTCCTCCACTGCAGACAGGCAACCCCAACGGGCCTTTCCAGGCCGCAACCCGCGCGATCAACATGATCGTTGGTGGCATCAAGTCCAGCGCCAGCAAGAGGCGCTACAAGAAAGACAAGCGTGACGTCCACCTCGTCCACACTCAGCCAACTGTGCCTCTGTGTTGGTCTGAGCAGGTGATCACGTTCTCCAGAGCTGATCACTGGGTGCACATCCCAGATCCTGGGTCCTACCCGCTCGTCGTCGAGCCTACGGTGCTCTCCCAGACCCTGATCGATGGAGGGAGCGGGCTCAACATCATCTTCGTCAAGACCCTCAAGAAGATGGGCTTTGACTTCGACAAGATCACGGCGTGCGACGAGCCCTTCTACGGCATCATCCCCGGGAAGGCGGCCTACCCCCTAGGTCGGGTTTCCCTCCCTGTCACCTTTGGTACGGAGGCGAACTTCCGCATGGAGTACCTCAGCTTCGAGGTCGCCAACTTCAAGGCCTCCTACCATGCGATCCTAGGTCGCCCGATGCTGGCCAGATTCATGGCCATCCCACACTACACCTACTTGGTGTTGAGGATGCCGGCTCCAAATGGGGTCCTCTCCGTAAAGAGGGACCTCATTATCTCCTTCAGGTGCAACACGGAGGCCCTCGACCTCGCCGCGACCTTCGCCGCTGTCGACGCTTCCGCGGTCCTGGTCGCTGAGGCCAAACAAGTCGACCCGGCCGACCTACCTGTCCCGGAACAGAAGCGCACCGACACCGCCCTGGACGCGGTCCCCTCCACGAAGAAGGTCTGCCTCGGCCTTGCCGACACAGAGAAGACAGTGGTGATCGGCGACGGGCTCGACCCCAAATAGGAACTCGCACTCACCAGTTTCCTCCGGGATAACGCGGACATATTCGCATGGAGTCCATCGGATATGCCGCGTGTCCCCAGGGAGCTGGCTGAGCACTCCTTGGATGTAAGCAAGATGGTCAAGCCTGTCAAGCAGAAGCTTCGCCGCTTTGCGAAAGATCGCAAGGACATCATTAGGGTAGAGTTAATAAAGCTCCTAGCTGCCGGATTCATCCGTGAGTGTAAAAACCCAGTTTGGCTCGCTAACCCGATCCTTGTACACAAGAAAACCGGTCAATGGAGAATGTGTATCGACTACACCGACCTCAACAGGCACTGCCCTAAAGACCCCTTCCCTCTTCCGCGCATCGACCAGGTCGTGCACTCCACAGCCGGAAGCGTCCTCCTATGCTTTCTCGACTGCTACTCAGGGTATCACCAGATAGCCCTGAAGGTCTCTGACCAAGACAAGACGGCATTCATAACGCCCCATGGCATCTACTGCTACACGGCCTTGACCTTTGGCCTTAAGAATGCCGGCGCAACCTACCAGAAGGCCATCCAGAAGTGCCTCACGAGCCAGATAGGCCAGAACGTAGAAGCTTACGTCGACGACGTGGTCGTCAAGACCACCCATGAGGATAAGCTCATAGCTGACCTCGCGCAGACCTTCGTCAACCTCCGCGTCTATCGCTGGAAACTTAATCCAGAGAAGTGCGTCTTCGGTGTCCCGTCTGGCAAGCTCCTGGGTTTCATGGTCAGCAACCGGGGCATCGAGGCCAATCCCACCAAGGTGGATACCATCCTCAGGATGAAGTGACCTACAGGGAAGAAGGACGTCATGAAGCTCACCGGCATGATGGCGGCCCTAGGTCGATTCATTAGCAAACTTGGAGAGAAAGGTCTACCCTTCTTCAAGTTGCTAAAAAAGGCAGACAAGTTCGTCTGGACCGAAGAGGCGGACCAAGCTCTGGAGCAACTCAAGACCTTCCTCATGTCACCCCCGGTGATGGTGCCCCCGGCGCCTGAGGAGCTGTTACTGCTCTACATTTCGGCGACTGTTGGCGTTTCTTAACCTCACCACTAGTTGTACACCTAGCGGGAGCGTAAGATCCACATGGGTATACCGACGGGTACGAAAGATTTCGCAAGCGCACGGAAATACCGTTGTAGCACTTCACCTTAGAAGTATTCCAAGGGTATCGAATCCAAGGAACGATGTGTACTACCTTCTATCCTAGACTGATGATCCAAGGACACAACTCTATAGGATGAGATGAAGATGGAAAGGATCTTGTTGATAGCGTGAGAGTTGAGAACAACCTCTCGATTAGGAACTCTCATTTCGGACACCGGCCCCTCCTGACTATAACAGTTGGTTCACGGCAAATGGTTGCCTACACGATGTATCCGAACGTGGGGGATTTCAGAGGGTCCAACGACTATCACTACCGCGGCCTACCCCAAGACAAACCGTGGGATACATGGCATTCGAAGGATAACCTGTAGTCTAGACACCACGTCTACACCACCGATTACTACTATAGCACGGCTACGTCTGGCACCCCGTAGAAATACTATAGCACTCCGTATAAATACGAAGCGACGAACCCACGAGGGAGAGACCCGAACTCACTCAGATATACGCTATCCTATGCAAGGGATCACAGATGAACTTGATCTAGATTAGGATAAAGGAGCATCCACTTACTCTGATTAAACTAGCAGGCATACAAACAGGATACAAACTTAAGTGTTTATAATAGAAGATCAAGGGTCGTGTTCGTGAAGAACACAAGCCTCTAACTTATGAACAAACACATAAGTATGAGAAACTTCCTCGTCAACTAGATCGAGGAAGCGTGTTCGTGAAGAACACGAGCATCTAAATGATGAACGAACGAAGAACATAAGAACACAGTATGAATGTCACTTTAGTCTAATTGAGAATGTCGAAATACTCACTTTATTCTAAATGAAGAACAGAAGCATCCGTAGAGGATCGTTCTTGAGGAAATGTGCCAAACACCATGGCACAACCCCAAGACACCACCCCACCTTCCTTCTAATCTCTAAAGCACTAGCAAGCCAGCACTAATCCTATGGAAGGAGCTCTCCTCTCCTAATGAGAGAAGCCATAAGGCAAAAGTGAGAAGGAGGAGAAGAAGTGTGTGTCCTATTCTCTACCCCCTCTCCTTCTATTTATAGGCCCGGGTACCAGCGCGAGATCACCCCATACACCTCCGGACTGGCTTAAGGATCCAATCAGGGAGCACCACGTGGAAGCTGATGGCGAACGGAGAAAATCCCGGGTCGGCCGACCTGGGCCCACCACGTCTTGCCTTGTGCTTTCTCTGAGTGACTGGTGTGTGGGCCCTTATGACGGTTCCAGGTGTCCACGTGGTTTTGAGGCGGTTTAGGCGCTCTGGTGGGCCATGGGATCCATGTGATACACGCGTGGCGACTTCTGATTTGTCGAGCCTCTCTCCCTTGGATTGGTGACATCACCTATCCGTGACCTTTTGCATGGCAGCCCCTCATTGGCTAAGGTGGAGAGGCTTGGATTGATGAGGTGGATGGATAAGGTATGCTTTTGCTCTATTTCTTGTGCTAATTGCCTGCATTCAAATATACATCACCACTTGTGGAAATTGTCAGTATAAGGCCCTATTCTAGTGTTGATGATCCTTTTATATTTATTTTATGCAGGTATTGACGGTGTAAAAGTAGCACTTAACAACCGTCAACAGTGACCACCCTGGTGGTCAGTTCGGTTCTAGTGGCTGAGCGACCTGAAGAGGGCCGACCTTACCCTGTCCAGCGACCTATCAACTACGTCAGCGAGGTCCTGTCTGACAGCAAGACCAGGTACAGCCAGCCCCAGAAGATGCTCTACGTGCTGCTCGTCACCTCTCGCAAGCTCCGGCATTACTTCCAGTCCCACAAAATCAAGGTCGTCTCGGCCTTCCCCCTCGGCGAGATCCTGCGGAGTCGTGACACCACTGGACGCATTGTCAAGTGGTCCATTGAGCTAGGAGAGTTCGACCTAGAGTTCTACCCGAGGAAGGCCATCAAGTCCTAGGTCATCGCAGACTTTGTCTCGGAGTGGACCGAGAACAACCTTCGCCATCGAAGCAACCTGAGCACTGGAAAATGTACTTCCATGGTTCCCTGAACCTCGAAGGAGCTGGCGCAGGCATCCTATTCATCTCCCCTCAGGGTGACTACCTCAAGTACGTTCTGCAGATCCACTACAAGGCGTCCAACAATGGCACTGAGTACGAGGCCCTCATCCATGGGCGACGCATTCTGTTTCCCTAGGGATCAAACGCCTCATAGCTTACGGCGACTCCAAGGTCGTGATCAACCAAGTCAGTAAGGACTCTGAAGCCAGGAAAGACATGATGGATGCCTACTGTGCTGAGGTGCGCAAGCTCGAGCGTCACTTCGAAGTGCTCGAGTTCCACCACGTCTGCCGCAACAACAACGTCGCGGCTGACGTCCTCTCCAAGCTCGGCTCTAAGCGCACGCTGGTTTCGGCCGGCGTGTTCGTCCAGGACCTACGCAAGCCGTCCATCAAGCTTATCACTGACCCAGAGTCGCCTGAGGATGATGTGACCTCGCCCGGAGGTCGCGAAGTCCCCATGACCGAGGCAGAAGATGACTGGCGCCTTGACTTCATCGCTTTCCTCCTCGAACATCGAGTACCTGAGGACAAGACGGAGTGTGAAAAGATCACGAGGCATAGCGCCAACTACATCGTCATCAGCAATGAACTCTACAGGAGGTCCGCCTCCATAGGAGTTTTGATGAAGTGCATCCTACGATCCGAGGGCCTTAGGCTCTTGGATGAGATCCACGGCGGCAAGTGCGGCAATCACGCCGCTTCCGCCAACCTGGTGGAAAAAGTCTTCAAGTCCGGCTTCTACGGGCCCACGACCATGGCTGACACCCAGGAACTTGTACGTCGATGCAAGGGCTGCCAGTTCTTCGCCAAGCAGCAGCACGTCCCGGCCCAGGCCCTCAGGACCATCCCTCCATCTTGGCCCTTCGCAGTGTGGGGTCTTGACTCCGTGGGACCTTTCAAGACCACCCCTGGTGGCTACAAGCACATCATCGTGGCAGTGGATAAGTTCACCAAGTGGATTGAGGTCCGTCCCGTATCCAGTGTCACCTCGAAAGAGGCGGCCAAGTTCATCGAAGAGATCACCCATCGTTTCAGGGTGCCCAATAGGATTGTCACCGACCTTGGCAAGGCCTTCACAGGAGCCGACTTCTGGGACTTCTGCCAAGACAACCTAATCGACGTATACTACTCTTCGGTGGTGCACCCATGGTGCAACGGCCAGGTCGAGTGAGCTAACAGCATGGTCCTACAGGCCATCAAGGACCGCATCTTCGACGGATCATCGCCCTACGCAACTAGGTGGCTCTCAGAGCTACCTCATGTCATCTTGGGTCTCAGGACCCAGGTCAGCTCAGCTACAGGGTATTCGCCCTTTTTCTTGGTCTACGAGTCAGATGCCATCCTCTCCACCGACGTTGCCTTCGGGGCTCCCCGCATCCAGCGTTTCGATGAAGGAGAAGTGGAGCAAATGCGCAGGCTCGACCTTGACAGCGTTGAGGAGCATCGTGTGGCTGCGCTCATGCGCCACACCCACCACGAGTAGCAGCTACGTCGCTACCACGACCGCAACGTGCGGGAACGGTTCTTCAACGTTGGCGACCTAGTTCTGCGGCGAATCCAGAGCACCAAGGACATGCATAAGCTCTCTGCACCTTGGGAAGGCCCCTTCATAGTTAAGGAGGTCATTGGACCGGCGACCTATCGCCTCCAATGGGCCAATGGCCAGGGCGTCCCGAACCCCTGGAACATCGAGCACTTACGTCGCTTCTATCCTTAGGAGTCTTGTATTGCAATAAAAGCTATGTACTCTATCATTTGTAATTCAATATATATAACGATTTTCTTTCGACCTACTTTTATGGGTCTCTGTTTACTTTTTGTCCACCCCTCCCCCTCGACACGCTCGGGGGCTTGGTTTAAAACTGAACCCCTCGCGCTCGGGGGCTTGGTGTTAAACCCGGCCCTTCACGCTCGGGGGCTTGGCTTTGCCAACCTAAGGGTCGTTCGACCTGGGGGGTTTCTGCCTTTCTTCTCACCAGTATTCCCTTACCACAACTTCTTATGCACTTTATAAGTATTCCTAAGTCGTGTGGCTGCTCGACCTAGGGTCCAGGACCCCCCTCCGCGCGCCGGCTGCACTTAAGCCTCCACGCTGAGCCGTGTAGTCGGTAAGTCGTTCCTCCACCGAGTTGGGTTAGCGGAGGGAAAAGGTTCGTGCAGCTTCATTACTTTTGCGTTCTTATAAAGAGTATATAAGTCAAATAAGGGACCACATCAGTTAATTAAACATGCCTTTTTCATTCATGCAAGGTCTTCCTTACATCAAAAGGGTCCACGACCCATTGGCATTAACAGTTTCCTACTTCCTAAGTTACACTTTACAGGTCTATTTTCTTTACAATCTCCTCCGCGGCGGCCTGGATGTCTTCAAGACCCACTAGTGGGGCCAGGTCGAGCTCTTCCTTGACCTTCTCAAGGTCGAAGGTCGGCACATGGTGCCTCACCGTGGCCAACGCGGTAGCAGCGGCGAGCATGCCGCTGTCCACCAGCAGGGACATCATGCGACCTTCCGCTTCCTCCAGTCGCGTGATGAGCTCCTGCGGCCCGCCTTTGACCTTGGGGACGTACACGTCCACAAGGTACTCGGCGGCCTCCTTGAGGTCATCTAGCTCCTTCTGAACATCTGCAGTCATCTCTTGATGATCAATAAGGGTTTGCATTGCCCGGCCCAGGTCGATCTCCAGATCCCTGCGAACGCCAAATTCATATGCAGCCTTTCGGGTGTAGTAATACTCACTAGCGACGACCTCCTTGTGCTTCTCCTTGAGAATCTTCACTTGGTCCTTCGACTCCTTGAGGTCTTTCTTCAAGGCGGACTCCCTGTTCTTGGCCTCTGTGATCGGCAAGGTTAAGGATTGGGCCATCCCGACGTAACTTCAAGCGCAAGGATTAAGGGCACTCCCGGACGTACCTGTCGCGGCGACCTTCAACTCGTCCTCCGCCTCTTAACCTTCGGCTTGGCGGATTCAAGCTCCTGCTTCAAGGTCGACATCGCCTTGTCCTTCAAGACTGCCTCATCCTTGAGGCGCTTTATTTCTTCTGCGGCCTCAATCTTGGCCTGCAGCACGACCGCCCGGGTCGTAGACAGCTCCGCGTGAAGCTTGGCACCTTCCTTCAGCAGGTCTGCCCTGCCTTGCGCCCGTTCAGTGGGAGACTGCGTCAACACACCACAAAAAGTCGTCAAAACAAGTCATCCAAGTGAATGGGATACCTAGCCCTCAAACGCAACAGGGACTCACCATGAGTGTCCTCCTGATCGTCTGCGTCGCTGCCTTTATCGTCGCCTGCGCCGCCTTGAAGTCTTCAAGGTCCCAGCTATCAGCAAGGATATCATCTTCCCACGGGGTGCCGGCGTAGAGGCATCGGTTCAGGTCGTCGAGCTTCCCGCTTCCTTCGGCCTCCGCCTCCTGCGACTGCGGTAGCCCCGACTCGGGTTGGTCCTCCTCTCGAAGGCCCTTCCCCTGTTGAGCATCATCAGCAGCGACCTTGGAAGGTCGCTGCCGACGACACCGCCCCCACGGTCTCATGGACCTGGCTCGTGACATATCCGCCTGAGGCCGCCAGTGACTGGCCAACCTGCGCCTTCCCGAGCTTCCACCTAAAGGCCTCTTGGCCCAAAGCGTTCTTGTTACCGCCCGATGCAGCAGGAGCTCCCCTGTCCAAGGAGCAGAATTTGTCATCACGACGTACTCGAAAAACTGTGAAGGTCAAGTAAGCACAAAACCAAGTTCAATGACGTACCCGCTGCCAGATTTCAACCGAAGTTGCAGCGGCCGGGGCGGCACCCGCCTCGGTTTCTTCTGCGACCCTTGGTCGCTCACACCCTCGACACTTGGCTTCAGGAGCTACTCATCTATAACCCCGGGCGGGGTTTCATCTTCTCCTGCGGCCGCTGTGTCGCCCGCCCATATGTCGACGTCACGCGACCTCGCCTCATCATCCTCATCGACGACGACCTCAACACTGACCGTCGCCGTCTCCGACGACGTCGTGGTGTCCTTCCTCTTCCTTTTCTTCTTCTCCTCTGCCTCGACGGTGGCGGAGACAACTTTGGCGGCCTTGTGTGCCGGCATCTTGCCGGCGACCCGCCGCGAGCCACGAGTGACTGGTGCGGAACTTGCCGCGGCAGGGCCTTCATCATCACTACCTCCCACCGACGAGTCGGAGAGGTAGTTGTCGACGTACTCTGGCGGCGGAGCCCTGATGTCCTCCGCCGCCCGGACCTTGAAGCTCCGCTCACCCTCGTCCGAGAGGGGAGCCGGGCACCAGAACACGCCCTCCCGACCCTGCATCAGGCGACCTTCATCGTAAGTCAGGGAAAAGCAACTCAAGCAAAGGAAACAAGGTCGATCAGGCGACTTACCGCTTCGGTGGGCCGCAAGAGGGAAAACGCCTTGGGGCACATCCGGTTCCGGATCACCCCGCTGAAGAGCTCCCTCACCCGTGCCACCATCTGCTGCTTGGAGACCTTGCGATGCGCCACGCGGGTTGGGTCGGCCTGGCCCCAGTACTCGTAGGCCGGATGCACCCGATCTTGGATCGGTTGCAGCAGCCTCCGGCTGAAGCTGATGGCCACCGCGCCGCCTGTCAGCCCTCCTGCTTTCAGCGTCGCGAGGTCCTCCAGTAGTGGTTGGATGGCGTCCGTCTCCTACAACGTCAGTTGGTTGCTCCACTCCGGCACCAGGACTGGCGCGAACCCCGACCTAGTCACCAGCGCTGGCTTCGGGTTGTCGATGTAGAACCACCCTTGCCTCCAGCCCTGGGTGTTGTCCGGCAGCTCCATGTCGATGTACACCGTCTTCATGTTGCGGTGGAGCATGAAGCCCACGGACCCAACGACGCCCTTCTTCCCCATCTTCTTCAACTCGAAGAAGTACCTCCACAGGTCGAAGTGCGGCGGTATCCCCAAGTAGGCCTCGCACAAGTGGATGAACGAGGAAATGGTCGTAATGGCATTGGGGACGAGATATACCAGGTCGATCCTGTAGAAGTGAAGCAGCCTGCGGAAGAAGTCGCCCGTCGGAACTCCGAACCCGCGCTCCACGTGCGTGACGAAGGCGACCGTCTCTCCGGTCCCCTCGGAGGGGAAGGCTTCGCCAGCAGTGGGCCTCTAGCCCACCTGCTCGCGGGGCTTCAGCAGCCTGCGCTCCACCAGACCTTGAAGCTGCGCCTCCATCACCGTCGAGGGCTCCCACACACTCTTCGGGACCGGCGCAATCTCTGGGGCCATCTCTTCTTCGTCGAAATTGGTCGATCTAGCTCTAAACACTACCAAGGATTTCTTGCACATACGGTGGTGCGCGGCATGGTGGATCTAAGCACGGCGGCGCCGGCAAATCTGCACGGAAAAGCTCTTGGCGGCAGCTTGGAAACCCTAAGGATGTGGGGAAATGAAAGTGAGTGGGGTCCCCGACCCCTCACTCGGCCTTTTATAACTGGGCCGCATCAGTACGGTGGGCCTCGGTGCCCTAAAACATCTCTTCGGGTCCGGCGACATTCCCGGCGACCCAGAGGGTACGCCGCCCAACGGCTCTTTCCGGCCTAACGGTTACAGGCAGTAACGGCTCGTGCTGTGCGGGAATTCATGCTCGTCGATCCTCATATCAACGGCCTGGCATCCATGGACTCGTTATGCCCCTACTTCATGCCCCCATATCAGCATTTTCTTCAAGGTCTCTTGACCTCCAACAACCTCCGGGTCCATGACATCACCTTCACAAAGGTCGACAGAGCACTACCGCTTGGTAGGTCGCCTCAGCTTTCAATAGCGGGTTCACACCCCTGCTCCTAGGTCCTGCTACCTACTGGATTGCCTTAGCCTTTATGGCTAGTTTATACCAACGGCCCTGTGCTTAATGGCTCCACTGCCCGTTGGCGACCTCCTGGTCAAGTAGCACCTCCATAGGTCGCTAAGGCCCTGCTGCCTTCTAGGTCGACCGGACCTAGATTTGTTCAGGCTGACTACCTGTAACATCCCGGATGTTTAAGTAACAGTGGTCACCCTCATTACAAGGCTAAGCATGGTACTTGACACAGTTGACTTGGTCAAACCCCTAACCCAAGGTCAACCCCTCCAAACCCCAGGTCAAAACCCTAGACCTCTAGACCTTTCATCGATAATCTAGCGTGTTCTCCACTTTTCATATAACAACTTCAAAATCGGCCAATATGAAAGTTGCTAATTGTTACATGGGACACATTTTCTTCAATTGGCGGCATTCGAGATTCAAAGTGGAAGGCATTCAAAAACTTGGTCGAAGTTTAGGACAGTATTGAGACCAAATAGTGAAAAACAGAAACTTCCAGCCACTGCATCTTCAAATCCATAGACTTTTTCATGGGTCGGCCTTTGCAAAATTTGTAGCTGGTTAGCTGGTCTACAACTTTGCTAATTGGCAATTTTTGAGTTTAGTTCAAAAATTTGGAGGAATGGCCGGTCAAACAGGGCCTCATCGAAACCGTTTGAGGCCGGCGCTCTGGCCCCGCTCTGGCCGTGCGTGCGCGCGCGCCGAGCTGCACCAGCGCAGCGTCCTGACGTCTGTGCCACGTGCACCGTGGGCCCCGCCTGCGCCGTTGGTACCCCTCGACCAGGTACGTACTCCCCAGGGTGCCGCCGGTCCCGAGGACGCGCCAGGTGGCCGCGCGCCGCACGCCCCGCGCGCGCTGCACTGCTCCGGTCCGCCGCTTGCCCGCGCCCCGGCTCCCGCTTATGCCCGCCCATGCAAAGGCCTGGAGCCCGCGCTGCTTCCCGCCGTCGCCACCTATTTAAGGGGGCAAGCCCCGCAGCGCAGCGTCGCCGCCCCTGCTCCGCGTCCATCGCTCCGCCGCCCGCCATTGTGCGCCGCCGAGGAGTTCCATCACCCGAAGCACCTCGCGCCCGCCTGAGCCGCCGAGCTCCACCCCCAGACCCTGCTAAAGCTCCCACGGCCGCTTGTCGTCTAGCCCGGAGCCCCACCTCGCCGGAGCAGAGCCCGCCGCGGCTGGCATTGGCGCCCTGCCGCCGAGCTCTACCTTCCGCGCCGCCCCGCTCCTGTCCAAGCACCCCGGCTCCCTCCCTAGACCCCACCAGTGCTTCCCCGGCCGCGCATTGCTCTGCGCCGAGCCCCTGTTCGCCGGAATCGGCACCGCAGCGGCCGCCGCTTCACCGCGCCGCCGAGCCACCTCGCCGGCTGCTCCTCCGCCCCGTCCAAGACCGCGGACCAGAGCTAGGTGAGCCCCCAGCCCTTCCCCGCCGCTCGCCCGAGCCTTCCCGGCCCCACCTCGCCGCCGGCGAGGCTGCCAGCGCCGCCGTGCGGGCCGAGGCCCACATTTGTGAAGCCCCAATTCGTCCAGGGTCTAAATCATAAAAGTGAGGGTCTTTTCGTAATGTTGAGGGCACATCTGTGAATAAGAAAAACAGTCCAGGGACCTTCCGGCAAAATAGAATCTTCCTTTTTCTTTTCTTTTTGCTGAATCTTGTAAAATGCATATCAAATCACAGAAAAATCATAAAAATGCAAACTCAACTGTTTTCGAATCCTTGTGAAGAACCCAAACTTTTCTACAAAGGAAGTTTTCAAATTTCTGTGTAGTTTTTGAATAATTTTGAATTTACCATTTTGGCTAGATCTAAAATAATTCAAATTCTATGCATGATCTGAAGCTCAATTTTGGATATGTTGTTTGCGATGTCATGTTTGTCTTTTGGTCCAAATTTGGCACAAAGTTATTAAGTAGATTTATGTAAATTAATCTGTTAATCTTTTGGATCCAATCTTTTTACTATGATCCTGTTTCATGGTTTTGCACCCATGATAAATATTATAGATGTTTTTACCATGTTTTATAGGGTCAAGTGATTTTTGCACAAATTTAACCTCCCTTCATAAATTTAAATTAATTTAAATTTTCTTTGCTGAGTAAGTGCATATCTCTCCATGAATAGGTGCTTTGTGCTTCCACATGAATTTCTAGCTCAATTTGTAGTGTATTTATTTTTGTATGATTTATTCTTGTTTTAAATGAATGAATCTAGTTGTATTTTTCATGCTAGATATATGACTTGGATTGATCTAAATTTTTGGCAGTAGCTCATGTGTAGTATGATGTGGCTCTCTGCAAAGTTTCATGGTCTTCTTGTTTGTATTTATTCCAGAATGAATTTTCAAAGTAAATCAAGCTTACTCTATGAATTAAAAGAAAAATAGAAACCACCTTTGTTTTCTTTTTAAATCCTTTGGTTGAGTTTTGCCAAATCACACCATGAACAGCACCCTATATTTTGGTGAAGAAAAATTAATTAAGTAATTTAGATGCATCTGCTGCTTCATACTCCGCCTGGGTTCCTCAGCGGGACCGGGAGAAGAGGTCGATAGAGTTCTTCGAGCTTCGCAAGCATTCTTCTAGCTTCAAATCTGACCTACATCGACTCTGTGCTCTGGTGGGCGGACATAAGTCCCTAGCATGGAAATATTACTACACTGGATCATCTTGGTACACCCTTCAAGATTGGGCGGTTTGCTTCAAGGTATGAGTGCCTATTTATACCTCCAGCACCTGCCGCTTGGTCTCATTCGCTAGCCAGCTTGCGTGGCGTCGTCATCCTCCAGATCACTGTACCCTCGTGGGACACGAGGTCACTGTTCGCCCGTGGGAGACATTGGCGCGCCTGTCCCCCTACCCGACTATTCACTGGGCATTTTTGTCTCTTGCGGATGATAGCGACTTGAGCTTCGTCTGGAAGCCGGCCCGTGACCGTACAGTGCACTCGTGACCCTGGCTGTGTCAGCCCTGGCACCTGATGACCTCTGCAAGATTCCGGAGCTTTTGTCCTATTGAATTGATACCACAAGAGCATCTGTTTCCTAAGCAGAAGGTCGTAGGTTCGGCTATTTCTTTCTTCTTCTTCTTCGGAGCATCAAACCGGCCATTCTGGTCGCTTTACTGCTCGGGGGCTACTACACTAGTGCGTCTTTCGACACCCTATTTTCTTCAGATCGCCTCGACCTAATGGAAGCCTGCTTCCATCACATCTCCGCTCGACCTACCCCTGGTAGGCATGATGACCTTTTCTGAAGGTCGCCACAGCGACTACATCGCACCTGATTCAGGTCAGGTCAGCGGTTCTACAAGATCTCTGCCTCGTCTTCACTTCGACCTTATGGTCCTTCGACCCAGAAGCCCGGCGTTCAACTTCGTGCACGCATCGGAGGGGTTTTTCTTTTTGATCCCCGTTCACCCTTCACGACCTTGACGGTGCCACGTCTTCGCTACCCTTCGACACAACCTCACCTCGGCCGCTACGCCTACACGTCGATCGGGGGCTTGAGAGACATGGGTACCCATGGGTCCCCACCAGCCAGGGTCCCAGGGGCCCCTGACAAGTGGACCCGACCTTCCAGAAGACCCGTCGACCTGCCAAGTGGGCCCAGCGACCTTATCCTCAACACCGACGACTGCGGGCGACCTGATCAAGATCCCGGAAGACCTGCGATGCTTGGCGTGCAAGCCATGACACCACGACGTAGCGCACCGCCGCCTGTAGACTCCGAGTATCGCGGGATACTCCTTGTAATCCGGGAGATAAGCTTCCCGCAGTTGTAACCGACCCCGACACGGGTCAACCGACCTTGCAAGGAAACCCTAGCCCGTCCTCCCCATATAAGGCGGCCTAGGGCTCCATGCAAAGGGGACACCTGAACTCATCCTCGCATAATCCACCACCACAACTGGACGTAGGGTTTTACTCTCCGGAGGCCTGAACCAGTCTAAACCCTTTGTCTCCCCGTGTTCTTCGCCATACTCGCCTAGTTCCGAGTTCACCACGTGGACTACCACCTACGCTCTTAGGTCCCGATCATCTCCAATAACCTGCAAACCTCTAGGGTAACCCCCTAGCGGATCTGTCCAGGTCTCACCTCCTGACAGTCGGGGTTGCGCGCTCAACTTAGTCAACTTCTCACCGGATCATCTTCTCCTGGCGTCTGGGCAGCCGCGCCTCCGAACCCCCGAAGATCATCATAACAGCTCCATCTTCATGGGGGTAAGCACCTTCGTCGTTGCCCTTGTCCTTCCCTCCATCACTGGTCGGAGAAGTGTTTCGCTTCTTCAGCGTGCCGGAGAGGTAGGACTTCTTCAAGTTGCAGTCCTTGAAGGCGTGCCTGACTGGGCCCTCGTGGTTGGGGCACAGAGCCTCCAACAGTTTCTCGAAGTGATCCGTTGGCGGGTTACTTCTCGGTTTCGCCACCTTTCGGTCGACAGCAGCCACCAAGGTGTCGTCGCGGTACCTCTTGTCTTTATTCTTCTTTTTCTTGTTGGTTGTCGCGGACGGCCCGTCGTCGACTTCGACCGGCTGCTTCCCCTTGCTGGTACTGAGGCTAAGCATTGCGGCCACAGCTTCTTCCCCGCTGGCGTGGTCGGTCGCGATGTCGAGCAGCCCCCGAGTAGATCGCGGCTTCCGTCACCCGATCCGATGGATCAGCGTGGCACACGTGGTGCCGTTCTGGAAGGTCGAGACGATGTCCGTGTCGGTGGTGCTGGGCAACTCGGTGCATCGCTTGGAGAAGCATCGAATGTAATCACGTAAGCTCTCGCCCTTCATCTGCTTGCAGTTGCGTAGATCCCAGGGGTTCCCTGGTCGGGCGTACGTGCCCTAGAAGTTGCCGACGAAGGCGTCGCGTAGCTGCGACCAGCAGTCGATCTTGCCTCGCGGCAAGTGCTCGAGCCACGTACGAGCTGAGTCCGCGAGATGTAGCGGGAGATTCTTGATGATGAACAGGTCGTCCCGAGCTCCGCCGGCGTTACATGCCAGTCGGTAGTCCTCTAACCAAACGTTGGGGTTGTTTCACCGTCGTACTTTGGTACAGAGGTCGGCGCTCTGAAACGCGAGGGGAAATGGGCGTTGTGCACACTCTTCCCGAAAGCGCGACATCCTTGTCCATCAGGTGACTTGCTCCGGCTTCGATCTTCATCGCTGTCGTAACGACCGCCGCGCCGCCGACTGTACTCCTTGCGAGGCTGCTGCTCGTAACCGTCATCTTGGCCCACGTCGACCCTTCGTCGCGCCTTGATGGTGTCGTGCGCGTCGCGGTTAGGTCCCAAGCGACTCTTGACCGGTACGTTGACTTCCACAGACCGTCGAGGCTGCTGCAACGGTGCTGCAGGTTGTCGTGGCTCAGAGTGCCCGCGACCCGGCGAGCCCCGCTGTCGAGAAGCGGAACTCTCCGCTTGCTGCACGGCGGCAGTCTCGAGGAGCGTCTTGATCTATTTATGCATCTCCTTTTCTTGAGGGGTGGCGGGCTCTGGTATCTTTTGGAGAAGAACTGCTACCGCCGCCAGATTCTGCGACGCCCTTTTGAAGACAGGCATGCCGTCAACGACGTCTCGATCGTCGTTGATGATGCGTTGCTGGACTTCCCTCGCGCGTATGCGAGCGGGAGTTGGATTCGGGTCCTGCCCGAGTTGTTGGTGGAGCTGGGCTCGTTCCTCGTCGAGCTGGCGCTGTGCGTCCTCCAACTCATCTAGTCGGACCCGTTGTGCGGCGTCATTGGGTGGGACCCGCGCCTCAGCCGCACTATCCGCCGTCGAGCTGTGGGCGGAGTGGACCGCCCCCTCCGGAGTGTCGGCCGGTGCCGGGGCGACCGGAGCGTTGCTGACGACGAAACACTCGCGCGAGGGGTCGTATCCCCCGTCGTCGGAGTCGTCAGAATAACCGAAGCAGTAGTCCGCCGCCGTCTGGAAACGACGGAAGGCGCTGGCGTCACGAAGCCCGGAGCAATCCCACTCCGGACCCGAGATGTCATCCGTACCGTCGGTCATGAGGTACTGCTCATCAGGCGAGGTTGCTGGAAGCTTCATGTTGCACCAGAGATGATGACTCGGATAGTTATCATACAGGGCCCGGTCCGTGCTCGATGAAGAGGAGTATGCCATCGTGTAGCATGTCCCTCGGGAGAGAGACGGCTTCGGTGCGCTCTCTCTGGCGATGTGCTCTGTCGAGTCCGACGGCAGGGAGTCCTCTGCCGCGTCGGTGGTCAGCGGTGAGACAGCCTCGACCCGTGGAGGGGAGCTGGCACGCGCCGCCCTGCGTCGGTCTGCCTTGGCCTGCTTCAAGCGCTTGCCTGAGCGCCTCTTACGTCGGGGCGAGCACGTCGTGACAGTCGGAGCGGGAGCTGGGGCGGGCGCGTCAGCGGTCTCGTTGACGAGGCGCATGAGATAGCCGTCTCCAGTCGCCTGGAAGTTCAAGCTCCCGAAGCGGATCTCGAGCCCAGCCTGGAGCGAGTCCAGTGATCCCATGGGGGAGTCCATCAGCGGCGGCTTGGCGATGGCTTCCGTCGAAGCGAACGATGGGAGGGTCGTGCGGACCCTAAAAAGAAAGTCGAAAACACGCGAAGGCCCCTACCTGGCGCGCCAACTGTCGAGGTTTGTTACCGCCGGCATGTAAATTTGTAAGAACGCGTGAACTGATCCGCACGGTAGCACAAGAGACACTCAGGATTATACTGGTTCGGGCCTCCGGAGAGTAATACCCTACGTCCAATCTGAGAGAGGGTGTTCTTTATGCTCGGGAGTTTGTAGTAGGGGATACAAACAAGGCGGGAGAGGGTTTCGAGCCCAAGTCCCTGGTGTGCAGGTGGTTCTTGTAGCAGGAGTCTCCGTATGTGAGTGTGTGAGCGTTTGAGGGGTTGTATGAGATGAGATATCGATACTAAGTGCGTGTGGCTGTGGAAACGAACGTGTTTTGCAAGTGTTCCTGCCCTTCCCTTTTATAGTCACAAGGGAGAGGCTCAGGGGGGTTACATCGAAGGTGTAAGCTGGTCTACAGTCTAGGGCGTCCTTCTTCTGCGTCGGGCTGTCAGCAGTAGCGGCGAAGCACTGTTACGGTGCTCCAGGTGACGGTGTAGGTCTCTCCTGAGTCGTGCGAGCCGTCCCGGGGCCCTCCGCATCCTTCTCCGAGTAGTTAGTCGGGTACAGGAAGCAGGATTCGTATCTTGACCTTGTCAGTGGATCAGGGGCTTGTCTTTTCCGGGTACTGTGGAAATGGAGTGGTCCGTACCACGATGATCGAGGGATAGGTGACGGCTTACACTGTGCCGTTCGTGGCACAGCGTTTCCCGTGCCGTCCGTAGTACGATACGTACTGCCCCTGCTGAGGAGCGTCAGAAGGATCCGCCCTCTGACACCAAATCGACCTGGTCAGGGCGGACCGGTGTAGAGGGGCCAGCACGTGGCGAGTCGCGCGCCTGGGTATCACAGGATATCAACGGGGCCCGTGTACCTGCGGCCTTGGCGGCCAAGTCTTGAACTGGTCGGAGGCGGAAAACTACTCGTGCGGGTAGGTAACCTATGCCATGTCTTCCGATGCTTAGGGTGTAGCGTGTACTGCACCGTGCGTTGCCCAGCGTTCCTTACGCCGTTAGCAGTACGACGACCACTGTGCCGTTCGTGGCAGGGTTTGACGAATCCGTCCCCTGACACCGAATCGGACGGGCCCGGGCGGACCGCTGCGGTGGTGCAGACACGTGGCGGCGCGCGGGGAGGTGTGCGCGGAGATCCCGGGATCTCGATCTGGATGGGCCCACGCGCCCCGCGCCTTCCCTGTGAAGCCTGCGCGGGCCGGCGACAGAAACTACTCGTGCGAACGAGTAGTCGTAGACGGGAGGCGGAGACTACTCGTGCGAGCAGGTAGTCGGAGGCGGAGGTGAAGACTTGTAGTACAGGCCGCCAAGTACTCGGAGGAGATGGTGCGGGTGGTCGTGGGCCGCCTGCCTCCCAGCCCATGACGCAAACATGTCGTATGGTCCCTCAAGTACTCGAGGGGACTAATACTCGTTGTATTAGTCGCCAAGGTATGTTGTACGTGGGTCCGTACCGCGTTTTTTAGAGGTCCTGGTGGGCCCTGGTCCATGGCCTCGCCAGATATCAAACTTTGTACAAAGATTGGCAAAACCAAAACCAATGTAACAACTTTATCTTGAACTTGATACAGCGGAAACTGACTTTAACTTTAACGTGGATATAACCCACAGGAAAAACTTTTCAAAACTGTTCTTTCAATTAAATCTTCTCGTTGGTTCCAATTTAATTGAAAGATAAACATCATAATAGCAGCAGAAACAAGAAAACAACATTTTTTATCTTTATTTATTCTCTGATTTCTTTATCACTTTGATGCAAAAATTATCAGAGAGTTTAACTATAAACATAAGACTCGTAAAATTATAATATCGTTATCATCAGTGTTAGTCAGAAAATAACAATACCATAATTAACTTTAAATAAATATCTTTCTACTCTAATTAAAATTTTCAGTTGGATTCAATTTAATTAGAGGATGAAACTTTTACTTTGCAGCGAAAATTTTTTCTTTTGTTTCAGAAGCAATCACACTTCTAAACATTTCTTTACACTGGATTAACTCTCTAACCAATTCATCATGTTGGTTCAAAATTGAGTAGAGGTTAAAACCTTAAATTAATACTCTTTCAGTCTTTATACTTTTCTCTAATCAACTTTTCCCTTTAATGTATTTTTGAATTAAATTAAAAGGAGTAACAGTTTAAACTTTTGCAACGGAAAACATGAATAAAATTCATGTAAAACACTATTCAGAAGCATGTCTATCACATTTCAATCACTACATAAATATCTCGTTGGTTCAATTTGAGTAGAGATCAAAATTATGCATAATTCATCCAAATTCATTGAGAAAGGCTTCTGAAAATAATTCAAACAAATAACAAAATTTACTGTGCACCACTGTTCTTTTGGCCCGGAGCAAGAACCAACCCGCAGCCTCTTCGCACGTGCGCGCCTAGGCTCTAGGCCCAACAGCAAACGAGCAGGCCGCCAAACTGGCCCGTCCTCAGCTCCCGCCTGGGCTGAATTCGGCATGCAAGACCACCGGAAAACCGCGAGCCGTTGATCACCGCAGATGGGCATCAGACGGCTGTCCGCACGCTTCGCGCAAACAAAACGCCGGCGTCCACCCCCTGGAACCCTAGCTTCTTTACTTTCTTCTCTTCCTTCCCCGTGCCTCAAGCATGCCACGGCGGCGCGCGGGGTGGAGCGCCCGTGGCCGGCGGTTCGCCGACGACGGCGAGGTTGAGAGCCGCCGGCACAAGGCCACGGCGGGCTCCCTCCTTCCTCTTTTCTTCTTCATCTTCTTTCCCCTCCCCTTGTTCCCTAGCTCCGCATCATGCGAGATCCAGAGACTGCCATGACGGCCGGAGAGGGTGGCTGCGCCACCGCGGGGCCCTTCGTTGGGGCGCGCGTTCACCCGAGGGTGAGCACACCGCCATCGAACGGCCTTGCCGTAGCGCCCTTTTCCCCTGTCCCTCACACCGGCGAGCGGCGGAGGTCCGGCGAGCGCGCCGGCTGCCCTGTTCGTTCCGTCCGCGCGGCGCGTACCAATGTGACGCCGGCGGCTGTGGTGGCGACGGCGAGGTAAGGCCCAGGTAGGTACCCTTCCCTCCCGCCTGACTTTGCAATTTTAGATCTAGGGTTAGGGTTATGTGCTTTTGATCTCCTTTTCCTCTTCCGATTCGGTTCCGGATCTGTCTTTCCCCAAACTATGTCTACTCACTAGACCTTACTCTTGATACCATTGTTAGAATCTATGGATCGGCTAGGAGTAGAACGAGTGGGTAAAACACTCTTACATGACATACATTGACCTCTGCTATTACGTCCATCACTAGTTCGTCGGTGAAGATCTGCGCACGGGCAGCGACGGTCGGAGTAAAGGTCGAGTGTGGTGGCGCAGTGGAGCTTCCCATCGCTTCAGCGCCACCCTCTCAGATCGGATTAGGGTTAGGAGTGGAGGAACAGTAGCGGCGACGAACCTTGTCGGGAGCCCGTGACTCTCACTCCCTTTTATAGCGCTGTGCGACAGAGCCCCACCAGCTTTCTAACGGCCTGGGCGTCCTCGATCAGTACGCGAGTCAAAAGCCTAATGGACTGACGGAGCTGACAGATTAAAAAGGGAGCGCATCCCTGTCGGCACTTCCCAATGTCACCATCGCGAGCCGGGAAACTGGCCAACGCATCGTCAGATGACGACGTCGAGCTCGGCGCTGCTGAATTTGTTGTCTTGTTGTGCTGGACGAGCTGATTAAGCTCTCCAACGATCGATGGCCGGGGGGAGCCTCGTGTTCGGATATAATCCATCCATTTCAAAATAAAAATCTCTTAACTTTTTAAAATTCATAGATGTTTGTATGCATCAAGGTACGCACTATATATTTAGGACATAGCAAAAAAAAACTATACATCTAGAAAAAATAAAATGATCACAATTTATTAGGACGGAGTGACTAATTAATAAAATTAACATAACATATATGCATGGAGATGACTAGCTACCATTGTTCTGTCGGCATATATACTATTTGTTTTTCGTTGGTATATATAAGCTTTCGTTAATTTATATTGCTCTGATAGTCTGATGTGACCAACTGCTATTTGAGAGATGAGAGCTAATTAAGCTAGCACTGCAGGATCTGAAAAATGCATGCTAATTAGTTTATGGTGCTCATGATGTGACCATCTGCTACGTGAAGAGTAGACAGAAAATAAGCTGAGAAAATAGATTGCTTTCATGGTCTGAACTCTGAATAAGCGTCGTCATGTGACTGAATGAAGGTAATAAACTCAAGAAAAAAAGTTTTTTTAACGAAAACTACGGCAGCCATGTCATCGCAGAATTTTTATTTCCAAAGCAATTTCGGGTGCGGAAATTAACTGCATGAAAAACATAGCTATGGCTCGACGACGGATCACAATTTTAAGCGCGGTGTGCACTGGACCAAACTGATGAGATAGGAGTACTACACGTGCATGATAAGATTGGCTAAATAGCGATTCACTTAAAGGGTATAGAATAAGAATAGATTAATAAAAAGGACCGTCACCTAGCTAGATAGGGAATTCTTATGCCCTTACGCGTTCCACGTTATTTTCTCTTTTATTGGGTGTCTTAGTTAGTCGGAATAATGTTTATTTTGTCTTTTAATTTCCTTGTAATAATTCATGCATTTCTCCTGCCTTCTTGGCGCATGGTAAATTAACTTCTCAGTTCTGAACATGTAAATGATCGGCCATGGCATTTGAACTTACCCAAGTCAAATCTTTAAAAAAAAACTAGGGACTTACCATATGTCAATTAGAGATTTTTTTGCGGATTTTCAATTAGAGATTAGGAAGTAGAATATATGTTGGTCCATTTTGTAATTTGAACTTTTCATAGATTTTTTTTTGATAATTACACAGTACAACGCAGATGCTCACAACATGCACGCACACTCACCCCTATGAACACACGTACGCAAACCCTACCCGTATGAGCACCTCCGAAGGACTGAGCACCGGCAGATCTGGAGATTCTCGAAGTCACCACTGGCGTCTCGTCGTCGACGGGAACGTCGCTTAGACTATCTCCAGCAGCTTCCCGTCGCGGATCTGCAAAAAACACCATTTTGCGGCAGGAGGGAGGTGAATCGGGTGCTGCAAAAGAGGAGCATTTCCAGCAGTGTTCCCCACCCGTCGCGCAACCACCCAGGTAGTTGTGCTCCCGCGCGGCGGCGGAGCTCGTGGAGGCGCGGCGGTGGCAGAGCTCGAAGTCGGAGGAGCTCGAGCAGGCGTCGGCGGCCTCCTCGCTGTCCCCGCCTGCACCGCACGCGAATTAACGGGCGGTGCCAGATCTGGCGGCGGCGGGCGGGCTCCCCTGCTCTGCCTCTCCTCCTCTCCACCTCGGTGACCCCGCCACCTCCTTCTCCGGCGCGCCATGGAGCTCCTCCGCGTAGGCCCTGCTATGCCTCGGCGAGGATGGGAGAAGGCCCCGCTGGCCGGCCGCGCCCCGCCCCTCACGCCGTCCGGCCGCGCCCCGCCCCCGTCCCTCGCGCCGTCCGGGTCCGCTGCGCCCCTGCTCTGCCGGCCGGCCGCGCCTCGACCCCGCACCCCTGCTCCGCCCGTCGGTGCGCCCCCTGATCCGCCCGCCGGCGCGCCCCCTGCTCGTCCTGCCGGCGCACCCCCTGCTCTGCCCACCGGCTTCCTCGAGGAGATGGCGGAGGCGGGGGCGGAGGAGGTGTCGCGCCATGCGGGGGCGAGGGAGGGTAGCGGCGCGGTCGCTGCTGGGTTCAGGCGACGACGGTGGGTGGAGATCCGGGGAGGGAAGGGAGGAGGGGGTGTGCCAGGACGTGCCGCGAAGCAGAAGGAGGAAGAGAGGAGGGGCGTGCGCAACGAGGGAGGTGGATGAAGAAAGGAGAGAGAAAGCGGCGGTTTCCCCGGGGATGCGCGTGCTGGGAGGCCATGCTGCATTTTGCAGCAGGCGTTGGGGCTACCGCTGGAGCCGGTAGCAGGCTCCCGCGTCTGCAAACTGCAGATGCAGCACCGGTTCCAGATACCGCTGGAGACAGTCTTACCACTTAATGCATAATGCCGGAAAATTCCGAAATAAATCCAGGAAAAGGTGTGAGCACCAGGATTTGAACCCTAGTGGGTAGCGTCCCACTGGACCGTCCTACCATTGGACTACAAGTCCATTCACACTTTTCATAGAATTGTGTTAATTGAATTCCAAGTTCATAAGAGTTTGGTTTTCTTTTTCTATATATACAAGTGCATATGGCAACCATCAAGTGCTTCTAGACTTCTAGTTAGCTACGCAATAACGATATGAGCTCATCTCCTAAACAACTAGCAAATACATCACTGATTACAAAATGACAATACTACACAAGATGATATCATCTAATGCGTTCTCTTGTTAGAAGGGATATGATGCGAAACCCACCATATATGCCCACAGCTTCATCAGTTCAGTTCTCTGATCCCCCCACTCATTTCAATTATTAATTGGAAGTAAGATTGATGATAGACAAACTTATAGAGAACAATAAATTAAAAAATGGCCAAGTAAACCAGCACACAGCTGACCTGATGCTATCGGCCATATGAAAAATTATGTGGAGGGTGATTGATCCGATCACTAGAGTGAAAATATATACTTCATCATCAGTACATGCCCAGCATCTTATAGTTTCATCTGAAGACACATAATAGTATAGCTTACTGAAGCCGTCACAGCTCTATCATTCTGTCTCGCTGAAAGCTACTAGTAGCAATTGACTCAACCATGCATGACTTTAAATAGTAATTTTCCAAACTACTTTACTTATTTATTTGATATATCCATTCGTCATCATTGAGACATGTTAATTGAATTGATTAGGATGCTTGTAGTCGTCATCCTAACAAATTGTCACCTCGATGCATGCCCATAGAATAGTACTTGCGTTGGTAAGATCATGTCAGATTTAATTTGGTGAACACTTAGCCAGCATGACGGGTCACCATCGCCGTCATGGCCGATCTTGTGTGCTGGAGGGTTTTAGGCATTTCCTGTTGTTGGACTATATTTGTTAAGATTTGCTGTTTTTTGGCGCAACACGTTAAACGCTTGATCTAGGCTTTTTTTGGGAATCGATCTAGTGTTTTGTTTTGTTGTATTATTAGAGGATACAGATATATATGCATTGGAAAAAAAATGTACATGCGTGCCTTTGAATTGAAAGAGTAAAATGTTGGACCATTTGTCCATTTTCTCTCTAAAAGCTCACACAAAGTTGGTGGAAGTGGAGGCAAAATTGATGTCGCTCCTAGTATTTATCTATTCATCTGTTATACTCCCTCTATTTCAAACTACTTGTCACTATTGATTTTTTATCACAACATTTGACTATTTGTCTTATTCAAAAAATTTGTGCAAATATGCAAAACATCAAGTTATACTTAAAATACCTTTGATGATAAAGTAAATCACAAACAAAACAAATGATGTATGCGTACTTTTTTTTGAATAAGATGAATGGTCAAATATTATGATAAAAAGTTAACAGTCACAAGTAATTTGAAACGGAGGGAGTATATGATTAAAAGAAGTGTGTGCATGTAAGGTCGCACATCAATCTAACATGCACCGGCGCATCATCTCTGGATGAAGGGATGGACAATGTGGTGGCATATGATTCCAGAGAGCGACGCACAAATGTCCGGAAGGTACGTGTATTTCGCGGGCACCACTAAACACTGCGGAGAGAGGGATCGGAATTCGGATTAAGGGCCTTGTCATAGTGCAATGCCGCGGGAATCACTCGTCGAAAGAAAGGTGAAAGCCTTTGAATCCCAACGTGCTCCAACAGCTTGCATGCATTTGCACGAACTACTTGTACGGACCGGATGACCGTTTCTATTTGTGGGCAAAGAAATTAGGGCCTGTTCGGTTATGATCGATTGCATATTTGTGTGTGGTCTTGCAAATGATTGCTCACCTTAATTATTTACAGAGATAAAATCTAGACATGGTTTTTTCCTTTGCATCCCTAAGACCCTGGCCTTTTAGAAAGGTAAAGTCTGCATACCTTTAAATCTTTTCTGTGTTAGAGAAAACAAAACACCTTTACGCTTGTGGCTTGCATTGGCAAGGCATATATCTTCGGAGACTAATACGACAAGAGAAGTAGTGTCACTTTTAAGTTTCTGCAAGAGCATTTGCGAATCTCCTAAATACAAATCTCCTATGAAACAAGTTGACACATGACTATTTTGATATTGGACATGGACCAAAAATATCCGAAAAAAATGGACCAAAACAATGTCATAGATGCATATATGCTATGAACTAGAAAAATAAATTACTTTTCATGAAGCAATAACCCATGCAAGCATATATATCATGCCGTATAAGTTTCATGAATATATCCATGGATCCAGATATATAACCAAAAAAAGACTAAATGTGAACTTAATAGTCAACCTCAAAATAAAAGGCTCATTTGTCCAAACTTAAAGAGTAACAGGCTGTGTTCTTCTATCGGATCTTTCATCTGTAAAAATTTCCAGGATTTTGGACAGTGAAAAGATGATGTACGTGAGTATGGCAGCCACACGTAACTCAATAGCTACTACCAACAGACGTAACACGCCTAAGCCGCGTGGATAAGAGATTCTGTCGTAGTGGTCGGGTACTTGATACACCATTGCATGGTAGCGAAAAAGAGATGGTACTTTTCGTGCAAATGGGGTTCCATTATGCCCTGATGGATCAACTTTTGGTAGCAAAAGCTCCCCTCAACCAATCCTTGAACTCTGGCTTCCAAACCTCCCAAGCTAGCTACACCTAGTATTTTTTTAGAAAAGGGAATATATTTCATTATTCCAGCCTCTGCATAAAACTATGCATGTAGCTGTTTCTTATTACAAACACGAACGTCACGGAAAGAATACGAAAGTCGGTTTGTGGAACCATGTTAAACATCACATAAAAGTAATTCTGTTGCTAAAAGACCATCCATTGGATGCGAAGATCTCCATCGACGTGGTCTCAAGCACACGACATCCCCGAATAATATGAGGTCGCTCGTCCTCTTTCTGCAGCAACGCCCAAAAACGGATCCAATTGGTCCCTCGGAAGATAACCTGCATAGGAGTAACAGCTCGAGTATTGTTAAAAACCATATTCCTAATTCTTCCCCATCAAATCGCATTTTTATCATGGATGGGAAGGATAGAGCTCTTTATTTATGCATGTGTCTCTTCTCATTATGAATCTTAATATGCCTGATTGATCTATGCTTTCTTTGTTTCATATATTACTAAACTATTCTGGTTGTGTACTTCATTTTACTCCTCTAATTCCTTATTTTTATTTGATATGCGTTTCCTACTTTTTCGCCCATAACACTCATTTGCAGCTTTATTTTTTACTGATTAACTAATGGGTGATGTCTTTTTATATGTTTAGATGTAAACCAAGAGACCAGAATGAGCAGCTGCCCAGAGACCAATCGCCTATATCCCAACTTCATCTCCAAGACTTCATATTTCTTTACCTGATCTCCAATCCACTGTGGTCAACTGCACTTTGACCATTTGTTCATATTCAATTATTCCCCAAATTGCAAGATATGCCATGTGAGTTGACAAAAGGTAGAGTACGAAATTCCGGCCATAGATGCATGCACGGCTAGATGTATCCTCATTCTCCTCCACTTGCAATATGTCTCAGGAAAAGGTTGCCCTGAAATGAATTCAGGTTCTCCGCATATATGACCCCCTTTTCTGCAAGTGCATGAAGTAGCATTTGTTATAGTTGGTCCCCATTTTATTTTATTTTCTCCCAGGCTCTTTGCACATGTCGACTTTATATATGTTCATGTTATATATATAACATTGATATTAAATATTTCATATAAAAGTATTAATTCATTATAACATCGAAGAAGAATATTTAAACTCTAAAACAGGAAATAAGAATAAATAGGGGATCATCCAACAAAATTGGCATCCTTTGTGTTTTTGCAAAATATAGAGATTTGCTTCAATTGGTCAAAAAAAATACTATTTGCAATAGTTGCAATGAGTTACTTTTGAAGTCAAAGAAGTACATGTTCACTTTAAGAAGTAATGATTAATTTTAACTAAATATAGTCAAAGAGATTTGGTTGAACAAAGAAAATGAAAAGGCAAAGATTGAGTATTTTATATTTTTCTACTCATGGTATGGCGGAGGATCCCTTAATTATTTTTCTTAATGGGGGACTACACTCATAATGATTGTTCATGAAGTTGGTTTATGAAGTCTTTTGTTTAATTTTAAACATGACGGTCAAACAGCATACTATATATTTTAAACCATTCCAGCTCTGTGGAGTGTAGACTCGATATATTATTTTGCTCGTTTCCTGTGTGATATATAGATTGATTAAAATGGGTTTCTTTTAATTTGCTCCATGCACGGTCCTCTTTGGAAAGAGCATTTGTTTAGAAAAGCAGATCTATGGCAGACCCGGTTCTCAAAGAAATCTAGCTATATCATGGATTCATGGAGTACGTTAGGAGCCAGGACCGGTGCATATGCAATAATGAGAAAGCAATGTACCTAGGGTTACTGCAGAATGAATATGAACAAAAATAAAGGTCGAGCAAATCTATGGTAGATACCAATATTCGGCTAGGCCGATATGTGCAGAGAACCCTGCAACTGAACAAGAACAGTAGTCTTGGATTGCAAGCAATGCATGCTAGACCCCCAGACAATGAACCTCAATATCTGGGAATCAACGTGTGTGTGCAACTTGCAAGCAAGATGTACGAATGTCCACTTTATTTCCTCCCTACATACATGCATGCTACTCCAATATATTTAGGTATATACAATCTCATATGGTAATGATATGAAAGGAAATTCTGAGGCAATTTTGCTCGAAAACAACCTCTTTCAACATGGCTCTACTGAACGGAGGGAGAAAGCAACTTGTTTTTTTGGGTGAAAAATTGAAACAGTTTAGTTTTGTACTATATATGGATGAACGAAGGTAATACGTCACTGCTAGCCAAAGTGGCTTCTGTACCGGGTGAGAACCCTCTTTACCGGTTTACAAATCGGTATTGTTCAATCAGTATTAATGTGAAGAGACATTTGTACCGGTTATTCCAACCAATACTAATGTGACAATAGTACCGGGTGGAGTTGCCACCCGGTACTAATGGGGAGTCCTGTCGCAGTGTCCGTGCCCTCCGTTTCCGTCCTTGTTTCCTTTTTTTTCTCTTTTCTCTTTTCTTTTCTCTTTTCTTTTCTCATCCCACCCCAATCTCATCTCATCTGATTCACATAACATTCACACATCACACAACAAGTTACAACAACTATTGATTCAACCAAATCATTCACAAAGATTCACAAGTTACATCTCAGATTTGCACATATTCACAAGTTACATCTCAGATTCACCAAGAATCACAAGAACACAAGAACTACATCTCAGATTTCACAAGTATCAAATTTGTAAGAACTTAAACACACAGAAACACACACATGCATGAAGAACCTGCCCGGCCCGGTCCTCGCCGGCGGCGCTTGCGCCGGCCGCGCCCGAGCCGGCAGCTCCCGGGCCGGCCGCGCCCGCGCCCTCCCGCGCCGGCTGCCCGCCCATGCCCGGCCGCGCCCGCGCCCTCCCGCCCGTGACTGGTCGTGCCCCCTGCGCGAACAGAGAAGGGAAGGATCAGAGAGAGAGAGAGGGAAGAAAATTTAGGAGATCTAGATCCAGTTGTGTGTTATGGTGGTGGGGATATATGCATGGTTGAGAGAGATAAGAATCGAGAGAGAGGATGAGTGGAGGAGGAGGACCGGCGGGTGCATGCGTGTGGGCAGAAATTTTTTAAGTCCCCCAGGTGCGCGCTGCGGACGGCAACTGTAGAGGCATTAGTACCAGGGGTTTCTTTGCCCCGGTATTAATGTACCTTCTTCAATACCGGGGCTAATTCCCACCCGATACTAATGTGGTCAGCCCGCATTAGTACCGGGTGGGAACTAGCCCCGGTACTAATGTGGACACATTAGTACCGGGGCTAGTTCCCACCCGGTACTAATGTGCTCTCACGAGGACGCGGTGGAGCTCTCACTTCCCAGCTCACATTAGTATCGGTTTTTACTCACATTAGTACCGGAGGGCAAAGTAACCGGTACTAATGTAAAAAATACTCTAGGAGAAAAGCCTCATTCCCTGGTAGTACTTGAGAAAAATACCTTTGTAGTACATACTATATATGGCCCATTTGCCCTGGAGCTGTCGACCAGAGGATGTCAAAACTGCCGCAGTCGAGCTGGTGCAGAAAGCCAGAAATCACTAGGCAGTGGCACCGCGGGGCTGAGCAAGCCTGTCCCGTTAATGAATACTCGGTTGCACTGCTTCTGCTTAATGCTTATAGTGATAGTACTAGCTAGCTGGACATCCTGAGTAGGAGTAAGGCCTTGTTTAGTTTGCTAAAGTTTCTAACGTTTTCTCCACTCTCTCTCCATCACATCACATTAAATACGCCAAAAGACATATGTTCGGAGTATTAAATATAGGTAAAAAAATAACTAATTACACAGTTTTGATGTACTTCGCGACACGAATCTTTTGAGCCTAGTTAGGTCATGGTAGGATAATATTTACCACAAACAAACGAAACGTGCTACAGTGTACTACAGGAGTTCGAAACGTTGAAAAGTCAAATTTTTCCACCAACTAAACAAGGCCTTAGGCACCTGACCGGACCATCCTGACGACGCAGAAGCCATGAGAAAAATGAGAAGAACGTGTTGGGATGCAGCTGGCCTGGCGCCGCCCGCCCTGCCTCTGCCGGTGAGAAGAAATTGCTTAATACGTTTTCCAATGTAAAAATTTCACCACTTTTATCAAAATTTCACGGAACTAAACGGTGTCTTAGCTGAAGTGCTGCTCGTGACTTGCCTGCATGTTGCTTAATTGCACTACTAGGGAAAGAGGCTTTTGTACCGGGCCACAACCCCTTTTAGTACCAGTTTCCAAATCGGCATTGTCGAGTCGGTACTAATGTGAAGTCACATTAGTACCGGGTGGAGAAACCGGTACTAATGTGCACATTAGTACCGAGTGGGAACAGACCCGGTACTAATGTGTCACCACCCATCCGTCGCCCCTTCCTCCCTTTTCTGTGTTTCCATTCTTTTCTTTTTCTTTTCTGTTTTTTCTCATTCTTTTCTCTCATCTCATCCACATGCAGTTCACAGCAAGATTCATCTCAACACAAAGTCACAACACAAGATTCACAATATTAATTCATCTCATCTCAAGTTTGCACAAAATTTACAGCACCACGTCACGATTCACAGGTAGCTAGGATTCACATCTCATCAAAATCTCATCTCATCCAGAATCGCAAAATCACAACAAAAATTACAACTCAATCACACGTTCCTCCACCCAATCTAATCACAAGCAAAATCGCAAAATCATCACCTGCTAGCTCCTCCGATCCAACCCCTCACCGGCGGCACCTCCAGCCCCTCACCGGCCGCACCTCCAACGCCCCTCGCCGGGAGGCCGCCGCGCCTCCAGCGCCCCTCGCTAGGAGGCAGCCGTGCCAGGCTGGCCCTCCCGCTGCGGCCTGCCAACGCCGGCGGTGCGCCAACCTCCCGCGCCCGGCGCGCCCGGCCTCCGGCACCCCGACCGCCCACGCTCGGCCTCCGGCGCCCCGGCCTCCTGTGCCCCGGCCGCTCGCGCTAGACCTCCGGCGCCCCGGCCGCCCGCGCTCCGGCCTCCGGCGCCCCGGCCGCCCGCGCCAGGCCTCGTCGGTGGATCCGGCCTGTGGGAAGAGAGAGGAAGCTAGGCATGAGAAAACGCGAGATGTGGATAAGAAGAAGGAAGAGGAAAAGATGAGGCCACCGGGGTGCATGCATATGAGAGAAACCGGTGGGGAGTTATAAAAAGAATGGTCACGGGAGGGGCTCGAAATTTTCTAAGTGTTGGCCCACATTAGTACCGGGTGGGAACTAGCTCCGGTACTAATGTGTCCACATTAGTATCGGGGCTAATTCCCACCCGGTACTAATGTGGCCTCACAGAGGTGTATCGGGGACACTATCTTCGCACGACACATTTGTACAGGTTCTTATTCATATTAGTACCGAGCGCTAAAATAACCGGTACTAATGTGAAAAATGGCCTGGGATGGAAGCCTCTTTCCCTAGTAGTGTTGGTTGGGTCCTGAGCACTGATGCTGCTGCTTCACTCATTTTTCAACGCCTGGCGCAGGCAAACATATTAGCTAGCCTGGCACTAATGAGATCATTGACGCACGCTAGTATACCAACTAAAGCACATGACTTCAACCAAACACATCTCTTCTAACTTGCCTCGTCAAGCAAAAAAAATCAACTTTACATGCAACTCTCGATAAACCTGTTAATGGTTAAAAACTAAACCAAACCCACACCAACCCATTTACACATACTACACTTCAAAAACCAAACCAAACTATTGACTTATTAATCCAAACCAATCCAAACCACTTCAAACCATTTAGTTTTTATCTTATATCTCAAAACTAATAAAATTAGTTCAATTCTCTAATGTTAAGATCCAACTTTGGGTGTGGGTCCCACAAATAGATTTGATCTCACCAATTTGCACTAAGTAGCGGACTGTCATATTGATCATCTCCAGCAAATTTCGATCATATCTGCTAAAATTTTATAGTGTGAACACTAGTTTTTAATTCTAGGGTCCGGCTCTGGACGTGGGTTCCACATATAGATTTGGCTTCATCGATTTGCACAGAGTTGCAGCTTGTCATATTAAGCATCTCTAGCAAATTTCGGTCATATCTGCTCAAATTTTATAGTGTGAACGCGAGTTTTTAATTCTAGGGTCCGGCTCTGGACGTGGGTCTCATATATAGATTTGACTTCATCGATTTGCTCGGAGTAGCACACTATCATATTAAGTATCTCCATCAAATTTCAATCATATCTGCTAAAATTTTATAGTGTGAACGCGAGTTTTTAATTCTAGGGTCCGGCTCTGCACGAGGGTCCCACATATAGATTTTGCCCTACCGAGTTGCACAGAGTAATAGACTATTATTACGAGATATCTCCAACAAATTTCAGTCAAATTCGGTAAAAATTGTGTATGTTAACATGGACTTTAAATTTTAAGTCTGATTTTTAACCTAACTTATACTTTACACAAAGCTATAATATTATTAAACCATTCTCATCCATTATAACTATGAAACCAAACCAAACCATTATAGATGGCAACCCATTTTGCACAAACTAAATTGAATCACGTCTAAAACCAAATCGAAAAACAGGTTCAAACCGAACCATTAATCTATACTATAAGGAGCGAAAACATTTGAAAATCTTTCTTACCCAATTCGGGTCCACCTTACCCCTCACGCCGGACCCACCTGTCAGGTTGCATGATGACCAAATTGGTGGAACAACTATAAAAATCGCAATTTGGGGAGCGTTTCTGCCAAAAATGACTAACCTTTTTCACCCGTGCCCCGCCTACCTACCCTCCATACCCGCCGGGCCCACTCAAGTTTCGCATTGTCCCTTTCCCGTCGCTGCGCGCACCCACCCGCTGTTTCCCTACCGCCGCGGAGCAGAGGAGCCGCTGTCGTCCACCGCCGCGTCGCAGAGAAGGGGAGGAAGGCCTGGGAGGGAATCCGTCATCGTCACCGTCCCAACTGCCGGATGGAGCTCCGCTTCCGCGTGCGCACGGCGGGCATAGACCTCCTCCTCTCGCGCTGGATCCCCACCGCCTCCAGATCTGCGCGGGGAGGTCGGGAGGGGCCGTCGAGGAGGTGAGAAAGCAGGGGAGTGGCAGCCGTCTCCCGTGCTGGAGATCCCGGCCGCCTGAAGCTCGCCTCCTTCGCGCTCCACGCCGGCGGGGAGCTGCGGGCCTGAGCTCACCCCGCCGCCGCCCCCTCTCCCGCGCTCCTCGACACCGAACTCGCCGCCGCACGCCTCCGCGAGTGGGCGCCTGGCCGAGAAGATGATGTCGACGCCAAGCTCCTCTTCCACCTCATCTGCAACAAGCTTGAGGGGATGAGCTTCGCCGTGCCGCCTCCTCCTCTTCCCCTTCACCCCGCGCCGGCCACCGCGAGCCTCCTCTGCTCGCGAACGCTGCCTGGGAAAGGATGCAGCTGCTCAAAAAGGATGCTTAAAAAGTGAATGTCATGCTTTTGTTGTGAGGGTCACTACAACTTGCGTAGAAGTTATCGAGGAACTTGGTGGGTCATCACTTTGCGACATCACTGGTGTGACTCCATGCTCATCAATGACAGCAATAGCTGTAGATAATCTGGAGGTGGTGAACTAGAGGGATAAGGAGGAAGAAAAATAAGCTATTCCATGGTGCCTGATCAGGATACTGAGGAAGCGCACCAATTGGAGCAGCTGTCTCATAGCCATGAGTGCCACAAACAAGCCAAAAGAACAACCCCTTCAAGGTTACCAGGCACAAGGAAGAGGAGTAGATCTAATCTAAGATAACAACTGCTTGGTGAGCGTTTTATAAATTACAATTGTGTTGTGTGTTAATAATTTTCAGAAAAAAACAATTATGTTTAGCTGCTCTTCATAGACCCACAGTGTATCCATCAATGTTGCATGGTCTGGCTGATGGAAAAAATATTGCAGGAGAAAACAGTGTTAAATTTTTTTTACATTAGATGGTTGAGATGGAATATAAGATAATCCAAAATTGATTTCAGGTTGCGCTTACATCATAGGAACTTTTTTTGTTGAACCGAAATATATATTTCATCTAAATTAACTGCATAGCCAATATTGAAAGAATGACAATTTTCAAGTTATAGTTATCATGCTTTCATCTTTGCTATCATGCTTTCCTCTAATTATCAAATATGGTCCTTATGTGCTATGGATGTTTCTCAGACAGATCATGTTACCTTTGCGAGATAGAGAGATAGCTCTGCACTCACAAATGGTACTACTAAAGTTGTGCTTAGAAAAGCACATCTCAAAGATGACTAATGAATTATATTAACTCTCATGTACATTTTGTCAGGGTTCCTTAAGCTCCATGATGCTTCTTCCGGTTGTTATCAATAAGATGCATATAATAATTAATATAGTTGCTTCTGAGTTTATATTAATATAAATATATAATCCACGATTGTGATTTCAGTCAGAATCAACACTATTTATTCAATAGTGCAATAATCAATGAAGTTTTGATTTCTATAACTCGAGTTCTGAAAACTTCAATTTTTCTCTCATATGCAGGTCCTGTATCCGAGAGTTTTGGTGATTTATGTCTGCTTCATTTTTCTCTCATATGCAAGAATGGTAGCCTAGCCCTGTCAGTTGTGTGCATATATGTAACAAGCTCTTTGACTATTCTGTTTGAGGTTGTTTATTGGGTTTCTTTTATAAGGTAAATCCCTGTATTCCTTTCTATATTTGGACCTACAAACTTACAAGTAAATTTTCAAGGTACTTACATTGTTTTGCTAGAGTTCCAAATTAATGGATGCAAGTCACTGAAAGTGGCAGTAAGGGTATTGCACTAACTTTATGCCTTCCGCTCATGTCATTATGTGCTGAGCCACTCGTGTCAGTATGTGCTGAGCCAATATCTGTGTGAACCTTCGATGTAGTTTTGTCAACATCGATATTCAGAAACATATTGTGGGGTACCATAAACACAACTGGTCATTATGTACCCAACAAGCATCATTGTCACACATGATCTATTATCACTGAGTGATGGCACTGAAACTCTGACAACAGGAATGACACATGAGGCAGATAACCATTCCATGGATGTAGCGCTAGCGGACAGGCGGGCAAATTGATAGAGGAAGGAAGGCACCGTGTTGGATTTGATCGAAAGGACCATATGCTATTTTGATTTGGTGGCTATGGCAATTGGTGAGAAGATGAGCTCTGGCCTTGTGTGCTCTCCACGGGAGAGAAGGGAAGGATAAAAAAGTGCTCCTGACATGCAAAGAGTGTGATTTATTTCTCGGATGTTTCATCTTTATAGTAAGTTATCTTTTCTCATATAAATAATATATGGGTGCTCAGGAAAACAATTTGATATGATATCGTCCTCAGTATGTTTTATTGTTCACAATCTCAAGCCATCTATAATTTTCCCAGGTTTCACATGTTGACAAGTGAGGCTTATATGTGTCATGGTTTAGTTATATATTCATCAAATGAACAGGTTCACGATACGTATGTTGCAAAAATGAAATTCTAGCAAAAGTAATCAAGAGCCGTGAAAATTTGTGGAATGAGCCAAATTGGTAGCAATTATCTTATTTGAAAATGGGATGATCATGAACAATTGTAGGCAGAGAGTGTCAGATCGGTTGTCTGAAGTTATAAACATATAAATATGTGCATTCATATATTTTAGCCTTAATGCATGCATAAACAAGCTGTCATGTTCATTTTGTCATTTCTTTTTCAGTGCAAAGCAAAGGGCAGATTAAGAATTACCTAATGATATATCTATATCTTTCAGTTATGGATGTGGCCATGTGGTGTCATGTTTCAGATTGAGAATTAAGTCACATTTGATAACTGGATGTCTGATTCCATGGTCCAGGTGGTTTCACGGTCAGCTAACACAAATGCATGGAGGAAGTTTTTACTTCGGTATTTAGACCATGTGGTTAACTCAGGTACCTCCACTTTATCACACTGCTTTGCTTTGCTTTGATGTCCTCAAAATTTTACTTCTGTTACAATAAAGATGGATCAGATTATAAAATTTTCAGATGGTTTCTTCAAGCTCCTTTGAGTTTTTTTAATGTTAGTGCCATCAAGCCTACGATGGAAGCCACATATATGAATATGATACCTTAATAGAAATTTATAAAGTAGATGAGGATAGAATTTTATGTCTGAACGGAATGGCTGGTTGCCTGGTCCATCAATGTGTATATGTATGTTGTGTTTTTGTGTTGATACAACACTTCTAATTTAATGACAGCTCCATATTCTATATTGTCAAATTAATTATTACGAATATTTTGGACCTGTATATTGCATTTCAGCTACAACTCTAAGTTGTTGGTTATAGAGAAGACTATGGGAGTGCCCAGAAACTGGCTTTTGTGTAGAGATGGCAATGGGTACCTAAAATCCAAGTACCCGGTGGGTTTTACCCGATAAGAAGCCGGACGTGGAACAATATCTTCACCCGCGAGTGTGTTAATGGGCAAAAACCTTCTACCCGTTACTCTACCCAACGGGTAGAGCGGGAGCTCTTCTGACTTCTAATCCAACACCTATTGCGGGAGCTCTTCTGACTTATAATCCAACACCTATTGTTTTTTTACAGTATATATTTAATTATTGGTAAATGACACTTCGGATCATATGTTCAAATTTACATGCATGTTGTTTCTTTATGTATCTATTTCAAATTGTTGGAATTGCCATCTTAATAGAATTCAGGTGAGCTCACAAAAGTATAAGACAGGAAGAGCGAAACTAATTAAAACTTGTGAAAGCAAAATGAAGCTTTTTTTTATGTGTCTTTGCCATTTACAACATTTGAATAAAAAATTTGTACTACTACATATGATCTTGAGTATAAAACACATATTCAATATTTTTTTAAGAAAGATATGTACGTGTGGCACGTGCACTTTACTAGTAGGTTTAACTCTTGAGTAGAGCACTCCTCCAGAAACCTTGCATTCGGAATTCCGGATTGGATGGCAGGAGGATCGTTTTCGTTTGCAAGGAGAATCCGGTTCTTCTCTCGTGCCCTACCGCAAACCGAAACGCGTTGCCGGCTAGGCGCGCGGCTACCCTGTACGGACGGACGCAGGCGGGATCCTGTGGGCTGTTTGCATGGGGCCAGTTCTGTTTTCCCCAACTGTCCATGCTCACTCCTGCACAGATGGCGGTACGTACAACGCGTCCCTTTCGTTTACACGGAGGAGAGATTGATTATCTCGTGCACAGAAACAAAACTAAAAGACGTTGGGACACAGAGGGATGGGGGAGTAAACGAACGGTTACGTTGAGCAGACACGGAAAGCAACGTCGTCGCCGAAAGGCAGGGGACTCGAGACCAGGTCGTGCAGCCGCAGCACTGCCGAGCGTACATGAGGTGTCTATGATCCTTGGATCTATAAATGCCCCAACTACGTTGAAAAAAAAACCCTCTGTCAATATATGACATTTAAGACAACCTAGTTAGTTCAAAAATGAGTTAATTTCTTAGTACATGTCAGAGTGTAGCCAAAGCCAACAATTTATTGGTCATATCTTAGGCGTTTAATTAAGACATAAATCTATCTTCTTGTTCTCAGCGTAGGCCAGTGGAAAATAATTTTTTTTTGTTTTAGATTTTTTTTGGGGAGCATTTCATTTCAATAAAGGACATTTTTTTCATACGTCAAACAAAGCCCATGCTTAATCTATTTGCATCAAGAAAACGAATAAAAACGGTGAGCAGAATAAATGATCGAAAAACTTTCTCCTTTATTTGCCACTTCGTCGTATCTATGAGAGGAGAGTATATGAAAAAAAATTTAACTCATTATGTTGTCTCCGACCGATCACAAATTTTGTTGGCACGACAAGCTTGTAGGCTCCCCTCATGTTTAGGGCATGCCTCAAGGTACCGCACCAAATTTGTGGCACCACACTCATGGTATCAAAAACAACTGTGAAACGCTGTGGCAACCAAAGGTTAGCAATGAGTCAAGCAGCGACCTCCAATCAATGTGGTTAATGTGGCTATTGTCGCACTGGTGGCATGTCACGTTGTTAATTGGCAACCAAACACAATGTAGGTATTATTACGTAGTGATGCTTAGTCAAGTTTATAGGCTATAGCACACTTCAAAACTTCGATCATGTTTGGAGACTAGACTAAACTTTAGCCCCTATCACATCAGATGCTTGGGTACTAAGGATCATATATCCTGTTTGTTTGAGCTTCATGGGCCGTGGCAGTTTCTCACCATGAAAAGGCAAAAACTTAAACAAACAACAGTGTTCTTGTGTAGCTTCTGAAAAGCTAGAAGTTCGGAAAAAATAAATTCATATGGGATAGATGTGGTTATGAGCTTTTTCGTAGCTTTTTTAAACTCTGAAAGCCGAACACATCTTCTAAAGTTAATATTGTTTTTCAGAAGAAAAGGCCAGCAACAGCTTTTCAGAAAAGATCAAAAGTTGCAGCTCAAGCAAACAAGTCCTAACTAGAAGTAGGATAATTACAAAATCAATTATATAAATGGAGGCCGGAATAAAAATTCCTTTTTCTAAAAAAATTATATAAATGGAGGCTCATTCACGAGACGAATATATTAACTCCTTGTTTGGAAAAATTAAGTCCCCCCCCCCTAAAGGTACACTAAAATTAAGTCCCTTCCCCTTTTCAGGGGACTAAATTTAAGTCCCTAGCGGTTTGGTTACAGGGACTAAAAGCAATTAATGCTGTTGTAAAAAGACCTTTGTACCCCTCCTGCCAATAAGTCACCATAATAAGCAATTAATGTGTGGTGGGCAGGGTAATTGTCAAAAGCTACTTTTAGCCCCCATAAGTAAGGTTTTTGGACTTATTTTTTAGGAACTAAATTTTAGCCCTAAAAAATCACCATGTTTGGTAACTTCGGGACTTATTAGGACTTAAGTTTAGAGCTTAAAAAAGCAGGACAATGATCTAAACCTAATTAGTCAATGATTCGATAATGTGGTGCTACGTACATTTAGTCCTTCTAATTCATCTGAATATTTGATGTGATAACGGCTAAATTTTAGCGAAAGATCAAACACGCCTTTCACCTGGCGACACTGTTGTCTCTTACAAGAATTAGTTACCAAGCTGTGCTGCCCCCAGCGTGGGCAAGTGGCAACTGTCAACTGTGTAGACGTACAGTAAAATCCTGCAGGTCGGCGCAGGTTTTTGGCCGTGTTTAAATGTATTCCAAAAAATTTTCAGAAAAGAGAATCTCGCATGCATGGAGTACTAAATGAAGTCTATTTGCAAAACTTTTTCACACATACGTGTAACTTTACGTGATGAATCTAATGAGCATAATTAATTTAATAATTTGCTACAGTAATGCTACCCATGGGCCGTGCCGTGGGCCGTGCCGCCGGCCCATGGGCCGTGCCGTGGGCCGTGCCGCCGGCCCTTGGGTCGTTTGGAAATATATAGTATCTACTGCCTGTTGAGGCAGGCCGTCAGGCGAGCTAGCGATCCAGACGCGTGCGGCCGTGCGGGGGCGGCAGGGGCACCCCCGCCCGTGCGCTCCCCCACCGGCCACCGGCCGGGCGCCGGCGCTCTGTTCCGCGACGCACGCGGCGCATTTTTTTTGAAGCTTGCGAGAGCCGAGGCCCTTTGCTGCCCGTGCCCGTGCGCCGGCATTCTTATTCCCTGCCGCGATCAGCTTTCGGGGCCTGGCGCAGGAACAGGGGATGGACAGACGCGCCGCGTCGTCGCATGGTTGCCAATTGCCATCGATCAGCTTCAGAGTTCAGATGGCTTATGCGTTAATCTGAAGGCACCTGTTGCCGGTGACAGTCTCAATCTCTCTGTGCCTCCCAGAAGCATCTGCGCTGCGCCGGGGAGCTTATATATATCTCCCACACCTGCGCCATCGACCAAGCATGCATCGCACCTGCTAATTGCCAATGATAGTGTTCGGCTGCCCGCGCCCATAACGCCGCCAGAGGCCAGGAGACGCGAGACGAGGGAGGGACAGACAGCGCCGGAACAGGCGCCCGGCACAAGGCAACACCACACCAGGCGTGCAAGCCGGCCGCTCGCTCGTGTTTAGATTCCTCTCCAAAAATTTTCGGAGAAAGGATTCTTGTATGCATGGAGCACTAAATAAAATTTATTTATAAAACCTTTTCACAGATGAGTGTAACTTTGCGTGCTGAATCTAATGAGCATAATTAATTTAATAATTTGATACATTGATGCTACAGTAATCATCCTCTAATCCTGTAGTTAAAGTCCTCATTAGATTCCTCTCGGAAATATACATACAGGTGTGGAAGTAATTTTATAAACTATCTTTATTTAATACTCTTAATTAGTGGTCAAAGTCGCATTTAATACTTCAAAAAATTTTACTAAACACGATCTCCGAGCCTCGGCCTCGACCTCACCCCCCGCAACAGAGAAACCACTGCTACGACTAGCACTAAACTACTAATAAACGACGCACACTTGTTGGTTAGAGCTAAGCTCAAGCCGCCAAGTCCATCCAAGTGAGCCCCGCCTCCCCGCCTTGGCCTCGCGCCGCGTATATAACGCGACTCACTAGCGAGTGCTGCCGCGCGGGATTCGGGCTCGGCGTCGGCGGCGGCTATATGAGCGGGGGCCTCGTCGCCAGGATCGGCACCGTCGTCGTCCGCTCTCCCATGGCGTCCGCGGCGGTCGCCGGCGCCGGCTGGGGCGACGGGCCACGGAAGCGCCCGCGGCGGCCCAGCAGCATCAGCGTCAGAATGGAGGGCGGCAGGGGAAGGGGAGGCGGAGGCGGAGGCGACGGCGGCGGGTGCTGCTGCTCCAGCAGCAGCAGCAGGCTGGTGGTGATCGTCGGCGCCACGGGCACGGGCAAGACCAAGCTGTCCATCGACGCGGGCGTGGCCCTGGGCGGCGAGGTCGTGAACGCCGACAAGATACAGCTCTACGCGGGCCTCGACGTCACCACCAACAAGGTGCCCCTCGCCGACCGCCGCGGAGTCCCGCACCACCTCCTGGGCGCGGTCCCCGCCGGCGCGGGGGAGCTCCCGGCGGCGTCGTACCGCGCGCTCGCGTCCGAGGCCGCGGCGTCCGTCGCGGCGCGCGGGCGTGTGCCCGTGGTGGCCGGCGGGTCCAACTCCCTCATCCACGCGCTCCTCGCCGACCGCCCCGACGACGCCGCGGACCCGTTCTCGGCCGCCTGGTACCGGCCGGCGCTGCGGCTCCCGTGCTGCCTCCTGTGGGTGGACGTGGAGGGCGCCGTGCTGGACGAGTACCTGGACCGGCGCGTGGACGACATGGTGCGGGAGGGCATGGTAGAGGAGCTCAGGGAGTACTTCGCGTCCACGTCCCCCGCGGAGCGCGCCGCCCACGCGCCCGGGCTGGGCAAGGCCATCGGCGTGCCGGAGCTCGGCGACCACTTCGCGGGCCGCAAGAGCCTCGCCGACGCGATCGACGAGATCAAGGCCAACACGCGGGTGCTGGCGGCGGCGCAGGCGCGCAAGATCCGGCGCATGGCCGGCGCGTGGGGCTGGCCCGTGCGGCGGCTCGACGCGACGCCCACGGTCCTCGCGCGCCTGGCCGGCGCCGGCCAAGCCGCCGAGGCCGCCACATGGGAGCGCGACGTGCGCGGGCCGGGACTCGCCGCCATGCGCCAGTTCCTCGACAGCCGCCACCACGAGCTGCCGCAGCAGAGGTGGCCGCTGGCACGGAGGCAATGCCGTGGCATGGTGGGGTGACTCTCTGACTCGGCCGGTACGCGTCAAAAGGGGAAGCCGGGAGCCGAGCGTCCTCTCCTCTCCTCCGGGTTCAAATTTTTTTGCGCTAGGCCGCCGAATTTTGGAGGGGGCCCGTCGGCCGTCGCCACCGGGCACCGGTCGGTGGGGGCCGCCGCGCCGCACAGGGAGAGCCGAGAGCAAGAGCATCATCCGAAACAGAGCAAGCAACTGCCCTGCGCCCTGGTCAGTTTTTGCCGGGCCTGTGAATTCTCTGAGGAGGCAATCTCTATCTTCCTTTTTCCGGTTCCACCCCCTCTTCTTCTTCTTTTTTAGCGAGACAGCAGAGGACTTGTACACAGCAGCAGCAGCAGCAGCGTAGTAATCTACTGTAGTCGGTTTCAAATTTCGGAACACGGTTGGTTTTCCGTTCCGGCCAGCTTTGTGCGTGCGTGCGGGGTCTGGTCTGATTGATTAAGCCGCAAACCAACCATGCTTGATGCGTGATTAGGGGTAGGGAGGGGGGATTGTGCTGGACGCGTGAGCTGGTGTTGTGGTTGCGCTGTGCCTGCCAGCTTGGAAGTCAGTTGGCCAGACGACTCTCCAGACCAGACGTGTGTGCTTGTGTGCGCGCGGCGGGCGCCCTCCTCTCGCTAAACAAAAACAAAACGGCTTCATCTCGTTTGCTCTGCTGCTTCTCGCCGATTCGTGCGGCTCCACTATCATACGATCGAGCTGATAGATCACACACACACAAAAAAAAAATTCTCACGGAAACGATAGATCACAGGATTGCGTTGTGTTGGATCGCAACAAGTCAAATGTATATGGCAATACATGCGGCGTTGCTGCCGGCCTGCCGGGCAGAAGAAGTTGTTGATGCGAGCAGGAGGATCTCTGTTTGCGCCTCCCCACTTGTTTGCGCGAAAACCTTGTCCCGCTTGCTTCGCTTCGCTATGCATTTTTGCCGCCACCAATCCGATCGTCCTCCAAATTTAGCCATCGGACGAAAAACCATTTATGTACATGTCCCGGCAGAGTGCTGACGCCGGCGTAGTGACGTGGTCGCGTCTGGCCACCGAGCATTATTCATCTCCCCGTAGCCTCACGCCCTCACCTGATGGGTTTGTTATTACTAACGTAATCCTTGCTACTAGCTTCGTCAGTCAGAGCAGGAGGCAGCGATCGTGATGAGCTGTGGAAACTACCACTAGTACGTAGCTGCTGTTCTTCTCCTCCTCCTTCAACGTCGTCGTCGTCGTCTCCTCCGGATCGTCACATGTGCGCTTGCCAGATGATGTCGCGCGCGCCGCGCCGGGGGACTTTGATTTGGATGTGTCACCGTATTCTTCCGGCTAGAATTAATGAATTATTCCGATCCCTGGACCTGGAGGCAGGCAGCCAAGCTGTGCCTCTCATGTTTACTAACGCAACAACAACTAACACCTGTGTGTGCAACTCATAAAATATGGCCGGAATATATAGGATGCCATTTCAGATGCCTACTACTCGGCTCTATCGGCTGCTAGCCTGCTCCTGTCATCGTCGACGTGCAGGCATGCCGGCCACGCCAGCCCCACCATTGCTTGATGATGCTGGGTGCTGGCTTTGCTTTAGTACGTACTAGAAGCTCTACTAATCCTAGGTATGGTACGTAGCTTAGGAATACTGGCAAAAAGGCGTCCTCCCAAACAAAGCTTCTGAAAAGAAGCTTCCTTTTGGGTAGAAACAACGGCCGGCATGGCCTGCACGTACGAACAGCTATATTACGGGCTATAATAGGACACGGGGGAATGCGAGAATGCTGTGCAAGAAGTACTCCTATCCTACTACGCAGCTACCCTACGGTGCGAGCGCACGCACGCTTCTTGACCAGAAGCTGCTGAACCCGAACGGGGGCGCGGCACGCAAAAAGGATGCAGAGCGCGCGTGTCCAGAGAGCAGGTCCTGACTAGCCCTCACTCCCTGACCCTGAAACTATGAAAGCGCCCACATGAACAAGAGCAATGATGGGCAGCCGCATTTCTTTATCACCAGCCTCTCGCTCGCAGGCGCAGCGGCCGTTGCGTCGCCGCCAGCCGGCCGGCCGTGGCCGTGGCGGGCGCCAATGCAGAGGAGGAGGACGAGAGGAGATGAGCCGTAGCCGCGCACCGTACCCACCCGCTCGCACGCACCCCCGGCGGGCGGCCTTGGTAGTTGTTGCGGTTGCTGGTCTCGCGGCAGAGGCCATCATTCGAGGCTTGTTTTTTTGGCGCTCGAGGGGGAGGCCTCTCCAGCTGCGCGTGTCCCCCGTCCGTGCATGTACGAGGCCGGAGGCAGCGCCCGGCACCCGGGGCATCGTGGCAATATACAACTGCTCGCCGTCCTTCACCTGTTCTCCCCCAACTCAACCATGCCCCCCTACCCCCTGTCTGATTGTCGATTGTCCCTTGGAGGCCCGGGACCCTCCTCACCAACGACCTAAACCACTTGCATTGCGCCAAACCCCAGCTCGTCCTCGTTCCCCCAGTCCCCCCATGCTACAACCCCGTCGCTCTGGCTAGATTCGAGCTGAATTGGCACTGTCCCCGCACCTGCGTTCTTGTTTATGCAGGGTCAACGAATAACTAGCAGCGCTGCGCTGCGCAGCTCCTCCTGATCTTTGGATCCTTCCTGCTTGGGCCAACACATTCCTGCCTCGCGCTCGCGGTCGCCGCCGTTCCCACGAGTTCGCCCTGGATACGGCGTGTAAACAACCCGCATGCACCCCCACGGAAAAAAGTCCACTCCAAATTGTCAATTTGCGTCGCGCGCGCATGATCGATCTCCGATTCGCTTATTCGCTTCCGCTCCCGCTAGATTTTATAAATCCCCCACTTGCGCGCCTCAGGTGCATGCATGGAGCGAGCAGATCGATCGAAGCGAACATCTCAGGGATTTTTTAATCTCGCGCGCGCCTCTTCTCCTGAAAGCCCCTCCCTGATCGATCAGCGGGCGTGCAGTGCTCCTCTCGCCTCTGCTCTTTGCTTGGGGACAGGAATTCAGCTCCTGCCTCCCGTGTGCCGTGTACGCATTCGGACAGGGAGATGCGAAGGTTAGCTGCTCCACTAGGCTGGCTGGGCGTAGTAGTACGTACTTGGTGCCCAGTACATGCTCCTCCCTCGGCCAAAGATCAATGATGATGTGTGTTCGTGCTGCCTTTTTCAGCTACGGAGCACTAAATAATTTCTCGATCCAGCCTGGTCTTTTGTAAGAGTATGTTCATATAGTACATACCGGTGCTAGTGTGTACGTCTCGGAGCTGAACTTTGGCATGCATGCGCTCTGGAATAGACTAGGATATCTTGCTGTCGTCCCCTCCTTGCCCTACAGAAACTGACCGGCAATGTTAATGTAGGCCTTGTTTAGTTGGCTAAAATTTCCAACCTTTTCTCCACTCTCTCTCCATCACATCACATTAAATACGTCAAAAGACATATGTTCGGAGTATTAAATGTAGGTTAAAAAAATAACTAATTGCACAGTTTGGATGTCCTTTGCGACACGAATCTTTTGAGCCTAGTTAGACCATGGTAGGATAATATTTATCACAAACAAACGAAACGTGCTACAGTGTGCTACAGGAGTTGAAAAGGCAAATTTTTCACCGAACTAAACAAGGCCGTAGTATATCTAACCTATCATCCTGGGTTTTGCAGTGTGCAATTTGCAATGTTGACCGGGATAAAATAAATACTTGAAAATACCTTCACGTACTGCTGCCATCATGTGCAATCCTTATTAGATCACAGGAGGAGGATCGTCGAGTTATTCTTTGGCTAGCTCATCTTCAATTAATCTCTGTCCATGCATGTAGAATATAATGATTATTTCTGTTCCAACTTAGAGACAGTTTACAGTAATAGCAGTTCACAGTTGACTTTCAGCCTTTAGCCCACACTCTCTCCTCCTGTGCCGATCGAGAGGAGGGACTGATGGAGAGCTTACGTTGTGTCCATGCGAACTCTCCGCGACATACGGAGTACTCCTCGACACGTTCTCCTGAAAGGCGGTAAAGTGCGGTGGCTCCTACACTAGACTTCTTGAGAATCTTCCATATCCAACAAGTGACGGGAGCACGGTTGGTGCCCAAGCCCAATCTAGTCACGCTGATACGGTGATACTACCAGCGTCTAACCTGATAGCAACGACGCCTCTCTGTCGTCGCCGGTGAGCTCGACACGCCGCGCTAACCGTCGTCCCTTGTGATGCCGAGAGGGCGAGAGGTCGTCGTTACCGGCGGCGACGACGAGCTAGCGTTGCATTGCAACATTTCTCGGCTGGTCTCACATTGCTGCTGCGACGAGGTAGCTAGCTAGCCACAGCCACGCCGACAGTTACCTGAGATCCATCCTCCGTACGCGGCTGCCGACCATCGCGTCCACATCCGTCGATATCGCCGGCCGTATTCTTACCTTGCAAGGCCAGTAAAAAGACCCGCGATCGATCGGTGGCGGTGAACCGCGACGGCGGCGAGCGCCCTGGATTCAGAGCGATGTGACCGGAGGAGGAGGACCATATATACGGAGATGGGATGGTGGTGGGTGGCCGGCGGACTTGGAGCCACGACGGCGACCGGCCGGCGGGATGGAGTCGGGAGGCCCAAGGCACGCACGGGCCGGGCTCCGTTTATCTCCTGTGCGCGATCGAGCGCGACGACGGCGACCGGAGATGGCCGCGAGAGGGGGCGTGGCGGTTCCTTTTGCGGTCGCTACCTAGTACCTACTCGTCGGGAAACCACCGATCGGCCGCGTAGTAGCCTTTTTTCTTTTGATGATTCTGGTGCGTCGTGGCGTCGCCGTCGGTGGGGAAGACTCCCTCGATCTCTCTCTCAGCCGACCTCGGGTTTCAGACTTGTGAGATGTTCACCGAAATGATGGCTGGTCTTTGATGAGTTGGATGTGAGGACCGAAAGTGTCATTTTGGTCGTCTTTTGCAAGTGTGTAGCACCAGACCAGTAGTGTGGGCATGTACTGTAGAGCGTGGTCTTTAATTTGAAAGAAGAAGCAACCTTTGCACTTTTCATGCAGTTCCTTTCTCTCTTTAGCGTGGTCTTCAAGTATGTGGTACATACTCTAGCAAATAACATGGATCGTTAATTAGTACTGATCACACCCTAGATTAGGGCTGGACCGTGAGCCAGAAACTCGTGAGCTGGCTCGACTCGTTCATAGCTCGGCTCGGCTCGACTCGGCTCGATCAATTTTTTAACGAGCCGAGCAACTATTTTTGCTCGTTTTGTTATCAAGCTGGCTCGAGCCAGCTCGCAAGCTACTCGCGAGCTAAACGAGCTAGAAAGTTCTAATTTCAACATAGAAAACTGAGCTATCAAAGTTGAGCCAAACCATTGAAGCTATGCTAAACTTTCCTAAGTGCTCAATGTGTGACTAATTTTATCATCTACAACTTTATAATTAATATTTTTAAAAAATTTACATAGGCTCAGATGTTAATTTCTAATTTACGTACAACTCGCATGCCTAACGAGCTAGCTCGAGCCACTAACAAGCCAAGCCGAGCCAACTTTTTTGCTCGTTTTGTTAACAAGCCGAGCCAAATTGGCTCGTTACCTTAACGAGTCAGACCAAGCCGAGCCGAGCCAAGCCGAGCTGGCTCGGCGTCCAGCCCTACCCTAGATAGTTCCCTAGTGGGAAAAGTCTAATTTTCACCCTTCAACTAGCACACAATAGCACACACACTACACCAAACTGGGTTTACCTTGGCGGCTAAGGTATTTCGTGGCAGCAAAAATTGAGCCGCCAAGGAATATAATGTTTTCTTGGCAGTAACGACAAACCGCAAAGAAAAAGTAATTCCTTGGCAGTTTTTCCGAACCGCCAAGGAAAAAGCATATTTCCTTGGCAGTGTTCTTGGCCCGCCGAGAAAAGCTTCAGTTTCCTTGGCAGTTTGTGGATACCGCCAAGTAAATGAAGGATTAACTTGGCTGTCTTTACGAACCGCCAAAAAAATAATGGATTTTCTTGGTTGTTTTCATAGACTGCCAAGAAAATATGGATTTGCTTGGCTGTTGTAGTCGACCGCCAAGTAAACAAGGCATTCCTTGGGTACTTACCGCCAAGTAATAATGTATTTTCTTGGCAGTTTTTAAGAGCCGCCAAGTAAACTTAATATTTTCTTGTGATATTCGAAGCCTACATAGCTAATTGCGCTTCTTCGAACACATGCATTTTGTATGTTGGCATGATATCTTTGCCACTATGTCATTGTCTCAATAATGTATACACCTTGAATTAATGTAACACATACATCTACTACCTTCTCCCCTTTGCTCAACGACCTCAAATCCATGTATGTCATATCCACCCTCTGATCCCATACCCATCCCACACGTCTTTGTGCATATGGTCATCCACTTAGGAACGATGAAGGTTTTGTTGGTCAAACCAAGTTTGAGATTTTTCTGAATTAGTTTAGTATTTTCTCAATTTATTTGATTTTCCGCGCGACTTCACCCGGTAATTATACATTGAACTGAGTCCAACCCCGAAAAGATACGGAAAGGTGCCATACTTCACCACAAGGTCTCTTGTACCCTAGGAGATAAGTCTTTGTAGAGGCAGATGTAGAATTCTTGTGTTTTCGATATGTAATTCACCATATTTTGTCTCTAGCACCATGAAGAAAAATATAATAATACATATAATCATCAGAAAAACCTAAGATCTTGCGTGGGGCCATATTTCGAGTTTAGATGACAACAAAAAAATAATTCAGGTCATTTCAGACAAATATTAACCAGCTCATGTACTAACTACTTCTCCATTATTTCAGACATAGATGAAGCCCAAGGTTGTGATTGTTAGTGACATGAGGCCCTATGTGAATATGAGGGCAACAATGTAAATTGATAGTTGGTTATGTATTTGATGGTTGGTTTCATTGAGGCCTATAATGTAAATGAGCTTGTAATAGATATGTAAATTTGTGGCTTATGAACATGAGATTGTCTTTCTATGTGCTAAAGTATGGCATCTAAATGCATATCAAGACTATCAGCTATGTGCTTTTGATTTTAATTGTGGCTAGTCTTATAGTTTATTGATATATATATATATTTTTTGTTGGTGATATGAGTTTGCTTGGTGGTTGGCAGCCAGGCAAATTACTTACCTTGGCAGTGTAGTGGTGCCAAGTAATTAACTTTTCTTGACAGTTGATAGCTACCAAGTAAATAACTTTACTTGGCGGTCGACGACTACCAAGGAAAGCTATAGTCTTGGCGGTTGGAACATTTTCTTGGCGGTTTCACTCCATCGCCAAGAATACAAACAATTAACTTGGCAGGATGAAACCGCCAAAAGAAAGGGTTTTACTTGGCGGTTGGAACATTTTATTGACGTCGTGGCAGATTTAGTATCACAGAATACTTGGCGGATTTTTCTTGGCGGTACACCGCCAAGGACATTTACCTTGGCGGTATACCTATATACCTTGGCGGTTTTTGACCGTCAAGGTAAAACCAGTTTGGTGTAGTGACAAGTGGTTTTCAACCTTAAACTACAAAACACAAAGTGTCATCCAACTATGAAAACCGGGTAAGTTTGGCCTTTTGAGTGGTTTTGGAGGTAGTTTTTCATTTTGTGAAAATGTGTAAAAAATGGTTTCATATAAGAAATCATAACTAATTCATTTTAAATCAGAAAATATGGAACTTATACCCAAAGTTTTATAAAAATGTCACATATCTATTGGTGCACTATTTGGAGTTTTTTTTGGATATTCTATGTTCATGTTTCTAGTTTTTATTTTTTTCTAAAAATACTAGGAATATGAATAAATAAGATGCATGTGACTCCAAATAGTTCACAAATAGATAGGTGACATTTTTATAAAACTTTGGGTATAAGTTCCATATTTTTCAGATTTAAAATGAATTAGTTATGAATTTTTTTAGATGAAATTATTTTTTAACATTTTCACAAAATAGAAAACCACCTTCAAAACCACTCAAAGGGCCAAACTTATCCGGTTTCAATAGTTGGGTTGCCTTTTATGTCTAATTTTATAGTTTAAAGTTGAAAACCAGACTTGTGTGCTAGTTCAAAGTTGAAAATTAGACTTTTTCCTTGCCTAGTTAGCATCGCACCTGCGGTCCTTGAGCCTTGCATGGGCAAATACCGACGCCAATGCAACGAAACATAGAATGGCGCGTCGGAACCCTGACCCTAGATATCTACTGACGGTGAAACACATTCAAGCATTCAGACATATATGGAGTTGTATGCTTGCAAGCAAGACGTGGGCGACAAATTCTGTCTATTCGCTGAGCTGATGGCTGGTGTTGATTTATTCTGAACGAAAAATACTGGTTACTGGTGATTTGTGCTGATTTGTTCTGAGAGAAAAATATCGTTGGATAGTGGATGATAACACAGATGAACATGGAAACTTACTCGCATGACGCGGGCTTCGCTGATCACTTGGTCAGTAAATGTTTGGAGCTCTTCAGACCCACACAGATGACCGAACGGTTCGCGTGCACTCTTCCGCGTTACTCTTCTGCGCCCACCCCGCCCGAGAAACCAATTCCGCGGTCGGTCGCGCCGCGCGACCGACCGGGAGTCCCGCACCCCACGTTTTTTTTCTTTTTTCAACAATTTTTTTTGCATAACTTATACATATAACTCGTTTGCTATAGAAAAAGTTATACGCACAACTCGTCGCTAGAGAAAATAATTATACGCATAAGTTATTCTGCAAATAATTGTGCATACAAGTTGTACGCATAAGTTCTTCGCACATCAAACTTATGCTTAAAAAAATATCTGGCAAAAATTTATAGTTCAAAGTTATTTATCAAAGTTGTGTAAATTTCTAAAAATAAAAATTTGTGTGTATAAGTTGTGGAAAGATTTTTTCATCAAAAAAGAAAAGTTGGAAGAGGAGGAAACCCAGCTGCCCCCGTCCGACCGTTCCCTACTAGCGAGAATCGGTCGCCCCGCGCGACCGGTCGCTAATTAGCGACACCCAATTGCCTGCATGCTAGTATGCGTTCGTGTTGTTGCTTGTTTTTGCAAGCGAACGTACGTGACTACGTGGTGTGATTGGAGTAACTGAGACTATGAGAGAGAGGAGTTAGGGCACTCCCAACCCAGACTTCATCATAGAGTCCAAGACACTATTTATTGTAATTTTGCTGATGTGGTACCCTATTTATTGAAGAGAGAATGAGGAAATCCAAGACTTCGTTTCCTAATAAGACTCGGCGTCCTCCCTCCGTTCGAGGCCGCAGACTCCACGACGACTCACGTTGGGGGCGGACAGCGTGGAGTCGATGGATCTGGTGTGTCGCCATCCGCCGCTCCTTTCTCCTCGCCGCTCCCGGCGCGCGGCGGTGTGGACGCGCTCCCGGCGGGGGTGGACGCGCTACCGGCGACGACGCGCGGTGGGGGTGGGCGTGCTCCCGGCAGCGAGCTCCAGGGGGAGTAGCGGCTCGTGGCGAGCTCCTCCGGGAAGCAGAGGCGCGCTGCCGGCGACGAACTCCCCGGGGCGAGAAGCGACGCGCACGGCGGGCTCTCCCTCGAGGAGATCCGGGCTGCCGCTCCACGAGGCCAGAGAGAAGAGGCCCGACCTCTGCACCGGCGCTGGAGAGAAGGGACCGGCCTCCGCGCGCGCCGGCGTCGGAGAGGAGGGGCCGGCCTCCAAATCCGTCAGTGCCGGAGAGAAGAGGCCCGGTCGCAGGAGAACATTGTGCTCCGGGCCCGCGCCGCCAAGCTTGATGACCGCCTGCGCTCCGCCAACGAGGTCCTCCGCGTCGTCGAGGAGTTCAGCGGCGTCGCCATGGACATCCAGGAGGAGATGCCGGCCGACGACCCGCTGCTCCGCCCGTGGCAGCTGCCCTACCCTGCCGCTGTTGCCGAAGAGGCGGGACCCGACCTCCGCGCGCCGACACCGGCCGCCGCGCGCGCTTTTCTCCCGCACCGGCCGCACGCGCCTCCCTCGGACATGCTTCTCCCGCGCCGCGTCGGGGACGGCGGGCGGGTCTAGTGCCTGGCCTCGCGACACACGGTGGTGGGCAGTGAGGAAGGAGATGTGTGTAGAAGATCCGGAGAGGATGAGGGGTGAATGATTGGAAAGACTCCAGATAGAAACATTGCATTGAGGACTATGGGTTCCTGTGATAGAGTCTTCGAACTTAAGACTCTATGGCTAGAGTCTGGGTTGGAAGTGCCCTTAGGGTCCGTTTGGTAGAGATTCTTGAGCAGCTTCTGAATCTGTTTTTGATGAAGCTCTACCAAACACTGCAACAAAACAGCTTCCGGAGAGAAGCACCCGGAAAACGCGCTCTCTAGAGAAGAAAGCGGAAGACAGAGCCAAAAAAACCAGCTTCACCCGGCTCCGTCCGCAGGCCCGCGCCCCAAGTAACCAAAGTACCCCTGGAGTTCGTCATATTTACAGGCAAAATGCCATCCGGACCCACGCATCCATCCCAAGCGGCCAGCCCTCGCCGACGGCTACCCTGAGCGCCCTCCTGGCCGCGGCGGGAGTGCCTACCGGCGTGGTGGCGGGCGCGTGGCCCGGCCTCCCCGGAGCGGCAGCATGCGCAACCGGTGTGGCGCGGTCGGTCCGCGGCCGGCGAGCGCGATGGAGACGACCGGACCCGGCGACGCAGCTCGAGGTGGAGAGGACCGGACCCCGGCGGCGCGAGCTCGAGGTGGGACGGCCGGCTCCAGCGGCGCGAGCTCGAGATGGGACGGCCGGACCCGAGCGGCGCGAGCTCGAGGTGGGACGGTCAGACCCCGGCGGCGCGAGCTCGAGGCTGGAGGATAGCCGGCGGCACGAGCAGAGGTTGCGCGGGCGAGCTGGCGACGGGGAGCTGGAGGTGGCCGGCGCGGGCGAGCTGGCGGTGGCGAGCTTAAGGTGGCCGGCGGCGGGAGCCCGTGCGGGAGACGCCGAGTGGATAAGGAAGAGAGATAGGTGAGAGAGAGAATGAGGAGTGAAGGAAGTAGAAAGTAAAAAAGAACAGGGAAAATAAAATTAATAGGAAGAGAAGAGGAAAATAGAATATAGAAATAAGTAAAAAAGAAATAGAAAAAAGAAAAAGAAAGGGTATTATGGACATTTCACTCTTTCATCCACGTTACACAGTCAGAAGAAGCTGTTTTGCCAAACGTTTCTCAAAAACGGTATCAGATTCACTAGAGAATCTGCTCCATCAGCACAGCCACAGCCGGACCTGCCACAGCCACAGCCACAGCTGTACCAAACGCATCCTTAGTACTGACAGCGAAGCAAAGGCAAATTTGCGTCTACGAATACGATGCGTTTGGATCATAGGCCCTGTTTAGTTCCAAAATATTTCACCAACTACCCGTCACATCAATCTCCGGACACTAATTAGGAGTATTAAATGTAAATTAATGACAAAACCCATTCTACAACCCCTACCTTGATTTTCGAGACGAATCTAATGAGTCTAATTATGATATGATTAGACAACATTGTGCTACAGTAACCGATCTCTAATGATGAATTAATTAGGCTTAATGGATTCATCTCGCGATTTCTAGTCCATTTGTGTAGTTAGTTTTGTAAGTAGTTTACATTTAATACTCTTAATAGACTATGGAAGGGAACCTCAATTTTTTCTAAAAACTTCCAGCGAACTGAACAGGGCCATAGTCAATTTTCTGCACGTAAAACGATACGTCGTAGGTTTTTTTTTTTGAGAATTACGATACGTCGTAGATTAAGAAGGTCCGAAAAACTCGAGTAAAGTTTAGTGCGCGGCTGCTACGTACGTACTTTTATGTGGGCAAATGTTGTTGGCCCGCAGGAGAGAGAGAAGAGATCTGTTTGTTTTGTGGGCTGTGACTTTGTAAACCCTGGCTGGAGGCATGATGGCCATCCACAGTCTGGGCCGGGGGTCCACCAATCTAAAAAAGAGGGCGGTAGTGGATTTTTTTATTTTAACCTTTTTAAAATTAAAATTTTTAAAATAACCCACCCAAATTATATTTTAAACAACTCTTTTGGTCGCGTCAGACTCCGTGACGCGACTAACAGTGGAGTCACGCCACATGAAGTGGCACACTAATGTACACGGTAGCATTGGAAAAAAGTTGCAGCTGATGTGGCAGACGGAGTCACACCAGACGGCCTGACGTGACTCACGAACGAGTCGCGCCAGAGACCGTGGCGTGACTCGTTACGCAGCTGGGTGGAACTGGGAGTTCCAACCTCATCTAGCCATGTTTCATTTTAATTAGCAAATGAAATCCTAAATTTGTAAAATTCGAAATGTATGATCTATAGTGTATATATTTCATTTTAACTATTTGCACTACAAACCATGGTGGATAAAATGAGAAATTTATTTTTGAAATAGACTGAGTGTTATTGGATCAACGTATCAAATGTGCTAAGTCCGAAAACAGAGCCAACTAGTCAACTTTGGACCTACTTTTTGAGAAATTTTACACTAAGATCTTGGATATTTTTGGACTACAAGTGAATTTAGATGTTCATAGAGAATTTTGGATAAGTTGTTGGTAAAAAAATCAAAGAGATCATAATTTAAAGGAGGCTTCAAGTTGAAAAGTTGTGCTGTTTTTCTACACTTGTGAAACAACATCACTTTTCAACTTTAAGCCTCCTTTAAATTATGAATTTTTTGCTTTTATTGACCAACAGTTTATCCAAAATTCTCTATAAATTTCAAAATTCACTTGTAGTCCAAAAATATCCAAGGTCTTAGTGTAAAATTTCTCAAAAAGTAGGTCCAAAGTTGACTAGTTAGCTCTATTTTTTTTTTACTTAGCACATTTGATGCGTTGATCAAATAACACTTAGCCTATTTCGAAAATAGATTTCTCATTTTATCCAACATGGTTTGGAGTGCAAATAGTTAAAATTGAACGTATACACTCTATAGATCATACGCCTCAAATTTCATAAATTTAGGAATTCATTACTAATTAAAATGATGAATGAAACACGACTAAATGAGAACCAGAACTCCCAATTTCATCGAGGTGAGTAACGAGTCACGCCACAGTGCATGACGTGACTAGTTGTGACTCACGCCAAGCCATCTGGCGCGACTCAGCCTGCCACATCAGCTGTGACTCAACTATTAGTCGTGTCACGGAGCTTGGCGCGACTAAATGGACTGGTTCTTAGAAATATGGTTTGAGGTAAGTTATTTTTAAAATTTTAGTTTAAAAAGGGTTAAAGTATAAAAAAATCGGTGGTAGTATGGAGTTCAAATTTGACTAGTAAAACCAAAGATATTTGAGGAATCACGACTTCAAATCTACGTATTAGAAGGGTTTTATTAATGACTTCAAATATGGAGTAGAAGGTTACAAAAGCTGACAGTACGTACGTAGAGAAAAACACGACGAACTAAATAAAGCAGACAAAATTCCAGCAGTTATTGGCACAACTATTTCTTTCATTCCAATAGATTGTGTCCATTACGGGTAGACACTTGAATTGCCAAAACACGGATTTATGTTCAGAAACATATCTATAGTAGGATACATAGTGGTGAATTTGTTCAAGTACACAACCCGTTTGATAATACATACTCCCTCCGTACTTAAATATACGACGTTTAGGACAAGAAATTTACTTCAACATGTTTAGATAATAAATTTAGTTCAACAAAATGAATTAAATTTCTTATCCTATCCTAAACATCATATATTTAAGAAAAAGAGGGAGTGGTATGAGTTACAACTAACATGCGGCTGGATCATACACAAGAATTCCTTATATTCGTCCAGGTACCATAATTTAGTTACTGAGATTTCGGACTTGTGACCTTGCTGAAAAATATGCCGATTCCCCTTGTCAATGGTCATGTCTGCTCATGTAAGATGTCTGCACACTTATTTTTCTTAATGCCTATTAGACTCTGTTTAGTTCCCAGATTCCAAAAATTTTACTAATTTCACCAAAATTTCACCTATTTCTTCTTTGTGTACGTAACTCAAATACTCAATGTAAAAAATTTCACTCATTTCACCAAAATTTCACCCAACTAAACGAGGCCTTAGATCAACCACAATTCTAAAGAACTTTTAAGGATGAGATTATAAGAAGCACGTGCCCAAATCCACGTTTACAATACCCTTTACCAGTACATGTGTTCAGTACTATCTCACTTATCTATATTTTTTACTGAGAAAAAGCATAGATCAATATCAAATGGACTATGGAAAACAGTGACTAGACAATACTTACGGTTAGAGTGCCACATATGACGTTGCCCAAAAATATTATAGAAAAAACATATACATAGACATTGAAATATCACGAATATAACAAATTCTAAATTAAAATAAACAACTTGGTTTTCCAGATATTAACTTTCCTTCGATATAAAGCACCAAGCAGAGGGGGTTTGATAGGGCTTCAGCAGAAGCCACAGCGGGGGAGCCTTCATAAAAAGCCCCACAGTAGACGCAAACTAGCCGCGTCTCGTCAGGACTTACATTTAACATAAATACAAACAAAAAAAATAGATTCCTACCAAATGAATAGATTCCTACCAAATGGGCATCAGGAGGCGTAAGGCTCTGAATTACATTTTCAACCACAAAAATCAGGTAGGCAACTAGGCGAGCGAACAGATTAAATCCTAAGCCATTCAGAAGCCAAGAGTGCAAGAATCTGATGTGAACATAATATAGAAAACGAGTAACAGGTATTAAACATTTCAGCTGGTCTCTATTTCCAACACCAAAAAAAGAACTTAGAACAAGCCGGCAGTAGCACGCACTACAAGACTGGAATGTAACAAACAGGGTACTATATCCGCTCACTTCACTTCTTCTCTTCTTTCTCTGCCTCAGCAGCCTTCTTCTGGCGGGCACCAAGGTGCTTCTTGTTCATCCGCTCAAGACGGAGCTTGCCATAGGCTGCGAACGTCTTCATCTCACCGGTAACCTTCACAACCTCAACAGAGCGCTTCTCACCACGAGTAATAGGCATGTAGTCACCCTGGACCTGGGTGGCACTGGCAAGCTCCTCCGGAGTTGAGTCACCAGCCTGCAATGAGGTAGGTGACCAAGGATTAGAGGCTGAAAGAAACTGGGGCAATGTTTTGAAGAGGTGCCACATTCAGGAAAAGAACAGTGCCCATACCTTGACCTTGCGAGCACGCCTTGGGAAGATAACCAGCTTGGCCTTGTACGTCTTAAGCCTCTGGACATTAGCCTGCAGTCCCTCGAGTGATTTGTTCTTGCGACGGTGATCCACAGAAATACCTATGGTTGGAGCAAGTTTCTTCGGAATGCCCGCAGCCTGAAATAAACAGATAGACATGGTGAAGGCTGTAGCGTAATACATAGATGAAAAGAGTGGCTCAACATGGATGATGACAATAATAAAGGAAAACTTGCACCTATCACACAACAAATTCCAAACATCATTACAAATGGGAAACAAAGTAAAAATATACAAGCTACTGGCTTGAAGCTTTGCAAACATTAGTAGGCTTGCCATGATGCAAATGAAAATATATCAGACTCAACAAAGCAGCAAGCACAAATACCAGCAGTATACACAACCTAGGATATTGAGAAAGCAACATGATTCAAGATCAACACGGGGGGAGGACAACAATGGAGCAACATATCACCTTCAGCTCCTCAAGGGTAAAGCCTCTTCCAGCCCTTGACTTCATGTTGTACTTGAGAGTCTGGCATTGCACAATGGGGCGAAGAGGGCCAGCTGTTGGGCGTGGGAATATCTTCACAGCCTTCTTTTGACGAGCTGCATAGAGAACATAGCAGGATCAAGTTAGAAAGTCAGCAAGTAAGACTAAGGAAAAATGATGCATAACATAGTTGTTGGAACGAATCTTTATTACATTAATATGAAGTAAAGCAATGAAATTTCAATTTTGATGCATTAATAGCAGAAGAGTAACAACACAGGTAACTCATATTACAGCACAAATGTGTATTATTTACATCAAACTCATATTATCAAACTATTAACATCTTGTGGATACCCATAAAAAACATCTTGTGGTATCCAATTTGTAGAATGGATAGCTATACAATCAGGAATTCAAGTGCATCAACACGGACACCAAATAATAGGCTTGAACACTTTGACGCTACCCTCAATTTGTATAGCAATGCACGATCAATGACAACGTGACTACTGCAGAGTGCAGATCAAGTTATTAGGAGACCACAGCTTCTGAATTGACTAAATCAAAGTTGATCACCCATTAGTTGTGCATAATTCAATGTTGTCGCTAGAGCAAACAAGGAGACATTGTATCCAAGCATGAAGTTAGTGGAATAGACAGATGAGCTCACCGATGCGGCGCTTCTGCTTGCGGGCGGGCTGGTTGAACCATGTCTTGACATAGTTCTGCCAGTGCTTCTTGAAGTGCCCGTTGGGGATAACGTTGTTGTGCTTCATTTCGCCCCCTTCCTCTCCTGCTTACCTGCACACAAGCACCATGCCATCAGCAAACGGGAACAGAAACCAACGAGGCAACAACATATGGCTATTCGGTGACCAGCTAAAAATTTCGGCGAGCTCCGCCGCTGTGCGGCGCGCGCATCAGCTAACACAGAGAACAAAGGAGCGACAGAGAGAGGCGGCGAGCGAGTGATCGTACCTGTAGAGGAGGCGCGGCGGCGGCGGAAGGCGAGGCGGCGGACGAGTGCGAGGAGAGGAGGTGCAGGAAGGTGTGTGGCGGCTAGGGTCGGGTGCTTATATTGCCGGGGGGCGCCGCGAGACCTAGATTGGACGGCTGAGATCTCGCCGCTGTACTGTCCCAGAAAAAATGGGCTGGCTGAGGGAGAGTGGGCCTAAATCGTTTGGCCCAACAATATGGCTGCCGTACGTGAAAACCGCGTGATGGAAGGAAGAACTTTATTTATATACTGGTGCCGACGATTATTATTCAGTTCATTGTTACTCTTTTTCACTTTTCTCGGAAGACATTGTCAGTTGATTGTCTGATTAATTGAACCAAATCTGAAGCGTATGCATGAGCCTATGAGGTATGCACGGAGATTTAATATTTGCAGGTTGCCATTTGGAGGAGGCGTTAACTGAGCTGATAGCATCCTCTCTGAACCCTGCGCGCAGCTGATCTTGTTGCAAGTGAGTGACTTGTCAGCATCTCCTTATCTGATCGTCGATCCACCATATCCAACTCTCGCATTGCAGCAGATGCGTTATCTCTACTTCACACTTGCAGAAGATAAGCAACATCTCACCCGTGTATATTACTGCCAGGCAAGACCGCTCTTCAATTCGGTGGAACACGCCACGAGAAATAAGCAAGCACCTTCCCAGAATATACACTTACGGCACATCTAGCAACATCCGCAAGAGAGTAAGACAGCACTTACGGAGACAACAAAGGTTTTTTCTTTTCGTGTTCTTATCCAAAATTCATGAGAAGGTATTTGTTCACATCATTCCTCTCAAGTTATCAAGCAAAATAAAACAAAAGTAGCATTAAATTGAGACCCCAAGTGATTTCTCAATCATAGCAACACCTTGTGGGAATGTGGGTACAGCCAGGATGACGCCGATACCCTTGCAAAATTTTAGGGGGCCAAGCACGGAATATACCTCTTTGGGCATATGATGGCATCCGGGGGGTCGCAATGCGAATGCAGATATCTACTCTATGGTGCTTTCAACAGCTTCTGACCACGCAAACCATTCCAAAAGTCTCGAGCTGTTGTTAATTTCTTTCCAGGTAGTTGAAGTTCCAACACCTAGTATACACAACACAAAAAAAAATGATAAGCTGAGAGAAACACTGAAAGAAAACCACGAGCCCACAATGAAACAACTGAAAGGAAGAACTGCTATTTGTCAGCAAAACTGGACACAAACCTCGAGCCAGGTTGATCCACTACAAGGAATCAGCAAGGAACTCCCGGAGAATAGTATCTCGTTTTCATCTCCGACCTTGTCACATGTTGCCGAAACCTTTGTACTGATAACCTTCATCTCTAGCATATCGGGTTCACCATTTTGATTTATGAGTTGTAGCTTCACACGAGTTCCAGGCCACCCTGAAAATGCCCGCACCTACCAGAGTTGGTTGGCAATAGCTTTGATGAGTACAATAGAAATTAGAAACTCACCTTGTTATGGAGCTCTTTAGCTTCTTGGTCAAATGATAACCATGATTCCTCAGAATTTAACTGGAAAACATAGGTCATTAAAGTAAATTAGTAAAACAGGCGATCATGATAATTTAGTTAGGCTATATGTAATGAACTATTTGAGTGCATTACCCAGCTGAGATTCTTAAGTGCTTGTAGATTAGAATTCCAAGTCTCAGTACTAGGTACAGCACATTCAGCAAGTACCTCTTATCTATTGGAAAGTGAGTATGACTAGCAAGAAAATTCAACAGAACGACCTAGCTGAATTTGTACAGCTATACAATGAACTGTAACACACTCAACAGTAGCTTCAGTGCAATGTAACTAGAAAGCTTGTATATCAGCTCTAGAACCACAAGTTCTATATATAAAAAGGGCGGAGCACCCAGTCGTAAAATTACATTCTTCTATATTCTAGTTGCACCATTTCCAGTTCATAAGTACAAAGAAACAAATAATTTTATATGAACAAGAAATTTAAGGAGGCCATCTAGTGTAGACTATGAACTAAACTGCAGGCATAAAGTTAAGAAGCTCATTTAACTTGATCCTTTTCTTTGTTGAACATGTTGAATCCAACCATATTATGTTTAGCACTGAGCATGACGTCAAGGCAATGTAATGTTTTTTCCTGTATATTTTAAGTGGATACTGCAAAGATTTTCTTCAATTTCACATTAGAAGACTAAATTAAGTTGCATGATATGACAACATACATTTAGGACTACTACTGCTAATGCTCACCTTGGGTGCTAGCGTAGCTTCACACTAGGGAAACGCACATTTGTACCGGTTCAAAACCCCTTTTAGTACCGGTTTTCAAACCGGTATTATTCTTCCGGTACTAATGTGGAAGAAACATTAGTACCGGGTCCAATAACCGGTACTAATGCCTCTTTCTCCGTCATCTCCGTCTCCCCCTCCTCCTTCCGTCCGTCTGCGTCTCTCCCCTCCTCTCCGTCACCTTCTCTTTCTTTTTCTCTTTCTTTTTCTTTTTCTTTTTCTTTTTCTTTTCTTTCACACATTCACATTCATAATATATACATTCACAAATTAATTTTTTCATCCAAATTTCTCATACAACAATCACAGATTCGAATACAACAATCACAAATTCGAACATATTTCCAACAACAATCACACAACAATCACATATTCAAAAGATTAAAAAAAATCAAAGCACAGATCCGCCGGCGGCCTGCCTGCGCCCGCTCCGCCGCGCCTGCTCCCGGCCGCGCCTCTGCGCCAGCTGCTCCCGGCGGCCAGACCTCCCTCCGGTCGTCGCCCACCCGCCTCCTCTCGGCCGGCGCCCGCCCGCCGCCGCACCCGCCGGCCGGCCGGCCGCGCCGAGGCCGGCCGCGCGCGCCCGCGCCGCTCCGGCTTCCGTGCGCGCAGAGGTCGCCGTCCCACCGGCCACGGAGCGCCCGCCTGGAGAGATAGAGAGGAGGAGGTCAGGAGACCGGGAGAAGAAAAAGGAGAGATTCATATCGAGGAAGGGGAGAGAAGTTGAGAGGATAAGGACTGGACGATGGAGAGAGAGAGACCGCATCGCAGATTCGCAGGGCGGATAAGGACGATGGAGAGAGAGACTGCGCGTGCACGGACGGCGCGTTAGCGGCACAGACGGCGCCCAACATTAGTACCGGGGCTATTTGTGACCCGGTATTAATGTCCGACCTTTTTATACCGGGTCATATCCAGCCCCGGTACTAATGTAACGACTTCACGTTAGTACCGGTTTGTAATACACACCGGTATTAATGTGCCACATTAATACCGGTACGTATTACAAACCGGTACTAATGTTGGTCGCAGGATGGCTTCGCAGGCTTCTTTTTTCGCACGAGACATTAGTACCGCTTCTGGTTGACATTAGTACCGGTGGGCAAAATAACCGGTACTAATGTTATTTTTGCCCTGGGACGAAAGCCTCTTTCTCTAATAGTGCTTTGGAGTCATCCTGTGGTTGTGCCGTTTCTTTAGCCGAACCATCAAGAATGGATGGTAGTTCATTAATCAATAGCTTGGATCCTATTGAATACAAGAATCAGTATTAACAGGTTCGTTGCTTATATCGGCGAGGGCCGCCGCGACCGCGAGGCCTAAATTGGACGGCCGAGATCTCGCCGCGTTCCTGTCATAGAAATTGTGGGCTGGCTGAGGGAGAGTGGGCCTAAATCGTTTGGCCCAACAATATGGATATATATGGGCCGGGCTGGCTGAGAGACAGGTGCAAATGTGGATTTTTTTATATTTTTTATTCATTTTGCAAAATTATACACCATTTCAAAATTTATCAAATTTGTCCTCCAAACGTCGTACCGCACGGCGGCCGCCGTGGCCCACGGCGGTTGCAGGTCCAGCCGTCGTGCGCTACGGCGGTTGGGCGCCACCGCCGTAGCCCACGGCGGTTAGCCTAAACGTCGTGGGCCACGGCGGTTGGGGACGGCGGTTGCAGGCGCCGGGCGGCGGGAGGCAACGGGCATGCAAACGCCGTGGGCCACGGCGGTTGCCCCCAACCGCCGTGGGCCACAGCGGTTGGTTTTTTAAAGAAAAAATATTTAGAAGAGAAAACACACCTTTGCAATGGCATGTACGGCGCTTGTACAACCCTAGCAAAGCGCCTTACGTACTGATAACATGTCTTAGGGAATTTAAAATTTTGATTACAACATGCCTGATTAATCTAGTTGTACGAGAACTGTCCGGAGAGCAAAGACCCGCCGGAGTCTTGCGACGGCATGTAGTAGTACCCAGGTGGGGGTGGAGGTGGTGAAGGTGGAGGGGACCAATCTTTCGGGGGGGGAGCTGTTCTTCTTGTGGCATTCACAAGTGCAGGTCGAATATTTGCAGCATCGACCGTCTCCAGCGCTAGACGATGGATCAGGGGAAGCCAATGCCACCGACAGCTCCCGCTTCAGGTTGTAGATGACGACGTCCTCGAGGTAGTCGATGTACTCTTGATAGGGGCAAATAGCTGGTGGATCCACCCATTGCGAGAAACTGCAGTTCTCTGTTTGGGTGGAGTACTGCAAAAGGTAAGAAAACGTTAGCAAACCAAAGAAAGATGATGAACAAATTTGTGGACATTGCTTACCCATGCATGTGGGCAGTGCCAGAAGCGACGACCGGAGTTGTTCCTTCCCTCATACACTTGCATCACGCAAAACTCACCGTGCGAACACCTAGGCCACATCACTGTTTGCTTCGGTGCGTAGCTTCTAACTTCACGCATCGATCTGAAGTCACTCTTGCCTTTCAATGGGAAATTGGCTTCGAAATCTGGAGATTGCTGATGCCACAACATAGGACCGAAACCGTGTTCATCCCACTCCAGGAAGTCATTGTTGAATGCTGTGAGAAGAAGGCAATGAAGTGAATGGTGCTACATATAGGCAGAAGAAGGAGGCTGGCTGGGTGGTGGGCCCTTCGATCCGTGGGAAGAGAAACGAAGCAGTGACTCGGAGAAAACACACCCTAGTACTAGGGCACTGTCGCATTGTGGCCAGTCGATCCGTGGGAGGGGAACGCGTCAGTGACTCAGAGGAAACATAACGACTCTGCATATGACAGTCACTCTAACGAAACACACGTAACGGAGAAAACACACTCTAATGCAGTTCGATTAAAGTTCTTAAGGATGCAAACCGAGAACCCTAGTTGACGATGTCATGAAATCCTGAATTATTTGATACAGTCCGACTAATACTCTAGGTCTACTGAGTACAACGGGGGTATTTCCCTTTCCTGATGGCACCCGGCCCAGCTTCCTTAGCCCGACGAGCCATCTTCCTCTTTCTCTCTCTATCGGCTTCACGGGCCTGGGCCGCTTCGCGTTCTCTCATCTCCTGACGAATGCGCATTTCCTTCTGCTCCTCCTTTTTTTCCTCTCTCTTTTCCCACTCAACCATGCGGAACCACCTCTCCCTTGCATCACGACCCGCTTCCTCGACGTACCTCTTGTCGAACTCAGACTGCTCGGTATCTAGCCACTGCATGAAATCACAAAGAGGAGGTGGAGTTTTTTTTCAAAGACATGTCAGCAAATAATAAAACAAAAATGACAAATGAATAATCGAGAAATGTAGTAACTCCTTACTTTGGCTCTATCATTGCGGTCGAAAGGCTGGATCGGGTCGTGCGCATAGTTGGCGCACATGAAGAACCTCATCCCGTAAGCGTACCCGAGAACCTTACACTTGACAAGCTTGTAGTTGTCACCGCAGAAGCACATAGGAGTGTCGATCCTCTTTGGCACCTTGACATTGTCCTTTCTCGTGGTGAGAAACTCCAAGTCCAACTCAGGACCTGAGGAGACCATTGCAAACCTGCAAAACAAGATGAGAACAATTATAAACAAAATTATACAAATGAATCAGCATAATTAAGACGACACGAAATAGCAGTTCAAACGACACGAAATAGCAGTTCAAACGACACGAAATAGCAGTTCAATTATTACAATACAATACCATGTATAAGTTCATACCGAAAATATTAGTTCAAATATTACAAATTCCGAAATTAAATGTCCTAACGTTACAAGTAACTATGATCATCTGAATCTTGCATTGTTGCCACGCTCACGTCCACGTCCTGATGGGGGTTGGGAGAGTCCTGAAGGTGCTGATGAGCCCACATTGACTGTAGTTGGTGCGTTGCAAGCATAATTTGGAGCTGTGCACCTCTTGTGCGTGTGGCCCGTGTTGTGACACTTGTAGCACATCACTACTACAGGTCCATCTTCTGCTTCATCCATGTTGTTTCTAATCCTCTTCTTCTTCCTTCTTTCAACACCTTGGCACATCTCAGGATCTGGATTTGGTATGTGCACAGCATTTTCTTTAGGGTTCTCAGTAAAAGTACCCTGCACGAGGTAGTCCTGGATTGTTCGGTTCCAAGTGTTCCGAACAGTTTCCTTGTCGTATTACCATGGCACATACCTACGGTAGCTGAAATTTTGAAGTACATAACATACGGCGATCACATGTGAGCAGGGGGTGTGTAGTAGCTGCGGCTTCCGGCATGAACATCTGCATATTTGGTTGCCAAGGTCACACACTTGTTGTGTCTTTTCACGCGATGGGCCTAGGTGCATTTTCCCTTTGCACTCAACCTCATATCTCCACATAATTTCATTCTCAGTAGACTGGTACAAAGGCTACGCTGTGACCATGTGAAGAAGTGTTTTTTCTGAGGTTTGTCCAAATACTCAGTCATTCTGGTGCAGTATATCATTTGAGTGTTCCTCAGAACCTCATCCGCTACCTTACTCCTTTCGTAAAAATATTGCATTGTACGATACATAAAGAACTCAATGATGCCAACTAGAGGAAGAGATCTTGAACCGCGAAGCACACAGTTGTAGACCTCAGCAAAATTAGTGGTCTTTATCCCATACCTTGCTCCGCCCTCGTCAAACATGAGACACCACTTTTACTTAGGCTCATTCTAAATCCACTAGCTGAAGGTCTTCACAGCACGCCCTCTTCTGCGCCTAACTTGAGGGCCATCTAATCCCACATCCTCAAGAGAAATTGGCTCCTCTCCAGGTTCAGGATTCACTGGCCTCTTTGTTATCTCCTCTGATGCCTTCTTTGTCAGATCATCTAATTTCTTCCAGATGGCATCGAACTTCTTCTGCTGAGTCTGCTCACACAACCGCTCAAACAATTTAGACAGGGTCTTGTTCTTGAACTGGCTGTGGAAGTTTGCTTTCATGTGCCTAGTGCACCACCTGCTCTTAACATCTTTCCACAATGGAACTCTGTATCGCTTTTGGCTACCATCTTTCATGTCATTCATTGCTTGCAAAATACCTTTGTGCCTATCATGTATAACACACACATTCTGCACATCCTGCACCACCATGTTCTTCAACCTCTCAAGGAACCAGTACCAATTGCCACTGTTCTCCCCCTCCACAAATGCAATGGCCAAAGGAAGCAACTGATTGTTACTATCAGCTGCCACAGCTGTTAGGATTGTTCCATTGTATTTACCTGTGAGAAAAATGCCATCTATGCAAATGATCGGTCGACACAGTTTGAAAGTCTCAATGCAGGCACCCAATGCCAAGAATGACCGCTGAAGCACAAGCTTGCCTGGTTGCTCCTCACAAGGATAGTTCTTGATATCATAGTAGCTGTCAGGATTCATCTGAACTATTGTGTGCAGCAAGTTAGGCAAATTGTGGTAGGATGCTTCATAAGTACCCCACCTATGCTCCAATACCTTCTTCTTTGCTTGGTATGCCTTGCCGTAACTGATGGTGTACCCGAATATTTCCTCAATTGCACCGATAATGGCCTTCGGCTCATAAGAAATACATTTCACAATGGTAGGGTATATGTGGCTTGCAACAAAATCGACTGAAATGTTTCGGTGCCTTGCATCAATCTGATCAAGAGTACAACTGTGAGCCACCACTTCTTTCACCTCAAGGTAATGATCTCACTTCCCCTTATATGCATACACTCGAAAAGAACAATCCTCCTTTTTTCAATGCACATCATATATCCTCAGAGAGCTCTTCACTACCCTGAACTCCCTGTGCAAAGTCAAGGTGGACCACTGCTTGACTGCATCCTTCACATGTGCAGTACTGGGTACATGGCGCCTACTTTAACCTCATTCTCCGTGTACTCCCAGGGCACATTCTCACCATGATTAACAATACACTGTGAGAAATCGTAGTTCTGCCAATCCCAGGGCACATGATCCTCAGACTAATCATAATCATCATCTGAAGAGTCCTCTTCCAATGCATGTTTATTAGCTTCTAACTCTCTCTGATAATGTCTCATCACCTCAGGGTTTCCTTCTCCCTCATCAACAAAACCAGTGACAGCATAACCTCTAGATGTCTCATCACCTTCAGAATCCCCTTCTTCGTCCTCTTGTTGTTCCCCTTCTTCATCACCTTCCCTCTCATCCACATCCTCAGCTTCTTCATGTACTTGACTGCTAGACCCACCCTTCTGGAAAACTTGGACAAACAAAATCACGTGCAAACCAACTCGGCATGCATTTCTGATAAAACTCCTCCATTGTCGAGTCCCTTCAAGTGGCATGAGCTACCAATACACATGTTCACTTCTGTTGATTAGTGCCATCACCGACAAGCATTAGTGCTCTAAATCTACTGTAAATGACGTGACCAGCCACTTCGTTATACCCTCCCATGTTCTTTCTGCTGCTCTTTTAACATTTTTCTCAATTGAACTAAAATTTGACAAGTTAACTCCTTGTGGACCATATATAATTTCTCCAGATCCATAATACAATTTGACTGTGACTGTCTCCAATATTTCTGATTCATAATAAAAAGCAATAACTGCTATCAAATACTACATCCAGGGGCTAACACACAAATAGACTAATATCTAAACTAACAGTAAATATGTTACGTAATATAGTCTAATGAGTATCAAACATGTAAACTATAATCTAAACTACAACTACAGATCTATACTCCAGAAATCTATACCATACAGAAATCTACAGAATTAATAGTAATTATATCTAAGTAAAATTATTGTTGACATTTCTTAACGCAATCACCTAAGAATGAGTTTGGAACCCATCCTGGTAACAGCGCCAGAAATGCTGGTTGGTAATTCTTAATGTTACAGGAGTCCGCAAGCGCACAGAAGTACCATTGTAGCATTTCCCCAAAGGAGTATTCCAAAGGGTATCGAATCCAAGGAAGGCATTGGCGGAATGACAAGATTAATTCTATTGCAATGAGTATAGATCATAGACGGAAATAAACCAGACACTCAAGTGCAGGGGTAAAATATGATAATGGGGGTAGTGTGATCACACACACACTCACTCTCTCTCTCTCTAAAGAGTCCTAGGCATAGGAGGGACATACGAGTTAGTTCTAGGTTCTTATGTACTATACACATAAATCTGGTAGGAACGAGTTAGATACACTAGCGTTGAAGAACATTGACTTAAGCACCCAGGTACCACGGGGAGATAACCTCCAGCGTTGCTTCCACACAACTCCGGTTGTTATATTTTAGACTCCTACAGCTTATCCGAACGTGGGGGGTTTCAGAGGGACCAACGGCTGTCACTACCGCGGCCTACCCCAAGACAAACCGTGGGATAAACTCATAAGTAAGGTAGCTACGCAACCCAAGCACCATGCTTACATTGTTAGCCGGACTTGACCGGCCCGGGCTATTGTGACCCAGGTCAAGCCACCAGATAAACCAGCCAATTACACCGAGTACCGTAGCTTAAGCACAGACTTCATACAACGCAGTCATGTCATCTAATTAGATCAAACCAGGTTAGGTACACAAACGGATTCGTGTTTTCCTATGTCTGTTCAATTGGATCAAAGGGTCGTGTTCGCGAAGAACACGAGCCTCTAACTTATGAACAAACACCAGAAACATGTGAAAGTCACCCGTCAAGTGGATCGAAAGGCCTTGTTCATCAAGAACAGGAGCCTCTAAATGATGAACAGGTGAAGAACACATGAACAAATCACTCATGCATACTAACACAACTTTATATGAAATAGATAAATAACTGAAGTAGATCAAAGTCATACAAATGAAATAAGATACAAGAGAACTCATACCTAGATCCCAAAGTAGACTTGGAACCTGAATTAGAACTACTCTAGCCTACCTCCTAGCCTTGAGACTAAAAGTGAGAGAGGTGTTGCAAGTGTGGATGGTTCATAAGTGAGCCCCCTCTCCTTCTATTTATAGGCCCAGGCACCGGCGAGGAATGGATGCAAACACCCCGGGAGTGGCGCCTAGGACTAATAGGGAACCACCACGTGGAAGCCCCTGAGTGCCGGCCTCAAGGTCGATTCGGCCGACCCCCTGTGGGCCCCACTCGGGGTGTGCTTCCTCCTGGAAGCTGTCCTGTGGGTCCTTAGGTCGGTTCCCGGTGTCCACCATGTTTTGGCGCGGTTTGCATGCCTTTGTGGGCCCATGGATCCATGTGATGTCCACGTGTCACGCTCTGATTCGTCGGGGGTTGCTTCACTTGGATTGCTTGCATGGCATGCATGCATGGCTCCCTAGTTGGCATGTGTGCATGCATGGGATCCTTGTTGGCAGCCCACCTAGGATGAGGTGATGTGGCATGGACCATAGAAGGTGAGTTTGTCACTCTTTTCCTGCTTATTTTCCTGCAATCAAATAATCTCCAAGGACAAGTGGAACTACATTATTCTTAACTAAATACGTGTAAGAAATGCCTTATGCTCCTTTATTCATGAGTATATTGACGGCTAAAGTAGGTACTTAACAACCGTCAACAATTACTAAAAGAGTTCAAATCAGCGAAATACCTGCAATGAAGCGAAGAAGCAGCAGAGCTTCGCTGCTCCGCCCCCTCCACCTCACTCTCTTCTCCTTCTGAACCCTAAACCCTACAAACATGAACTATTTCATACTACAGATCTAAAGAAATCTAGTGAATCAGTACTAATTACGCTTTCATTACATCTAAGTACAGGTGCTAAAATGGTTGAAATCAACGAAATACCTACAATGAAGCGAAGAACTAGCAGAGCTTCGCTGCTCCGTCCCCTCACTCTCTTCTCCTTTTCAACCCTCTCTTTCTTTTTTTTTCGAATTATTATGACAATTTCGGGCTAATTTTCGACTCTTATAGGGCTCTGACGACCTGCCGCTGTGGGCCACGGCGGTTGCAGATCCTTACCGCTGTGGCCCACGGCGGTTGGGCCTGCCGCCGTGGGCCACAGCGAATAGAGGTCAACCGCCGTGGCCCACGACGGCTGGTCTTCCCGCCCGTTGGCCCCGTGGCGGTTAGCCTAACCGCCGTAGCGCACGGCGGTTGGACCTGCAACCGCCATGGGCCACGGCGGCCGCCGTGCGCCACGGTGTTTCGAGATCAAATTTGATAAATTTTGAAACAGCCGTATAATTTTACAAAACGAATTATATATATATATATATATATATATATATATATATATATATATATATATATATATATATCGCAAATGTGCAACATTGTGCGCCCTAGAGTGATGAACTCATACAGGTTAGTCCTCATCCCACGAAAATATTTTTCCATTTCAATGTTTAGCAATGTAAGTACATGCTAATTTAGGCAGTTTGTTCCGGTAGCGATGCATTGGCAATTAGGAGTATTGTGAATTGGGGTTTCTTTGTGAATAATAATACATTGGAATAGTGACTATTTTGTCTTCCTAACCAACCAAAAGTTTTATTTATGTACCCTGTACCAGGACACGTGTAACACTCTGAAATTTTTCGATTTCAGGATGTTAATAGGAAGAATAATAAAATAATGATTTCTCATAATTTTAAAATTTTATAACATTTATTTTCTTTACAAGAAATTTAGTTATGGAAGACTATTGTTTGTTTTCCAAATTAAATAAAATGGTTCTCTGAGTGTTGCATTCATTTCGATTGCATTTGTTTTTGTTTTTGTTTGAGTTGGTGTTTTCAAAATCCATCAAAATCAAACTCCAAAAATCTTTTATCCCTCTCTATCTCTCTTTCTCCTTCTATAATCTAGCCCAACCCGGCCTCCTTTTTCTTTTTCCCCAGCACGGTCCGCAACAACATCAGAGCAGCAGCATCTGCTGTAGGCCGCCGGCCTCGTTCCGGCCTAGTTTACCCGTTCGGCCCAAACCATCTCGCCGGCCCAACTCACCTTTCCAATCTTCTCTCTCTGACATTTCGGGCCCGCACGCCAGGCCATCCTCAACCTTTGGTCGATCTCGATCGAGCCCGAGTTTGATCCTGTGCGCGCGCCTGCGTCGCTTGGCCACCAGCGCCCGCATCCCCGTGCTCGTGCCACTCAGTCGCGCGCGTCCCGCTCGCCCCCTCCACAAGCACTGCGCCTGCAATCAATCGCTGCCCATCCGCCTCCTCTCCCCGTAACTGTCGCTCCCCTTCAATCCACCGTTAACGGCTGCCGCAACTAAGGCCATGAATGGCCGGCCGTCATCACTCACTGGCGCCTCCTCCGTTCCCTGTCTTCAGCATCCTATAAATTCAGAGCATCGAGCACCTCCATGCCTCTTCCTGTTAGCCCGCCGCCCTGACTCGCTCACGCAGCACCACTGCCCTGCACCCCGGCCGAACACAGTGCTGCCGGTCTTGCCACTTGATTCGTCGCCCTCGTGCGCAGCCGGAGCAGGCCATCATCGCCAGGAGATCCGCTCCACCGAACCACGCACCCGCCGCTGCTCCACATCCTTACCCCACCGCCAGAGGATCCCGGTCCGCCTGCGAAGACTGAAACGCCACCGTCTCGAGGAAGGCCGAACCACCACAGAGCCGGTCGGCGCCGGTGTGCGTCACCGCTTCGTCAGCCAGAAGTCCATGGAGCCAAGACGACGCTGCCTGCGGACTCCCCTCGTCGAGTCGCGTCCGTTTCACCGGTGCCCATCGCGGATCAGTCCTCGGAGCGCCGCCACGGCCGGGACGCCGAGCTACCGCCGCGGCAGCCTTCACTTCACTATCCTGATTCGCCGCCTCCTTCGGCCACCGAAGCAAGCCGATGCCGCCAAGAGGACCAGGATGCCGAGTTCGCTTTCCATAGTCTCCTTCCACATCCAGTCGCTGGAGCGCCGCACAACAAGAAGTCAGTGCGCCGTCGCCGGAGCTCGCCCACCGTTTCCCGTACCGGAAAGCCGCCGAGCGAAGCCACGACCACCATGAGCTGCACGACATCGAGACGAAGAACCGCCGCCGTTCCTCGTCGCCGTCTCACCCCTGGAGCATCACCGTCTTCTTCCTCTGCAGCACCGCCGAGAGGAGCCGAGCAGAGCCTCGTGGCCGTCGCCGCTTCGTCGCCCACAAGAACGGCTGCACCAGGAAGACGCCGCCCCGAGCTCCACCCGTTTCGCCCTTTCCCGTCGCTGAAGAATTGCTGGAGCGCCGCGCCAGAGTCGAGTCCAAGCCGGTCCTTGCCTTCACCGCTGCAGCTTCAATCCGGCCGCTCCAGTTCGTCCCCGTCTGTGGTGAGCACGCCCACTGCATCCCTTTGATCTCCTCTCCCTTTTCTCGGCCTCAGCCGTAGTCCATCAGCACCGGAACGCCGTCAATTTTGGCCGGCTAATAGCTCTGTCCGTCGGCCATGGTGTTCAGGAAACCATCGTCATCACCATCCGTGTAGATAAGGCAAGGCAGTTTTGCCTTTAGGTCCCTAAGGTTTTCTCAAACTAAAGCCCTATAGCTTGTGTCTAGTTAAGTTTGCTCATAACCCCTAGAAAGATCCCACCTCTGCACATAAATCCAACCCAAGTTCTTTTTCAGATCTAACCCTGTCTTTTGCTCTTTTTGCGAGCACTATTCAATGTGTCTCGGGAATCATCTCTTTTAGCCCATGTACCTTTCATTAATCGTGATTAGGTCTCTAATCCTAGTTTAATCCCTAGATCACACGGTTTAGCTCCGTTTAATCTCGTTCTTGTTACGTTAGATCCGTCTCATGATAAAATACGTGTTAGATATGATGTTCACCCTAAAATGTGTTTTGAGAATTTATCCTACAATAATTTGATTAATGCTTATTTGAATAATTATTTCAATTAAAATCTTACTAGGGTTATACCACCGCTTTCATAATACAAATATTAAATTGGTTAATATTTATGCAATTTGCTTTCTAAATAAAAACTACATAAGCTATATCCTGAGTTTTTCTTAATTAAATGTTAATCTGACTAATATGAATATAAATGTGTTTTTAATTATAATTTGATTAGTTCAACTCGAAACATAAAATTATACGCCTAGATGCTTTTACATGCTTCTTTTGAATTCAAATGTTTAATTTGCATAAATCATACTTGAATTATTATAAATAAAATTGGCTTAAGTTCAACATCGTCCTTTTGTATATAAATATAACTTGTTTAATTCTAAATAGGGTATTTCTCTGAAATATCCTATATGCATGGTTTTATTTAATTAAAATACATCAAGCTCATAGTCTTTGTGTGTAATAATCCAAATCTTTCTATAGTTCCGCTCTCAGCGTTTCTTGCATTCGCGATCCTAGAACCAAACCCTGTTCTCTTTTTAACCCTTTCTTGATTGGTGTATTGTTCTTAGTTGTGATGGTTTGCTTTTGCATGTCTGTGCCTCATGTTTGCTTCGAGTAGAAGATCGAGCTGCTGATCGGAAGAGCAAGAGTAGCTTTTCGTAGGAGAAAGGCAAGTGATCTTCTCTCCCTGCACGTTCTACTTTGCCCTATATAATTGTATGATAATTAAGTTTACTTTTATTGTCGTATTGCATAAAGTTGACGGGAAAACCCTTTTTAAAGACATACCTAGACTTTTTACCCATATTCCTTGGAACAACCCAGTTTTATAAATGTTTTTGGGTAGATTAATGCTAGTTGCTTAACTCGGGTTGGATAAAAGTGGTTTTTTTCCAGACAAAGGCTTTCATGTGAAAAGATGATGTTTTTGGTTAATACAAGAACACTTAATTTAATCGGAACATGGAGAACCACCTAAAAAAACAGTACAACCACATTCCATATGGCTCTGACTTAGTCAATTAATTAGGTGTGCGAATGAACTGATGACCTTATCCGAAAGGAGCAGAGAGGGATCGGGGTTGCAGGGGTATAGCCCGGTCCTTTTGGGGTAGCAGTCTTTGCTAAGGTGCTGACCACTAGGGAGGGTTATGGTCCGCCTTGATCTGTAACTATGTGAATTATTGGTCTTTTGCATACCTGTAAAGGCTTCGTAGTGGACCCCTAGCCACTCACCTCGGAAGTGTTTAAGGGCCTTGCAAACCCGGGCGGCATGGGGAACATTAGCTGTGGGTAAAGTGTACAACCTCTGCAGAGTTGAAACTGATCGATCACCCGTGCTCACGGTCAAGAGCGACTTGGACCCTCACATGATAATCAAACTTAAAGATGGAATTAAATCGTGATTTTCTTATGGTTTTGAGATGAGATGTTTTCTAAATGCTTAAGTGGGTTGGTATGAACTTACATCTAGTAAATAGGTGCTGGCTAATAAAATTTTACCAACATTAAAATGCTAACTGCTGCAAAACCTTAGCCTATTCTTGATAGCCTTGCATCTTCACCCTTGCTAAACCACTGCTCAGAAAAAGAAGAAGGTGTATGAAGTTCAGAAGATGGTGCTAGGCGTACGCAACCCTCAGTCGATTGCCTGTAAAGTTTAGAGCCTTTGTTTCCTAGGATTCCGCTGTAAATCTCTGATGTCACTATATGTATGAAACTAGATCCTGACATACATATAGGTAGCACTTGGTTTGTTTTGAAAACTGGGTGTGACAACATGAACTCAGGCTCAGATCAGTAGCTTGTTTATTTGCAAGAATAGACCTTTTTGGTTATACATGCCATGACAGATTTTGCATGCATTTTTTAGGGTCAACCGGGGGGGAGCATCCCCACCTGTGGCTTTTGGTAAGCCAAAACCATCCTGGTACAAGATTTTCAGGGGTTTACAATAGGGAAAGAGGGAAAGCAATTTCCCAGAGGTTTTACATTGAAGAGAACAAGAAGCACCAGGACTCTACTATCAGCCGATCGTCTCACCGCCAGCGGCAGCTCCAGAGGCAGGCGTCCTCCTTGCAGGCAGCCCAAAAACGTGCAGTAGACGGGGATGCACCATTGAAGACAATGTCGTTGCGGTGTTTCCACAGGTGCCAGGAGAGGAGCAGGACGAAGCTGTCATAGTGCTTCAGGGGCACACCGGGCGGCCGGGGGAGGCACCAGAGCTGAGAGATAGAGCACCCTGGAGTGCAAACACCCAAAGACGCTCAAACTTGTGCATCATGTTACAAATGCACTTTATTAACCTCCTCAAGGAAACATACGAAGAGGCAGCACACCATGGTTTAAGATCATGAAACTGCTCCACTAGAAGAAGTGAAAGCCATGGTTAAGTCTATGAATTAGTCTTCTTGCTACCAATTCATTATCTACACTAATGTATAGACTTATCATCTTCCATGTAAATCTCCCTATAAATAGGGACACTAAGATCAATGAGAATTACCAATTCACTTATTCACTTGTCTCCATAATTTACTTTACAACACGTTATCAGCAGCTCTTCTGCTGAGCAAGAGAAGGGAGTTCCTCCAAACCGTAGGGTAAGATGCCTTCTTACCTGCGTCTTACCCTTGATGTTGGTTCTTCCCTTCCAAGGAACCTTCGTGCTCGTGTTCTGCGCCACCTCCTGCATCAACAGCTCGATGCACTCCTCCGAGCGTCGGCACGCCGTCCTCGACATGGTAGGGTCGTGCTGGTTATGCCAAACGTGGCTCTCGCCGCAACGACGGCGCCGCTGCCCGCAGAGCGGGTAGCAATGATTCGAGCACTCGCAGCTCGTTGTGGACCTCCGGTGATGCCGGACTCTTGCACAGCACTAGACCGTTTTCTGGTGGAGTCGCCGCATCGCTGCGACTCCCACGGATTGACGGCGAGGGTGCAGTTGCCACTTGTTGGCCTGTAGCAGGAGAATGCTGTCAACACTGCTTCTACTCGTCGTGCCATCTCGCCGGAGTACTCGCCGGTAGCTTCGTTGGAGTACACGCCGACGTCCTCGGAGCACACTCCGACGCCGGTTGAACCGTCGGAATCCCCCATCAGGAGGACCATGGCTGCGCGCAGTGGAGCTCTTCCCTACTACAACAGTATAGGGGAGGCTCCAGCAACACAGTCGTGGCGGCGTCACCGGACTTTATCGAGCCCACCCCTACATCTCCACCTCCGCCTCCGACTCCCTGGGCACATGATCGCCAGACCGCCGCAGCGGTGGCAAACTGTCATCCTGGGCTGCACCCACGCCCCAACTGGATCTCGACCGGGCACACCCCGGCCGGGAACGACGCCGGCAGCAGTGGCCGCCGTCCCTCACCCTCCAGTGAGGGGGAGGCCTGAGCGCGGTGTGAGAATGAGGTCCGTAGGTGTGGGGGAGGTGGATCTGGGCGGTGTGGTGGTTGACCTGCAGCTGACGGCGGCGGATCGATGACGGCGACAATCAGAGCGGCGGCGAACTGTGTGGCGGCGGTGCATGCGAGGGAGTTGCGAGGCTTCGGGGTCTTGCGACCCTGTGCGTTGCTGAGCAGGCCTGAGGCCAATTTATCCCATGCGTGCGTGACAAAGCCTGCTGGCCTAATTTGGATTCCACCCACCTGAGCCTCCTAGACTGAAAGTGGCGCTGGGCTGAAAATAAAATTGTCTTGGCCCAGCGCCCAATTATCTTTACTTATTTTCCAGCAATTTTAATTCTGCAAAATTTACCTTTCAATCCTTAGACTTTGGTATATTTACTTTCTGCAATTAGTCTGAGTCAGTAAATATTTATACTCAGGCCCCTCTTGTAATTTCAGATATTATATATAAGTGTGTTTCATCACTTTATGCATTTTCATGTCTTTTATTTTTACAAGTTCTTTGCAAATTTAATTCCTTGCCAATTTCTTATGCAATACTATCTCTAAATTAGAAATATTCTTGGAATTTTGAGATCATATGGATCTACGCGTGCCTCCGCATAGCGACTATCCCTCAAAACTCGGAATTATTATCAAAAGGGTTCACGCTTATAAAATTCCTCTAATCGTTTCTCAAAGTTAGCATACTTTGGAAATTGAATATTGAGCTATTTTAATCATGTGATAACTTTTTTGTATGCCCAATTTATTGAGAATATTTATTTCTTGTTCGAGTTCATTTTACTTGAATTCACATAATATTACATCAATATGTCATAATTTCTCAAAATTGTTGGCAATAACAATGTAGGTGAGATGGCACCCAAAGAGATTGTCAAAGAGTTTGAAATCCTCGCCCTTGACGGTTCCAATTTCCCTTCTTGGGCGATGGATGTCAAAGTAACTCTATCGACCCTCGGACTATACAGATGTATAGATGAAACAGCCGAAGGGACAGTTACCCCCTCCAACATGTCAAATTTCTCTGCCTTAAAGGTGATGAGAAACTATATCCATCCGGATTTAAAAATGGAGTACATGTATGTGGAGGACCCACGTGCTTTGTGGACATCTCTAAAAAATCGTTATGAACAATATAAAGTTATTGTCCTCCTTGAGGCAATGCATGAGTGGAATCATTTACGTCTACAGGATTTCAAAACTGTGGATGAGTTCAACCATGCTGTTCATAAGATATGCTCTAAGCTCCGGTTTTGTGTGAGAGAACCTAGTGAAGCGGACAAAATTGAGAAGACTTTGTCTACTATGCTCCCTTCAAAAAGGATTATCACTCAACAATATCATGAGAAGAATTTCACAGTCTATTCTTCGCTCATTCAGACATTGAAATAGGTAGAAAAGAATCACGAGCTCACAGTGTGGAACTCAAATCAGTGCCCACTAGGCACTGTACCACTGCCTGAAGTACATGCAAATGCGAAAAAAATGGACCCCATGGGAACATACAGACTGGAAATTCCTCAGACAAGGGCAAACGTAAGAGAGCCAAAAAGCCACATGGGAACGTCCCAAAGGGGAAAGGTATTTCTAAGCCTATAAATGATAGTAGCAACAAAATTGCCTGCTACAGGTGTGGTTGTGACAATCATATAGCTAAGAAATGCAGGACCCCTAAACATTTGGTTGAACTATATATGAAGTTTGTGGGTCATACACCAGAGACAAAGAAGTACGAAGCACACTTTGCCTCTTAAGCGCTGGAGACTGGAGCTATGGACCCCATCTCTCATGGAGCGGGACCAAGCAACACCAAGACTCCGCCAAGTGGAGAGGAAGACTTCATGGATGTCGACAAGATGCTCGTGGAATACGCTTCCAATGACACATATAGAGATCTTGTATAGGCTCCATAGTTTCTTTTTTTTGCAAAAGAAGCTATTGTAATAAAGACATGATGTTGCTATTAGTTGTAATAATGCACTTATTATATCAATATATTCGTATGTACTTTCTATATTTTTGCATTATTTTTATAATTTAAATTTTGCATTGTATAGATTGTTACGGGAGTCAATTCAATGGAAGAAGAAATCTGCCTAGTGGATAGTTGTACCACTAAATCTATACTTAGGGAAGTCAAAATTTTCCAAACTCTCACAAAGAGAGAAGGACAAGTTTTGACCATCGCGGGACGTGATGCTACGATAGTTGGTTCTGGTAGAGCCACTATTGTACTTCCAATGGGTACATAAATTGACATCGAGGAGGCATTATTTATCCCGATTCAACACGTACCCTACAAAGTTATAGAGATATCCGGAAAAATGGGATTCATGTGGAAACACATGAGGAAAACAATGAGGAGTTCCTCATCTTGACCAAAGATACCAGATATGGCAAACAAACACTTGAAAAAGTGCCTTCTCTCCCGTCTGGATTGTACTACACATATATCAAACCTGTACCACATGTTGCATACAAAGTGATTTTTTAGAATGTGGATGCATTCAAAACTTGGCATGAATGCCTTGGCCATCCCAGCATCGGGATGATGAGAAAAATCATGAGCAATTCAAGTGGACATGGTATGAGCGACAGAAAATTTCCAGAATCCTCAGATTTTATGTGGACCTCATGTGCAACTGGGAAATTAATTTTGAGACCATCACATCTCAAAATACAGGCTGAACCATTAAAGTTTCTTGAACATATTTAAGGTGACATTTGTGGCCCTATTAAACTTTTGTCTGGACCGTTTAGGTACTTTATGGTTCTAATTGACGCATCCACAAGATGGTCTCATGTGTGTCTTTTATTGACACGAAACAAGTCATCAGACTTAGAGCGAGTCATTCTGAACACCAGATAAAATCAATCAGACTGGACAATGCAGCAGAATTTTCTTCCAAAGCCTTCAATGATTATTGTATGGCCTTAGGAATTGAAGTACAACATTATGTATCATATGTTCACACACATAATGCTTTAGCTGAATCTCTCATCAAGAGAATAAAGCTCATTGCTAGACCACTATTGCAAAATTGTAACCTACCAATCTCATGTTGGGGTCACACAGTCTTACACGCTGGTGACTTAATACAATTGCGTCCAACTGCATACCATACAGCTTCCCTACTGCAATTGGTTCATGGTGATCCTCCTAGTATTTCCCATCTGCGGATATTCGGTTGCGCTGTATACGTACCGATCTCACCACCAAAGCGTACATCAATGGTCCCTCACAGGAAAATGGGGATCTATGTGGGGTATTTATCTCTGTCGATCATTAAATACCTGGAGCCCCTTACAAGGGATTTGCTCACAGCCCGGTACACTGATTGTATCTTCAATGAAGAATATATCCCGGTATTAGGGGGAGAATTCAAGTATCACACTGAATGCTCGAAAATAAATTGGGATGCCATAGACACCCAAAAGGAGGATCCTCGTACTAAAGAATCTGAACTTCAAGTTCAAAGGATTATAAATTTTCAAAATGCTACAAATAATTTGCCAGACTCATTTACTGTGAGTAAAAGTGTCACAAAATCATACATTCCCGCAAGGAATGTGCTGGAAAGAATAGAGGCACCAAATAAAATTATTCAACTCCCTTCCTCAAAAGAGAGTGGGAGAAGTAAGACAAATCCTCGCAAGCGCATGAGGAAACAAAGGGACGAAACTTTAGGCACAGCAAATGAAGCTCAACCTCAAGTTGAGAGACACCGAGTGGATTTACACAATCCACCTCCCACATCAACAGTGCACTCAATTTCTGATGATGGGACATTGGAACGCCCCGACGCTGTCGTATTGGGAAATATCGAGCTGTCATTTGGGGTAAATGAAATTTCCATAAACTATGTTGATTCTGGAGAATCATTCGATCGTAAGACTACAATTGTCGACATATACTTTGCCTCATCAGTTGCCGAAACCATCCAAAATGATTCAGATCCAAAATCCATGGTAGAGTGCAAGAAGTGCTCGGACTGGAACAAATGGAAGGAAGCAATTAAAGCAGAGTTAGCCTCCCTCAAGAAAAGATGTATTCTCATCAGTAATACCTACACTTCCAAGAACCTTCCATGTAGGCTTCAAATGGGTTTTCATCTGGAAGCGGGATGAGAACAATGAGGTGGTGAGATATAAGGCGAGGCTTGTAGCACAAGGGTTCACGTAGAGACCCGACATTGATTTCAATGAAACATATTCTCTAGTAATGAGTGGAATTACATTCCGATATTTGATATCTTTGGCAATTCAAAAACATTTGTCTATGCAGTTGATGGATGTCGTGACAGCATTGGTCAAGGTCCCCGATGGAATTCCTATACCGAATAAAGGAGCAAATCGCAACATGTATTGTGTAAAACTCAAAAGATCATTCTATGGTCTTAAACAGTCGGTAGAATGTGGTACAACCGACTGAGTGAGTACCTTCTGTAGAAGGGTTACTCACATAATGATGATTGCCTATGCGTCTTCATCAAAAGGTCCTCTACATGATTTTGTATTATATCGGTGTATGTAGATGATTTGAATATCATTGGTCATGCACAAGATATTGATGAAGCTTGTGATCATCTTAAGACGGAATTTGAGATGAAGGATTTGGGTAAAACCAGATTTTGCTTAGGTTTGCAAATCGAGCACCTTCACTCAGGAATTTTAGTGCACCAATCTGCTTATGTCCAGAAAATATTGGAGAAATTCAATATGGACAAAGCACATCCAATCAAAACTCCCATGGTTGTTCGATCTCTTGATCTAGAAAAGGATGTTTTCAGACCACAAGAGGAAGGAGAGGAGATATTGGGATCCGAATTCCCCTATCTCAATCTCATTGGAGCACTTATGTACCTTGTAAATAGTACCAGGTCTGACATTGCATTTGCAGTGAATTTATTGGCAAGACATAGTGTAACATCCCGGATTTTTCCGGAATGTTAATGTTTGCAAAAATGTGGATTTTCAAAAATTTTGGTGCTTGATGTGTTTTATCAGAATCATAAGACTATCTTCTCGTGCCCTTTCCAAATTCCTAGTAATAAAATTAATTGAATTGCTTTTTGTGCTAAGGAATAAATTCTATGTTAGTGTGATTTGTTCCTTAATTGGATTTTTCTTGAATCTTTGAGTGTGGTTTATATTTGGAATCTAATTTCAGATATAAAACTAAAGCTAATTAAACTAACTATCTTCTCTAACCTTCAGACCCGGCTAAACCATCTCCCGGGTATTCACCTGCTAACTCGGTGGACCCTCCAACTTTTTCGGCCCTCTAATCCTTCTCGGCCTAATCTCTTTCAAAAGTGCTATGGAATTTATTAAATGGATTATAGAATTATTTTCCGACTCTTCGGATTAATTATTTACAATTAGTTCGATTTTAGATAATAGACTATAATTCATTTGAATTAAATTTCCGAGAGCTCATTTGAATTACGACGATGTTTTCCGACTTCTCGAATTAATACCATGTTAATTGATTCGTTCCAGAAAAATAGTCTAAATTCATTTGTAGCAAATTTACGAAATAAATTGCTATCAATTTATTTCGCGAGATTTATTTGTTTCGACCCAAATATCCGAACCCATCCAAAAACCCATCTATCTAAATCTAACTTTTTACCTTTAATACCCCTCACCCCTCTTTCTCTCCCCTGCCATCTTCCCTGCCGCCGCCACTCTCTTCTTTCTGTTCTTCCTTCCACTCGCAAATCCAGCAGGGCTTCCCCTCCAATCCTTCGTTGCCGGCCTCTCTTTCTCCACCGAAGGCAGCAACCAAGCAGCAGGCGGTAGCGATCCTCCTTTTCCCTTTCTCCAAATCCCAACCAGCAGCTGCAATTTCTTTTCTTCTTCCCCTGCAGCAACCGAGCAGAAGCTCATATCTTTTTTCCCCGTCGAGCAAATCAACAAGCTGCTGGCAGCCACCTTGATTGCCCTGCAGGAGCACAAGCTCGCAAGGACCAGCAACTTGCCTCCTGCTCCTCCCGGCCAGCAACGCCTTTCCTTTTTTTTTCTTCAACGCAGCAAGCAAGCAGAGCAGCTCTCTGATTTCTTTTGTTCCACCGAGCAAATCCAAGCGAGAAATTTGTGATTATAGGACTCAAACAAACGTGGTTTGCTATTTTGACACTGGACCCACATTTCATAGACACAGATGGACCCATTTGTCATCCACAAAGGTTGTCAAAATAGCAAATCACGTTTGGAGATAATCACAATTTTTTCAATCCGAGCAGCAGCAATCCTCGTCTCCCCGATCCAGTCAACAGCCGTCCTGCTGCGTCGCGACGTCGTCGCTGAGTTGAACCAGGAGGACGCGAGGACGCCAATCCAGGAGGAGTCGAAGCCGCCGCCGTCCTTCGTGCGGAGGAGCCACCACCGCTGCCCGAGGACGCCACGAGCAGACCCGTGCCGCTCCGTCACCATGGTGAGCACAGCCACACCGCATGTTCCCTGTTTTGTGCACGATGAACCCGATGGCCAAGTCGCCGTCCCTTATCTGTCTCTGAAGCCGGCCTTCGTGCCGTGATCGTTTCATGCAGGACTCAACCTAGCTGCACTGCCCGTCTCCGAGTTGCAGCCTCCCGTCCAAAACCAAGAGCACGCACACAAGGTGTTCGGCGGAAGGTGCCAATCAAGCTGCTGACCACCTGGCCTTTCTCTGCCTCGCCCACGACATGTTCGTCGAAATGCCTGCACAGCGACAGCAAGCCCCCTAGGTGAGCCAAGTCCCTGTCTTGCTATCCCTATGCGCCGGCCTTCGTGCCAAAAGGTGTGCCATGCTGTGACGCTTGCTCCGCGCTGCCGCGCAACTGCCGACGCTTGTGTGCCGATTATCGAGTCGAGCCTTACGCCTGCAGGTGCCGCTGCCTTCATCAACGCGTGCGCAAGTCCCGCCTGACCTTGTACCTGTTGCCCGACGTCGACGAACGCGCTGCCCTGTCCGCTGCGCCGACGCGGCCAAGCCGCCGGTTTGCACGCCCGTGCACGCACGTGCAGGGAGGCGGAAGGCCTTGCCTTTGGTTCGCCGCGCACTAACCATCCGCCGAGCGCCCGCGCACCCACGCGCACTCGCCGACGGCCAAGTCATGATCTTCGGTGCCTCGCCGTCGCGCACACCGGGCAAGGCGCCGCTTTAGCCCAAGCCCTGATCAGAGCGCGCACGAACAGGGGACAAAGCCCCTCCCTTGGGGTCGATTTTCCGCAACACATCGAACCCGTGCACTCGTGCGCGCACGCTAGAGATGGCAATGGGTACCCGAAACCCGAGTACCCGACGGGTTTTACCCGATAAGAAGTCGGGTATGGAAACATATCTCTACCCGCGGGTATACAAATAGGCAATATCATGTACCCATCGGGTAAGCGGGTGCGGGTACGGGTGCATACTACCCATACCCGCATACCCGCGGGTAAAATATACCCGTCTACAATATGTGATATAAACTTGTAAATTTGCACATTGTTAGTGAAGGATAGCTTAATATTGATAACTAACTAATAATTTTATGCTTCATCAGACTATTAATTGGTTTAGAATTATAATTTATCTTTTTTATTTATTCCAAGTTGTTGATATATGCACTTTCCTATGTGTTATGTTCCCAATTATATTAGATTACAATGGGTATGCTATCGGGTATGGGTTACCCGACGGGTAAAAAAACCCGCGCGGGTGCGGGTATGGGTAAGAACTTGTACCCGCATGCGGGTATAGGTTTTTTAACGGGTAGAGTTAGAGTTGGCGGGTGCGGGTATGGAATGGTGCTACCCGACAGGTTTCTACCTATTGCCATCCCTAGCGCACGCCGGCAACCTGACTGCAGCCTCGCGCCGCCTTCCTGTTTTTCGTCACCGCCGTGTGAACAATCGTCCAAAGCTCCAACCTTTAACCGCCCTAGGAGGAACCCTAGCTCCTCCTGAGCCTCGCCGGAGCTGCGTGCGCCGTAGTCTTGCTGTCTACCCTGCTGCATAACTTGCAATCGTGCACACCGCAGCCCTGGAGAACCAAGTGCTCGCGCTCGACGCAGCCGTGCCGCGGCCATGGCTAGATCATGCCACTGTGCACGCGCACTTCTGTACCTCAAAACGCCGCTACCTTTGTGATTCCTGAATGTTGCCCACTGTTGTGCGATGGCACATCAAGGCCACATTCTTTTTCCCTGCTCTTGCTCGATATGTTGCTAAACCACACCAATCCTAGTTTCTCTGTCAAACTGCATCCATGCTGCGTCGTTGCAGCCAATGGCCTTGAGCCTTTTTTTTGTTTTGTAGAACACCATCCAAGCTAGGTTGCTAACCTTCAGGCCATGTCCAAGTATCTTCCTGGACAGTCTGCTCCAACACATGAACATGCAAGTGCAGACCTGTAATTTGTGCTTGGAACCACAAACCTTTCAAGCAGGAACTGCTGATTGAAATCTCATATGTCCTGTTTGTGCTATCTAGCTTTTAGCCTTCAGCTACGTCTGTCCGTCACGCTGCACTTATGTTCCTAAAGATCTAACCAAACCTGCAGCCTGTAGTGCTAGTTTTTCTGACCATCCGCCAACTCTCTCCTTTTAGTTTACCATGCCAATCCTACGGCCTCAGTGCAGCTTAGTTCTCCAACGAACTGCTTGTGGCCTATCTGTCCCACACCATGAAGCTACAGTCCGAGCAAAGGCTAGCAAACTGCCATATCTTGTTTTGTTTCTAGCCATATCCATGTTTGGTCTAGTTGCTGCATGCGCTTGCCTAAAGCCGTGTATGTGCTAGCTTGTGACCTTTTCTTGTCCAAACCAAGGAGCTGCAATCAGTACAGGAAGCTAGCGAGTTTGATCTAGCCCTTGCTCGTGGCACAAGCCATGCAAATGCTGCTCCTAAAATCGTGTACATGCCAACTAAACATGGGTCGTAATCCCTCTTTGCCCGTGCGTGTTACCATGTGTTCTCGGCCACCTGCTCAGATGCCCAAGCTACCTAGTCACCACCTACCTTGTGACCTGCATCTGCCCTACAATCCAATGCAGCTTAATTCACTAAAGTTAGCATCCAGCTATCAGCTAATAGCTAACTTCAGCATCCATAGGTGGACCAACCAGAAACCTCTCTTGTTGCTTTCTAACCTGCACACCTGTAGCACTAGACTACTAGCTGTATGCAGTCCATAATCAAGCAAGCTGTAGAACAGCCTTGTAAGTGCTAACTATCCTTAGCTCTTTATCGATCTAGTGTGTGTTCAAGTCCCGACCATACCTTTCGCCGCGGCTGTGCCACGCCTTCGTCGTGCACGACGCGTGCGCTAACTAAACCATCCGCCATACCACAGATAAATCCGTCCTCGCCACATCTTTGTCGTGTTCCAGCTTAAGCTAAGTTAGCCAAGTACCCTCGCCACACCACATCGCTTCTAGCTGATCCTTTCTGCACAATCTCGTTAATCTGACCAAAGGGGGTCCTACTGACTTTCCATGAGGGGACCCACTAGCTTGTGAGACCGCTAACTATCCAGCCTGGTCCCCTCTAACTTACAGGGCCCACAGGATGACTTGTGGGGTCCGGTTGACCGTTGACCTTTTTCCGTTGACTTGGTCAACAAAGATTGTTGACTAGTCAACTAAGCTTGCACCCCTATCCAAAACCTAGCCTGTGATCTCTAACTTGCTGACTTATGTTTTGTGTGCTTTATCGCAATTAATTAAATTAATAAAATATTTCTTTATTTGAAAATCCATAATAAATTGTTTCTAGCTTAGAAAAATATGAAATCAGTTTCTTTATTCTTCTAAAATGTTGAAGCACCCGTTAGACTAGCTTTTGGAGTTATTTGGTTCTTTATTGCTTCTCTTTGGAGTTTATTTGCTTTAGCTCCGGTATTTATTTATATTTGCGAATCTAGGAATCCCCGGAGCCGAGGAGACAAGCCAGAAGATCAAGTACGGTTACGGAAACTACGACGACTACTTGCACATAGGTGTTCACACCCAACCGATTTTGAATACCTATTAGGCATTGCTATGTAGAATTGCTAGCGCTTTACTTTATGCATGATGATGGATATGATGTACCTTGCACAACCTTCTTTATTTACCCTGTCCTTGATTGCCCTACCACTACTACTATATATATATATATGTATATACGCTGAGCTTCGCTATGCATGTGTTTGGGATATGTGGCTAGATTCTTGGCGTGTGTGGGGAAAAACTGGCAGGAGATGGTGTTTTTGGGTGACTTGGCGGGGGTGAGCTCAAGACAACCCGATCTGGGATCGGGGGCCAGGGTTCGTCTTCTCGGGCGATTCCCACTTGGTACCTATGCCGAGTACACGGTTTTAGGAGCACAGGTGTTGGGGTTTTTGGTGATGACATGGAGGATAGGAGCTCGCCCCGGTCTGAAACCGAGTGGGTCGCTTTGTTGTACGGGACTTTCGTACACACCACCTCACCGAGAGTGAGGCTAGGGCCGTTTCGACCCTAGCAAGTGCGCTTCCATACCTGCTTGCAGGATAGAGGGTATCAGTGAGAGGGTATAGGGTGAAGTCCCTTCCCTTTTGGGCGCTCCCCGTGTGGCCACACGGGGGCATGTTCACAGTTCTGGGGTGGTCCTTTACGAGGGACCGCATCGAGACCCGGATGCAGGGTGGAATCGTAACTCCTAGGTGTTCGTCCGGTAGGATGGGCTTGGTTGGCTGGTCACCGCCGGGTGCCATTCCGAGTTGGGTACAGGTGTACACGCTCTGCAGAGTTTAGATCTGTACGTATAGCCGCGTCCTCGGTTATGGACATGCCTGTTGTTTACTCTGACTCTTACATTTTGGGATTTCTACCTCCCCTTATAGGATTCGAGTGTATGGTGAGCCGTGGTTGCATTCGGGGAGAGGAGAGTTGCTCCCTCTGCCTCACGAATCCGGGTGCAATCATTGAGGTGCGAGGAGTGGGAGTTCTCGCACCGACCCTAGATGGAGAAATGATTTGGAGATGGTGATCTGGGTGACCAGGTGTATCCGATTGAGGATGAGAGACTTTGGATTTGTGGGATATGGAGATTTATTATTTATGCTTTGCTACTGCTGCATAGGAAAACCTGAGCCTACTCCTTGACTACTTTTTATACCTTTAGCTTTAGGCCACTTAAAGCTTGCATACGGTTGGTGACGTGAACCTATCCCATTCCTTGGGGATAGTTTATGAGTGTGCAGGATTGGACTTGGAGCGAAAGTCCATTCATGAAGAAATCCAAGAAGGAAGGGTTGCATTGCTTCGCTCAAGGATGCCTGTGGTGAAGATCGAGGATGAAGACCTAAAGCCTTAGCTACCGCTGTGTAGAGTTTCTACTTGTCGTTTAGCCCAAGGGGCTTGTACTTAAATCGTATACCGAGCTGTATTCGGATGTAAATACTCTGTTTGTACTCTGATTTCGTTGTATGGAAATGATATTATACTGTAATGAGTTCTGTACGTGATAGCTACTGATCCAGAGACTATCACAAGGGTACAGGGAGTCGGGTTTTCCTCACCGAAAACCCGGGTCGTTACACATAGTGCTGCCCCAACAAGGTGCCATTGGACCGGAGGAAAACAAATCCTTAGGTACTTAAATGGCACTAAGGATCTTGGATTATTTCTCCAAAAAACTAATGATCCTTGGATATGCTGATGCTGGTTATATGTCTGATCCCCACAATGCCATATCACAAATAGGTTTTGTATTCCTTCATGGAGGAACAACTATATCATGGAAGTCATCTAAACAGACTTTAGTGGCTACCTCCACAAATCATTCTGAAATAATAGCACTATATGAAGCATCACGTGAATGTGTATGGCTTCGCAGAATGATAAATCACATTGAGCAATCATGTGGTATTGGTTCCTCAGAATCGCCTACCATTATCTATATGAAGATAATGTGCTTGTATTTCACAGATGCAAACATGCTACATCAAGAGCAATATCACGAAACATATTGCCCCTAAGTTGTTTTATCCACATGAGCTTCAGCTAAGTGGAGAAATAAACATCTTACCGACAAAGTCTTGTAATAATCTAGCAGATCTCTTTACCAAGTCCCTACCTGCTTCCTCATTCGAGAAATGTGTTAAGGGAATTGGCACGAGACGGCTTAGATACTTGCAAGCTTCAGGGGGAGACCTCCTGAATGGTGAACCTAGTTAAACGCTTCATATTGTACTCTTTTCTTTTATGAGTTTTTACCATTATGTTTTTCTCATATAAAGTTTTTAATGAGACAATGTTTGATACAAGGATATGCCTTATCTCATGTTTTCCCCACCGGGGTTTTTCTAGAGATAAATTAAGGCATGCGTGTTTATGGTAGAGTAATCATCTAGTAATTTATTCCTATTTTTCCCCACAGGGTTTTTCAAAGGAATTCAAGAACAGTTTGATCTCAAGATTGACTCAGTCAAAGGGGGAGTGTTACAAATGCACTTTATTAACCTCCTCAAGGAAGCATACGAAGAGGAAGCACACCATTGTTTAAGATTATGAAACTGCTCCACTAGAAGGAGAAGTGAAAGCCATGGTTAAGGCTATGAGTTAGTCTTATTGCTATCAATTCATTGTCTACGCTAATGTATAGACTTATCATCTTCCATGTAAATCTCCCTGTAAATAGGGACACTAAGATCAATGAGAATTACCAATTCACCTATTCATTTGTCTCCACAATTTACTTTACAACACAGCAAAGGGGCAGTTGAGGATGATGTGATCGCAGTCCTCCACCACTTGAGCACACAGCTCACAAGAGGAGTCATCCAGCACAACTTTCATTTGGAGGTTTGCTCTACACTGAATGCGTTGTTGCCCCAAGAGCCAGGCGAAGAACTGGACCCGGGGAGGAGCTCGGTTTCCCAGACAAACTTGGAGTAGGGGCACTACGAGTTGCCTGTCGCTGTCATGATGGCCTTGTACACCGGCCCTGATCGCAGTTCACCAGTTCTGTCTAGCAGTGGGGAAGAGCGCCGGTCCGCACCTTCCGAGAGGGCGACTCGGCTGAGCAGCTCCTGCAGCTGCTCCAGTTCAGCGGCGGCGCCGCGATTGATGCGCGGCACCAACAAGGCGCCAATGCCCAGCTCCACGACCTGCTGCACAGACATCTCTGAGGACGTCGCATGGCTGAACAACAGGGGGTAGGTGTCCTTGAGGCGCCCGGCCGACAACCACTTGTCATGCCAGAAGCTAGTCGAGAGCCCGTCATGAACTTCCACAACCGTTACCGCCTGGTAGAGCAGCAGAAGGTCCTCCAGGTCGCGCCACAACTCACCATGGAGCGTCACGATGTCCACTCTGTCCCTGATCCAGGCCGCCCACGCCGAGTTATCAGGTTTGTGCAGCTGATGGAGCAGTTCCAGCAGCAAACTTTTGTTTTGAGTGGCCAAATTCCTGATGCAGAGCCCTCCCTGTTCTTTGGCTTGACAAGCATTTTCCCAGGCAACAAGGCATTGCGCGCCATTGACACTGTCCATGCCCAACCATAGGAAAGCACGACGCCTTTTGTCAAGAGCATCCAGGGTGCCTTGTGGGAGCAGCAGCGCCGACATGGTGTATACCAGTTGGCTATCAAGCACCGCATTGACAAGAACAGTCCTCCCCATCGGATTGAGCAAACCTACTTGCCACCCACTGAGATATCTGTCAGTTTTCCCAATCAGAGGAGCAAAAGTTGACAGCCGAAGTTTATCACAAGACAGTGGCAATCCCAAGTAGGCCTGGGGAAAAACCCCTACCTGGCAGCCAAGAACGGCTCTGAGCCCCTCCACATCTTCCGGCGACAGGTGCATGGGCACAATCGTGCTTTTGTCAAAATTGTTCTTAAGACCGGTGGCAGCGGCGAAGGTATCAAGCACACCTTTGAGGAGTTGGAGATCCTGCACATCAAGCTCTCACGAGGATCAATGTGTATCCGCATACTGAAGCACTGGACACGGCATGTCTGTCACCACCGGGTGCCTGATCCCGGACGACCGTTTGATCATTTGCTGGAGGACATCAGCAACAAGTAGGAACAAATACGGCGAGAGCGGGTCTCCTTGGCGCAACCCGCGCCAACACCCGAACCAGGGCCCCGGTGCCCCATTCACTAGCACAGATAACTTGGAGGTTGCGAGGAGCTGCTGAACCCAGAGGCACCACTGATCAGGAAACCTGGAGACTGTAGGACAAACAGCAGGCTGTCCCAGTTCACAAAGTCAAACGCCTTGGCGAAGTCGAGTTTCAGCACTAGCGTGGGGAGCTTCCGGCGGTTGCAGCATTAGACCAATTCCTTGGCATACACAAAGTTCTCCAAGATGGAGCGACCCCTGATAAAGCCAGTCTGGTCGATGTCAATCAAACGGGGAATTTCCTACTGAAGGCGCGTCGTGAGCATCTTGGATACAATCTTCATCGGGCAGTTTTGCAGGCATATAGGCCGGAAGTCACCAGGCTTCGCAGCAGCGTTGTGCTTCGGTATCATGACAATGTAAGATTTGTTCAGGCGTCCCAGGTCAGCTGGACCTTGTTGGAAAGCAGTCACGAAGTTCATGACCGCAGGGCCGGGCCGAACCCGTCCGATCGCGGTTCATAGCGTCCACAACGGTTTTTGATTTTGCATGCATGGATAATTTTTTTTAGTTTTAGTTCATTAGCCTTAGGGTGTGTTCAAATTTGCATTAACACACTATTCATAGCAGTGAGTATCATTTCCTTTAGGTTTTTGTTTCTTTTTCAGCAATATATAACTCTTTCTCCTTTCGTTTTTTTTTTGTAAATTTCAGTCCAGGATGATAGCTGAAGACTTAAGTGCACCCTGCTACATGTCGTAGGTGTTATGTTGTCAAATTTTCTAGTTAATGTTCTTTAGGTAGAATACATCTGTGGCCATGCGATTATTTGTAACTTGTCTAATGGAGTGTCATGTTTTCGTGTGCCAAGTGTTAAGTTCACAATTATGTAAAGTGCATGTATGGCGTGCACATGTTCTTAAAAATTAGTTTACAAAATAAATTAAATACTGATAATCCAAATAACATACTCTTAACGAATACTCATTCCTCCGTTATTGAACTATACCACCCTCATAGCGTCTCGTGGGACCCTTGAGCTAGCATGCAACCTTTAGTCTTCCACTCATCGTTAAACTCATGTTCACCCATCAAAGCTCCTCTAGTCTCCTTGGTTAGAGGGGCTAAAACGACCCATCTTTCTAGGAGGATGATGGGTCGTTTTAGAAGGTTCCTTAATGATCTTGAGCTAGCCGAGCTACATCTCAGCGGTCGTCTTTTCACGTGGAGTAGCGAACGGGTGCATCCAATTTTGGAGCGCATCGACAGGATGTTTGTTACCGAGGGATGGGAGGCCCTTTTTCCTAGGTCATTTTTGCAAGCCCTTTTGTCTCGTTGTTCGGATCATGCTCCCTTGCTACTGCAGTTCGACGATGGGTTCAACCCTAAGCGGCGCTTCCGCTTTTAGGCTTTCTGGCCTCAGGTACACGACTATCTTGAGGTCGTAGCCGCTGCATGGTCTACCCAGGTTCCTTTTGCGGATCCGTTGCGCACCATTGACCAACGGCTCCGCGAGACAGCTAAGGGGCTTAAGGCTTGGAGCGCCAAGTCTATTGGTAGTATTCACACTCAGGTGCAGGTCACGAAGGAGGTTATCTTTCGGTTCAACGCAGCTCAGGATCATCGGTCGTTATCTCGTGCAGAGTTTGATCTGCACAAGTTCCTAAAGCTGCGGTTCTTGGGGTTGACCTCTCTTTAGCGCACTATCGCGAGGGAGCGGTCCAGCATGCGCTGGCTTAAGAACGGAGATGCTTGTACTAAGTTCTTTCACCTTCATGCCAACCATCGAAGGAGGAAGAATCACGTTGCATCCGTCCTGGTCGATGGCGTCACACTGGTCTCTGAGGTTGACAAGGTTGACGCCACCTTCAAGTACTACGAGGCCATCCTTGGGTCTGAGCTGCCTAGGACCTCCGCCCTAGATTTTTGCTGAGCTTGGGCTTCCTCACCTTGATCTATCAGATTCGTAGCTTGGTCGTCCTATTTCTGAGGAGGAGGTCTGGGAGGCCATTAGGGACCTCCCGCTTGATAAGGATCCGGGACCGGATGGTTTCACCGGTTGTTTTTCTAGGTCGTCATGGTCGGTCATCAAAGGTGACGTGGTGCGGGCTTTCCAGGCCATTTCCAGCATGGATTGTCGGAGCTTCCATAATCTCAATGAAGCTCTGCTTACTTTGTTGACTGTTGACGGCTGATATTTGCCATTTTTATGGCTGTCAACTCCTGCAAATTGGAGTTGCACATTCATACTAGAAGGAGCTTAAACTCATACTTTCCACCAGTGTCGATGTCTATTCGAATGCAGGTATTTAGCATAAGAAATGAAAGGAATCCATGTACTTTCACTCCACTCCAATCCAAGGCACTCAAATGCTGGCCAATCAGGGGCTGCCACATGGATTCTCCTGGATCCATGATGTCACCAATCCATGTGAGGGACTCTCGACGAATCATACGCTGCCACGTCAGCATCACATGGATCCATGGGCCCACTTTGCTAACTAAACCGCCAGGAAACGTGCCATGCACGGAGGAGAGGCACCAGGGCCCACATGGAAGCGAGCCAGAGGAAGCACACCTCAGATGGAGGGTTGGGAGCTTCGGCCGACCCTAGGATCAGCCGAACCGACCTAGGGTCGGTTGATCTCCCCCCTCCACGTGTTGCTTGCTAATTGGTCCTTGGCTGCATCCCGGGGTGTTTTGGAGCACTTGGAGCCTCGGAGCAAGCCACTCCCTTGTCTATAAATAGGAGGGGAGGGGCTCCATTTCACACACACCACCAAGCTCTCAAGTTCCACTTCTCTCTTGTGTAGCTCTCTCTCCCTCTCTCTAATTCTACCCATGTGAGGTGATTCTCACCTCTATGTGGTAGAATGGTGATGAGGAGAGATCTAGATTAGGATTAGTTGAGAGGTAGAGTAGGGGTGAGGAGTGAGTTGATGTCCTCGTGGATGCTTGTTCTTCATTTAGATCAAAGTGAGTATTTCAGTATTTCTTATTTAGACTATAGTGGACATCATGCATGGTTGAATTGTTCTTGTGTTCTTGGCTCGTTCATAAGTTAGAGGCTTGTGTTCTTCGTGATACAAGACTTCGATCCTTTAGAGCCAGCTCAGTAGTTCATATACCTGTTTGCATGATCTAATCCTGTTTAGCTAAGTGAGTCCGCTGTATCTCGTTTGTTGGCATCCATAGCTTCCTTTCTGCTCCGTAGCTCGATGAATTATAAGATGGTTTGAATCCGATCTTTCTCTAGTTCGTGGGTCCGTATCTATACGGTTGTTATAGTGTAGTTAGCGGGTCGACAGACGTAACCGCACTATAGTATTTATCTGGGGTACAGACGTGGTGTCTGGGCCCTGGTTTTCCTGCGAAGACCACGTACGTTCGTAGCGTAGAGGTAGGCCGCAGTGGTGACAGCATGTTGGACCCTTTGCAAACCCTCTGCGTCGCGTACCGAGTTGGGCTCGATGTCAGTGCATTGGCCTCTCCCTAAAAAGTTAGGATGTACTGTCGCCCCACGGGGATGGCTGAGATCGAACAGATGCATCTTGAGAGCTAAGTCCCTTGAGGAAGTGTTTGTCGTATCCCGACCTATTCCAGCGGAAGCTAGTGTCCTTGGATAGACCCTCTCTGGCTACTCTCCGTCCTAGTAACGAAACCCGACGTGAATACTCATTCTCCTAGGGAGAAGTGCTACAACGGTGTATTCGTGCGCTTGTGGATTCGTTCGCACTCGTCAGTGTACCCGGGAGTTTCTTACGCACTCACGCTAGTGCGCCAGTGGTGGTGACGTTAAGAAACGCCAACAAGCATTTCTGGCGCCGTTGTCGGGGACGGCTGTTGTTGACCTTCGAGCCCGTCTATCCTCGTATTTATCTTTTTCCTTTTTCTTCTACCTTCACCCCCGTTACCCCTTTTAGAGATATCCCTTTTTGTTTTCTTTACTTCTACCTCTACCCCCGCTACCCATGGAAGGTTATCCTTATAAACACCTTCCACCTTCGAGGAGTGAACCCTCAGAGCCATCTTCGTCAAGACCCACTCTTACATCTGGCTGTAGGCTTCGCCCCTCTCTCAAGAAGCTAATTCAGGACCTATCCTTCTCGGGGTTAAGTCATGAGAACCCCTTTGATCATGTGAGAGAGTACGAGCGTCTGATTGAAACTCGGGATAAAACCGGAGAATCATCAGATGTTCGGAAAAGAGAGTTTTTCCCGCTATCCCTCTCCGGGGAAGCAAGGGATTGGCACCGTTGTTTTAGTAGGGACTATCTTACTTGGGAAAGATTGAGAGCAGCTTTCTGCTCCCAATTCTTCCCGATATGACGTGTTATCTCGCTAAGGACCAAGATTCTCTGTTTCAAGCAATGTGAGGAGTCACTAGGAATGGCATGGAATCGTTTCGCCTCCGCGGTGGAAGATTGCCCAGACCTCTACGTTCCCGACTGGATGTTGCTCCAGCACTTCTGGTTTGGACTGCGTAAGGATAATTCCATGAGGCTTAATGCTCTCTCCGAAGGATCCTTTGTGCACCTAGATGCTGTCAAGGGAAAAGAGATCGTGGAGAATCTCCGGGATTTCAGCTCCCCTTGCATCTCGGTCAAAGAGGCACCCACCAGAGGAAATGTTGAGGACCAGGTGTGTCCGAAGACCAGTGGAGGGTCACTCCTTAGTGGTGAGTGATTGACAACGTTGTGTGGACTGATGCTTGGCTAAGTGTGCAGGTACAGGTTGCGACCTGACTCGTGTCGGTGCAGGTGAAGAACAAGCGCGAAAGGCCTGAGCCGTGGCGGCCTTCGGGTGATGGAGTGGCAAGTAGGCTTGGTTCGATGGACACGGTGGCCGATGGGGTCAAGTGCGAGCCGTGCGGTGCAAGACTGGCGGGTTGAAATCGTGAACATTGGCCGGTGCAAGGTAGCGGTTGAAGCCCGAAGCTTGCACGCGGGGTTTGGTGGTTTGCCCACAAAACCATCAGGTGGACGATTTCTTGGTTTGGGCCTCAAAACCAAGCCCGGAGGCCCGAGGCGACGGAGACGGTGATCCGGGAGCTTCGGGAAGCTTCGAGGCAGAGGGCACGTGGCGTGATCGCGGGGTTTGCGTCGAGGTGAAGCGAAGTCGCGGTGGAAGCATGTCCGTCCGATGAAGACTTCACCAAAATGCCCCTGAGGGGTTGTATCTTCATTTAAGCAGTAGGGGTAGCGTGGTCATTTTCCTCCCTCCGATAGACTTCGTATAAATAGCGGAGAGGTGGATGGCATCTCTCTCTCTCTTGGACTCTAGGGCTTTCTCCCCCGGTAGATTTTCTCTGAACCGCTTCTTTTCCCTCTGGATTCCTTAGGCTAGACTCTTGTATAGAATCTGACCTCTGGATGTATGGAAGCTTTCGACGTCCCGGTGATCTCCTAGTCCTCTGTGATTTTCGTGTCATTTTTAGGCTATTTTTGGGGAGTTTCGTTCTTGGCTCGATTCGTGATTTTGGAGGCGTTTCTTCACGGATTTCTTTGAGGGGGTCATGGGTGGATGGATGCCTTGCGCATGTTTGTGTATGATCTTGACCCCTCAAACGCCGCGGTGAGCCTTCGATTCGTGAGTTTTTGGCCGGAGTTCGTGTTCTTGGTGGAGTTCGTGTGATCCGCGATTCCCGGCGATTTAGTGGCTTAGAGGTCGAGATTTTTGGGGCATAACTTCCTCTTGTGTTGCTTATCATCTCCCCCAAATCTTCTCTCAAGAGCATTAGCCGTTTGGGAGATCCGGTGATGGAAAGGTGGAGTTGACTCCCGAGCTCGAGCATTTTTCTACTCTGTCCGCACCTGGCGGACGGTCCGCGAGACCCGTGCGGACGGTCCGCGAGGCCCTGACATCGTTGGTGTTCTTCGCGTGTTCTTGAGCGCTTGTGTATCGATCCGTTGAGGTGTTTTGGTTCGGTGGCAACGTGTTTGGCGGACAGTCCGCTAGGTTGTCCCGGACAGTCTGTGCCAGGCGGACGGTCCGCAGTGAGCTGCCAGACAGTCCGAATTTCGGGGGTGCGCTACTGGTGGTTCGAGGCCCTTTTACGGACAGTCCGCTGTGACCGTCCGGACGGTCCGCGACCTCCACACGGACGGTCCGCCCGGTCATCCCAGACAGTCCGCCAGGGACCTCATAGCAGTGCCTAAGTCCTTTGGTTCTTGCTTTGGTGCTTCCGCTCTTTGCTCCTAGTCTTGTTGGTTGATCTTCTAGGCTTGTGTGCGCCTTGTTTGGAGCTTCCTTCGTGTGCGAGAACTCTTGGAGTGGCAATGGGGGTATAGGCCCAGTACGACCTTCGGGAAGAATTTTTATCGGCTCCCATTCACTCCCCCCCCATCTCTGGTCGCCCGATTCGGTCCTTCAAATGTTGAGCCACCTAGATCCATCATCAGCCAACTCCGAGGTTTCATATCCACTCTGTCTGAACTCTGGCTGAAGATGTCATTCCTGAATAGCAGGAGTCTAAGGGAAAGATTTCGTGGCGCGAGATCTGCCTTGGGTTCCCCTCTCGTGCATCTTCTTAGACCTTCTCCCCAGACCTTGTCTTGTGGGAGGATGGAGAGAGTAGTTCGGAAAGAATGATCATTCCCGGCCAGGATGACTTGTTCGATCCTTACTACTATCTCCTAAGGAGGGTATGAGAGGCTTATCGTGTTTCTACGTCAAGGTTTGAGCTGAAGTGCCCTGCACTGAAGTTTCGTATAAACCAAGACATCGGTCTCTGCTTTATAATCCTTTAGATTCATCCATCAGACCGAAGAAGCACGATCATCTACCGATGGACTGGAGTGCATCCACTTCTTATCTCAAGCACATAGGTCGATGCCGATCAGCCAGGAGAAGCGCGAGCTTCGTATCTTATGCCTGACTTGATCGATGCTCAATGAGAGTTGCACTTTCCAGCTTATCCGTAGCCTCCCATTGGAAGCTTAGGCCAGACTACGGAATGTTTCCATCGCTCCGATGAGAACATCAAACCCTCTGCCTAAGGTAGGGGCGAGTTAAATCTCGTTCCTCATCCGAAATCTGGTTCCCGATCGTACACCGGCATCTAGAAGTCCATGCTCTATCCTCCTTGAAGGCCGAGTGTCTTTCTGAGCCTGAGTTCACTCGGAGATCGGTACCTATTGGTGAAGCACTAGCTTCAGTGCTCGATCTTTTCGTCTCCAAGTTCCGCGACCCCAGTGCTATAGTCCTCGAGTCCCATGACCACCTCTGGGATGCCTCGACCTCTCTGGGATGATCATGCTTGCCTTCAGCTTCGATACATCTTTTTGGGCTCGAGTTCGTATATGCACTACCCTTGCAGATCAGAGCTTATCATCATATCAACGTTGTCTGCAAGGAGATGGTCATAAGTTGAGACAGGAGATTGCAAGACACCCGCATCCTGAGTACTCTTGGGACTCATCTCGTTTCCCCAGGAAGAATTATCCCTCGGGTATCTTGTGGACCGTGGTCATCCAGAAGAACGATATTGTCAAGGATAAAGAGGAGTAGGCAAGGGATCATAGGAAGGCAACACCATCGTGGCGACACGGTGGATGCTTCATGATTACCGTCAGAGGTTCCTACACTTTTGACGAACCGAGTACGTTGCCAAGGTGACCTCCCCCTGGTTCTCTATGGTTATATCATGGCTTGGCCAAGGTTGTTATATAGTGGAGGATGAATTTTCAATCTCAGCCTTATCCTAGCCTTAAGCATAAGCCAACCTTTCCATCTCGGGGAGTCTACCTGGGCCTTCGATCCTGAGACTTGCTGGAGCCCACACGAGAAGGGGAAGGCCAGAGGGGCTCACCTAGGTTCGGCCGAAACCCTGGTGACGCCGCCTCCCTTCTTCTTTCGCGTGTGCGTCTCATTCTCCTCTAGAAACCTTCTCCCTGCCACCCGACGAGTTTTCGCGTCGCGAATCCATCTCCTCCACCTCACCATCCTCAGCTCATCACCGCATCCATGGCCAGCTACGATTTCGCTCGGCTCCGTAGGGCAGCTTCGCCCCTCACTTCAGGGGGAGGAAGCTCCTCTCGTCTCGACAACCTCGGCGACCTGGATGAAGTGATGGGATCGCCGGAGGCCATAACTCCCGAGAGAGGCAGGAGTGTAGAGAGCACTCGCAGGGTGCGCACCGACTCCTTAGTGTAGTCGTCCCGGCGAGGCTCCTCCACCCCACCTTCTTTCCCGGTCAGGATGGCCACCATGGGAAACAAGACCACTACGTGCAAGCGAGTCTTGGTCGACGATCCTCCTGGGCCACCTCTGAAGCCAGGAGAGCGCTACATTGGGTCCGACTTCAACAGTTACGGAGAAGCTTTCTGCCATACTTATGAGCAGGATGTGTGGGATGAGTTCCCACTCCCACAGACCCGGTGCAAGATCTTCGGAGTGAAGACAACCACTGGAGGCTATGGCACGCCTTACCATAAGCCACCTCAGTGGGAGCGAGTCATCACCAAGATCCTCGCAGACATCCGGATGAATGGCGCTAAGAAGACCCCTGCACTAGCAAAGCTAGCCAACAAACTGGCTGATCTGTTCTTAGAACATGAGAAGCTGGTTGAAGGGCTGGCTAAGCAGAGGGACGAGTACCGTGAGCTCAGGCTTGAGTATCGCCAGCTGGAGGAGGACATGACCCAGAAGCTGCAGAGGCTGGCAGTTGCTGAGGGAAAGGAGCAGATCCTTTTCGAGTAGTGGGGATTAGCCCCATCTTTAGTTCATTAGGCGCTAGTCTAGGTCTAGGTTTGTTTCCCTTTATTTCATTTATTCCTTTGCATGTGTGTAAGTGCCTAATCATTTTGTTTTGAAAACATTTGGATTCGAATAAAGTGGCTCACCGGTCATGTAACCCGGTTTAGCCACCTTTGTGTCATTACTTTGGTCTTTTTGATTTAGAGGACATCTAGGTTCGAGACAGTGTGGGGGAAGAGCCACGACTCTCCCAATGCAGGCACAACGTTTTCCATACGTACTCCCTGCGAGCACTCCGCGCTAGCTGATCGATCACTGACAGAGAACCTGAACAGGACCCGCACGAGTTCACTCCTGTGGAGAGCCTCTCACGGTTCATCTCCCATGCATAGCGCCGGTTTGCATCTCGACAACTCACTCTCTTTCATTCCCGAGTTTTATAAGCTATATCTGTCTATCTCTAAACTAAAACTCGAATGATGATGCTAAAGATCACCCAGCTCGCTTGTACCTGAGTAGACTTACATATGTTTTATTCCTTGTTATCTACCTGATGCTTGTGAACCATAACCTTCTTAAGGACAAGCATGTTCACCTAAGTAATTGATGAGTACGATATGGCTGGATGATATGATCTGTTGCTCTGACGACTAACTCTCTTGGGTTGTTTATTTTGAAAAAAACTCAAAACCTCTTGGAAAGGCTCCTCTTTGATATGCCTCTGTCCCATTAGAGTCATATGATCTTCGTAGGCAAAACCCTTCGATTCATATGTTGCTTGCTATTGCGTTGAGCCTTGTCAAATTCTGTGACCCTTGTGAGAATTCTCTTCATTACTTTCATGATCAAGACTTATGTGCACCCCACCTATTTCCCCTTGCTATGCTTCTATACTGGAAGTTAGCATTGTATCATTCATCCATTCCATGAAAATAAAGCTCCATATGTAATGTGACCTCTCTCTCTGAAAGTATCCTTCAAAAAGAGACATGGGCTATGAAATATATATATATATATATATATATAGACACACACACACATGCCCAAAGCATGTTTGAAAAAAGAAGAAGAAAGGATAGCCCATGTCCAACATAGAGGAGGAAGGAGAGGGATGGTCATGCAAAAAGGAGTCCCATAATTTTGATGGTAATAACTAGTGTCCATTCCGGGGCTAGTGTCCACCTTACCATCAACCCACAGCTCTCATCATATATGTATGGTAATATCTAGCACCCATTCCGGGCCTAGTATCCACCTTGCCATACCCACCATAGCCATACCGACATCTTGATCTGATGGTATGATTTGATTTTCTCTGTGGATCCAGTCCTTGACTTTGCAAAATATGTGATGCAAGTATGCTTCCTCTTTACCCTACCCTGAGCTCCACACATAGCCATCATTAGAAGTAGGATGAAGAAAGGCAAATGCCTTAGTGAGGACATATACACATTGAGCGATCCGAGAGAATCAAATGAGGAAGCCACCAAGAGTTTTGTTTATGAAAAACTTGCAAAACCCCAAGGTGTTTATCATCAGGTGCATAAGTGACTTGATGCATAGCTGTTCTACTTTTCAATCACCCAAGGGGACATGATAGCCACTACACAGAAGTTCACAAGAGCAAGGTATGACTTGGAATATCTCTTATGTCTGTCTTACTCTTTGGTATTCATGACCCACTCGGCTTTGTTTCCCCTTCACTCGGGACGAGCAAAGGTCAAATGTGGGGGTGTTGTTGACGGCTGATATTTGCCATTTTTATGGTCGTCAACTCTTGCAAATTGGAGCATGAATTGCACATTCACACTAGAATAGGAGCTTAAACTCATACTTTCCACCAGTGTTGATGTCTATTCGAATGCAGGTATTTAGCATAAGAAATGAAAGGAATCCATGCTCTTTCGCTCCACTCCAATCCAAGGCACTCAAATGCTGGCCAATCAGGGGCTGCCACATGGATTCTCTTGGATCCATGATGTCACCAATCCATGTGAGGGACTCTCGACGAATCATACGCTGCCACGTCAGCATCACATGGATCCATGGGCCCACTTTGCCAACTAAATCACCGGGAAACGTGCCATGCACGGAGGAGAGGCACCAAGGCCCACATGGAAGCGAGCCAGAAGAAGCACACCTCAGATGGAGGGCCGGGAGCTTCGGCCGACCCTAGGATCGGCCGAACCGACCCTAGGGTCGGTTGATCTCCCCCCTCCACGTGTTGCTTGCTAATTGGTCCTTTGCTACATCCCGGGGTGTTTTGGAGCACTTGGAGCCTCGGAGCAAGCCACTCCCTTGTCTATAAATAGGAGGGGAGGGGCTCCATTTCACACACACCACCAAGCTCTCAAGTTCCACTTCTCTCTTGTGTAGCTCTCTCTCCCTCTCTCTAATTCTACCCATGTGAGGTGATTCTCACCTCTATGTGGTAGAATGGTGATGAGGAGAGATCTAGATTAGGATTAGTTGAGAGGTAGAGTAGGGGTGAGGAGTGAGTTGATGTCCTCGTGGATGCTTGTTCTTCATTTAGATCAAAGTGAGTATTTCAGTATTTCTTATTTAGACTATAGTGGACATCATGCATGGTTGAATTGTTCTTGTGTTCTTGGCTCGTTCATAAGTTAGAGGCTTGTGTTCTTCGTGATACAAGACTTCGATCCTTTAGAGCCAGCTCAGTAGTTCATATACCTGTTTGCATGCTCTGATCCTGTTTAGCTAAGTGAGTCCGCTGTATCTCGTTTGTTGGCATCCATAGCTTCCTTTCTGCTCCGTAGCTCGATGAATTATAAGATGGTTTGAATCCGATCTTTCTCTAGTTCGTGGGTCCGTATCTATACGGTTGTTATAGTGTAGTTAGCGGGTCGACAGACGTAACCGCACTATAGTATTTATCTGGGGTACAGACGTGGTGTCTGGGCCCTGGTTTTCCTGCGAAGACCACGTACGTTCGTAGCGTAGAGGTAGGCCGCAGTGGTGACAGCATGTTGGACCCTTTGCAAACCCTCTGCGTCGCGTACCGAGTTGGGCTCGATGTCAGTGCATTGGCCTCTCCCTAAAAAGTTAGGATGTACTGTCGCCCCACGGGGATGGCTGAGATCGGACAGATGCATCTTGAGAGCTAAGTCCCTTGAGGAAGTGTTTGTCGTATCCCGACCTATCCCAGCGGAAGCTAGTGTCCTTGGATAGACCCTCTCTGGCTACTCTCCGTCCTAGTAACGAAACCCGACGTGAATACTCATTCTCCTAGGGAGAAGTGCTACAACGGTGTATTCGTGCGCTTGCGGATTCATTCGCACTCGTCAGTGTACCCGGGAGTTTCTTACATGCTCACGCTAGTGCGCTAGTGGTGGTGACGTTAAGAAACGCCAACACTACCCAAGGTGGACAATCCCGAGGGTCTTGGAGATTACCGCCCCATTAGTCTAATCCATAGCTTTGAGAAGATCTTCGCGAAGATCTTGGCTAACCGCTTCGCGCCAGCACTGCCTCGGTTGAGAGTGCCTTCATTAAAGGTCGTCAGATCCAAGACAACTTTAGATATGTTATGGGCACGGCCAGAACTCTAGCAATTAAGAAGAGCCCGAGTGTGCTCTTCAAGATTGACCTCGCCAAGTCTTTTGACTAGGTCAATTGGGTTTTTCTCCTCGAGCTACTCTCGGCTGTCGGATGCCCGTTGCGGTGGACCAACTGGATTTCGGTTTTGATTTCCACTGCCAGCACTAAAGTCCTCATGAATGGTATTCCTGGTCGTCGTATCTGTCATGGTCATGGGCTGAGGCAAGGGGACCCCCTTTCGCCAATGCTCTTTGTGTTGGTCATGGAATGCTTCAACGCCTTGATTAAGCTAGCGAATTCTAGGGGTCTTTTTGCTCCACTGCGCCCCAGGACCATCAAGCAAAGGGTGTCCCTGTATGCAGATGATGTGGTCGTCTTCGTATCCCCGGTCGTCTCGGATCTGGTGTTGATTAGAGAGATCTTGGAGCTCTTCCGTTGGTCATCCGGCCTTGCTACTAATATTAATAAGAGCAAGGCGTTTCCGATTCGGTGTGATGAGGTCCACTTGGAGGTGATTTTGCGCACTTTGGGATGCCAGTGCGCCGACTTTCCGTGCACCTACCTGGGTGTTCCGTTCTCTCCTTAGCACCTCCCGCGGTCGGCTATGCAGCCGGTGGTTGACAAGGTCGCCAAGCGGCTACCCCCTTGGAAGGGTAGGATGCTTAACAGAAGTGGTCGTCTTGTTTTAGACCAGTCTACCCTTTGTGCTATCCCGGTGCACATTTCCACGGTCACGAGGATCGCACCTTGGGCTATCCTAGCCATCGAGAAGCTAGTTTGTGGATTCCTTTGGTGTGGTTCTGAGGTGGTCGTGGGGGGTAAATGTGCGTTGGCTTGGGTTAACACGGCCTGCCCAAGGTGCTTGGGCGGCCTGGGTATCCCCAATCTGCGGCTCATGGGCATTGCTTTGAGTCTTCGTTGGCTATGGTTGGCCAGGGTGGACTCAGACAAGACTTGGGCAGGGTACTTCTTCAGGGCCAATAGGTCGTCTCAAGAGTTCTTTGATGTTTCAGTGACTGTGGAGGTCGGTGATGGCCTGATGGGTCTCGCGCTCTATTCTGGACAGATCACTGGCTCAATGGTTGCTCCATTCTTCAGATGGCACCGGATCTTTGGAACGCGGTTCCCCTCGTATTAGGAAATCGCGCACAGTAAGGGAGGTGTCAGGGGGTGAGACCTGGACAGATCTTGTCAAATGTGAGCTTGTCGAAGTCGAAGTTCATCTTCTTGAGGGTCTCCGCGAAGATGATGATGAGCCCGCTCCCCCCATCGATCAGGGTCTGGGAGAGCAGGGCCCCGTCCACCATGGGCTCGACGACGAGTGGGTAGGACCCAGGATCTAAGATGTGGAGCCAGTGATCAGCTCTGGAGAACGTGATCGCCTGCTCAGACCAACGCAGAGGCGTGGTTGGCTGAGTGTGGACGAGGTGGACCTCGTGCTTGTCCTTGCGCTAGCGCCTCTTGCTGACATTGGACTTGAGGCCCCCAACGATCATGTTGATCGTGCGGGTCGCGGCCTGGAAAGGCCCGTTGGGGTTGCCTGTCGGAGGTGGAAGTGGTAGGTTGCCCTCGTCGCGACGAGGTTCTAGAGGTGGGTCGTTGCGAGGATTGTCGTGGCGATCGTCACGTCGGTCGTCGTGGGGGTCCCGGTTGTCGCGATCATCGCGCCGGTCCCGCTGGTCGTCACGGCGGTAGTTGTTGTTGTAGCGGCGGTTGTCGCGGCGACCGCCGTCGTTCCTGGGGTGCTTAGGGTCCACGGGGGTGCTGAAGGCCCTCTTGAACTGGGAGCACTCACGGAGAGTGTGAGTACATCCCTCATGGGACCTGGAGAGGCTGTCGAGCGCCGCGTCGAACTCCTCCTGGTTGAAGGTCGAAGCTCGGTGTCCGTCGGCCGCCAGGACCTCGGAAGGTCGCTTGCGGAGCTTGGACGTGGAGTCCGCTGCAGTGCCAGATCTGCCAGGGGCGTCAGCGTCGAACTGGTTCTGCAGTGCCTCTTCTGTGTCCATCAGCTTGTTGACGACGTTCATGAGCTCCTTGACGGTGGTGGCACCAGATTCATGGATCTTCTCAAAGAGCTTGCGATCTTTGATGCCTTTCTTGTAGCTTTCGACGATCAGGTCGTCCCTGACACCAACGCACTCATTGCGGTTCTCGAAGAACCGGTTGTTGTAGTCGCGGAGCCGCTCCTTGGGCTTCATGACGACCCTCCTGAGGTTGAAGGCATTTCCAGGACGATCATAGGTCGCCTGGAAGTTGGAGGTGAAGGCCTGGGACAGGTCGGCCCAGGACTTGATGCTGCCAGGCTCGAGGCTGTTGAGCCATAGCGAGGGGGCCTTGCCCATGACCAGCGGGAAGTAGGCTGCCATGTGGTCGAAGCTGCCACCAGCCGCCTTGATGGCGACGTAGTAGGTCGACAGCCAGATGTTGGGGTCTGAGCGCCCGTCGTACTCCTTGATGTTGGGCTTGAAGTTCTCGGGGTAGTCCACCGTCCTGAGACGGGGAGCCAGCGCCGGGAAGGCGGTGACAGCTAGGTCGTCACCGGTGCCTCTGGTTGGAGCGGCTTCTCTGGGTGCGGAGTGGACGCTGCGCTCTGGGATGACGACCTGGGAGCGCGGCTGCCGATCGCGGTTGCCCTGGGCGACCCCTGGGTCGTCGTGCGCGGTGTCGTACGCGACACATCGCCGGTTCTCGATATCGTGGCGGTCGCGTTGCTCACGCTCCATGATGCGGTGGACGGCACCAGGGGGACCGTACTCGCGGTCATACTCTGCGTGATGTCGTAGCTCCCGCTCCTCGCGCTCGTGGTGGCGCTGGTCGACGTAGCCGTGCACGTCGCGAGTGTGCCTGTTGGCGTCGAGGTTGACGCGGAGGTCGCCGGGGTTGGCGGCAGCAGGCTGCTCCGGGTTGTGCTGAGCGACCTCCTCCCGAACGAGGGAGAGGTGGGAGCGCTGAGGTCGATGAGATCGACTGCGTGAATGGCGCGTCGATGAAGACGTGGCGGCCTTAGAGGCCGCGCTCTTCTCCTCCACCAGGGCATTAGCGACCCGGAGGTACGCGATGGTCTGCTCAGCTTCGGGCGTCAATGGAGCTTGCTGGAGTCGTGTGATGGCAGCGCCCAGGTTGGCCTGGGGGCTGTTGAACGTCAGGATCCCAGCCTCCTCGAACTCCACGCGTAGGTCACGAGCGCAAGGAAGGGGCGCGCGACGTTGTTCCTCCGCACGTCGCTGGGCACGCAGGGCGTTGCCTTGGATGCGGGCCGCCTCCTCGGAATTGGTCGCGCCGACACGGGGTGGCTCGTTCTCGGATACCACGAGCACTTGGCGGAAGACGATGTCTGAGTCGTTGGGGGAGACACGGACACGGACCTTCTGGAACTCACCACAGTCCGGAGACTGGGTAGGTCGTTTGGCACGGCGGGGGAGCTCTTGGTCGATCTTCTTCCGCAGGCGGCACCCGCGGAGGGTGTGCTTTGCGCCCTTGTGATAGGTGCAGGGCACGTCGAGAGGGTCGCGGCGGGCGCGAGGTGCGGGCCTTAGATCGCCAGATGGCCTCCGACCAGATTGGATCTGGGAGGGCGTGGAGAGCTGACTGAGTTGAAGGCCAGGCGCAGACTTCAGGCCGAAGGGGAACGTATCATGGCGTAGCGCTGTGTGCGCTGCACGTTGAGCTCGCTCGCATATCTCCAAGGTTTCCTTCATCGTGCCGATGACGTTCTTCATCCCCTGAACAAGGTCATAGGGTCTGGGCGGGTGGGTCTCCGATACTAGATCGGAAACGGGGGTGGTGACGGGCACCGTCACGACTTGCTCCGCGGTCGCTGGAGAAGCTATGGCTGCCGGAGCAGGAGAGGTCGCCGTGAAGGATCCAAAGCAGATCTCCACGGGGTTGGCGAGGATGGCCGCCATGCTCGCTGGAAAAACGACACCAGATCGGGCCACTATGCTGCACAGCGAGTTCCCGATCGCCCCTACCTGGCGCGCCAACTGTCAGGGGGTGAGACCTGGACAGATCCGCAAAGGGGCTACCCAAGCAGTTTGCAGGTTAATGGAGAGGATCGGAAACTAAGAGCGTAGGTGGTAGTCCACGTGGTGAACTCGGAACTAGGCGAGTATGGCGATGAACACAGAGAGACAAGGGTTTAGACTGGTTCAGGCCTCCGGAGAGTAAAACCCTACGTCCAGTTGTGGTGGATTATGCGAGAGGATGAAGATGTCCCCTTGAATGGAGTCCTAGGCCGCCTTATATGGGGGGACGGGCTAGGGTTTCCATTCAAGGTCGGTGGACCCGTATCTGGGTCGGTTACAATCTGAGAATATATTCTTCCGGATTACAAGGAGTATCCCGGGATACTCAGACCTACAGGCGGCGGCGCGCCACATCCTACTGCCTTGACTTGCACGCCAAGTTCTGCGGGTCTTCCGGGATCTGGATGAGGTCGCCCGGAGTCGTCGGAGTCGCGGATAAGGTCGCTGGGCCCACTTTGCAGGTCGGCGGGGTTTCTAGAAGGTCGGGCCCACTTGTCAGGGACCTCTAGGACCCTGGCCGGTGGGAACCCATGGGTACCCATATCTCTCAGGAGGCTTTCTTGGGCAGGCGATGGATTAGGGATATTACCTTTGCTCGCACGGTTCCGGTCGTCGTGCAATATCTGCATCTTTGGGACTTTCTGCAGATCTTCCATTTGTCCAACCAGCCTGACAGATTCATTTGGAAATGGTCGTCTTCAGGGGATTTCTCCTCAAGCTCAGCCTACCAGGCTTTGTTTCTAGGGAGAATCCGGATTGCGGGTGCTGACCGTATTTGGAACGTACAAGCTCCTGGGAGGTGTCGCTTCTTTGGCTGGCTCGTATTGCACGGTCGTTGTTGGACTTCTAACCACCTGCGTCGCCATGGGCTCTGTGACTCGGATGTTTGTGCCCTTTGCGCACAAGAGGTTGAAACCCTGGACCACCTGCTTCTCGGGTGTGTTCAGAGTGTTGCGCTACTACGGCCTGGAGTCACACCCCCCGGGAGGTTTCTGCCTACTTCGAGGGGTGGCTGGCTGCTAGGAAGCTCGTTTGCAAGCCTCGACGTAAAGGGTTAGACTCTTTAGCCCTTCTGGTCGTCTGGTCGTTGTGGAAGGAACGCAACACGCGTGTCCATGACAGAGTGGCTCTCCAGCCGGTCGCTCTAGCGCCGCTTATCTTGGAGGAGGCTCGGAGGTGGGCGCGAGCTGGGTTCGTCAGGATTGGCTCGCTTGGTCATCGTAGGATGTTGCCTTAGCGTTACCTACTCTTGCCGTGTTGTAGGACCTGTCTGTTTGTGTTGTTATCAGTTGTTGTAATACTTGTACCAGACTATTTTTCTCTCCTTCTTAATGAAAAACATGCTATGCACGTCTTAAAAAAATCGTAACCAGAAGACCTAGGTCTGATTCATTATTGGAGCAAATTATGAAGCTGGTTTTAAATAATTCTCCTAACCGGTGAAAACAGAGTTCGGAAATTTTCTAAGCTCGGAGAAGGTTCATTCTTCTTAATGAAAACCCAAACCCGTGGAAAGTATATGCAGAGCACGAGAATATGCCTTCTTAGTGGAAAGTTGCAAGTACCTCATCATCTTGTACACAGATTGTAATAACAAGCAATAGGCATATGAATTATTCTGTTTCTGGCGTGGCGGGCAGGCAAATCCCACTTACAGTTTATGAAAGATGCGTGCCTACTGCTAGGTAAAACGAGTCAGCATGTTAATCATTTCATAGATGGAGATGGACTACATGTTTCAGTGTCTCAAAAAAAGGAAGGCACACCTCGGTCAGCTAAAATCTGCATCTCCACGAGAGACAAAATTTCGCGATACAGACACTCACCCAGGGAGACAAGGTACTGTGACAATTGCAATACATGCAAGAGGAATATGGATACGCATCTACAAGAGGGTTACAGGATGCAGTTGGGCAACATGAATGGAACGTCACGGGGGCAGGGACAGACATTAGCAGGTCAAAGCCATCCATGCTCTCTCTGGTTCAAACCTCCAGACAAAGAATTGAAACCATGAATCTGAGGTGTGCAACCAGTCTTTCATCATGTTGTAACTGTGGTACAAGAATAAGAAAAAAGGGGTTAATCCTATTGGTCGAATGACTATATAAACATGTTAGAACATGCAAAGACTATCGACCTCTTTACATCATTCAAAGACCTTTTCTAGAGATTCTTTCCGCAACAGATACATCTGATCAAATATCAATGCGCACTGCAACCTGGACCTCAACCTCAACGGGTAGGCAGTTTTAAATTCACACTAAACTAAGAGATCTCCTAAACTAAACATGCATATTAAGTTTTCAATGCACCTCACCATACATCCTTCAACTTGGAAGCGCTGAAATTGGCAACTGATTGTGGAACACCCCATTCGACAGTTCATGCGCCTCTAAAGGACTTTTCTTGGAGCGCTCCAATGAAGTTGCTTCAAAAATACCTAAAAAGGATACCATTGGTCACTGTACTGAAAGAACCATTACAACTCCATGATTTTGCTTTGGTAGGGTGGCTACCACTTAGTCAGTTCAGATATGAAATATTCAGGACATGAAAGGAAAAAAAGGATTTATAACTAGCATAATGGTACAGTTGAGTAGTTATAGAATTATTTCATGGATACAACAAATGAGGTCTCAAAACTCACCAAATCCCAAAATGACAGAGCAAACCAGAAATCCGAAAAGGGAGAAATCCATTTTGTACAATATCTCCAAAACAATAATGCAGCCTGTCGAAACCATCAAGTGCCTTGGAGATGAGAAGACCAGATGCAACCTGTCAGGTAGGAATAACAACCAAGTAAACATGTTACAAACATAGACTGAGGGTCTAATCGTGAAGAAAAAAGGCCAATTAACTAAAGGATGGCAATTCATGTCTTCTGATTAGTACAAAGGTTGATAACAAATACTTCAAGAAGCATCCAAGAAAAGAAAAGTAGTTGCTTCTATTGTTACACTTAAAGATATTTGATGAATAAATAACTTCAAATCTACAATCTACTGAAAATTTGGCTCAGACCGATGACAACAAAACAATCATGGTTCACTTGACAACCTACAACACCATAAGTAAATTGTAGAGTTAACTCAAAACACACTTTCCTTTCGAGAAAATATCTTACTTTTCCTCAGCAACATTGTCAACATAGAATATGAGCACCATCCCAAACACAACAGTACTCAAGTATGCCCAACTTGGTAGTTGTAGTTTAACTATGCTGTCAGATGCTGAGCCCTGCAATCAAGAAAATAACAATCAATATGAATAAAAGTAATGAGATGCAAACCTTGTCAAGTATAGAAATCAAGCGTAAATGGTATGTACTCACTAGGATTGTATCCCACATCGCAAATGGAAAAAGAAAACAAGTTGCAGAAGCAATAGTTATAGCATGGAGTCTCCTTTTAAGTTGATTCTGTAGAAGCATGGAATAATGGTGATTGTCAATTCTGTGAAGAAAACAATGGTGCATCGATAGTACCTTGAAGGGTTTCATTTATGACAGCTAGAATATTACAGCTGGCTGAGAGTACCTTGAGAGAAACACGTCGAGCTAATACTCTCCTCAAAGCAGATAAAATGCCAGCAGTAATTGGCACCACCATTTCTTTCATTCCAATAGTTTGTGTTGCCTTCTCCAGTGGTTCACTTCCAAAGCTATCTGTATGAAGTCAAGGTCTCCCAAAATGGTTCACATCAGTCCAGAGATACTAATACTTAAACTGCCAAAAAATGCAGAGTTATATTCAGAACAGATGTCTGTAGTAGGATACATAGTGGTGAATGTGTTCTTGTAGACCACCCATTTGATAAGAGATAGTATGCTACCAACATAGCAGCGAGCCCACCAATCTACAAATCCAGGGGAAACAGATATTAATATCATCACCTAGGAAATTTATCAGTTTCTGCTTCAAAGTACAGAGTTTGTTTCGATAAAGTACGCTGAATGCAGAGCAAATTGAAGAGTTGACAATTAAAATGCAGCAAGATCGTAAACAAGAATTCCTTATATTTGTTTTGCCCAGGTATCAAAGTTTAGTTAATGAGATTTCAGACTGGTGACCTTGCTGAAAAATATGCTGATTCCCCCTGGCCAATGGTCATGTCAGTGCTGATGTGCGATGTATAATGCCCATTAGATCAACCACAGTTCTAAACTATGTTAAACTTTTAGGAATGGGATCATAAGAAGCATGTGCCCATATCCACATTTATTGGACAATGGCACAATACCTTTACCAGTGCATGTGCCCAATACTATCTCACCTATCTACATCTTTTACTGGAAAAAAGCATAGATCGATATCAAATTGACTATGAAAAACAGTGATTAGACAATGTTTAAGATTAGAGTGACACATGTGAACAGTAATTCCTAATGCCTGTTGCCCAATAAAATTATAGAAAACAAAAACAGAGAAATTGAAATATCACTAACAAATTCCATTTGTAAAATAAGCAACTTGCCTTTTTCCAGATATTAACTTTCCTTCCATATAAAGCAGCAGAGAGGACTCCAAGAACAGCACCTGCATACTCCGCCAGCAGAGCACTAGACTCAATAGACAGAGTAAAATGCAGTTTAGACAGAAGTGCTGGCAAGTGCTTTTTTTACGAACACGTTTAGGAAGCTTGAAGCAGAGAAAAATATGCAGGTGATCTGTAGGTAACGATATGAGTGTTGTTTTGCAATTAATGTTCAGAAACATATTGCATGCCCATAGGAGAGTAAGCACAAGCCACCTTCTAAATGCAGTCGTGCAAATTTTATGTCAGCATCTCCAGTCACAATGGCAATCATTCATTAGATCAATATCTAGGGATGCCAGAGAAATTGTGCAGCCATATAAATATCCATAAAGTGCAATTCGTTTTTGTGATGATCTGTCAGCCATTAGCTCGCAGCAAGGTGTACACTTTGTATATAGCTTAGGATGAGGTTCGGACTAGTAATGTAGTATTCCTCAGCATACTTTCAACACGCCACAGATCACACAATGACACAAGTATGTGAAAATTCATGTTGCTGAAAGAACAATATACTTACACTAATGGGCCACAAGCAAGAAGTCCTTTACCCCATAATACAAAGTATAATGCCAGGATTCCCCCATTGACAACTGTAGGAACAACCTGAAATAATACACGTGGGAATGAATAGAAGAAAGTGGCCATCTAATAGCGGGTCAAATCATCTCAAGAAAATGAAGGTATATTGTAACCTGTGAGTTCGGCAAAGGCCGGCCCTTCCAAGGCTTCTGTAAGACCAAGAATATGACTGAAGTGGGTACGAGACAACTGAAGATAAAGCCAACTATTGAATCCCCACTGTTGGATAGGTAGCTATATAAGGAGTAAACAGACCAAATTCTCATGAAGTTTCCCAAGATATGAATTACTTGCAACGGCGTTGACCTACAAAAAGAAAACAACGACAGTTTTGTCAACCGAAAAGTAGGCACTGGCTGATTTCACATATGTTTCGAAGGGCAAGCTTAAATAATTTTTTATGTCAATGTGATAGAAAGGGAAATTGAGCTTTGATGCATCTAAGAAGGAAAAGAAATACAAGTCAAGAGCGCATCTTGGTATAGCTCACCTCTCTTATATTGCTCAAAAGAACTAAAAGAAATAGAACTATATCGACATGGATTAATAACAACATAACAAGTCGGCATCTAAGTAAAATGATAGCAATAATCAGAAATTCAGAACAATTTGTGATGACCGGCTAATATGTTAGATGGTTAAGAGTAAATGCTAAATTGCAAGTACCATATTGGCAGAAATTCAATAACATACTGATCAGCTAACTTGTCATAGTATTTATATTATAAGCTAAGAGTATAACTTATACCATGTTCACTGACAGTCAGTGATCTGCCCTCTCATACAGAGTGGGATAGTAATCCCTCTTAAGCTAGATCCTGATAACTAACAGTGCATTTTGAGCCCTTATAACTAATTAATTTACGAAGGTTTGGTGTATTGCTAGCATATCCTTTTTTAATGAATCTAGCTAATTTAATTTCCTCAATAAATGATACGTCAACATTTTCTCTACATCTGGATATACTATCGAAATATCTAGATTGAAGTACATGTTAGTTAGACAAAGCACCATTGGAACTTGAAATAGCAGGACAATCGTGAAGGAACTAGAACTTAAAAGTAAAACGGGTGATCCTATTCATTTTGGAGCAAAGTAGCACATCCCAGACATCTGGAGCGACCGAAGTAATATGCAGAACCGAGCTGTCAAAAGTATGAGAAAGCTCTATGAGAAATGGCAAGCTGGAAGTTATTAAACAGCCATCGCCAGATTGCCACTGATTCTGCGCTATGTAATCAAATTTACACCGGGACTAAAAACCGCTGAGCAACGCAGCGTCATGAGAGTTACCACACGAATTAAGCTTCGAAAGGGAACGAGGAAAAAAAAACGATGCATAACGCTGATCCAACTACGAGATCTCGCGCCGTCCCACGTCCGCGTCAAGGCGTAGTGGTTAGAGGAATGGGGTAGGTATGAGGGGGGACCCTCACCTCGCCGTCGAGGTCGAGCGAGAGCTGGAGGCGCCCCCGCCGCCGTCCGCCGCGGCGGAGGCGGAGGGCTTCGGCGACATCATCTCGCCGGACGGCCGGAGTCGCTCGGTGCTGGTGCTTTGGTCCGGCTCGCCGGTTCAGGTCGGTGTGCTGCTGATGGACTCGAGCGAGATGTGAGGTTCCCTCCCTTTGGGGGTCACGCGACGGCACGTGATGGGACACAGATTCCGCTTTCCAGATGGGATAGCGCAATTGCGGTGTCCCGTGTGCGAGACTCTCGGCTGCTTGTTTTTTTATATTTGATTAAGAAGAAGAGAAGACGTAATTTGAAGAGAGCTCGTGAAATGCAAAATTACAAGAAACATCACCAATTAGAAGACTACGCAACAGAACATAAAACAACCGAAACAACTGAAAAAATCTGCAGTTTCACCGTCACCACTCTAAATACAACTAGCAACGATCGGAACCTGCAGCACCAAGAACACACACATCACTGATCACCTTACAACCTAGAGCACCAAGGCTGCTTGGTTTCAAAATTGTGTATTCCTGGGAAGAGGTAATGAAACATGTGTATTATTCCTAAAACTGAGAAAATAAATTAGAAGCCAAGTGAAACCATTCTTTTTTTCTTCATTGGTTTTTGATTTCATTTGCTTAGTTTCAAAGCTTGGTTTCAAAATTGTTCCCTCGCCGGTCACCACTAGGACAAATCAATATCCTAGCATCGGGAAGAGGTAATGACTGTCATTTTCGTTTTTCGAAAAACAACTTTAATTAAATATATATATTTATATAAATATATTAATATTTATGATACAAAAATAATATTGTTAGATTGATATTTGAATCTAATTTTTTAATAAATTTAAGTGAAAATACAGATATTGCACATATTTTTTACAAATTCGGACAAACTTATAGTACGAAAATCAACGACGACCATCATCTAGGAACAGAGGGAGTATTAGTTAAGAGCTCAATGAGGTCCCAATCATTGGGTGATTCAGAATTGATGCTTCCATAAGTTTCAAAAGTATACAGTTTGCATATGTTTTCAGAATGTTTTTTTAGAAGACTTTCAGAATGTTATTGGCAAAGGTGGACTCAAGAATCAGGCCTACTAGGTAATTCCCTAGCGTGTTGCCGCGGGATTTAAGAGTAATCTTCAATAAACTATGACCAGCAGGCAAAAAAACAGATAAAACACAATAATTAATCACTTAGATCGAGTTTGTTGAAAATATGAAGTAGTATATTTTTTGAATATTGAAAACTTGTCATAGGAGTAATGAATACATGAAGGGAAGCAATAACTAAAAAACTAAAATTGAATATACATACATACATATAGTAGACATATTTTTTTGAGCAGATATATAGTAGACATATTTAAGTTACATTTGATTTATTAATGCAGCAAGGAAGGGATGGATAGATTACCAATGGGCCTTTGACGCTTTGGCAATTGGGCTGCTGCGACGGAGGAAGGAAACAGGCCCAGCTAGCAGCGCACCGCAGGCCACCCACAGGGGCACAGGGCACAGCCGCACAGGCGCGCCGCACAACTACACAACCCTAGCGGTGGCTGGTGGCTCCGGCTCCTGGCGGCGGCGGCGGCTTTGGGCGGTGCGTAGCAGATCCGGCTTGGGTAGCCGGCGGCGACAACAACGACTGCGCCGACGGCTCATGGAGGGAGAGGAGGAGCTTGCCTTTGATGTCTCACGCCTCTGACGTCGCCCCAAGTACTTATTTTTTTCTCCTGGCTCCTCTACTGGACGACCAATCGATCAGAGATTTGCATTGCGAGACGATGATGCTTAGAGCTCTCTATTTTATAGTGGGAGCAGAGGGTGAATGAGATGGAGAGATTTTCAGTTTGTACAAAGCTGAATCGTTTCCCTGTCTCCTGAATGTGCAGTGGCAATTAATGGAGCAGCGATCAAGAATATGGGAGGCTCTTGAGGAACCGGTTCTACTCCCGTGCATATCTACCGATTGAGCTGCTTTGTTGCGTGCTGACTGGAGCCGGTTCAGCTGCCGGGGTGAGGGGAGGTGGGCGAGTGGGGGATGACGGGACGATGACGTGGCTTGGCTGAGAGTTTAGAGAAAGCTATCAATTATATACTCCCTCCGTCCCACAATATAAGGGCTTGAAGCATTCAAATGCAGGAAATAGAAGAGAGTTAAAATGGCATTTATGCCCCTGGTTCTGCCCCCTGCAGTCCAGAGCAGGCCTCCGCCGCCGTCACGCCTCCCACCGGCACCTCCATCTCCGACCCCCTCCCTTTTCTCTGGTCCCTGCTCTCCTCCTGGCGGCCGCGACCCCGCGAGGGCAGCTGCAAGCTCCGCCGCCTATCCTCACCGGCGCAGGAGAGCTCCGCGGCTGCGGCCCCGCGAGCACGCGAGATTTGCCGCCTTGTCTCGCCGGGGCTCGGGCGAGCTCCGCGGCCGCGGCCCCGCGAGGGTGCGGGCGAGCTCTACCGTCGTGCCTCGCCGAGGCGCGGGCGGGCTCCGCCGTTGGGCCCCCGCGAGCGTGCCGCCGCCCTTCGCCTCCTCCGCGGATCCGGTGGCCGCACCTTCTTCTTCCCCACCGGCGGGTCGGGCCTCCTTCTCCCCCGGCGGTGCGGATGGCCGCCCCGCGTGGCGGACGATCTCCTAGGTGGCCTGGAGGCGCGCGGCGCTGCGGGATCGGTGGTGGATTCATGCGGCTGGGGAGGGTGCGGCTGGCCGGTTGGGAAGAGTGGAGATTTTTTTGACGGCAAATGCTATGTGGGGCCCACAAATGCTACTCCAGGTCCTAATATTTTGGGAAAATTTTTCAATCCCCCAAGTCCCTATATTGTGGGACGGAGGGAGTAGTTGTTTATTTGTAGTAGATACCAATTTTATATAGTTGTTTATGATTTGGCTGAGGCCTTGTTTAGTTGGTTAAATTTTCCAATTTTTTCTCCACTCTCTCTCCATCACATCACATTAAATACGCAAAAAGACATATGTTCAGAGTATTAAATATAGGTTAAAAAATAACTAATTACACAGTTTTGATGTACTTTGCGACACGAATCTTTTGAGCCTAGTTAGGCTATGGTAGGATAATATTTACCACAAACAAACGAAACGTGCTACAGTGTGCTACAGGAGTTACAAACGTTGAAAAGGCAAATTTTTCACCGAACTAAACAAGGCCTGAGACCATCCGCACCGGCTCCTGGAAAAAGACGGGATCGGCTCCTCCAGGAGTTTTTTGCCGTTCGAACGACCGCAGCGGCTTCCTGCAGGGACGACGGGAAAATCCCGTCGCCCCCGTTTTCCTCGAGATCCAGAGGAGCCGCGGGCATACGGGAAAGGACAACGAGTGGGGCCCGCAGAGTATGTTGTTGTTCCGTGCCGGTAGCAGGAAGGGGGAGGAAGAAAAGATGAGCCCGCCGCCGCGCCGGCAAGGAAGGAGGAGGGAGGAGGAAGAAGACGGGGCTGCTCGCCCTGCTCGTCGGAGATGGCGTGGACAACCACATCTTCCTTCTCCGCCGCCGGCCACGGAACCGAGGGAGCCGCTGGAGATCTCCATTGCCGCCGCCGCAGAGGAAGGGAGGGAGAGCGACGTCGGGGGCGGGGCCATCCGCGGTGGAGGACGTCACGCGTGCCGCCGCAGAGGCCGCCAACCACCGGAATCGAGCTGCCGCGCAGGGAGCAACGGAGGGCGGGCGGCCTCCATCGCTGGAGCAGCAGGGGAGCCCCTGCTCGAGCACCTGCGTCTTCGGCCTCCTCACCGGGGAGGAGGCGACCCTGCTCGAGCACCGACGGAGAGGCCGCCGCGCTGCCCGCTGCCCGACCCGCTGCTCCTCCCGCGGGGCCGCGCCCTCATGGCCGCCGCCTAAGCTCCTCCCGTGCTGCACCCTGCCGAAGCTCCCCTCAAGCCGAAGCCGCGCCACCCCGCGGACGCCGCCGTCGAGTTCCCTCCCCTCCGCTCGATGCGCTCGCGCACCGCGCCAACCTCGGAGATGCCGCCGGCGTGCTCACCGACTGCGACGTCTCGCCGAATCGGGCCGTGCACGGGGAGAGGGGGCAAGGCGCCGGCGGAGAGGAGGTCGGCCCGCGTGCCCCACCACACCTTCCCCGCGGAGACCCGCCGCCCCGATGCCACCGCCGGGAGCTCGGATTTGGGGGCGGCCGCCGGCCCCGGCTCAGGGAGCTCCAGCGCCTCCAATCCCCGCAGCTGGAGCCCGTCGTCGTGCCCGGACCTTCATGCCCGCCGGAGAGGACGACCGCGGCCGGGAGAGAAAAAGGAAGAGGCGGGTCACGAGTGTGTGGGGCGTCGCCGCGTCGGGGCGGAGAAGCAGAGGACGGGGGAGGAGACTGGTGGAGAAGGGAGGAGAAGAAAAAAATAGAAAGAGAGGAGGGTAGTTGGAGATGGTGGAATAGAATATATGATTGTTGGGATAGAGTGAGTGATATAAAGGATGACGAGTGCGGGAGAAGTGGATATAAAGGAGAGGATCTCGCTGATGAGGCAGGAATATTTTGTTATGAAGGAGAATTTGGCGGAGCACCAGTGTGGGTGGTCTGAGGCTGGTCGCACTCGTCGTACCCTAAAAACCATCCTCTAAAAGGAATATTCCGCCTAGTCAGCAAGAATTTGCAGTACAGCTTCAATTTTCCCGCACCCGTCATCCCCTATACCTCATACTCCATACCAACAAACACTTGTGGGACCCACTTATCAGATTTTTTTAACACCCCCCGTTCCCCTCCCACCCCCTCGCAACCTCCGCCCATTCCACCGCCCAGATCCGGTTCCCCCTTCCTCTCCGGCGGCGGAGTACTAGCTTGAGCTGTTGCTGATCGAGCGGAGCAGTGGGGAGGAGCATGGCCGGCGGCGGCAGTGGAGCAGGGCCTGGCCATGGCTCGCCGACGAGAAGGAAGGAGAGGGGCCGGAGCAGCAGCGCCGGCCGAGCAAAGCTGCGTGGCGGAGGGCGCAGTCCCGGCGGCCCTTCCCCTGCTCGTGTCCTCGGCCTGCGAGCCTCGAGAGCCGACGACGACGCGCGCCTCGAGCTCGGGGCGGCGCCCTCCTCCCTGCGCAGCTCCTCCGCGACTCCCGGCGGCGCGCGTGGAGCTCCCCTCACCGTCGACTCCGTGGGCGTCTTCACGGTCTTCCTCGCATTCCCGGCGCCGCGCCGTCGACTCCTTCATGGGCACGCGGGGGCGGCGGCTACTCGACGGGGAAGCCGAGGAGCAAGTCGTCGCCGCGCCGTTGACTGCAGCGAGCGCAGCGGCGGAGGACAGCCGTTCCGCTCGACGGCGGACGACCTCGGAGCTCCTCCAGAGACGCGGTGTGGCGCCCCCCCTCCACGCGGGTTCGGCGACGCCCGCTCCGCCTCCGTCATCGTCCTTCTCTTCCTCCTCCTCCCGGATCCGAGGCTGGCGAGTGTCCATGGCCGGCGAGCGTCGCGTCCATGGCCGGCCGGCGGCGTGGAGCTCCTGCGCGGCGGCGTGCGTGGAGGCCGGCCGGCCCGAGGAAAAAGGAGGCGGCGGCGCGGCTCGGCTCGGCGGAGCTCGTCGGCATCCATGGACTCGAGCAGGATGGCTCCTGCGTGGCGGCGGCCATGGAGCTCCCTGCGCGGCGCGGACAACCTCGCGGAGTCGTCTTCCTCGTCCTCGCGGTGCTCCACCGGCCCCTCCCACGGCGGCGGAGGGAGGCGGCGGCCTCGACGGCGCCCGGCCACCCAGCTTCTGGAGGGGCTCTCTCTTCTTCCCCACCACTCCTATCTGCTCCTTGGCTAGCGGCGCCCCTGCTCTCCTCTCTGCCATGGCGTGCAACAGCAACAGCGATGCGTGGTGGGGCCGCTGCGTCCCGTAGCGCACATCCGCGAGTACCCTGGATTTGGCGCTCGCGGGACGCGAACGGGACGTCGCGCACGGTTTGCCGTCCCCCGGTGCAGAGAGAAAAACGCCAAAGGCGTACGCGACCCGGCCACCGTGTCGCGTCCCGCTCCCTTTAGCGCACCCAGTGCGGGCAGCCTGAGTAACCGAAACAAAAACGGAGACAGGCGCGACTAGGACCGCAGGAGGGTCACGGTTCCAAGTGTGCAGCAGTCCGTGTGGGTCGGCGGCGTCGCCCCGCAGGCAGAAGGAATCTTATCTCTGCTACTAAAAAGAATGAAAAGAATGAAAAGTAGACAATACGTCATTTTCCGGTCCTCTCCCGCGGCTCCGTGCCTTCACCTCCCACGTCTTCACCTCGCGACTTCACCTCGCGCCTCCCTCCGCTCCGCTCCCTGGCCCCACCCCACCTCGCGCGCCCTCCCCTAGGTCTGCGAACCAATCTCCTCCTCCCCCACGCTCCCGTCCGCGTCCGCCACTCCCGCCGCCGCCGCTCCATCGCAATCTCCTCCTCCCCCACGTCCGCGTCCGCCACTCCCGCGGCCGCCGCTCCATCGCAATCTCCTCCTCCCCCACGCCCCCGTCCGCGGCCGCTCCATCGCCGCCTCCCCCTCGCCCGCGTCCGCACTCCGCCGGATCCGACGCCTACGTCCCCGTGGAGCTCGTCAGTAGCGCTCCGTCCTCCGCAGGTCAACGCCGTTCCCCACACCTGCGTCGTCGTCGCCGGACGCCACCATCCGCTGGAGCCGCCGCGGAAGCCCCCGCCTGCCGGCCGTCGACGCCTTCCCCCGCACCGGCACTGCCGTCGACACCTTCCACCTCAACGATATCCTTGGCTGCCGAACTCCACCGTGGTAAGTTGTACATAATAAAGCATAAAGAGATGAGCGTGTAGAAATAGAGATGGCATTGGATTTTCTGTTTCTATCAGTGTGCTCAGGGCCTGTAAATTCAGTATTAGGTTTTAGCCCTAACATATTAAATTGCTTTCGGTTGACAAATGGAACTGTTTGGAACAGTTACCTAAACTGCATAAGAGATTAAATGTAAACACAAATAATGCTGAAAAAAAGACTTGGCCAGAACACAGTAGCAGTATAAATTTGGTCACCAATGAACTTGTTGATAAAAAAAGGATATTTAAACAGAAATTACTCTTTGAATACAAGATGTGATAAGATCAAGACTTCAAAGGTATTGCAAAATGATATATTAGCCTAGGAAAAAGTTACCTTGTGGAAGTTAAATACTAAATCAAGTTCACAAACATTGCTGAATAAATGGTCCAATATCTCAACAAACAAATGGATACATTCCAAGTATGCCAACTCATTGTCGGTGATATCCACACACATTGAGAAAAAAAGTCCTGCATATCTCCTGTAGATGACTTTGTGTGTACGGAACTGCAAGAGAAGTTCCACATTAGTTAAAGGAGAAACAACGAAATTGAGGAAAGCTTTAGACTGGCTATCATACTGATATACAAATGGACAATATATTACGCACAAATGCACAACCCATCTTCCTCTAGCAGTATTCTAAAAATTTAACACTACTCAAAGAGAAATTTTTGGAGACTTAGGATATCTAAGTCATAATACCACTACTGAGCTAATATCTACAATATGAATCTACTTCACTATTTCAAATCAGTTGGCAGAGTATGCTTGATATTGCTTTTTTCTTTTACATGGTCATATCTAATCATGAGTTTGGAAGTTCATTGCAGATAGTTTTTTACCTGGTCATATTTGATATGTGGATGACAATCTTAGGTTTTTATTACTGTGTTTCTAGCTGATTCCCTTTATTCTGTTATTGAATTTGAAGAGTTGATCCATGCAATAAGTGTGTTTCATCCAAATGCTCCTCTTGAAGATAAAATTGATTGTAAGTAGTGATCTTGATCCATTCTTGACATGTTTAGTCTGCCAGAGTGGCACTAAATTCTGTTTTGCACTTTAGTTTCATTCAGATTGTATGACTTGGGGCAAACTGGCTTCATTGAGCGTGAAGAGGTATGTATGGGTTTGCCAGTGCACAAGTTCTTAACAAATTTATCTAAGCATTGAATTTCTTCAGTGATTTTTATTACTTTGTCAGCACTTAATTTGAACTGCTTGAGACTTTAGCATTGCCACTGTCAGCACTTTTTTTGTAACGGAGCTTGTTCTTACTAAAAGTGAAGACATGCTGCTCTTGAGGAAGTAGATCTGGTAGCAGTTTGTCTGACGTAGGTTCAGTAAAGCCCTGGAGCAGAAAATAATGAGAGGAGTTCTAAACCTACATATTTGTTTGAGAGCAGGCAAAGAGGACATGAGACTCTAAACCTATCACTTTTATCTGATCTCAGTTTGGAACAAATGGAAAAATGTAATGGGAAAGATGAATATTTCAGGTTTATATTTTTCATTTCCAATGCTATGACATCTCAAATAATTTCAGCTACTGTTATTTGTGTAATTGGATACGTAGTTAGTTAACTGTTGCTGCTGTTAGTGATTGCACATGGGCCCATATGGCTGGTCCTGTTTTGCTCATCTGAACTATCCCCTCCTTATGATACTGTTATTTGTGTAATTGGATACTTACATAGTTAACTGTTGCTGCTGTTAGTGATTGCACATGGGCCCATATGGCTGGTCCTGTTCTGCTCATCTGAACTATCCCCTCCTTATGAAGCAGCTCATTTTGGAGCTGTGGTTCGCCGTATCATCGAGAAATTGCGGTGTAAATTGCCAATACTTCCCTCAGACACTTCTTCGTGTCCTTGTGTAGCAGTGGAGAGATGGAGAGCTGAGAGATGGAGCGAGGGCTATCCATTTTGGTACTAGGTAGTGTGAAGCAATAGCCGGAGACGGTGGAGCTGCGAGGGGGCGAGCGGAAGGGAGGGCCTCCACGCCTCGGGCTGCTGCAGGAACTCGCCGACGTCGCCGCGCGCCTCAGAGGCCGTCCAAGAGCTGACGCGCTCCTGCCGCCTTGTCGATAGTGCGCGCCTGCTGCCACCGTATGGCGAGACCAAAGGGGCGTGGCCGGGGAGGCGTCTCTCTGGCGCGGCGGAACACGGCGCCGGTGTCGAGCAGGAGACGGGGAACGGCGGTGACAGTTTCACGTTTTGGGGAAAAACGGGTTGGAGATCCCTGGGGTGGACGGGTGAGGGGGGTTGAGGGCGTCGTGGATTGGAGGCAATGTCCCGGCGGCGAGGTCACGGAGGGAAGCGGTGCGACGGCGGTTGCGGAGGGACTCGCGATAGAACTTATCTAAAACACCTAAGACTTATCTTCGTATTCAAACCTCCTTGGCATATCAAGCAGTACAATTTGTATAATCTAACTCGGTTGTGGTGCTCTTCACTAAAACACGAGACCAATGCACTCATGTCAGGTGCTGGAAATGAATCGTGCTTCAGTAATCACTATAGCTTAAATAAGGCTACTTTCTGAACTATATATATTTGAAAGACAAGGAAGCAACTAATTCTGGATAGAATAATAATTAAATTTAGCAGCATTGCAATATAAAAAATAGATTATATATGCCTTGCTCTAGAACAATAGGTCTTACAATTTACAAAGTACTTGAACTGTAAGGTTAAATTTCTCTTTTTCCTTTTGGTACAAGATTTGCAATTTATTGGAATAAGTCAAGTTTAATACATTACTTCCAATTAAATTACTTCTTGTTGATATTTTCATTAAAGATCTGTAGGTACTTTGCAAAATAATTGGTACTGTTATCAGACATAGGCAATTTTTTTCTCATATATGATTTGATTGATTAAAAATTCACTTCCTTCTTATACTGAGGAGTAATGAACACAAACAAGGCATATATTTTGATTGATTAAAAATTCACATCCTTTGTAGGTCAGATATCACTTTGTGGCTTTCTTTTTCAGTTTTGTACAGTACGGCCACAGATGCTTATAGGATGCTTAAATGGTTGAATATAGTACTTGTGTAATTTGATCCTGTAGTAGATGTCCTGTAGGGGAAATGTAATATATTACTTGATTATTTAGTTAGTGCAGATGGAAACCATTTCTACTCCAAATCAAGTCGGGTCTGCATTGGTGATGATTGCAGGTATATTTCATTGCCTGATATAAATATATTTAGCTCTATACTGCAATTTGATTGATGATATCTTAACTTTGATGTTCTTTCCATAGATCCTGACTTGTTTCTCTGCTAAGCTATCACCAGCACTACAGGTAGGTTTTCAACATTTTGTTCCTGCTTTTTTGGACCTTTTTTTTAGTGTACCCTGATTAGAAGGGGCAGGAAGGAATCATGGGTGTGGTCTAAACATGACTGTTGCCAATTGTACTATGATTACTCATCGTTGAATATGAGTACTAATTGGAGCTTATCTCTTGTTGCTTGTTTATATCTTGGACACACAAACGGATAGATTTTGGTGTACGGAAACCATGAATATGTTGCTAGGTTGGTGTGTTGGCCATCTATGGTGAATTTTACGTGCAAGAAATAGATGTGTTGTCTATACCCTTTGTATGAGATTGAAGAGGATGGGTCCCATTTCAAGCGCAAGAAATAGATGTGTATGAAAAATCTCATTATGTCAAGTGCCATTTATCATAATTGTTCACTACTTAAGTGGATTAGCGTGGTGAAGGTCTTGTACTCTTGTTCATATGGCATCTCTTTTGAAATAGTGAAATATAACGTGGTAGTTGGACCATTAATGTGTATTGGAATGATATTTAGATTTTTTTTTGTGCATAAGAAATTACTATTGATTTGGGATGTATGAATATGTAAGACATGCTACAAATACATTTTGGTGTGGTTATATTTTTATCATTTCCTCCCAAAAGGAATTTGTTTCGCTCGTAGCAACGCACGGGCACGATCCTAGTCAGAGCAAGTGTTCGAAAACTGTGGGCGCGATTGGTAACCTGCAGCGCCTTTGGGCCAGGCCTGCGCGGCGCAAGCGGAGGCGTTTGGTGGCATGCATAGTCTTTTGGGCCAGGTTCACACGGTGCAAAAATGGTCTGCCAAGCCTGCACCGTGTGAAACGACCGTCGTTTCACGCGATGCAGTCTCGCACGGGCGCTCGCGAGTGGATTCCATGACCTCCGGTCTTCCTCTTCTGCTGCTCTTTGTTTCTCTCGGCCGCAGAGGAAAAACTAGGAGGCGGCAGCTGCCCACCAGCGCGGCGTGCCTGGGAGATGGGGAGGCGGCCCGCAGTGGCGGAGGGGCGCCGGGGTCGAGGATGAGGCAGCCCCCACGGCGGCTTGCCGAGGAGGCGGCTGTGGAGGCCACGGCGCCACCAGGAAGCGGCGGCGCCCACCACCGCATGGACGCGGCGGCGGAGGTGCGACAGAGTCGAGGAGGAGGCAGCCGACAACCTGCGGAAGCCACGACAGCGTAGCAGCATGCGCAACGGCGCGCGGAGCACAACCAGGAGTGCGGCTCTGCGACACGACCTCCTCCACCTCTAGCGCCGGGCGGCCTGCCTCAACGCCATCACTCTACCCTCCTCTACAATGGTGGTCCCGATGTGCGCGAGGTCCAACATCCATTCTCCACAAAGGGAACTGGTGTGCCGATGAGAGCACGGAGGAGAGTGCTCACCAGGTGCTCATGGAAATACCTAAAATTCGTTGTGTTCATGGTTTTAGTTGCTTATCGATCTGTTGGTTTCTTTTTGCATTCTCCTATGTTGCATTCCTCATCACTTCAAATCGGTCTTATCATTTGGCTTGATAAAGAAGTATGGTTCGAGGTGTAAATGAGCTCGAACTACCTGTTCGAATTTTGATAGAATTGAGTTTTGTGGATTGAAATCAAGAATCAAGGACTTCTTGCACTCCATCTTGCGATTTCCTTTCTATTTGCAGACCAAGCTATTATTCACGGTTCATCAACCAGATTAGAGTCGTTGACGCGCCCAAGGCCGCGCTCGCGCGGCGTAGAACTGCCTCTCCGGCGGCGATGGAGGTGGCGCGGGTGAGCGATGGTAAGGCTACCAAAGACAATATGCTAGGTAAGCCCTGGGCCTGGTTGAGCCAATGCTGGTTACCAATCGCGCCCTGTAGTCTGCCATACACCAAAGCCGGGTCAAAACAAATTGGATCGTGTTTAGATTCCTTCCAAAAAAATTTCGGAAAAAGGAATCTTATGTGCATTGAGCACTAAATGAAGTTTATTTACAAAATCTTTTCACAGATGAGTGTAACTTTGCGTGATGAATATAATGAACATAATTAATTAATAATTTGCTACAGTAATGCTACAGTACTATCCTCTAATCGCGTGGTCACAACCCTCATTAGACTACCCTCGGAAATTTACATAAAGTGTGGAGGTAGTTTTATAAACTACTTTTATTTAGTACCCTTAATTAATGATCAAAGTCATATTTAATACCTAAAAACTTTTAGTTAAACACAACCTTAATGAGAACGAACTGAAGATTGGGTTGCTTCATGCTGCTTACTTGTCAAATCACACATTTTATGAAGGGCTGAAGGACACCAAAGTCAGATTGCAACAGTGTTTTTCTGCCAGAAACACACTCTTCGCTGTAAACACGTGCGCGTACATTTGCAGCTCATGATAGATAAGCATTTGTGTAATTTAAACGAAACAAAAGAACTGTAATTAAAAACCGAGGGAGCTCTACATGGTACTCCGTTTCGAATTATAGATTGTTTAACTTGAAGTTTGACTACTCATTTTGTTCAAAAAATTGTACGAACATAGTCAAATTTAAGTCATTTAAAAATATTTTTTAATAAAACTAGTAAAAATATGATATTTTTAAATAAGACGAATGGTGAAACTTAAGTTAAAAAAAATTTAAATGAATAATTTAGAACGAAGAGGGTAACTAGCATTGTTGATCTCTGGAAGAGTTCACCCAGACGATTGTCGATCCCTGAGAGAGTTCACAAAGGCACCCCCTCACACGCATCTGGAATTCTGGATAGAGCCTTGCCCAACAAGACAATGGACACAGTACACTGAAAACAGAAATTGGCTTTGGCTCCACCTGCTGGTCCAAGCAGCAGCGATTTCAGGAACAGCCCGACTCGGGCATGTTTATCATACAAAAAAATTTTATACATCATATCGAAACTACTGATACTAATTAAAAATATTAAATTAAATATAGATTAATGACAAAATCTATGGAATACTCCTGAGACAAATTTAATAAATCTAATTATGTTATGATTAGACTAATGTCAGGTGAATTTAATAAACCTAATTATGATGATTAGACAACGCCGTGGTACAGTAAACAATATCTAATCTCATGATTTTTCGCCATTCGTGTATTTAGTTTTGTAATTATTCTATGTTTAGTCCTCCTAATTAAAGTTGCCAAAAAAAATTGCCTTTTTTTTTGCACCTAAACGGGTATGAGGAAAATAACTCCTGTATCAAATGTTGATTTGTTTGACTAAAGACTGGTAATCGGGACTAAAACAACCTCCAAAGGATGGCAGCTGGCAAGCAATGTTAGGTACCCAGTAAAATGTTCTGCATCCTTTGTGACACGTCAATCATTTTGGTGCTTCATCCATGAACCCAAGATAGAGCAGCATTTTATACAAGCGATCAGACCACAGAATTATGCATTTTCAAAACCAAAACGATATGCAGACTTGCTTATATGCACTAAAATACTAAATGGCGGAGACAACAAACCAGCAGCCTGAACAGAACAACTGAATAAAAATTCCCAATGCGATAAGCATAAAATATGGGGTCCATATCAGAAAACATCTAGAAAACCAGTACTCCACAACAATCATCATATAAAAACATTAAGCAGATAAGATTAAAAGGCAATTATCTTTGAGGAATCAATCACTCAGCAACTTTTGACTTGTGAAGAAGAACCATTGAGCAATCATGCATGCTCCTCAATTAGAAAAAACCCAAATCAAAGAAGCTACTTCCTATGCATGCAGGTTTACAAAGCAAATTGAGCAAGTAAAAGAAAGAACCATCAGCAAGGGAAGCCACCAGAGCATCACACATCTCAGGCCCAAAATCAAAAGAACAATGGGTAGTTTAACAACTACTAGATTGCTTCATAAATTAGACCATGTACATGACAAGACAATTCCCCACCTAAGGATCGTAATCCTTTATACAATTGACAATCCTACAACTACAAGCCCGGTAACCAAATTGGGAAAAAGCTGAACCTACTCCTCGCCAACCACAGCCCAACAGATAATCACAGGCAAATTCCACCTCAACTTCCTCTAATCCACCCAGAACGAAACACATATGAAACAGAGACATGTTAGCCATCAGAAGAGAAGAGAGAAAGATGACAGAATCCGGAAACTCCGTCCATCCGAGGCTTCAAGAAAGCACCCAATCACCTCTGCAGCAACACAAAATTGCACCTTCAGAGCCAAACCGAGGAAAACAGGCTTAAACACACACACCACCGCAAAATACAAATTCGGCCGCAGGCCCTTTACCTCTTCGATGTTGTAGGAACCCGGCGTCACATCTGCGAGGCTCAATCCCGGGTACAGCAACTGCAATCCCGAGCCAAGAAAATTCACATGAGAGACCGAATTCAGAGTGGGGGAGCCAAAATATTTCAATCCTACAGGCACAGGGGGATCCTTACGTCGAGCTGCCGCTGCACTGTGCGCGGGCGCTTCTTGGGCCGGCGAGGGGGCCGCGACCCGCGAATCGCCACGAAGTCCTCCGCGATCTCCTCCTTGGACAGCGCGACGGAGAACCCGCGCCTCTTGGCCTCCGCCGCCGGCGCGGGCGCGGGCGCGCGCTCCGCGAGCACCGCCTCCTCTTCCGCGCCGCCGTCCGATCCCGCGGGACGCGCCGGCGCGGCGGTGGCGGAGCGGCGGGTGCGAAGGTTCCACGGCCGCTGGGCCGAGGCGCGCCGGCGCTGCAGCGAGCCGCCCGCGCCGCCCTCGGGCCGGTGGAGGTTCTCCTTGTCCGGGGCCGAGGGCGGGGGCGACGACGAGGCGGGACCGTTCTTGGAGCAGCGGAGCAGGCGGTGCGTGCCCCAGCTGACGGTCGGGAAGGAGAAGTCGTGGAGGCGCGTGCGGGACGACGACGGCTGCGGCCGCGGCGCGTGAGCCAGGGAACTCGAAGGGGGAGAGGCGAATTTCGCGCCGCGGTGGTGGTCGTTGTCGACGGCGGCCATGAAGACCATGGGAGGGGTGGAGAGGGGGGCAGGGCGGGCGCGTGGGAGAGGGGGGGGAGAGGGACAGGAGGAAGGGAAGGAAGTGGGCGGACGGAAGGAAGGAAGCGAGGGACGAAGAGAGAAAAGGGAAAGAAGAGGGGCCAGAGCCAGAATTTTTAAAACTGCGGGGAAAGGGCGAGTCGCTTTTCTGTACGGACCCCCTAGGATCCATGTATTTGTGGAGAAGCCCCTTTGTATATTGGGCCTTCAGGTTTTGGTTTGCCACTTTGCCCTCGCCCCCTCGCGTTCGGCGGCGCGGTGCGGCCGGTTGTGCGTGCGTGATTGGACGACGGGCGGCGTCGCGTTCCTTCCCGTCGGGTGAGCGGACGACGGGCGCAGTGACATCACGGGTTCTCGAGTTGCCATCAGACCGAGCCGCCGCCGCCATCAGCATCAGGTCGGACCGAGCGGGGTTCCGGGGGGACCAGCAGCGTCGTTGGGCGGTTCTTTCAGAGAAACTCTCTGTAATCTCTGATCATTGAGAGATTTCGTTACCCGATAGTACGTTAAGATAACGTTCCGGATAGCGGTGCATAGTGGATATTTGCGCTTGGAACGCGGGTACTCCCTCACATTTGACTACTCGTCTTATTAAAAATTATAAAATATTATTTTTTATAACATGTTTATCATCGTATATATTTTAAGTATATCAAAATTATTTTTATATTTTCATAATTTTTTTTAACAAGACGAGTGATCAAACGTGGTTAGCAAAAGTTAATAAATTCTTATATTTTGAGACAGAGGGAGTACACAATACTGAACCGAGCTAGGCACCTGCGACAAATATAATACAGGGACACGAGTCAATGAACACATGTACGTACGTACTAGCATAGCTGGGCCCTTGGACGACAAGTTAGCTAGCGTTGTAGCCTGTACCAGGTAGAAACTGGAAAGAAATGGCGCAGCCCGGCAAAAATTTGGCGAACTCGATCAGTTGACGCCCACGATACGATGTCGAGTCCCCCTTTTGCTCACTGTTGAGCAAACTCCGTCGTCCGGAACACGTGCACATCAAAGAGAGTTGTGATATGGACGGAAGCATATCATATCATATCATGGAGCAAACTGGCCTGGGCTACGCGGGCAACCAGTGGCCGGCCGGCGTCGTCTCCTTTGGCGTTCGTTGCTCATCATCCCGTCAAGTACGTCGTCACTGGATCGGACCACACTGAAGGTTCCTGCCGCGCTGCGCACCAATGGCCAGTGGCAACGTGTCGCGGTGCCCTTGGCCCGCTTGTGATCGAGAGGAACCGAACGTTTGCCGATCGACGGACCCGTGACAGCTCCGGGCCTAGCTTGGACGACCAGACCATCTATCGATCACGTGTCCCGCTGCGTGGCAACCCAGCTGTGGGTGCGCGCGCGCGCGCGTGTTTTCCCGACGACTTTGACGATGCAGATCATGCCCGGTGGCGCGGGGGCGGCGCGGTGGGTGAACCCGAACGGCGGCCGAACACGCACGGGGGTCACTCTCTCCCGTCGGGGAGACGGCGAAAGTGTGCCAAGCTGGCGAAACTCTTCGACAGGCGACGGCGGGCATCCCAGTCCCAGGTGGTCTGGTCTCCGCGCGCCCAAGAAAACGGCATCAAACGAGCAGTTGACGTGGGGTGGAATGGTGTGAGATGACGCACTATATCCGGGGTCAGTACTGCAGTGCGGATCGGCAAAAAAAAAAACTAAAATCCATGTTGTTAACTTCGTCATCGAACCTTTTTTTTTGTTTTACTGCTTAATTTAGGATAGACACTCCCCTTGGCATCAATATCATCCGGTGATTAAACAGATTTGCGATGAGGAGCTACCACAACTGCACGCTGCAGCTAGAGCTCGATATGGAACTGACGACAGAGACCCTGTCACGCAAGCGTATTGTCTGTGGCGCCATCATACTGGACCCCCCACTGTTGATGGCCGGACAAGCAAACCCGCCCGCGCGCTGCAGCACACCGCACCACCACCACCGGTTAGTTGAGACTTGACACTAACGTGACACTGTGCTGAGGATGCTGGGGACGAAGTGGAGGCCCGCGAGGCCGAGACGCACGTCAACAGTTGTTGGCGTGAAACCGTGCAACGCGAGGCATCATGCCCTGTTTGTGGCCTGTGGGTCGAGCCCGCGCGAGGAGAGGATCGATTCCGCGGGGTAAAGGTTAGGCGTTGTTTCTTTTATTTTATTTTGCGGCGTTTAATCGTGGTTATATGCAGGCAGAGGCGACGACGATGTTGATGGGGTTCTTTGCAGAAAGGGGCGTTCTGTGAGTCGTGCGCAGCGCGGCTGAAAAGGAGGCGGCGGCTTCCGAATCCAGGCGAGGACTACTGGTAGAGGAGGTTGGTTTGTTGATGGCGAGGGGTACACCACATCCTGCGCGCAAAGATTCTTCAGACTTATCCGCTGCGACTGCCAAACGCTCTTCTACCTACGGCTGGAGCGCTCCGGCGGCAGAGCACGATACGTGTCTGTTCTGTCCGCGCCCTCCTGGTGCCAATGATTTTGTTCTGTTCGTCTCACATTTGTGGGTCACCTGGCATCGCGGTTCGCCTGCATATATACTACTCTACGTCAGAAACAGCAGGCAACCTCTCTATCGCCAAGTGTTTTCTGTGGCGTTTATACCTCCCACTGATCGACCGTTGATCTCGCGATCGCACGGGGGGAGCGAAACGTGCGCCCTACGTACAGTATCCATCGGTACCGCCGCTAGGTTGGTTGAGACTTTACACTAACGTGACAGCGCCCCCGCCGCTCCGCACGCACTTGCTTATATCCCCGTGGCCCTCTAATCGCAACCTAATCACCAAGCTTTGAATAAAGTTGCCTTGCCGTCTCGACATTACGGGGGCCACCTTTACCCGCCCTTCGATCGACATGCCGCGGTGGACGTCCCTACAAACATTCGTATCACCTGTCAGCTCAACTTGAGCTTTCCGACGCCGCCGCGGCGGCGGCGAGCGAGCGAGAGCCGGTGGGTAACACGATCGAGGTGGCTACGTGTCACGCGCATCGCACAAGCCTTGCGCCGTAGCTTGTGGCTGTGCGGTGCGGGGCGGGGCCCGTGAGAGGCGGCACCCGGCAGTGTGCCGCACGGCGCGCGGCGCCACCGCGTCGCCGGAAGAGCGAGAAAGACCCGGTCCACGTGCTTGGCGGCTGACATCCGGGGCCCGCCGCCACCTGAGACTTCCGAACGAACCCACCACCACCGGCCGGCACGGCGCGGCACCCCGCCGCTTGTTTACTCGGGCACGCGGACTCGTGCGCACTGGGCTGGCTCTCGCTCGCTCGCTGCCGGCGGGACCCTCCGGCGATCGGCTCTGCTGCTCGGGTCTCACGCCCTTTTCGAGTCCGCCCCGGAACCACCAAGCGCGGCCGAGAGAGCCTCCGACTCCGACGCGCGTGTCCCTGCGCCGCGGAATTTCCCGAACTACCCCGGCCTCCGGCACGCACCACCCCACACGGCCTGCGCGACGCCTGCCGTGCCGTGCCGCCTGCCTCTCTTGTTCGCCTGCCCTGCGCCCCTGCTTCCGTAACAAAACGCTGCGACGCAGAGACGAGTCGACGACCCCACCCCCCGCCACCGTCTCTCTTCCCTCGTTGCGTGCCGCCGCCGCCGCCGCCTCCGCCTCGACGTTCGACGCCGACCCAGCCGCGCGCCGGCCGGGTGGCCACGCCTGCCTCTGCTTCTCCCGTTGCCGCCGTTGCGCCTCGGCTGCCGCGGGGCCCGCCACGGACGACGACCATGGCGGCGACCGCGGATCCGAGGGCCAAGCCGCCGCCCGCGGCGCCGCAGTCGCGGCACCTGATGAAGCCGTGGGGGGCGCCCCCGCCTCCGCCGCCGTCGTCTCGCGCCCACCGCGTGCCCTCGCTCCCGGCGGAGGTTGCCGAGGGAGGCGGCGCGCGCGATCGGCGCCGCTCCTCGTCGTCCCACCGACGTGTCGGCGCCGGCTCCGTGGAGGAGGAGGAGGAGCCGCCGCCCCGCGACGGCCGGCTGGAAGATCTCCGGGCCAAGCTCATGGGCCACCTCCGCGACGCCGCCGACCGCCTCCGTCTGCCGCCTGCGCCGCCGAAGCCGAAGCACCGGTCGCCGGAGCGCGAGCTCGAGCCTCAGCCGCTGGCACCGCCGGTCCCACCGCCTGAGCAGCAGCAGGAGGCGGCCGCCGCGGCCCCGGCGGCGGCCAGGCCGTGGAACCTGCGCGACCGGAAGTGCCGCCGGCAGACGGCACGTGGGGCGGCAGCGGCACTCGACGCATCCTCCGCGTGGGAGGAGCCCGCGGCGGAGAAGGCGCGGCGGCAGCTGCCCGCGGACGGCGAGCGCGCGCCGTTCGCGGTGGCGCTGACGGCCGAGGAGGTGGAGGAGGACGTGTACGCGCTGACCGGCGCCCGGCCGCGGCGGCGTCCCCGGAAGCGCCCGCGCGTCGTGCAGCGGCAGCTCGATGTAAGGCCCAATTCCCCGTTCTGCCCTTCCTCACCCCCCCTAATCACCTCAGTCATCATCTTTTCTCGCACAAAAAATAAATAAACAAATAGTTAAATTAAACTGGTATTTTATCCGCGCGATACGCTTTCAGCCTCTGCTTAGCGGAGCACAAGCTATATTATTATTCTACAATGATAAGAATACTCCCTTTTCCGATCGAATAAACAATGAACTCTTGTGCGGAAGAGCACAGCCACTGGCGATCCATCCAGCTAATACTCACACTGGCTCTTGTCCCGTGCAGTCGCTGTTCCCGGGGCTGTGGCTGACCGAGATCACCGCCGGCGCCTACAAGGTTCCCGACGAGTAGCAAGAAGCACGAGCCCGCCGCCACCTGCTCCGGCGGCTAGCTCTTCTTCGTTCACCATCCTTGTCGTCGTGAGTCAGGAGAAAAGCATTGAGCATAATCTTTGTGTAACTAGCAGAGGTCTCGTCGAGTTGATGATAGGTACTTGTGGTCGCTGGCCATGTCCCATCCCGTGTAACCTTTTTCCCCCGTTTCTCCTTAAAAATCTGAGCAGTGCGTGCGTGTGTGTGTCGATCGATCTCTCGCTCTCGGGTGTACAGGAGGGAGGGAGGGTGCGGCGCGTACGCGCGCGCGTGGTCGTTTGCTTGTAACCCACTCCCAGATCCTTCCTTATCTCCACGGACGTCGTCTGGTTCTCCTCCTGCGGCGTCCCTGCCGTTGCGTCGTTCGTCTCTCGATTTGCATGGCTTCTCGGTGCTCTTTCTCGCTGTTCCTTTGCTTGTCATCGCGTTCTTTCCCTGTCACTGTCAGGTTTATCCGCGCTGTTCGGTGTGGGAGGGAGGCGCGGCGTGATTTTTCATCGGGAGAGCGAGAGGTGGTTGGGCTGCCGGCTCGAGGATCCTTTTGGATCCCGCCTGCCCACCTGTGTTGGGGTTGGAGGACTGGGGTTAACGTGGGACAGCCATCATGGAACATGATCGTCGTCGTGCAAAGTCGCGTTGCGTGCGTCGTCACAAACTGCAGTGCAGATCGATCGATCCCTTCGGAATCGTCGTCCCGGCTCGGCCATGGACGCTATTAGTAGTAACCATGCTGCCTGAGATATATACTGAGATTTGGCTGTGCTCTACTAGACATTATGCTGGGGCTCCTTAATTTTTAAAGATCCCATAAAGTCAATCAAGTACTACACTACCTGGTACTGTGCGCTGCCTCGAACTCGAATTCACGCGGGACGCGGCATGTGTGGGTTGATGGCGCATGGGAGTACCACCACCGGAGTAGTACGTACAGCCTACAGTAGGATGGAAATATGGAAATGAAATCCGAATTATCCGATATCCGTATCCGTTAAAACGTAAATATGGATATCCGTATCCGTATTCGAATTCAAATGTGGTAGGAAAGTGGATACATTCGAATTCGTTTTTGTCGATTTTTTCTCTATCCGATTCCAAGCGTATTCGGCAATATCCGGCACTATCCGTATTCGACTATATAAAACTGTAACTTATATCTATAACTAATGGCAAATTAGGTTTAATAAAATACTAATAATGATAGTGTATAATTGAAAAAAATTATATCCATAACTAATGATTATGACATTAATCTTAATATTAAAAATATTGCATCCATAAAACAATTTAAAAGTTATATTTAAATTTAATGACCAATATCATTAATTTACATTAATATAAAGTTTAATTTTAATTACCCTAGTTTATTTATGTATTGATGAAAATATTTTTCATATATTTTTTATTATTTGTTTGATAAATATATATTAAAAATATGTATTTATTAATAATTTTATTTATTATATGATTAATTATTAAAATAAATATGGATGAATGTGATTATTCTTAATAAGCGATCTCTCTTATGTACTAATACGTTAGTCTTTACATGTTTGTAATTGTAAATTATCAATAAAGAAAATTGGTAAATGCTGTCTTCCGAATCGAGTAAATATCCGATCCGTTTCCGAATTCGAGACATCCGTTTTGTATTCGTATTCGAGAACATTCGAATCCGTATTCGTATTCGAGTAAAAATGTGGTAAAAAGTGCTATCCGAATCCGATTCCATGCGAATCCGATCCGTTTCCATCTTAACCTACAGGCAGCCACCGTGGAAGCACGAGCCCGCATGATTGGTCAGCGTCGCGTGACGTTCTTCCTCGCCGCCTGCTCTGCCATGGAGACATCGGAGACGGACGGAGATGCGCCAGCTCAACCCAGGGGCAGTACTGGAATCCGGCGGGTTCGGTTGGTTTTTACCGTTCCGTGCGCTCGCCGGATCTTCTGTAACGAGACGAGAGGGATAGAGGCTTTTGATAAACCACGGCGATTAATAAAGGCGAGAGACCCCGCGCCCCGCCTGTACGGTTGCGCCGCACGTAAAGCGACGGCGCGGCGTTGTCGCGGCCGGTCCCACCAGTCGGCCGCACCGGGGGGCCGTGTACGTACTGGCTGCAACAGCGACACGCAGGCCCACATGTGAAGGACACCCCACTACCTTCCCGTGCGTTTGCGAATTGCCGCCGAGCAGTATCTTGTCCATTTTCGAAAGAAAAAAAAAAGTCCATCTGATCTCTATGCGTCTTCGTCGCATCAACGGCCACTCGAGGGTCGCTCGCTGGCCACGACGCACCTCTCCATCAACCGCGCGCCGACGAGGTCGATCCGCGACACAACCACACCTCAACCTTGTTGATGACCGCCGCCAATCGCTACCTGCTACGGGAGAAGAGCTAGATTGAAGGGCCGGGGAGGAGCGGCGACTTGGCAAAGCACGGAGGGAGGCTGCTGCCAAGTTGTCAACTTAATTGTCATCCGTTTGTCATTTTACTTTCTGTATTTATGAAAAGTATTTGAAACCTCTCTTCAGGGAAAAATGTATTTGTGTAACAATTTTTTTAAAGGGGCGTGTTTGCGCACCTGGCCCGACGGCCCGGCTGCGCCCTCCGTGTGCAAGTCCGCGTGTTTGCGAGCTACAGCCCACCAGAGAGCCGGGCTGCCGTAGTGCAATGTACCGTCTCTCTCATGGCTCCCAAGATACGCCCGATCGGTCGTAGCTGGAGAGCCCAGCCGCGTGTGGCACGACGAAGGCGCAACGAGCCCGTGTTTGCAGTGTGCGGTCACCTCCTCCATCATCTCCTCCGCCGCAGCGTTGCAACTTCCATTGTTGGGTGGTCGAGGACTCCCCACCGCTGCCCGCGCCGCTGGCGCTCCCGCCACTCATGCAGCACGGCCACTCGCGCCGCGGCAGCGAGGAGACGCCTGAGGGCCCGCGACACAGAGGCTGCCCCCCTCCCCGCCGCCCAGCTGACGCCGTCAAGCGCGCCGCCCCCTGGGGCGCGATGTCGAGCAGCAAATGCAGGAGCGGCTCGGGTGGCGGCCGCCGGAGCTCCTCATCTTCCGCTCCCGACGCTGGCGTCATGCCGTTCCACACCTCAACCGCCAACACCGGCGTCATCGCGCTGTCATTCAGCCCGTCCGCCATCACCCTTCCACCTCCCGTCCTCGCCTTGTCGTTGGCCACCGTCACCTACTTCAACATCAACGGGGCCGCCCATCGAGTGTTCGATAGAATGTCGGCAAGGGAGAGAAGGGTGGTAACATCACCATGGTAGGATGCAAGGTAATTGTACTCATTTTGTACCACGAGACAAACACAATCTCGATCGAACTTGGCTCATTCCGGTACACGGCGCAAACATGGCATGTTGCAGCTAAGGAGCCAGGTTGTGGCTGGCCTTGGCCTGGTCAGCCAGCCATGCTGGGCAAGGCCAGGTGCACAAACACGGCCAAGAATGTTTGGAGACAAATTCGACCCTCAACCATCAATGTGATCCAATCTAGAAAAAAAATCTTACAAGTTTAATTGGTGCCTATTTATACCATTGAAAATATTATAGTTCTTGAACTTCTATGCCTTATCAGCCCCTATCTTTAACTTCCATCACAAATCACTATCTTTGAGCCCTTAATCCTTCAAAGATTTTGTTGATGACCAAAATACCCATCTAACCGGTGGGTGCCTGCTTGCAGTTTCTTTTACGCTCTCACATCTCTGCATTCCCCCCAGCTTGTAAGTGCTTCGTGTCCCCTCACATTCCCATCCACTCTCCAAACCTAGGTTGACGATGCATCAAGCAAAGCAAGATTGAGGAGAGTAGCAAGCAAACCTGGCATGATTCTTTATAGCCATATGCCAGTTGATACGACTCCACGTAGGCTATAAAACTACCTTAAAAATCATCCGGGGGTTAATAACATAGTTTCAGAATTAGAAAATTATTTTTTGTGGAAGGTGGAAATTGGACTTTATCAATAAAGAGGGTGTTAAATGAATATTTTCTTTCACTCTCTTGCAGGTCTGTTTGCACGTTGAGGTAGCTAGCGACAATTCTATGTCGGTTAATATTGACATGTGAGGTTTCAAACTCCTTTACACTATTATACAACTATTTTTTTTCCTTTTATTACAACATTGCTGCATGGTGCTAATATCGGCATTTGATGTCTATAATGACGGAGATGGATTCTAGCTTGTGAGCGGGATGGTGGTGGTGTTGGTTGGGGGGGGGGGCCTTAAGCCCCCTCTTTGCCATAAATTCCATGGAGGAAACATAGGAATTTGATCTGATGAAATACCTATCAACTACATAACCACATGCACATTGAATTTTCCTTTTGAGCTGAGCAAATGACTTGCATACCCAATAGTTAAGAAGCTAAACAAATTGTTTACCTCTGTCGTGCCGGCATGTGTGATTTAGAGGCGCGAGCTGAAGGCATCTAGGCCTCTAATTCGTGTTTTGGTAATTAATGACAATCTTTGTGGACTAACAATTTCATTGAGTATATGAGTAAATGTTAGTCCCGGAGTTGAATTGAGTTTCATGGTGATTGTGACGATGGCGTGACCATATGTGTACCATGGGAAGCTCAAGGCAAAGGTATAAGATATGGTTTTTCATTTTACCGGTCATGAGGTGATTAGAGGATGTAATATGACCGGGTTGATAGGTTAGATAGCTGTACTATCAAGAGGGATCAACTTCATTGGCTTGACGCTTCGACAGTGCCACTTTGATCAATAACTTGCATGCTTTGCATTTAGATGAGTGACGTTCTCAAAAGTTGAAAGAGGCTTTGTTGAAAATCTATGAGTTTTTGGATGAATTTATTCGAGAAAAATCATTTTCAGGCGGACAGTCCGCGGGGTGCTCGCGGACTGTCCGAAATTCATCGTGTTTCCTACATAGAGGTTCGCAGCTCGGGTGGACCGAGCGGACGGTCCGCAGGCTCCAGGCGGACAGTTCGTCGTGGCCTGGCGGACGGTCCGCCCGGCCCAACGGTCATTTCTGACAGGTTTGACTTCGCATTTTTATCGTTCAAATTCAAACGCGGACAGTCCGTGATGAGATCACGGACAGTCCGCGAGGTACGCGTTTTGAACTGTTTTGAGCATAACGTCTAGTTCCGTGGATGGGGAGTATTTATACTCCATGCCCGGGGTGGGAGACTCTCTCTTGACACTTTGAAAGGTTCATACAACATCTTTGAGCTCCCCCTCTCCTCTCTCTCACTCACTTTGCTTAGAGATTGCATTTTTGGTGAGATTGAGAGCATCTAGTGCATTGCATCAAGGTTTTGATCTTTGTGACACTAGGGAATCATCAAGCAAGTGATTTGATTTGTTATTCTTGAAGGTTACCGCCTCCTAGACGGCTTGGTGGAGGTAAATCCGTTGAAGCTCGCAAGAAGATTGTGCGTGGCTCCGGGTTTCTTGGTGTGAGAGGTATTGTGCTCACCTCACCGGAGTGGTGAAGAGCAACTCTAGTGGAAAAGAGATTTGGAGCAGTTATTTGGTTCTAACCGGCTCAACGATCAAGTGGTGACTTGATAGAGGAGCGGTTGAACATTGAATCCATCTCACCGTGAATTAGGGGTGACTGGCAAGTCATCGATACCACGGGATAAATTCGTCTCTTGTGCTCGGTTATTTCTTTGCACAATTTACTTTCAAGTAATTTACTTTGAGCATTTATATTCTAAAGTTGAATTGTATCTTGCCATCGTAGGTTGCAAACCTTCAACATAAGCATAGTGTAGTTAGAAATTTAATCCTCCTTGTGTTTCTAATTAAATTTCTCTAGTGTTGTACTTTTCGATTTTAAACCATCTATTCACCCCCCTCTAGTCGGTATCCTAAATCCTACACGAGCTCCTGAGGTACTTTAACGGTCATCTTATAACTAGCTCATAGATTATTCTACTAGATGAATAGTGTTGATTGCAAGTGTCTGGTGCTTCTCTCAGCACTGGCTCGCTCATTGCCCAGGTCCTCCCTCTCTGAGACCCCCTCCAATGGGTATAGCGCATAGGTTAGCTCATAAATTTTTTAATCAGCAAACAATGTCAAAATGGAGCCCAAGGCGTGAACGCAAGCGCTAGGCGCGCAGGGCACTCGCTCTTTCAGACACACTATATATGATCTTAATACTTCAATGTTAAAAGAAGTCACCACGTTCGCCGAGAGGGTCTAGAAATTCTCACGTTAATCTAAAAAAGAGAAGAATATGTACCGTTGGATTTTATGAAGATCTAACGGTATAGAATATCTCAATATCTCAAAGAGTCCACCTCAAATACAATTAGTAAATACTAATTTCAGAATTAAATAGAGCTAAATTCGGAATTAAAAATAAAAAACTAGAACTTGGTAATAGAGTCTTTACCAAATACGATTAATAAATAACTAAATTCGAAATTAGAAATTAACAACAAAATAGAGTAGTAGTAATAACTGTTGATGCTTCGAATTAAACCATAGGTGTAGATGCTTCAAATTAAACCATAGACGTGGAACATGTTATTATTATTATATATATGTAAAATCATAGTTATTTATATGAGGAAATGCCACCGTTAAAGATCAGTCACCCATTTTGGTAAATAAAAAATTGGATAAGTGTGCATGTGGTGTATGTGTAAGATACTCCCTCCCTACTAAATTATACTCTAGGAATATAGCTACATTTAAACGTTTTCACCTCGCCAAATAAGGCATTGATCACGTAGAAAGTGGATTTTTTCGTATGTTAATTGGAATATAATATTCAAATACAAATCTAATTTCGATTTAGGAATCAAAATGAATGATAGGAAGGTCAATTTAAATTTCTGTGTGAGGGAGAACATGATCATAAGCTTGGGAGAGTAAAATGAAACATGATAAAATATATGAACAGCTACAGAAATGGTGGGCACTACATTTTTTTGTCGGTGACCTATGTCTCTATGATGCATCATAAGGATGAAGGTAAAACAAAACAAACCTCAGCTCCTCTATCATTTAATTTAGAAGTATTTGAAAAAAAAGAGAGTTGTCCATCCCGTGAAAATCGAATGGTGGAGACAAAGTACCGTGAAGTACCTAAAGAGGATAACCAATTTGGTGGGATAAAGTACCAAAATAGTGAGCAATAACAATGATGCCTTTTTAATTATATCTAAATATATTTAATTCTTTTCAAAATAAAAGTACCTACAAGTAATATTGGTACTTTAAAAATATTGTAACGAAAGATCATTGTTTTCAAAAATACCACTGAAAGAATGGTTTGTTGTTTGGTGCTCACACACTGTAAACTCGATCTAGAGTTCTGGACCCTGTTGGAAAAACACGAGGGCCATGCACATCGCCATTACTCAAGCACCCACACCCATCTCCAACACCGCCCATGCCGATGGAATTCGAGGCAGAGGTGTTGTGTGTGTCAAGCCTACTTACAACCACAAGTCACAACTTTCGCGGGCACTGCACCGAGCACTGGCTCGCGGGCGGTTGTTGCTGGTCTTAGTCATATATACCACTTTGCATGCTAGCGGAGCAAAATCTGCATACGCAAGATTGTCACTATATGATTTTGAAGGTGAAGGCCATTACCGTTAGAGCTCCTTGGTGATTGGATTTTTGGTGGTCGTGCTGTATCGGAGAGAGAGAGAGTCATTGTTGATTTACAGGAGAAAAAGTAGGTCTTTGTGATGATATTTTTTTAGAAATAATGATCTTTAGTGCTACAAACTAGCAATATGGCCCGCCATGGTTGACGAAGCGAAGAAGGACCGAATAATAATAGTAGACAATGAAGGAAGAAGGTCTCCATATATAGCAACAAGGCGTCCGTATAGGCAAAGAAGGTAGCATGATACAAGTTGACGTTTTTGCTTGGACGATATGTTGTTTAGACACAATGATGGTACAAAAGTGAGGCAATGACATCTATCGAATGAAGAGTCATGAAACCGAGCAACAATAGCAGACAATGGAGAGATGAGGTGTCCATGTATGTTAGCAATACACTGGTGATCGATTGAGAAAACACAATGAGGGAGCAAGGGAGAAGAATAGACTGTGGAGATAAACAAGAAAAGATGAAGGCAGAGGTGTTAGAGATATGGACAACACGCGTCTGGTCTCTATGGCAGAGAGGACGAAGAAGGAATATGCTAAAGAGAAAGACAAGAAGAGATGAAGGCACAAGTACTAGATATATGGACAACAAGCGTTCCTCCGTCTCTGGCTGAGAGGACGATGTGCCAATGTGCATCTATGATTGCAATATTAAATACAAGTAATAAATCTCAAAATCCGTAAACAAATTCAGAATATAAAAAAGCAATTGGTTTCTACTAGCAAAATAGCTAACTAAAGAATTCATACCAAATACAATTAATAACTTACTAATTTAGACGTTTAAATAATAAAAATAGTGCATGGTCGTGTCTATCCATATTCTTATCAATTATCTTATATCAATAATGTTAATATTTTAGCATAAAATATCTATAATGTTCTCACATTAAAAGGTTAAAAAGATAGCCGCAAAAAAATGTTAAAATATAATAATATACAACAACTGATCTTTTTTAGAGCGAAAAATACTGTGGGGGAGTTCCCCACAGCACATATTTTATAACAACTGATCTTACTACATCTAATTTATAATAGACGAGATTGTATATGACCTCAATTGATTCAATTGATCCTTTCAAGAAAATAAAAATAAAAGGTTGAACCAATAATTTTCTCAATTGGAGAAGAGATGCATAACTATTTTGCTTTAAATAAGACAATGTAGTTTTTGCAACAATACCAAACACGACAACTCGATGGACTTCAAATGGTGGCTCATAGTCTTGGGACAAAAGAGGAGAGGTGTTTACGCTATATGAAGACCAAACACGGGAAGTGTTGACAACTGTTGAAGCAGCTTGCGCTTTGACAAAGCCACTATGCATGCCTTATGTGATTGCAATCTTGACGAGCAAAAATAAGAGAGGTTACATACACAATTAAATGTTGTTATCATCCTCCGTCACCGCTAGCTGGTTGTGCTACTGGAAGTAGACTACCAAGCAAAAAAGCTAATGGGTAACCAAAGATATTACTACCTTGAGGTGAGAAGATAGCTGGATAGACAAACAAACGTACACATGCGAAGAGAGAGAAGTTTTCCACAAGGAAAGAAGATGATCGATTACTAAAACACATCGGTTCATCCCGAGAGAGAGAGGGAGTGAGAGAGGGAGAGAGAGGGAGCGAGAGAGAGAGGGGGAGAGAGAAGTTTTCCACGGAAAGAAGATGATCGATGACTAAAAAATATCGGTTCATCCCTAGGGTGTATTTTCTATTATTTTTAAAATAATTTTGTAAATAAAAAAAATAAAGTATAGACATTACAAACTATGAAATTAAGTAAATCTAAAGATTCATATTGAATCATGTATACCGTAGAATTAACTTAAATTATAAAATATAAAAGTTATGTCAAATAGACATATATAAATACATAAATTTTTAATCACAATAAATAATTTCATATTATTAAAAAGTAAACAAGGACAAGGTAATGCACACTAGCAACAAAAATGAAAGATATATTAGATTAAAAATAAAGTAAAACATAACCTATCATATTTGGGTTTTGATTTTAACTTTAGTTGTTGTGGGCATGTACAGCTATTTCGATAAAATTGTTAGAAAGTTTAAAAATTATGTATTAGCTAATTAAAAATTTAAGATGTCTTTGATAAAGAATTCTAAAAATGATATTTTAGCCGCGCTATTTCCGCGGGTACCTTGCTAGTTCAAGTTTACTATGCTGCTGCTTTTTACTGTGCATGTATCCAATTGTTGGAGCCTTGGAGGTAGCCTCATGCATGCATGCACGTTTCTAGCTACTGTGCTGAATTTTCACTGTCGTTATGTGCCGCTGCTGTCTCTCGAACCTTTGGAGAAGGGCTGATCTCTGGTGGACGCTCTGAAGACCAGGCGATCAGGAACTCACCAGATGTCTCTGCTCTGCCATGCCCCGGAGAAGCTACGGAGCCTGCATGTCATTGCACTCTAGCTCTCTGCCATGTCTGCTTGCAAAACGTTTCTCGGTCCGGTGCAGCAGTCACGCGGCACCTTTCGGTGGACAAGAAGGGCGCGCGCGGTGACACACGCAACGTGCGTACGTAGGATCGCGTCGCGCGCATCCGTGTCACGCTGCATTTGGCGCAGAACATGGCGGGCCATGCGGACTCACTCTCACTCGCTCGCTAGTTCCGGCCGGAAACGAGAGGCAACGATCGAGCCCGCCGCGCTAACCTTTGGACGCGACCTGCGAGCAGTGTCGTCACTGACCCCGGAACTCACAGCCATGAAATTGCCGATACGTCGTTGCCGTGCGCGGGCCCTCCTCGGGTGTTCTCTGCTGTAGAGGATCGTCACAGTCACAGGCACAAGGGCGCGAGCGAGAGTGCTGTGTGCAGGACCACCTGCGCAAAACGACCAAAAAAGGTGGTCTCATTTAGAGAGCAAAAGCCATGGACTCAAACTCAACCAAAGGTTTTTCCCTGTGATAATAAACCGTGCCATGCAAATGTGACGCGTTTCGTTGGTCCGGTGATCTCTGTATCTGTTCTCTGAACTACTATTACACAGATGGAGCGCGCAACGACTTCGGAGCGGCAGACGGACAGACGGTAGTAGTGCAGCACCAAAGGCTCTCCCTGCTTCCGTCTGCTCGATGATATGGCATGATGATGGCGGCGATCCTCCCTGACGCTTTTCTGGCCGCGGCCTGCCACCGCGTCCGGTATGTTCCGGCGATGGCTGGAGGAAACAGGAAGGGCTAGGCAACGGCACGACGAGTTTACGGAACTGCCCTTACGGACCACGTGGAGTAGGCTGTAGCCGGGAACCGACGGGCGGACAGCGAAGCGATGGCATGCTTGATGGGCAACCTCCGAAATGCTCGTCGGCTCGCGCCCCCATCGCCCGCAGGTGCTGAAAAATTGGCATTACTTACTGGCGGCTGCAATGATCGGCAATTCGGTTTGCGCGACATAAACCAAGCCCGTAGTATTTTTTTTCGAAATAGTGTATATTCTCACCGTCTTCGTTTTGACTTTCTATGGGCCTGTTTGGTACCGCTTCATGAGCGGTTTCACGAGCAGCTTCACAACTTCAATAGCCAAACGACCAGCTCTCTGCCCAACTCTCTGGTCAGCTTCTCTGAAAGCCCGCTCTCACAGAGTCGCGCATGCGGTGAAGCTGCAAAAACGTTGCTCTCCCCTGCTCATGAAGTTGTTTTCTAAAAAACAGCTCTACTGGTGAAGCTAAACTGTGCCAAACAGGGCCTATATAGTTTTTATATACAGCTCTATCTAGATAGATATAAAAAATTATGTATCTAGAAATGCCAACGTAAATATCAATTTATGACGGAGAAAGTAAAATAGAATAAAGCTAATGTTTTAGGTAAATACTGTATGGTACCTATGTTTTGTTATGCAATATACACAACGGCCACGCAACACTGAAGTCATGACTGATGACTGACTCTCACAAAACACGTTTCCCAATGCAAAAATTTCACCACTTTCATTCTTTTTTTAATCAGACGGGCACAGAATGTGCGTCATTTCTATTAATAAAGAAGTTTTGCCATTCTACACGAATCACAAAGACGTGCTCTCTTTGATTTCCTTATTCTTTTTATACTCCCTTTGTGTCATATTATAGTTCGTTTGACTTTTTTATCCCAAGTTTAGCCACACGTCTTTATTCAAAACTTTATACAAAATAACATATTTTTTGTTGTGATTTGTTTTATTAATAAAAAATCCTTCAGGTGACTTAAATTTGACTATGTTTGCACAATTTTTTTTAAAAAAAATGAACAGTCAAATTTGAAATTAAAAAGTCAAACGATTTATAATTTGGAACGGAGGGAGTAGCTCACACGGACAACAAGTGCTTGTGGTAAGTCATCAGGACAACATTAAAAGAAAGGAACACAAGTGGTCAGAAGGCCTGATAGGGCAAGAAATTAATTAAACTCTGGTCAAGTCAACTTAACCTAAGGAGGTAAGGGAGGTCTCCTTTCCCTATCAATCAACAGATGGGATCACGCATCGGAGCTCTAGATATTCTACTCACAATTGGGTCAAAGTTTAATTACGTGTTGCTGCAAGTTTGTCCTCCAGTTTATTTCTGGGTTAAGTATTTGCAGCCAAGCGACGACTATCGCGTCCACTCCAGGCAATCAGAATAGGAACACCGGGTGGCGGATGTGGCCACAGGGATCCTCGTCCAGTCGTCCATCATGTCCGCGCTCCCACGGCATGGGATCGCGAGGCGCCACAAACACTTGCTGACTTGCCTCACGAAGAGCGTGCGCGCGCACTTTTTTTGGGTCAAAGTAGTGTTTTTTTGTGCGTACAGTGCAGTGATCTTAACCTACGGAAAAACTATTGTGGCGCCAGGGAGCTACAGCCATTGATGAGTACATTTAAAAAAAACATTTGGGTCACCTCCAGCTAATGAGAATATTCCAGATCAGGAATTGCCTGCTGATCCTCGTTGGCATCGGCCGCTTGAAGAGTACCGGAGTCACGCACAGCGATCACCGGTCAGGATTCAGCACCCCGTGATGCAATACGACACGAGGGCTGATGCCGGCGGAAGATCGCGCTCCACTCCAGTACTTTTCACAATACGGGTCAGATTCTTTCTGTTTGCATAGAATTTTGTCTCCCCGGGACACACCTTTTTGTTCTCAACTATGAATTGCAGGAATCAGTAGATCAATCCTGTACCTATCTAAAAAGGATATCAGTTGCATAACATGTTAGCCTGATGCACCTTTTTTCCTCCCCTTTTTTTTTGAATGAGTCAATCTTCTCAAATTATGCTTTCCCTCTATGCAGAACCGTCCATTTTTGTATCGCTCTAACCCTAGTGAATTGAAGCTACACTTACAAAACTGAAATAACTACTGAATGAAAATATGGTAGGTCCCTACAAGATTTTTCTTCCTTTTCATCTCGCTAGACCATATTTACAAAAGAGGAGTGAGAAAAAAATATGCCCTCCCACTAGTTTGGTGTAGAGCAATCTGCTGTGTCAGTCTTGATAACGCGGGTATTGTACGAGCCACATGAGCTGCATTTGTGGTACAGCCAATGGAATCGACATTTCCCTTTCTTCTCACAGTCGTTACAAAGTATATCCTGGGCAAGACATGTAATAAAATAAAATAAATACTCTACTCGTACAAACAATGCAAAACAAAGGGGAAAGAAAACTGCACTACCTGACACCGATCACGGTATTCCTCAGGAAGCACTTCTGCAGCCAACAACGCATCAAGCATCCCAAAGTACACCTGTTGCACAGGAACTTAATTATAAAGCTAACTCGGTATGATCATGAGCACATTCCAAAATCTAAACAATCAGACTCAAGTTATACTAGGATACTTAAGATATATTAAAAAGACTCTTTGAAAATATTTTAATATCCGAAGTCATGCAACAAGATATCCATGATTTATTCCTTCTGCAGTTTGGCCACAGCAGGTTCCTAAGTTCAAGAAAATAATATGGAACAAAAGGTCCATACACCAACGATAACATAATCAGTAAAAGTAAGTCTGCAATTCAAGAGTAAAAATATTCAACAGCGTATCCTGAAATAGAAACCGCAACCTTGTAACAAGTATAACATTGAGAGCATAAGTAATATCACCCTCAGGAGTCAGGAATAGGAGGATTAGTAGAAAATACTCAATACAGCATAAATGAAGGGGCATTCAATTGTGTTATTAATGAATATAAAAGGCACAGTTCCTTTGCTACTAATATTGACACTACTAAAAGGCACTTAACAGTTCAACAAAATGCCCTAAGCCCCTAACGCACAAAAGTGAATTCTTTTCAGAAATGTAAGGAATCAAAATAAGTCAAGCATGGAACACAGAGAGATACATTCCAGGGTAAACACAAAATAGTGACAGCATCATAAGAGTGATGTAGCTTACCGCCATATCTCCCAAGGATTTGCAGCAGATAGGACAAGTGTAGTGGCTACAAGTGTATGCCTGGATTGACAATTAACTTGTTAAAAATCATTGCTGACAGCCAGAGAATACATCATAAAAGTGCAATCATGGTCCAAGTAAATATAGCATATGACATATACCTGAAAGCAAGCTGAATGCATGAAGTGGCCACAAGGGAGGGCCCTGACTGCAGCACTCGAGGTAAAAAGGAAATCACAGCAGATTGGACAATTTGTCTCTAGCCCTTTTTCCCGACATTTGTGCTCAGCTAATTTCATTCCAAGGCAGCAATTGCATTTCATGCAATGGAAGAAATCAACACCAAGACCTTTCCCAAGACGGCACAAATTACAAAACGGGCAGTGGTAAACGGTCCTGGAAAACATCATCAAGATGTTAGTAGAGCCATGCTGCTTATTTCCAAATCCAGATGTTTATTTCAAAATACGAGGAACAACATAACAAACATATGAGAAGAAAAACACAGCTACTTAGAAAGTTAACAGGTTCCAACTTGTTTGAGGGCATTGGACAACAAATAGTGGACCCAAATTGGAGAAATATGCTCTCTTCTTTCTCATAGAAATAATTTAACATTTCAACCTTCAGACTTTTGAAATGTAGGTAGAGTAGGACACTACACAGACTACACCTCATTCTTGGGATCTTCCTTCTATTGCTTCCTTACACGAACTTAAGTGGTTTGTACTACCTCCGTCCTCAAATATATGACGTTTAGGACAAGATAGTTAGTTCAAAAATGAACTAAATAGCTTGTCCTAAACGTCATATATTTAAGGACGGAGGGAGTAATAAATATAGCCCTTAGATTAAAATGCTAAAGAACTTTAATATGGTCAGATTGTTCATGAATGCAGAATTTCAGATGTAACATATGCTGATAGCATGCCATACCATTATCTCATGTAGATATTAGAAGCGACTTCATTTGTCAGATGTCATTAGGATTTGCTATTCACTAATTACTAAGTTAAAATACTACATTACAGTGCAGCGTAGATCAAGAATAGAATAAATTTCCAGAGCTCCAATTACCAACATAAAATATCAATAACAAACTTGATAGGTTCCAGATACGGCAATGGTCAACATTGTTGTTTTTCCATATTTGGATTGGATGCAAATATGTCTAAGACACATCTTGTTTTATTGACAGATGATTTCAACAAATCCATATAGATTACACATGTCAAAAACAAATAAGAAAACCATACTGGTACAATTTTTTGTTAACAAATGAGTAGAACATCTGTTGGTAAATGCCAATGCCTCATGCTTCAATCATGATGAGGAATATTACCTTTCATCGTCGAAAAATTTGCAGATGTTACAGTAATACTTTGCCATGGATAGCCCATTGCAAGATGGGGTTTGGCAGATTGGACCAACAGGTTGAATCTTCAGGCATACCATGCACATCATCTCCTGTGTTGCTTTCCTAAAGATACCAAGTAGTGTGGTTTATTATACTCTCTGAAATGTGTAGCAGATGTCTAGTGGAGAAAATGCAGAGTGGCACAAGGGCAGTACCAAATTTTGTTTTGAACAGAACTAGGATCATGTCTAAAGAAGTAAATACACACAATTCTAGGTTGGACAGAGCTGCAAGTCCATCAGGACAATACAACCCACGATGCACAGATGGGTGCAGGCGTGCAGCCATATAGATAATCAAGAGCAGCAGACCAGGGAAACATTTCAACTGCAAACTCACGGAAAAATCTTGGAAGCACACTACCCCTCTGTGTCAACAAGATCAAAACAAGTGCATGTGAACAGTCCGTGGAATTTACCTTTCCATTGTATGGTCACTAACTTTATCATGGCAGAATCGGCATGTGAACAGCTTATTGCAGCATGCAGCAACAAGTTTGCAGTTCCGTTTGTAGTGCTCACAGCCATAGATTTGCTTCTCCTCATCTCGATACGAAGGAACACATCCAGGTATATTGGCACCATCAGTACACTCTTCTGAATTTGGTTCTGGCAACTTCTGCTGAGCAGCTATCCAGCGGCTGAAATGCACACAATTATGAATGTTCATATTTCTTTTTGAATGTTCATATTTCTAACAAGCAATCATAGAAACATTGAAATGTCAAACCTTGTCATGAGATTTTGGATTAGATAGGCCTTCCGCCTTGGGTCAAGTGTAGGATCTCGTGAAACCTTTCGCACCTCAGCCTCAAGTTCACTCTGGTTCATCCGAAAAATGTCCTTCCAACCAGGCTTGAACATCTGGTCATTTTGTTCAAGCTTATCTTGTGAATGACTATCTACAGAGGACAGAGGAAAGCTCAGTCATAACAAAAGTTGTTTGTCAGTGTGGAAACTAAAAGGAACCAAACATAGAACTACTTTCAAACTAATTTAGCATAAAGGACATTTTTTTGAATTTGTTGCTCTAGTACTGTTCATAGATCTCCTTATTCTAAGCACCAACAGTCTTTCCATGCTCTATGAAACACCCCTGGAATTGTCCACATTTCATTTAATATACCCTAGGTAAACCAGAGTCGTCATTGTTTGTACATTGCAGAGAAATATCAAGAATTGCCAGATCTTGTATTTATTTATTTCCCCATGGAGTAAAGAAACCCAAATTTTAGAGGTTCACTTACCCAAACACTGCACCTAGTAGACATAAGGCGTACAGTGCTGACCAATTCATAAAAGATTTTCTCTAATAAATAAAAAATCTAGACAGTGCATAATATATGCATAGCTCGAGAAATTTATGCACTTACTTGCTGTAGTCATTCTAATAAACATTATAAAAAAAGGGGCATGATGCAATTGAGAAGTTAGAGGCGGAAGCCAAGGAAAAAAAAGAATATAGATGTACAGACAGACCTGGAGCTGAGGATGCCTCTGCTGGAGAATCAGGTGATGTTGGAGCTCCCTTCCACCACTCATTTAGCCATTCCCCAAACATCGTATTCTTGGTTGCTTGCTTCCACGTATCGAGCATTTTGTTCTGCTCCTCTTGAGAGAGTGCTGATGTAACCCAAGGTAACATAGATTGGAGAACCTCAGCGCCTGTTGAACCAATTATACGACCTACAAGCTTATCTTGCTCCTCCACAGAAAAGTGCTTGTCAAACAATGGCCACAGCTCAAGTTCTTCTCTATGGACATGATTAGTCAAAGCAACCCGTATAGACTTGCACATGCCCTGAAGTTTTGTAGCAAGCTCATTATACTTTCTAGCCCAATCAACAAGACTGAATGAATCAGAACAGTTTCGCTCTACTTCGTAAACTTCAGTATGGTCATGGCTCTTGCTATCATATAGATGTGAGAGCTCAATGAGAACGTCAGATATATCTTTGAATAATTGTTCTTCCTGCTTGTGGTCAAGAGTATATGAATGGCTCACATTGTGCAATGTTTCTCTTGATTCCAATGCTGGGAACACAATTTCATCCTCAGCGTTGCTGTGAGCCCTGTAAAGACCCCATAACAAACGGAATCTTCCAATGAACTGGCGGAGGCAAGACTCATCACCATCAATGAGCTTTCCGGATTCAACATCTAAATACTCTAAATCCTTGCGAATTGCCTTGTGAAATTTGAATATGGTATCAATTGGTCTTGAAATGCCATCCGAACAGGACAATGATGCGTCATTCTCCCATGAAAAGAGGCTTGAATATAACGAAGGAGCAGTAAAATTGTATGATAGGGAGCGAAAAGACTTCGCAGAAGCCAGTGGACCAATACCAAGATTGCTACATTCTACTCTCAACCCAGGAATACAACAAGGTTTTTTGCTACATGGACTTGTTTCAATGTCAGCAGTTTGAGAGCAGTAGTTTCCATTAGTATCAGGAAAAGATTCGGCATCTTTTCCTCGTTTGCCTGGCCTAGAACCATTTTCAGTTTGTAGCTGTACAGGAAGATCTGAACTGTTGCGCGAAGCACATGGACAGAATGCTCGGCATTTTCCCAGATTATCTATATCATCCAACAGGCATCTCACAGCCCCTGATGTTGAACATAAATATTCTCCTGAGTTGGATTTGTCCCGGGCTTTGCATGCCCAACCAGAGAACAGAGTGACCAGTGCAGTTTCCGATGGTGATGCTGTTTCATATGCATATTTTTTAGCAAATATGGAATTTTGAAGAAATTGTTCAGGCTAATAAAATGCATAGAGATGACAATATAGCATGCTTTAAGTAAAAGAATAACCTGCCAAGGATATATTCTGAAGAAAGTAAGAAGCCTGCTCATCACTCAGCTTGGACACCAACCATGGTAGAACACGTTCCAACAATTTCAATGGCATGACACACAGACTTTTGTATGAAAGTTCCCTTTGCTTCTCAGGAGAGAAAAGCATCCTAGCTTGAGGAAGCACCTAGGTAAGTTCAATTATATATGAGGTTTTGACCAATATAAGGTAATTGTTTCAACAGCCAAGCTACCTGAGTACTTAGTACTAACCTTGGTTTCTTCATTGCAGAAGTGTTTCTCGATTGTCTCCAATATTTCATCAGCATGTGAACACAGTTTCGAGCAGAAGTCCACTGCAGTTGATTTGGCTCCTGCTATTTGCATTTGCTGAATTAAACATCTAAAATTGTTAAACCGGCGCTCTTCTTCAGCATGCTCCTGCACAAAGGACAGCTCACTGTCGACTGCAGGAAATATGACCTGATCCTCGGCGATACTGCAGGTCATAAAATGAATGGAAGTGGTGAGATTAAATTTAACATTCAGTTTAATTGTAGGATTTTTTAAAGTGAATTCAGCAAGATTGTTATACCACCTAGCAAGCGATAATGAGCATGCAAACAATACCTGCTAGCATAAATTCCTTAACATGCAGCAAAACAACAATATATAGCAAAAGAAACTCTTCTCAAACACGCTGCTCCAAACTCGAAGAGAATTGGCATGTCATGTGATACTGCTTGACCATGTTTTACGCAGTCAAGTATAGCATCAAATGGAAGTTAAAACCCTGTCTAGAAAAATTAAAATAGCTTAAAAATGAACAAAACCATTCTGACTCGTGCAAACCAAAAATTATACTTAGCTGCTCGTTAGTTAATTTTAAGGATAATACAATCATATTTTATGACGCTCATGGCCAATTTGCCATTGTTGTGCTATTCTCAAAATTGTTGTCGGACATAGTTCAGAAATATTCACACATCCTAATTACAGCCAACAAAGTAAAGTGAAACTGCAATTTAGAAAATGCCACAACACAAACACAGGGATAGGCCACCTAGTATTGTTGCACCCAACAGTAAATGTTACGAAAGTCGAAAGGTGCATCATATGTCGCCAAAGTACTGTTAATTGTTTAATATTGACCAATAAATGTCATAATCTTAACTAGGCAAAAACATGGTAGAAAAAGAGGAAGGTAAGAAAAACATTTCAGTAATAGACCATCTTTACCATGGCCAAAACAACATGTGCGTGAGTGAAGATCAAAATCTACACACCTGTGGTAGATGCATACATCTGCAATGAACTGAAGCCTCTCATTGAAAGCTGATATATCAGAAAAATCCCCAGACTGCTGCACCCTCCTTGTTTCCTCTGCTATATCGTGTAAGTCCTTACGAATAGCATTGTGCCAATGCAAAATATCATCTATAGGATGCCTGTAAACCTGTCCATCATTAGATTCTGCACAGTTTGTACTCCCAAGTTTAGAACCTTGATGTGAACAGATATGTTTCTCCCCTTGGTCTGGGACATCCTCAGCACTATTACCATCAGCAAAGCTCTCTGCCACTTCTATTGCTGCTTTCCCTTCAATCCATGTGAATATAACCTTTACAAGTTTTAACATTAAACTTTATCAGGAAACAAAGCAAGATATTGAAAGAAAAAGTAAAGAGGTGTGCTCATGGAAACCTGTTGGAGAAGTTTCTCATCAGGAACTACTTTGCATAAGCAGTTCCGGATATCTTGGTGCTCATCAGGGGAAACAGAAGTTGACAGCCATGGAAGGAACTCTGACATCAAATTTACAGGAATGCTACACAAGAACTGCCACACCAAGTCAGCTTGCTCTTCACATGAAAATTTCTTTGTAAGCAATGGGAAAACCTGAAACAAATCCAAATGATCCTTGATTAGATGCCAATAAAAATGTGCTGCAGCTCAGTATGTTTATTAAGTGCCAATTAGTTCTGTTTGGCAACATTTGGCAGATGGGTGGAAGTTTGAGGGCATAGTATTGGCCGTGGGAAATTGATTTTTAATCTCGATACCTTATCAAGAAAAGAGATAGCAGACTATAGAAATTGATATTTATTCACAATACATGGAAGTTTAAAATGGTGAGAGCTGGATCCACAAATTCCCATATCCCACCTGAATTCTCATGCCACAAACCAAAACAAACACTCCCATGTCTAAATGAATAAATTCTCACTCCATCAGTCTATACAATCAATCGGCTCCAATAAAAAAGGTCATGAAATGCAGGCACCACAGAGGAGGCATGATCCATCAAAACTACGAAAAAGAAAAAAATTGCCCCAGCTCTTAAAAAACAGAAGACCAGATTTTGTCTCCACTTATATGTCTAGATAGCTAGAAAAAATTTAATACGAGATAAAAAGCGTGTATGCTATAATGAGATGAGACTCTTTCTTTTCATTTAAGACCCAAGAACCAGAGAGCACAAATTCACAATGTAAAAGGATCACTCTCTATAGTTATACTCTAATATAGGATACCAAAGCATGGCATTATTTTAAACTTGACCTTCGTGTATAGTACAATAGCCTGCAGATGACATCCCAATTTTTCAACGAGGATGGTTCATTTCTGATCACAATGCAGAATTTGCAGTTCAAAGCCATGTCACCAACATTACAGTCAAAACAAAACAGCTTTTAACAGAGTACATGCAGCAGACTAGATAAATTCTTCACTGAAACCGCTACCAAGAAGTCAAGAACTATCACAACACCATTACAAGTAAAATGCATTCTCTTATGCAAACTTAGATACATTGCTATTCATGCTAATGTTATTTAGGAACTAGAAATAAAAGCTTACTTTCAGTCATCATCTTATCTGCAATTCTACACTCATTGAAAAAAAATAAAACAATTTGCTAAAAGCTTGTGAATCGAAGAAGACGCATATATGTCAAATAAGAATGCCATTGCTTCTGTTCTTAAGAGTTAAAATGGTAGGCAACCCAAGGCTACACATTACCAGGCTGATAAACAGCACAACAGCAGCAGGGAGAAGGAAGGGAGTTGATCAGCCTCCCCTCCCAGACTCCCAGGTTGATGCAGCTTCATTCCCAGATTGTGCACACCACTCTCTCCTCTTCCCTCTCTTGCAACACCATATTCAGGCCTGTTTGGCAGAGCTCCCAGAGCAGCTTGCAGGCTGAATCCAGGAGGAACTCTGCCAGAAGTGATTCTAAACAGATTCCGTGAAAATGAATCAAGGGCTGGGAGATGAAGAAAGCAGCTTCTCCAGATTCACACCCCGCTCAGAATCACTTCATGCCCAAAATTTAACCAATAGAATCATACAGAATCACTCTCAAACATAGTATCACTTCTCACAATGAATCAGAAGCAGGTGGTGCTCTACCAAACAGGATCTTCCCCTCCTGTCCCCACCTTTCTCTTCCCATGCTCCGCTAGCACCCCACTGGCCAACTCCTCCCTCCTGCCCCCTCAGATCAAACACCTCTTTGATACACCCACCACAACAGCTGACTGGAGGGAGTGGTACACCAACCACCAGTGCTGCATCACCCAGAGATGGGCGCATGTGCGGTCTTCTTGGCTTTGCTTGCCAGTTTACCCCCTAGTTCTTCCTCTATCCCCCCTCCCTCCGTCCTCACTCTCTTTATTTTGGCAAGGCAATAGGGATGCCCAGGACCAGGACCCTGAGAGCGCATTGTCGTTTAGGCAACATCCATCAATGATCTTAAATGGAGCAGTGATGCAAAGTTACCAAATAATTTGGATGGAGAGAAATCTGCCAGCTTGATTTGCCATAAAGTATTTTTGTATAACTCCAGTGAAGGAGATGGTGACCATTCAAATTTTGTTTAAAAAGACAAGATACTTATCAGCCTAGAATAATAAATAAGATACATTTTATGCCTAAAAAACTGCAACCGAATAACGACACTAAACTCTTAATGAAATGCCAGATAAAACACGAGCCACACATGTACAGCTAGTTTTCAATTATGACAAGGATATGTTTAACAGAATCCGCTGATTCAATAAACTAAATTGTGCAACCAGACTGTTTTATTTATCCAGCACAACATGACATGATTAATGTGGTAAGAAGTGAGATTTAAAGGGATGCATGAGACTGACTACCAACCTGTTCTTCTTCCTTGGACATATGTTGGCTGAGACATGTTTCTATTGCACCTGTACATGATGCAAGCTCCCTACGAAGACCATCATCATTCTGTATATCCAATTGTAGGAGAGCAAATAACTGCCTAAAAAGATCGCTCTCCCCTTTATGCTCTAAGGAATAGGTCCCTGCAACATTCTTGACTCGGATATCAAGTGCTGGAAAGATAACCTGCAATCCAAAAGGAATGGAGCATATTAGGCACATTTTTAATTAACATATATAATATATGATCAATTTGTAAACCATTGAAGTCATTTTAGAAAGATAAACAGAAAACAGCATTCAAGCCTTGAATAAACAATATACAACAAACTTCTCGTTATGAAAACGGTCGAGCAGTTACGAAACGCCAACCAGCTGCTTCTTCTTTGGCGTTTCAATTTTCAAACATCTTTTTGGCGGCATTTTAGGAAAAGCTGGAGATCAGAGTACTTGTGCTTGCCAGCTAGACTTGCAGCAAAAAGCAATAGTAGAAGTTTATTTTCATCATTTGGGTTTGAAACCTCCGTATTCACTGACTTGACTAGTGAAAATTATGAGGAGCCTACCAGATTCAATCTAACATATGACTAACATGAACATTATTGAGCTAGAACCAGAGCAAAAGGATGGTGGTGTTACCCTAGGAGCCAGACAGACAAGGCACATATGATGGTATGAATCAAAATTTCCATGGTAGCTTCAATTGAACAGAGGTTTTCCCCTCATGTTTCGTTCAACTCAGACTACATCTCCTTGTGTCACCATTGGAAGGACGTAAGTGCAAAAAATTGTTTGTACTAGCATGGCTAATCAACCCAAACACATCTCAAACTGCCCACCATACCATAAAACTTGATACCACGGTATGAACTCATACCAATTTCAGATCCTAACAATGCACGCCCGATTCAATCCCCATCCCACCAGGTACATCCAAGCAAAGGCAGCAATTCCGCAACCCTAAACCCAATACCACCGAAATTCTTACACGCCCACGCACATCCATGCCCAAATCCACAGTTGAAGTACTCCCACCAAACAAGAAGCAACAGGAAGAAAAACGGACAGAAACACAAAAACGGGGCCCAGAAGGGGGGCATCCAGCATCCGTACCGCGTCCTCGGCGTCGCAGTGGTGCTTGTAGATGTTGAAGAAGAAGCGGCAGCGCTCGGCGAGCACCGCCACGTCGCCGGAGCGCTCCGTGGCAAGGCGCACGGCGGCGCCGTGCAGCGCCTCGAGCTCCCTGCGGATCGCCTTGTGGAAGTAGAGGAATATCAGCACGGGCGCCTCGGCCGCCGAGGTCCCCGCCTCCGCCGGCGTCGGGGACGGGGACCGCGGCATCACCGCGGCGAGCGTCCCCTCGCCGCCGGGCATGGGTGTCGGCGTCGCCATCCCGCCGCGGGCGCCGTCGCCGTCGCCTCCTCCTCCGTGGGCGAGGACGGCGACTCCGCCACGGCTCCTCCGCCGCAGCCCACGAGCGACCGCCTAGGGTGTTCGCGACTTGGCGCTGCCTGTCGCCTGGCTTCCTCGGCTGGCTTCTTCGGCCCTCAGCCTGTGGAAGAGGAGAGGGAGGAGGAATGGATTTGGGGCGTCGCGTTGGCTTTTCCGGGGTCCCTTTCTCTCAAATCTATTTTATTTTATTTATATATGTATATATTTCTCCCCTCGTTCTGCCTTGTCCTCCTTGTGGTTATTTTTCTGCCGGTGGTTTGCTCTGTCCCCGGTTTGAACTTTGAGACGTTCGTTCGGTTGGGCCTGGAGGGTTATAAAGCTTTCTAAAATGAAATATATATATAATAATGTACCGAAAGAGCTCAAAAAATAAAATCATTATTAAGAAAACAATTGATGATTTCATGCTACTCGTCCCAAAGGAAATGAACACCAAACCACGTTTATCAACAGTCAAAACAAACTTATATATGCATATGAAAAATATTTTTCATGGCAATGGAATTTCTTGATATGGAGAATGGCTAATTGGGCAAATATATTGATATGGGGTTTGTCGAAATTTGTGATTCATGTGATATCTTCGTGAATGTGATATATTAACTTGTCAATAATTCTACTTCTAAAATTTTTTAGACATTTTACTTCTAAGTTGAACATGCCTCTTTAGTGTTTGGGTGAATAGTTTTGTCCAACAAAATTAAAGGATTCATACTACCAAAGTATGTTAGTAATCTCATGTGATACGCGTGGTTGATAATATAATCTCCATTGTGATGCGAGATGTGTCACATACATCAAACTATTAAAAAAATCCGTAAAAATTGGTGAGGTTTCTCCTTTCGCATGCATTTTTGCAGCGGTTTTCAAAAGCTGTGCAAGTTAGTGCTTGGAAAGTTTTTGTTGAGAGTCTTGTTATCGAAGAAATTAAATTTAAAAGTAACCGAGTATATCAGTCCATGCAAAAATGATTCTGTGGAAATGGTACAGTTTCTTCTTTTCATGCATTTTGGAGCGGTTTCAAGAAGATGCGTAAGTTGGTCCTAGAGAAAAGTTTGCTAGCTAGGAGTCTTGTTATAAAATAAATTGTTAGTGTATCTCCTTTTACATGCATTACAAAACGGTTTTCAAGAAGGTATGAGTTCTTGAAAAAAGTTTGCCAAGAGTCGGATATCAAAGAAACTAATTTTAAGAGAACCTGTATCAATCCATGCAAAGGAGATTCCGTAAAAATTGTGGGGTTTTTTTCCTCTTTGCATGCATTTCGGAGCGATTCCAAGAAGATAGGTAAGCTAGTACCAAGAAAAAGTATGCTAAGAATCTTGTTATTGTAGGTTAAATTTAAGAGTAATAAAAACATCAAAATTTTGTAAAAGGGGTAGGGTTTCTCCATTGCGTGCACTTCTGAGCAACTTCAAACATGCATATATATACTTAGAAATTCTATTTCTTCTTTGTCAACTCCATTGAAAGAAGATTAGGACTCAAAAGCAATCCCTCTCTTCCCAAATAAATCATGAGTGCTTGTTATTTTTATGCCAGACACATATATATACACGCTCACGCCCACACAGCCATGCGGATTGGGCCTGCCTTCTTGGTCTATACAGGATTGAAGACCCAACCCTCACGTACTATATGTGCCTACTTTGCCACTAAACTTTCCTACCCTGAGTTTTCATACCGAGAAAATGTGACTAAAGGTTACTTATTTACTCAGTCACGAAAAATGGGGCAACGACACAAGGATACCATGTGCCTTCTTTGTAACTATCCACTTTCTCCACCCAATTTGGAGCCGGTAGAAAAACGATCTTTGATCCAACCCTTTATTCCCGGTTGAAATTTGGAGTCGAGACTAAAGGATTCTGGGCGACGTGGCCTAAAATGCCCGCGAAAGCCCCCTACCCTTTAGTCTCGGTTGGTATTACCAACCGAGAATAAAAGCTTCACGTCCATCGGCTAGAACGCAGCAATTATTGACACAGCTTTTTAGTCTCGGGTGGAGTTTCCACCCGAGACTAAAGAGTCCCCCTTTAGTCTCGGGTGAAAACATCACCCGGGGTTAAAGATTTAGTCACGGGTGGTATTCCCACCCGAGACAAAAGAGGAGCCTTTGTTCTCGGGTTGAAACTCCACCCGGAATAAAAAGTCCTCCCACCGACAGCTAGCTTCTCTCTCCCTCTTTATTTTTCTCCACCGCTCTCCCTCTGACTCTATCTCTTCTCCATCCATATCCACTCATCTCTCTCCTTATCTTTTTCTTCATCTCACGTTCTCTCCTCTCACCTGCAGGGGATCCGGCGGCGGCTTGGCGAGCGACGGTGGCGCGGCACGCGGCGCGGGAGCCCGCCGGAGGCCGGCCGACGCGGGGCCGCGGGAGCCGCCTGCGCGGGGCGCGGCGGCCTCCTGCCTCGGCCGGCGGCCACCTGCCTCGGCCGGCGGCATGGACGGCGCGCGGAGGGGCCTTCTTGCTGGAGCGTTATGGCCAGGCCTCCTCCTTCTTGAATTTGTTGATTTTTGGTTCTAATTTTGTTGCTACTCGTGTGCTGTGAATCTTCTGTATCCATGTGAAATTGAATTTGTTGTGTTATGAATTTTATGTGTGAATGAAATCGAACTCTTGTTTTGTAAATCTCGTATGAATTGATTTGTATGAGCTCGAAAGATATAACTTGGGGTGAAGAACTTCGTATGATTCTTGATGTGGGAAAATTGAGTTGTGTTGAAAACTGGTGAAATTAAAGCTCCAGAATGTAGGAATGGCGGAGAGATTGACGGAGGTTGACGGAGAGCAGGAAGCAGGTGGGGGCGCCGGCCTGCTATTTTTTTTTTGTTTTTGGAAAATCTTTACCACCCGGGACTAAAGGACCCCTTTAGTCCCGGTTGCTCACCCGGAACTAAAGGGGGGGTCTTTTGTCTCTAACATTTAGTCTCGGATGGACCTTAGAGAAATAAAGCTTTTGCCAACCGGGACTGAATGCTATTTTTCCACCAGTGTATATGTGCCTACTTTGCCACTAAACTTTCCTACCCTGAGTTTTCATACCGAGAAAATGTGACTAAAGGTTACTTATTTACTCAGTCACGAAAAATGGGGCAACGACACAAGGATACCATGTGCCTTCTTCGTAACTATCCACTTTCTCCACCCAAGACACTGACAGTCGACCATCTTTTTTGCTCGACCAAACAAAACTTCTCCATCTGTAAAAGACAAGACACCTAAGCACATCTCTAGAAACCCAAGCAAGCAAGATACAGCCACACAAATCCGGCATAGGAACAAAGCAAAGCGTGCACAAAGAAACACTTGTGGCACACCTTATCCCCAGCTACCTAATGGGTTATGTCGATGCATATCTTTTTGGTGCTTGAAACGAACTTGATATTGCATATAATACATGATTTTGACTACAAGATAACAGCAAGAGTGTAATACAATAATAATCTAGGTTGGGCAAGGAGGATATAAAGGCAAGCTTGCTTTAATAAGTCTATTATGCAAGGAGTCCTGCAGGAAGTCAAACTCCATTTGAGCCGGTGCTAAAACGCCCATTAGCTTCAGGTAAAGTCAGATTTAAGCCGCCAAATCTGACCCAAATGATGATATCAATGATGAATTTAGCGTGCATATGGAAATCGCTAGCAGTTAGCATGTGCATAGGTTTTGGTATAGCAACTAATTAATACCATAGCGACATGCTCAAATATCATGCTAATAAACTAGCTACGATCAGAAGTTCAGAACACAATAAAATACAGATCATCTATCAGTGGGTACCGTGTATATCAACCGCACGGTCATCGTCCACAGTCTCTGTCGTCTGTCAACTAACCTAATTCGATCCAGCGCGAACCTTATCGTCAGCTTGGTCCTTTGCATTATATCCAGAGGAGGCCTTATCCTCCACTTCGTTCGCCGAGCATTTCCGTCATGGGGATTGAGCAAAGCCAGGCCAGGCCAGCATTTTTCCGGCCTGTAGCACAAATCTTGCCAAGAACGAAAAGGAGGCTGGAGGAGATATCAGATGAGGAGACAGCGTTAGATGGAATGCGGTTGCGGCCTCCACGTACGTCCCAAAAGGAGAGTATTATCATCAACGCTCGCCGGAATGTGGGAGGCGACTAGCTGCAAGCTGCGCTGCGCTGCGGCGTGCGCGACCGGCCGGTGATGAGGCGGCGACCCTACCATCCATTCACCATTGTGTCTTGCTGAGCTAGCCCTCCGTTCTCGGTAGCCATGCATGCATGCGCATGCATTTGGAGAGTTGGCTCGTCGTGTGAATGACTTAACTACTCGTTTCGGTCATGCGCGTTTTCTTGTGTTAACGAAGCACAGTATGTAATACTACTAGAATTACATGGGCAAAGGGAATATGATCTTTAATTTTTGTACATTGATAGATTTGGTACCTAGCTAATAAAGCCAAGATAAAAAAAAATAGAAATGTGCATAAGTATAAAGTTACTAGTTAGCACTTCTGGTTGTCAGTAGATATTAATTATAGATTTTTAAAAAATATATGATTGACTTACATCACACGGCTTGCATTATTATTGCTTGGCTTTGGCACAATGGCACCATATGGTGCATCTTAATTGTAATCGACAAATTCAATCTACCCCCGTATGAAAGAGCATTATTTCAGCACGTAAAATATCTTTACGGAGTGATGATAGCTAGTACTGGCGGTGGGCCGGTGGCACGACGACAGAAGGTAGTAGGATCCGAGTGTGCGCCGACGAGCCGATCTTGCTGCCGGATAAGTGTCCAGTGGAGTGGGAGGCAGTTCACATTTGCTATAGTCAAAACAAAAAGGCAACCTCTCCATCCAATAATTCATCATACGGTCGCCAAAAACACCTTTTTCTTTATGCTGTGCTTCCTTTCATCATAGATCAACCGAACGATACTTTCCCCTCGTCAAAATTTCTCTGTGGTGGTACACCAGATTTTCTAGAGGTAGAAAGAAAATAATAGGAGTATAACAGTATTTGTGAATTGACATGGCACAGCGCACAGACAAATTGGATTAGAGTTCTCTTCTGCACCACCTACCAACTGCCACGTCATCTCCAAGTGTACTATACCTTTCCAAGTGAGCAACAGGACACCATAATTGACGGTCACGGTGTTGATGCCCTCCTCACCAAGCTATACGAGCCGCTTCTGCCGCAGCCGGCGGTGCGCCGTCCCGTCAGCGACGCACCTTCGACATGACGAAAGTGCGCCGGAGCGCCCGGCTGGCCAAGAGGCTGGCGATTCCAGCGGTGGAACGTGTGCAACGGAACCTGCGCCGGAAGCTGGGTCTTCTCGCCGACGAGCTGACCCCGATCGAGGAGGTGCTGCACGAATTCATCGCCACGTTCCACGGCCCGCTACCAGCTCAAATCGTCGATGTCATGTCAGTAATCTTCAACCTCGACGATGACGATTCCGACATTCTCGGTGAGACCCTTCTTCAGCACGCCGAGACAGCAGTGGCGGATCTGTCTCCTCTTAACGAGGAGGCTTGATGATGCTAACGTCTCTAGAGAAGGAAGATGAAGACCACACAACAACCACTCGCAGAAGGTCGATACACACGACCCTTACGAAGGGAGTTGGTGGGTTTGGATAGATGGAACAACTTCACATTTCTTCGTTGTTACAAGTGGTGGGTGTCTTTTACTTCGAGATTGAGCGAAACATCAGAGTTGTTTGTAATTAAGTTTTAGCGTGTGTGCTCATTGTGTTACGACGGGAGTCAAGACCTTAGCGAACCTGAGCACACGAGTGTAATTTTTTACTTCTAGACTTGTCCGGTTAACCGACTGTACTTCTCTTCTTTATCAATAAAATAAGCATTGTCTTGTGTTCGTTCGTTAAAAAAATACCTTTGCAGTTTCATGAGCAAATTCTTGGCGTGCGGTTGGACTGCGCAGCTGGCTCTACGTGTACGTCGATCGTTTGACTTCTCTGAAAAACCTGAAACGGAGCAAAGGCCAAAAAAAATTATACATCATGTGGCCATTCGAACTACGTACGAACCCATACATGTATATTGTAAGGTAAGGTCATGGTCACGGCCAGACAGAGCTGCAAAATCTAGTCTAACAAATCGACAAGTCAAGGCACACACAAAAAAAGTTTAAAATTCGCGGATATTCATGCAGGCCCCCGCCCGGCCCGCCCAGCGTCATTTTGTCGCGTATACACGCGTGCGCGGCCGCGGCCGCGTCTTCTTAAACAAATCCGCCGGTTAAGGAGGGGCGGTCTGTTTCATGGTGACTCATGCCGTCGCTAGCTGACAAGCGGAGGAAACGGGTATTACCACTCCAATAACTCCAGAACAAAATAGAGTATTATTAGAAGCTGGAAACAACATCGAGAGGGGTACTTTACATCCGTAAATGGTAGGTGCACCAAGTGCTCGTGCACTAGAATGCATAATACAAATAAACAACAGAGAGGGTGCCATGGCTACCGATTAGCTCGTTCAACATGCATCATGCTGCTTTCCCCCAAAGAGCAAGCACCCTGTACGCGGCACGAAAAAAATGCACGTTAAATCCCAGCTACAAGCAAAAAAATGTATGTGAGGGATCAAACTAAGGTCGTCTTGTCTTAAAACTCCCGCGCTAGTCAGATCACTCGTTAATGATTCCTATTCGAAACATACCTGTTAGGCCGTCACCGTATTTAGTAAGACAAATAAGAAAAACTTTAATTAATCACTGATATGCTGAATATTGTTCTAAATGATTTCTTTTTTCTGTACGGACGGAGTACCAATTTTAGGGAAACTTAAAAAATTGTATCCCTACGACCACTCTACTAGCCAGTTTTGGTGCTAATGCATGTCAAAATTACTATCTCTGTCCTTAAATATATGATGTTTATGACAACAAAGTTAGTTCATTTTGAACTAATTTTCTTGTCTAAACTTTATATATTTAATAACGGAGGGAGTACCTCTTAACTTAGTAACAGGCAAAAAATGCTGCCAATCAATTCTAGTGGAATGTGCACGGCATATGTTGGACCAACATATTAATTAATACCGTTGGAGGTGTCAGGTGTGCATGTTCAATTACAGAAATCCTTATATTTTCTAAGAAAAAAAATTGAACATGTAGAATGATTATGTACATAGACACGTCAAATGATTATATATATAGAGATGGAAGGAGGTACCCGGGAAAGTGACATACTCCCTCTGTCTCACAAAAAAGTGCAATCCTAATTTTTGAAAAAAAATCCATAAAAAGTGCAATCTTAGAAAATAGATCTAATTAGTTACCTAATTAAGCAACCAGATCTGATCTGCATGTCAAAATTTACAGCATTTGGTTAACAAATGAGGGTATTGAAGTCTTTTCATACCACCACTAATCTGTCAAAAAAATTAGGATTGCAATTTTTTTTGGGACGGAGGGAGTACTGACATGATGCTTATGACCATTTCTCAGGTCACAAAACGCCGGCGTGGCAAGATCGGACCAGCATCCACGCAACAGGCAAGCCATGTCATCGCTCCCTCAATCCCCGCACGGCCTTTCCGCGTGTACAATTCCGCGCCGGTGCGTGGCAATATCGCTCCCCGCCCAAGGAAACAGGAGCCCCGCCGCGGCCAGGCGGGGGCAGGCACGTGGCGAGACGGGCCCGGCGCGGGCAGATCACGAGCTCGCCCGTACCGGCGCCGCGTCGGACCACACGTCCCCACGGGCCCACCGTCCAGTCGCAGCCTGCCCGCGTGCGGGTGGACCCGACCACGGGGTCTCGCGATGGCGACCTACCGACCCCAATAAACTGCTCGACGACCGGCGACGGCGAGCTCCAAGTTCCAACCACCGAAGTCCCCGGCGACCAATCGGGGAGTACAAGTGGATTTCTTTCGCCCCTCCTCTAGCCTGATTAGGTTTAACTCTGATACTGACACACGGAAGCGACAAGGATTCTTCCAAAAGGCTTGGCGGCTGGAGTATGTTTTGGGAAATTCTACTTGTGGTATCAGTGACATGTGTGTCTAGTCCTTGAGCCCTTGCTGATTAACAAATACTCCCCTCCGTTTTAAATTACTTATCATTTATTATGTATTTAGACATAAGTATATATCTAGGTGCATAACAAATAGAATGCGTTTAGAAATATTTTTTCTCCAATATTAATACAAAAATAGGGGTAGGGGTCTCCTCTGCTGATTCCCATAAAAAAATCAGAACGACTAATAATTTAGACTAATATAATTTAGATTGGAGGGAGTACTACTCTTTACTCTTTGTCAGTAAATTGGGATGGCGAACGCTTCGCTATGTGCACCTAGCAGTGGCTGTGCTGATTATACTACATCTAATACGGGAAATTGTAGTCCAATTTTATGGAGCTAAACACATGTTCTAGAACAAAGGGATATGGATCGGTTATTTTATAGTACAGTATAAAGTTAAAAACTCAGGTTCAATTATATTAAATCATGTTACAAAGAAAACTCGAGCAGAAGTCATAAATTCTCCAAAAAAACTGAATGTATTCAAGCACATATATTTTCTCGCTTGTGATGCGTAAATTAATGCTTTCATATGTAGTGTTTTTTATTTAGACCATGGTATTATTTGTAATAATGGACAACTACATGTATCCTATCGAACGCAAGTTTATCTCAGCGGAGATTTATTTCCCGAAAAAATCCCCTCGCTGGTGAAGTCGGAGTTCGGAGGTTTTCTAAGTCGGGTGGATGCTTTCTTCTCTTAATGAAAACCGTGGGGGCGGTCTTACCCCCACCGGCTTAGTTTTAAGTTCTAACTATATGTATCCATCGATACAAAGTTTGCATGATACCTATTTTTTTCTCTAAAAATATATGGTGTTTTAGTTTAAAAAAATGGGGTGTCGCCTCTCAAGTCTCCTGTCAACAAAGATGGTGTATACTATGTTTATAATGTGTCCAAATGATGGTATCACTCCTCCATTTAAAAGATGGGGGAATATCTCCAGTTAAAGTGACTGATTTTGTATAGATCATTTTTGAGGTTCAGATTGTTCGGCCACGCATGAGCCTTTCTTTAGGACCCGTGTGCTTAAGTTAGGCGATCTAGTACAACTATGATGAAAGTCCAGCATGTAATTAATGTGCTTATCTCATCATTTGGTTATGTTATAATCCAACCACTTCATTTTTTGGTTTGTGCCTAATAAACTAAGGCCACTCTCTTCTATAAACATGTCTATGACATGATAACATCACAAAGACCGTCGCCATGCTTATAGCTGATTGTACTTCGCAGGTGTGAGGAGCCTGTTCAGCTGTTCTTATAAACTAACCATCAGGGCCTTATGGGCTCGGGATTTTATTTCTTTTCACTGGCTAAAACATCAGCACATGATATTGAAGTACCATCCATATATATGTGGCCCGTTATGTAGGAGGTTGATAGGTCCATCTCAACTGCTAACTGCTATAGTTAGTTTAGAGTCCAGTCCAGGTACTCCGTACATGTTAATCACTATCCTAAATAATGTGATTAGCCAACGGTGAAAACAAAGCAACCTGCTCTGCTCACGCATGCACATCTTTCATATATAAAGCCCGTCATAGCCCCCATCGATCCTCGTCTTTGATTTTAATTTTAGTTTTAAAATTATCTAGTTGAAATTTTATTTTCCTACACTATTGTGAATTGTTTGTTGTTACATATATAGAAAGGACGGACGGACTATAGACTTGGTCCCTATTACCGCCGACCACTGTTTTCTGGTGTTGTCGTCCAAGTTGTGCCGTCTCCCAACACACACACACACACCACCACCACCCTCTTTGCACCCATTTCTCTATAGTCTCTAACGCTTTCTCTAGCATCATCGCCAAACGGCCCAAACGGTCATGTCGATCCTTAGCTTTCGTTGCCTACATCCACTCCTCGCGATCTGTGGCGACTCATCATGTAACCGCGATTCTTCAAGCCCCACCCAATGCTAAGCTCTTCGATAAGGCTCCTCCGCAGCTACTCCTCTACGGTTCTACTCAGGGGCGGAGGCAGGGGGGCTGGCAGGGGCCTGGCCCCCCTATGAATGTCAAGTTACCACTGAATTTTTTGAAATTTGAATAAAATTTGAAAATTTAACAAGGTTGGCCCCCCCTAACATTCAAAAATTCAAATTTCTGGCTCCGCCTCTGGTTCTACTGTTGCGGGTGCCAGCGTCAATCATCGACCGTCATCAGAGCGTCGTTCATCATCGAAGCACGACCAATCAACGACCGAAATCGGAGGTTTGTCTCCATTATTATTTTTTTTCTTTGTTCTCATTGTAACATCTTTTCATCACTTTCCTTTTCTTGCTTTGCAACAACCAACCATGCGCTAAAACAAGAGCCTTCTTTCTTTTACCCTTTTCTTATCGCTGGTGATACGGTGACAAGTGGATACGCGATCACGTACGAGCTGTGAGCCTGTGACACAGGACACTCGAAATGGGGTGACCAGTTCCCACTGGCCTGCCCATTGAATTTTGCAGTCACGGGTTGATGTGTACTCCACGCGCGCACTCCAGTACATACGTCCTCTCCTCTCCTCGGTCCTCACATCACATATTCACGTGAAAAGGGTGCGAGAATTCACTTGATCTCCGTATGTTGGCAATGTAGCCGCATCAATCAATTCGCTCCACTCGGTCACACGGATACTAACCGCGATACGTGTACGTCATGCTCGGGTTCTTTCAATTCCCCCATGGTGTCATTGCGTTGCTCGAAGCTGGCCAGCCGTCGTCGATCACCGACGACCATGGGGTTTTCCCCCGACCGGTCAGGTGAAACCGCCGACCTCCGATTTCGGTCTACCGGACCGGTATCACCCGGAATCGGAAAAACTGGTGGAATTCAAATTTTCAAACCAAGGTGACAGTTCAATCGGTTTGTACCGGTAAGCCTCCCAGTTTGACCGGTAACCGGTTGTTGAACAAAAAAACCGAATCAGTGAAGAATTTTGCGTGTTTTCAAATTTTAATTAAAAATTGGAAAATAAAAGAAATTCTTAAAAATATTTCAAGGTGCGTAGAATCTAATGGTGCCAAAAAATTTGCAAATATTAGTGTATTTAGTATTTTTTGCGGGCATTAGAAATTGAACCGGGGGAATTTTTCTTCTTTTTCTTTTTTGGTTGAACTTCTAATGCCTGCAAAGATACTAAATGAATGAATATTTGAAAAATATTGACACCATTAGATTCTACACACCTTGAAGTATTTTTGGGATTTTTTAAAAGAAATTTTAATTTTTTGAATTGAAATTTGAAAATTTGAATTTGAACGGTTGGGAACCGGCCGGAACCGTCTGTTCACAACAATTTTTTTTAACCCTGCTGACGACTCGCCGCTGAAGCTGTAGCACATCCAGCTAGGGGTGGCTGACGAGCCAGCTCGGCTCGTTACGGCTCGTTATCAGCTTGGCTCGTTAAACTAACGAGCTAAAATCGAGTTCGGCTTAGTTCGTCTGAAAGTTTGAGCCGGCTCGTTAGGCTCACGAGCCTAATATTATTGAACATTAATGTTATGATCAAATATAATATTAATCAATATATGATAATTTAAGTATGCTAATAATATTTAAAAATTTAATTTATGATTAAATTATGAAATTGTGTAACATAAGTCAATAAAATAGTATAATATAGATATTTGAGAGCTCAAAATATACTTAATTAATACTAGATTTGACTTACAAGTTGAACAATAAGATTATTTTAAACAAATAATAGTACCTGACAAGCTACTCAACATATCATAAGCAGTTCACGAACTGACTTGTTAAGAAAACGAGTTAAAATTGAGACTCAGCTCGACTCGTTTAAAGATCGAGCCAAGCTGAACGGAACCAAACCTATAAACGAGCACGCGCCTCGAGCTTTTATGCCAGCCCTACATCCAGCCATGCATCGTCCCAGAAAGCGTTACACCACCAGTGATCTCATCGAAGACAATGAGGCGCCCTTGCGCACGCAGTAGGGGATGAGGGCGGCAGCGAACCGATCACAACACGCGGAGGATCGGACTCTGGCTGTCATCGTGGTCACCGATCTCTTTGATGGCCTGCGCTGCGGACGTGGTCGTCTCATCTGACTGTGTCTCGTGGCCTGGTCAGGGCATGCATCTCTTTTGGTCTGCGCTAGCTGCAGACGTCGCGTAGGCTCGTAGCCGGCCACGTACGCGCCCACCGCCAAAACATGGCCTGCGCTCGGCCGGGTAAGTGGCTACATACGTGCCGAACTCGCTTCATCGGTGTAGCTCACGCTTTCAGTCAGGCCACGCGACGTGTACAGGCCGTCATATGACTCATCATGATCAGAAAGACACAACACAGGACGGCTACAGAGGGAGAAGAGCGTGTAGCTTAGTTGGTTATGCCTTGCGGTCGGCAGGTCGCCCGCCCGCGTTCGATTTCTGTGGAGCGCGCGTGTCTCACAGGAGTTTTTCCTCACAGAAAAATCTTTTCACCGGTTAGTCGGGTTCGGAAGTTTTCTAAATCGGTAAAGATTCCTTCTTCTTGCCCTGTTTAGTTCATTTAAAAATTTTAGAGAAAATTTTTGAGATTCTCTTCCAAGATCTATTAAAAATATTAAATGTAGACTACTTACAAAATTAACTACACGAATAGACTAGAAATCGCGATTAGTCGGGGTTCGGAAGTTTTCTAAATCGGCGAAGATTCCTTCTTCTTGCCATGTTTAGTTCATTGAAAAATTTTGGAGAAAATTTTTAGGGTTCCCTTTCAAGGTCTATTAAGAGTATTAAATGTAGACTACTTACAAAACTAACTACACGAATGGACTGCTTACAAAACTAACTACACGAATGGACTAGAAATCGCGAGATGAATCTATTAAGTCTAATTAATTGGTCATTAGAGATTGGTTAATGTAGCATAATGTTGTCAAGTTTTGTCATTAATTCACATTTAATACTCCTAATTAGTGTCCGGAGATTGATGTGACGGTAGTTGGTGAAACTTTTGGGAACTAAACAGGGCAAAATCTTGGAGAGTCTCCCCTACCGGTCTAGTTTTTTTAAGGCAACACAGAAAGTCCGCCCCGTTTCAACCTCTCCTCCGCTCGGCTCGCCACGTCTGTTCCATGACTCCCCGCGCGTTGCTGCGGGATTTGAGAGCTATGTTACACGGTTACAGGTATTAGATACGATAAATATCCGATACGTATATACACACTTTAAAAAAACACTAATACATGATATAGATCGAATAATTAATAAATGTGAATAAAATACCACATAGATATTCACTGGTTTAATAGAGAAGGTAAAAGAAAAGAAAAAAATGAAGGAGATTGGAATATATGGGCCACCGGCAGGCTATTTCCCACCCCAGCCAACCCACAATACAAAATCGTCAGTACCACAACCTCCTCTCTCGCCTTATCCTCTCTCCACACCGGCTCCCAGCCATTGCCCCGCGGACGGAGAACACGGCGGCGCCCGGTGACGGATCTCGATGGTGGCGGACGGAGAACACGACGGCGCCCGGTGAGGGATCTCGGTGGTGGCGCCCGGTGAGGGATCTCGGTCGTAGCGCCCGGCGAGGGCCTGCGACGACACTCCCCCGCGGAGGCCCACGCGGTGGCCGGCGTGCCCGCAGAAGGAAAATCTAGCGGGGACGGAGGAGAAGGCAATGATGGAGAGGGAGTGCAGATACATCTTAGCTGGTACGTAGTACCCCTCCATTCTAGCCGCTGCCACAACCCTTCCTCTCCAGCTCTCTTCTCTGTCCACTCCGATTCCAGCGGCGATGCTCCCTAATCCCGACAGGAGAGGTCGTTGGACTGCCTCCTCTCCCTTCCTCTGGTCCGAATCTGGTGGCGGAGCCTCCGTCTCCAGCGGATCGACCAGCGGTACGGCACTTCCATCCTTCTCCTTTGTGGGGGGACGGCGGCAGGGCGCGTGCAGTGGCGCGGCACGGTCGAGGGGAGGCACAGGTCCGGGATGATTTTATGGACATCGGCGGGAAGGTGAGGTGGTGGTAGTAAGAAGGAGAGGTGAGGAGGCGAGGGGGCACCGGTGGGGAAGCGAGGGGCGCTGGTGGGGAAGCGAGGGGGCGGCGGCGACGGGATTCAAGGCAGGCGCAGAGGCGTAGGGGGAAGGGGCTGAGTGGATGACGTGGATAGCTGTGAGTAGAGAGAATTGACTAGTGGGGTGCTCTTATTAAGTTTTGTATGATTACGTTTCTAAATACAACTTTATCTCTTACAAATTTTATACTAGAAGCCGATGACGCCACATGGTCGATGACAACTTTGCATATGGCTGCAAGTTTGAGTACCCCTTATATTGGCGTTGACTAGGGATCATGGTACGAACGGAAAGCATCCCTAAGATAAGATATAGATTATACCTGTTCCCCCTGTCCGCTCGAACCCAAGGAAGAAGAAGGTCATCTTCTGATCAGGTCCCAGCAAAGTTATGTAATCTTTACATGTTTTCTTTGTGTCTTGCCCCTCTTGCAGAAACCCCCCTGAATCTATTAGATTCCTTAGATCTAATGCACTCTGAGACTCTTGCAAGTAAGCCCTCGAGTTTATATACGAAATTGCATATATGCCCTCGGTTTTTCGCGGATAAGCCCCTAGAAGTTTTAAAACTTTGTCAGCAAGTCCCTGCACCTTTTATAGGCCATATATTTCATGTTTTTGCTCCGTTTTGATCCGTTCAAGTTGCGTTAGGTTCATAATAGTGTAAAGAACACATTAGTGGTATGTTTTCTTCATACATGTTTTCTGAAAATTTATTTAATATTAATTTTGATTAAAGCTTAGTCATGCACAACTTTTATGAATAAAAGCAATATAGAGCTATACACTGATTTTCATAATTAATATTAATTTGATTAATGATTATTTCACGTGCTTTTATAAATAAAATCTAATTAGACCTTTTACCCAGTTTTTCATAAACCAAATATTAATTTGCTTAATATATAATTAACTTTTCTAATTAAAAGTTGATTAGGCTTTTTACACCGGTTTTATAAATAAATGATAAATTGATTAATACTAATGCTATGATGTTTTCGATAATAATATGGTTTACTCGAATCACAAAGTTACGTTTAGATGACTCATATAGTTTAGTTTTTCTAAATTAAATATTTAATTGGTATAATCTATATATGAATCTTTATTAATAAAACTTGACTAGTTCTTTACTTCGATCTTTGCAAGTAAAAATATAATGTTGTATTAATTCTAACTTAAGGTATTTTCTTTATGAAATATCCTTTATTTATCTTTTACTAATTAAAATAAATCTAGCTCATAGTTGTTCTCTTATATATGCCAATCGATCGGTAGTCGTTCTTTATCAAGCTCTATCTTAGTGTGTCTCTGTTGTAGAGCTAATCTTCTTTCAAGCTCTAGATCTTTTGATCACAGTTCATGTTCAAACCTAGTGTCTTTCATAAAGCTAACCAAGCCTTTCTTGTTCTCAGCACGGTCTGTGTGCTTCAGTGATCCATAGAATCGAGCCTATCCTTTAGTGCGTTCTTTTAAAGCTTTTCCTTTGTTTTGGTGCATTGTTCTTAGTTGCTTGTTTGTTTGCTTTGTATTCTTGTGCCCGATGACTGATGCGAGTAGAAGGAACGTGGTTCGAGAGCAGTGAAGGGCTTGAAGGAGAAGACATTCTGAGCAACAACATTACTTTGGTTAAAGGCAAGTGTGTCCTTGTTCTTTTGTCCTAGTAACTGTGTTTAATCACATTGCATATGCTTGCATTTAATTTGATGGGTCCTATTAAGGATTTGCATAGTCTTATGATCATTCCTTGTCAACCTGAGTTTTACCTTTATGTTGGGTAGCTATGCTTAGTTGCTCTACTTGGGTTATGGTGGTTCTAATGAACAACAATGATGAACATGCTTTACTTTTATGCTGTATCTCTGGTTAAAGCAAGACCATAATGATTAATTGGAACATGGAGAACCACCCAGGACAACAGTGCAACCACAAGGACTAAATGACTCTGGTCTTGGCTGAGTAATTAGGGAAGTCTTGTGTGGCCATTACTCGCATAGTAGCTTGGGTACGGAGGAATGCTTTTAAGGCTCTTTTATTCCGGATAGGTATTGGAACGGAAGTACTCTATGGCTGACGGTCCGTGAATAGAAGTGAGGTACGGAAGATAGCCTCTATGGCATATGCTACTATGGACTAATACGCATGGGAGGACTCTTTGTAAAGGCCTCGTAGCGTCCCTATGCAATCACACCTAGGAAGTGTGGTATTGTGCCTACTTTTGCACAGCATGGTTGGGTCTAAAGTTCTTCTGAACTTTTACGCGACTTGTGGTGAAAGTGTACAACCTCTGCAGAGTGTAAAACTAATCGATTAGTCGTGCTCACGGTCAAGAGCGGCCTGGACCCTCACATGATAATTGAACTTGAAGATGGACTTAAATCGTTGTTATGGTTATGTTAGCCATATGCTTATGGCGTATCTCTTTATGATAATTGCGGGTTGGTATATACTTATACTTTATTAGTAATCAGGTGCTAATAAAATTTGACCAACTAAAAGTGCTTAATGCAGTCAACCTGTCAGCCTCTCCTTAATTAAACTTTTGCATACATACTTTCCCACACTTGCTGAGTACGACATATGCTCACCCTTATTATAAACAATGTTGCTCAGAAAGAGGAATCTGTCATGAAGTCGTTATGAAGACGTTGCTGGTGCTAGGCGTACGCAACCCCCAGTCGACAGCTTGTAGATGTTTGGAGCCTTCGTTTCCAGGATTTAAACGTAATACTCTGATAATATCTCTTTTCCTTACATGATATTGTTTATGTTATTCACTTATGTCAACTATATGCATGAAACTTGATCCTGACATGCATACATAACCAACATCCGTAAGATAAGTACATTGTCATCGCAAAGCTCCTAAAACGGACAGCACCAAACAACGAGCTGAAAGCATTCCCCAAAGATATATACTCCATCTGTCCCAAAATATAAGGTCCTGAAGCATTTAAACTCAAGAAACAACAGTGGAAAGAAATGACCTCTATACCCCTCATTTTACACTACTCACCAACTCTTCACCTACCCACCAATCTCATTTATTTTTGTCTTATCCCTCCAAAATCTTATATTTTGATACAAAATTTGAACCTTTCAGGACCTTATATTTTGGTACGGAGGAGTATATATATATGGCCATCCCGAAATCCCGAATGGACCGCACCAGACAGAGGTGCACGGGCTTTTAGAAATGGGCCAAAATCTGGCGGCGATCTCCGGGTGCCGACCGTCGATAGTTAATTAATAATTATCGCACGTTTTGCCATCACCTGCTTCATGTTTTTTCACAATTTAATAAACAAGCTCAGCCCGCGCCAGCAAGTTGCAACTATTTGAGAAATAATCTTTTGCACTGTCATATCATAACTTTTTGTTTTTGAAACTTCATATCATACTTTTCGACGACAGCTAGCATTTGTGATAAACATAGCAGTTGCAAGGGGAAAAGGCCCAAAGCAACGCTAGCGTGCTGGGCCTCGTTGCAAAAGGTTGCAGCGATCCTAAACCCCTATACGGGGTCTCTGTTGGACCATCAATGTTTTTCGTAGGAAGTGGAGGCGATGACTGTCACATAATAGCTGTTTTTTTAGAAAATAACTTCATGAGCGAGGGAGAGTCATGTTTTTGCAACTTCACCGTGTGCTTAACTCTGTGAGAGCGAGTTTTCAGAGAAGTTGACCAGAGAACTGGGCAGAGAGCTAGCCGTTTGGTCCTTCTCAAAAAAAAAAAAAGCTAGCCGTTTGGCTATTGAAGTTGTGAAGCTGCTCGTGAAGCCGCTTATGAAGCTGTACCAAACGGGCCCGAAAAGTGGAGGCGATAAACAGACTGTCACATAAGAAGTGGAGGAGATAAATATAAATACTATCCTCGCACTTGAAAGAAATCAGACAGTACAATGTACAACAGAGCAAAGTGTAGCCAAGCTTCTGGAGGAAACAGCAGGCAAAACCAAGAAAATCTGATACTAAACTTGCTGCTTAGTTCTGACATCTTTTGTTTTCGCTCCCGACGTTCTGCTTGTTGACAGAAACGTGAACCTGACTAACAACCTGATGATCCGTGCAAATGGTCTGCCGTTTTCTTTTGTCCTTCTGCTTTCACTCTAATGCAGTTTGGATATGCTTTGGCTGTTACATCTTCAGATATTTACATGTTTGCCTTCCTTTCCCATCGTTCTTTAATATCAAGCCTGAAATAGATTGAACAGGTGAGACGAGCACCAAAGACCATCGTCCAAAGATGCTTCTCGAAAGCAATGCACAAACCATGACATCAGCAGTTCTGAAATGTGGTTACAATAATATCACAAGCCGCTAGACTACTATCACAACAAATTCCATCAGAATTAAGATAATTCTGCTTTAAGTCATGGTTCCAATTGTGCCTGACTTCTTAGGGGTGAAGAGACCTTGTACTCATCAGACGAAGTTGATAGAAAGGTTGAGGTCAGCAACAAAGACTATATCCATTACAAAATTGCAGCGTGAAGCCTTTGCGTCCTAGTTTGCTGACATACCTGGTGTTTCCTTTCTGGACAATGAAAGGTGGAGCAGCTAACTAAAGCTTTTGACAAATAAGAAAGGTTTCATTACTACAAGGAATCGTGCGATTTTAAAAAATCTTTTGAGTAATGAAACATGAAGCAATGAAGTTAAGACTGATACTAAAAAAGTTAAGAATGACACAAGGGTGCAGCAAATAGAAGTTAATGCACAGTATGGAGCAATAATGAAAACATACCCCCAATGTAGCTTTCTTTTGTTCCTTGACAGGGCTGATGCAGGATCCTGTATATGGTGGTAAAACCATCACGATTATTGCATGAAGTCACAACTATAGTGTATAACTGAAGTAAGATGAGTGCTCCTAACAACATCAGAACTGCTGCCAAATTAATATCATATAGGATGAAAAGTTGACTTGGTTTACCACCTAATGGCAAACAAATCTTCTCAATGGCATATCAAAGTTAACAAAGGATTTGGTAACATTTTCTCATATCAAGTTAATAAATATCTGTGTATCTGACATTAAAAGAACATTGGGCAAAAATAGATTAGGGAAAGATATTCTGTATGCTATGTAATCATTGGACAATTGCCTAATGCACTTTGATGCTGTTAGACTTTTTGCGTTTGAAGCTTTTACCTAAAAACTAAACTAAAGTGCTAACTTGCTTTAGTTCATTGTTCGATTGCCATTAAAATGGTAACTATCACTGTGAGATACCTGTGAAAAACACTATGGAAACAGTTTGTGTTTCGCCACAACAATTCCAATACTTAAGATTAATCAGAACATTACTGGGATTGATGAAGTATGATTATAAAGTAAAAATATCTTCATTACTGTATCTAAAACTTGTTTGGCTGCTTGTTTATTGTTGTTGAAAGATTCTAGCAAAGCATTGTTACAGAATGTAGGTCAAAATTAGTGCCCAGCAGTTAGTATAACCAGGCATACCTCTTGGATTACTGACGATGTGTGGTGCACATTTCTTGAAGAACTATCAGCAGATTCATCCTTCTCAGTGAATCTATAATCATTGGTCACTTTGGTACTTTTCCCAGTGGTTCCTACAAGAATTCGAACGTCTGATTAGTGAGTTGCATGCTTAAACAAGAGCACATGCACGAGAGCCAGGTACCTTTCAGTTTTCTTTTATACTTTGGCTTTTCGGTTATCTGTAGCCGTTTCTTGTGTAATTCCTGCATCATATGACAAATTAAGTAATAGACCTGGTAAATTCAGAAGAAAATGATTAAATATATCAAGAATGGGTAATTTGAAGAAAAATCATAATGTTTCAGTAAAAACCTATATTACATCTGAAGATTGGGTCATTTGGATTGATACCATTACAATTTTTCAAAGTTAGAGATATACCATTATAATTCACCTATTTTGAAACATACCACTACAATTTTTTGGTTCCCACAAAAATGCCACAGAATACGTATGAAACTCACTTGGGCCCAGCTGCAGCGTATACGAATACGTACACTTCAGAGCAACTCCCCTCCCCTGTCACTTACGCGCGGGTCCCACCTGTCATCATCTTCTTCCTCCTTCCACCGCTGGCCAAGCCGTCTCTCTCTGCGCACGGCGGACGAGCACCTGCGGCCGCGCCCCTCTCGCGACCCGCCGCGCCCCTCCTCGCGCAGTCCGGCGGCCCCTCCCCTTCTCTTCCCTGAGGGCGGCGGCCCCTCTCCCGCAACTCGGTCCGCCCAGCCCCTGCCCCTGCCCCCGATGTAGCAGCCAACCAGAGGAAAGCAAGAGCGGCAAGCATGGACGGCGGCGGCGCGACCGAGGTGCGGCACTGGAACACGGAGGTCAACGACGTCTCCATCCACGTCTCCGAGCAGGAAATGAAGTTCCCCGACCCGCCAAGCCGCCATGGCCGCCGCCGTCGTGACCTCTTCGATGACCAAATCCTCAAGCCACGCTGCACCAAAATCCAATCGCCCTTGCCAATAGCTTGCCCACCTTCTGAGATCCACCCCAAACCCTTCACCTTGAGCTCCAGGCATTGCTCCGCTCGGATTCCATGAATTTCTGGCCAATTGTGCGGCAATGTATGCTCGAGCTCCGCTCAACGTCGTGCTTCTATTCTCGGTGCTCCTCAACGTCAACCAACACTGGCGGCAGCTTGCCCTAGAGATGGCCGCGCTCGCTGCCTGCTGCTTCCGCGCCCTCGCTCCAGAACTCCGCCAGAGGAGAAGAAGAGCCAGGGGGCAGGGGCAGTGGGGCCTTGGCGGCGGAGCCGCGGCGGATGAGCCACGACGCGGCTGCTCTGTTGGCGAGCGGCGGAGGCTCGACGATGGCGCTAGCTGGGTGGGCCGAGCCGCGGGAGAGAGGAGAGCAGGGCCGGCCAGAGGAGGAGGAAGAAGATGACAAGTGGGCCCCACACGTCAGTGATAGAGGAGAGAAGCTGCAGCAAAGTATACGTATTTGTATACACCTGCAGCTGGGCCCAAGTGAGCTTCATACGTATTATGTGGCATTTTTGTGGGAACCAAAGAATTGTAATGGTATGCTTCAAAATAAGTGAATTGTAATAGTATATTTCCAACTTTGAAAATTGTAATAGTACCGATCCAAATAACCCCTGAAGATTTGCCATTTCGTTCCGGGCTGAGGTTCTAGAGATTCGCAAATTCATCTTAAGGACTTGAGATTTCTCTTTAATCTGAACTGACATCGATGGGTTTAAGACTTTGGTTTGACAGATAAAAGAAGACAAAAGCAAACCATGGAACCTTCATTCCATTTCACAGCCACTCTAGGTCTCTAGCCCTGATAGGACAAGGATTGGAATATATTTGTCCGTGTACCAACCCAGAGTCTAGTATTTGGTAGGATTTCAAATCAATACTTCTAGAAGGCTAGAAGTGATATTATTGCATTTTCTCAGTTTACTTGTTCAATTTGAGAGCAGGCCCAACTGGACATATTTCCCAATTGAGCAAGGATCATTTAGCAAGCCATGATAGCATACAGTGCCTAACTCTCCAACAATCAGGCGACAAATTCATTCCTAGGATACGGCCCAAAACTCAGAATCCACTGACGTAGAATTTCACTACTCAACAATTGCAACACAAACATATCATCGACCGGCAACCCTACTGAATCTCCAAGGTGCTCAAATGCATCGAAAGTTAAGAGACGCGGGAGCAAATTCCGCCCCAACCAAACAAGCTCATCCTGTACAGGCTACCTCGAATTATCCTTCCTACTGGCACACAGGAACTCTACAAAAACAATATCTAGAACAAGCATCCCCGTTTGCGGATCAAGAACGGCAAAATGTCAGCATCGAACGTTTGGAGAAATTCCGTACAAGAAGGGCACCTTAAACTTGTCGAGGCGGTCCTGGGAGAGCTTGGAGGGCTTGAATCCCGGGTCGAGGAGCCTGCTGGATGCAAGCGCCTCCTCCTTCCTCTTCGCCTCGTCGTCCCCGTCGCCATCTCCAGCGCCTCCGCTTCTCCCCGCCTCGGGCGGCGCCTCCGCGTGCTTGCTTGCGGCGGCCTCCATGGCCGAGACCCAAGAACAGGTGGGTTGGGCTTATTAGTGGCCTGTGTTGTTGTGTCGAGCCGTGTGGCCCAAGGCCGAGAAAACTGGTGCGATCAGGCCCGTGAAGAGTATTGATAGAACTGCTTTTATTTCCCTTTTCTTTTTTTGCTTTTATTATAATTTATAAACCTTATTATTATGATGATGATGATTATTCCTATTTATAAACAGTGGCATTCTCCTGCATTTTGAAACAGAAGCGTGGCACTGAACGTGTGCACCAAGAATCATTCCACGTCTACGAGGTCAAAATCTTTCCATGGTTCGTTTGACATTTCAAAGCACTCACATACGGACCGGAACAGAACGCCACGTCGCCGGTCGCCACGCGCATAGACCAGAAGATTTCCACAGGCACCGTGATGATGTTTGCAAAAAGCCTCCATAGTCCCAGCTATACTAGGTGCATGCTACCTTCCGTCCTTCCCGGCGTCGCCTTCGGACCACAGCAACCACGTACGACGACCGAGAAGGTGTGGAAAGCACCGAGCACGTAAGAACAGCGGGAGGAGAACCCGTCGTCGTCGGTGATTGCAAGATGACACGGGACATGTGAAGGGGCTATCAGCTATCCGCTATGTGTGGGGCTCGGCCGGGTAGTGGTAGATCCATCGATCCCGGCGGCCGGAGCTGTGCTGTGCTTGGCAGCTTGCATTGCTTTGCGTCCCTCCCTCCCGGCCAAGCTCGCCGGTCAAACTGGCGAGTTTATCCCCTGGCCTGGTCTCCTGTGTACTGCCCATGCATCATCACGGACACGATTGATGGCGCCAAATCTCCTGTTGCTCTCCAGTGATCGGAGCTGAGCTTGCGAGGAGCCCTCTCCGATCCGCCGATGGGAGGACGAATGGACGAGGGACTGACTCCTGCTAATTGCCAAATACCTATCCGCAGCTAGGCCGGTGTAAGGCGGACACTTGGATTCGTGCATCCTCTGCGCAGTTGGCTCTCGTGGGCTGCGTCTGTGGCCTTTCACGAGCTTGAACGTACCTTTGACTTCACGAATTCATCGGTAGGATTATTGGTTATTCATTTGCTCTCGTGCGTGCATCGTACCACCAGGTGGTACAGAGTATAAGTTCCAACAAAAGTACGAGCAGATTTGGATTCAAATGTCATAACATCTTGAGTTAGAATTTGTGTCATGGTGCTTACTATAGGTAGGTAATAATAATGTAATTAACTCACCGATGTATAAGTTTCAAGACTTTTATTACCCACAACAAAATAAAGTTTCAAGACCGTTAAACATAATATACACTTGAAAAGGAAATTAAACTTTAAACATCGGATAACCATGGATATATTCAGGGGCGGAGCCACGTTTAAGGTTGTGGGTGCCCAGGCACCCACAAAATTTGAAATACCACTATCAAAAACAACTTTTCACCATGTTAGCACGTCAAATCTTCACATGTATAAGGGAAAGGCACCCCCTCTCACTTGCTCTAGATTCGCCCCTGGATATATTGAGTATAAGTTTAAGTTTAAACATTGTCATATCATCATTTGCTTCTTGAAATCCACTTTTTGTTAGTGAGGAGAGGTGTAGAGTAATTATTTGCTTTTGCTTAATAAATCGGCCATCTTCATTCATGTTACTTCAATAGGTAGGTGTATAACTTTAATTAACTTTGCTTTTGTATGACATGTCCTCATCAAAGTGTAAGACAAACAAATGAGTACTACTCCATAGACATCATAATGCAAGGTCCACAAATACACATCATAATTCATAAAGATGTTTGGTTTAATTTTGTGAACAAGACAAATTAACATCAACAACTAAGCCCGAATACAAGTATACAAAGTGCTACTAGAAGGGAATCTAGTAGAGGAGGCATTAAAAAAAAACTAGCACACCGGGCGGCCCTTGCCTTTTGCCATCTCTTATCTTTCCTCTTATCCACAAAAGGAAAGCAAACATTACCTCGTGCCTCTTTTTTTTCTCTTAAAGTTAATTATTGCAAGATCACTTCTCATCATATCCATTTATCCATTTACCTTTTTTTCTGAAAAAATGAGACACGTGGAGAACCACATACACTTTCTCAATTCATGGTGATGGCTTCAAAAAGTAGTTTTTTTATTTTCTTTTCATGTTTGTTTTACACTTTTTTTTTTACATCAACACAACGATGATTCCAAATCATTCGCGCTAATTGGTTGCTTCTCTTCTAATTAATCTTACATTTCCAACATAACTCCTTAAAAAGGAGCATATCCCATCATCACTAAAGTCACGGTGGACCTTACCATAAGCATAGGGTCTGTTTAGTTGGCCAAAAAATTTGGCAAAAATTTTTGGGCCCTCTTATCAAGTACGATTAGGAGGACTAAACATAAACTAATTACACGAATGAAAGTGAAATCGCGAGATGAATTCATTAAGCCTAATTAATCCATCATTAAAGATTGTTTACTGTAGCACAATGTTGTCTAATCATGACACAATTAGGTTTGTTAGATTCGTCTCGAAAAATTAGGTAGGGGTTATGGAATGCGTTTTGTCATTAATCCACATTTAATACTCCTAATCAGTGTCCGAAGATTGATGTGACGGGTAGTTGGGAAAATTTTTGGGAACACAGAGAATAAATATGTATATGTAAAATTAGTGAAATAAAATAGTACTAGTAAATAACAGTGAGTACGAAAATTTACTTTAATGAGCACGTGAATACCAAGTCAAATTTTCTAGTAACAAACTTCCCTAGTAGTACCGCTACCTGAAAGGACATTAAAAACCTGATAAAAAGTGACGCACCAGCCTACCAACCATAGTACAGTTCAACTAGTTCTGCAAAGTACCCTGTCCAACGAGGGCACGAGGCAGCAGCAACCACCACCGCAGCGTTGGCCATGCCGGCCGCCCGCCTCATCCGATCCGCGACATTCCTGTCCGGGTGAGGCCAAACCGCTTCGCTCCTCTCGGTGGTAAAAATCGGCGATCCAAGCCGCAACCAAAAAGCAAAGCAACGCCCTCGAATTAAAAACAGCAGAGGAAAACAAAAGAAAAAGGAGCTCGCAGGCAGAAAGAAGTGAGCTCCCACCTCCCTCCCCTCCTCTCTCTCTCTCTCTCCGCTCTCGCACACCACCACCGTCCACCGAACCCTCCGATCCAAACCCTGCTCGCATCGCGCCGCATGCCTCCGCGCGCCACGAGGCGGCGGCGCTGCAGCTGACCAGGACCAACCGCCCCCCCTTTGACCCGCCGGGGAGGGGAGGGGGGAGAGAGAGAGACATGGGCGGCGTGACGTCCACCATCGCCGCGCGCTTCGCCTTCTTCCCGCCCACGCCGCCGTCCTACACCGTCGTCGTTGCCGACGCCGCCACCGGCCGCCTCGCCATCCCGGAGATCTCCCGCGCCCCCGGCCGCCGCCGGAGGCGGGAGCGGGACGGCGCCGGCGGCGGGGACCCCTCCTCTGCCTCGGCCGCCGCCTCCGCCGAGGAGGAGGACGGCGCGGACGTGGTGCGCCTCCGCACGCGCCGCGGGAACGAGATCGTGGGGGTGTACGTGCGCCACGCCCGGGCCTCCGCCACGATGCTCTACTCCCACGGCAACGCCGCCGACCTCGGCCAGATGTACGGGCTCTTCGTCGAGCTCAGCAAACGCCTCCGGGTCAATCTCTTCGGGTAAACGCTCAGCTCCCCCGCGCTCGCTTCAGGCCGCGCGAACTCTTGCCAATTTTGCTGGATTTGGGTGCGAGCTGGAGAGGTTTGGCGTTGGGGGGAACTCGCGGGAGGGTTTTGGGAAAGGCGCGTACTTGCAGGAGGCGGTCGATTTCTGGGTGCATTTATTGTTAGAAGTGGTGTGCTTTTCATCTCCTGGCCGGTTGCTTCAATTAGGACAAGCGATGTGATTTACTCTGATTTCGCGACGCTATAGCAGCAACAGCCAATTTGGCATGAAATTGAATGATTGATTGGAAATAGGATTGGATTACATACTCAGCCATTTTGGTTAGGTGCGGTGGAAATCAACCTGTATTTATAGTAGCAAATAACTAAGTTCCCTCTAGCAATACCAGTTTACGAATACAATTTGTCCAACTATGGCAAATAAACCCAAGCCATTTTCCTCCCAAATTGACTTGATTTCGAATTTATAGATGGATGTTAAGGAGACACTTGCATTTAGTGCATTGCTTTTGAGGTTTTGACCAACATGAAGCATACACTTGTGGATTCTGTTACTGGGAAAGGAATAGGGAGTATTGAGTACAAGAGTAATTGGTGGGGTATTTTACAGTTCATAATAGAGAGATATGTTTAAAAAAACCGAGAAATATGTAACTTGTGCTCAGGTGGAATAACGCCAAGCTGTCCCAAGAAAGGGACTGTACCGACGTCGTAAGTGTGCCACAGAAGCAAGATAATGTATTTTGGGGATGTATCTTGGATTTTACACCATGAACTTTTTGGATGCTGATGAGATGGCGACTTGCACTTCGAGGCATGATTAGTGGGTCTGTCTGGTGGATTGCATTATGCATGGAAATGTGCATCATATTTTGGATTCCAAGGGCTGTTTCTCTCTCATGTGTCAGCCTCTGGTTATTTATGTTCCTTCAATGACTTTGAGTATTATTATATAAGATAACATTTATGTTAAACTGAGACTAAATGATGTTTTTTAATTGTAACTCTTGCTAAACAGCATAATCACATTCTGCATCAAAAGCTTCACAATGATGCAAAGCATCCAGCATTGCTTACTCTTCCATCCCAAGGAAATATGATTAACTTGGCAACTGAATCACTGCATTTTAGGTGCCCGTTTTCTGTCGTATGCGTTGTTTGGAACAATGTTCACAACTTTCCATTGCTAAAGGGGCTTCTCTAAACTGATCCATAATTTGTGGTCAAAGTTAGTTTCCTACCCACAAGAGCAGCTGAATTTGTGAGCAGATTTTCCCCCTGTAAGTGGTATTTAACAGACTATATGTTACTGCAGGTATGATTACTCTGGTTATGGGAGATCTACAGGGAAGGTATCTTCTGTTTTTCTTATGTTGGTTGCTTCATCAATAACTTACGTAGCAGACCTAATCTTCTCCCTAACCATATCTTAATATACAATTTATTCTTCCATTGAACAGCCCACTGAGTGTAATACATATGCAGACATTGAAGCAGCATACAACTGCCTCAAGGAAAAATATGGTGTCGCAGATGAGGATATAATCTTATATGGTCAGTCTGTTGGAAGTGGTCCAACCATTGATCTTGCTTCGCGATTGCCAAACTTGCGAGCTGTGGTTTTGCACAGTCCCATTTTATCTGGACTAAGAGTACTGTATCCAGTCAAAAGGACATTTTGGTTTGACATTTACAAGGTATATTTGATTCTTTTATTTTCACAAAACTATGGCTATTTGGTTGCTAAGTAACTGATATCATTTTTATCTTTTCTGTAGAATATTGATAAAATCGGCTTGGTAAACTGCCCAGTGCTTGTTATTCATGTGAGTTTTACGATTTCCTTCTGTCCCTCATTTTCACTAGTGGCCAGTTCTTACATTTGATCCTTAATGGAATTAACTTTGGATAGGATTTATCAGTAGATTGAGCACAGAAATAGGTGATTCCTCATCTGTAGTGGGGTGTCCAATGTAGAAGGTTCATGAATAATATGCACCACTCAGCAAGCCAAGCATGGAAAATTTAAAAATGAACAGCCATATATGTCAAAGTTAGAGGCCTAAGAACTGGCATCTTGAAATATTCACGATTCATTTATGTTCTCTGGTATTATAGTTGCTTCTGAAGACTGTTGTTGCTCCGATTGCCATAACCTGATTGTTCTCATACCAGGGTACATCAGACGATGTTGTCGACTGCTCCCATGGAAAACAGCTATGGGAGCATTGCAAAGTAAAATATTCACCACTGTGGTTAAGTGGCGGTGGCCACTGCAATCTTGAGCTGTATCCTGATTACATTAGGCACTTGAAGAAGTTTGTGTCAAGCCTTAACAAAAAATCGCCAAAACCTGACCCGAAAGAGATAACAGCAAAGGATGACAATGACACAACCAGTAAAGGAACAGAGGCTGCATGCTCGGAAAAACCCAAGGAGGCTGCAAAATGCTCACAGATCTCACGGAAGAGCCTGGATAGCCGAGTTGGGAAATCTAAAACAGTGGATGTTCCTGAGAAACCACGGATGAGCTCAGATGATATCGACAAGTTCAGGAGGAGAAGATGCTTGGTCTGGTGATGTGTGAAGTGATCTTTCTGCACAAATTGTGGAGCAGTACCTGAATATTATAGCAAGGGAATCAAGCAACTGTATTACATGATATCGCGAGGAATAGCTTCAGCTGTTCCTTCGGTGGAGAGAAAATAGCTGTTAAATAAGGAAAGAATCAGGAAGCTACTACTTGAAACCGGTAGTTTGTCAGTTAATTTAACACTTACACCGTCAGCCTGTTTTGCAGCACGATTAGGGTTTCCATCATGTAAAAGTGTACCATTGTTGTCTGTAATCACGAGGGACCAATACAAACATTTGCCCCCCACTCTGTGCAAAGTCTAAAGCCTTAACGGAATCACGAGCATGATAGTCTGTTCTGGGTGCACCAGTATGAGGTTCACATGCGTCGTTGGTGGTGATCCATGTGAACTTTATCCTGTGCACCAATCTACTTGTATGGATCATTCAGTAGTGCAGTACATGTCATGGCAACCTATCTGGTGCAACGGCAAATTAGTAGATCACAGTTATCAAAAGGTCAGTCTTGTCTTTTAAGCAAGCAAGAAAGAAAAAGGACAGTCTAGTCACTTATGACATGTTTAGTACTCATATGGAAGTGCCATTCACCACTCTTATGTATATGTACATTCCCTCTTTTCTGACAGTGCCAACAAAACAAATATTTACATCACCAGGGGCTACTACGAATACTGAAAGCGAAAGGACAGGTAATCTGGCATGCCTCACACAACAAATTAACAGGCACATCTCTGCTATGCATAGGGGATAGCAAACACAAACAAATCTCGATGGGTATCAGCCCTCAAGCACTACGTACTAGTCTAATCCCTGCTGGTGTTGGGCGTCGTGGCCCTGCTGTCCCAAGGAGCTTGGACCGTGGTGGGCGAGAAGGGCCCGTCCTTGTATTTGTCTCCGTCCTTCCCCACCGGGCACTCGCCCTGGATGCTCCTGAGCACCTCCAGCACCTCCTTCATCGGCGGGCGCATCTCGCCGTTCTGCTGCAGGCAGCGGAACGCCAGCTCCGCCGTCATCGTCATCATCTTCTTCGTCGCCGGGTCGGCCTCGTAGCCCAGGCCGAGGTCCACCAGCTGCTCGAGCTGGCTCTTCTGGATCTTGCTGATGGCCATGCCGGCCAGGTTGATCTCGTTGCGGTGCCGGGTGATGTCCACGGCCGGCTTCGACGAGATGAGCTCCACCAGGACCACCCCGAAGCTGTACACGTCGCTCTTGTCCGTCAGCTGATAGCACTGGTGGTACTCTGGATCCACGTACCTGCCATGTGTACGTACGTGTGCAGGGAGCACACAAAATTTCTTTAATTATATACGTGTTGAAATCATCAAGAGGAACTTAAATTTGGGCAAAAAACGATGAAACTGCGGCATATATATACCCTGGCGTGCCCTGGGGCGCGGTGGAGACGTGCGTGACGTCGAGGGGGAAGAGGCGGGAGAGACCGAAGTCGGCGACCTTGACGTGGAAGTCGGCGTCGAGGAGGATGTTGTTGGTCTTGACGTCGCGGTGGACGACGGGGGGCTCGATGGCGTGGAGGTAGGCGAGCGCGGCGGCGGACTCGATGGCGACGTTGAGGCGGAGCGGCCACGAGAGGGCGCGCTCGGGGGCGCGGGGCCCGTGCAGGTGGTCCGCGACCGTGCCGTTGGCCACGAACTCGTACACCAGGAGGAGCTCCCGGCTCTGGCTCGACGTGCAGCCGTAGAACATGACCAGGTTCGGGTGGCGCAGCCCGGATAGGATCGCCGCCTCGTTGTGGAACTGCTCCAATCGCCGGTAGCTGTTGTACAGCCGCTTCACCGCCACCACGCGCCCGTCCTTGAGGAAACCTGATGAGTGCATCGGAACCGTCAGGTGATTCGACTTGTGATGAATACCATACCAATCGGCACTGCGAAATGCAAATCCAAAGGCATTTGTACCTTTGTAGACGGTGCCGAAGCCGCCGTCACCGAGCTCTCTGCTCTCGTCGAAGGAATTGGTGGCCTCCTCGAGCTCCTCGTAGGTGAAGAGGTGCGTCGTTGCCGGGTCGTCGATGCTGCCGGACTCCATGTCGCCGACCCGGGAACGCGGTGTCCCGCCGGAGCCGCTGTACTTGAGGAGCTTCGAGGATGAGTTGATCACATTCTTCTTCTTCCTCTTGCGCATAACGAACAAGACTGCGGCGGCAACAAGCAGGGCAAGACCAGCACCACCAGCCGAGACACCTGGAAGTTACGCCAGTTAAAAGTTACAGTTCTAAACGTTGCATATTTCGAGGAAGCGGCACCATTTTGTGTGTGCTAATCTGTAACCAGTAACGAATTCCGGATTAACTGTGCGAGCAATCAGCTCTGTGTTTTCTTCATGAATTATAAACAGAAATCAGCATGCTGGGAAAGCTCATGGATGTTTTTGTATAAACTGTATTATAGTATTAACAATATACTGAAAGACTCAAAGACATTCAGAAGAATAGAGCTTCAGCAAAATGGTTGGAAAGTGCTCACCTGCAATCACTCCAATTGTACTTTTTCTTTTTCCTGTAGACAAGGACCAAAAGATAATATCAGGATTTGTTTAATCTCAGCAAGATGAAACTAATTTCGAAACATGACATTCTACTCGAAAGAGTAGGCAAGAAATTCAAAATGAACTCACGCAAACAAAGACGATTTCAGAAAATTAAGCACAAAAGGAGAAATTTGGGTGGCTGTTTTCATTCAATTGATCATATTATATTTGTGTAATGTGACATAGAGTTTCATGTGTATTATGTATTTAGTTATTACTCCATTTTTAATATTATATGCGAAAGAAGCAAGAAGCAGCAAAAGTGACATTCTGTTTGCTGTTTGGCTGTTTCCTTCTTCTGATGAAACTTCAACACAAAATTCTGTTTCGAAGATAGAGCAAGGCATCCAAAGTTTGATAACTTTGGCCAAAATGTAAACCAAGTTCAGATTACTTTTGACCAGGTAGGCAACTCCCTACATTTTGAATAGTCTGTACTATCTTTTAGTAACAGTGGAGCATGGTGCAAGATCTTCCTTTATGTCCCCTCTTTTGATTTTGTTGACATAAGGAAAAGGTTGTAAGGCAAGTAATCGTTTGGCCTTTTGTCAATGGTTTGGTCTTTGTATATCTAGGTCATAATCACAAAGTACCTTGCAATATATATAGGTCAGGACAGAACTATAGGTAGGAGGTCGGCATCAAAAAGGAAAACTGAATACTAATAAATGGAGGCAACAAATATCTGTGGAAGACAGACACCTGAAATATGCTTAAGCTTTCTGTCAAATGAAAAGTGAACATCTTAATATGACGTCAGAGCAGTTGAAAGGCCTTCCAAATCAAATGTTACAGCTGTCTGAAAAGCCTCAGCTTACCTAAGAAAAAATCTCTCAAAGTCTATCTTGGACAAAAAAATTTGAGCAGTAAATGTCACCATTCAGACTTGTATATGAAGAACACAATAATGTTTAAGCCTTGAACTTTTGAAATTTTAACACAAGCTTTAATGGACCAAATTTTAGTGATTCCACAGTCGATGGATGCAGTAATACAGTAACCAATACAACATTAGTGTTGTTGCTGTCTGAGTACTCACCGGGCCCAACTAATGTGAATACCAGCGATACAGCCGTACAGGCAAAGTTTTCAGTTAATAGAAAGCGTGATGAGACGTCCACCTCTGAAGAAATCAACAAGACATAGCTAGTGCGCATCAACTTCTGCTGTGCTCCAACGACATCGACAGGTGGGCCTATATTACTCATCAAACGCGTGACCATTAATTCTTCAGTTAGCTCTTGCCCGGAATCGGTCGTTTGGGCCGTACTGTCAGGTAGGTTTTCGGCCATAATCATCATCGAAATGAACAATCAGCAAACATTCTACAAGCTACGAACGTTTCTCCATGAAACGACGCTACTGTTAGTCTGTTATGCAACTGTGATGTATTGTGACAATGGGTCTTGCAAAGCAGTTTCTTCTCCCCTTTTGGAGTAGGCTAATGTCAGTCACTCTGATGGATCCATGTATCAGCGAGAGGAGTAATCACAACAGCAACTACCGTACTACATTATTAGCGTGGCCAAAAAAAAAACAAATTACCGTGCTAATTAAGGACTGTCCCTTTGAGCAATTACGTACACCAAGTGCCTCTACTGAACACTGAAGTTTAATTTAGTGCTAAGTGTTATCTTAGTCGCACAGCTTGGTGCTGCAGAAAAGCAGGTAAGCGGTAGGCACCGGATGGAGACAGATGTGGGTACTGAAAGCAGGAGAGACGGATCAGATCTTGCCAACTCTGAACCAGTCCATGGCCGTGCGACGAGACGAGACTGATACCGACGTCCCAGTGTGCTGTAATTCCAATTTTCCTCTCCCGCCAAGTGATCGTGCTGATACCGATCGACGTGGCCGGAACCCAAGCAAGGGCCCTGGATAAAAATCATCGAGCCAGACTGTTCCCAACAGCTCTATTGCTAGCCCCTTGCCGGCGACAGCCACTGAGAGACAAGCGCTTGGTGCCGTCGCGCCATACGAACGGTTGCCTTCAATGTTCTACGACACGTCCCCGTCGAGCTAGGACGGGTTAGTGATGAGCAGAGAGCCCGGACCTAATTGGACTGGCGCGCTTTAAGCTCCGGTTCATTTCACACACTGATATTTCTTCCAACGTCCCAGTGGAGAAGAAAGGCTGGTGACTGATGGCTGGTCACAAATGACTGGTGCTGGTTTATTGTGAGAGAAAGAAATACTGTTGGCTGGTTCAACAGGCGACATGACATGGAAGCAAAGTTATTCGCTCCAAGTAAACCGTATGTAGAGTGTGGTGGTTAATGTCTCCTGACTGAATGCAATCATCGAAGGATAATGGCTCGTTTCTACGGCGGTTTGGACGACGAAAGGATGGCTGGCTTAAGTTACGTACCGAGTGAAGAAGAGTCAGCCAGTGTCTTACTGATGCAGCCGCCGCCGTCGTCCGTGCTGCTGTCGGCACAGAGGCAGCCGAGGAACTCGCCGGCGCTGCTGTACCCGCACCTGCCGCTGGTCTGCTCGCACTGGCCGCACTCCCCGGTGCTCCGGTCCCAGCCCAGCAGGAACCCCGCGCGGAGCGCGTTGGCGTACCCGTCGCTCCTCCACCCGGGGTCCTCCGCGTCGGACGGCACGAAGGCCTTGAGCACCGGCACCTCGAAAACCCGCCGGCACGCGCTGGACCAGTCGCCGGGAGGCACGCCGCCGCGCGGGACGATGAACGACCAGCCGCCGGACGCCCTGTCGGCGCCGCCGCAGGTGATGGGCTTGAGGCTCGGCGGCTTGGGCGGCGGCTTTGGCTTGGGAAGAGCGGGGTCGGCGTCGGCCTCCGGCGGCGACCCGAAGGAGCAGCCGGCGAAGAAGAAGAGCAGGTCGACGGCGCCGGAGATGGGGAGGAACAGCCGGACGGCCGGCGGGACGGTCACGTTGTGGTGCACGATGGGGCAGCCGCTGCCGGCGTCCGCGTCGGCGAGCGAGACGGTGTGGTTCGCGTGGTCGATGCGCGAGACCGTGTAGTTGTCCCCGCCGAGGTTCAGGACGGCCTTGCCGCCGCCGCCGTCGCAGGTGACGGCCAGGCCCGGGTAGCCGCAGTAGGACGCGCCGTCGTGGTCCGGGACCGCCTTGGCGTCGCTGGCAAGGTAGAACGGGTAGCTGATGTTCACATCACCGCAGAGGTACGGCCGGCACGCGGATGCTGCGTAGGTGTCATCGGCGGCGCTGCAGCCGACGGCGAGGAAGAGGAGGAGGAGGAGGAGCAAGAGGAGGCTGTGGCTTCGGTCACGGTGGCTCAGGGGAGGCATGTCAACTGGCATGGCAAGCGGGCAACTTTTTTTCCTCTTGGTTCAGCTCTGTGTTCCAGGCTTCCAGGACTCCTGTGCGCGCGCGCGGTTTGGTTTGGTTGGCGGACGGTCGGACGGCTCCGGTTTTATGCGAGCCCTCCATCTTCTGAACCTCGCTTTGGCAAATGGCAATGGCAAGTGCAACTAGCCGTGCAGTACCGGTGAAAGATTGGGTGGGGGTGACGCTGACGAGGGGCAAAGGACATCCCCGATGTCCTTGTGCACACGATGGCTAGTGCGGGGCCTGCTGCAGCGGAGCGGACTCGCGAGTCGCGTCGCGACGTTGCCAGCCTATCGCGCTACTCGGCCAGAGTCGCCTGGCTACCTGACCGGACATCCCCGATGTCCTTGTCCCCGTGGCGACTCGAGAGGCCCCCGTCCTAGTCACGTTTTTGAACTGGCGTCAATGGAAAGATTAGTTTTGAAATTAGTCAATGGAAAGATGCGCTTGGTATTTGATCCTTTCCGGGAAGTCTAATAAAAGGCCTGATTTTCTTACGGAATGGTTCTCAGTTCTGGCGCATGTGTTAGGAAATAACAGTATGCTAGCATGCTAAGGGCTAGCAGCCAACAGGGGCGTGATAAAAAGCGCCAGGGAAGAATCATTCACAGGATGCGATGTGGCTCCGTTTCGCAGCAAGAAACAGTGTTCAGAATTGTGTCTGTATATAAAAAAATTTATGTGCAAGTACTTATACATGCTTGACAGTTAGAAATGTTGAGGCCTCGAACTTAAACCCAAGAAAAAGATCCGGGCCGATTGGGACAAGAAAAAGAAGAAAGGCCCAACTATCGGGTGGTCCTGGCCCAGAAGAAAATATGACATCCGACTTGGTCAAACTGGTACGTTCACACGTCAGCACGTCGCCCAGACTAAACAAGTTTCCGTGCTATACTATCACACACAGAAAAAAAAAAGAACATGCTAGCCCGAGAAAATGAACATTCTCTTGAGAGATCCAGAAATGGGGAACGATGAAGAGGGGAAAAAGAGAGACGGTATACCATGAATTAAACCAATATAACCCCCTGGGATTGCTCCTATAGGCTCTGGTTGGGAGCTGGCAGCCTTGGAACCCCGGTAATCCCCGCTGTAATTAATTTGGAAAAGCTTGTAGAGGGCTTACCGGAAGTAGAATTGGTCGTGGTGCTGGTGCAATTGGGAGCGCCGACTTGGCCGCCGGAGCACAAGCAGGCTACGTATTCCCCCGTCTGGTTGTAGCCGCACTGCCCAGCCGATTGCTCGCATTGGACACACGCTTGGGGCCTGCGCTCCTGCCCCCATGTCAGCTGGAATCCGCCACGTAGACTGCTGCCATATCCACCGTTCCTCCATCCAGCATCGTTTATTGGATCCGTAGGGAGACTGGAATTGAGCACAGGCACCTCGACAACTTTCTCGCACGCCTTCCACCAATTCGTCTCCGGGAACGGCACGTCCTCCTTCCGAAACACAAAATACAGCCCATGCGCCGCCTGGCCGTCGAATTTGCAGGAGGTGGAGCTCGTGTTTGATGGTCGTGGGATGCCGTCGGCGAGGAAGTTGCAATTGATAAAGAAGAGCAGGTAATCGATGGTGTTGATAGGATAGTTCAGCCATGAGCTGTTCCCGATCGTCACGTTGCCATCAACACTGGGGCAGCTGCTCCCCACGCCGCGGACATGGAGAGCAAGCGAGATTTTGGGAGGCTCGTAGTCGATGCTCGAGACGTTGTAGTTGCCGCTGCCGAGTTGCAGGAAGGCCTGGTCATCCTCGCAGTGAATCTCCAGGCCGGGGTACCCGCAGTACGAGCCGTCGTTTCCCATGAGATCTTCCGTCTTGATATAGAACGGATAGCTGATGCTGACGTTGCCGCAGTTGTATGGTTGCCGCACGCACATGGTGGTGTCGTAGCTATCAGCCGCGCCATGGATAACGGCAACCAAGATGGCAAGGAGAAGCGGCGGCGGCAGCCGGTGGTGTAGCTGCAAGGGAGCCATGGCTAGACAAGTCAGGGTAACTAACTTTCTTTTCTCCTTAGGTTTGGTGGCCGCCCGCCTGTGTTTATAAGGTCGAGAGGGCTTGAAAGAATTTCAAGGTCGATCGGGTTCGGCGACGAGAGGGACACGGCGGCGAAATGAGGCAAAGAGCCGTGGCTGACCGTGACCGTGACCAGCTGGGTCTCGCAACATGCCAATTACTCTGCCTTTGGAGAAGTCAGGTGTTGGCACCTCCCGTCGCTGTTCCGTGCACACTCGCGCGTTCCCCATTGGCTTAACGCTGAACGCCCGTGGAAGAAAGAAAGGTCGCGTCCTTGGTCTTGGTTCTGGATCGACATTCATGTACGTATCCTCACTAGAAGGTTTGCGTTCAATGGTTGCGGAGTGGTCAGCAGTTAGAAAGTTTGTCGCCTCTGTTTTGGGAACCCAATCGAAGTGAACACAAACAAACTATGCTTTCCTCCGACCCCCGGCTGGCAAGGCAACACGCCTTGAATTTGGACCCAAAACGTAGTGTTTGGGGGTGGGTACTCGCGTCACGGTCTCTGCTCTCACGCCCAGTGTGTGCTGCGGCTCCAACAGAGAGTCTGCAGCAACTCAATCAAGTCTCACACGTACGTGTAAGGGGGAAAAGGGGTTTTGGTCAGTTGCCTACCAGGTGTGTCCAGGCTGTGTGTTCACGCTTTTGTTGGTCTTGCTACGGAGTAACCTGGCTCTTGTTTCAGAGTTCAGACTGAAGCACAGACAGTTTGGTTCTCTGCTCCGCAAAATGATGTGGAGCACAGCAGACCGACCGCCGGCCCGCCTTATGAATCTCGTTCACGGAAACGGGGTGTCCAATGAGGAAATACGAATCCGAATTCCTATCTTTCTACTCCCTCCGGTTTGGTAAAAGAAATCGCTTTGACAAGGTTTGAGTCAAACATTAGGAATATAAATCATGAATAATTTTTGAATCGTTGAGTTTGGAAATGTGAAAACTACATGAGTAGATTTGTCTTGTAAAATATTTTTATAAAAATATACATATATTAGTTTTTAATAATTATTTTTCTAAAAATAAGAAGTTAAAGTTGTACTTTGGAGACCGTGTTGCTGTCCTAAACGACTTCCTTTACCAAACCGGAGAGAGTACCCACCCACGCAGTATTTTTCAGGCGAACCAACAACTCGCTGATCATTATCATTTTTTTTATGCGGACTACGTCAAAGTCAAACTCACGCCATTTGTGAGGTGAAAGCAACAGACTCAAAACAGAGAAGAAGAAGCAGCAGCAGCAGCGGGGACAAGCACTCAAGCAGACTGGAACGCGTGGTCGGGTGATCGCGGAAACGAGGGGTAAAATCGAAGGATGGGTTCTGGAGCCTGGAGGACTTACCTGCCGGGTATACGGTGCTGGCACCGCTGTTTTCGCAGTACGGGTTGCCCACCTTCCCGCGGCACAAGCAGCCGAGGAAATTCTTGCCGTGGCCGTAGGCGCACCGCCCGCCGGAGTTCTCGCACCGGTAGCATTGATCTTTGGTGCTCCGGTTCCAAGCGAGCTCGAACCCCTGCCTAAGCACGCCGCCGTATCCACCCCTCGCCAGCACGGACGGATCGCTCGCCATGACGAGGTCGAGAACCTCGCTTCGTACCGGCACGGTGACGATCTCCACGCAGTGCGCGGCCAACTCGTACTCCTGGGCTTTGTCGAGCTCGTCGGCGGCGAACACGAACGAGGCTCCGGCACCTGGTGGGTTCCCCAACCCCGCGCAGTCGATCCGGTACTTCTCCGCGTCGGAACCGAGCGGCCAAGGATCGCCGGCGCCGCCGCCGCCGCCGCCTGGCGGCTTGAAGAAGCAGCCGTAGAAGAAGGTGAGGTTGTTGTCGTGCGCGCTGGTGTTTCCTCCCCACTGCAGCCACGCCTCGTCATCGAAGCTGACGTTGTGGCGGACCCGGGGGCAATCATCGCCGCCGCGGAGCACGTCGGCGTCCGCCAGGAGGAGGCTGTTGTTGTTGTAGAAGATGTTCCGGACCGTGTAGTCGTCTCGGCCGAGGTGGAGGACGGGGGTCTGCGTTCCCCCGCCGCCGTCGTCCTTGCAGGCTATCTTCAGGTCGGTGTAGCCGCAAGAGAAGGGCGCGACGGGGTAGGCGGTCGCGTTGGCGAGGTAGAACGGGTAGTGGATTTCGACGCCGCCGCACCAGAACGTGTGCGAGTCCACGCACATGGAAACGTCGTACGTGGGCGGAAGAGGGGTGCCATGGGAGGCGACGAGGAAGACGAAGGGGACGAGGATGACGGGGAGGAAGCGTGGTAGGCGAGCCATGGTGCCCAGACGAGTCGGACCCATTTGGCTGTGTGTGGTTTAGCTGATGGTCTAGTCAGCGGTTCCTTGAGCGCGGCACAGTTTATAGGTCGCGCGTGGTTAGACGAGTGGAGTTGACCTTTTTTTTTTGTTGAGAAGGTTTGGTTTAAACAGATCACCGAATTAGCATGAAAGTGTACCTATTTCACCGAATTATGCACCTATCACCTCGTGGATGATTTGAAAAGAACGCAACAGAACCCTTCAACAACCAGTCTCTGGCCGCCCCACAGCTTGCTGCACTGATCGTCGACGAAGCCGCCAATTGGTACCTGGCACTGGCAGGTTTTTTTTGAAATACCTGGCGGGTTACCGTCAATTGTCGGAACTGCTACAGTTCCCAAGTACTGATCAGGTCGCTAATGCTGTAACGTATAATGTTTATCCCTAACAAGGTACACTGTATTCCCTCTGTCCTAAATTGTACTATATCGATTTCGCATTTCTAATTTTATAGGGTTTATTGTGTATATCGATTTGCTATGCTTTGAAGTACTATTCAGACATAACATATATTTAGGCACGATCTATAATTTGGGATGAAAAGATATATAGCAAAGGTTTGCGTCTAATATTCCTACGTGGTCAGCAACTGTACATAAACTGCAGAGTACTAGACCGCTCTGTTTTGTGAACCACTGAAATCAAAGCGAACAGAAAATCGTACTCTCACTTTTTCAAAAAAAAAGAAGAGGAAAACATACTTTCACTATCGACTCCAACCCCCGGAAACACGTCAGGATGGACAAATTAACTACCAAACGTCCAAGGCATAGCAATTTATCTGATATCCGCTCTCTGTCTCTCACGACCAGTTTGCTTACAGTCGCCTCCAGCAAAGAGCCTGCAGGAGCAAAACCACTGCGCTTTCTAGACGTGCAAGCTCAAAAAGGGTCGCCTGCAGAAATGCATTACTGCAGGTATAAGCGACCACGGAGTTTATCGAAATAGTGTTGCATGTCCCACTTAGAAGTTTTGAAATTTTTTGAACTTTTACACACTAATATTACCAAACAAGATGTGCATTGTCCCAAAAGTTGAGATTCAAACAACTTTTGTAAAAATTCATATGAAAAAAAACAAATTTCAGTCACTAGAGGACAAAAAATTTCAAAACTTCTAAGTTGGACATGCAATAAGCTCCGCGGTCGCTTATACCTACGGTATTTTCACTCCGGGGTCGCCTGCCTGCTAGGCTGCTAGAGCTACCAAATGCTAACTAACTTCTCCATTCGGCGATGCAAACAACTGGTCTAGGGGGTTGCGTTTAGTATCCTGCCCTTGTTTTCCACACTGAAAAGCAGGGCACGTATACTGCCCTCTGATCTACGAAATGTTGTGGAGCACGGCGGGTCGCGGCGCCGCCTGATGAATCTCGTTAATGAGAATTGAGAAAAAGTACGGATTTGGTGCACAAAGCAGAGAAAAAGAACGAAACAAAGGCTGTAATGAAAACAGGAACCAGAATTTCCAGTTCTGTACCTACCCAGGGACTAGTTTTCCTGGCGAAACAAAGGAATTTTTCAGACTAAGTAGGTCAGGTCCAAGTTTCACCTTTAGCTCGAGGCGAGCAGCATGATGGGGAGCAGAGAGGGGGACGCGTACTACGGAGACGGGCACAAGGAGGCTAACTAGCAGATGGAGGCACCACGGAAATCTCGAAATATTGTGCGTGGTGTGGTGATTGCAAAAATGGAGGAGTGAAACAGAATGTTCAGTGTTGGAGACTTACTTGGTCTGCAGTCCGTGTAGCTCACCTTCCTGTCGGAGCACAAGCAGCCCAGGAATTTCTTGTTCTGGCTATAGGCGCACTTCCCGCCGGACTGCTCGCACAGGGGACACTGATCCGTTGCGATACGGCTCCATTCCAACTCGAACCCCTGCTTCAGCACGTACCCATATCCGCCATTTTTGAAGTTTGTCCAGTCATTTGCCATCTTTCAGAACACCATTCTTTACTAGCACGGAATACAGCCTTGCAGTTTGCAGACAAGTCTTGCTTTTGGGCTTTCTCATGATCATCAGGTGTAAATACAAACGCAACTCCACCGCCAAGAACCGGACTCTTAAATTCGTTGCAGTCGATTTGGTATTTCTCCAATTCAGGCGGCATGTGGCCCCCGCCGGGTGGGTAGCAGCCCAAGTAGAAGGTGAGATTGCCGTTGGAGCTGGTGTTATGCAACCACACCTCGTCGAAGCTGACGCCGTGGCGGACTGCGGGGCAGTTGCCGCCGACGAGCACCTCGCTGTCCGCCAGAATAACTTTATAACCGTCGATGCCGCTCTCGTAGTCGTAGGAGATGTCCTGAACGGTGTAGTTTTCACCGCCGAGACGAATCACCGGCCTCGCGCTCGCCCCCTCGCCTTCGCAGGTGATCTTCAGATCGGTGTAGCCGCAGGAGTAGTATCCTACTCGTAACTGGAGGTTTCTCTGATTTTGTTGGAAAGGTAGAATGGGTAGGTGATATTGACGCTGCCGCACATGGAAGCGTCATAGCTGTTCAGGAGCATATCAGGGTTGCCATGGGAGGCGGGGGCTTGGACGGCGAGGAAGACGAGCAGGAGGAAGGGGAGGCGCGGTAGGTGAGCAGCCATGGACGATGTGGCGAGAAGGCGAGGCAGCACGCGTCTGGTTTCTTGCGACGGCCTGAGCCCGCCGCGCCGCCGGTTATAGCACCCGTGGACTTGACCCGGTTTGGGGTCTTTCGGAGAAGGTTGGTTTAGGCAGGCGATAATAGCACGGATTCAGATCGGGGACGCTCCGAGACCGAAGCAACTTGGACTCTGCGTCGCGCTGGATCGTGCCAGCCGTTCGATGAGGGCACCGAGCATTTATGATAGTTTCTATGTGTATTAATTATTTTCAAAATTTAATGTTTTGCTGATGTGGCAAGAAGATTAACGAAGAAAGAGAGTGCAAATGATAGAGATTGTTTCCTCCTCGGGAAACCACGTCTACGGAAGCATTGAGGCAGATGGAAACCACGGAAAGGCCGTTGGGGAGACCTCACCTCGTTCCTTCAGGATCGAGTACGCCGTTGTGCCGCTTCCCACGCTCCTGCGCATCTTCTTCCCCGCGCCCTCGCTCCCTCTTCTCCTCTTTTCCGCCGGCGTCCTCGGCAGCAGGCCTCGCGGAGCTGCACCACGGCTGTGCCGCCGCGGGATGACATGCGCCGCATGATGGTCACCTCCCTCTGCTTGTCCGCCGCGTGCGTCGTGTCCAGCTGCGCGGACGGATAAGATGCGGCCGCGCAGGAGCAGCTTCCATGATGAGGCGAAGCAGAGTATAGCAGGCTAGCCGCTAGCAGCCCCCATGGGTCCGCCGGGACGGCCACCTCGCCCCAGCCTTGCGCGTGCGTGCGCGGGGACACTGGGCTGGCCTGGGGCTCTACTCGTTAGTCTCATCTTGCTTGCTCTGACAGTCAAAAGCTTCCTCATCCCTCTCGTACGTTCTGAATGTGTGTTGAATGGACAAAGTATTAGTTGTTTTCTTAGCTAGCGTGAGAGACTACAGAAATAGATGGCACAAATGATCCACCTTCTTTCTTGATGCATTTAATTTATCTTTTTGATGATATGTTATGAAAATTATGGATTGGGAAGGAATAGTTTCTTGTGCAATATCCTATATTATGAAAACCGGTATGATTTTTTCTATTGGGACTGCCCTCAGTGGTCAGTGATCATCAGCTTTTGCTAACGTCACTACTAGGCTTTGGTTGGTCGAGGCAAAGATGCGTTACTCCATGGGTACGATTTCAGTTGACTTCCACAAGTACCATCGCAGCGGCCATCTCGTACTCTTGGGACTCGTCAACGACCTCTTGAGATGACACGAACACGAAGGACGAGGCTCCGGGCGGGCTCTGGAACCCCGAGCAGTTGACTCTGAACGCGTCGAGCACCGGCGGCACGGTGTCGTCGCCGCGGGTGTAGCAGCCGTAGAAGAAGGTGAGGTTGTGCTCGTGCGAGCTGGCGTCGTGCAGCCGCAGCCACTCCCCGCCGAAGCTGACGTTGTGGCGGACGCTGGGGCATCCGCCGCCGATCGTCGCGTCGCTGTCGGCCAGGACGATGGTGCTGGTGTTGTAGAAGATGTTCTGGACGGTGTAGCTGCTGCCGCCGAGAAGGATGGTGGGAGTCCATGCCTGCTCGTAGCGTCGGCACGAGATGTTCAGGTCGGTGTAGCCGCAGGAGTAGCGCGTGTGGTCGGGAGCTTCTCTGGTGGCGTTGGAGAGGGGGAACGGGTAGTGGATCTCGACGCCGCCGCACCAGAACGATTCCGATGAGCACATGGAGCCGTCGTAGTTGGGCGGAAGAGGGGTGCCGTGGGAAGAAGGGACGACATGGGCGCCGAGGAAGAGGAGGAACGGGGAAGCGTGGTAGGGTAGCCATGGGGCGGAGACGAACTAGTCAGTTTCGGTTTAGAAAAAAAGTCGCGTGGATAATTAGATGGGTGGACTTGACATGGTTATTTTAGATGGTTGTTTGTTTGCTCGGGGTAGACTTGATTTTGTTGGGTCGGGTGGTCGGGTCGAAATTCGTGACCTGTGCTCGTGCTCGATCCAATCCATCACATGGTCGAGTCGGGTTTAAATTTTGTATATGTCATTTTCGAATTGGATCGGATGTTTTTGCGGGTCTAGATCAAAAAGGCACTCATGCCCAATTAGTTGTATGATTGGATCGTGTCAAGTTGAGTTTTGTTTGGACGGATTGTGTTAGGAACCTAGGTTAAGTAAAATGCACCACCGGTCCTTAAACTTTTCTCACCATGTCATCCCGATCTATAAACTTTTAAAGTCTGTCATTGACATCCTTAAACTTAGTCCGGACCTCTAATCCACCCATAACAGGTCCAACTAGCCTTACGCTTATATATGCAAATAACTCCAACTTTTTTGTTTCTCATGATAGAAAGGACCACCGGAATCGATCTATTCGCCGCCGCTATCGCTTCGTCCGCCCGTCCGCCACGACTATTTGCATGCAGTAGGCGACGACAGTGCCGGCACCCAGCGACGAGGACTCCACAGCTGTAAAACCTACTAATGCTAAGTGCCATAATTTCCAGTAGCGCACATGCTAAGTGCCACAAATCTGTGTTCATCTAATGCTAAAAAAATACTTCTGTTTGCAGACAAAGGTGAGGCGATGGCTTCTGAATGGAAAAAAGACAATCCGGTGGCGTAACCGTAGCAGGTGGTACCAGACTCTCAGCTGATGCGACGTGCTCAGCGCCGGCAGCATGCTGGTGAAGGCGCAGGCGCACGAAGGGCACGCACGTACCGTGGCCTGCTGCACGCGAATAGTCGCGACGGGCGTGTAGACGAAGCGATGGCGCGGCTCTATCAAGAGAAACAAGAGAGCAGGTGTTTTTTCATAAATGTAAGACCAGTTGGACCCGTTATGAGTGAATTAGAGACCTGAACTAAATTTAGGGTAATAATGACATACTTTGAAAGTTCGTGGATCGGGATGACACAACAAGAAAAGTTTAAGGACCGGTGGTGCATTTTACCCTTATAGGTTTGTCAGGTTGGACGGCCCACGCGATCAGATATTCTCTAAGGAGAGAAACAACTTGGAGTCATTCACTTTGCGTCTAGCTGGTTTGCACCAAACCGTTTGATCAAATGATCGATGGCTGTTTATACGTCACTGCTAGGCTTGTTTGGTCCTGGCAAGATGCGTACTCCACCGGGTAGGATTTCAATTGACTACTTGACTTACATAATATAAGCCCTAATGACCAAGTCCAACTCTGGCAACGTACTTTGGATGGATAAAAACGTAGCGGTTGCAGCATATGACAGTCTCCCGTCTTACGGGTCACTATCAATTTGTTGTTGCTCAACAAATAGGCAAATAGCTAGCACCAATGGGACTGTCAGGTTTTCAAAAGAGAATGTGTGTCCTTGGCTTCGTTTTCCTCTTGTATGCTTCAATCGGTTTGGTCATGTCCTGTAGTGCTGGTGTCGGTTGGTCGCTTTGTGTCGCTTTATAACTGATTCGTATCAATGCGTTTCGTAGTAATTGTCTTCTTCTTAATGAAAAATCACGTTTTATAAAAACGTTTTCAAAAGAGTAGGCGTAGTAGGTATGACCTAACACAATATTTATGACTTGAGTCGAGCACTCCAGCTTGCTAAACCCCTGGTCGTGGAGTGAGGACTGCTATATATTTACACTGAAGGCTGAAGCAGGGCAGGCCGCCTGAATCGTTCATGAAAAAGCACCGATTTGGTGGAAAAGTATATCAAAGCGCATACGGCTGTAACCATCCTAGTGGTTTGATTAGAACAGGATCCAGCTATTTTCTACCTACCCAGGCGCTAGTTTTTCCAGGCAGACCCAGCTAATTTCAGACCAGGTCAGGCCATAACTTTTACCGTTAGCACAAAGCAATCAACGGGACACAAAGGAGGCTACGAGACGCGAATTAACGAGAGTCGCAAGAAACAGACGAATGCGCAATGGAAGGATGAGTTGTGAAAGACTTACCTGATGCAGGCGCAGGCGCAGGCGCAGGCGCGGTGCTGGCCTTGCAGTCCGTGTAGCTCACCTTCCCGTCGGAGCACAAGCAACCCAGGAATTTTTTGTTCTGGCTGTAGGCGCACTTCCCGCCGGACTGCTCGCACAGGGGACATTGATCCGTGGCGATACGGGTCCAGCTCAACTCGAATCCCTGCTTCAGCACGTACCCGTATGCGCCCCTTGTGAAGTTGGTCCAGTCACTTGCCATCTCCTTCAGAACCTCACCCTTTACTAGCACCGAGACAACCTTCTCGCATTGCATAGTAGACAAGAAGTGCTCTTGTGCTTTCTTATGATCATCAGGTGTAAATACAAACGCAACTCCACCACCAGGAACCCAACTCTTGAACCCGCTGCAGTTGATTTGGTATATCTCCAATTCAGGGGGCGCGGCGGGCCCGCGTGAGTAGCAGCCGAAGTAGAAGGTGAGATTGCCGTTGGAGCTGGTGTTATGCAGCCACACCTCGTCGAAGCTGTTGCCATGGCGGACTGCGGGGCAATCGCCGCCGCCGACCATGTCGCTGTCCGTCAGAATAAAGGTGGGAGTGTCGCCGTCGTAGGAGATGTCCTGAACGGTGTAGCTTTCGCCGCCGAGACGGATCACCGGCATCTTACTCGCCCCCTCGCCTTGGCAGGTGATATTCAGATCGGTGTAGCCGCAGGAGTAGTATCCTACTCCGTAACTGGAGGTTTCTCTGATTTTGTTGGAAAGGTAGAATGGGTAGGTGATATTGACGCTGCCGCACATGAACGAACTCGAGCACATGGAAGCGTCATAGCTGTTCAGGAGCATATCAGGGTTGCCATGGCAGGCGGGGGCTTGGACGGCGAGGAAGACGAGCAGGAGGAAGGGGAGGCGTGGTAGGTGAGTAGCCATGGACGATGTGGCGAGAAGGAGAGGCAGCACGCGTCTGGTTTCTTGCGACGGCCTGAGCCCGCCGCGCCGCCGGTTATAGCACCCGTGGACTTTGACCTAGTTTGGGGTCTTTCGGAGAAGGTTGGTTTATGGTAGGGCAGGCGATAATAGCACGGATTCAGATCGGGGACGCTCGGAGACCGAAGCAACTTGGACTCTGCGTCTCGCTGGATTGTGCCAAGCCGTTCGATCAATCAGTGGTCAGTGATCATCGGCTCTTTGCTAACGTCACTACTAGGCTTGGTTGTGGTTGGTCGAGGCAAAGATGCGTTCCTCCATGGGTACGATTTCAGTTGACTTCCACAAGGACCATCTCTATCAAAGGTACGCTAGTATAAGCTGGCACTTGACTATGGGTGCATTAAAAACGTCTTTTTCTAGAAGAACATTTGTTTAGCCGATGCTCCAAATTGAGCGCTGTAAAAGAGCGGATTGGAGCCTTCAGAACCCATTTACATGGCGGATTGTAAAATATAAAACTCTGAAATTAATTCTCAACTTTAGTGGAAAATCAGCCTAGTCCTCTATTTTCTTGTGGAACCCATCTGCCAGCGAGAGAAGGGGAGTCTGTTTTGTACACGGGTTCGTTGAGGTTTAAGATCGAGTATCGAGAGCCCACAATCTCGACGAAGCCCAGTCGCGGACGGTGGGACGCCGGCCGACACAGGGAGGACGACATCTAGTACCGACATGGATGACGTTGGGCGAGTTGGAGGTGATGAGCACCTGCGCGCGGTCCGACGTCTCCTCGACGGGCTCCGGTCGGAACACAAGCACGACGGCGAGGTTAATGACTGCCGAGGCGCGCGACATTAGGGAGAGCGTGTAGGCGTCAGCGTGCAGCGGGCTGTGCAGAACACATCCACGGCGGCAGCGGCGGCGGTGCCGGGTCGGGTGAGGTTGTTGGCGCCGAGGACATGACGTGCGATGGAGGGCCTGTTAGCTCGAACCGGTGCGCACCGCCGACGAGGCACACGACGACCCAATGCGCGGCGGGTGGGGAGGGAAGAAGAGCGTGACGACGAGGAAGAGGAGGAGCGGCGCCAGCACTGCGTCCAGGTGGTGGCAGCGACGGATCGAGGGGAGGAGGAAGCCCGAGCCCTGTCAGCTGCGTTGCAGGAGAGAGACAGGGAGGAGGAGAGAAAAGAAAATAAAAATGATGAGACCCACGCTTTTGGGAGAGAATTGGAGGTCATCTAGGCAGAACAAATCAGCCTCCAGCAGTACTTTTCTCTCAGAACAAATCAGCCACCAGCTACCAGCCAGCAGTACTTTTCTCTCAGAACAAATCAGCACCAGCCACCTGCCGTCAGCCAGACGAACAGGGAAGGAGGCTTCAACTTAGAAGATGAACATGGAAAATGCATGCTCATTTAAGATCCTGCTGGAGTTCTATTTTTTTTATCAAAACTCTAACTAAATTTATAGTAGAGCCTATTTGCATGCTACAATTGGAGTTGCTTTAAGATCACAAACTGGTTCGTTCTGAGCAAATCATAATTTGCTGGTGTTTGCCGACTGATCGGTGGCTGAATGGCTGTGTTTCGCAGAGATGGTTATCCAGATTTCCATCAACTTGAGTGATGCTCCGACCAAAACTGCTCTTAAAATCGCTCTGTTCTGTGCTTGAGATCATCGCTCTGGTTGTTAGCGTTTCAAATCGTGACCAGACAAAACGCGTCGGAGTCCGGACGGTGAAGGCGCCTTCAGCCTTACGGGCACACTGCCACACTTTATATCGCAACTCGTAAGACTTGGTCAGATTTGAAAAAGGCAGATCGAATGTAGTCTTCTTAACTCGTAATGCCACCATGACTTGTAAAATGACAGTGATTGTGCAGTAGGTGTTTTGCACATTTCCATTGTTTATTTACTCCACCAGTTAGCGTATCCCTACTCTTTCCAACAAAACTACAATCAGTGAGCCTTTGGAGTTGGAACCAACTAGGAGATGATGGTATCAGGTTCTCCACCTGGCCAAGGAGACTTGCCGTTTGACTGAATATCAGGTTCGACCAAACCTTAAAAATTTGGCCTATGAATATTGCTTTAATATGTACTCCCTCAGTCCCGGTATAATGGTCACTCAGGAACCGGAGTTACCTCACAGCCATGATCTCCCAACGACAAATTTAAAGAGACAAAGAGTGTAGAATTCAAACATGATTTTGACAGCTATAGTGTCTTTTTTTTTTAAAAAAAATCTTTCATAGTACTTCAAAGATCTGAGGTGTTGGGGTCTGGTGGATAAGGAAAAGTTCCATTTCTTTCGATCCTATAAAAGTCTGCTTGGCAGGCACCAGAACAGTACTCTTTGATTCTTGAATTGCCCTAAAAATGGAATATTCGTAAATTTTCTTTTCAGGGCCGAGTTGGGCCGAGCTTAGGGACAACCACCCCATTTTGACATAGGAAAAAATGTTTTTGACGTCCCTCGTCTATCGTCATAGTTCGAGTTTCGTCCCTCATCCGTAAAACCGGTTGTCTAGCATCTCTCAAGTTCTAAATCTGTTTGTCTTGAGTCCCTCACCGGTTTCGACGATGGTTTTCGCCTGATGTGGCAGTAGGGCCCACATAATTAAGGTGGGTCCCACATGCTAGTTCTGTCTTCTTCCTTCCTCCCGAGTGACACAGGCCAGGGTCGGAGGAGGAAACGCTGCCCTCTTTGACGGAGGCGCGCGTAGCGGCGAGGAAGGTGCTACTGGAGGACGCAGAGGAGATGAGGACGGCGAGGACGCACCACCAAGGCTCGCCTTGTGCCGCTTGAGCCGGCCGGCGGGCACTAGGTTGAGGCCGCCAAGGCCGCTCATGTGTGCGGTGCCAAATTTAATGCTCAAGCCGTTCGCCGGCCGCCGAATCTGACCCTAGCTGGCCGCATGCGTGGGAGCCTGGCCATGATTCTTCAATCGAGCGTGTGGTGGCTGTCAAGGCCGACGTCGACGTCGCGCGGGCGGAAGGAGGTGGTGGGCGTGAGGCAGCGTGAGGTCGGTCGCGGCGAGCAGCATGAGGGGCTGCGGAAGCGACGACGCACGGGCTTGTCGCGGGACCGACGGCGGCGAAGCGGGGGTTAGCAGCGGGGACGCGGTGGCGCGGGGGCATGGTCGGGCTTGCGGCGACCATCACAGTCCATAGGCCCGGCACTGCTTTGTGCTGCTTGGGAGGGAGAGGAGGAGGAAGGCAGAACTAACATGTGGGACCCACTTTAATTATTTGGGCCCACTGCCACATCAGGCGAAACCACTGTCGAACCGGCGAGGGACCCAAGACAAACGGATTTAGAAGTTGAGGGATGCTAGACAACTGGTTGTACAGATGAGGGACGAAACTCGAACTATGACGATAGATGAGGGATGTCAAAAACACTTTTTCCTTTGACATATATGATGCTGGGCTCAGACAAGCCTGGTGGGCCTTGACAGGCCAAAATCAAGCTGACCACGACAACACAACAAAGTTCCGGATTGTGAACAAATCAGCACTCATCAATGATTAGAAATTGTTTTACATTTACTCCTTCCATTTTCAAACATATGATTTTTATGATAAGAAAATTAGTTCATTTTGAACTAAAATAACTTATCCTAAGCAGCAAGTGCTTATGGATGGAGGTAGTATATTGTTAGGAAATAAGTACGTGCATTATATTTTTGTGGGTTTGTTTCTCTCTCTGATTGGTTTCAAAACGCCTAACACCGGTTACTGAGTACAAGTTGAACAAGTGGGCGAGCAGCCGAGCACAGTGTAACAGTACAGATACTTTAGTTTCGTTTTCCAAGCAATCACAACCGGAGACATAAGGCCTTCAAATTTGTGAACTGTATTAATTGGAGGTTCACAAAAGCTACTTTGCTGACAGCGGGTAGCAACCTAACCAGTACGACACTGATGTGTATGTACTACGTAGTCTAGTTTGTTGATCTGGTAAAAGTTCAAGGCACACGAGGTACTTATGAAATTTATTTACTTGTCCTTTAACCTATGTTTCTACTAGTGCTAGCAATTTTATTTGCAGATAATTCACAAACAAATTAGATTTCATTGCATGGAAATATGTAACTGCGCCATCCTCTGCCCTACATACATGGTGTACTACTGTGTTTTGTTAGGATAAGGTTTTAACTAATAATTATGAGTAAATTTTTTTCATGTTACTATATTTGCGGTCGAACGTACTCCCTCCGTCCTACAAAGATTGTTCGTTTAGACATTTTTTTGACACACTAGTAGTTGTGACAAATGACCATACTACCTCTTATTACTCTGCTTAGCTTTATGGATCTTGAATAACTGCAGTGCATTGGAACCAAAGAAAAAGCATCAATAGTTCATTTCATCGGCTCTATGCACTTCTCAATACACTTTTTTTATTAGGATGATTATTGCTTTAATTAGATTAGTTTCCCTAAAAGCTAAATAAACACCCTTTTTGGGACAAAATTTTAAAGCCAAACGAACACTCCTTACCACTCTATGTGGAACGGATGTATCAATTTATAATAATAATCCTTTGTCATATACTCCCTCCGTCACAAAATAAGTGTCACTGTGGTATTCGCGCTGGTCAAACATTCTCAACTTTGACTACATTTGTAGAAAATATTAGTAATATTTGAATCTCTAAATAAGTTTATTATGAAAATAGATTCAAGACTCTGTCGAATGATACTAATTATGTACTCTCTCCGTCCACAAATAGATGACATTTAGGAAAAAAATTTAGTTCATTTTGAACTAAATTCCTTGTCATATCTGGGGACGAAGGTAGTGCTATATATACTAAATTTTTTATTTATAATTAGTCAAAATTAATTTTGTTTAACTTTTTGGGAAGTGAAAATGACACTTATTTTGGAGCGAAGGGTTAAGTACTAGTAATTGCTAGTCAAAATCCAGCTTGTATTGGTGATAGATGGAGTAATAAGTAAGACTTCGAAATAAAAACAAAAGAGCTGGTTCCATGACTCTCTCTCTTTTTTTCTCTCTCTCGAGAAGCCTCTTTCACTCAGCATGTCAGTGGCGACTGGTGAAGGTGACATTCCGTATGAACGGAACAAACCTTTCAATGCACAATACCAATCCAACCAATGCGAGCTGACCCCCTCGATCTGCTGAATTTAATTTCGCGAAGTCTAGCCTCGCAGAAGATCACGGGAGACGTACGATGTCGCGCAACCGAAGTGGCCGCTGAAGCCTCAGTACCACCAAAAGACCAAAACCAAACGTACTGGCCAGTGCGATGCTGCTGCGATCCTTTCAACACGGGGTTAGTTGGACTTGATCGAGGAGGGACCAATGGGCTGCCGATCCGTACGTACTACGCCGGGCCATCGAGAGATAAAAGCTCCTGTCGCCGGTTCCATCAGCTGCTGCTGAATCGAAAGTAACCAACAACCTTGCGAGCCTTCCAAGTTCTGGAAGATGCTACGAGTCGCGTGCTGTTTAGTGCTCCGACCTCTTAATCCTGCCGGTAGTTTTCCTGAATAATGGTGATAACTGAGAGACAGAGAGAGTGTACTGCAAAACGGAGCAGCGCCTGACTTTACTGTAAACTTGTAACTAACTTGGTCTGCCTTCTGCTATGCCGCCCCTAGTCCCCTGTTAACGTAGTTATATTTGGAGACGGAGGGAGTAGATGTCACTGGACACCGGGACAGAGCAATGGGGTAGTACACTTGACCGCTGCTTCTGGTTTTCACGGAACCGGCATTCGGGTGACATCACACACAAATTTTCAACAGAAGAGGTCCTTCCAGTCCAGGCAACAACTGAGCCCGGCCGGCGCACCCGACTGCTGAACGAGTAGCTGCTAATTCTGGTGGCTGACTAAACTTTGTAAAATTCGGACAGTTAGTTAGGCTAGTTTCCTCCATCCGATCTTTCCTCTATCGCTAACGCGACAAGTTGTTTGGCTGTTTGCATCACCACCAGAAAAACAAAGCAGACAAGAAAAGAGTGCGTGCGCTACCCCACATTCGGAAACCCAAATCACGATATCAGGCAGAAAAACTGAAGAAGTACTGCAGGGGGAAGAAGCAGGTGAACCACGTACCGCAGCGCGCCGTGGTCGGGCCGCCGTCGCAGAAGCAGGTGAAGTTCAAGCCGCCGTGGGATTGGTTGTGCCGGTAGCCGCACCACCCGCCGGAGCCCTCGCATCCTTTGCACTGCTGGGAGTGAACGTCGTAGTTCAACTCGAACCCTGCCCTCACCACGTCTCCGACTCCAATCGATCCGCTCGCCGCCGGAGCCGCCGGGCTGCCAGGCCCAGGCGTGGCACCGGCCGCCATCCGCTCCTTGTGCACGCCCAGCACCGGCGCCACCACCACCTCCTCGCACTCGTACTCGTACGCTTCGGCACCTGTGACCACACCGTCCGGCAGCACGTACGACCTCTTGTCGCCGTCGTCTCCTCGACAGCCGATCAACTCCACGGCAGCGGACGACGAGGATGCGCTCTTGCTGCAGTTGTAGAGGAATGTGATGTTGGAGTCGGAGCGAGCGGGCTGCAGCCAGGAGCTTGCGTAGTCGATGGTGAGGTTCGCATGGAGCCGCGGGCAGATTGTTGAGTACTCGGCGCCGTCGACGTCGGCGTCGGAGACGGCGACGGTGTACGCCTTGTAGTCGATGCGGACGACTCTGTACCGGTGAGACTTGACGGGGAGGATCAGCGTGGTGTTCTTCTCGCAGATCAGGTCCAGCCCGGGGTAGCCGCAGTCGGACTTGTGGAGCGAGAACGGGTACTGGACGACCTGGCCGCCGCAGGTGACGTTGCTGCACGAAGGAGGGAGGGCGTCGGCTATGGCGAGGAGGAGGAGGAGAGCGGGGAGGAGGAGGAGGTGGGGGAGAAGCAGAGGAGCCATGGCGCGTGTGAATGGGAAGCGGATGCAGAGACCCGGAGCCCGGAGGGTTGCTGGACTGGTGGTTTTACTCGGCGAGATATTGCGTGCGTGAGAGTCAAGTGACTAAGTGAGGGAGTTAGGCTGACAGCGACCGGTTCAGATGTGGAAATTTCTCGCCACGACTGGACTGGGAGAGACAGCAGGCGGCTAACGATTGCGCCTTGGCGCGGCACGGCGTCCTTGCATCTCCCGTTATTCATGGTGGACGGTGGTGGCGACCGACGCTTCAGCAAGCGGCTTGCCGGTGGTGAGTAGTCACTGTACTACAACATTTTACAGGACAGATAGATGGACACGTGTTTGTTTACTACTTACAAGTTTTCTGGTTTTTTTAGTGTACTTTTCTGGTTTTGGTTGTTCTTGGATCGTAGTCCTACACTAACTAGCAGACACAAATCGGCTTTTCTTCAAAGGAACCACAATGATGGGCCTTTTTTTTCTTTGCCGCAACGGAAAAAAGTTAGCACGCTGTAGCCAATAATGGGCTCGGCAACTGAGCCCAATTTTAGTTGGGCCAGGCCAATAAATAGGAAAAAAATTGGGTGCGTACTGGGCGCACGCGAGCCCGTGCGCACCCCTACGTGGCAGCGCGCAGGGACGAAGCCAGGATTGAAATATAGGGGGCCAAGATGATCGTGAACATGCTCTTTAAACCATAGATGTTTGTGATTCACTTGAGATACACACAAAATTATTGTGCCTGTATATATCGAAAGCGATTGTTAACAAGGATGCGAATGCACTTGAAAGCTTATTAGTCTGACCAAACAATTAGTTTTGTATTGAAATAAGTGACTCTACTACATCTCAACACTTAATTATCAAGAACTTATTTAACTCAACTGTTATTTCTACACAAACTCTAGCATAGTAGTTAAAACTTGACACAAAGCATAGTGGGGCCATGGCCCCTGCCAGCACCCCCTTGGCTCCGTCCCTGGCAGCACGCGATTGGGTCCGCATCCCGGGTCCTGTGCGTCCTCCGTGAGGGGAGGGAGCCCCTGCAGTCTCGCGTTCGGCTCGTTCTGGGGTTGCTGCTCCGCACGGCTCGCTCCCGCTTGGCTCCTGTCGCGATCGAAAGGATATGCGGGCGTTGGGCTCCTGCGCGGCTCCGCGATCGATCGGCTTCCGCACCATAGGTTTTCCTGCCGCAGGACGCATCGTCTTCCCACCGCATCATCGCATCGTCCACGACGGAAAGGCGGCACCCTTCCAATTCTCGCGACGGCCATGGCAGATGGGAGGCTCATCGATTCAGCCGTGGCACAAGGGCCGCGCGGCGAAGCCCTACACAGCGACGACCACGCGGACGGAGAAGGCGGCATGGCTGAATTGTTGGGGCAACCTTTGTTGGATCGTAGTAAAGCTGTTCCGTCGACGTCGATCCTCAGGTAAAGCTGAAAAGCCTTATGAGATGTACAACAGTTATGCTGGACTTGTTGGGTTCAGTGTTAGAAAGTAAAGGACAAAGCGCCGTAAATCAGATGATAGTTTATGTCAGAAATATTTTGTTTGTAGTGGCGAAGGACAACGAAAAAATGAGGCATCACAAATAGATATTACAAGGACCGATTGTAATGCTCGTGTCCAGTTTAGTAACAACAAGGAGAATGTATGGACTGTGCAAAAGATCGCACTAGATCACAACCATTATCTCACCAGTCCAATAAGACACATAAGTTGAGGTCCCAATGAGAGATTATAGAGGCAAATAAAAAATTAATTAGGCAGGCACAACGGTATGGAATGAAGCCATCCCAAGTTTTCAATTTCATGAAGGAGAATTATGGAGGGGAAGACAAAATACCATTTACTAAGATCGATTGCTATAAAGAGATTGTTCGCGAGCGCACACACTACTTAGAAGCCAATGATGCACAAACATTATCTGAGTATATCCGAGGAATAAACAAAGGACCCAACATTTTTTATGCAGTTGAGGTGGACATGAAAACTAGTTATATAGCAAATTTCTTTTGGGCAGATGGTCAGTCTATCATGGATTACAAATGCTTTGGTGATGCTGTATCCTTTGACACCACATTTCAAACAAATAAGTTTGAAATGCCCTCAGATTCTCAGCACCAACCATCACTAGCAAACAATATTTTTTAGGTGTGCACTTATGTTCAACGAGACTATTCCATCATTTGTTTGGCTCTTTGAGTCTTTTCTTAAAGCAATGTCTGGAAAGCACCCAAGCACAATTTTCACAGATCAAGACACAACAATGGCAGCAACAATTGCTCATGTATTCCCAAAAACAGCCCACCACCTATATTTGTGGCATATTGGCCAAAATGTTGTCAAACATCTTGGTCCTATAATTAAAGCAGCATAGGACGAGGCAGAGAACAAGTCAGGTAACAAGTTCTGGACAGATTTCAAAAGTTGTATCTATGAAGACATAGCAGAGATTTACTTCACAGATAAATGGGATGAATTGTTGGCTAAATACAACCTTAATACTAACTCATGGATGTCAAACCTATATGCTTTGAGGGCAAAGTGGGCTGCGGTACACTGGGACTCATTTACAGCGGACATGCACTCGACCCAGAAGAGCGAAGGTATGAACAATGTCTTCAAGAAAACAATTCATAGGAAACTCGGTCTTTTAGAACTCCTTGTAGAATGTGAAAATGTTGTAGTTACTCTAAGGTCATGTCACACCCGATTTTACAAGGAAAATCGAATGTATCTCATATGTGCGCCAGGATCAAGTTTACACACATATGATAGATGCCATGAGTGAAATATCCATAAACAACATTCAAAACATACAAGATTTAACAACTGTATTATAATATTTTATTACACTCAGACAATAGACACGAAGGTCTTTAACTTGATCATACAATAACTAAGACGAAGCAGCTCTGTCTTCAGCTTCCACATACACTTGACTGGGGGATGCATGCCTCAAAACTCATCGAAGTTGCTGAAGTACTCCTCACCGTTGTTCTCCTCTAAACAATGGTAACAAGGGTGAGTACACTTATGATCGGTACTTAGCAAGTGGGGAAAGATGCAAGGCTATCAAGGATAGGCCAAGGTTTTGCAACGATTAACATTTTAAAGTTGGTCAAATTTTATTAACAAGCACCTATTAACTAGATGTAAGTTCTGTTGGCGGTCGATTTCCGTCAACCTAGATTATTTGTTACACTTTGGTTTGAGCTTGATTATGGAACTAACCCGCCACTAGGTACACTAATGATATAACAAGTTCAACTTTGTATGTGCATTTGGAAGTGTTGTGTTTTTGCAGGAAAACATGGACAAAAGGGACGGAGTTACAACGAGTTCAGAGGAGCAAATGAGGAGTTTCGTTCGTGTTCAAGTGCAAGGCGAAATCACTCCCAAAGGTGGCAAGGACCAAGGTGCTACGACGGATCATCCCCGAGGACTAAGACGTAAAGATCAACTTCATGCGAGAAGACCCCCTATCTTGATCGCGGGGATGATGACGCCAAAATGACACAAATAAAGGGCATAAATCTAAAATGTCAAGATGAGCTGCGGGGAGGAAGACGGGCCCGAACCAGGCCAGAAAGGGCCAAGGCCGGCCAACCCATGCCGACCGGCCCAGGCTCTTTTCGCCTCGGTTCGCGGTCCCCCTTTACCTAGATGCTCCTCGGTGTATTTATATCCCCTGTCTCCGACGGCCGCCGCATCCAATCATTCTACCGACGCCTATTCACCAGAAAGCCGCCGCCGCAAGATGAGGGATAGAGTTAGATGAGTTCGTCGCAAGGATCAACGCTGGCGGAGGGAAGGAAGTGAGAGGAGGACTCCAAGCCGTCGGCCTACGGGTGTTCCTAAGCCTCATCACCGCCATCTTCATCGACGACATTTTCCAGAGTCTCCATCGCCCCTATGTGCTTCAATCTATGTAAGATGATGGGGCAATGCCTCCGTTCATCCCTAGGGTTTTATGGGTCTTTGCTATCTAATCGCTACATGAACTTTATGCCTATCGATGCTTCATGGTCTGTCTTTGCAAATGCTTTATTTACATATGTATGTACAACATGTGATCTTAGTAGGGTTTGTGGTAATCGTGGTGATTAGCTTAACTCTATGGATGCTTAGATATAGATGCGTTAGCGAAGTGATCGTTTACCTTCGCGTAGTGGTAGTACGAGAGAAGGGAAAAGGCTTAGCGACCGTATAACCGCCATGAAGCTAGAAAAAGCAACACCTCTTTCATGTAGTAGATGCATATTCATGAGATCCTAGACCCTAGAGAGGGAACACTTATCTATCTTAATCTCTCTCTTGTACCAACCTTTGCCATCTAGTTTAGCACTAGATTAACATAGGTTAGATTGCCTTTCTTTTAGATTAATCTCTCTTTCAAAGGTTTTCTAATCAACTAGATTAGTACTTGGTTAAGTGCTAGCAATTCCCTTGCTCCTTGGGTTGACAAGAACCTTGGGGATCACCCCGTGGTGAAAAAGGCTATAGATGGTCAGTACGCTTGCGGATCGAAGTTCGTTATGAGTTTCAACCATCAACAAACCTTTTTTCTGGCGCCGTTGCCGCGGAGCAAGCCAATTTGCTACGTTTAATCTTGTATTAGTTTTGTTGATTACTAACGTCTAACCCTTATTTTCTAGAAAAAACCTTTTTTGTGTTTTTCTTTTTTTTCAGTGCCCAGATGGATTTGTTCACCTCACCATTGGAAGACGAAGAGATGTCTCTAAGGGAGCTAGCAATACCGTCAACGGAGGACATTGAGATGCAAAAATCAGATTTGATGCTTGCTACAACCCACTACGAAGTGAAGCCTGGAATCATCAAGTTAGTGGCGACAAACCCCTTTAGAGGATTGGAGGATGACAACCCATATAGACACATTAAGCAATTCATGATGATATGCAACACGGTGCAACAAGAAGGAGTTCCGGCCGCTTGGTTCAAGTGGAATCTTTTTTCGTTCTCTCTCGAAGATGATACACACTTGCGTCCGTTGAAGCAAAAGGAAATTGGGATGAGCTAGTGACAAAGTTTCTTTTGAAGTTCTTTCCCATAAGCAAGGTCCAATACTTAAGGAGGCAAGTGATCACTTTCAAGCAAGGAGAGGATGAAGGAATTGATGAAGCATGAGACTGATTTAATGAACTACTCGAGCAAGGCCCGAACTTAGGATTTTCTGGTGACTTGACGTTGCACACATTTTATTTTTCACTAACCCCTAACTCTGCTTGTTTTGTAAGTGTCTGTGCAGATGGTGATTTAATGGATAAAACAATTAGTGAAGCCGCACAAATCTTACAAAGGATAAGCAATGGAAAAAGAATGCAACGATATTGGCAAAGACGTTGTCGGGAGGAGCAAAACGACAAAAGCAAGCCCGGGATGCTTGCTGCAATTTCTGAAAAAATAAACCGGAGGTCAAGGAAGATGAACCGATTATACAAGAAATTGAATAACCACTTCCTAAGGTAAGCAAATACATTTTGGATATTAAAAATGTTGAAACTAACATGAATGTAGGCCGAGGTATGGGGAATGCTAGACCATTGGCGGAATTCAATCAATTCGGTTGGATTCAAATTGATTTTGCCCCCCTAATCAACTACCGAAGGAAGGAGGAACACCGACGCATTGCCAAAAGAATTGAAGATATATTTGATCAAGAAATGAGTCGAGAATCGATCCAAAATATGTTTGAAGAAGAAAGAGACGAAGAAGATGAAGGATGGGTCGATCAATATGACAACTCGAAGATTTATGATGAAGGAGGAGAAGAGTACAACCATGATGAGCCTAAAAGTTCCCTCTCCACAACACCATGCACACCAATTGAAGAAGAAGAAATTGATTGGTCATGGCTGTTCAACCATGGGCAAGAATTCATTGCTAGGGAGACAAGGAAAATGAAAAGAAGAGCTAGTGAATCGAAAGATAAATGGGAGAAAATAGGGCTCAAGCTAGAAGATGAATGGGAAGGAGACGACATAGAGCAAATACTCCAAGAAGACCGCTCTCCACAAGGTTATAGCTTGTGTGCTATTGAAGTCTACACACTAGCAAATCAAGACATGGAAGTGCTCAAGGATGAAGAAAAGAGTGAATCAATGATGAGCAATGTTGACGACATGTGGTACACGAAAGATAAAGAAAGCAATGTACAAGACTTTGAAGATGAAGATTGTGATAATGAAGACTTCAAAGAAGAGACGAATGCATACATTGCTGAAGGATTACATGTTCCACATGATGAGATTAAGGGGATGCCTAAAGGTAACAAAGAGACACCTCCACTCGTCGAGATTGATTTGCTTTCAACGCTACAAGACGAACCAAAGATCACTCTTGTTGAGAAAGCTCCGAGGCTAAGGTACATGCTGAAATCTCAAGATATTATTGGTATGGATGATGATATATTCAAATATTCATGTTAGACCAATAGTATGAATAATAGTTTAAATTCTATGTCTTGTTCCAATGATGATCATGTTGATAGGATAGAATTTCTTGAGAATGATGATGATGTAATGTTTATGTTTGAACCAGTTAATCTCACACCTAAAGAACCTTTGCCTAATAATGAGCTAAGTGCTTTGCATGGAACATATGCTTCTTTTAATTACACCTTGACTTGTTGCTACAATTTGCATGTGGTGTCGATTATGGACGCGTATGTTTACAATAAGTTTTGTAAATCTCGATCATGCTTTGCGCTTGGTCAAGCTAATGACCTTAAAGAAGCATATGTCGGGTGAAGGCCCGATTTTCACTAACCATGCAGGAATACAATGGTTTGAATGATGTAAAGAGAAGTCATGCCCAAAGAGTTGCAAGATAAATCATCAACCTCTCCAAATCCCGCGATAGATGTTGCTGTCTTCATTAATTTGTGAGCTTGTTCAGATGTATACAAATGAAGAAAATGATATATTCAGAAGCTACATCAAGTTTCCATTACAATGCATCAAGAACCAATGAATTTGGAGACCCGTGCAAGGAATTATGGCGAAAATATTGAGCGTCGCGCGTTCTGAAATTTCAGGACAGATTTCATCACTAGAGTAAAACAGACGTAACTCTCTTGTTCGAAGTTCGATTTGGGCAAATAAAGACTTGTTGGAAAGGAAAATTTGTGCATTGTGCAATGAAGTAGAGTTTGGGCACACATTCTGTTCTGGATATTAAATAAAAATTCGTGGAGAGGAGGCAGCACCGAAGGGTATTAAGGAAGGATATAGCGATGACGTGGAAAGTGATAGCTTGGGCAAGACTTCCTCTGAACAAAAGTGATCATGAGCAACATGGGAAGTGAATTAAAGCTGCATTGGCACCTTTTCTTCTTGCATGAAGGGCCATGGCTATGCAACGAAAAGAAGGTATGTGAGAAAGTCGAGCTCTATGACTTCAAATGAAACGCTTTTCGGGAGGCAACCCGTTTCTTTTTGTTTTTATTTCTTATTTAGAAGAATAATGGCACCATCCTATGATGATTAACTTGTGGCTAATAAATCTAAGTTTCATTTTTCTTTTTAGAATCACCATCATGTTCATGCTCATATCTACTTATTTGCATACATTGAACTTTGTCATTGACGTGATGTTTCTTTCTTTGCTTATACATGTTTTGCATTTAGTTAGCTTGGTAGTTTTATAGACTTAATGATGAATGCTTCAGTTTCCATGTTAATGCTTCTATAAGGCGTTTTTCTTTTTGCAATCTTGTGTAAATGTGGTGTTTAAACATGATTGCGGACCATCATCGTTAAGTCCGATAAACCTTGCTATCTTTTCATATGTTTTCGTGTTGCATTAGTTAGTTTATAAGCTTTGCAATGCGCCTAATTTTTCTTGTGCTATAGGAGTTATTGATCTAGGGATAGACATGTTGTTTTAGCCCTGGATGAATAAATCTTTATGGCTATGGAGAAATTCGGCAACCTAGTTGTAAACATGGTGTTTAAAACTAGGTAAAACATTGTCTTTGTTTATATGCTTTCCTCTCATGTGCATACAAACTTTTCACCACATACACTCATTAGGTTTTTATTCCTCATCAGACTAATTATGCCACAAATTAAGAGTCCTGGGAAATATTTTTGGATTGTTGGCAATTTTATCTACTCCCAACAGTCACCTTGGGGGTAGATTGTGCGCTTAAAAAGTTTTGCAGGCAAGATAAAGACTCTCACGACAAGGAAATTGAAGAATGGCTAAGATAAAAATATTTTTTCGTCTTCTTCCATGCCTAGCAAAATGCTAAGCCTGGGGGAGGCCTTGAATCTTCAACATGGAAGTGCAACATGACGCTCTAGAAGATAGAATGATCGAGATCATCAACATCTCCGGATCAATGCACAAGAAGCTATTGATCTCATCAAAATTCTGTGTGGTCTCAAAGGGAAAACACTGAATAATTTTGGATATTTAAAAGCCCCATGAAGTTATGATTCCAACAAATCAAGAATCAAGACAATCGGAGGTTCCTACAAGCAGTTATGGCCGAATCACCGAGTGCAACATGTCCTTAAATCAGTTTTTGACAGCACGCAGCGCTGAAGTAAAACAGACATAGCTCCCTTGTTTGAACTCCATTGTCGATGAATGACCACATGTTGCAAAGGTAATTTCATAAACTTTTCAATAGATCTATATTTCGATATATGTTCTGTTTTGTATAGAGGGGAAAATCCATGAAGAAGAGACAACAAGGAGATGATGAGAACAAGAAAGAGGAGATGGTAATGATAACATTGAAGAGAAGGGTAACCATTGGCTCCATTAAACATACATGATCAAATTCAGAAGTATAGGAGCATTGGAAAATCAAGACAAAAGCAAAGCCACATTCGATACATGGAGATGTCGGGAGAAGATAACGAAGAATTACAAAAGATGGTAACACCTCCATGGACCTTCTCTTTTCCGAAAATAAATGCTTGTAAGTATGGCTTTAACCTTAGGTGCAACTTTTTGTTTTTTCTCTTTAACAATAACATGTCTACTAGGAGAACAACCTAGATTTCTTTTTATTTTCAATAAATAGGCATGACCATGTGTTCACCTTGATGTTGTATACTGCCTATGCTTATGGAAAAATGATGAAAGTTGCCGCTTTGTTTACCTACATGAAGTTATACATGTCTCTATAACATGATCTGAAATTAATTTTAAATACCGACTCTTTTATTTGTGGAGGTGAAATGACTATACTCTAGACCCACATATATATCTTTGCTCTTTGATTTAAGTTTACGGATGGCCGGATAACTTGTTGGTTTTTATGAAAACTTAACTTTTACGCTATCTACATATTTGTGACGCTCTTGCAAAGTTCTCCCTACCAAAGCCATATACATATATGTTCTATGATAACAAAACCTGTAGATTGCAAACATATGTTTTGATGAGTTGGATTAGAATTGATTTCTATGGTTCGATACTAAGAAGCTGGTCATTCCTTTGTGTAACTTTTCTTGCTAGCCTTTTTGTCCATGCATTGTGTGTTTTCACATTGAAAATTTCACAAACCTTGCTGGGCATCCACCCTAAACCAAAAACATCTTTTTGTGATTAACTCCTTGTCCACAACCCAATTTTGAGTATGGAGTAAAATTCCTGACGAAAATTCAGATATTCCACAAAGATTATGTATTCGTGCTTACTTTAGTAGTCCCTTCCCTCTCTCTTGTGCTCGAGGACGAGCATCATTCAAGCATGAGGGGGGGGGGTGGAGTCATCACATCATCTCTAACAAATGCTGAGTAAGTATTATGTTGCAAAAGTTTTGAGGAGCAAAAAGAAAAAATATGATGAGAAAAGAAAAAAAGGAAAAAGAAGAAAAAAGAGATGAAGAAAAGGAGGAAATAAAAAAAGAAAAAGAGGAATTGAAAAAAAATATAAAGATGCTCCTCGGTTCTTTTTGCTTCATAAGTTCTCAAGTGCCTTGAAGTCAAATCCATACTCAAATCTTCCAACCATGTGCAATCCTATAACGAGGACTTCACTTGTGCCTCGGGATCATCCATTTGCCACTTGCACATGTCCACCTATCTAAATGTGTGTGTTTCATCCCTCTCTCTTTCCAACATTATTTTCCATGGCCTTTTTGACGAGTCTCGGTAATTCCAGTAGATCTCTCTCTTAATTTTATAATATTTCGAATGTATGTTTTGCTAGGATTGTTTTGACCTACCAAGATACACATAAGCCTTCCACTATCACATATGAGTAGAATAGGTTGAAAATAATCTAGTATAGTCTTGAGTGACTTGATGAGTGTTGGCAGTCGATTTCTGTCAACCTAGCCATGAGTTACCTTCAATGTTGGCATTAATTTGATATTCACACTAACGATCCTAACCCTTATTATATGTCAAGGTCGCACTCGTGCATGGTTTTTGGAGTTTATTGTTTACACAGGGATTAAGAGACTAAATGAGGACTTCCGGGTAGAGTTCATCAAGGGTTTTACAAGAAGATCATGAAGCCCGGCACAAGTCAAGGTACAAGATGAACATGACTCCAAATGAACCAAGGACTAAAGCGTGAAGCCGAGAAGGATCGAGGACCTAGATGGAAGATGCAGGAGTTCATACGCAAAGCACCCTTATCTAAACCGCGAGGAAAATGATGTCAAGGACCCACATGCAACTCGGCAAAAACTCAGGAAGTCGCGAGAAGCTTCGGGAAGAAAACCGGGGGCGAACCGGACCGAAAAGGCCCTGGGCCGGTCGGCCCAGGCCGGCAGGCCTGGCCCTTTTCCGGGTCGGTTCGCCACCCCCTTTGACCTAGATGATCCTCGGGCTATTTATAGTCCCCGTGCGAAGTTGCAACTACCAAGTCATTTGTCATCCGCCGCCGAGGAGCAGAGAAGCTTGAGGGACACCATCTCAGAGAGGAGGGTCGTGATAGTCGTCTAGGGTTCACCTAGCCGACGTGGGAGCCTTGCATGGAATACCACGTCGGAGTTTCGGAGGCTTGAATCAAGATCAAGGTAGGATCCCTGTTGGATCTTATTCATGTATACACTTATGATGGAGTTTTAATGGATCTGATTTCTATCATTCAAGTGCTTCCCTACGGTTTTGTCTTCTCTTGGTTTTGCTTCTTCCTCAATCTATACTTAAGACAGATTGCCTAGGATGCTCTTGTAGCCGCGGTGGCTAGAGGTGCATACCCGATCTACCAAGTGTTTTCAACACGTTCCTCGTGAGCGTGCTCTTAGGTTCACCTACACAAGAAGCGGGGCATCGTGACAGGATGTCGATCACGTGTACGGTTGTTGACGGTCGATTTCCGTCAACCAAGAGCACTTGTTACACTTTGGTTTGAGCTTTGATTTATAACTAACCTGCCACTAGGCATACTAATGATGTAACAAGTTCACACTTGCACGTGGTGTTTAGAGTATGTTGTTTACGCAGGATTTAAGGGCCTAAATGAGGACTTCTGGGTAGAGTTCATCGAGCACTTTATGAGAAGATCACGAAGGCCGGCACAAGTCAAGACACGAAGTGAACATGACTCCAAATGACCCGAGGACCGAAGCATGAAGCCGTGAAACTCCGAGGACCCGAACAGAAGATGCAGGAGTTTGCGCGCCATGCACCCTTATCTAAACCACGGGGAAAACGACGTCAAGGACCCACATGGAGTTCGGCAAATATTCAAGAAATCACGAGAAGCATCGTGGCGAAAAATGGTGTTTAAAACTTTATGTAATCTCTATAAAGTTTATTCTCAACCTTTCATGCTTCTAACTCATTGCATTCACGCTTGCACACACGTACACCCTTTAGGTTCTTAACTTTTCTTTCACTAGATTAACTATGCCACAAGTTAAGATCATAGGGGATGTCTTTGGTTTGTCAGCATAGAGTGAGTATTCCCGACCGTCACCTCGGGGGTACTTTGTGCTTTAGAATTGTTTTGCAGGCATTGTGAACCACTCCCATAAATTCGTGATAAAAAGCTGAAATCAAGATCATCAACACCTCCAAAATCTCGAAAGAAGCGCTGCTGTTTTCATCAAGATTAAGCACACATTCAGAAGTGTACAAAAGAGGAAAATTGGATATTCAGGAGATCCATTAAGTCTTCTTTGCAACGCATCAAGATTCGACATTTTAGGAGACCCGTGCAAGGAGTTACAACCAAAATTTTGGGTGTCACACGTTCTGAAATCAGCCCGGGACAGCTTGCACTCACAGAGTAAAAAGGGCATAACTCCTTTGTCCGAAGTCCGACTAGGATGAATGACCACTCGTTGGAAAGATAATTTCAAGCACTTTGCAACGGAGTGACGGTTCAGTACATGTTCTGTTCTGGAAGTATAAGAAAAATTTGTGGAAGATGAACCAGTAATGAGGGACAACATGGAAGGAGGTGAAGATGGAAACAATTGGGACAAAGGCTTGTGACAAAGGGTGGACATTAGAGGACAATCAAGACAAAGTGAAGAGTATGACGATCCACACATGACGGTAGGACTTCAAGATGGTTCATCATCTTCCATGCCTAGCAACATGCTAAGCATGGGGGAGGATTTGGTGGACATGGGAAGACCGCATGGAGCAAGGATCACGGTTCTTTTTCCATGTTAAGCACAATGCTTAAGCATGAGGGAGGCCGCGTTACACTTCAAGCATCAAAGGACGGTAACAAATCCTCAACCCTCTTTTTGTCCTTGTCTTTCTATATGCTTGTACATATGTTTATGCCTTCAACAACCTTAGATGCAACCTTTGTATATCTCTCTATAGAATAACATGGCTACTAGGAGTACAACCTAGGTTTGTTTTGTTTTCAATAATAATCACTGTTACCTTGTGCTCAACATGATGATATCTCGTATGCTCTTGCTTATGGATATATGATGATCGTTACCGCTTTGCTTATTCTTGTGCTTGGTTTATATATGATTAAGCTAGTGCTCTCTTTAATATGATCTTAAAATTTAATTAAATACTAGCCTAATCTTGTGTGGAGGTTATGATAACTTAAGTCCCATAGTTGTTTTTCGTTTCTCTCAATTTTGAATGAATCAAAGATCCATTTTTATTCTTAAAAGTTTATGCTAACCTTGTCACAAGTACCGCTTGCATTTTGCTCTACCTATCCAAAGCCTAAATTTACTTAAGTGCAAAACCTTAGTTTACAAGATTTATTCTTGGGTGCATTGATTCATGGCTTGATTCCTTGGCTCGAGACTAAGAAGCTGGTCATTCTGTTTTTGCGTATCTATCTTTATGCTAGCCTTTTCTATTCGTGCATTGTGAGTTTCCACATCGGGAATTTTGCAAACCTCGCCGGATATCCACCCACAAACCCAAAGTATCTTTTAGTGTATACCTCCTTGACCACAACCCAAAACTTTGAGTATGGATGAATATTTTGAGGAAGATTACAAGGAAGGTGCTTCAAGTGAGTAAGGGAGACTTCCAAAAGGATCCCTAGAAGATTTTTCGAGTATCTCTCTCTAAGAATATATGAGAGCTTCAATTCCCACTTTGGCACATTTATCACCTCTTTTGCCCGAGGACGAGCAAACGTCTAAGCGGGGGGGGGGGGTTGCCAAGGAAGTGCTAGTATAGTCTAGAGTTCAAGGGGAGCAAATAAAAAAAAGAGAGAAAAAGTATGATGAAAGAAAAAAAATGATAAAGAAGAAAAAGTATGATGAGAAGAAGAAAGAAAGAAGAAAATAAAATAAAATAAAGCTCCCCGGTTCTCTAGCTATGTTTAGTGCTTTTTGAGTTTTTAAGAGGATTCAAGATCAAGACCCATACTCATCGTTCCAACCATGAGCAATCCGATAACGAGGACTTCGTTTGTGCCTCGGGATCACTCTTTGCCATTTGCACATGTCCACCTATCTCAAAGTGTGTGTATTTTTTCTCCCCTCTCCTTGTAACATTATTTTTCCAATGATTTTTTTGACGAGTCTTGGTAAGTCCATGAGAAGCTTGTCTTGTTTTGATAATATCTCGACTATAATATCTTGGTAGGACTAAACTTTCCCACAGCTCCATATAAAGCCTTACACCAAATATTTGAGAGAGGAAAGGAGTAGAACAAGTAGGCTTGAGAAACAAGATGAGATGAGAGTTCATGAGCAAGATGCATGGAGGTTTATTATTGATCTTGGTAAAGCAATTTTTCTTCATCCCGCTCTTTATTTTCAAAATTTCTGAGATTTGTTTAAAATTTGAGAGCATGATTAATTACTTGTGGGAAGAGCTTAAGTAATATCTACCCTCCATAGAGATGAAAGCTAGTTACATTATGAAACTTAAACAAATATAAACTTTGGGAGCATTATGTTTTCTCATGTATGAACAAGTGCAGGGTATGAACATTGAAAGGAAATACTGACATCCATTAAAGGCTTACTCGAGGACGAGCAAGGTTTAAGCATGGGGGTATGTTGATGGTCGATTTCCGTCAACCAAGAGCACTTGTTACACTTTGGTTTGAGCTTTGATTTATAACTAACCCGCCACTAGGCATACTAATGATGTAACAAGTTCACACTTGCATGTGGTGTTTGGAGTATGTTGTTTATGCAAGATTTAAGCGCCTAAATGAGGACTTCTGAGTAGAGTTCATCGAGCACTTTATGAGAAGATCACGAAGCCCGGCACAAGTTAAGACACGAAGTGAACATGACTCCAAATGACCCGAGGACCGAAGCATGAAGCCGTGAAACTCCGAGGACCCGAACGGAAGATGCAAGAGTTTGCGCGCCAAGCACCCTTATCTAAACCGCGGAGAAAACGACGTCAAGGATCCACATGGAGTTCGGCAAATATTCAAGAAATCGCGAGAAGCATCGTGGCAAAAAATGGGGCCGAACCGGGCCAAAAAGGCCCTAGGTCGGCCGGCCTATGCCGACCGGCCTGGCCCTTTTTTGTGCCGGTTCGCGTCCCCCTTTGACCTACATGCTCCTCGACTCATTTATATCCCTGCCTCCGACAGCCGCCACATCCATTCACCAGAACTCGGCGAAACCTAGAAGTGAGCACCAGAGGGAGACGGCGGCGACTGCGAGGCCTCGAAGTTGTATAGGGGATGGCCTAGGCCGACCCTAGCCACCATGGCCGCCCTGCGTGGTTGTGCCATGGTGGAGTTCCGAAGCTAGTTGAGGTCATCAACGATATGTACTCGGTGGTGATGATCCAAACGCATCTATTATTATGTGAGCAATGATAATCTTGTCATCCGATCTAATAAGCGATTCTATGTCTCCGTCTTTACTTTCTACCTTTCATGAATATGTTTGATCCTTAGTCTAATAATAGTTTAGACTACATAGCATGCTTTGTGTAATCATGGTGATTAGATCTAGTATGTTGACCCTTCATGGTTTGTAGACATGTCCATGTATGGGCACGCCTGTGGATCCCCCACTTCATTAAGGGAGCATCGTGACAGGGTGATTTCCCCCGAATGAGCGGATGTCCTCGGGAGGTAGGCCGGAGGTAGGAGTTTAAGGATGCTTTTAGATGAGATGCTTGGTTTGTTGTTCGTTTGCCGGAACTACAACTAGAAGGCAATAGACTTAGTCGTCCCCTTGGTGGTGCTTTACCTTGCCTATGTTCGTGTATGTGATCAACCTTGAGCTATCATATACATATCTCTTAAAGGTTACCTTATATGCAATCTACACTTCATGTTAGGTTAGTTCGATAGATTAGGTAGAGAATCCTTAGCGGTTTGCTTCTGATCCTTGGATTGACAATCCTTGGGGGACCCTCCTTGGTGAAAAAGGCACCAAGTCACCCGTACGCTTGCGGTGAACTTCAACACGGTTTTGAACCGTCAACAAAGGTAGGTGCCCTCGAGGATTGGACTGGAAGCCACATGCTTTTTATGAGATTCTTATTGCTATCTTCATCTCTCGCTTGGAGCTACGACAAAGGCACGATCTAGACTCTCTAGATCGGTTACCTCTTGGTTTATCTCGCTACCTCTCATGTTTTAGTAGATTAGATGCGTTTGAAACATCTTTGGATCAAAGTGCTTTCTCGCTTTATTGAATCGATCTTGCGTTGCACATGTTCCACGGATTCAATACCTTGGGTTTACACTTAAGGGAAAGAGGGTCCCATGTGATCCGTACGCTTGCGGATCGAAGTTTACAACGACAATCAAACGTCAAAAAGCCCCTTTTTCTGGTGCTGTTGCCGGGGAACAAGCAATCAAGATCCAATCTAGTATCGCATTTGTAAGTATTTTTTTAGTTTTTCTTTTGGTTTTTCTTTTGCATCTACTAACTTTGATCATCCTCAAAATTCAATCTAATCTAGTTTTTGGCTAACCCTAGTTCTTCTTTTTGATTTTTGTTTATCACTAACCCTAACCGGAGATGGACGGCTACCTCTCCAACAAACCCTAGTTTTCTTTTGTGGATGATCTAGAAAAACTTTACAGGCAAAGGAGACATTCAACACAAGCTAAGGAATTTGTAGATCCGAAAGCCGAGGCCGAAGGATCGTCAGAATCTCCAAGGGAAACACCACCCCCAAGTCCAAAGGGAGATCAACCTCAACAGCCACCCATGGGAGAAGAATCACAATCGGAGCGCAAGATCGGGGAGCTATGCATCCCGGACATCTATGATCTACCAATCCTAGACTTTGAAGATGTCAAAAGGCCATTCGAGATCAAGGTCTCAACTATCCTCAAGGTGCAACAATCGCCTTTCACTGGTAAAGAGGATGCGAACCTTCACCTCTAAGCATTCGTTCAACTATGTCAAACTTTCAATGTGGAAGGGTTGACTCAAAATCAATTGAGGGCAAGGCTTTTTGGGTTCTCACTACTTGAAGAAGCTTTGGATTGGTTCCACACTCTGTCAGCGGAGATATTAAATTGGGATGCATTGATGAGGGCCTTCATAAAGAGATTTTGTTCGCCGGTCAAGATTCAGAGTTCGCGCAACAAGGTTGAAACATTTGTTCAATCTCCCACGGAGACAATTGAGGAAGCTTTGGAGCGCTTCAATGAATACAGGTGAGCCAATTTTCTTGTATGGTAAGTCGGTTCACTTATGAACAGGATGGAGAAGATGGAGATAGAGAAGATAAAATCTAAAAGGGTTGCCGAAGCAAGATCCACATGTGACGAGTGTGGGAAGTACAACCATGTCCGAGGAGATTGTCCGGAGGAAGCAAAGGTGCTTGACTACATGAAAGGAGAGTTTCCAAATTTCTGCTATGGGCAAGGTAAACCTCAATTTGATTCAAGCTCGTCCATTCAAAATTCGGTTCCCCTTCGTATACAATTGAAGGACTTCATGGACGAGCAAGCTAAGATCAACAAGGACACCGTCACTAAGTTCAAGATTATTGACAAAATATTGGAGAATTAGACGACAAGGTGACGGAGGTCGGAAGCTCTTACCATCAAGTGCTCAACATGATGAAGATGCTAGAAACACAAGTGGGACATCTTGCTGGGCACCTAATGGGTAATGACATACTTGTCGACATGTATGAGATGGCGACACTCGGGGAAGATCACATCAAGATGTCTGAGGAATGCGGTTCCATTATCACATATCAAGGACCCGAGAAACAAAGAGGCCCCGGATGTCTGATCATCTCGTGCCCTATTGGCTCATTCAAGTTCACGAAGGCGTTATGCGACCTTGGAGAAAGTATGGGAGCCACGCCAAGAAACGTGTTCAAGAGGCTATGCTTACCAAACCTAGAGCCTACGGCCATAAGTCTAGAATTGGGTGACAACTCTATTCGCTATCCCGTTGGAATCACCAAAGGTGTACTTGTAAAAGTTGAAGATCACTTCACCCCCTTCGATTTCATGGTTTTCAAGATGGGAGAAAGGGAGAAGCCGCCGCTCGTCGGGAGGATGTTCCTTAATACCGTCGGAGTGACAATCGATGTTGGTAAGAGGGAGATCAAGATCGACATCAATGGCGAAAGAAGTGCATTCAAGTCTCAATCACATTTCGAGGTACGCGACATTATTAATGATAAATATATCCACCTCATCGCCGCAATAGTAAGGAAGAGCCAAGGAAGAAGGAAGCAAAGAAGATTAAGGGAGATGTTGCATCCGTCAAGACCAAAGAAGAAAGCCAGTCTGTGAAGACCAAAAAAATGACTAAGCCGAAGAAAAAGCCTGCACCCAAGCCAAAGATGGTGCAGAAGTGGGTACCCAAGATTGCAACACCCACAAAAAGCATTAATCCGAAGTAAAGAAGAGAAGAACTCTAGCTATGGACTTTAAACGAAGCGCTAGGCGGGAGGCAACCCGTTCGCCGAGTCAAGAATAAGCTACCGGGAGGACAACCCGGAAGATTTTTGAATTTCAAGTAAGTGAGTCTTAGAATTTGCTACGCAAGACATTTTATTAACTCTTAAGTGGTTGAACAAGTTTTGGAGAACATTTTATTTTCTCAGTCATTTTATTTGGATTTTTCGATCTTAAACCAATGACATGAGCCATCCCATGATTTATTTGCCTCTTTTTGAGAAACTAGAACCGAAAAATTCAGATCCTATTTGATCCTTTCATCCTCTCCATGATGTTAAGGTTGGCTTGTTTTATATGTTAAAAACACACGAGTAGAGCCCCGCGTTGTTCCTTAATGATTTTTAATCTTTGACGCATGATAGGACTCGCGTGAACCTAGGAAATTCGATTTTTGGTTTCATTCAACTTAGCATCCACCGGTTTCTCTAGATTTAGAATTTTTCTAAGCCCCATTATTTTTGTCTATTCAAAAATATCTCTCTCATGTTTATCCAAAATTAGAACCTAAACCCATACCCCCACGGTCAAGCCGGAGGACCTTGCTATCAATTAATGAAAGCAAACAATCCCGGTGCAACCAAAATAAAGGTAGTCAGAGTTTTCGACTTACAAATGTTTTTGATGCCTAAAAACTCTTCTAAGAATACATTTGGACTCATTGTTAGCTTTGAGTTAATTTTCAATTTTCAAAACTAGAGGAGTGATTAGCATCAAAGCATGATTAAGGGGAGGATTTTGACTTTGCTTAACACCTAGTGCCTCATGATGCATCACAGGAAGGTCTTATCATCAAAGCATCTTGGGCACATGTAAAGGACAAGCATGGGGGGGGGGGCAGCAATAACTTTGTTTTGCAGGAAATAAGTGAAAGCACATAAAACATGGAAGACAAGAAGTGACACAAAGTAAAGGAGGGAGGCGTTGATCTCATCATTCAAAACAAAGGAGTGTCCGAGAGCGTTTGGGTGATGGATTCTTGTAGCACGAGGACACAGGACAACAAGGGAGTAAGAAGCAGCTCAGAGAAAACTGGAGCAAGGAAGAGCAGGAGGTCCCCTAGGCCGATCGGCCTAGGCCGACCGGCCTGCCCCCTCCAGTCAGCCCCCAGGGTTCCCCTTCATCTGGTGAGTAGTTCATCCATTTGCCAGTTCGTGTTCTTATGTTCATATCCCAGAAGTTCCAGAAACCACCCTTAAAAATTTGTGCCTCACTTCCTTCTATAAAAATTCCTGAATAATCATTACAATTCTTGCTCTTCCATATACTTTCTTTGTGAGTATTTCCACCGGCAAGAAACCCCCGGGGAAGTTGTTTGTGAGTATGTGCAGCAAGGCATGATAAGGAAATCCATGAACACAGTCCTCGGAAGGAATACATGATCATCATCAAGGGTGCTGTCGGTAAGCTCTTCGAGGAGGCACTCTATCTCCGAGCCCCCGTGAAGCATGGAAGAGGACGTGGCACCGCCAAGGAGTGGCACGCTGCTCCTTGGAGGCATGAAGAGTACACAAAGCTCGTCCATGCGGTACACCGAACCACAAGGGCACACGGAGGAGCCACACGTTCGACCTCGACACCACCATACACTCCGAGGCACTCCAAGCTTGCTTTCATAATAAAGATGGAGGATCAACCATCGAAGGAAGAGTGAAGGAAGTAGGAAGAAATAATGCTTTTGGTTTGTTTTTTCCTTCTCCTTTCCTTCATTTTTCAGTTTGTGTGCATATTTTTGCATGTGTAGCATTTTTAGTTTTTATTTTCAGCATGTGTGTGGTAGTAGTAGTTTTTGTTTTCCATCACCATGAATAAATTTCACCATCGGTTTATCATCTTTAATATGGATGGAAAATTGTGCCAAGTTGATATATGATGACCATTGCCGCTTTGCTCAACTTTGTACTTGTTTTATGCATGATTAAGCTAGTGCTCTCTTTAATGCAAATCTGAAATTAATTTAAATGCTACCTTAATCCTTTACGGAGGTTATGATAAAGATGAGACCCATAGTTTTTCTCATGCTCTCGATTTTGGATGGGTTAAAGATGATTTATTTTTGTTCTTAAAAGCAATGCTAACCTCGTCATTAATACCTCTTGCATGTTGCTCTACCTATCCAAAGCCTTATATTTGATTGAGTGCAAAAACCTTAGTGTACAAGATTTATTTTTGGGTGCATTGATTCAAGGCTTGATTTCTCTGGCCCGAGACTAAGAAGCTAGTCATTTCGTTTTTGCGTATCTATCTTTATGCTAGCCTTTTCTATCAGTGCATTGTAAGTTTCCACATTGGGAATTTTGCAAACCTCGCCAGATATCCACCTAACAAAACCATATTATCTCTTTTTGTGTTTACCTCCTTGACCACAACCCAATTTTTGAGTATGGATGAGTATTTCAAGGAAGATCACGAGAATGAAGGTGCCGATGATTGAAGTATAGTTTTGGGAGACCTCTAAGACGACATAAAGGTTGCGTGAAGGATCCCTAGAAGATTTCAAGTGTTTCTCTCCAGGAAAATATAGGACTTTCAGTACCTACCTTGGCACCAAAATTTTGTCACCTCTTTGCCCGAGGACGTGCAATCGTCTAAGCATGGGGGGAGTTGCCAAGGAGGTAGGTACAATGTAATCTAGAGTTCAAGGGGAGTATATAAAAAAAGAAGAAGAAAGAGAGGAAGTATGAAAAGAAGAAAGAAAGAAAGAAAAGGAGAAAAGAAAAAAATGTGTGTATATATATATATATATAAGAGAAAAAGAGAGAGAAAAAATAAATAAAGCTCCGCGGCTCTCTAGATGCATTGAAAATTTCAAGAGGATTCAAGATCAAGACCCATACTCATCTTTCCAACCATGTGCAATCCGATAACGAGGACTTCGTTTGTGCTGCAGGATCACTCTTTGCCATTTGCACATGTCCACCTATCTCAAAGTGTGTGTATTTCTCTCCCCCTCCTTGATAACATTATTTTTCCAATGACCTTTTTGACGAGTCTCGGTAAGACCATGAGTAGATTGTCTTGTTTTGATAATATCTCGATTATAATATCTTGGTAGGTCTAAACTTTTCCCAAAAGGTCCATATAAAGCCTTCCACTTATATATATTTTGAGAGGGGAAAGGAGTATAACAAGTAGGCTTGAGAGACTTGATGAGATGAGAGTTCATGAGCAAGATGCAAGGAGGTTTAAATTTTTGAACTTGGTTTAGCTCTTTTTCTTCATCTTGCACTTCATTTCAAAATTTCTGAGATTCATGTAAAATTTGGGAGCATGTTTAACTTCTTGTGGGAAAAGATTAATTGATATCCACCCTCCGTAGGGATGAAGGCTAGTTACATTATGGAACTTTAACAAATATATATTTAGAGAGCATTATGTTTTCTCATGTATGATCAGGTGCACGGTATGAACATTGAAAGGCAACACTGATATCCATTGAAGGCTTACTCGAGGACGAGCAAGGTTTAAGCATGGGGGGATGTTGGTGGTCGATTTCCGTCAAACCTAGCCATGAGTTTACCTTCAGTGTTGGCATTAATTTGATATTCACACTAACGATCCTAACCCTTATTATATGTCAAGGTCGCACTCGTGCATGGTTTTTGGAGTTTATTGTTTACACAGGGATTAAGAGCCTAATGAGGACTTCCGGGTAGAGTTCATCAAGGGTTTTACAAGAAGATCATGAAGCCCGGCACAAGTCAAGGTACAAGATGAACATGACTCCAAATGAACCAAGGACTAAAGCGTGAAGCCGAGAAGGATCGAGGACCTAGATGGAAGATGCGGGAGTTCATACGCAAAGCACCCTTATCTAAACCGCGAGGAAAATGATGTCAAGGACCCACATGCAACTCGGCAAAAACTCAGGAAGTCACGAGAAGCTTCGGGAAGAAAACCAGGGTCGAACCGGGTGTCACACCCGATTTTCTGAAGAAAACCGAATGCATCTCATATGTGTGCCAGGATCTCAATTTCACACATACGATAGACATAATGAGTGTAATAACAGAAACAATGCTCAAAAACGTACAAGAAGAGGTTTATTAACTTTTATTACACTCATGGATAGACACGAAGGTCTTTACACGAACATCGATAACTAAGACGATCCAACACCGTCTTCAACTCCACAGGCATCTGACTGGGGGAACGCATCCTCAGAACTCATCATAGTCGATGAAGTACTCTTCTCTAGTGTTCTCCTTTGAACAGCGGGTAAGCAAGGGTGAGCACACTTATGGTTGGAGCTCAGCAAGTGGGGGAAAAATGCAAGGCTATCAAGGATAGGCTAAGGTTATGCAGCGGTTAGCATTTTTAAGTTGGTCAAATTTTATTAGCAAGCACCTATTTACTAGGTGTAAGTTTATACCATCCCAAAATTTAAGCTTTAGATAACTTTATCTCAAAACCATATAAAACCATGATTTAATTCCATCTTCAAGTTCACTTATCATGTGAGGGTCCAGGCCGCTCTTGATCGTGAGCACGGCTGATCGATCAGTTTTCACTATGCAGAGATCGTACACTTTACCCACAGTTCGTGTTCCCCATGTTACTCAGGTTGATCAGACCCTTAAACACTTCTGAGGTGAGTGGCTAGGGGTCCACTACGAAGCCTTTACAAAGATATGCAGAAGACCAACAACCCGCGACAGTTACAGCAGCGGAGCGAACCATAACCCTCTCTAGTGGTCAGCACCTTAGCAAAGGCTGCTACCCCAAAAGAACCGGGCTATACCCCTTCAACTCCGGCCCCCTGTGCTCCTTTCGGATAAGGTTGTCAGATAATTTCACACACCTAATTAATTGGCTAAGCCAGAGCCATATGGACTGTGGTTGCACTGTTTTCTAGTGTGGTTCTCCATGTTCCAATGAAAACATATGATCTTGTAATTAACAAAGCATCATCTTTCACCAAAGTTTCCATGATCAACATTCATCATTTTGTAAAGTTCCATTTGAACCATCCCAAGGTTTAGCAACTAAGCATTTCTACCCAAAACATTTATTTAAAAGGGTTGTTCAAGGTAATAGGGATAAAAATCTAGTCATGTCCTTAAAAAGGTGATTTTCCCATCAATTTATGCATATCAACATTTAAATGTAAATTTAGTTATCATGCAAGTTGTGTGGGACAAAATAGAATATGCAGGGGAGGAAATCCACTTGCCTTCCTTACTTAAATACTGGGTTCTTCTTCTTCAAAAACTTGTTCTTGACCCGCGATCGGTAGCTCAACTCCCACTGGCACGATATCTACGCGCACAGCAAAAATCATACAATAAATAAAAACAATACATCAAACATTACAAAAGGCTAAAACTAGCTTTTAAAACTGACGGGCTTAAAGAGACGGTCGCGTGGACACCAAGAACGCTTAAAACGGATAAAAGATGCAAAATATATGGCTAAAACAAGGTTTAGGGGCTAGATTGTAAGAAAACTTGGGTTCCAGGGGCTTATCTGCAAGAAACCAGGATCCTAAACACAATTACATATAAAAACTGAAGGGTTTTGATGCAAAAGGACAAAGCTTGGACCTCGGGTGGGAAAAATCTAAGAGCCTAGGGGCTTAACCGGAAAAACCTGGACTGATTTGCAAGGGTTTTTGGAGGTGGAAGGGTATATCTGTGATATTCAAAAGTACATGGATTTTTTTGTAAAGTGACGGCGGACGCGCGGGAGTTGACCGGTATGGATTGTTTGACCGGGCGGGGCGGGCTGATCTGGACCGCCGGATCACGGATGAACGGCCACCGTGCACTGCGTGCGGCGCGCGGCGGCGGACGGCGGCGCACGGCCGGAAGATTGCCGGCGTACGGCCAAAAGGGCCTCCCGTGCACCAAATCGAGCGGGACGAGGACCAAAAGAAAGAGGATGAGACAAGGATCTCACCGGAGAGCTCGGAGCCGAGGGGAAAGAGGCGGAGAGGGAGATCGTCGGCGGTGGCGGACCTCCGGCTTGCTCTTCGGGCGGCGGTGTTGCATAGGCGAGGAGGAGAGGAGAGGGAGGTGTGGGTTGGAGAGGGAGCTCACCAGCGCCTTTTATAGGTTAGAGGGGGAAGAGGAGAGGGCGCAGAGACGGTGGGGTGGTGGGGCTCTGGTGGGGCCGCCATGAATGCCGATGGGGAGCTCGGTGTGGACGTTTTGGGAGGGGAAGAGGTGGGGGCGGCGCGAGTCGGTTCGTGTAGCGCAGTCACGCATTCAAGGGAGGAAAAGGAGAAGGCGAGGGAGGCGGGAGGGCGCCGGGGTGCGGCGGTGGCCGGCGGCCATGGGAGGATGGGGCAGGCGGGAGGTTGGGGGAGGACCCGACAGGTGGGCCCCACCTGTCGGTGGCTGCAGAGAGAGAGGGGGAAGGTGGGCCGACGGAGCGCAGAGCGGGCCGGAAGAAGGTGGGCCGCGCGGAGGAAGAAAAAAAGAAAGGGAGATGGGCCGCGGGCTGAAAGGAAAGGGAGGAGGAAAAGGGTTGGGGTTAAAGGGTTTTTCTTTTTTTCTTTTTTTTTCAACACACATCAAACAAAAACCCATGCATTTCAACATGATGCACAAACACTTGGGTATTTCTAAATTAATTAAATATTATTTAATAATTTAAGAGCAAATTTAATTAGTCAAAATTAATAAACCCTTAGAAAAAAAACTAAACTTGTTGCTAGCATTTTTAAAAGTGATGGAATTTTAGGGTGTGATACCGGGCCGAAAAGGCCCTAGGCCGGTCGGCCCAGGCCGGCCGGCCTGGCCCTTTTCCGGGTCGGTTCACCGCCCCCATTGGCCTAGATGATCCTCGGGCTATTTATAGTCCCCGTGCGAAGTTGCAACTATCAAGTCATTCGTCATCCGCCGCCGAGGAGCAGAGAAGCTTGAGGGACACCATCTCGGAGAGGCGGATCGTGATAGTCGTCTAGGGTTCACCTAGCCAGTGTGGGAACCTTGCATGGAATACCACGTCGGAGTTCTGAAGGCTTGAATCAGGATCAAGGTAGGATCCCGGTTGGATCTTATTCATCTATACACTTATGATGGAGTTTTAATGGATCCGATTTCTAGCATTCAAGTGCTTCCCTACGGTTTTGTCTTCTCTTGGTTTTGCTTCTTCCTCAATCTATACTTAAGATAGATTGCCTAGGGTGCTCTTGTAGCCGCGGTGGCTAGAGGTGCATACCCGATCTACCAAGTGTTTTCAACACGTTCCTCGTGAGCGTGCTCTTAGGTTCACCTACACAAGAAGCGGGGTATCGTGACAGGATGTCGATCACGTGTACGGTAGGTGCCTTCGAGGATTGGACCGGAAGCCACATGCTTTTTATGAGATTCTTATTGCTATCTTCATCTCTCGCTTGGAGCTACGACAAAGGCACGATCTAGACTCTCTAGATTGGTTACCTCTTGCTTTATCTCGCTACCTCTAATGTTTTAGTAGATTAGATGCGTTTGAAACCTCTTTAGATCAAATTGTTTTCTCGCTTTATTGAATCGATCTTGCGTTGCACATGTTCCACGGATTCGATACCTTGGGTTTACACTTAAGGGAATGAGGGTCCCATGTGATCCGTACGCTTGCGGATCGAAGTTTACAACGATAGTGACAGTACGAGAGAAGGGAAAAGGCCTAGCGACCGCATAACCGCCATGAAGCTAGAAAAGGCAACACCTCTTTCATGTAGTAGATGCATATTCATGAGATCCTAGAGCCTAGGGAGGGAACACTTATCTATCTTAATCTCTCTCTTGTACCAACCTTTGCCATCTAGTTTAGCATTAGATTAACATATGTTAGATTGCCTTTCTTTTAGATTAATCTCTCTTTATTTCAAAGGTTTTCTAATCAACTAGATTAGTTCTTGGTTAAGCTCTAGCAATTCCCTTGCTCCTTGGGTTGACAAGAACCTTAGGGATCACCTCGTGGTGAAAAAGGCTATATGTGGTCCGTACGCTTGCGAATCGAAGTTCGTTACGAGTTTCAACCGTCAACAAGTTCATACCAACCCACTTAAGCATTTAGAAAACATCTCATCTCAAAACCATATGAAAACCACAATTTAATTCCATCTTTAAGTTTAGTTATCATGTGAGGGTCCAAGCCGCTCTTGATCATGAGCATGGCTAATCGATCAGTTTTAACTCTACTGAGGTTGTACACTTTACCCTCAGCTCGTGTTCCCCATGTTGCCCGAGTTAGCTAGACTCTTAAACACTTCCGAGGTGAGTGGTTAGGGGTCCACTACGAAGCCTTTACAAAGGCATGCAAAAGACCAACAACCTGCATAGTTACAGTTCAGAGCGGACCATAACCGTCCCTGATGGTTAGCACCTTAGCAATGGCTGCTACCCCAAAAGAACTGGGCTATACCCCTGCAACTCCAAACCCTCTCCGCTCCTTTCGGATAAGGTCATAAGTTAATTCGTATGCCTAATTAATTGGATAAGCCAGAGCCATGTGGATTGAGGTTGCACTGTTTTCTTGGATGGTTCTCCATGTTCCGATTAAACTTATGATCTTGTTTACCAAAGCTCATCAAAAATTAAGCATAACTTTCATTGACATAAAGATTCATTTTTTAACCATCCCAAGGTATAGCAACTAAGCATTATCTACCAAAAACATTTATTTAAACTAGGTTGTTCAAGGGAAAAGGGATAAAGTCTAGTTATGTCCTTAAAAAGGTTTTCCCATCATATTTATGCGATACGACAATGAAAGTAAAGTATGATAACATGCATGTAAATAGGACAAGAAGAATATGCTGGGGGAGAAGACCACTTGCCTTCCTCACCTAAAAACTCAGATTCTTCTTCCTCGAAAAGCTTTTCTTGATCAACACCAACAGGCTCTTCATCCGAAATAGGCACGATATCTATGAGCACACAAGAAGCATACAATAAAAAAAATAAAATAGTACATCAAACAAATCTAAAAGCTAAAACACACAGCTAAAACAAACAGGCTCACTGAGACGATCGCATGGACACCAAGAATGCTTAAAACAGATACGAAACACTAAAGATATGGTTAAAACAAGGTCCAGGGGCTTAACTGCGAGAAAACTGGGCTTCCAGGGACTTAACCAAAAGAAATCAGGGGCTAAAACCTAATTACGCTATTGACGGTTCAAAACTGTGTTGAAGTTCACCGCAAGCGTACGGGTGACTTGGTGCCTTTTTCACCAAGGAGGGTCCCCAAGGTTTGTCAATCCAAGGATCGGAAGCAAACCGCTAAGGATCTCTACCTTATCTAGTCAATCTAACCTAACATGTAGTATTGATTGCATAAAAAGGATGAACCTTGATAGACATGAGCTATGGCACAAGGTTGGTCACATCCATGAACATCGGCTAGGGTAAAGCTCCACCGAAGGGGTAACTTGGCCTATTGTCTTCTAGTTGTAGCTCCGGCAAACGAGCAACGAATCGAACATCTCATCTACTAGCATCCTTAAACTCCTACCTCCGGCCTACCTCCCGAAGACATCCGCTCTTTCGGGGGAAATCACCCTGTCATGATGCTCCCTGAATGAAGCGGGGGGATCTACGGGCACGCTCAAACATGAACGTGTCTACGAATCATGAAGGATCGACATGCTAAACCTAATCACCACGATTACATAGAGCATGTTAAGTAGTCTAACCTTGCTTTAGACTAAGGAACAAGCATATTCATGATGGGTAAAAAGTATAAACGGAGACATGGAATCGCTAGAAGATAGAATGACAAGATTGTAATTGCTCACATAATAATAGATGCGTTTGGATCATCACCACCGAGTACATACCATTTATGACCTCAACTAGCTCTGGAACTCCACCAAGGCACAACCACGCAGGGTGGCCATGGCGGCTAGGGTTGGCCTAGGCCATCCCCTAGACAATTTCGAGGACTCCGACGCCGTCGTCTCCCTCCGGTACTCAATTCTAGGTTTCGCCGAGTTCTGATGAATGGATTGGATTCAACCCCTCACTTGGACGTCCAAGGGGTTGTATTTATTCCCTTGGGGAGCCTTGGGGCGTGCTCCCCCTTTCCTTGTACGAGATCTTGAGTTAAGCAAACTTGGTTTCCATAAAATCAGCCTCGCCCAGATTTTCCTGATTCGCAGCCCTTCCTTTCCAGCACCATATCTCCCACGTCCGGACTCCAAATAATGCAAATTCAGTGTCTAGATTGTGTGCCACGAAATTATCTCCAACTTTGGTATTCATTGCTTTCCTTGGAAACGAAGATAAGATCCACAAAACGGCCTCGGAAGATAATCTGTCTGATTTCGGACTTATCTGCGCAGCAGGTATTTCGGGGGCCATATCTCCTAGCTACTTGACCCGAATTGGGCCTTCCATATGTCCAAATCGAAGCTCTCATCGAGGCCCACAACTTCGGTATTCAAACTTTTGCCATTAGAGGCCGTTTAAGTCTCCGAATCTGCACCAAAAGATCATGTTGTTCTGGGCTGCGCGAATATGTCTTGGGCTGAGTTGATCTCGTGGGTAAACGTCCAAGTCTCAAGGGCCTGGGCCCTCTGGCCCACTTCAGGCCTGCCATCCTTCACGCGGCTTTTCTTGCAATTTTGACATTTTGTATCTTTGCATATGGGCTTTAGACGTCATTATCCCCACAATCAAGATAAGGGATCTTGTCGCATGAACTCCCGCATCTTCTGTTTAGGTTCTCGGAGTATCACGGCTTCATGCTTTGGTCCTCGGGTCATTTGGAGTCATGTTCACTTCGTGTCTTGACTTGTGCCGGGCTTCGTGACCTTCTCATAAAGTGCTCGATGAACTCTACTCGGAAGTCCTCATTTAGGCGCTTAAATCCTGTGTAAACAACATACTACAAAAACCACATGCAAGTGCGAACTTGTTACATCATTAGCATGCCTAGTGGCGGGTTAGTTATAAATCAAAGCTCAAACCAAAGTGTAACAAGTGCTCTTGGTTGATGGAAATCGATCGTCAACATACGCGTACAAACCTATCCAAGACCTCGAGCACAAAACAACCTATCCAGGACCTCGAGCGCTAAAACTGAGAAGATCAGGGGCTTAAACAATAAAAACAGGGCCTATCCGTAAGGATCTTTACATGTGGAAGGACCGACTTGCGAAAAGAGGAAGCTGCCAGGACTCTTTAACAAAACAGCCACAGCAGGCTGGGGTTGACCGGTATGCGGTCGGGTTGACCTAGGTCTCGAGCAGATCTGGGCCACAGATCGCCACACGGACGGTTGGTGCGACTCCAGGCGAACGGGCGGTGCGCGGCGACGCTCTCGCCGGTGACGCTCAGAAACGAGCTAAAAGGCTTGGTTTGGGACGCGGTTTGGTCCTACGCGCAGCTGAGAATGAGATGAAGCTAACTAGGGGCTTAGCGAGGCATCTAGGGTGACAGACGAGGTGCTACATCCAGCGAGGTAGACAGTAGAGAATGACGCGAGCAGCCGGCACACAGGTGTTGATCGGTTTGGTTCCTTTGGTCGTGGTACATGTGGTAGGCGTGTTGAGTCTGGTCGTGGTGTGTTTGCTGGACGTTCTCCACCTCGTGGTCGAAATGACGATGAGAGAGACCGTCGCAGCTTTGAGACTCAGAGGGGCTACATGCCACGTTTTCCCTTTCGTGGTGACCGTACTCCTCCAGCGAGACGTGAGGTAGTTCAGCGTGGTGGTTGTAGCTTTGGTGGACGTGATAGACGTGATGTTGCTAACCCTACTTTTGAGCAAATAGCTCAACACTGGTTTGACTCTTTTTGTGCTAACCCTAGTGTTGAGATGTTTGCTCACTCTTGTTCTCGCTTTTGATTATGCAGGCAGGAGGCTTGGAGATCATTTGGCGGATCGACTCCGGTTGTTTGTCACATGACCGGAGTTTGAGGGTGGTTCTCTAGCCTCATCCCAGTGGTGTCTTTGGAGCACATCACTTTTTAAGATAATGGACAAGTGTTGACCGAAGTAGTGTTTCAAGTAAGTGAAAAGTTCTTTGCTCTTGTTGCTTCTTTTGGTCTTTGTGAGTTGCCCTTTTTAGTTTGAGGCGTTTTCTCTATCACATGTGTTTAGGGTGAGCTTCGTTTGCTCTTTGACCCTAATGCATGTGTTTAGGGGGAGCTTGTGAGCTTGCTTGTTCTTTCCTCTATGACATGTACTTTGGGTGAGCTTTGTATGCTCTTTGGCCCTTATGCATGTGTTTATGGGGAGCTTGCTAGCCTTACTAGCTTTTTGCCTTGTTGGTTGTTGGGAGCTCACTTTGCAGCATATGTATCATATTTACTTTATGCTTGGCATTGCATTTGTATCATGATGTATATGCAACTTTGTATCTTAGGTTGTTTGCATTTGTATCATATGCATTTTGGTAGGATGAGCTTCTCCTATATACATTGATGACCATGGTATGCTAGTTGTGAGTTTTTGAGCACGATGGATATGATTTGGTGATGGATAGCTATGCTCATGATAGTTTTGCTATATTTGCATAATGTGATGGCTTGTTTTTGGAAAATACCAGGATAGGCTCTCTCTTTTGAGTTTAAGGCTTTGCATGATCTTAGTGTGCTTGGGTGATCTATATCATGCTTAAGTTGTGCTTGGATATCATGTGCTTTTCACTTGGGGTCAAAGACCTATTTGTCATTTTGAATGTTTAGTCCATGTGATACCTTGTGGGGGAGCATAAGCTTCTTTTTGCCGCAAAGGCACTTCATGTACCATTTTGTGCTTAAACTTGAAAAAGAAATTGGTTTAAAATGCCTATGCTTGAGGTTATGCTCTCATTTGATTCATGTCATAAATGCTTTAAATTGCAATTAATTTGGGTGCTAAACCGTTGCATGTTGTCTACCATGAGAAGTCTCATTTTAATAAGTAGACACATGGCTCGGTGGCTTTAACATGACATGAGATGCTTGTGGGTGTTTGCAATGATCGTGTGATGAGAATGTGTGACCTAGCATGAAGTTTGTGTGATCTAGATTCACTTTGGCATGTTTTGCTCATGTTTAGGTCTTGTGCTCATGAGAGAGAATTTTTTCACAAAAAAGCTTAATTTGATCATGGCTTGCTCATATGCCTATATAGCTTTACTATCTTGATGGCTATGCTTATACGGAACTTTGGAATGTATTGCTTGCTCATTTACTCACTTGTAGCATTTTGTGGTGCTCTATGTCTATTTGAGAAGCTCTAGGTTGAATTTTTCTGCATTATGCCTTGATTCATGCATTGTCAACAAGAGGGAGAAATTTGTGAAGGAGAAATAGTTCTAGATGCATTTGGAAGACTTTCAGGCGGTTTAGAGCAAATTCTGGGCACTGGAGTGTCACCGGCCTGACCGGTGTAGGGCACTAGTCTGACCGGTCAAGCATAATTGACCTGGGAGATTGTTGCTCACCAACCTGACCAGTGGAGGGCACCGGTCTGACTGGTGATGGCCAGAGCTGAGCTGTTGAGCTGCTCTGTTTTGCATGGCATGCATTGCATGCATTTGTTCATGGGGAGCCTGCATGTCTTCAGGGGGAGCTCCTTGTGTCGTCTGAGTTCTTGGTTTGGTGGTTTGCTCTTTGTGAGCTTTGGTTTTTGTCTCGGTTGTGTTGAGCCGTTGCCCTTGCCTTAGGGGACCGAGATTTTGGCTTTCAGGTGATCAGATTTTCACCTTTGTTTGGCTTTTGGTTCACTTGATTGGGTTGTTGTTCATTTCTTTTCTTTTTCCCTTTCTTTCTAGTGTTGGTTACTATGTGTGTTGTCAATGCACTCATCAAGGGGGAGATTGAGAACCTGTGTGCGTCCGAAGACCGGTGGATGGTCGTTCCTTAGTGATGAGTGATTGAGAATGTTGTGTGGACTGACTCTTGGCTTAGTATTGCAGGTGCAGGTTGTGGCTTGATTCGCGCGGTGCAGGTGAAGAACAAGCGCGAAAGGTCTGTGTCTGTGTGACCTCCGAGGAGTGGGGAGACAAGTAGGCTTCGTTCGAGGGACTTGGTGGTCGACGGGATCAAGTGCAGGCCACATGCTGGCAAGAAGAGCAAGACAACGTCGGGAAGATGGAGCCGGTGCAAGGTAGCAGCTAACAACTGAAGCTTGCATGCGGGGTTTGCAGTGGTTTGACCACAAAACCACTGGGTTACTTGGCTGAGCCACAAAGCCAAGGTCGAAGACCGGAGCGCAGTGGATCAGCACTAGGCCGATCTGACCAGTGGGCCTGACCGGCCTGACCTGTGAGGAGCATCAGTCTGACCGGTGGGTCCCGTGGGCGTCCAGAAGCTTCGAAGCGGTGGACACGTGACGTGATCGCCAGGCTTGCGTGGAGTTGAAGCTGGCTTGCGGTTGATGAGCACCCGTCTGATGGAGTTTCAACCAAGATTTCCCAAAGTGCCCTCGGTAGGTGTGTATCTTACTATTATGTTGTAGGGGTAGTTTGGTCATTTGGTGCCACCAATATATACTCGTGTGAGTGGGAGATGGCAGCCAACTCTTGGAACCCTAGTTCATTTGCTCTTAGGCTTTTTTCTTTTTCTCCTAGTTATCCCATAGACTAGCATGAGAGCTTCTTGTTTCATCTAGCGAGAGGGAAGGATGTTCAGGCAGCTTGCTAGACCTTGTATGAACCTTTCTTGGCATGTATAGAAGATTCGACGTGGTTCATCTTGTGTCCCTTTGTCTCCCGATATTTTTCTTTTTTGGTGATTTTCGGAGCCTTTTCTTGGGATTTTCATGGAGATATTTTGGAGGAGTTTCTTTGCGAGATTTGTTGGTGGATTCACACATGAGGTTGTTGTGCCTCTTTTCTTGGTGATTTGTCCCCTCCAAACCTATGGAAAGGCCTTCGATTTTGGGGTTTTCGAAGTTCCTCGTGTTCTTGAGGTAGAGGCACGAGATTTGCGATTCCTCCTTTTCTAGAGTGATTTGGGGCTTGTGCTTCGAGCTAGAGTTCACCATGAGGTGTTCCTACCTTCCCCAAAGTTTCTCTTGAATCTGTGGAGCGAATCGGGAGATCGGGTGAGGTGAATCTTGGAGTTGACTTGTGGGTGGAGTTCTTCCCGAGCAGCCCAGGCGCCACTAGTCTGACCGGTGCATCTCACCGTTCTGACCGGTGCAGGCCCTGTGTGGGTTTTGGCTCTGGTGAACGATCAGTTCAGTGGGGATTCACTTGTGTTTTACCAGGGTCAGTTCTTGGTAGGATTCTTGTTGGTTTGCCTCTGTTTGGCTCAGTTGGAGTAGCTTTTCGTGGTTGTTGGCTCTTTGGTTTGAGGTGATTTTCGTTCCAGGGCCTAGAGACCTTGCTGAGGCTTTCTGGAGTGTTTCTGTGCATTTGCTGTGCACACCGGCCTGACCGGTCCCATCGGTCTGATCGGTGCACCTCACCGGCCTGACCGGTGTAGCGTAGACAGCAGGTGACACAATTTTTTTGCTGTGGTTTTGGTTGTGTGTTTAGGTAGGAGTACTTTCTCCTAGGATCAGTAGCACCTCCAGTAGCTACGTGATCTTGGAAAGGTGTGCGTGGGATTGCTTGGAAGTGAAATCTGGGTATAGGTCGAAGTTCTCGTCAGAGAGTTTTTATCGACTCCCATTCACTCCCCCCTCTTTGGTCTCCTAATCGGTCCTTCAGGCAGTGAAGAAGATCGAAGATAGCGGCTGGAGGTTGAAGACGACGGGCGGCGGAGCTTCGTCCGGTGCAGCTCGGTCGGCGATGAGGGATAGGTCCTGGGGTAGAGAGAGCTCAGTTGAGCGTCACACGTGAAGAAGAAGGAAGAGAGGGAGGTGAGGGACACCTCACCGGCGGCGAGAGCTTCGAGCGGCCAACAATGGCCCGGCGGCAGAGCTCAACGGCGACAGTGCGTGCGCGAGGATGGAGAGGTGCGGAGTGAGAGCGGGTGCGGAAAGGGGGAGCTCATGGCTCAAGCTCGGCTCTTATAGAGGGAAAAAGGGGCTCCGGCAGAGGGCATGGCCATCAATGGCCATGAGGCCGTCCGACTTGATTGCAAACAAGGGAAGGGTCTTGATTAGGAGAAACGACATGAGATTGATGTGAGTAAGTGGCTCCAGTGCTCTACTTGCTCTTGATTACGGCGATTGAAAAGGGGAGTGCGAGGGGCGCGGGAAGACGGCCGGCGGGGATGTGCTATTGCGGCGGCCGTTCGGCTGGAGGAAGGGGCCGGTGCCAACATGTGGGGCCGGCCGGTCAGCCGCAGAAGAGAGCTGGGACAGTGTGGTGGGCTTTGCTTGGCCACGTGAGGAGGAAACAGCCGACAACCTGCTGCACTCGAATGGTCTGAAAAAGAAGAAACAAAGGTGGGCTCGTTGGGCTGAAAGAGAGGGAAAGAGGGAGGTGAGAGGTGGTGTTTGGTTTAAACCTTTTATGATTTTGAAAACCACACACATTCAAACAAAAACCATGCAATCCAAAATATGATGCACAAGCACTTGTTGCTTCTAAAATTATACGAATGATATTTAAATATTTTAAGGCTCAATTTAATTGATAATTTATTTATTCCTTAGAAAATTAAATCTAGAGCACCATGTTGTTTACATTGTTTTAGGGATGGAATTTGGGTGTTACAAGTCAAATGAGAAGAATGCTCATTTTCAGTCATGTCGGAAGATCCTAGTTTGCTACATTCCAAATATGCCAATGTTGAAAACTACAACTAAAACATATAGAAGGATAATGTATTCAGAGTTTGAGGAAGAGTTTAAAAAACAATTTACATTGTCTTGTGAATTGTTAGAAGCTAATGGGACAAACTCGACATTCTTTGTTAAGTATATGAAATCTGAATGTGGAGCAACAGTAGTATTGAACACTGAAGATTCGACTATTACACACTCTTGCCGGATGTTTGAATGCATGTTGGCGGTAGATAACGCGCCAAATTACGATCCGCAAGAGCACGGGTCAGTTGTAGCTTTTCCCTTAGAGTAACCCCAAGGTTTATCAATTCATGGAACAAGAGGTTTGCTACGCTCAACTAAGCACTAATCTCGTTGAATTCAAAGCTCTTTATCGAGTGAAGTGTGTATGAGTAAAGAACTAGTCTAAACTAAGTTAAAGAGATCAACGTAAAGAGCAATTGTATGGAGAGCACAAGATATTAAGAATGCTTGTCCAAGGGATCTAGGATCACTTAGAGATGTAACCACCGAGCAAGAACATCCGATCTAGACTATCGAGGGTAAGGGTGCACCGAGTTCAATCCTTTCCCTCTTGCGTACTAGTCACTACACAAGGCTAATCAAATAAGGAACAAAAGGAACACGATACGTGAAGCTACGAGCGATGCATCCCCAAAGCAAGCCAGCCGACCATTAAGATTGAAGCACCATCAACATGAATATGATAGCAAATAGATCCAAAACATAGGTTCGGTGATTACAACTCAAGCTCTCCCTTCAACCCCAAGGACAAACAAGAACTTTACCCCATAATGTTACACATTGTAGCGCGGGACATGGTGTAGAATCCTCCGAAGTAGATGAAGATCGACGAGGAAGATGCTCTCCGCCTTGTTTTCTCCCTTGAAGATCCAATCTCCTCCTTACTCATGATCTTGTGGCGACGCCGGAGGGACCTTGCTAGGGCTTCCGAGCATCCTCCTCTCTCCTCTATGTGGCTCTCTCCCTTGGTTGAATCTCTGAAAGTTGAATGCCTTGATGTGATCGACCTTGGGGCTTTTATCGGTCTTTCTGGCGATTGGTGGCGGAGGCATGGACTTAGGGTTTGATGAACATCACGCACGAGAAAGGGGAGGCCGAACCGCCACAAAAAGGGGCCAGGCCGATCGGCCTAGGCCGATCGTCCCAGGGCCTTTTTGGCCCGGTTCGAGCCCATCTTTCACGAGCAGACTTCTCTCGACCCTCGAATCTTTTGCTCCTTCGCATGTGGGTTTTGGACGTCGTTATCCCCACGATTAAGATAGAGGGTCTTGTCGCATGAACTACGGTCTTTTGTCTTGGTCCTCGGGAATATCTTGCGGTTGCATCTTGGTCCTTGCCACATTTGGGAGTAAGTTCATCTTGTATTTGCACACGAACGGAGCTCCTTGATCCTCTTGCTTAACACCTTCCGAACTTGATGCAAACTTATCCATTAAGCTCGTGATTTCCTGCATAAACATACAACTCCAAAAACACATGCTCGTGTCGAACTTGTTACATCATTAGTATGCCTAGTGGCGGGTTAGTTCCAAATCAAAGCCGAAACCAAAGTGTAACAAGTTCCTTAGGGGTGTCATATTTGACCGCCAACAACTCCCCCACGCTTAGATCTTGCTCGTCCTCGAGCAAGTTGCTTGCAAAAGTCATTCATCCATGGAGTTGAAATGTGCTTCGTCTCACCTTTCCTTACAAGTTAGTTAAACCTTCATCTTTAGTATAAGAAACATGAAAGCAATGATCATGACATAAACATGGGCATTTAGAAATATTGCCAATTCAAGACTTACCCCATAACTCATTCCTTTTACTAGAGATCCTCGAAATCAACCATACTTACTTTCTTACTTCCATTGGAGGGTTTTCCACGAGTTTAAAATAAAATTCCTGCAACAAGTATTAGACAAAGTCTTTCTCCAAGTCCTCACATGTCGCTCATTTAAAGTGGCTATCCTAGATAGTTCATAAACTCTCACCTCCCACAAGTCTCTCATTTATAATGTAAGGTGGAGCTATGGGTATGTCTAGTGAAGTTAACACAGATATTATCAAGCTAAGAAACTCCTCTAGTGGTCGTTCACCTTCCGAGCCAATGATCATGAGAATTAAACCATAATGTAAGGGTATCAAGGATGAGAAGATTTAGAATGGTGGACATGTGCAAAGGGAAAAAGAATAATGACTTCAAGGCACTAATGATGTCCTCGATGTCAGATTGCACATGGTTGGAATATTGAAGATTCGTTCTCAACATTGACGCATCCTTCCTTGCACTTCTCTTGATCTTCATTCATGACCCCTCAATATATCTTCCTTGCTTTGCCTTGAATTCCTCCTTTTTCTCCTTTCTCTCCTTTTTTTAATTTTCTTTCTTCTCTCTTTTTTATGCACACACACGCATGTTATTTTTTTTCTATTCTCTTTTCTTGACATCTTGGTCTCTTTCCGAAGCCTTTCACTCGTCTCTTTGACATGAATCACAATCTGAATTTTGAATAAATAAATCCTTGCCTAAAAATGGAACGAATCTTTGGACATGGGTTGTGTTCAAGGAATAAGATGATAAAAAGATGTCTATGGTTTGGGTATGGAATCCGGCGATATACGGGGCATTCAATGTCAAGTTCCTGTTACCGAATGTATGACGAGGCTAGCAATAAAAGATATAATATCAAGGACATGATCATTGCTCAAAATTAGATCTCCCAAGAGAGAAAAGTCCTAACCCAATTCATCATGCTAACAACACTTATGGTGGAGTATATATAATATAGGCCTTGTATAGGATATGCTTGTCTCTCGACTTGGAAAAAGAAGATGCTAATCTTTATTGCAAGGTTTTTTCATAAATTTTCAGAAATAAAAAGCCTCCAATTTTAGTCTTACTCATAGCAAAGTCAAAGTGAGGTTCTAGATTAAAGTAGAGTAAGGGTACTTTATAGGCAAACTTCCACTAAGCACCACGGTAAACATTAATTCTCATTACTCATGCTCAAATAATAAAGGTAAAGAACATACCAACAAGTAGAGGGAAGGAAAAACTTGCACAAGGATGTTGTTTTTATTGACTCCACACTAATTTAAATCACACCATCGAACTATTTTTTTAAAGGAAACAACTCAACTAAAAAAACAAGAGATCACACCTCCCCCCCACACTTAAAACATACGACATCCTCGTCATAAAATAAATAAGGGGCAAAGGTGGGATGCTCATAAAAAATAAAAAATATTTACAAACTTACCTTGTTTTTATCGCTAGTCTTGACGATCCGGGTCACCATCCAAGGTGTAGACGCCAATGTATTTAATGGGCACAATGTCGGGCTCTAGGAATACCTGGAGTCGCTGTCCATTCACAACATATTGATCTCCCTTGATGTCCATGATTGTTACCGCTCCCGATGGTGACACCGAGTGTACGACGTATGGTCCATCTCATTTGCTTTGCAATTTTCCTTTGCCGAAGACCTTGTATCGAGAATTGTATAGTAGGACCTTATCTCCTTCCTTGAATTCCTTCTTATGCAATCTTTTGTCATGCCATCCCTTCATCCTTTCTTTATAGATGCTAGCGCTGTGATATGCCTTCAATCTTAGCTCTTCAATTTCACTTATTTGAATCCTCCTCTTTATTCGTGCCGCATCAATATCAAGATTCATCTCCTTTATTGCCCAATAAGCTTTGTGCTCTAGTTCTACCGGCAAATGACATGGTTTTCCATAGACAAATTGATAAGGGGTCATACCTATCGGTGTTTTATGCGCAGTCCGGTATGCCCACAATGCTCTGTCTAGCTTCTTTGACCAATCTTTTCCTCCTTTAGTCACCGTCTTCTTGAGGATGTCTTTTAGTTGCTTGTTCGATGTTTCCGCTTGGCCATTTGTTTGTGGATGATAGGTCATGGAGACCCTATGCTCGATTCCCAACTTTGCCAAGCATCTTTTGAAATCCTTGCCAATAAAGTGTGATCCACCGTCACTTATTAAAATTCTAGGAACACCATATCGAGGGAATATCACCGTCTTGATCATTTGAATAGCTTCTTCCGTAGATGCTTTCCGACATGGAATCGCTTCAAACCATTTTGATACATAATCAACTATGACCAAGATGTGTTCATATCCACGTGAGTTCACGAAAGGTCCCATAAAGTCGATGCCCCAAACATCAAATAGATCGATTTGCAAATTATAATTCAGCGGCATTGCATTCCTTTGTGATATATTTCCACTCCTTTGGCATTCCGGTCAAGTTGTAATAAACCTTTTTGCATCCTCGTGCATCTCAGGCCAATAGAATCCGCTTGCCCATACCTTTGCTTGCGTTCTAAAGTGCCCATAATGTCCTCCATATTCCGATGAGTGGCATTTTCTTAGAATTTCTTCTCTTTCACCCCGCGGTACGCATCTTCTTAGCACTCCATCATCTCCCAATCTATATAGGTACGGTGCATCCCAATAAAATTTTTTGCTCTCGGCAATTACCCTTCTTTTAACATTTTTATCCAACTAATGGCATCTTCCGTAAGCACCTTATAATATCATTCATCCATCCTCTCCTATCAAGTACCCGATATAGATGGTCATCTCTCATTCTATCTTCAATTAGCTCCATCCCATCATCTTCATGATGCATCCTTGATAGGTGGTCGGCTACAACATTATCCGACCCCTTCTTATCTCTAATTTCCATATCAAACTCTTGTAATAGTAGAATCCATCTGATCAAACGTGGCTTGACATCTTTCTTGGACAAAAGGTACTTGATTGCAGCATGGTCGGTATACACGATCACCTTTGAGTTCACAATATAGGATCTGAATTTTTCAAATGCGAACACCACGGCAAGCAATTCCTTCTCCGTAGTTGCATAATTCACTTGAGCTTCATTAAGAGTTTTGCTTGCATAATAAATTGTGTGTACCTTCCCTTCCTTCCTTTGTCCAAGAACGGCCCCAACGACATAATCACTTGCGTCACACATTATCTCAAATGGTAGATTCCAATCGGGTGGTTGCATAATTGGTGCGCTTATGAGAGATTGCTTCAACGTCCGAAAGGCATGCAAGCATTCTTCATCAAAGTCGTATTCTACATCTTTTCGGAGAAGTCATGTCAATGGCTTGGTGATCTTCGAGAAATCCTTTATAAATCTCCTATAAAATTCGGCATGCCCGAGGAAGCTTCTTAATGATTTGATATTTGTCGGTGGTGGTAACTTTTCAACCATTTCAATATTAGCCTTGTCCACCTCTATTCCTCTCTCGGAGATGACATGTCCCAAGACTATCCCTTGTTTTACCATAAAATGACACTTCTCCCAATTAAGCACCAAGTCAATTTCTCCACATCTTTTAAGGACTTTTTCCAAATTTTCCAAGCAACATTCAAAACACGTACCATGCACCGAGAAGTCATCCATGAATACCTCCATAATTTCTTCAATAAAATCTGAGAATATAGCCGTCATACATCTTTGAAAGGTAGCCGACGCATTACATAAACCAAATGGCATCCTTCTATAAGCAAAAGTTCCATACGGACATGTGAAGGTTGTCTTGTGATGATCATACGGATGGATATGAATTTGCATGAACCCCGAGTATCCATCAAGGAAGTAAAAGTAGGAATGTTTGGCTAACCTTTCAAGCATCTCATCGATAAATGGTAACGGAAAGTGATCCTTCCTTGTTGCCTTGTTCAACTTCCTATAGTCGATGCACATTCTCCATCCGGTCACGATCCGTTGCGGTATCAATTCTTCTTTCTCATTCTTCACAACCGTTGTTCCTCCTTTCTTTGGTACACAATGCACCGGGCTCACTCATTCACTATATGGCACGGAGTATATTATTCCGGCATCCAACAATTTGATCACCTCCTTCTTCACCACCTCATGCATGGCATGGCTCAACCTTCTTTGATGCTCAACAACGGGCTTGCATTGTTCTTCAAGTGGTATGCGGTGGGTGCAAAAGGCTAAACTAATACCCTTCAAGTCACTTATTGCATACCCAATCACCTTCTTATGTCTTATCAATAAATTCAGCAACTTGTCCATCTCTTCCGGACTCAATTCATCGCTCACAATGACCGGGTACGTCTTATCAGCTCCTAAAAATTCATACTTTAATCCCTTGGGAAGTGGCTTTAACTCAATATCGGGTGCTTCGGGTTCTTGTTGTTGCAAATTTCCAATATCTTCAAAACTTTCTTCCTCCAAGCTTCCTTCTTGTGCCTTCAATTCCTCGGTTGCTTCCGCTAGTTCCTTGTCTTGATCATCATAAATAGCATCATTCTCCATTGCTCATTGGAGAGGATCCCTGAAAGTATCAACAAAACGAAGGTCCTCTACCTCTTCGTTATCAAGAGGTAGAGGTAGAGCAATACGAGAAGCGGGTAGAAAATCATATGTGAGTTTAGTTCCATCTAGATCAATAGTAACTCTACCCTTTCCGGCATCAAGAACGTCATTGACCAACTTAAGAAAAGGCCTACCAAGAATTATATCATCATGTTCATCATAGTAAGCATCAATTACGAAAAAGTTGGTTGGAATAATTTTACCCGAGATAGCAACATCTAAATCTCTAAGCACACCCAAAGGTCTTGTTGTTCTACCATCGCTCCCATGATCAATTTTATTTGTGTTGGAGCTAGATTTGAAATTTTACTAAAAAGCTCATAATAAATCTCGGAAGACATGACACTTACATGGACTCCGATGTCACAAAAAGCTTTGCAAATTTTCTCCCCGTTAATGGTGCAACTTATGTGAGGTGTTGGTAGAGAAGTACCTTCGACATGATCGGCTCCTATCGCGTACACCTCGGCTAGGTGTGCATATGGCGAGGCCTCCGGCTTCACTGCCATAATCTTCTTTACTTCGGCAATGTGATCCGGATCTACCTCTTCTTCCTCATTGAAAAGTCTTTGAATAATTTCTCCGGCCGATTCTTTGTCTAGCTCATACCCCGAGTGTCTCTCCTTTGGAAAGTTCAACTCTATGGCTCTCGTGGATTCGTTTTGGTTCGGGTATGGTCTCCTCTTGTTGTATATTTCTTCGAAGTCAATCGGGATCCAATCCATTTGTTCGAACTCCTTTAGCGGCTTTGCATTCGCTAAACTTCTTCCTTTTTCCTCTTCTAGCTTGCAAATTTTGTTGCCTTGGATTGGTCTTCTTCCATTGTGGGTTGCTCCTTCAATCTTTTCTTGTTTTGCTTCTTCTTTCTTCACTTCCGGGCCTTCTTTTCTAGAATTTCCAGCAAGTACCTCCACACGAGTTTCTTGCTCAACGCTTCTCGGAATATGTTCTCCCCAATCTCTTTGCGTGGCCACCCCTTTGCTTATTTTTTCTAGTAGTTTGGTGGCTTTCGTGAGTGTTTTCTCCATGATATTTCCGCCTGCACACATTTGAACATACCGCATGCATTCGAGGGTTAGGGAAAAATAGAAAGTATGCAAGAGTACATCATTGGAGAACCCAAGCCTCGGTCCTTGTTTGATTAGTTCATTGAATCTTTTCCAAGCTTGATCTATTCCTTCCTCTTTTCCTTGCGTAAAATTTATCACTTGCCTCCTCACGTTTTGAACTTTGCTTATCGGAAAGAATCTTTCAAAAACATCCTTCACCAATCGAGTCCAATTTCCTTCCACCTCGAAGGATGCAAATGAGTGCCATCTTTTCGCTTGACCCGCAAGTGAGTATGGAAAAAGATTCCATTTGTACCAATCGGCCAGAACTCCTTCTTGTTGTACCATGTCGCATAGCCTCGTGAAACGCTCAATGTGCCTTTATGGATTGTCCGTCTCCGCCCCTCTAAATGGGTTTGATGCTACCATCTTGATCGTTCGAGGCTTGATCCTGTACTCGATAGCCTTGGGTATCGAATCTGATTTTCGCACTTTAATATCTTCCAATCGCGGGATAGCATACTCCATTAGTGTTTTTTCTTCTTCCTCCATGGCGTGATTGACAAGAGCCATCTAGACAACAAAAACAAAGTTTTTCTAGATGAAAAATTAGTGTTAGTGATCAACAAAATTAAAACCAAGTTAAACGAAGCAAACTAGCTTGTTCTCCGGCAACAACGCCAAAAAAGCTTGTTGACGGTAGATAACGCACCAAATTATGATCCGCAAGTGCACGGGTCGGTTGTAGCATTCCCCTTAGAGTAACCCCTAAGGTTTATCAATCTGTGGAACAAGAGGATTGCTACGCTCAACTAAGCACTAATCTCGTTGAATTCAAAGCTCTTTATCGAGTGAAGTGTGTATGAGTAAAGAACTAGTCTAAACTAAGTTAAAGAGATCAACATAAAGAGCAATTGTATGGAGAGCACAAGATATTAAGAATGCTTGTCCAAGGGATCTAGGATCACTTAGAGATGTAACCACTGAGCAAGAACATCCGATCTAGACTATCAAGGGTAAGGGTGCACCGAGTTCAATCCTTTCCCTCTCGCGTACTAGTCACTACACGAGGGTAATCAAATAAGGAACAAAAGGAACACGATACGTGAAGCTACGAGCGATGCATCCCCAAAGCAAGCCAGCCGGCCATTAAGATTGAAGCACCATCGACATGAATATGATAGCAAATAGATCCAAAATATAGGTTCGGTGATTACAACTCAAGCTCTCCCTTCAACCCCAAGGACAAACAAGGACTTTACCCCATAATGTTACACATTGTAGCGCGAACATGGTGTAGAATCCTCTGAAGTAGATGAAGATCGACGAGGAAGATGCTCTCTGCCTTGTTTTCTCCCTTGAAGATTCAATCTCCTCCTTGCTCCTGATCTTGTGGCGACGCCGGAGGGACCTTGCTAGGGCTTCCGGGCGTCCTCCTCTCTCCTCTATGTGGCTCTTTCCCTTGGTTGAATCTCTGAAAGTTGAATGCCTTGATGTGGTCGACCTCGGGGGCTTTTATGGGTCTTTCTGGCGAATGGCGGCGGAGGCATGGACTTAGGGTTCGATGAACATCACGCACGAGAAAGGGGAGGCCAAACCGCCACAAAAAGGGGCCAGGCCAATTGGCCTAGGCCGATCATCCCAGGGCCTTTTTGGCCCGGTTCGAGCCCATCTTTCGCGAGCAGGCTTCTCTCGACCCTTGAATCTTTTGCTCCTTCGCATATGGGCTTTGGACATCGTTATCCCCACGATTAAGATAGAGGGTCTTGTCGCATGAACTCCGGTCTTTTGTCTTGGTCTTCGGGAATATCTTGCGGTTGCATCTTGGTCCTTGCCACCTTTGGAAGTAAGTTCATCTTGTGTTTGCACACGAACGGAGCTCCTTGATCCTCTTGCTTAACACCTTCCGAACTTGATGCAAACTTATCCATTAAGCTCGTGATTTCCTGCATAAACATACAACTCCAAAAACACATGCTCGTGTAGAACTTGTTACATCATTAATATGCCTAGTGGCGGGTTAGTTCCAAATCAAAGCCGAAACCAAAGTGTAACAAGTTCCTTAGGGGTGTCATATTTGACCGCCAACAATGCATCAGTATGTTTAGTACTATATTTCAGGCTGTTTAAATTGCATTTTGTAACCTGAAATATTGTTTGTTTAAATTGGGAACTATATGTTTCAGATTTATTACGCAAATATGCTCTTAGAGTCTACAATATGAATGGAGTATATAATTTGTCATCGCAATCTATACTGTTTAGATGGACAAAATATGCTAAAAGTGGATTTTATATTGAAACAAAACAAGGATCCGAGGAGGGAGATTTGAAAACACAGGCAATACTTATAACTTGACAGGCCACATCTCTTGAATTGAAGTATTCCTCATCAAAAGAACTACTTGATGAAATCCAGAAAGCCATGCATGACTTGAACTTGGAAGCAGATACTTATCTAAGTGAGATGCATGAAAAATCCAATGAGATTTCCCCTACTCCAAATGAATGTGTCTGAGATCCACTAAATGGTGTACTATCATTTAGAATCCCTCCAGTCATATAAGGTCCAAAGGAGACACATTTTAAAAATATCCTTAGAAGAACCCAGGGAAGAAGAAGAAGAAGAAGAAGAAGAAGAAGAAGAAGAAGAAGAAGAAGAAGAAGAAGGGTGCCCAGAAGAAATGTATCCACCTATCCAATACCTTTTGTTCTAGTGTAAAATTTATTCTAAATATTTATTTATAATATATTTTGCATTGTAGGTGATGATCTGGAATATAATGATATTGAAGCAAGAGACGAACGCACCGAGACAAACCAAATAATTGTAAGACAATACCTATTTTCAAAAAAAATTCCATTACATGCATGATTTTTATGAACATTTTCTTGTCGTATACACATGATTTTAATGTTGGGGCATCTTCAACTATGATTTCTCCTTTTGTCCAAGGTGGATATACTAGTGTCACAATGCCAAAGTTCAATTTATTTGCCAATCCTTCTGCAATGGCTCCTCCATACATATAAGGAGGGTACACAAGTCTCTTAATGGGAGTTGATCAAGATATTACAACGCAAGCTGCTGTTAGGAAGTTACATTTTGATGAATCTATGTAGACATGTTCTCATGAAATGAACCATATTGTTTTGTAAACTTGAATTTATTTTGCTGTCATGAGAGCAAACATTTTGGATATTTGTTTTGTCAATATTAATTTATGATGGCTGTCATTTATGTGATATTGTAATGGTCATAATAAGTAAAGGTCAAATTTGGGTAAAATTTGACCAAAATCAACATTTGAATCTCTGATTCGCGAAACGGTTGCTGAGACCGCCGCCTGGGCACACCGCCACTGAAATGGGATTGGACAAATACCGAATCGACTGCAGCGGGTTCAAGAGTCCGGCTGCTGGTGGAGTTTCATTCATGTTCACGTCGGATGATCATGATAAAGTTCAAGAGCACGACTTGGGCTGCATCCTGCAGCGAGCTTGTCTCCGTGCCAGTAAGGAACGAGACTCTGATGATGGCAAGTAACCAGTCCATGCTAGCAAGGGGCGGATACAGTGAGGTGCTTAGGCACGGGTTCGAGCTGACCTGGAGCCGGAGCACGACGGACACATGCTACCTGTGCGAGCAGTCCGGCGGACGCTGCTCCTACAGCCAGAATAGTGAATAGAGTCTACCTTGGTTGCCTGTGCTCTGGGAAGGTGGGCATCCAGGACTGCAGAAGCCAAGGTGAAGCCTAAAACTGATGAAAACATTTATTCCATTTATTAAGAGCAAATTTGTTACGGTTGCAACACCAAGAATTACTCGATTTTTTTCGGGTCAATCGGGGGGGGGGGGGGGCAATTTTCTCAAATTTGATTATTGACAACCGGGTTTTCGATTACAACTGCCTTTCTATTAAGGTTTGCTTCACAAATAGAGGTTTTCTTCAGTACACAATACGTCCTGTACGACCTGTTGGAAAAGGACTCGTATGTAACAGAAAAGAACTTATATTTAAGGATCGGATAGTTCAGATTAATTCTATACGACTGGTTTTGTTAGTTGTCATACGGTAGTATTCAAAGGTCGTACTGGTAATTAAAGGGTATTATGGGAAATGTAAACTGTCATTTTTTAATATATCAAATCTTTATTAATTAACATTATATCTTCATTCATTTTACTGGAATCTTATTATTTTTGAAAAAACCGTACGACCGTTGGGAAAAAACTGACCATTTTAACCTTAGAGAAAAAACTAAAAAAACCGACAATACGACCGTACGACCGTTGGGATGTATTGTGTACCGAAGAAAACCTCCACAAATAAGAGTGTCAGGATTAACTTTCCTGTTGGTCAAACAAAAACTATAAATTATATCAATTCTCTTGAATTTCCAGAAGAACAAAAGAGATCTCAGCACACTATGTGTTCGCCTAGCCTGAACAACCTCAAGTTCACTCTAAATTTGGTCCATATGATCTGTACAAGAGCTCTTAATTGAAAAACCCCTCTACTTGTCGAAGCTTACATCATTTGGACAAGCAAGTGCGTTCTCACTGCCTCAGCAGTAAGAGCTGATTTTTAAAGTAAACGGAAGTAAAATTTTCTCACCTATCTCATTTAGGTATATGGATTATATTTGCACTTTACCTTGGTGTGTGCTTGTCCATGTGCACACATGATGTTTTCCGTCCTTCAAGTGTTACATATTGGTACTGATGTGGTATTTCGAAATGGCGATTTTTCTGGGTTTATATTTGTTAACTCAAAAGCAATTTCTCGTCCAAGTCAATCAATGAACTTGGATCATATGAATATTTAGAGGACAAACACGAGGTTGTGACTGTGGTTGACTAGTGTGGGATGTTTATATTCTCTATATACTCATGTGATTCTTTTGTTCGGTACTTGCAGGGGGTGATCGTAAGAGAACTAAAACATGTAAGTAAATTCTATGTTAGCCTTACCACAAGTGTTTTTGCAATGCTTATTTCTATGTTGATATTTTGCGAAGCATGCTTTCATAGTATTTTTTAAAAAACATAACAAAGGCATATATCAAATCATAGGCATGCCATGTTTTGAAATCGATACAGGGCACACTCATCAGTGACAACAATGGAGAAGGACTTCATCCTTCCTTACGGAAAATATTCCTTTACTATGACTCATTATTGCAAATTTGATATCAATACCCCCTGCAAATCGGATTCACTTGTGATATCTTGTTGTGATGCAGATATTGCTGCAAGCGCATCGTGCCTCCTGCTTCTGTGTCTAATTGTTCTTGCTCTCTTATTGACCTACAAATATGGTTTTCTGCCTTTTAAATCGAAGGATGGGTCAACAATTGAGTCCTTTCTACAAAAGAATGGGAACCTACGGCCAAAACGATGCAGTTATGCAGATGTGAAAAGGATGACAAAATCTTTTGCTGTGAAGCTAGGCCGAGGTGGATTTGGTGATGTATACAAAGGCAACCTCTCTGATGGCCGACAAGTAGCGGTTAAGATGCTAAAGGATACCAAGAGTAACGGGGAAGAATTTATGAATGAGGTGGCTAGCATTAGCAGAACTTCTCATGTTAACGTTGTTACGCTTTTAGGATTTTGCTTGCAAGGATCCAAAAGAGCACTCATTTATGAGTACATGCCTAATGGTTCACTTGAAAGGTACGCTTTCAACAAAAACATGAATAGTGAAAATACACTAAGCTGGGAGAAATTATTTGACATAGCAATTGGCATTGCTAGAGGACTCGAATATCTCCATCGAGGATGCAATACACGCATCCTGCATTTTGATATCAAACCCCACAACATTCTGTTAGATCAGGATTTCTGCCCTAAGATCTCTGACTTTGGATTGTCCAAGCTATGCCTCAATAAAGAGAGTGCTATCTCCATTGTTGGTGCAAGAGGAACAATAGACTACATTGCCCCTGAGGTCTTCTCAAAGCAATTTGGAACAGCAAGCAGCAAGTCTGATGTCTATAGTTATGGAATGATGGTCCTTGAGATGGTTGGGGCAAGGGACAAGGATATTAATGCAGATAATGAAGAATCTAGTAGCCAATATTTCCCTCAGTGGCTTTATGAACATTTGGATGACTATTGTATCAGCGCTTCTGAGATTAATGGCATGACCATAGAGCTTGTGAGGAAGATGATAGCGGTAGGCTTGTGGTGTATACAAGTGATCCCAACTGATCGGCGGACAATGATTAGAATCGTGGAGATGCTGGAAGGCAGCACAAGTAATCTTGAACTGCCACCCAAAGTGCTCTTGGGTTGATATATGCATCAATATGTTCCCAATAAAAAAGTTACTCACTGAAACCAATTTGCTCGAGTGCAAAATTTTGTTGTACTTTTTTTATAAAAAAAGGCATGCATCAAATGTTACTTTTGGTATGTCGTAAACAGAGATGTAAGTAATATATGAATTGATGACTAGGGGTGGTCATATAGCATCGCATGTTGATACTAATTGATCAGGCTAGCTTTTTTTAAGACGTGCAAAGCACGTTTTTCATTAAGAGAGGAGAAAAAAGTTTCCCGGTTTAGGTTACAGACAGGCACGAAGCCAAACGAAAAGAAAGAAGCTTACACCGCCCTCACCGGGCGAACACCTAACAGCCTAGCGAGCGGAAGAAAGCCCGCTCGCGCCCAAGACCTAGCTTCATCCAGGATCGCCGGCACGAGCGCCACCGGCATGAGAGCTTCCTTGTCGTGAACACGCCTGTTCCGCTTCCTCCACAACGACCAAGCGGCCAGCTAGACGAAGGAGTCGAAGCCTTTCCTTCGCGCCTTAGCGACCTGCTTCCTAGCGGAGCACCACCACTCTGCGAACCTCACCGGGCGGTCCGGAGCTAGGTTCTAAAGGAGAATATGCATGAGTGCCAAGAACCAGACCTCTCTGCTGAAGACACAGTCCACAATCAGGTGATCCAGTGTTTCGGATTCCTGAGCGCAGAGCGCGCAGATATCCGAATCCCTAAGCTCGTGACGGTGGAGCCGGTCTGAGGTCTAGCAATGGCCGTGCAAGACCAGCCAGGCGAAAAAAGTGCACTTCCCCGGCATATGAACCTTCCAGATCTGGCGCGCTCCGAGGATCTCAACGCGACCAAGAAAGAGGGCGGAGTAGGCCGAAGCCGAAGAATATACCCCGCTCGGCGACCACTTCCAGATGAATCTGTGAGGCTCCGACGTGAGCCTAACCTGGTGCAGTAAGTTCCAGATGATTAGGTATTGCAAGACCACCTGCACAGTCCGAGCGTGGGTGACGTCCGCGACCCAACGTATCCCTGCCGCCCCCATCTGCAGGGCCTCAGCGACTGTGCGGGACCGACGCACCCTCGGCGAGACCGACGCACCCTCGGCGAGACCGCGGCCCAGAGGTTGGGTGCCAAGGACTTTACGGAGCACCCGGAGATCCAGTTGTCCTCCCAGAACAGTGTACGGGTACCGTCCCCCACCTCCACCAAGATGGAGGCGTCGAAGAAAGCCTGTGAGGCCCGGTCAACTGGGAAACAGAATGCCGCCCACGTCCGGTCCGGGTCAGTCCGCGCCAGCCAAAGCCAACACAGGCGCAGCACCGTACCAAAGGCGCAGAGGTTGGGTAGACCGAGACCCCCACAGCGCGTGGGGCAGGTGACATTCACCCAACCGACCAGACAACGACCGCCCGAGGCCACCTCTGTGCCAGACCAGAGGAAGCCGCAGATGAGTTTCGACCGCGCGTAGTGCCCAAGGGGAGATGGAGATTGCCATCGAGATATGCACCGGGATGGTAGAGAGGGTGGACTTGGCGAGGACGAGGCGACCACTGCGGCTCAATAGTCTACCCTACCAGGGAGGCAGACGCCTGGTGACCTTATCGACCAGTGGCTGCAAGGTAGCCTTGGGTAGCCTTCTAATAGATAGAGGCACCCCAAGGTAGGTGCAAGGGAAGTCGGAGATGGTGCAGGAGAGGATAGAGCGAACCAAGGACAGGTTATCCTCAGAGCAGTTGTTAGGGTAGACCTGGCTCTTGGAGTAGTTTGCCACCAAGCCAGCAGTGCTATCGAAGAGCGACAACACCGCCTTGACGACCCGCAGGTCAAGCTCGATCGGAGAGAAGAAAGCGACCACGTCGTCTGCATAGAGAGAGGCGCGAAAGCGGATGTTCCTCCCTAGGTCCAGAAGGAGACCACGGGATTCCGCCTTGCGGAAAAGGGCATAGAAGCATTCCATGACCAGCACGAAAAGCATGGGAGAGAGGGGGTCTCCCTGGCGTAGGCCTCGACTGTGGCAGATGCGGTGCCCAGGGACACCATTTAGCAAAACCCTGGTGCTAGCAGTGGATAGAATGATCGAGATCCAGTTAGTCCACGTGCGTGGGCAGCTGACCGCCGAAAGGAGCTCGAGAAGAAAAACCCAACCGACTGAGTCGAAGGCTTTGGCTAGATCAATCTTGAACATGATCCTAGAAAGCTTTCGACTAGAGAGCGTTCTGGCCGTGACAAGGACGTAGCGAAGTTATCATGGATGAGGCGACCTTTGATGAAAGCACTTTTGTTGGGTGAGATTAGAGAAGAAAGGTGCGGGGCGAAACGGTTAGCTGCTGCTTTGGAAAAAAGTTTCCCAAAGCTATGAATTAGACTGATGGGGTGAAAATCTGAAAGAGTGATCGGGTCCGGTTTTTTGGGTATGAGCGTGAGGAGAGCACCATTTAGGTGGTGGAAGCTGCGGAAATCCAAGTCAGAGAGAGCGTTGAACACCCGCAGCACATCACCCCTGATGATCGACCAGCAAGATCTATAGAAGCGACCCGTGAATCCGTCTGGGCCAGGGGCCTTGTCCAACGGAAGATCTTTGACAACCTCCCAGACCTCGGCCTCAGAGAAGGGGAGGGTGAGGTCCTCGAGGTCCAGCTGCGGGAGGCCCAACTCCACGAAGTCGAGGGCGCAGGAACGCTCGTGGTTGGTGCCAAGAATCCTGTCGAAGTAAGCAAAGGCTGCTGCGGCCTTTTCATCTTCACGAAAGACAGGGCAACCATCGACCAGAAGGAAGGGGATGAAGTTTTTCCTTCTGTGGTGGTTGGCACGGAGGTTGAAAAGTTTAGTGTTAGCGTCCCCCTCACGGAGCCACCTAAGGCTAGACTTTTGCCAAGCGATCGTTCGCTGCAGCGAAGTCAGACCTAGGTAGCGGAGCTTGAGGAAACGCCGTAAAGAAAGCTCCTCAGGAGAGAGCGACCGGGAATCCTGTGCGACCTCTAGACAGAAAATGACCTCCTTGGCAATCTGGATCTGCAAGCGAATGCTACCGATAGTCTTGGAGCTCTATTTCACCAGCGCCTTCGCTGTCTCACGAAGCAGGTGATCGATCAAACGTAGCGGGTCTGCATCAGGGTGAGGACCCGACCACACCGCCTTAACAGTGTCCAGGAAACCCTCCACCTTCGGCCAGAAGGCCTGGAAGGTGAGGCGTTTCTTGGAGTGCTCCCCGCAGTCGAGAAGGAGGAGAAAGGGGGCATGATCAGAGCACCTGGAAGAGACAGCAGGTAGAGCGGAGGATGGGAAAAGAAGCTCCCAGTCCTGGGAGATGAAGACTCTGTTAATACGCTCAAGCGTAGGATGCGACCTCTCGTTACTCCAGGTGAAGAGACAACCCTAGAGGTGGAGTTCAAGAAGCTCGAGGTCGTTGAGGAAACGGCGAAAATGACCCATCATTCTACGCGAAAGGCGGCCATTGTTTTTGTCGGCCGCCTCATAGATGAGGTGAAAGTCTCCGCAGAGAGCCCACGGTCCAGAAAGCATGGGATGAAGTGCACGAAGCTTGGTGAGGAAGGAGACTTTATCCATATCCGATTGCGGGCCGTAAACGGACGAGAGCCACCAAGACTGAGTGGGTGAAGAGAGCAGTGCCACCTTCACCGTAACGTGGTGAAGGCCAAGGGAGGGGGAGGAGACGATCCACGTGTCTTTGCGCCAAGCGACCAGAATACCACCGCAGCTGCCCACCGCTGGCAACGCAACATAGTCAAAATCCAGGCCTAACATATCAAGCATAAAGGAGGGGGATACAACCGCGAGCTTAGTCTCTTGCAGACAGAGAAGAGAGACACGCTCAGAAGCTACCAACTCATGGGCCGCCGAGCATCTAGTACGCTGGTTAAGCCCACGTACATTCCAAACAACTAGGTTTACATCCATTTAAACGTAAAAAGAAATGACCACGCGACTAACACAGACTTTGGCCTGCGCGTCGACGACCAGCTGCTCCTCGGGTAAGAGCTCGCGAACTGCCGCCTGGAACTCGTCGTCCTCCAGCACGGAGTACAGGAACGACCCGTCGACCTGAGCACCGAAGAGCTCTCGGATAGCTCTGTAGTGCTCCTCGGACAGGCCCACCGCGAAGAGCCTAGTGTACCGCTGGAACGCGTCCGCGTCTGGTGCCTCGTGCGGCCCGACGACCCCAACTTCCGCATGAGCAAGTTCTGCCCCGCGGTGACTGGGTTCGGTCCCCGGCCCTTCGAAGCCACGGCGAGACGACTACTGCGGCGAAGGGTGGCGAGTGGAGGGCAGACCTTAGCCCTGCGACGTCGAGGGGCGCACAGGACTGAAGGCGGAGGCGGCCGCTGGAGGGAGGCGTAGAAGTCAGCGACCAGCGACTGGAGGTCGCCCTGGGGGGGTCCTGGAGTCAGCGCAGGTGGAGGGGAGCGAGACCTGGTGGGCGAGGAGGAAGGAGACAGCTCCGCATGCACCGGGGAGACGTCGGGCGGGTGCCGAGTAGGGGTGGGGCACGACCTGGAGAGGGCCGGAGAAGGCGACCGGAACGGAGAAGGGGTGACCACAGGGGAGGAGTCGCACCGAGGTCCCACGTCGAGCCCATCCTGCGTCAGCAGCCCGGGGCAGGCAGGGGGAAAGAATCCTGCAGAAGACGTCTGCCTCCGGCACCACACGTGCGTGGGCGGGAGTGCGAGCGACCAAAGAGGAGTCCTTCTCCCCGCGCGTGGCGGCCACCACAATGACCCCCCTGCCAAGGCCGCGGTCGACGGAGATCGGCGAGGGGGGTAGCCCGGCCAGGTCGAGGCCAGCAGTGGCCAGGTCGGGGCCAGCAACGACCAGACCGCGGCCAGCCGTGGCCAGCGGCGGCCAGCCCGGGGCCAGCAGCAGCCAGGCCGGGGCCACCAGCGGCCAAGCCGTGGCCAGCCGTCGCCAGGCTCTCGGCAAGGCCGGGGCCAGCAACGGCCAGGCCGCGGCCAGCGGCGGCCGGGCCGTGCCCAGCGGCGGCCGGGCCGTGGTCGGCGGCGGCCAGGCCCCCAACACTGACCCCTCCATGCGAAGGTGGATCACAAGGCGCGACCAAGAGCGCCGCCTCAAGCAGCATCGGGTCGTCAGAGAAGTCCCTGGCCGGCGTCGACTCCTGAAGTGGAGGGAGGTGCTCCGGCCGCGGCCTCTCGACTGGGTGGTGGTGCCGCGCGACCGGAACCAAAGAGGAGGTCGAGGAGGTCCGAGCGAGTGGGACAGCCACCGCTGACGCGCGTACCTCAGCAGCCGGCCGACGCTCCGCCCGAGCGGGGGAGGCCGCTGCACGAGCGACGAACGGCGCAGCAGCGGCCGAAAGGCGAGATGACCAAGGCGGGACCATAGACGAACAGTGAATGCCCTGTAGCGCCTAGTAGGGGAAGGAGGGAGCCGGAGGGACGGGCGTAGGAGCAGAGGTGGGGGCACCCCAGCAGGTGGGTCCCCACCCCCCTCCGGCCGCGCGATCAGACTGCCCGCCTGGCGAGGGGGGAGGCCCCTCCACCGGGGCCCGCGACGGAGGAGCGCTGCCACCAGTGGTCGAGGACCCCGGCTGCGAGGGACCACCAGAGCGACCAGAGGTATCAGAAGGGCCACCATCCAGCCCACCTGACTAGGAAGCACCGCCAGCCGGTGGAGCCAGAGTGTCGACGATCTCGACGATGTCGATCGTCGCCCGGTAGCATAGGCATGGCTGGGTAGTGCCCAGCCCGGTGAACTCGATCGGCGCCAGCATGTCCTTCTGCACCGGGATCAGGTCTGGGTCGATGCAGCCCGCCAGGACGTAGAGCTCCTTAAGGTTGGCCTTCGACTTGGACTCATGAGCCAAAGTGATGACCGCACAGGAGGAGCCGAGGACGTCCTGCGCCGTGCTACACATCCACAGGCGCGCGGGCACATCCTTGATGCCCACCCGCACCTGGTAGCGCATCGGCGCGTCGACCGCCCAGTTCTCCCACCTCCACCGGCGGAAGGTGAGGCGAAGGGGCCCGTCCGGGATGGGTTCCTGGAAAACCCGCAGCATCACAGAGGAGTCCTGGAAGACGATGAGGAAGTCGTCCGGGTGGTAGGGGTAGGTCATGAATGACCCCGGCTCAACACCGAAGCGACCGGTGAGGTAGGCATCAACGTCCGCGGTAGAGGCGAACGGACGAGTGCCCACGACCAACGCGACCAGAGCGCGCTCCAAAATGACCTTGTTCGCAATGACCTCAGGGAGTCGAGGAATGATGCACACCTCGAGCTACGGGCGACGCGAGGGGTGCTCCAGCGGTGCCGGCGGGGGAGAGGGTGGCGGTGGAGGACGGCGATCCGCGACACCGAATGCGGGTGCACCGGCGGTGGTGCCCGCGGGAAGCGGTGGAGGGGGCGGCGCCCCCAGGCCACCTCGCCCGCCAGAGTCTCACCCGCAGAGTGACGAGGCGGTGACGCCCCCCAAGGAGCCGCGTTGTGGCGCGCCGCCGAGTGGGGGGCATGCTCGCGGCCCGCCTGCGGTGGTGAAGGCGGGGCGTCGCGGGCCGCCGGAGGGGGACGACGACGACCCTCCGGTGGAGGCGGTGGCGGAGGGTCACGGGCTGCCGGATGGAGGCAACGACGACCCTCCGGCGGAGGCGGTGGCGGAGGGTCGCGGGCCGCTGGAGTAGGGCGTTGACGGAGCTCCGGAGGTGGCGACAGCCGCGCCTCCCGTCTAGGCTGGGGCGGCGGAGGCGGAGGTGGCCGGGCGCCCCTCCCCTGCGCAGCCAAAGGTGGTGGCGAGGAGCGACCTGCAGGGCGTGAGGCGACCAAAGGTGGGGAGGAGGTACGACCTCCCGAACGTGGGTGGGCGCCCTTCACCGTGACCAAGCAAACCTTCGGGCGCCAACACGAGCTCTCGTGGTGGCCGAGCTGGTGGCACCGAAAGCAGCGTGGAGCGTGGGGGCAAGAGGCGGCGACGTGATCTTTCCCAAAGCAGTTGAAGCATTTCCTCACCAGATCCGTGGGGACGGAGGACGGGGGTGGCGGCGGCGGCGGCGACCGCTCCGCACGCAGCTGCTTACACGACCGCACCTCGACGAAGCCGTCAGCATCCACCCGGGGCCCCGGGCGGGCCCGTCGGTAGGCGGCGGCGGCCCCACAGCCGCCCCCCCCCCGCGCGCGACGAGGCACGGCCGTGGGCGGCCCAGTACGACGGCCAGCGCGGCCGCCCCTCGCCTTGGCTCGCCGACGCGGAGGAGGCGGAGGTGGCAGAGGTGGGGACAGTGGCCGCTTGCCTAGGATCCCCCTGGCGGAAGCGAGCACGGGCCGCGGAGCAGCCGTCGACGAAAGATCAGCGGCGGCAGAGGCGATCGGGGAGGGGTGACTACGGAGGAGCGACCGAGACGGGTGCGAAGGAGGAGAGGGGGTATGGCCCGGCACCGGGATGCCGGCCGCCTGCACCTGCTCCGAGAAGGTGGGGGAGGGAGAGCGACCACGCGGCACAGGAGAGGACGAGCCCGAGGCGGAGGAGCCTGAAGCCTGAAGGGGCCATAGCTCCTGGGAGGAGGGGATGGAGGGGCCTGGCTCCGCCGAGCTCGACTCGACCATCTCCACCAGCGCGACCGGTGCCAGGCGAGGGCCAGAGGCGGCAGGGCCGCCGGCGGTGCCGACAGGGAGGCAGTCGCCGCCCGCTCCAACGGTCGCGGCCAGGCGGACAGGGTGGCCAGGGCGACTGGTGAGGGAGACAGCCCGGCCAGGACATGGCCAGCAGCGGCCAGGCCTGGGTCGGCAGCGTCCAGGCCGCGGCCGGGCCGGGGCCGGCAGCGGCCGGCAGCGGCTGTGCCGTGGCCGGCAGCGGCTGGGCCTTGGCCAACAGCGGCCAAGCTGTGGCTAGAGGCGGCCAGGCCTTGCCCCGCGCATGCCTCCAGCACGCGGAGGGCAGAAGCGACGGCGGCCAGCCCGGCAGCAGCTAGCGCGGCGACCGTGGCGAGGGAGAGGCCCGGGACGGCGGCGAGAGCGGCAAAGGCGTCCACCGAGCACGCGGGCGCCACCGTCGAGGATGAGGGGGCCAGCGGGGCATCAGCATCTGCCGGGGCCGGCCGAGCAGGCACGCAGGCCAGACCGCCGGCCGGCGGCGCACCAGGCCGGTCGCCGGAGGCCGGCGCGGGGCGCAACCCGGCCAGGCTGCGGCCGCCGTCGCCGGCAGCACGGGCCACGGCCGCCCCGCAGACCGGGCGCGCGGCCATCCCGACGCCCGCCGCGGACATGGAGGCCGGGGGGAGGAGGAGAGGGGGGGCGGAGCGCCGCCCCGCGGGGCCGTCCCCGGCATCCTCGGCACAGCCACGCCGTCGCCGGCCGCGGGGGCGAGGCCGGCCACCGGCGGAGGCACGCCGCCCCCGACCATGGCGAGCGCACCAGGGGTGCCGGCGGGAGCACCAAGGTCAGCGGGGGACGGAGGAGGGAGCGCCGGCGGCGGGGCAGGCGGAGTCGAGGAGCTCGTCGCCGAGCAGGTCATCCTCATCCATGGGGTCGCCGGAGCCCTGGAGCTCAAGGACAACCATGGCCGCCCGGAGGCCGATCTACCTGCAGGGGGGCGAGAGAGGAAGAGAAGGGGAGGGAAGGGGAGCCGGAGGCGCGAGGAGCGCGGATCCGGTCACGGGGCAGGCCGCGGCGGCCGGAGCAGGGAGATCCTGCTCCGGCACCGGCGGGCGGCGCGGGGGGAGCAGGGCACGGGAGCGGGGGTCACGGGTCCTCCGAGTCGTCGGCCTTTTCAGAATGTAAATTCTCTTGATCAGGCTAGCTACAAGTATGGTTTTACTTCTTTGCTCTCGTACTGATTTCATTAGGCAAATGTGTTACAGATTCAGTAGTCGGTGAGTTTACGTTTACGTCCCCACGAAATACAATAGCACAAAAACGTTTTCATCCCGATTCAGATCAGAACTGCAACGCTCAATTGCTGAAAATGCTTGAACTGATTATTGGAGATTAGGTTCTGAGAGCCAGAGGTTACCAAAAGTTAGTGTGACCAAAATAGGACCGATGCGGCCACTGCTCAGGTTTCAGATGCTGGCCATGGACCGCAACGATGCCGCCTTGCCTCCACGACTCCGCCGGAGTGCCCGTCTCGGTGCCAGACTGCCAGGGCAACTCCCAACAGATGGCTACTATACGCTCGCTGTCCAAATCCACCGGATCGCACAGACCCGAGAGCGCAGGAGAGCCGGCAGCGATCGGAAGGAAGAACGACGTCAGCAAGTATATACGCAAACACAGGCGCGGCTGCTTACGCCTCCATGCCTCCATGGTGATGAACCTCACCATCGACTCCACGAACTCCTGGGTCCCTGCTGTGCATTCCGACTCGAACACCGCCTTCTCGTACAACTGCAAGAAGAACATTTCCTGGCTCCCTGCCGTGGACTTGATTGGGTGCCAGCAACAGGACGGCAAGAATTCATACACGTGTTGCTGGATGGTGGGATCACGGGCTCTGAGGCGTACGAGTACGAGTGCGAGGAGCCGGTGCTGGGCTTGCACAAGGAGGAAAATTTGCCTTTGACGAACGGATCCTGGTGAAGTGGTGAAGGCTGGGTTCGAGTTGATGTACAACGCGCACTCGGCACTCCCAGCAGCGCGATGGCTGCGAGCGCTCACGCGGATGGTGCGGCTGCTAGCGCAATGACACGCACGGCGGGATGAACGACTTCACATGTTTCTGCGACAACGGCCATACGGCGGACCGTTGCGGTACGCACGCCGCCTCTCCTCTCCTGTTTTTTGCTCTTCTTTTATGCTCACACACGGCCCTGCAATCGCACCTCTGGCAGTTTTTTGCTCGATGACTTCTGTTTGATCATACTGGATCGCCGAGTAGTATACCGCACATACAATGTGTCGCCGAAGCGCCCAAGCGACAGAATCACCCACCGTCACGCCGTACGGACGGGGGTGCGGGTCCTTCGTGGGTCGCGGCTCGCGGGAGCGGTAGGAATGTTTTTATTTGTTTTTTCTGTTTCATTTTTCTCTTTATTTATTCCGAGTTTTCTTTTTCTTTTTTATTTATATTTTTATGGAATTCTTTTTCTGTTTTCCTTTTTTCTTTTTTATGTTTTTCTTCTTCTTTTTCTTTTTTTATTTATATTTCCTTTCTAATATTATTTTTTTGTTTCATTTTTTATTTTTTTCTTCTTTCTTCTTTCTTTTTATTCTTTTTATTTTATTTTTTTGTTTCTTTTTTATTTCTCTCTTTTTTTAAATTTTCTATTTTCATTTTTTTATATATTCTTTCTTTTTTCATATATTTTTCTCTCCATTAATATTTCTTTTTTCTTCTTCTTTTTCTTTTTTATTTATATTTCCTTTCTAACATTATTTTTTATTTCTTTCTTTTTATTCTTCTTTCTTTTTGTTATATTTTTATATTTTTATCTTGTTTCTCTTTTATTTCTTTTTCCTTTTTTATTTTTTTTCTATTTTCTATTTCCATCTTTTTTATATATTCTCTCCATTTTAATATTTTTCTCTCGATTAATTTTTGTTTGTTCGAGATGAGATGTAAATTTGTTTTGATTATAATAATAAATTGTTCTGACTACAATAATATCTTGTTCCGGCTATAATAATAACTTGTTCTACCTCTAATAATAACTTGTTCTGATTTATTCTAACACTATATTGTTTATGTTCGAGATCACATACAAACTTGTTCTGGTTATAATAAGATATTGCTCTGACAGTTGTTCTAATTTGTTCTTACACTTTATTTTGTTTGTTCGAGATGACATACAAACTTGTTCTGGCTATAATAATAAGTTGTTCTGTCTATAATAATAACTTGTTCTGACGTTTGTTCTGATTTGTTCCGACACTATATTTTTTTGTTCGGGGTGACATACAAACTTGTTCTGGCTATAATAGGATCTTGTTCTGACAGTTGTTCTCGATTGTTCTGACACTTCATTTGTTTTCTTCTGGCAATAATAGAATATATAACCTTAATTAAAAAATACGAATAAAAAAATTTGTCAAAATATAGTCAAGTGGGATCTTGTTTCAAAGTTTTTATTATCACAAAACTAATGGTGCAATCGGAACTTAATTTTGATGTTTGATTTGTGATTTATAAATTTATAAATTTCAATTCCTACACTCACGTCATCACTGCTGGTAAAGTACACGAACTGCATGCAGAGGACAAAGACCCCACGCGGACCACCCATACAGACTAGCAACCACGTACATCTACCTGGACCAAAAACTAGTACGCATAGGCAACAACAGTGTGACGGTATGCTATTTTGTCGCCGAAGCGACAGGTAGCTGCGCCCGTAGTATACTGCCTTTTCCAAGCAAATCTCGCGGAGTACGTGCTCCTGTGTGCGGAAATTCAATTTGGTAACGGTGTGTCCGGGCGAGGTCATGTGGTTAGGGGGTATTGGTTTGCATAGAGTCCAAGAATAGTTGATTAGTTGTATTCAAACACTAATATCTTTTAGTGGCTCAACTAAATTAAAATCTGATTGCATATTAATATTTCTTATAATTAAATCTACGAAACAAGATATCACTTCACCATGTTTTGTCACAAAAATAAAAATAACATATAAATTTCACGCGTGATACTATCAATTTCAATAGCTTTGTATGTCGAGTTTGACACATGAAATTTATATACTATTTTTATTTTTGTGACGAAACATGATCAAGTGATATCTTGTTATTTGTATGTTCAGTTTGACACATGAAATTTCTATTTATTCTTATTTTTGTGTTGAATCATAATTAAGTGATATCTTATTATTTTTACATGGAGTTTGACACATGAAATTTATATGTTATTTTTATTTTGTGGCGAAATATGATCAAGTGACATCTTTTTTCGTAGATTTAATTGTAAGAAGTATTAATATGCAATCGGATTTTAATTTAGTTGAGTCACTAAAAAGATACTCCCTCCCTTCTCGTTTCTTAGGCGCATCACGAAAATCTGCTTTTTCGGAGATGTAGGGCGCCCCTCTCGCATTTCTCTTGGACTCGGCAGCCGGCGCATCGGTACCGGACGGAGTTTAGCGGCATTAATTGTATCGGAAGAAAGTTAAGCGCGGAGAAAGTATTAGTATTTGAATACAATAAATCAACTAATCTTGGACTCCGTGCCATCCAATAACACGCAGCCGTATCACCTCCGCCGGGGCACACCGCCTCCAAAACTTCGCGTCCCTCCTGTGTTGTCGGAGAAAACACACGCACACGAGCCGGGGGCTAACATAATGTCCTGTTTAGTTCGGTAGAAATTTTTAGAGTCCCCTTTCAAAATCCATTAAAAATATTAAATGTAGACTAATTACAAAATTAACTGCACGAATGGACGAAAAATCTGCGAGATGAATCCTGTAGCAAGTCGTCTAGTCCGTTGAACTGAGACTAATCGTAGTGTTTGTGGACCCTTCTGTCATGATGAAAGTTAAACACGGCGGGGCGGCCCCCCGTTACTTGGTCTCCAATCTCCTGCTGTCCGGGCCTGCAGCCTCCGCGACGCACAAAGAGAGTCACTGGTGCGGCGTGGTGCCTGCCCGGCCTGGTTTCCTCCAAGATCGAGACCATGTCTCTCCTCCGCTACTGCCTCGTCCTTCTCTTGGCTGCCGCTCCCCTTGGTGGCAGCGCCGCCGCCAATGACACCTACTACGCTGCTGTCTCCTCGTGCCGGTGGCGCCCGTACATCTGCGGTGGCGTGAGCATCAGCTACCCGTTCTACCTTGCCAACGACACCAAGGCGGTCCCGGACCACGACGGCGAGTCGTACTACTGCGGCTACCCCGGTCTTGCCATCTCCTGCGAAGGCAGCAACAAGGCCGTCCTGAAGCTCGGCGACGACATCTACACCGTCTCGCGCATCGACTACGCGAACCTGACCGTCTCGCTCGCCGCCGCCACTGCCGGCAACAGCTGCCCCAGTGTCAACCACAACTTCACCATCCCGCCGGGCGTCCGGCTGGTCCTCCCCATCTCCGTTGTCGACTACCTCTTCTTCTTCATCAGCTGCTCCTTCGGCACGTCCGATGCCTCTTCGTCTAGACCGCCCAAGGCGTCGTCCATCGAGCCCATCACCTGCGGTGACTCGCTCAAACAGCCGTCCATGACGTTCGTTCTCCCAAGCCGTGACGTGCCTCCGGGGGACTGGTCCAGCGCGTGTCGGCAGATTTTCGAAGTGCCAGTGCTCAGGGACGCCATCCCGCTCGACGCGCAGGATCCCAAGTGGAGGAACAATGGGTACGGCAAGGCGCTCAGCGCAGGGTTCCAGCTGTGGGCTGGGACCGGAGCTCCGGGGAGTGCAGCCGGTGCGAGCAGTCCAGCGGCAAGTGCGGGTACAGCCAAGCGGGCGAGTTCGTGAAGTGTTTCTGCCCTGACGGCCGCGTGGATAGAGACGGGTGCGGTGTGCTATCTCACCCTACAGTGCCATCTTCCGGTAAAGCCACTACGATTGAACTGATAATCTCGTCTACTTTACAATTCTACTATCTCAGTTCTTCAATATATGATGTTTAGCACATACAAATTAGTTCATTTTAAAACTAATTAATTTGTCTTAAACGACATATATATTTTGAAATGGCGGGACTAGTATTTTTTGCATGCTCTCTACCGACCGGCACCGCCGCTGGTGCCTCGCCACTCCGCGTCTCCGCCGCCAGACGCCAGTCCGCCACTCCACCGCGCCGATCGGGTGTGTCTAGGCACAGGGACAGCAGTAATGCCGAGGATCCAGGCCCATTGAACGCCAACAGCTAACAACAACCACAGTGACATCCAGTGAGAAGAAATGGTCTTTTCTTCCATGTACATCTAGAGATGGCAGCGGGTAGAAACCCGTCGGGTAGTGCCATTCCATACCCGCACCCGCCAACTCTAACTCTACCCGCTAAAAAACCCATACCCGCATGCGGGTTCAAGTTCTTACCCATACCCGTACCCGCACGGGTTTTTTACCGGTCGGGTAACCCATACCCGATAGCATACCAGTTATAAACTAATATATTTGAGAACATAACACGTGATAAAGTGCATACATCAACGAATTTAATTGATAAAAAAGATAAATGATAATTGTTAACCAATTAATAGTCTAATAAAGTATAATTTTTTTTTGTTAGTTATCAATATTAAGTTATCCTTCACTAACAATGTACAATTTTACACGTTCATAACATATTGTAGACGGGTTTATTTTACCCGCGGGTATGGGTAGTATGTACCCACACCCGCACCCGCTTACCCGTTGGGTATATGATGTTGCCCATTTATGTACCCGCGGGTAGAAATATAATTTCATACCCGTCTTCTTATTGGGTAAAACCCGTCGGGTACTCAGGTTTCGGGTACTCATTGCCATCTCTATGTACATCGAGCTGGTCAACTAACCATCCGTTACCTCTTCTTCTCGACCCCTGCACCTCCACACACTTCCTAATCAGCTTATCACCGCGACCATGACACGAATATATATTGCAGTTTCCAATTTTCCATAGAGTACCGAGTAATGCGAGTTGCGACAAGCCCAATTGACAGTGTGGCAACCACCGAGTGACCGAGATGGGGTTTAGTGGGCTTCCCTGCTTAGTATGAATGTATGATGCTTTCTGCATGCACCAACAGAACAGACGCGCGAGTTCTTACTATTGTAAAACCTTTTCAGTCTATTTTTTGTTCCCCAAAAACTTATTTTTCTACTTTCTAAATTGCAAAGGGGGTTGAGACTTGGGGAGAGGCTAGTGGTCATTCAGTGTTTTGAAAAAAAATAATTATGGAAATTTCATATTAAAATTTTGAACAAAATAACATAACAACGTGTCAGCATCATACATTTGATTTGAATGTCACAATTTTTAAAACAATTCATATCATCATACATTGCGATATGAGCCTCCTCACTCAATGCATTCTGGTTCCACCTCTGATAATGGTACAAATACTTGTAAGCCCTCGAATTTGTCTTTGTCACTCTGTGGTATTTCTATCTACTTATGTGTTTATGTGCTTCCATTTGCAGGGACTAAAAGAGGAACTAGAATGTGTAAGGAACCTTTATCTTGTTGACATCCATTATCTTATCTTTTTTTTTGCTTACTTGCATGCCATTCATTTACCAAACCCGATTTACTCCTATATAGATCCTCAATATGTATTTTCACCTAATCCAGAAGAAAAAATAAATGCACATGTAAAATAATTCAGCACATTAGAAAAACATTCTGTTATCACAGTCAAGAAACACCTGCGTTCTTTCTTTGGAGTATAATAAAGTAAAATTATGAATAGGTTTGTCAATTAGATTTATAGAACACTTGGCAAATTGGATTCACTTGAGATTTCTGGTTGTCAATGCAGATATTATTGCAACCACATGGTGCCTTCTACTTGTGTGTCTCCTTATCTTGGCAATATTCTTGGTTCGCCAATATGGTTTGCCCTTCTTTAAATGGAAAGAAGAACCAAGGATCAAGTCCTTCTTAAAGAATGGAAACTTACATCCGAAAAGATACACTTATTCAGAAGTGAAAAGAATGACAAGGTCTTTTTCTGTAAAACTAGGCCAAGGTGGATTTGGTGTTGTATACAGAGGCAACCTTTGTGATGGCCGTCAGGTGGCAGTTAAGATGCTAAAGGACTCCAAAGGAGATGGGGAGGAATTCATTAATGAGGTGGCTAGCATTAGTGTAACTTCTCATGTCAATGTTGTTAAGCTCTTAGGATTTTGCTTGCACAGATCAAAAAGGGCTCTCATTTATGAGTACATGCCTAATGGTTCACTTGAAAGGTTTGCCTTCAACAGCAACCAAAAGCGTGAAAATACACTAAGCTGGGAGAAATTATTTGACATAGCGATTGGCATAGCTAGAGGACTTGAATATCTCCACAGAGGATGCAACACTCGTATCGTTCATTTTGACATCAAACCCCACAACATTCTGTTAGATCAGGATTTCTGCCCTAAAATCTCTGATTTTGGATTGACCAAGCTATGCCTGAATAAAGAGAGTGCAATCACCATTGTTGGTGCAAGAGGAACAATAGGCTATATCGCGCCTGAGGTCTACTCAAAGCAATTTGGAATAGTAAGTAGTAAGTCTGATGTCTATAGCTATGGAATGATGGTGCTTGAGATGGTCGGGGCTAGGGATAGGGATATTAATGCAAATTGTGAATCTAATATCCAATATTTCCCTCAGTGGATCTATGAACATTTGGATGACTATTGTATCAGTGCTTCTGAGATTAATGGTGTGACCACAGACCTTGTGAGGAAGATGATAGTGGTGGGCTTGTGGTGTATACAAGTGATCTCAACTGATCGACCAACGATGACTAGAGTCGTTGAGATGTTGGAAGGTAGCACAAGTACTCTTGAACTTCCACCAAAAGTATTCTTGAGTTGATATGCATCGATATATATGTTTCTAGTAAATGTTGCTCGGCGAAGGTGATATCAGTTTGATCAACAGCAAATGTTTGTTGTACTTCAGAAAACTATGGGCTTGTGCATATATAAAATGTTACTTGTGTTCTGTAAATAAACGGAGATGGAGATAATATAGGAATTGATGGTGGAGGTGCTCATATATAGCATAGTATGGTGGTATTATTATTATCTCACTTTATTTTCTCTTGTATTGCTATCATTGGGCAAGCGGTCCATCTTCCTTATTCCTAGCACTCCCACCTATCACCACCACCCCTAACATTTTGAAAAAAAAATGTTGGAAATATTGAATTTTGTTTTGAAAAATGTTTAATATATTGTTTTCATATGTTGAAATGGACAAAAAACTTTGAATTTAGTATGTTTACGTGTCGGTCTAACTTTTAGAAAACATTGAATATACTTTTAAATATTATTTTAAATTTCCAAATTAGGTTTAATGGACTTTAAAAAGCTATAAAGCTTAACCGTGTTTCACAAGTTCCAACTATATGCTGCATGCTTTGAAACTTGGATCAGACATCCTGAGTATATAGAAAACATCTCTGAGATATGGGGAAAGATGTCACAGCAAAAAATGAAATGGAAAAATGGAGCATTAAGATAAACAGAGTTAAGAAATTCCTCACAGGGTGAGGAAAAATATCAAGGGTCAAAACAGACGGTATAAGACAATTCTGAAGGAAGAACTCATGATCCTAGAAAAAAAGAAGAGGAAGAAATGTTGCCTGCCTCACTTGTAGAAAGGAAAACTTTCATACAAACGGAGATACTAAGAATTTTGGAAGGAGAGGAACTATTTTGGCATAAAAGATCCAACCTCAACTGGTTCCTACAAGGAGACAATAATTCTGAGTTTTTTCATAGATACGCAAATGGCAGAAAGAGGAAAAATATGATTTTTCATATTGAGAAGGGGTACACTACCCTCTAAAATGAGGATGAAATATTGGAACATGCTACGGATTATTATAAAGATTTATTTGGCCCTTCTGAGAAACCTTTCTTTCAACTTGATCTAGATTGCTGGACTCTGGGAGAAAAGGTGTCGGCAAATGAAAATGAGAACCTGGTTAGAAGTTTTACTATGGAAGAGTTAAGAACATCTATTTCTCTATGGAAAAGAACACGGCCCCTCACCAGATCATATACCAGTATAATTTTATCAGTCTAGGTGGGACATTATCAAAAACGACTTGCTTGACATGCTGACAGAATTCTAGGACCACAAGCTGGATGTGGGGAGAATCAATTACGGGGTCATTACTTTGATTCCAAAAACCAAAGAGGCTGATAGAATACAGCAATACAGGCCAATCTGTCTTTTAAATGTAAGCTTTAAAATCATTACAAAAATTCTAATGCTTCGTTTTGAAGAGTGTATGGGGAGAATCATACATAGATGTCAATCAACTTTTATCAAGGGGAGGAACATAATGGACGGTGTGCTAACCCTGCATGAGATCCTGCATGATGTAAAATGTAAAAAGAAAGATGGGGTTGTTCTCAAATTAGACTTTGAAAAGGCTTATGACAAGATTAGTTGGGACTTACTTTTTGAGATGCTTAAAAAGAGGGGCTTTGATGAAAAATGGTGCTAGTGGATTGAGGAAGTGGTATCAAGTGGGACACTGAGTGTGCAAGTAAATGGAAATACAGGCAGGTATTTCAAGAGTGGTAAGGGAGTTAGACAAGGGGATCCTTTGTCTCCCCTTTTGTTTAACTTAGCTGCAGAGAACTTAGCAAAGATGAGACATAAAGCTTAGGAAAATGGGCTGATAAAAGGGTTGGCCCCTGAATATATTGAACATGGTATAGCAGTGTTACAATATGCAGATGATACGATCTTGTGTATGGAAGATGAATTGGATTCAGCTCAAAACATGAAGTTATTGCTTTGTCTGTTTGAAAAGATGTCAGGTTTAAAGATCAATTTTAACAAGTGCGAAGTTCTAATGGTATCCCATGATTTGAGAAAGCAATCATGTACTCTGAAATCATGAATTGTGCTACCGGAGAATGGCCAATTAAATATATGGGAGTTCCTGTCTTGACCTCTAGACTACATGTGATAGATTGGCTCCCAGTGGATGAAAAATGGTTAAAATTAGATGGATGGAAGGGGAGCTCCTTGTCTTTTGGGGGGAGGCTTGTTCTGATAAATGCTTGCTTGAACAGCATTCCAACTTACTACATGTCGATGTTTATGCTGCCTAAGACAATTCTAAAGAAAATGGACAGAACCAAGAAGAAAATTTTTTTGGCAAGGAGGGGGAGAAAAGAAAAAGTATCACCTTGTCAAATGGGTTCAGGCTACCAGCCCAAAGCAGGAAGGTGGGTTGGGGATTAAAGATCTAAGCAAGATGAATTTGAGTTTGCTATACAAATGGTGGTGGAAACTGGAAGATGAGGAGGGACTATGGCAAGAAATAGTTAAAAAGAAATATAAAATAGATAAAGGAATCTCCCAGCTAAAGAGTAACCCCACGAATTCCCCTTTGTGAAATGACTTGCTAAAAGTTAAAGGGTTATATATTAAAGGGAGTATTATCTCAGTTGGGAATGGGCAATCCACCGACTTCTGGCGAGATTCATGGTGTGGTTTGGTTCCCTTAAAAGAAAAATTCAATGAGCTTTTTGAAATCTGTTTAGATCAGGATGGCAGTGTGGCTGACATGGCAGCCAGAGGTTGGAGATTGAATTTTCGAAGATGGCTGAATGAAAGAGCACAAGTGCAGAAAAGGCAATTGAGGGACATGCTAACAACTTGTGCTCTCTCTGTGGAAAAGAATAAAGTCAAATGGATATGGAATAAATCAGGAAAATTCACAGTCAAAACGATGTATGACCATCTATGCAGCTCGGAGACAAATAACCCAAATAAGAAACTGTGGAAAGCAAAAATACCTCTGAAAGTTAAATTTTTTTATGTGGTTGGTTCAACAAAATGCAATCTTAACCAAAGACAACTTGCTCAAAAAGAACTGGCAGGGGGATAATAGATGCTATTTCTGCAATGATGCTGAGAGTGTAGAACACTTATTTTTTAATTGTGCAGTGGCTAGATACATTTGGGGTCTGGTTTCTTTTGTTGTTAGAGCTCCTTGTAGACCAGCCTCCCTAGCTCAGTTCTGGGAATGGGTCGGGAGGTTTTTACATGCTAATAAATCTATTCACTTTGCGGGGCTCTCAGCAATATGCTGGGCCATTTGGAGAACTAGGAATGTTGTTTACTTTGACAAAAAACCTGTCAAATCTCCTACTGAGATTGTTTGTCTAGCCTCATCCTTTCTGTTGTATTGGGCAGGGTTACATAAATAGGGCGTCAAGCAGATCCTGGATGCTGGAGCAGAAGCAATGAAAGATGTTGCAGTCTATTTCCACCCGCATCAAGACCCAGGACCGGCTGATGATGGAGCAGTGGCTCTACAGTAAAAAATCGTCTGGAGGAAGGCTTAGAGTGGATTCCTTCGGTGCAAGTTTGAATTTCGGTCGTAGTTTTATGTTGTCGTTCACCAAAACTTTGTAACCCCCCCTTGGTGGAGCTGGGATCCGGGCCAGCTCAGCTGGTAGGAAGATCCTTTGAATCTGCACTGGCGAGTCATCTAATAAGCAAACACATTCCGGATGCGGTGGCACTTTTGAACCTTGCAATTTTGTTGCTTATCAGTAATGCAATTCAGGCACAGCCCTCAGTGGAAAAAAACTATATGTTGCATGACGACTGAACGTGGAAATTTCACCACCGCGTCCGCGAGTCTGCTTTTCTTTTTATATTTAGACGTATAGCCAAGATATAAGAAGTTGATATAAATTTAAAAACAACAAACAAAAGAAAAGAAAGAAAATTGAAATCTTCAACTTGAATTAGTCTCTTTTTACGACTTGTTTTATAAAGTTGATTGTAAATGAACGAACTTCATCTTAACTTTAATTAATTAATTAGGTGAAACATGAATTGGAGCATGAGCCCAATCCAATATAGATGAAGCCCAATCCTACTGCCATAAATTCCATGGAACCCCTCATACAAATTTTAGTCATGGATGAAGAGAGAAGAAGAAAAAAGAGGAAGGAGGAAAGGAGAGGAGGGAGGAAGATGAGAAAATTGAGCTTCCCTAGGATTCAATCTTGCCTCCGCCATTGCCATTGGTGAAGAGAATTACACAACATGATTCAGATTATGAATAGAAACTAGACTATCAGAACAACAAACGTCAGAATATCTGTTCGTATGGCTCGAGGCCTCATCTTCCCCGCATCACTTTTCTTTCACGATTTCCCGTGTGGAATGTTCATTTCCTGAGAGTGCACGGTTACTTCTGTGTTCATAATACTTTGTGAGGTTTTGTTTGCTCTGTACGTTGTGCTTGATCATACTTTTCCAAGCAAAAATCTCGCGGCGAACGTGTTCCTGTGCGAGGACGTTCTTTCCGGGTAATCGTGAGTCGCCGCTCGGAAGTCGATCGCTTGCTTGACCTGGGAGTCAACGTCATTTCTGCGGTCTCTGCCAATACAAAACTGATCGTCCCGTCTCAACAGCGTAGGAACTAGCAAACGTGTAGTGTACCATTAGTTTGATCGACTTTTGTCCGTACAGAATGAAAAATCAACGCATTTGGTTGAAGGATTCTACCGCTAGGCGCTAGGGGCCGAACTTCCAAATGCTATACGCCTTTTGCACCCACTTGTGCTGGGAAATGTTCTGGTGTGGCACCGTCGGTCGAGTCCATAGTCCACTATCTATCGGTTCTACCTTGCCAGCGCCGGTTACTATGGATCTCCTGCAAGCTCACCTATCAATCAGAGCTAACAAATTAAAACAGCCAGATGAGCCCGCCTCGCCCTCTCGCCACAGCCATGGCTGCTCACCAACCGCGCCTCCCCTTCCTCCTCTTCGTCTTCCTCACCGTCCATGCCCTCGCCTGCCATGGCGACCCTAAGATGCTCCTGAACAACTATGACGCTTCCATGTGCTCGGATTCGTTCATGTGCGGCAGCACCAATATCACCTACCCATTCTACCTTTCCAACGAAATCAGAGAAACCTCTGATTACATAATTTTTTTAAGACGTGTAAAGCATATTTTTCATTAAGAGAAGAGAGTGAGTTACAACGAAGCGACTTTAGGGGAACCCAAAGCGCAACAAAACAGAGAAAACTAAGAACAACAGAGCGACCTAACAACCAAAACAACCTAGAAAGAAAGGAAAAGCTTCACATCACCACCTCACACGGTAAGACCTAGAAGAACTAAAGGAGCGAAGCCTGCTGGATGACAAAGACGCCAAGATTGCCACGCCCCATCACCGAAAGCTTAGAAATCAGAAGCCTGTGAGGACCAAGCGAAGATGTTGTACAACACGATGCCACCAAGAAGGGAACAATGAGAGCACCGACATCGTCCGACCTTCCACGAAGGAGCAGATCGAGTTTTCACCCTGTAGACCAAATAGATTTGGAGCCACACAACAACGCCTCCAGGGAGGAAGACTACATAAGGAACGCAGCCCGTTGTCGGCACCGACAGAGGTTGGGCAAGGCTTTCGCCAGGCTCCAGATCCAACTCCTTGGAAGGTAGGCGTTCCGATGGAAAAACAACATGCAGAGCAAGGCCCGAGAGCACTGAGAAACAGCAGCAGGCAAACAACGACCCAAACGACGACCCAAACGATGATCTAGCACTAGCAGCGAACCCGACGCCAAGGAAGGAGCAACCGACACAGAAGGGAGGAGTCGGGAGAAGCTCAACATCGAGGAGGGGGGTGCTGCAGCTTGGAGCAGCACCACACATCAACCCGGATGTCCATACCCACACCAAAGAGCGAAGCGGAGACGGTGCCACAACCCGCTGACACATTGGACAGACGGCGGGCGAGGGGCCACAGCCGCGATGGGGGATGGGTTGCGACCACCGACGAGGGAGGGGCCACAGCCGCTAGCGGGGAGGAGAGGAGGTCAAACGGCGGCCGGCGGCCCCACCCAGAAAGGGTTGGTACACGGGGTTCCAGCCGGTAGGGAGGTCGCGGGCTTGTGATACCCTGAGTAGCAGTCGAGAAAGCATAGCAGGATGCTGCTAGTCATGGACTCCACGACCTGGTCGATACGCAGAAGAGGGAAGGGGTCCTTGGGGCAGTGCTTGCTGAGGTCGGTGTAATCAATACACATTCTTAATCTGCCAGTCTTCTTAGGTACAAAGACTGGGTTTGCCACACTTCTACCCCTATGGCCTCCTTTCGATCTTTCGCAAAGTGACGAAGCTTCTGCTTGACAGGTCTTGCCATCTTGCTAACATCTAGGGAGTGCTCAGCCAGCCTCCTTGGGACACCAGGCATATCTAATGGACTCCATGCAAATATGTCCGCATTATCACGGAGGAAACTGGTGAGCACGTATTCCTATTTGAGGTCCAGGTCGGCCCCGATGGTGACTTCTTTCTCTGCTTCGGGCAGGCCGAGGCAGACCTTCTTCACCGCAGGACTGGCGTCCAAGGCGGTTCCTGTACACTTCTGTTTGGGTACTTGAAGCATAGTGACACCGACCTTGGAGGCCTGCACGACCATGATCGACACTACCGCGGCGTAGGCGGATGTCGAGGTGAGGTCGATAGTCTTGTCCTCGCATCTGTAGGAGACCATGATGTCGCCGTAGATGGAGAGGATCCCATTAGGCACCGACATCTTCATGATGAGGTACGTGTGATGTGGGATGGCCATGAACCTAGCCAGCATAGGGCGACCCAGGATGGCATGGTAGGATGAGCGGAAGTCCTCCACCTCGAACGTCAGGTACTCCGTGTGGTAGTTTTGCTGGGTACCGAAGGTAACCGGTAAACAAACACGACCCAAGGGGTAGGCCGCCTTGCTGGGTATAGCCCCATAGAAAGGCTCATCGCAGGATGTCATCTTGCTGAAGTCGAACTTCATCTTCTTCAAGATCTCTGTGAATATGATGTTGAGGTTGCTGCCCCTGTCAATGAGGGTCTTAGGCAACACAGCTCCATCCACTATGGGATTAATGACCAGCGGGTAGGTCCCGGGGTCTGGTATGTCAACCCAATGATCTTCCCTGGAGAAGGTTATGGGGAACTCCGACCACCTCAGAGGTTGGGGAGCTTCTGTGTTGACGAGTCCGATCTCTCGCGCCTGGGTGCGCTGTTGTCTGTTGCTTTAGGAAGTCCGAAGACCATTGATGATGAAGTTGATCTCCCGATTGGCAGCCTGAAAGGCACCATTGGGATTGCCACCCTAAGGTGGTGGTGGAGGAGTACGTTCCTTGCGACGCTCGCCATCATTGTGACGGTCATCACATCGATCTTTGTGACGATCATCTCGATGATCTTCACAGTGATCATCATGACGGTCGTCGCGGCGGTCGTTGCAGTGATCTCTATCATCGTCACGATTGTCGCGGCGATAAGGTCAGCGGTCGCAGTCGTCACGCCAATCAGGTCGGCGGTAGCGATCGTTGTAGCGCCGGTTGTTTTGTAGCAGCTATTGTAGCGACCATCACCACTGTTGCTTTTCTTGGCCTGCTTGGGCTCTTCAGGGACGCCAAGGGTGCACTTCAACTCCTCACAGTCGCGCATGCTGTGTTTCGTGCTAGGATGGAACTGACATATGTCGTCTAGAGTTTCGCGGAACTCGTCTTGGAAAAAGGTAGACCCTCTCGAAGCATTCGCCATTAAGACCTCACCATATCGCTTGCGTGACTTGGCGGCGGCGGCGGACATCAAGGCCGTGGAAGCATCATCTGCTTTGTTGCCCTTGAAGTCATAGACAACAATATCTTGAGTATCAATAAGCTTGTTGACATAAGTCATGAGGTCAGCAATAGTGGTTGCACCGGCCTCATGAATCTTCTCGAAGAGCTTGAGGTTGGTGACGCCTTTCTTGTAGTAATCGATGATGTCTCCGTCTTTGACACCGACAAGCTGGTTGTGGTTTTCGAAGCACCGGTTGGTGTAGTCTCGAAGACTTTCACCTATCTTCATGGTCACCCATATGAGATCGTGAGTGTTGCCAGGGCGATTATAGGTAGCCTGGTAGTTCGTAGTGAACAACCGCGAGAGACTTGCCCACGAGGTGATGCACTCTGCAGGGAGGTTATCGAGCCACAAGAGCGGTGCCTTACCCATCACCAAGGGGAAGTAACCCGCCATGTGGTCTTCGTTCCACCTGCGTCCTGAGCGGCGATGGTGTACATCTTTAACCAAACGTTCAGGTCGGAGCGACCGTCATATTTTTCAATGGTTGGCTTAAAGTCCTTTGGATATCTCGTGGTCTTGAGATGTCATGAGAAGATTGGGAAGTTGTTGGTTGCTCCATCGCCCGCGTGGTCATCATAGTCAGCACGAGGGCCCCTCAGGATGATGTATAAGTCATCGGGAGGGTCGTTAGCCTGACTGTACATGGCACGATGCTGGAGTTCTTCATCATGGAGCTTACGGAGCTCAGCTGCTTGGATGGGATTGTTAGCATTGAGAGGGTCCGGAGGACCGTTAATACGATCATAGTCAGCATGACGTTGAATTTCCCGCTCCTCGTGCTCACGTCGCAGCTGCTCTTGATTGCCCCGAGGGACGCGTGCAGCCTAACGGGCGTCACGTTGGTGGTAGCGTGAGCTCTTGCGTTGGTACTGACGTTTGGTTGCTGCACGACCTCGTTCTCACCACCTCTTCCTCAGCTATGGGCTGAAGAGGAACATTGGCAGCGTTGTTGGTACGAGGTCATACCGATCTACTCTGGGAGTGCTGGCTTGCCACCGATCCTGTTGTAGCCTTGACTCCATTCTTCCACTTGGGCAATAGCGACCCGAATATGAGCAAGAGCTCGACGCACTGCCAGAGTGTCTGGTAATAGACTAACTTTTGCTAGGGTAGCACCTAGGTTGGCTTGAGGAGAGTTGTAGACCTCGTGACCAGCGTCTTCGAAATCTCTCTGGAGGTCCCTGGCACGTAGGTGACATCGTGGAAGATCATCTTGGTGTTGTTGTTGTGTCGTTGCCTGACCCCCTGGGGGTGGACCCTGGGCATTGTTGTTTACTTGAGCATTGACCTAAGCTACCGCGTTGGCCTAGGCCACCGCAGCTTGATCTGCTTTCGCCTGGCGACCTTGAGCTCGACCAGCGTTGTCAGCTTCTTGTTGCAGTCGTTGAGTGTCGGTCTCGTTGGTTGGTGGAGGTACATCAGTGGAGACTGTCGACCGGGCATCCCTGGGCTCACCAACACATTGTGGGCCATACCCAGGAGATGAGTTCTTGTACTTCTGGACTACTCGACTAGTGGGCAATGGTGCTGGTACCATGGACGACAAGGCAAGACAAGACGGACAAGGACTTGTACTATGACTAGGATAGCTTTCCATACCTTGTATAGGCTACTCCGGGTCCTACTCGAATAGTACCCTTGTATCAATCTGACTTGTAACCCTGCCTCCCATGGCATATAAGGTGAGGCAGGGACCACTCTCAAAACATACGCAATCAATACAGAGCCACGCAACATACATGACGTAGGGTATTACACACATTGCGGCCCGGACCTGTCTAAATTGTGTGCCCCGTGTCTCACCATCGTGTTCCTGATCTCGGCGAGCCCCACTGCACAATCTACTACTTCGGGTACCCCATCGTAGGCTTGGTGTCTAAAACACTGACAGCTGGCGCGCCAGGTAGGGGATCTCATCGTTGATCCACTGGCGAACTCGATGGCTCTCGTCATCATCAAGCCGACTGTCGCTTTCCAGCAAGGAGACACCTTCGTTTTCGGCTCCTGGGTTTGCGTTGCTGATGGCGCCGGATCGTTCCTACGTTTCTTAGCGCCAACTCCGGAGTCAAAGCTCAAATCCTCGACGCTTACGCAAGCTTCGATGGAGGAACTCGTCAAAACTTTCGGCAAAATTTCGATCTCTGACCCACTCAGGGAACTCGAGTCGGAGTCCGAGTACAACTCGACTTCGTCTCCTATCCAGCCTGAGTTGCTTTCTTCAGCTTCACAGCTTGCGCTCAGCTTGGATAACATTCCAGCACCACCTCTCTTTGGTCATCGCTATGTCAGTGTTGCTTACCAAGCCGCATTGAAGCGCCTCATGTGCCCTGGCCCGAAGATCATGCTCGAGTACTCTTCGGATTTGGACGTCAACCTCGACTACTATTCGGACTCCTCTGAGTTTGAGTTCGACTACGGTTCGGATTCTATTGAAGTACAACAACTGTTTGGCCCTGCTCAAGGACTGGTGATCACGTCGACACCTGAGGGTAGATTCATCTGCTGGCCTGAGCATGTGCCTGCTGATCTCACCTTGGATGATCAGGAGCGCTTTATCGCTTGTCTCGACAACTTACCTTTCCAGGAAGGCGTCAAGCTTATTGATTATGACACCGATATTGAGCTCATTCAGAGTACGAGTACTTCTTCATCGCATCGAGAAGTGTTCGTCATTGATGCAACTACTCCGCAAGGGCATCGTGCCAATTATCGCTTTCCGGATGATGTATCTGATGACGAACTCTCTGCTAATGCACCTGCTGATGAAACCGCGGAGGCCAAGACTGCACGTCGCCAACGCAATGCTAATCGTGCAACCCTTCGCCAGGAACTCACGGAAGCTCTACCTACCCGTAATCTTCAAGAGGCTCTGGATGCGGTAGCTAATCGTGAATATCACACTCCAGAGGAAGCTATCAATGCAATCAATCTACTCGGTCGCTCTATGCCTCGTGACAGGGTGGCTGCTGAAGTCGCGATGCTGGCTGAACTAGCCTACACTATGCTACGTCAAAATACCAGTGCTCCTAGTCACCATGGCAGTAGTGGAGGTGCTCATCGTACCACTCCCACTCCTCAACGCACATGTTCGGAAGCTAGCAACAGGGGCAAAGGCGATGATGGTAGTGTCAACAGCAAGTCGAGAGACTCTCGCTATGACGCTCGTACAACTATCAACGCCAGACGTGCTGAGCATGAGAAGCAAAAGGATAATGATTCTGATTCTTTTCCTGCCTTCTCTGCTTGACTTCAAGCTCTGTTTCTTCTGGAGAAGTTCAAGCCTTATGGCATCTCTAAATATGATGGCAAGCAAGATCTAAGGCAGTGGTTGCGCTGTTATGCTCTGTCCATCTCTAATGCCGAAGGCAATGATGATACCAAGTGTATCTATTTTCCCTTTGTCTTGGAGCAAGAGCCCCTCACATGGTTTGAGTCTCTCAAGGATGACTCCATTGACAATTGGGGACAATTCAAGCACCGCTTCACCAGCAACTTTGCGGGTTCTTTGGGTCGTCATGTGTCACACCTGATTTTCCGAAGAAAACCAAATGCATCTCATATGTGCGCCAGGATCAAGTTTACACACATATGATAGACGTCATGAGTGAAATATCCATAAACAGCATTAAAAACGTACAAGAGTTAAACCATTACATTATCTTTTATTACACTCAGACGTTAGACTCGAAGGTCTTTAAAACGAACAAACGATAACTAGACAAAGCAACTCCGTCTTCAGCTTCCACAGGCACATGACTCGGGGCACGCGAGCCTCAGAACTCGTCGAAGTCGCTGAAGTACTCTTCTTTGTTGTTCTCCTCTGAACAGCGGGTAAGCAAGGGTGAGCACACTTATGGTTGGAGCTCAGCAAGTGGGAGATGCAAGGTTATCAAGGATAGGCTAAGAGTTTGCAACGGTTAGCATTTTAATGTTGGTCAAATTTTATTAGCAAGCACCTATTTACTAGGTGTAAGTGTATACCAACCCACTTAAACTTTAGAAAACTTTCCATCTCAAACCATACATAGAACCACAATTTAATTCCGTCTTCAAGTTCATTAATCATGTGAGGGTCCAGGCCGCTCTTAACCATGAGCATGGCTGATCAATCAGTTTTAACTCTGCAGAGGTTGTACACTTTCACCACAGCTCGTGTTCCCCATGTTGCCCGAGTTGATCAGACCCTTAAACACTTCCGAGGTGAGTGGCTAGGGGTCCACTACGAAGCCTTTACAAAGATATGCAAAAGACCAACAACCCGCATAGTTACAGATCAGGGTGGATCATAACCCTCCCTAGTGGTCAGCACCTTAGCAAATGCTGCTACCCCAAAAGAACCGGGCTATACCCCTACAACCCCGACCCCCCTCTACTCCTTTCGGATAAGGTCATCAGTACATTCACACACCTAATTAATTGGCTAAGCCAGAGCCATATGGACTGTGGTTGCACTATTTTCCTGGGTGGTTCTCCATGTTCTGATTAAAATATATGATCTTGTTATCAACATAGCATCATCTTTCACCAAAGTTATCATGATCATCATTCATCATTTTGCAAAGATTCATTTGAACCATCCCAAGTTATAGCAACTAAGCATTTCTACCCAAAACATTTATTTAAAAGGGTTATTCAAGGTAATGGGGATAAAAATCTAGTCATGTCCTTAAAAAGGTGATTTCCCATCAATTTAATGCAATACAACAAATAAAAGTAAATATTAATTAACATGCAGTTATTTAGGACAAAGAGGAATATGCAGGGGGAGAAGTCCACTTGCCTTCCTTGCGTTAACACTGGGGTTCTTCTTCTTCAAAAACTTGCTCTTGATCCACTTCAACTGGCTGGTCACTTGAAACCGGCACGATGTCTACGAGCACACATAAAAACATACAATAAATAAAACAATACACCAGACATGAAAAACTTAAAGAGAGGACAAGGTTTGACTCTAGGACCGCGAACTCAAAAACACTCGGAACTATCGGGAGATTTGGATGATCACACAAAGCTATGTGCTTGGTATATTTTAATTCAATAAAGATGTGCATAGGTTATTTCAAAGAAATACCCTATTTATAATTAAGCAAGTTATTTTATATTTAAAGGACGATGTAAACTTAGTCCAATTTTATTTGTAAATATTCAAGTATTATTTATGCAAATTAAACATTTACTTCTAAAAGAAGCATGTAAAACATCTAAACGTTTATCTTTATATTTCGAGTTGTACTAATCAAATTATAATTCAAAAACACATTTATATTCATATTAATCAAATTAACATTTAATTAAGAAAACTCGAGATATAGCCTATGTTGCTTTTATTTAGAAAGCAAATTGCATAATCATTAATCAATTTAAGTTTAATTATGAAAACTGAGGTATATCTCTAGTTGGCTTTTAAATTGAAAGAGATATTTAATTGGTATTAGTCATATTAACTTTCTTATGAAAACACGTGTTAAACTCTAATTAGATTTTAATTAGAAAAACATGTGTATAAGGATTTAATCATATTTAATATTTAAATAAATTATAAAACAAAGAACATGTTCAACACTGGTCCTAACACATACTTTGAGTTGATATGAACCTAACGCAACTTGAAACGGTGGAAACGGAGCTAAAACGCAAAAGATACTGTCAAAACAAGGTTCAGGGACCTTTTTGTGAAGAAACTAGGCTTCCAGGGGCTTAACTGCAAGAAACTAGGGGCCAAAACCTAATTACGCGTATAAACCAAGGGGCTTACACGCAAAAGAACCTATAAGGGGCTTCGGGTGCTAAAACAGGGAAGGTTTGGGGCTTAAACGAAGAAATCAGGACCTAACTGCAAAGGGTTTACTAGGTGGAAGGACCCGATCGCGAAAACAGAAAACAACAGGGGCTCTTAAGCAAAAGGGGCGACGGGCGGCTCTGTTGACCGGTATTTCCGATTTGACTCCGGGCCGAAAAGATCTAGGCCGTAGATCAAGTCACGGACGGCCGGGGAAAAACTAAAAGATCAGGGATCTAAACGTTAAAAACAGGACCTGAACGTAAGGATTTCTATAGGTGGAAGGGCATGGTTGTGAAAAGGGAAAAACCCGGGGACTCTTTAACAAAACTAGTAGGCGCGGCGGGTTTGACCCTGGTTGACCGGTATGCCGGCAGGGTTGACTCGATCCGGGCCGTTGATCCTAGATCAGATGGCCACGATGGCATGCAGGCGCCCAGCGGCAGCGCTCCGCCGGCGCGCGGCGGCAGGCGGTGGTAAGCTCGTCGGCGATGCTCAAAAACGAGCTATAGGGCTCCGTTTGGGACGTGGTTTGCGCCTACGTGAAGCTAAGGAGACGGCGAGCACCACTAGGCGGTTAGGAAAGCGGTTCCGGCGACCACAGCGGCACGCACCGAAAGGGGGCGGCGCAGCCAACACCGGTGTGCGGGCGCTGGTGCTACGGTGCGGGGCGCGCGAGTTAAGGAGGAGGATATGCTCCCTCACCTTGCTGCGAGGCTCCGGGAAGGCTCCTTGGCATCGGAGAAGCGGAGGGGGAGGAGATCAACGACAGCGGGTCCGAGCTCGGGCGGCGGTGGTGCTCCGGTGCGGCTCGGTTGGCGGGGAAAGGAAGGGCTCCGGGGTCCTCGGGCGGGCGGCACGTGCGACGAGGAGGAAGAGGGAGCTCTAGGAGGCGAGCACCGGCGATGAAGAGCTCGAACGGCCATCAATGGCGCGATGGCCGGAGCTTCAAAGGGGGTGACGGCACACGCGTGAGGGGAGAGAGGTGCAGGGCGTGCACGTGTGCGGAAAGGGGGGCAACGCAGGGCTTGGCCTCGGCTTTTATGGAGAGGAGAAGGGAGGGGAAGGGAGAAACGGCCGGCCGGGAGAACAATGGCAATTGATGGCCATGGTGGGCGCCGGCGGTTCATGGCATTCAAGAGAGGGGGAGGAGTAACTGAAAGGGGAAGTAAAGGAGGAGAGTGATAGTGGGGATTCACTGCGCATTAAAGAGCAGGTTAAGGGAGGAGGAGGGGGGCACAGCGCACGGGAACGACCAACGAGCGCGGCTGCGGGCGGAGCAGAGGAGGGGAACCGGAGGTGGGAGATGACTCCGACACGCGGGCCCGGGGTGTCAGCGACCAGGAGAGAGGGGGAAGAGGAGCTAGGCCGGTGCTGGCTCGCCGGGCCGCAAGGGAAATGGGCCGCGCGGAGGGAGAAAAGGCCGGGAGAGAGCTGGGCCGCACGGGCCGAACGTGGAGAGAGGAGAGGTTTTGAGGGTTTTGGGGTTTTTTTTCAAAACCTTTTCTTTTAAAACCCTTTCAAAATTTAAACTCTTTTCCAAATCTTTTCAAACTTTCAAATAAACTTTAAAAACTTTTAAAACTTCACTCCGTCAAACATAAACACCATGCAACCAAAATATGATGCACAAGCACTTATTGCTTCTAAAATTATACAAATGATATTTAAATATTTTAAAAGCTAAATTTATTTGATAAATTATTTATTTCCTTAGAAAATTAAAACTAGAACACCATGTTGCTACATTGAATTAGTGATGGAATTTTAGGGTGTTACATCATGGTACCCAGATGGACCTTGCCCTGATCAAGCAAAAACAAGGCGAGACTCTTCGCGAGTACATGCGCCGCTTCTTTGAGAAAAGGGCTACTGTTGTTGATGTCACTTGAGAAAGAATTCATTGATACCTTCGAGGATGGTTTCTATGACGATAGGCTTTTCCAAGACTTCGGTCGTGCTCGCCCAGCCAACATCACCAAGCTCAAGGAGATGATAACTCACTGGGCGGACGAGGAAGACAAGGCTCGGAATCGGTTCAAGCATCTTCGCAACAACCAGAACAACAACAACAACAATAACAATGCTGGAGGAAGCAGCAGTGGCAAGCAACAACAGGGCAACCGCCAGGGTAATAACTACTCGAGCAATCCCAATCGCAAGCGCAAGCCTAATAACACTGTTGCAGCCATGGAAACTACTGCTAAGACTGAAGATGATTCCCACTGGGCAACATTGACCAAGCAGAAATGCCCATGGCACCCAGAGGGCGATCATACTACTGAGTAGTGTTACCAGCTTCGTCGTGCGCTGAAGAATACACCTGATCCAACACACCCAAATCCAAGGTTTCGTAAACACAAGGGGAAGAAGGCTAATACCGACAAAGACACTGGGTTTCAGCACCCCTCCAACACTGTCAATGTCATATTTGGTGGGATTCCAACCAAGCGCATGCAGAAGCTTGCACTCAGGGAGATTATGTCCATCCAACCAGCAACTCCCACTTTTCTAAAGTGGTTTGAAACCCCCATTACCTTCTCAAGGGCGGATCAATGGACTAGTTTCTCTGAGCCAGGACGATATCCTCTCGTTCTGGATCCAGTGGTGGCAGGCTCCAGGCTTACCAAGGTTCTCATTGATGGTGGCAGCGGTCTCAATGTCTTGTTCGCCAAGACCTTGAAGAAGATGGGCCTAGATATCACAAATATGCTTACCAAGACCAACTCGCCGTTCTATGGTATCATCCTGGGTAATGCAGCTGTTCCTTTGGGTTCAGTTGTACTACCCATTACCTTTGGGACTAAGGACCACTACCGCATTGAGTACATCAAGTTTGAGGTTGCTGACTTCAAGACTTCTTACCATGCTATCCTCGGCAGGCCTGGTCTCGCTAAGTTCATGGCAATCCCGCACTATGTGTACCTGGTTCTCAAGATGCCGAGTCCCAAAGGAGTTCTTTCATTGCAAGGGGATCTGAAGCATTCATACGACTGTGACACAGAAGCCATAGAACTTGCCTCGACTACTCAAGTACCCAATGCAATGATGGAAATCTTCACTACCACTAAAAAGCTTGCTCCGAGCGAGCTGGAGGTTCCTGAGAAGACAGACAACAATAACAAGCCTGCACCGACTGGTGACGTCCTGCTCAAAGCCATTGACCTCAGTACTGGTGACAGCAGCAAGACGACCATGATCAGTGCACAGCTTGATCCTAAATAGGAAGACGCGCTCGTCAATTTCCTTCGGGCTAACCGTGATATCTTTGCGTGGAAGCCATCTGACATGCCAGGTGTGCCCAGGAGGTTGATCGAGCACTCGCTCAACATCGATCCTAACACTACCCCCAAGAAACAACACCTTCGTCGCTTTGCTGATGACTGCAGGGCTGCTATCAAGAAAGAGCTCGCTAAACTACTCGCGGCTAGCTTCATCCGTGAAGTCTTTCACCTGCAATGGCTTGCTAACCCTGTGCTCGTCAGAAAGAAGAACTCTAACGATTGGAAGATGTGTGTCGACTACACTGATCTCAACAAGCATTGCCCTAAGGATCCTTTCGGGTTGCCACGGATTGATCAAGTCATTGACTCTACGGCGGGTTGTGCTCTACTCTGTTTCCTGGATTGCTACTCCGGATATCATCAAATTGTAATCAAGGAATCTGGTCAAGAGAAAACCGCATTCATCACCCTGTTTGGTGCTTATTGGTACACAACAATGTCCTTCGGGTTGAAAAATGATGGTGCTACTTATCAAAGAGCTATCCAAGCGTGCTTCAAGAGGCAGCTTCTCCAGAACGTGGAAGCATACGTGGATGACGTCGTTATAAAGACTAGGGATCTAGACATGCTTATCGCGGATCTTGAGGAAACTTTTGCCTCGCTACGGGAGTACCAATGGAAGCTCAATCCAAACAAATGCGTCTTTGGCGTATCATCTGGAAAACTACTCGGGTTCATCATCAGCCATCGTGGCATCGAAGCAAACCCCGAGAAGATTACTGCAATCTCCAACATGCAAGCTCTGACTACTATCAAAGATGTCCAGAAGCTTACTGGTTGTATGGCGTCACTCAATCGCTTCATCTCACGACTTGGAGAACGGGGTCTACCTTTCTTCAAGCTACTCAAGAGGCAAGAGAAGTTTACATGGACAACTGAAGCTGATCAAGCTCTTTCTCAGCTCAAGGAGTTCTTATCCAAGCCTCCAGTCCTCACAACTTCTCTGCCCAATGAAGAGCTCTTGCTCTACATTACCGCGACTACTAATGTTATCAGTACTGCTATTATCGTTGAGCGACAGGAAGAAGGCCGTGGCTACCCTGTCCAAAGGCCAGTCTATTTCGTCAGTGGAGTACTCTCAGAGTCCAAGGCTCGCTACCCTCCGGTACAGAAGCTACTCTATGCGGTTCTGATTACTTCACGGAAGCTCCGCCACTACTTCGACGAATACAAGATTTCTGTGGTTACCAGCTACCCGCTTGGCGAGATACTGCACAATCGGGACTCCACAGGAAGGATTTCTAAATAGGCTGTAGAGCTTGGCGCTCTATTACTCGAGTTCAAGTCTCGCACTGCTATCAAGTCTCAAGCCTTGGTTGATTTCATGGCTGAGTGGCGGGAAAATCAAGTCCCAACTCCAATTGAGCGTCCAGAACATTGGGTCATGTACTTTGACGGTTCCCTCAAGTTGGAAGGAGCAGGTGCCGGGGTACTTTTCATTTCCCCCAAGGGCGAGCAACTCAAATACGTTTTGCAGATCTTCTGGAAGGTTTCAAACAACGAAGCTGAATATGAAGCTCTACTGCATGGTCTTCACCTTGCAGTCTCTCTTGGCATTACACGACTACTCGTCTATGGTGACTCCTTGGTAGTCATCAATCAAGTCAATGATTCTTGGGATCGTAATGCTGAGAATATGGATGTGTACTGTCAGGAGGTACGCAAACTTGAGAACAAATTCCATGGTCTCGAGTTCCATCATGTGGTCCGCGACAACAATGTTGCTGTGGATGTCTTGTCAAAGCTGGGATCTACACGAGCACAAATACCAGCTGGAATCTTCATCCATGAACTCCACAAACCATCAATTCTGGAGCAATCATCTGCACCCACGACTACTTCAGTTCAGCCTGATCGAGAAGTGCTTATGATTGATGTGGACTGGAGAACTCCTTTCATCGACTACATCAAACATCAGTTGATTCCTGAAGACAAGTCAAAAGTCGAGCGCATCTCACGCCGCGTCAAGGCTTATGCTTTAGTCGGAGATCAACTCTACAAGCGAGGCGCAAGTTCAGATATACTCATGAAGTGCGTTTCTCGTGAAGAAGGCAATGAAATCTTGGAGGAGACACACAAAGGAATCTGTGGCAATCACGCTTCTTCCCGCACCTTGGTAGGAAAAGTGTTCAGACGTGCTTTCTACTGGCCTACAGCTCTTGCTGATGTAGAGGAACTAGTCAAGAAGTGCCAAGGATGCCAATTCTTCGCCAAGCAACAACACGTTCCTGCCTACAAGCTCATCACGATACCACCAACTTGGCCTTTCGCTTGCTGGGGGCTGGATATGATTGGTCCTCTCCCAAATGCGCTAGGGGGATTCAACAGAGTTCTGGTGGCCATCGACAAGTTTACCAAGTGGATTGAGGTCAAGCCTGTCACTTGTCCCAAGGCTGATAGAGTCCTCGATTTCTTGGATGAAATCGTACATCGCTATGGGTTCCTTTACTTGTTACTATCCTTTACTTATTCATAACAAAGCCTTCTTTTACGCTGCTACAGCTAAGGTGTTCAACTCGTTATGAATAAGTTCTTTTCGAGTACTCTCTCACTAGGCTAATAAGCTTCAGACATTGTGAACTCTGTACAATGTGTTTAGTTCAAGTCGCTACTCTACATCGACTTGTTAGTATTCTTAGCTTCTTTCATGACAAAGCCTTCTTTTACACTGCTACAGCTAAGGTGTTCAACTCGTCATGATTAAGCTAACATTCTTCGGAACATATTTACACTTGAGTATTTCTACTCGTGTATCGTATCTCTTTTTGCAGCCACACACTCAATACCAACTCGAGTACTGGCCAACACACAAAGCAAACAAGGGATCCAGATAATTGACTTACTCAAGTTTTCAATTATATTACATAAACACTTGTTCGGGATTACACTTGTTTTTCCCTAGTGTTTCTACTCTACAGGTACATCTAACGGAGATCGATGAACTTGAAGACTGCTTCCGCGATTGGAGAAGTCTGTTGCATCAACTCATTGAGCCTGTCATCGGAGCAATCTCCAGATCTGCCGTTCATGATGACCGTGAGATCTGCCTCGACGTAGAATGACTTGATGAAGCTCAAGACTTGATTCGGGATTGTGCAGGCCAGCCTTTGAGTACTCCAGAATCTTCTTCGGCGTATCTTTCAACCTCTCCACAAGTGGACGAGGCTGAACTCCAGCGACTCTGGGCTCGAAAAGATTTGCCACTGGCTCGGCTGCTTCCGTCAAGGCCTTCAACTCTGAGCGTAGGCCTTCGGCTTCTTCGATCTTGGTCTTGAGCGACTGCATGCAAGTCAACAAATCATTCCAGCCCGCTAAGCGGATCTCCATCTCACGTTCAAGTTCAAAGCATCGCACCTTATAGTCTGCCTCAAGATCCGTGCGAGTTGCTTCTTCGCGATTATAGGCCAGCTGCCAGTCCAGCGCCTTGTTCTTGAACTTCTCAACGTCTTGAGTCAGCTCTGCAGGAGATCAAGACTACTTATAAGATGCCATATGCAAGGACAAAAGTACTCTATGATGAATTCAGAAAGGGGGAATACATTTATTCTTCTGGCGTAGAGACTTGTTCTTACCAACAACATCATCTTTCTGGGCCGTCAGCTTCTGGATCTCGTTGTGGTACTCAGCGGCGTTTCCATCAAGTTTTTCTTGCAGCTTCAGAGACAAAGCTTTTTGCTCCTTGAGTTCTTTTCTGAGCCGCGAAACTTCTTCGATGTCAGCCGCATGTTGCTCAAGCAGGCGAGTCTTGCGCTTCGACTGCTTGACTACTTCCTGCAACAAGCAAAGCAATTCAAGAGTGAGAGACAAGTTATCTTTGGCTAAAAAGTACTCTACAAGAGACTACACACTTACCACGAAAAGCTTCTCCACGCTGCAGAACATCTCGCTGTGAGCTTGCAAGTTATCCTCATCCAGGCACGAGTCGTCATACGGCATCAAATCTTCTACCATGGACTGAGTACTTGTGCTCGCTGTGAAATATTGTGAAGCACTGCGCAGAGGAGCCGGGTCTTCAATAAGTGGCTCATGCGGCACTATGCGGCCTTCCGGGTTGTCTTCAAGCGCCAGTTGCGCATCTATTTGGCGCACGGGGGCTTCAGCAGCTGGGATTTCTTTGTGGCGCAGCACGGCTTCTGGATCAGCTTCCAGGCCCTCATTTACCACGGCTTCAATATCTTCGAGTTCTTGAGCCCTGGGCCGGGAAGTTGCTTCCACTGCTGCCTTCACCACATCGCTCCAGAGGATGCGCAGTGCTTGTGCAGCTTCAGTTTCTGCGGGTACTTCTTGGCACTCTGGAAGTATGTCTTCTTGTAGCTCTTGAGGAGTTTGGTCTCCTCCAGCAGCATTACTTCCAGAGGTGCCCCACTTCACATCAGTGGATTTCCTGCATCAACAAGTTGGTAAGCAAATTCAGAGTGAGCAATATTATTAAGTACTCGAGTAATTGAGTACTTACAAAGCAGCTCCAGGCACTGAAACTTTCGGCCCCAGCATGTCGAAAAAAGAAGGCGCCGTCGGCACCTCTAGCACACTCTCCACCGGTGGCATACTTCCTGGTATCGTGGCTTCTTGTTGCTCATGCGCCACCGTCTCCACGGCTGACGTTGGAACCACCTCGGGTTCTGTTATTATTGGGGGGCTATTTAAGGGTACATTGGCTGCACTCTCGATAACCTGCGCAAGTCAAAATTCAACACATTACAGCAGAGAACAAATATTCAATATGACATCGACTACTTAAAGGTTCTCCAACACTTACTGTAATGGAGGGGAGGCCTGTCATCTTCTTTACGTCCCACTTCCCCACCGTGGTCCTCTTCTTCCGCGGCGGCAGCGTCACATCATCTGAGAGAGATGATGTTGGCCTCTTCGATGCTCCTGCAGTGAGGCCACTGGGGATGGGTGCTCCAGAGTACCCGTAGCGGCTCTTCACTTCAAAACGCTATTGAAGTGTTTGGCCGTCATCATCGCTTGAGGAGGCGTCCTCCACCAAGACTTCTTCTTCCCCTTGAGCAGATCGACTACTCTCAGGGGCTTGAGCATCTGCCCCTGTTGGCTCTCCCTCCGGCACTTGTAGTGGATCCTCAGGATGAGGAGGAGGGTCAGAAACAAACTTCAAGACATCCTCCTGTGAAAACAAGACAAATATTAGCTACACGACTACTTATAATAAGTACTCGGGGGCTAGTTTCTTCGAAACTCACCATACGCGGAGGGTTGTCAGCACTATACTCCTGGACGGCTGCAGGAATACCGTGAAGATTCTTGAAGATCTTCTGCAACCTCTCCATTACAAGATCATCACTAATCTCTTCTGAAGACAGCCTTGAGCCATCATCTGCTTCGGTGTACTCGAACCCGAGATGCTCTCGCTACATCAAGGGTTGTACCTGTCGCTTCATGAAGCTGAAGGCTACTCTCTCAGCAGACAAGCCCTGCGCCTTCTTCTCCGCAATCTTCGCCAACAGCTCTGGGATCTAGATGCACTCCTGCATCGTTGGTTTGTCCTTCCAGAGTATGTCGTACACGGGCGCGAACATGCTGGGCTTCGGCAGCTGAGGCGGGGCATTCTCGATGTAGAACCACTTGTTCTTCCAGTCTTGATTTGAGTCAATCAAGTTGTACTTGAAGTACAACTCTTGAGCCTTCTGGTGCATCTGCACACCGGCCCCACCGACTACAACTGGGAAGTTGGTGTTGGGCTGCGGCTTCAAGCTGAAGATCTTCCTAAACAAAACCCAATGCGGGCGGATTCCGAGGAAGGCTTCGCAGAAGTGCATGTACACTGCAATCTGGAAGATGTTGTTGGGGTTGAGGTGTACGTCCTCCAGCTTGAAGAAGTCGAGGAAGCCGCAGAAGAAATCTGATGACAGCAGCGTCAACCCACGCTCGACGAAGTGGCCGAACATCGGGATCTCATCCGGGCTCTTCTCCATCGGCCACGCATCTCCGGCGGTAGAGCTCCAGCCGGCAATCACCTTCTCGCGCAGCAACCCACCAGCTTTGAGGGTTTTGATATCTTCTTCCCTCATCTTGGACTTCTTCCAAGAGACGGCCTGGCTCGGGGGCTTCGTGATTACCACTGTCTTGTACTTTGGCTCCGGCAACTGATTTTTGCCGCGGCCGGACTTCCTCTTTTGACCCTTGGACGACGCTGGCTTCATCCTGTCAGTCACGAGAGTCTTCTTTTGCATGGACTCGAGGGCTGCGAGGGGGTGGAGGTGGAAGCACTTGGCAAAATTAGGCGCTTAAGCTCTGCGGTGACTATGGATGCTAAGACTTTCTGGATCTAAGGGCGAATGCGAGCAGTGGAACCCTAAGGGATACCCCTTTGGGTATTTATAAAACCAAAAACCTAATGGTTCGACTTGGTGACCCTTCGTATTCAACAGATTGGTTTCACACAGGCAAAATTTCGGCTAAGTTAGAGGACTAAAATCCAAGACCTGCTCGGCTCCATCTCAGGGGCTCGACTACTCGATGGAATTGGATTTCATTCAGCTACAGTTCAATGAATTCAGGCCACTATTCTACAGTCAGATTGGATCCTTCCATTCGAGAAAGTACTCGACTCAAGGCTTGGGGGCTCCATACCACGTGTCCTTCAGTTTTTCTCAAGATTTAACAGGATTATTTTGACGAAGACTACTGATTGACCCTCAGCTTGAATTGTCAATTCAAACTAAGGCTCGGGGGCTACATCCATATAGGATGCGATTTTTGCAAATTGCATTCCTATATTGTTTCTTCGGATTTTCTGCGGATTTTTCGGAGCAAGATCAAAGAGTAGAAGATTGACCCTCAGCTTGAATCCTAGATTCGACCTAAGGCTCGGGGCTACATTCCATATGGAATGCGATTTCAGTAATCGCATTTCCATATGGATCTTTGTTGCAAAGATTTCAAGAACGAAGCAGGTATTATTGAAGACCTTCAAGGGAAGTACTCGGGGACGCTTGGGAACAACTCGAGAAGACTTCAAGACTACTCGTGGAGTTAGCTGGAGTACCTTCCAGCCTCGTGATGATTCAAGTATTATTGAAGATTGAAGCTTGTAGAACTCGTGGACGCTTGGGAACTACTCGTGAAGACCTTCAAGACTACTTGGAGCATTGCACTCGACTACAAAGTACTCGAGGGCTTGTCGACTGGGCATCCCTGGGCTCACCAACACATTGTGGGCCATACCCGGGAGATGAGTTCTTGTACTTCTGGACTACTCGACTAGTGGGCCATGGTGCTGGTACCATGGACCACAAGGCAAGACAAGAAGGACAAGGACTTGTACTATGACTAGGATAGCTTTCCATACCCTGTATAGGCTACTCCGGGTTCTACTCGAATAGTACCCTTGTATCAATCCGACTTGTAACCCTGCCTCCTGTGGCATATAAGGCGAGGCAGGGACCCCTCTCAAAACATACACAATCAATACAGAGCCACGCAGCATACAGGACGTAGGGTATTACGCACATTGCGGCCCGAACCTGTCTAAATTGTGTGCCCCGTGTCTCACCATTGTGTTCCTGATCTCGGCGAGCCCCACTGCACAATCTACTACTTCGGGTACCCCGTCGTAGGCTCGGTGTGTAAAACACTGACAGAGACCACGAAAGATTCGCGATCTGGGAGGTCGTGACGTGCACCGACCTCATCGCCGTACTCGTTGGGCGTGATGATTGTAACATCCCGCTTTTCTAAGGCATTTTAAAAACACGAATTTATTAAAAATTTTCTCTAATTATAGGCTAATTTTCTTCTTCTCTAGATATTCCAAAGTTTTCCATAAATAATTTTGCATTTAAAACCGACATTTGTGTTGCATTTGATTGTTGAGTGATCTCCTAAGGATTTTCGTTTGAAAATTCGGATTTGAAATCACCTTTCAAATTCACCTTTCAAACTATAGCCAAAACGTCTTCCTTTTCCTAAGGATTTTGGGTAGAAAATGAATTTGAAATTTTATTCCAAATTTACTTTTCAAAACCCTAGTATAAACCTATAAGGATTTGTGGTTTAAAAATAAATTTGAAATTTTATTTCAAGTTGACCTTTCAAACCCTAGATTAAACTCTTAAGGAATTGAGTTTAAAATTGAATTTGAAATCCTATTTCAAATTCACTTTTAAACATTAGAAATGCCTCTTTATTTGAAAGTCTACTAAACCCCCTTGGACTTCCTCTCTAACCCGGCATTTCCCCTCTTCCTCTCCCTCCACCAGCCCGCATCAGCCACCAGCCCTACCCGCCATCCTTTTCTCCTGGCTCAGCGAGCCGGCCTGGCCAAAGGCTGCACGTGGCTCAGCATACCCCTAGCACACAGCCCACGCACGGACAGGCCCATGGCCTACTCCGCCTTCCACGCGAGGCCTGCTAGCCTACGCGCGCCGCAGCCTGCCTGGCCCACGCGCGGCCTAGCAGCACGGCCTGCCCTAGCAGCACCACCGCCGCCTGCCCTAACCGCCACCGCCGCCGCACACCGCAGAGCCACCGCCGCCGGTAGCCGGGCTCTCCAGCTGTGCCGCTCCACGCGCCTGAGCATGCACGCGCACCCACTTGCAAGCGCCGCCACCGCCACCGCTGCGAGCACCGCCGCCGCCGTGTCAGCACCAACGCGCAGTGCCGCGGCCGACCAGCTCCGCCACCGCTAACACCGCCGCCGCCAAAAATTGCGACCACGAAAAAGCTCGCTACTCGCAGCCCGCTGCCACAAGCATACTCCTGCACGCACCACAACTCAATCGCCGAAACTTTTGACCCCGAAGCCGTCCATCCTCGCCGTACGAAGCTCGACACTGCCGCAGCCCGCCGTGCAACTTGATGACCTCGTGCCGCCTCCCCCTCTGGCTGTCCTCATCCACTTCCTTCCCGGGCAGCAACATGGCGCCCTCCGGAGCACCCCCGAACGCCTATAAAGGAACAGCACCCCCTCCCGGAGCTCCACAACATCGAGCTTCAGAAGCTCTTTGTTGACGTTTGATTATCGTTGCAAAGTTCATTTGGACTTGCAAGCGGACAAATCCCTCGTCGTAGTCAAGGGTCCCTTCTTCCCTTGAGTGGTGATCCCAAGGTATCATATCTGTGGAACAAAGTGCAAGGCAAGATCGATCTAATAAAGCGAGAAAGCACTTTGTGTAAGAGAGGTTTCAAACGCATCTAATCTACTAAAACATGAGAGGTAGCGAGATAAAGCAAGAGGTAACCGATCTAGAGAGTCTAGATCGTGCTTTCGTCGTAGTTCCAAGCGAGAGATGAAGATAGCAATAAGAATCTCATAAAAAGCATATGGCTTCCAATCCAATCCTCAAAGGCACCTACCGTACACGTGATCGACATTCTGTCACGATGCCCCGCTTCTTGTGTAGGTGAACCTAAGAGCACGCTCATGAAGAACGTGTTGAAAACACTTGGTAGGTCGGGTATGCACCTCTAGCCACCGCGGCTACAAGAGCACCCTAGGCGATCTATCTTAAGTATAGATCGAGGAAGAAGAAAAACCAAGAGAAGACAAAACCGAAAGGGAAACACTCGATTGCTAGTTATCGGATTCAATGAAACTCCATCATAAGTTTATACATGAATAAGATTTAACCGGGATCCTACCTTGATCTTGATTCAAGCCTCCGGAACTCCGACGTGGTCTTCCATGCAAGGTTCCCACGCCGGCTAGGTGAACCCTAGACGACTATCACGACCCTCCTCTCCGAGATGGTGTCCCTCAAGCTCCTCTGCTCCTCGGCAGCGGATGACGAATGACTTGATAGTTGCAACTTCGCACGGGGGTTATAAATAGCCTGAGGGTCGTCTAGGTCAAAGGGGGCACCGAACCGGGCCTGGAATGGGCTGGGCCGGCCGGCCTGGCCCAATTCGGCCCAGTTCGGCCACGGCTTCCTCCCCATCGCTTCTCGTGTTTTCTAGAACTTTTGCCGAGTTGCATGTGGGTCCTTGACGTCATTTTCCTCGCGGTTTAGATATGGGTGCTTGGCGTATGAACTCCCGCATCTTTCGTCTAGGTCCTCAGCACTTCTCGGCTTCACGCTTTAGTCCTTTGTTCATTTGGAGTCATGTTCATCTTATATCTTGACTTGTCCCGGGCTCCATGATCATCTTGTAAAACCCTTGATGAACTTTACCCGGAAGTCCTCATTGAAGCCCTTGATTCCTGTGTAAACAATAAACTCCAAAAACCATGCACGAGTGCGAACTTGACATATAATGAGGGTTAGGATCATTAGTGTGAATGTCAAATTAATGCCAACATAGAAGGTAAACAAGTGGCTAGGTTGATGGAAATCGACCGCCAACATCCCCCCATGCTTAAACTTTGCTCGTCCTCGAGTAAGCCTTCAATAGATATCAGTGTTGCCCTTCAATGTCCATACCCTGCATTTGATCATACATGAGAAAATATAATGCTCCCTAAATTTATATTTGTTATAGTTCCATAATGTAACTGGCCTTCATCCCTACGGAGGGTGGATATCAATTAAGCTTTTCCCACAAGAAGTTAATCATGCTCTCAAAATTTTAAATGAATCTCAGAAATTTTGAAATGAAGTGCAAGATGAAGAAAAAGAGCTAAACCAAGTTCAAAAATTTAAACCTCCTTGCATTTTGCTCATGAGCTCTCATCTCCTCAAGTCTCTCAAGCCTATTTGTTCTACTCCTTTCCCCTCTCAATACATGTATATAAGTGGAAGGCTTTATATGGAGCTTTGGGAAAGTTTAGTCCTACCAAGATATTATAATTGAGATATTATTAAAACAAGACAAGCTTCTTATGGTCTTATCGAGACTCGTCAAAAAGGTCATTGGAAAAATAATGTTCTCAAGGAGGGGAAGAGAAAAATACACACACTTTGAGATAGGTGGAAATGTGCAAATGGCAAAGAGTGATCCCGAGGCACAAACGAAGTCCTCGTTATCGGATTGCACATGGTTGGAAAGATAAGTATGGGTCTTGATCTTGAATCCTCTTGACATGAAATTTCTAATGCATCTAGAGAGCCGGGGAGCTTTATTTATTTTCTCTTTCTTTTTTTCTCTCTTCTTCTTTTTTTATACACATACCCCTTCTTTTTTTTCTTTTCTCCTTTTTTCTTTCTTTCTTCTCTTTTTTTATATATACTCCCCTTGAACTCTAGATTACATTGTACCTACCTTCTTGGCAACTCCCCCCCATGCTTAGACGATTGCATGTCCTCGGGCAAAGAGGTGGTGAAATTTTTGTGCCAAGGTAGGTACTAAAAGTCCTATATTTTCCTGGGTAGAAACACTTGAAATCTTCTAGGGATCCTTCACACAACTTTTATGTCGTCTTAGAGGTCTCCCAAAATTATACTCCAATCTTCGGCACCTTCATTCTTGTGATCCTCCTCCAAATATTCATCCATACTCAAGAATTGGGTTGTGGTCAAGGAGGTAAACACAAAAGAGATGTTTTGGGTTTGTGGGTGGATATCCGGCGAGGTTTGCAAAATTCCCAATGTGAAAACTTACAATGCACAGATAGAAAAGGCTAGCATAAAGATAGATACGCAAAAACGAAATGTCTAGCTTCTTAGTCTCGGGCTAGAGAAATTGAGCCTTGAATCAATGCACCCAAAAGTAAATATTGTACACTAAGGTTTATGTACTCAATCAAATATAAGGCTTTGGATAGGTAGAGCAACATGCAAGAGGTATTAATGACAAGGTTAGCATTTCTTTAAAGAACAAAAATAAATCATCTTTAACCCATCCAAAATTGAGAGCATGAGAAAAACTATGGGTCTCATCTTTATCATAACCACCGCAAAGGATAAAGCTAGCATTTAAAATTAATTTCAGATTTGCATTAAAGAGAGCACTAGCTTAATCACGCATAAAACAAGTACAAAGTTGAGCAAAGCGGCAACGGTCACCATATATCAACTTGGCACAATTTTCCATCCATATTAAAGATGATAAACCGGTGGTGAAACTTATTCATGGTGATGGAAAACAAAAACTACTACTACCACACACATCCTAAAAATAAAAATCAAAAATGCTACGCACGCAAAAATTCGCACACAAACTGAAAAATAAAGGAAAGGTGAAGGAGAAATCAAACCAAACTTGAAAGCCTTATTTCTTCTTCCTTCCTTCACTCTTCCTCCAATGGTTGATCCTCTGTCTTTATGATGAGAGCAAGCTTTGAGTGCCTCGGAGTGTATGGTGGTGTCGAGGTCAAACGTGTGGCTCCTCTGTGTGCCCTTGCGGTTCGGTGTACTGCATGGATGAGCTTCGTGTACTCTTTATTCCTCCAAGGAGCAGCGTGTCGCTCCTTGGTGGTGCCACGTCCTCCTCCTTGCTTCACGGGGACTTGGAATAGAGTGCCTTCGCGAAGAGCTTGTTGATGACACCTTTGATGATGATCATGTCCTCCTTCCGAGGACGGCGTTCATGGCTTTCATTATCATACCTTGCTGCACAAACTCACAAACAACCTCCCCGGGGGTTTCTTGCTGGTGGAAATACACACAAAGAGAATATACGGATTGACAAGAGTTTTGATGATTATCCAAGAATTTTTGTAGAAGGAAGTGAGGCACAGGTTTTTAAGGGTGGTTTCTAGAACTTCTGGGATATGAACTCAAGAACACGAATTAGCGAACGGATGAGCTACTTACTAGACGAAGGGGAGCCTCGGGGGCTGATTGGAAGGAGGAGGCCAGCAGCCTAGGCCGCTCGGCCTAGGGGGCATCCTCCTCTTCCTTGCTCTAGTTTTCTCCGAGCTACTTCTCACTTCCTTGTTGTCCTGTGTTCTCGTGTTCCACAAGAATCCATCACCCAAATGCTCTCGGCCACTCCTTTGTTTTGAATGATGGGATCAACGCCTCCCTCCTTTACTTCGTGTTACTTCTTGTCTTCCATGTTTTATGTGCTTTCACTTATTTCCTGCAAAACAAAGTCATTGCTGCCCTCCATGCTTGTCTTTTACATGCGCCCATGATGCCTTGATGATAAGACCTTCCCGTGATGCATCATGGAGCACAAAGCAAGCAAACTCAAAATCTTCCCCTCAATCATGCTTTGACGCTAATCACTCCTCTAAATCAAAAATTAACTCAGAGCTAGCAATGAGTCCAAATGTATTCTTAGAGGAGTTTTTAGGCATCAAAAACATTTGTAAGTAAAAAACTTTCTGACTACATTTATTTTGGTTGCGCCGGGATCGTTTGCTTTCATTACTTGATAGCAAGGTCCTCCGGCTTGACCGTGGGGGTATAGGTTTAGGTTCTAATTTTGGCCAAACATGAGAGAGAGATTTTGAATAAATAAAAATAATGGAGCATAAAAAAATTCTAAATCTAGAGAAACCGGAGGATGTTAAGTCGAATGAAACCAAAAATCAAATTTCCTAGGTTCACGTGTGTCCTACCATACGTCAAAGATTAAAGATCATTAAGGAATAATGCGGGGCTCTACTCGTGTGTTTTTAACATGTAAAACAAGCCAACCTTAACATCATGGAGAGGATGAAAGGCTTGGATAGGGTCTAAATTTTTTGTTCTAGTTTCTCAAGAAGAGGCAAATAAATCATGGGATGGCTCATGTCATTGGTTTAAGATTGAAAAATCCAAATAAAATAACAGAGCAAATAAAATGTTCTCCAAAAACTTGTTCAACCACTTAAGAGTTAATAAAGTGTCTTGCGTAGCAAATTCTAAGACTCACTTACTTGAAATTCAAAAATCTTCTGGGTTGTCCTCCCGGCAGCCTTTATTCTTGATCGGGTTGTCCTCCCGGTAGCTTATTCTTTGACTCGACGAATGGGTTGCCTCCCACCTAGCACTTTGTTTATAGTCTATAGCTAGACTTCTTTTCTTCTTCACTTCAGATTAACGCTCTTTGTGGGCGTTGCAATCTTGGGTACTCACTTCTACACTATCTTTGGCTTGGGTGCAGGCTTTTTCTTCGGCTTAGTCATTTTTTGGTCTTCACAAGCTGGCTTTCTCTTTTGGTTTTGACAGATGCAACATCTCCCTTGATTCTTCACTCTCATACCAATGCGACGATGAGGTGGAATATATTTAGCATTAATAATATTGCGTACCTCAAAACATGGTCAAAATTTGAATGCACTTTCGCCGTTGATATCAATCTTGATCTCCTTCTTGCCAACATCGATTGTCACTCCGATGGTATTAAGGAACAACCTCCCAAAGAGCGGCGGCTTCTCCCTTTCTCCCATCTTGAGTATGAAATCCACAGGGATGAAGTGATCTTCAACTTTTAAGGGTACATCTTCGGTGATTCGCATGGGATAGCGAATAGAGTTGTCTCCCAACTCTATACACATGACCGTGGACTCTAGCTTTGGTAAGCATAGCCTCTTGAACATGTCTCTTGGCGTAGCTCCCATTCTTGCTCCAAGGTCACATAACATCTTCTTGAACTTGAATGAGCTAATGGAACATGAGATGATCAGACATCCGGGATCTCTTTGTTTCTTAGGTCCTTGATATGTGATAATGGCACCGCATTCCTTGGACATCTTGATATGATCTTCCCCGAGTGTCGCCATCTCATACTTGTCGGTAGGTATGTTATTGAAGTAGCGTGGTTTTGATGAAGGCATCTCCGCTCTTCCTCCATTACTCATTAGGCATCTGACAAGTTGTTTCAATTGCGCTTCTAGCATCTTCATTGTGTTGAGCATTTGATGATTAGAACTTTCGACCTCCGTCACTCTTCCATCCATATTCTCCAATTTTTTGTTAATGACCTTGAACTTGGTGACGGTGTCCTTGTTGATCCTTGCTTGCTCGTCCATGAAGTCCTTCAATTGTACATGAAGAGAAACCGAATTTTGAATGGGTGAGCTTGCATTAAATTGAGGTTTACCTTGCCCGTAGCGGAAGTTTGGCGATTCTTCTTTCTTTGTGTGGTTGAGCACCTTTGTTTCCTCCGAACAACCTCCTTGGACATGGTTGTGCTTCCCACACCTCTCACATGTGGATCTTGCTTCGGCGGCCTCCATAGCTTTTATCTTTTCTATCTCTATCTTCTCCACCTTGTTCATAAGTGAACCGACTTGCCATACAAGGAATTCGGCTCGCCTGTATTCATTAAAGTGCTCCAAAGCTTCCTCAATTGTCTCTGTGGGAGATTGAACAAATGTTTCGACCTTGTCACGCAAACTCTGAATCTTGACCGGCGAACGAAATCTCTTTATGAAATCCCTCATCAATGCATCCCAATTTAATTTCCTTGCCGATAGAGACTGGAACCAATTCAAAGCTTCTTCAAGTAGTGAGAACCCAAAGAGCCTTGCCCTCAATTGATTTTGAGTCAACCCTTCCACATTGAAAGTTTGACATAGTTGAACGAATGCTTGGACGTGAAGGTTTGGATCCTCTTTACCGGTAAAAGGTGATTCTTGCACTTTGAGGATAGTTGAGACCTTGATCTTGAACGGCCTTTTGACATCTTCAAAGTTTAAGATCGGTAGATCATCGATGTCCGGGGTGCATAGCTCCCCGATCTTGCGCTTCGGCTGTGATTCTTCCATGGGTGGTGGTTGAGGTTGATCTCCTTTTAATCTTGGTGGTGATGTTTCCTTTGGAGATTTCGACGATCCTTCGTCCTAGACTTTTGGATATACTAATTCCTTAGCTTGTGTTGCTCGTCTCCTTTGCCTGTAAAGTTTTTTTTAGATCATCCACAAAAAAAACTATGGGTTGTTGGAGAGGTAGCCGTCCATCTCCGGTTAGGGTTAGTGATAAACAAAAATCAAAAAGAAGAACTAGGGTTAGCGAAAAACTAGATTAGATTGATTTTTGAGGATGATCAAAGTTAGTAGATGCAAAAGAAAAACTGAAAAATACTTACAAACGCGATACTAGATTGGATCTTGATTACTTGTTCCCCGGCAACAGCGCCAGAAAAAGGGGCTTGTTGACGTTTGATTATCGTTGCAAAGTTCGTTTGGACTTGCAAGCGGACAAATCCCTCGTCGTAGTCAAGGGACCCTTCTTCCCTTGAGTGGTGATCCCAAGGTATCAAATCAGTGGAACAATGTGCAAGGCAAGATCGATCCTATAAAGCGAGAAAGTACTTTGTTTAAGAGAGGTTTCAAATGCATCTAATCTACTAAAACATGAGAGGAAGCGAGATAAAGCAAGAGGTAACCGATCTAGAGAGTCTAGATCGTGCCTTCGTCGTAGTTCCAAGCGAGAGATGAAGATAGCAATAAGAATCTCATAAAAAGCATATGGCTTCTGGTCCAATCCTCGAAGGCACCTACCGTACACGTGATCGACATCCTGTCACGATGCCCCGCTTCTTGTGTAGGTGAACCTAAGAGCACGCTCATGAAGAACGTGTTGAAAACACTTGGTAGGTCGGGTATGCACCTCTAGCCACCGCGGCTACAAGAGCACCCTAGGTGATCTATCTTAAGTATAGATCGAGGAAGAAGCAAAACCAAGAGAAGACAAAACCGAAAGGGAAACACTCGATTGCTAGTTATCGGATTCAATGAAACTCCATCATAAGTTTATACATGAATAAGATCCAACCGGGATCCTACCTTGATCTTGATTCAAGCCTCCGGAACTCCGACGTGGTCTTCCATGCAAGGTTCCCATGCCGGCTAGGTGAACCCTAGATGACTATCACGACCCTCCTCTCCGAGATGGTGTCCCTCAAGCTCCTCTGCTCCTCGACGGCGGATGACGAATGACTTTATAGTTGCAACTTCGCACGGGGGCTATAAATAGCCCGAGGGTCATCAAGGTTAAAGGGGGTGCCGAACCAGGCCTAGAATGGGTTGGGCCGGCCGGCCTGGGCCCAATTCAGCCCCGGCTTCCTCTCCGTCGCTTCTCGTGTTTTCTAAAACTTTTGCCGAGTTGCATGTGGGTCCTTGACGTCATTTTCCTCTCGGTTTAGATAAGGGTGCTTGGCGTATGAACTCCCGCATCTTCCGTCTAGGTCCTCAGCACTTCTCAGCTTCACGCTTTAGTCCTTGGTTCATTTGGAGTCATGTTCATCTTGTATCTTGACTTGTCCCGGGCTCCATGATCATCTTGTAAAACCCTTGATGAACTTTACCAGGAAGTCCTCATTTAAGCTCTTGATTCCTGTGTAAACTTTAAACTCCAAAAACATGCACGAGTGCGAACTTGACATATAATGTGGGTTAGGATCATTAGTGTGAATGTCAAATTAATGCTAATATAGAAGGTAAACAAGTGGCTAGGTTGATGGAAATTGACCACCAACACTCTTCCCACACCCCCATGGACGCTCCTCTCCCCATCCTCCTCTCCCTCAAATTAGTAGCAAAATCAGTCGCCCTATTCCTCCTCTCCGCCCTAGCACCCTTGGATTAGCTCCTAGAGCCCCCTCCCCCAGAAGCTCCAGCATCTTCCCCCTCTTCCTCCCATGGCTGTTGGCCAGAGGTTGAAGAAGGGCGCCCTGCCTTGCTCAATGATAGGTGGGCCCACGGCTGCACCTTTTATTTCCCCCCCTCACTCTCCTGCAGCCATGGGCCAGCCAAAGGTCGCCGGCCTATTGGGCCAAGGCAGGATGGCCCATGTAGCCGGCTGGATTCAGCCCATGCGCACAACCCCCCCCTCCTTTTGAATTTTCCACTGGAAAATTGCTACGCTCACCTACCAAATGTACACGGATTTCTGTTTCTAGCCCTTAGATAGGCACTTCCAAAAAATTCCAAGAAAATTCCTAAAAATATTAGGAATTATTCTAGACCTGTTCATACCCTTCTTTGCCATAGATCTTTTCATTAGATCCCTTTTCCATTTATGCTCTTTCCTAGCTTATTGAAAATCCTTGTGAAAGCGTACCCGGGAATATGTGTTTCGCACATCTTAGCTCCAAAAAGCCTAGGAAAATTCCTAGAATTATCTTAGGTATATCTAAACCCATTCCAACCTTTTCACCACTATTCACACCCCTTTGAGCCCTTAAGGATTTTATCTAGTTCCCGATCTTCCCCTACCTGGCGCGCCAACTGTCAGAGGTTTAAATTTGAGCAGTCCACAGGGGGGTCAACCCTGGTGGTTTATTTGTTCGGTGGAGGAGGTCGAGAACTAAGAACTCGATGGTTATGCTAGTCGTAGCACACGGAACACAAGGGACATGGCGAGTTTATACTGGTTCAGGCTTCCAGAGAGTAAAATCATACATCCAGTTGTTGGTGTTGTATTGCTTGGTGATTGCGTATGTAACTTTAGAGGACACCCTTGGCTGCCTTATGTTGGCCAGCGGACAAGGTCGGTCGACTAGAGTCCTGGTCGGTTACGACCAGGAAACCTATCTCTAGTTGGTTACAACTTTATCCCATGATCTTCAGAAGGTTTGGCGGCGCAGCCAATGTCTTGACTTGTACTCCAAGTCTCCAAGCGTATCAGATAAGGTCTTCTGGAGGTCTTCGAAGCCACAGATCAGGTCTGTTGGGCCCACTGTCAGGTCGGTGAGTCTTCTGGTGGGCCGGACCCACTTGTCGGGGACGGCCGTGACCCTGGCTAGTGGGGACCCAGGGGTACCCATGTCTCACACTCCCTATCTCTCATCTGCTCGCAGCGGCGACGGCGGCAACGGTGAGCCTCCCACTCCATGGTGCGACCGAGCACGATTCAGAGCTCGTCAGCGCGGGGCCCAACGCCTCTTGGCGCGGTGTCCTTCCTGACGGCCGGATCTGGCGTCGTCCGGGATGGAGCAGACCGCTGCAGCAGCCCGCACAGGCCGCTCACTGGTGACTGTCTCCTTCCTACAGCATGTCCCTGCGCCCGCTGTTGACGGTCTAAAAATGCGTCAAGATTCACCGTCCCTTACGAATCATCGTAGCACTTTTTCCCTCGAGTATTACCCAAGGTTATCGAATCCGTGGATTGGAAGCAAACCACTAAGGTTCTCTACCTTATCTAGTCAATCTAACCTAATCATGAAGAATAGATTGCATATAAAGGTAACCTTTAAAGATATGAATAAAAGCACAAGGTTGATCACACCCAAGAACAATGGCTAAGGCAAAGCTCCACCAAAGGGGTAACTAGGCCTAACGCCTTCTAGTTGAAGTTCCAGCAAACAAGCAACGAACCGAGCATCTCATCTACTAGCATCCTTAAACTCCTACCTCCAGCCTACCTCCCGAAGACATCCGCTCTTTCGGGGGTATCATCCTGTCATGGTGCACCCTTAATGAAGTGAGGACTATAGGGGCACGCTCAAACATGAACGTGTCTACAAACCATGAAGGGTCGACATACCAAATCTAATCACCACGATTACATAAAGCATGCTATATAGTCTAAACATATGCATTAGACTAAGGATGAAACATATTCATGAAAGGTAGAAAGCATAAACGGAGACTTGGAATCGCTAATAGATTGAATGACAAGATTGCTATGCTCACATTGAAAGTATGTATTACACCATCACCACCGAGATCATACCTAAGATGAACACGTAGCTCTGGAACTTCGCCATGGCACAACCACGCAGGGCAGCTATGGTGGCTAGGGTCAGCCTAGGCCATCTCCTAGACAACCTCGAGGACTCACGGCCGCTCTCGTCTCCCTCTGGTGCTTGCTTCTAGGTTTCGTCGAGTTACGATGGATGGATGTGGCGGCTGTTGGAGGCAGAGGATATAAATACACCAAGGAGCATCTAGGTCAAAGGGAGACACGAACTGGGCACGAAAAAGGCGTGGGCTGGCTGGCCTAGGCCCTTTTCGGCCCTGGTTCGGCCCTGTTTTGCTCCCCGACGCTTCTCGTGTCTTCTTGAATATTTGCCAAACTTCATGTGGGTCATTGACGTCGTTTTCCCCGCGGTTTGGATAAGGGTATTTGGCGCGTGAACTCCTGCATCTTCTGTTTAGGTCCTCGGAGTTTCACAACTTCATGCTTCGGTCGTCGGGTCATTTGGAGTCATGTTCACTTCGTGTCTTGACTTGTGCCGGGCTTCATGATCTTCTCATAATGTGCTTGATGAACTCTACCTATAAGTCCTCATTTAGGCGCTTAAATCCTGCGTAAACAACATACTCCAAAAACCACATGCAAGTGTGAACTTGTTACATCATTAGTATGCCTAGTGGCGGGTTAGTTATAATTCAAAGCTCAAACCAAAGTGTAACAAGTGCTCTTGGTTGACGGAAATCGACCGCCAACACACCCCCATTCTTAAACCTTGCTCGTCCTCGAGTTAGCCTTTAATGGATGTCAGTATTGCCTTTCAAAGTTCATACCCTGCACTTGATCATACATGAGAAAACATAATGCTCTCCAAGTTTTCATTTGTTGAAGTTCCATAATGTAGCTAAGTTTCATCTCTATGGAGGGTAGATATCATTTAAGCTCTTTCCACAAGTAATTAATCATGCTCTCAAATTTTAAACAAATCTCAAAAATTTTGAAAAATAAAGAGCGGGATGAAGAAAATTTGCTTTACCAAGATCAATAATAAACCTTCTTGCATCTTGCTCATGAACTCTCATCTCATCTTGTCTCTCAAGCCTACTAGAACTACTTCTTTCCTCTCTCAAATATTTGGTGGAAGACTTTATATGGAGCTATGGGAAAGTTTAGTCCTAACAAGATATTATAGTTGAGATATTATCAAAACAAGACAAGCTTCTCATGGACTTACCGAGACTCGTCAAAAAGGTCATTGGAAAAATAATGTTCCAAGGAGGGGGGAGATAAAAATACACACACTTTGAGATAGGTGGACATGTGCAAATGGCAAAGAGTGATCCTCGTTATCGGATTGCACATGGTTGGAACGATGAGTATGGGTCTTGATCTTGAAGCCTCTTGAAATCTCCAAACGTAGCTAGACAACCAGGGAGCTTTATTATTATTATTTTCTTCTCTTTTTTCTTCTCTTTTTTTTCTTTTTTTCTTCCTTTTCTCATCATACTTTTTTCTCTTTGTTATTTTTCTTTCATCACTTTTCTCTTTTTCTTCTTCTTTTTTTACTCCCCTTGAACTCTAGACTACACTAGTACTTCCTTGGCAACCCCCCATGCTTAGACGTAGCTCGTCCTCGAGCAAAGAGGTCATGATTGTGCCAAGGTAAGTGCTGAGATCCTTGTATTTTCTTGAATAGAGATACTTGAAACCTTCTAGGGATCCTTTCATGGAGGTCTCCCAAAATCTTGCTCCACTTGACGGCACCTTCCTTGTAATCTTCTTCGAAATATTCATCCATACTCAAAGTTTTTGGTTGTGGTCAAGGAGGTACACACAAAAAGATATTTTGGGTTTGTAGGTGGATATCCGACGAGGTTTGCAAAATTCCCGATGTGAGAACTCATAATGCATGGATATAAAAGGCTAGCATAAAGATAGGTACGCAAAAACAGAATGACCAGCTTCTTAGTCTCGAGCCAGAGAAATCAAGTCTTGAATCAATGCACCCAAAGATAAATCTTGTAAACTAAGGTTTTTGCACTTAATGAATATAAGGCTTTGGATAGGTTGAGCAAAATGCAAGTGGTATCAAAGATAAGGTTAGCATATCTTTTAAGAACAAAAATAAATGATCTTTGATTCATTAAAAAATGAGAGTAATGAAAATACTGTGGGTCTCAAGTTATCATAACCTCCACAAAAGATTTGGTGAGAGACATGGGTACCCATGGGTCCCCACCGGCCAGGGTCCCAGGAGCCCCTGACAAGTGGACCCGATCTGCCAGAAGACCCGCCGACCTGACAAGTGGGCCCAGTGACCTGATCAGGATCCCGGAAGACCCACGAAGCCTTGGTGTGCAAGTCAAGACACGGCGACCTGGCGCGCCGCCGCCTGTAGACTCCGTGTATCGCGGGACGTTCCTTGTAATTCGGGAGATAAGCCTCCCACATTTGTAACCGACCCTGACACGGGTCAACCGACCTTGCAAGGAAACCCTAGCCCGTCCTCCCCATATAAGGCGGCCTAGGGCTCCATGCATAGGGACTCATCTTCATCCTTGCATAATCCACCACAACTGGACGTAGGGTTTTACTCTCCGGAGGCCTGAACCAGTATAAACCCTTGTCTCCCTGTCCTTCGCCGCCATACTCGCCTAGCTCCGTGTGCACCACATGCATAACCACCTACGCTCTTAGGTCTTGATCCTCCATTAACCTGCAAACCACTAGGGCAACCCCCTAGCGGATCTGTCTAGGTCTCAACCCTTGACAGTTGGCGCGCCAGGTAGGGGCGATCGGGAACTCGCTGTGCAGCATGGTGCCCCAAACTGGTGTCGTCTTCCCGGCGAGCATGCCGGCCTTCCTCGCCGACCCCGTGGAGATCTGCTTTGGATCTTTCACAGCGACCTCACCTGCTCCGGCAGCTTTGACTCCCCCAACGACCTCCGAGAAGATCGTCACGGCGGACGCCGCCGTCCCTGTTCCCGATCTAGTATCGAAGACCCACCCACCCAAACCCTGTGACCTTGTCCAGGGGATGGAAGACGTCATCAGCTCCATGAGGGAAACCTTGGAGATCTGCGAACGAGCTCAACGCTCGGCGCAGATAGCGCTACACCACGACACATTTCCCTTCGGCCTGAAGTCTGCGCCCGACCTTCGCCTGAGCCAACTCTCCACGCCTCCTCAGATCCAATCTGGGCGGCGACCTTCGCGTGACCCAAGGCCTGCGCCTCGTGCTCGGTGCGACCCCATCGGCGTGCCCTGCTCTTACCACAAGGGCGCAAAGCACACCCTCCACGGGTGCCGCCTGCGAAAGAAGATCGACAACGAGCTCCCTCGTCGAGCTAAGCGACCTACCCAGTCTCCGGACTGCGGGAAGTTCCAGAAGGTCTAGGTTCGTATCTCCCCGAACGACCCGGAAGTCATCTTCCGTCAAGTGATGGTGATCTCGGAGAACGAGCCACCACACACGGGTGCAACCAACTCCCAGGAGGCGGCCCGTATCCAAGCAAACACCCGCCGTGCTGAGCGACGTGCGGAAGAGCAGCGGCGCGCCTTGCCCTGCGCTCGTGACCTGCGCCTCGAGTTCGAGGAAGCCAAGATCTCGACCTTCAATAGCCCCTAGGCCAACCTGGGTGCGGCCATTACTCGACTCCAGCAAGTCCAGACTCCTGAAGCTGAGCAGGCCCTCGCGTACCTCTGGGTCGCCAACGCCCTGGTGGAAGAGAAGAGCACGACCTCCAGGTCCACCGCGTCGTCCTCGACCCGCCACTCGCGCAGTCGATCCCATCGACCTGCGCGTAGCCAACTCTCCCCCGTCCGGGAGGAGGTCGCTCAGCACAACCCCGAGCAACCCGCTCAGCAGCCCGCTGCTGCCCGGGACCTTCGCGTCAACCTTGACGCCAACAGGCGTGCTCATGATGCCCGCACCGTCGTCGACCAACACCACCGCGAGCGCGAGGGGCGTGAGCTTCTCCGCCGCCTGGACTACGACCGCGAATACGGTGCACCCGGGGGCGTTCACCGCATCATGGAGCGTGAGCTCCGTGATCAACATGAAATCGAGAACCAGCGGCGTGCCAAGTATGACGTCGAACACGGCGACCCCGCCGTCATCCAGTACGATCGGGATCGGCAGCCACGCTCCCAGGATGTCGTCCCGGAGCGCAGCGTCCACTCCGCGTCACAAGATGCCGCCCCGGCAAGAGGCACCAGCGACGACCTAGCGCTCAACGCCTATCCAGTGCTGGATGCCCGCTTCAAAAGGGTGAAGTACCCTGACAACTTCAAGCCCAACATCAAGCTGTATGATGGGCGCTCCGACCCCAACATCTGGCTGTCGACCTACTACGTCGCCGTCAAGGCGGCCGGCGGTGACTTCGACCACATGACGCCCTACTTCCCACTGGTGATGGGCAAGGCCCCTTCGCTCTGGCTCAACAACCTTGCGCCTGGCAGCATCAAGACCTGGGCCGACCTATCCCAAGCTTTCACATGGAACTTCCAGGCGACCTACGATCGCCCTGGGAATGCCTTCAGCCTGGGGCGGGTCGTGCAGAAGCCTAAGGAGCGGCTCCGCGACTATAATACTCGGTTCTTCGAGAACCGGAACGAGTGCGTTGGCGTCAGAGACAACCAGATCGTTGACAGCTACAAGAAAGGCATCAAAGACCGCAAGGTCTTTGAGAAAATCCATGAGGCTGGCCTGACCAACGTCAAGGAGCTCATGGTCATCGTCAACAAGCTGATGGACACAGAAGACATGCTCCAGAATCAGTTTGACGCTGATAACATTGGTGCATCTGGCACTGCAGCGGACAAGCTCCGCAAGCGACCTTCCGAGGTCCTGGCGGCCAAAGGGCGACGAGGTTCGTCCTTCAACCATGTGGAGTTCGACCTGGCGCTCGACAGCATCTGCGGGTTCCATGAGGGAGCCACCCACACTCTCCGTGAGTGCTCCCAATTCAAGAGGGCCTTCGGCACCTCCGCGGATCCCAAGCGACCCAGGAACGACGGCGGGCGACGCGACAACCGCCCCTACAACAACAACTACCGCCGTGACGACCGGCGAGACCGGCGCGACGACCACCGCGACGACCGGTATGATGATCGCCGCGAGCCACCTCGTAGCGACCCGCCTCGCAACGACCCTGCTCCAGCAGCTGCCCGCGACGAGAGGAACCTGCCCCCTCCACCAGTGTCGGGCAACCCCAATGGGCCCTTCCAGGCCGCAACCCGCGCGATCAACTTGATCGTTGGCGGAATCAAGTCCAGTGCCAGCAGGAGGCGCTACCAGAAGGACAAGCGCGACGTTCACCTCGTCCACACTCATCCAATCGTGCCCCTACGATGGTCTGAGCAGCCGATCACGTTCTCCAGAGCTGACCACTGGGTTCATATCCCAGACCCCGGGTCCTACCCGCTCGTCGTCGAGCCGACAGTGGATGGAGCCCTGCTCTCCCAGACCCTGATCGACGGAGGTAGTGGGCTCAACATCATCTTTGTTGATACCCTCAAGAAGATGGGCTTCGACTTCAACAAGATGACGGAGTGCGACGAGCCTTTCTATGGCATCGTCCCCGGGAAGGCGGCCCAACCCCTGGGTCGAGTCTCCCTCCCGGTGACTTTTGGTACAGAGGCGAACTTCCGCACGGAGTACCTCAACTTCAAGGTCGCCAACTTTAAGTCCTCCTACCACGCGATCCTAGGTCGCCCGATGCTGGCCAGATTCATGGCCATCCCACACTACACCTACTTGGTGTTGAAGATGCCGGCTCCACGTGGGGTCCTCTCTGTCAAAGGGGACCTCGTCATCTCCTTCAGGTGCAACACGGAGGCCCTCGACCTTGCCGCAACCTCCGCTGCTACCGAGGCCTCCGCGGTCTTGGTAGCTGAAGCCGAAAAAGTCGACCCTATCGACCAGTCCGTCTCGGAGCAGAAGCGCACCGAAACTGCCCTAGACACGGCTCCATCGACGAAGAAGGTCTGCCTCGGCCTTGCCAACCCAGAGAAGACGGTAGTGATCGGCGACGGGCTCGACCCCAAAAAGGAACTCGCGCTCACCAGCTTTCTCCGGGATAACGCCGACATATTCGCTTGGAGTCCATCGGATATGCCAGGTGTTCCTAGGGAGCTGGCTGAGTGTCACACCTGATTTTCCGAAGAAAACCAAATGCATCTCATATGTGCGCCAGGATCAAGTTTACACACATATGATAGACGTCATGAGTGAAATATCATAAAACAGCAATAAAAACGTACAAGAGTTAAACCATTACATTATTTCTTTATTACACTCAGACGTTAGACTCGAAGGTCTTTACACGAACAACGATAACTATGAAGACGCGACTCCATCTTCATCTTCCACAGGCACATGACTGGGGGCACGCAAGCCTCAGAACTCATCGTAGTCGCTGAAGTACTCTTCTCCAGTGTTCTCCTCTGAACAGCGGGTAAGCAAGGGTGAGCACACTTATGGTTGGAGCTCAGCAAGTGGGGGAAGATGCAAGGTTATCAAGGATAGGTTAAGGTTTTGCAGCGGTTAGCATTTTAATGTTGGTCAAATTTTATTTGCAAGCACCTATTTACTAGGTGTAAGTTTATACCAACCCACTTAAGCATTTAGGAAAGCATCTCATCTCAGAACCACAAGAACCACGATTTAATTCCATCTTTATGTTTGATTATCATGTGAGGGTCCAAGCTGCTCTTGACCGTGAGCACGGCTGATCGATCAGTTTTACACTCTGCAGAGGTTGTACACTTTCACCACAGCTCGCGTAAAAGTTCCGAAGAACTTTGAACCCAACCACGCATGTGCTGATCAGGCACAATACCACACTTCCGAGGTGTGATTGCATAGGGACGCTACGAAGCCTTTACAAAGGTATGCAGAAGACCAACAACCCGCAACAGTTACAGCAGCGGAGCGGACCATAACCCTCCCTAGTGGACAGCACCTTAGCAAAGGCTGGGGCCAAGAGGACCGGGCTATACCCCTTCAACTCCGGCCCCCTGTGCTCCTTTCGGATAAGGCTGTCAGATAATTCCACACTCCTAATTAATTGGCTAAGCCAGAGCCATATGGACTGTGGTTGCACTGTTTTCCTGGGTGGTTCTCCATGTTCCGATTAAACCATATGATCTTGTTATTAACCATAAGCACACACATATATATCACCAAAGTTATCATGTTCAGCATTCATCATATTGCAAAAGATTCATTTTAACCATCCCAAGGTATAGCAACTAAGCATTTCTACCCAAAACACTTATTTAAAAGGGTTGTCCAAGGTAAAGGGGATAAAATTCTAGTCATGTCCTTAAAAAGGTGATTTTTCCCATCAAATTTATGCAATACAACATTTTAAAGTAAACTTAGTTATCATGCAAGTTGTGTGGGACAAAAAAAATAGAATATGCAGGGGGAGAAGTCCACTTGCCTTCCTTGCTTAAACACTGGGATTCTTCTTCTTCAAAAACTTGCTCTTGATCCACTTTAACTGGTTGCTCACTTGAAACTGGCACAATGTCTACGAGCACACAAGAAAGCATACAATAAACAAAACAATACACCAAGCATGAAAAGCTTTAAAAAGAGAACAAGGGTTGGCTCAAGGAACGCGAACACAAGAGCACTAGGAACTATCGGGAGCTTTGGATGATCACAAACAAGAGCTAACTATGTGCTAGGTATATTTTAATTAAGTAAAGATGTGCATAGGTTATTTCAGAGAAATACCCTATTTATAAATAAGCAAGTTATATTTGTATTTAAAAGACGATGTAAACTTAGTCCAATTTTATTTATAAATATTCAAGTATGATTTATGCAATTTAAACATTTAATTTAAAAGAAGCATGTAAAAGCATCTAGGCGTTCATCTTTATATTTCGAGTTGTTCTAGTCAAATTACAACTTAAAAACACATTTATATTCATATTAATCAAATTAACATTTAATTAAGAAAACTCGGGATATAACCTATGTTTCTTTTACTTAGAAAGCAAATTGCATAAACATTAATCAATTTAAGTTTGATTATGAAAACCAAGGTATGCATCTAATTAGCTTTTAATTATAAGAAATATTCAAATAGTATTAATCATATTATCTTTCTTATGAAAACACATGTTAAACTTCTAATCAGATTTTAATTAGAAAGGCATGTGTATAAGGATTTAATCATATTTAATATTTAAATAAATTATAAAACAAAGAACATGTTCAACATTAGTCCTAACGCGTAGTTTGAGTTGATATGAACCTAACGCAACTTGAAACGGTGGAAACGGAGCTAAAACGCAAAAGATACAGCCAAAACAAGATTCTAAAACTGACGGGCTTGAAAAGACGGTCGCGTGGACACCAAGAACGCTTAAAACGGATAAAAGACGGAAAAGATATGACTAAAACAAGGTTCAGGGGCTTTTCTGTGAAGAAACAGGGCTTCCAGGGGCTTAACTACAAGAAACCAGGGACTAAAACATGATTACGCATGTAAACCGAAGGGCTTATGCGCAAAAGATCAAGGATGGACCTCTGGTGGGAAGAACTAAGAAGGACAGGGGCTTAAACAGAAGAAACAGGGGCCTGTTTAAAAGGATTCTTATAGGTGGAAGGGCATTTTTGTGATAGTTAAAAACTGCAGGGGCTTATTTGCAAAAAGGCAGAGGAAAGACTCTGTTGACCGTTACGGTCAACTTTGACTCGCGCGAGGGCTGCGATCTCAGCCGTTGATCGCGGATCGGTCGGCTGGCGGAAAACTAAGAAGATCAGGGGTCTATTCGTAAAGAAAAGGACCTGTTTGCAAGAGTTTTCACTGGTGGAAGGACCGGCATGTAAAAAGGAAAAGAACAGGGGCCTAAGCGCAAAACTGCGGCTGACGGGCGGGGGAGTGCTGACGCGGCGCCACGCGGCGTGCGCTTACTGGCTGAGGGGGCTGACGCGGCGGTGATGTGGCTGTGGACCGCGCCGTGGGCATGGTCTACGGGTCCACGGTGCGCCGGCCGAAGGGGTATCCCCTTGATAAGATCTGGACCGCCCGTGTGCGATCGAACGGCCCTGGACGCGTGCAAGCGGAAGAGCGGCGGCGAGCGCGCCGGAGACGGCGGCGCACGGCGGAGGGCTCGCCGGCGCGGCCCTGGATCACACTGCGAGGCTCCAGATCGTGCACACGTGGGTTCAAAACAAAGCTAAGGTGCTCGCGAACATAACCAGGCCAAAAAGGTGGCGGCTCCAGCGACCGTGACGGCCTACACCGGAAGGGGGCGGTGCGGACCTCACCGGCGTGCGGGCGCCAGAGCTACGGTATGTGCACGAGACAAGAGATGACGGGGAGGTATTGCTCACCACACGGAGATGGAAAGAATGTACTTGCTGGCGAGGAAGGGGCGGTGGTGGCGGAGATCGATCTCGGGCGGCGCTCCGGGGAGGGAAGCAGGGGCGCGGCTCGGTCGGCGGGGAAGAAGGGGCTCCGGGGCGCCTGATCCTCGAGTGAGCAGCGCGTACGACGAGCGAGGACGAGGAGGACCCGAGGAGGCGCACACTGGCGACGAGGGGGCTCCAAACGGCGGTGACTAGAGGTTGAAGACGACGGCGGCGCTCCGGGCGATGACTCGGCCCCGTGAAGGAAGAGGCGGTCCTGGGTCAGAGAGGCCACGGGTGAGAGAAGATCATGAAGGAGAAGAAAGAAAAGAAATTGAGGAATACTTCACCGACGGAGAACTCCTTGGCCGGCAATGGCGCGGCGGCCGGGAGCTTCGGGCGGCGGCGCTTGTGCGAGGGCGGAGGGGTACAGGGCTTGCACGGGTGCGGAAAGGGTGCGCGCAGGGGCTCGAGCACGACCTTTAAAGGAGCAAGGAAGGGAGAGAGAGCGGCGGCCGGGGAGGCACAAGCCATTGATGGCCATTGACGCCGGCGACCATAACTGCATTCAAGGGGGGCGGGTTGATTAGGGGTAACGGGCGGAAATGAAGGCAAGGGAGTGAAGGGGGGCTTCACCGCGCCTTGATGGCCGGCTTGAAGGCGGGAAGGGCGCGGCAAACCCGGGGGAAGCGGCCGGCGATGGCGCGCGAGATGCGGAGCAGGGGAGCCGGCCTGAGGTGGGAGGAGGAGCTGACCAGCGGGGCCCAGGCGGCAGTGGAAGAAGGGGAGGGAAAGAGGAAGATGGGCCGTCGGGCGGAACTGGGCCGAAAGAAGGGAAGGTGGGTTGGGGGAGAGGAGAAGGAACTGGGCCGGGAGGGACACGTGGGCTGAAAGGGAAAGGTGAGAGAGGTTTGGGGTTTTCTTTTCTTTTTTTTTTAAACTTTTTTTTCAAAACCTTTTCAAACTTTAAACACTTTTCAAAATCTAAACACTACAAACCTTTTTCAAAACTTTCAAACTTTTTCACAAAATTTTATAAACTTTTAAAACCTCACACAAACACACTTAAACCATGCACTTCAAAATATGATGCACAAGCACTTATTGTCTCTAAAATTATTCAAAAGTGATATTTAAATATTTAAAAGGCCAAATTTAATTGATAATTAATTATTTCCTTAGAAAACAAAACTAAAACTCCATGTTGCTTATATTATTTTAAATGATGGAATTTTAGGGTGTTACACTGAGCACGCCTTGGATGTGAGCAAGACGGTGAAGCCTGTCAAGCAGAAGCTTCGCCGCTTTGCGAAAGATCGCAAGGACGTCATTTGGGTAGAGCTAATAAAGCTCCTAGCTGCCGGATTTATCCGAGAGTGTAAAAACCCAGTTTGGCTCGCCAACCCGGTTCTTGTACCAAAGAAAACCGGTCAGTGGAGAATGTGTATCGACTACACCGATCTCAACAGGCACTACCCTAAAGACCCCTTCCCTCTTCCGCGTATCGACCAGGTCGTGGACTCCACGGCCGGGAGCGTCCTTCTCTGCTTCCTCGACTGCTACTCAGGGTATCACCAGATAGCCCTGAAGGTCTCTGACCAAGACAAGACGGTGTTCATAAAGCCCCATGGCATCTACTGCTATACGGCCATGACCTTCGGCCTCAAGAACGCGGGTGCGGCCTATCAGAAGGCCATCCAGAAGTGTTTGGCCAGCCAGATCAGCAAGAACGTAGAAGCCTACGTCGACGACGTGGTCGTCAAGACCACTCATGAGGACAAGCTCATAGCTGACCTCGCGGAGACCTTCGCCAACCTCCGCACTTACCGCTGGAAACTCAATCCAGAGAAGTGTGTCTTCGGTGTCCCGTCCGGCAAGCTCCTCAGCTTCATGGTCAGCAACCGGGGCATCGAAGCCAACCCCACCAAGGTGGATGCCATCCTCAAGATGAAGCGACCTACCGGCAAGAAGGACGTCATGAAGCTCACAGGCATGATGGCAGCCTTAGGCCGATTGATTAGCAAGCTCGGAGAAAAAGGCCTGCCCTTCTTCCAGCTGCTAAAAAAGGCGGACAAGTTCGCCTGGACCGAGGAGGCAGACCAAGCTCTTGAGCAACTCAAGACCTTCCTCACGACGCCCCCGGTGATGGTGCCCCCGGCACCTAAGGAGCCCTTACTGCTCTACATCTCTGCGACCACCCTCGTGGTCATCGCTGTCTTGGTAGCTGAGCGACCTGAAGAGGGGCGACCTTACCCCGTCCAGCGACCTATCTACTACGTCAGTGAGGTCCTGTCTGACAGCAAAACCAGGTACAGGCCAACCCCAGAAGATGTTGTACGCGCTACTCGTGACTTCGCGAAAACTCCGGCACTACTTCCAATCCCACAAGATTAAGGTCATCTCGACCTTTCCCCTTGGCGAGATCCTACGGAGTCGTGACACCTCTGGGCGCGTCGTCAAGTGGTCTATCGAACTAGGCGAGTTCGACCTGGAGTTCTGCCCCAGGCAGGCCATCAAGTCCCAAGTCATCGCAGACTTCGTCTCGGAGTGGACAGAGATCCAGCAGCCTCCGCCGCCGGAGCGACCTGAGCATTGGAAGATGTACTTCGACGGTTCCCTGAACCTCGAAGGAGCAGGCGCGGGCGTCTTGTTCATCTCCCCTAAGGGCGACTACCTCAAGTACGTCCTACAGATCCACTACAAGGCGTCCAACAATGGCGCCGAATACGAGGCCCTCATCCACGGGCTCCGCATCGCTGTCTCCCTTGGGATCAAGCGCCTCCTGGCCTACGGCGATTCCAAGGTCGTCATCGACCAAGTCAGCAAGGACTCTGAAGCTAGGAAGGATATGATGGATGCATACTATGCTGAGGTGCGCAAGCTCGAGCGTCACTTCGAAGGGCTCGAGTTCCACCATGTCCGCCGCAACAACAACGTCGCCGCGGATGTCCTCTCCAAGCTTGGCTCCAAGCGTGCTCTGGTTCTGGCCGGAGTGTTCGTCCAGGACCTATGCAAGCCATCCATCAAGCTCATCCCCGACCCAGAGTCGCTTGATGACGAGCTTACCTCGCCTAAAGGTCGCGAGATCCTGATGATCGACGCAGAAGACGACTGGCGCCTCGATTTCATTGCCTTCCTCCTCGAGCATCGAGTACCTGAGGACAAGACGGAGTGAGAAAAGATCACGAGGTGTAGTGCCAACTACGTCATCGTCGGCAAGGAACTCTACCGGAGGTCTGCTTCCACCGGAGTACTGATGAGGTGCATCCTCAGATCCGAGGGCCTCAGGCTCTTGGACGAGATCCACGGTGGTGAGTGCGGCAACCACGCCGTCTCTTCCAATCTGGTAGGCAAGGCTTTCAGGTCTAGCTTCTACTAGCCCACGACCTTGGCCGATGCCCAAGAACTTGTACGTCGTTGCAAGGGGTACCAGTTCTTCGCCAACCAGCAGCACCTCCCAGCTCAGGCCCTCAAGACCATCCCTCCGTCGTGGCCCTTCGCAGTTTGGGGTCTCGACTTTGTGGGACCTTTCAAGACCGCCCCCAGCGGCTACAAACACATACTCGTGGCGGTGGATAAGTTCACCAAATGGATCGAGGTCTGTCCCATATCTAGCGTCACGTCGAAAGAGGCGTCCAAATTTATCGAGGAGATTACCCATCGCTTCGGGGTGCCAAATAGGATCGTCACCGACCTTGGCACGGCCTTCACAGGAGCCGAGTTTTGGGACTTCTAACAAGATAGCCTGATCGATGTATTCTACTCCTCGGTAGCACACCCGCGGTGCAACGGCCAGGTCGAGCGGGCCAACAGCATGGTTCTCCAGGCCATAAAAGACCGTATCTTCGACGGCTCAGCGCCTTACGCCACCAGGTGGCTCTCAGAGCTCCCTCACGTCCTCTGGGGTCTCAGGACCCAGGTCAGCTCGGCTACAGGGTACTCACCCTTCTTCCTGGTCTACGGATCAGAGCCTATCCTCCCCACCGATGTGGCCTTTGGTGCCCCTCGCATCCAGCACTTCGATGAAGGAGAAGTAGAGAAAACACGACGCCTTGACCTCGACAGCGTCGAGGAACACCGTGTGACTGCGCTCATGCACCACACTCGCCACGAGCAGCAGCTACGTCACTATCACGATCGCAATGTGCGCGAACGTTCCTTCAACGTTGGCGACCTAGTCTTGCGGCGGATCCAGAACACCAAGGATATGCACAAACTCTCTGCACCTTGGGAAGGCCCCTTCATAGTTAAGGAGGTCATTGGACCGGCGACCTATCGCCTCCAATGGGCCGATGGCCAGGGTGTTCCTAACCCATGGAACATCGAGCACTTGCGTCGCTTCTATCCTTAGGAGCCTTATATCACAAAAAAGCTATGTACTCTATCCTTTGTAATTCTATATAAAAATAAAGATTTCTCTTTCAACCTGCTTGTTTTCTGTGTACCCCTCCCCTTCGACACGCTCGGGGGCTTGGTTTAAAACCGGACCCCTCACGCTCGGGGGCTTGGCTCTAAGTTCGGCCCTTCACGCTTGGGGGCTTGGCTCTGCCAACCTAAGGGTCGCCCGACCTGGGGTTTCTACCTTTCTCTTTACAAGTGTTCCCTTACCACAGCTTCTTATGCATTTTATAAGTATTCCTAGGTCGTGGGGTTGCTTGACCTTGGGTCCCTGACCCCCTCCGCGTGCTGGCCGCACTTAAGCCTCCAGCGTCGAGCCGTGTGGTCAGCAAGCCGTTCCTCCACCGAGTTGGGTTAGCGGAGGAAAAGGGGTCTTGCAACTTTGTTACCTTGGCGTTCTTATAAAGAGTATACAAAGTCAAATAAGGGATCACGTAACATGCCTTTTCATTCATGCAATGTTCATATTACATCAAAAGGGTCCGTGACCCATTGTTACTAACTGTCTGCCAGTTTTAAGCTACGCCTACAGGTCTATTTTCTTCATGACATCGTCCGTGGCGGCTTGAATCTCTTCACTGGCCACCAGCTGCACCAAGTCCAGCTCCTCCTTGACCTTCTCGAGGTCGAACGATGGCTCATGGTGCTTCACCGTGGCCAGTGCGGTGGCAGCGGCGAGCTTGCCGCCGTCCATCAGCAAGGTCTTAATGCGACCTACCACGCCCTCCAACTGCTCGACGAGCCCTTGTGGATCGCCCTCGACCTTAGGGGCGTACACATCCACAAGGTACTCGGTGGCCTCCTTGAGGTCGTCCAATTCCTTCTCAAGATCTGCAGCCATCTCTTGATGGTCAATGAGGGTTTGCATCGCCCGGCCAAGGTCGATCTCTAGATCCCTGCGCGCCCCAAATTCATAAGCAGCTTTACAGGTGAAGTAATACTCACTGGCAACGACCTCCTGGTGCTTCTCCTTGAGAATCTTCACCTGCTCCTTCGACTCCTATAGATCCTTCTTCAGGGCAGTCTCCCTCTTCTTGGCCTCTACAAAGTGCCGAGGTCAAGAACGTGTCACCATGATGGTTAAACATAAAAGACCAAAAGGGCGTCCCTCGACGTACCTGCGGCGGCGTTCTTCAGATCGTCCTCCGCTTCCTTCGCCTTCAGCTTTGTAGCTTCAAGCTCCCGCTTCAAGGCCTCGACGGCCTGGTCCTTCAAGATGGCCTCGTCCTTGAGGCTCCTTATTTCCTTCGCGGCCTCCACCTTGGTCTGAACCACGGCCTCCCGGGTCGTTGCCAGCTCCGCATGAAGACTGGCACCCTCCTTTAGCAGGGTCGCCCATTTCTGCGCGCGCTCAGCGAGAGTCTGCAACAACACATCGAGATCGTTAAAACATTGCATTTGGGCGAACCCAAGATGCAGCCCCAAAGGTAAAGCAAACTTACCGCGAGCGTCCTGCCGATGGTCACCTACGCCGCCTTGAAGTCATTAAGGTCCTTGGCATCGGCCCAGATGTCGTCCTCCCATGGAGTACCTTCATAGAGGCAAGGTTGTTGTTCGGCTTCCCCACTTCCATCTCCGGCCGCCGCCCCACGCGTCCCTGGCAGACCTGACTCAGGCGGGTCTTGCTGGCGCGGGCCCTCCTCCTGTCGTGCGCCCTTTGCAGCGACATTGGCTGCCGTCGACGGTGTTGTCTCCACGACCTCAGGGGGTTTACGGCTAAAGTCCCCACCTGAGGTCACGGGTGACTACCCGGCCGGCAACTTCCCGACCTTCCAACCAAAGGCCTCTTGGCCTGAGGTGTTCTTGCTGCTACCAGAAACAGCAGGAGTCCCCCTGCCCAAGGCGCACATGTTCGTTAGCACCGACCTACTAAACACAGCCACAACAATGAAGAACAACATAAATCAAGCTCAAACAACATACCCGCTGCCGATCTTCAGCTTCATCGACATCGGCCGGGGCGGCTCCCGCCTTGGCTTCTTTTGCGACCCTTGGTCGCTCGTGCCCTCCGCGCTCGGCTTCTGCTGCTGCTCACCAATAATCACCGGTGGGGCGTTGCTTTCTCCTCCGACCGCTGCGCCGCCTGATCCTCCGGTGATGTCGCGCGACCCCGCATCGTCACGCTCCTCGAAGATGACCTCGGTGACAGTCGTTGCCGTCTCCGATGATGCAGTGACGTCTTTCCTCTTCCTCTTCTTCTTCTCCACCTCGATGGTGGCGGAGATGATCTTGATGCCCTTGTGCACCGAAATCTTAGCGGTGGCCTGCCGCGTACGACGAGTCGTCGGCGCGGGGCTCACCACGGGCAGGTCCTCATCATCGCTAACCCCCACCGATGAGTCAGAGAGCTAGTTCTCCAACAATTCCGGCGGTGGAGCCCTCACGTCCTCCGCCACCTGGACCTTGAAACTGTGCTCTCCCTCGTCCGCGAGGGGAGCCGGACACCAGAACAAACCTTCGCGACCCTGCGAGTCAGTCGACCTTCATTTCAGAACAAGGGGAATGCTACAACAACAGAGAAATCAAGGTCGATCAGCGACATACCACGTCCGCGGGCCGTGTGAGGGAGAATGCCTTGGGGCATGTCCGATTTCGGATCACCCTGTTGAAGAGCTCCCTCACCCGCGCCACCATCTCCTACTTGGAGACCTTCCGCTGCTGTACGCGGGTCGGGTCATTCTGCCCCCAGTACTCGTAGGCCGAGTGCACCCGATCTTGGATCGGCTGCAGCAGCCTCCGGCTGAAACTAATGGCCACCGCTCTGCCGGTCAGCCCTTCTTCTTTCTGTTGCTTGAGGTCCTCCAGCAGCGGCTTGACGGCGTCCATCTCCCGCGACGTTAGCTGGTTGGACCACTCTGGCACCGGGACTGGCGCGAGCCCCGACCTGGTTGGCAGCGCTGGTTTGGGGTTGTCGACGTAGAACCAGCCCTACCTCCAGCGTTGGGTGTTGTCTGGCAACTCCATGTTGATGTACACCGTCTTCATGTGGCGGCGTAGCATGAAGCCGACGGCGCCGACGACGCCGTTCTTCCCCGTCTTCTTCACCTCGAAGAAGTACCACCACAAGTCGAAATGTGGCGGTATCCCCAGGTACGCCTCGCACAGGTGTATGAACGAGGATACCGTGGTGATGGCATTGGGGACGAGATGCACCAGGTCGATGCGGTAGAAGTGGAGAAGCCCGCGGAAGAAGTCGCCCGCCGGAACTCCGAAGCCGCGCTCGACATACGAGACGAAGGCGACGGTCTCCCCAGTTCCCTCGGAGGGGAACGCTTCGCCGGCGGTGGGCCTCCACCCCACCTGCTCCCTGGGCTTCAGCAGCCCGCGCTCCACCAGCTCCTTGAGCTGTGCCTCCGTCACCGTCGAGTGCTCCCACACCTTCTCCGGGGCTGGTGCAAGCTCTGGGGCCATTCCCTCTTCCTCAAAACCGGTGGATTTAGCTCTAAATACCACCAGAGATTTTTGGCGCATACGGCGGCGCTGGGCGCGGAGGATATAATCACGGCGACACCGGTGATTCTATGCGCTAAAGCTTCTGGCAGCATATTGGAAACCCTAGCAGCTGCGGGGAATGGAAGCGAGTGGGGTCCTCGACCCTTCGCTCGGCCTTTTATAACTGGGCAATCTTAGTGCGGTGGGCCGAGGCGCCCCCAAACGTCCCCTCAGTTTCGCCGATATCACCGGCGACCCAACGGATACATTGCCTAACGGCTACAGGCAGTTACGGCTCGAGCCGTGCGGGAATCCATGCCCGTTGGTTTTTGCCTAATGGCCCGGTGTCCATGGACTCGCTATGCCTTATTTCAAATCCCCCCCTTTTATTTTCTTCAAGGTCTCCTGGCCTCTGACGACCTCCGGGTCTATGATACCACCTTCTCAAGGTCGACAGGTACTACCGCTTGGTAGGTCGCCTCAGCTTTCATTAGTGAGTTTGCATCCCTGGCTCCTAGGTCCTGCTACCTACTGTATTGCCTTAGCCTTCGTGGCTGGTTTACACCGACGGCCCCGTACTTAAAGGCTCCACTGCCCGTTGGCGACCTCCGGGTCAAGTAGCACCTCCTTGAGGTCGCTAAGGTCCTGCTACCCACTAAACTGCCTTAATGGCTAATACCGACGCCCCCGTGCTTAATGGCTCCACTACCCGTTGGTGACCTCTTGGTCAAGTAGCACTTCCCCGAGGCTGCTAAAGCCCTGCTGCCTTCTAGGTCATTCCAGACCTAAGATTTTTCAGGTTGACTACCTGTGTTGTGTCACTACACAACGGCTGTGCCGACCCAGGTCGACACGGACCCCTTGTCTCTACGGAAGGCCTCCTGAAGGTCGGCGTGCTATTACAGCCCCGCTGGGACCATGGTATCTGTACCATTGCAGCCCGGGCGCCCCTACAAATTACTAAAGCCATGACACTGCTCATGCAAATCTATATTTCCAGCTTCATAAACTACAAGGAGTTTGGCCCTTAGCCAAATTACAAGATACAAAGATCTTAAAGGTCCTGAATTACCTTCCAAAGTGCTTACGACTCAATCTACACTAATAAGGCTTGTCGCAAGCTTTCTTCTGGCTTCAGGGCCTACTCGACGACCTCTACAGCCACTGTGGAGGCAGCTGCCACACAGCCACCTCTACTCACGCACCAACCGGTCTCCTGCAGCGCCCAGCATCAAGTCTGAGCTTCGTCGCACGATTGCAGAAGGTCCGAGCTTTAACACCAACCTCACCGGGTGGAGCACGGTGCTCACCAGCATCAAATCAGGCCTGAAAGTTTGAGGGCCGACGATGCAACTGCTGCGTCATACTCCTTCCGGGCTCCTCGGTGAGGCTGGGAGAAGAGGCCAATCGAGTTCTTTGAGCCTCGCAAGAATTCTTCTAGCTCCAAGCATGAACTACATCACCTCTACACTCTGGTGGGCGGACACAAGCCCACGGCGTGGCAATATTACTACACTGGGTCATCTTGGATCTCCTCTGAAGATTGGTGCGGTTTGCTTCAAACCTTGGGCACCTATTTATACCACCAAGCACATGCAATCCAGTCTCACTCGCCAGGCCAACTTGCGTGGCATTCTTACCCTCGAAGGCGCTGTGCCCTCGTGGAGCACGAGGTTACTGTTCGCCTGTGAAAAGGCATCGGTGCGCCTGACCCCTACCTGACTGCACACTGAGGCACTTTTGTCTTTTGCGGGTGGCAGTACCTGTGCTTCATGAGTATGCTGGCCCGTGACCGTACAGTGCACTTGTGACTCTGGTTACGATAGACCTGTCGCCTGCTACTCTCTGCAAAGATTCTGGAGCTCTTGTCCTCTAGCGTCGACCCTACAAGAGCATCAGTTTCCTAAGCAGAAGGTCGTAGGTTCGGCTAATTCTTCTTCTTCTTCTTTAGAGCATCAAACCAGCCATACTAGTCGCTTTACTGCTCGGGGGCTACTACACTAGTGCGTCTTCAACGCCCTATTTTCTTTGGGTCACCTCGACCTAATGGAAGCCTGCTTCCATCACATCTCGGCTCGGCCTACCCTTGGTAGGCTTGTTGACCTTTCTAAAGGTCGTGACTGCTACTATAACATGCCTGATTCAGGTCAGGTCGACGATTCTGCATGATCTACGCCTCGTCTTCACTTCGACCTTATGGTCCTTCGACCCAGAAGCTCGACGTTCAACTTCGAGTGCGCATCGGAGGGGTTTCTTTTCTTTTTGATCCCCGTGCACCCTTCACGACCTCGACGGTGTCGCGCCTCTACTGCTCTTCGACACGACCCTGCCTACATGTCGATCGGGGGCTTGAGAGACATGGGTACCCATGGGTCCCCACTGGCCAGGGTCCCAGGGGCCCTGACAAGTGGACCCGATCTGCCAGAAGACCCGCCGACCTGACAAGTGGGCCCAGCGACCTGATCAGGATCCCGGAAGACCCGTGAAGCCTTGGCGTGCAAGTCAAGACACGGCGACCTCGCGCGCCGCTACCTGTAGACTCCGTGTATCACGGGACGTTCCTTGTAATTCGGGAGATAAGCCTCCCACAGTTGTAACCGACCCCGACACGGGTCAACCGACCTTGCAAGGAAACCCTAGCCCGTCCTCCCCATATAAGGCGGCCTAGGGCTCCATGCATAGGGACTCATCTTCATCCTCGCATAATCCACCACAACTGGACATAGGGTTTTACTCTCCGAAGGCCTGAACCAGTATAAACCCTTGTCTCCCTGTCCTTCGCCGCCATACTCGCCTAGCTCCGTGTGCACCACGTGCATAACCACCTACGCTCTTAGGTCCCGATCCTCCATTAACCTGCAAACCACTAGGGCAACCCCCTAGTGGATCTGTCCAGGTCTCAAGCCCTGACATTTGGCTAGCATTAATTTAATTTTCAGATCATATTTAAAGAGAGCACTAGCTTAATCATATACAAACCAAGCACAAAAATGAGCAAAGTGGCAACGATCATCATATATCCATACGCAAAAGCATACAAGATATCATCATGGTGAGCACAAGGTAATAGTGATTATTGTTGAAAACAAAACCAAATCTAGGTTGTACTCCTAGTAACCTTGTTATTCTATAGAGAGATATACAAAGGTTGCATCTAAGGTTGTGGAAAGCATATACATATGAACAAACATATAGAAAGACAAGGACAAAAAGAGGGTTGAGGAATTGTTACCGTCCTTTGATGCTTGAAGTGTAGCATGGCCTCCCCCATGCTTAAGCATTGTGCTTAATATGGAAGAAGAAAATTAGCATCCCATGGCAATCGTGATCCTTCTACTATATGTGGTCTTCTCACAACTACCAAGTCCTCCCCCATGCTTAGCATGTTGCTAGGCATGGAAGATGATGAACCATCTTGTAATTCTTGAAGTCCTACCACCATGTGTGGAGATCATCATCATACTCTTCATATTTTTTGCCCTGATTGTCCTTCAACGTCCACCCTTTATCACAAGTCTTAGTCCCAATCGTTTCTCAACTCGTCTTCACCTCCTTCCATGTTGTCCTTTATCGCTGCTTCAACTTCTGTGATTTTTTCTTCAACTTCTAGAACAGAACATGTACTAAAATATTGCTCCATCGTAAAGTTTTTGAAATTATCTTTCCAACGAGTGGTCATTCACCCCAATCGGACTCTGAACAAGAGAGTTACACCCTTTTTACTCCATCAATGCAAGCTGTCCCGAGCTGATTTCAGAACGTGTGACGCCCAATGATTTGGTTGTAACTCCTTGCACAGGTCTCCTAAAATGTTGAATCTCAATGCGTTGGAAAGAAGAATTAGTGGAGCTCCTAAATATCCAAACTTCCTCTTTTGTACATCTCTGAACATGTGCTTAATCTTGATGAGGACAACGGTGTTTCTTTTGGGATTTTGGAGGTGTTGACGATCTTATTTTCATCTTTTATCACAAACTCATGGGAGTGATTCACCATGCTTGCAAAACAACTCTAAAGCACAAGGTATCCCCGAGGTGACGGTCGGTAATACTCACTCTATGCCGACAAACCAAAGACATCCCCTAAGATCTTAACTTGTGGCATAGTTAATCTAGTGAAAGAAAAATTAAAAACTTAATGGGTGTACGTGTGTGCAAGCGTGAATGCAATGAGTTAGAAGCATGAAATGTTGAGAATAAACTTTATAGAGATTACACAAAGTTTTAAACACCATGTTTACAACTATGTTGCCAAAATCCTCGGATCAAACACCATGTTAAAGCCAAAGAATTCAAGCGCTCCAAAAAGTTTAAGAAAATCGAACATGCTTAACATAACGAAAGTGTGGTCATAAAAAAATGCAAAGGGTTAGCAAATACAAATGTTAGAAAGGCAAGAAATATTTATGACAAGGTCCACAATAAGCAAAGGACAAAGTTTGGCCTTCACTTCATACAAAGTAAGCGTTGTCATCAAGAAAATCACCCATCGAAAAGAATCAATCAACCAAACTAACAAGGTTTAAAGGGTAGGTTATGGGTATCTTATATTTTTGGCTCAAATAAGAATTTTGAATAGAGGAGTCAAGCATAGAAATTCTATCTAAGGTGATGCTAAGGGTCTTTTTATGAAAAACAAACATAAGGTTTTAGAAAAGCTAAAGGTATGAGAGGTTTTCCTAACGCTTTTATAGGGAGGCTAGTTAAAATTTTTAGTTAGAACAAGGGATAGAGGTGGGCTTGGCCAACCGGAATGGTGCAAGCCAATTAACGCAAGTCAACCCTACCCTTGTTGGCTATGAGTTTTTGGTGGGGGCCATAGGAAGGCTTAGGTTGGTTGGACAAAAAGTTAGATCAACTCAAAACATGCAATGCAATATGACATGGATGAACAAAATGACATGATATGGTGGTTGTCTAAAACAAAAGCAAGAGTTAGCCTAAATTAACTAGCCACAAGTTTAGAGTCAAAGGATGGTGCCAACTTCATAGCTCTCTCTAAAATACACAAAGAAAAGAACCTAAACACTAATAGGCACACAAAAAGGGTCTACAAGCTTTCCAAGATCAAGAACAAAGTGCTCCCTCAATAAAAAATTAGATCATACAACATGATGTTGTGGCATTTATTAGAGCAATGGTACACAGTTACTTGATGGTTCAGTTTAAGATCACAAGGTAGATGGTCATATTATATATATAGAAACAAAAGAAACAGGTTGCCTCCTGCAAAGCACTTCATTTAAAGTCATAGAGCTCGACTTCCTTACGTACCTTCTCGTGGTTGCGAAGCTGTTGACGTTTAATTATCATTGCAAAGTTCGTTTGGACTTGCAAGCAGACAAATCCCTCGTCGTAGTTAAGAACTCTTCTTCCCTTGAGTGGTGAATCCAAGGTATCGAATCCGTGGAACAATATATAATGTAAAATCAATCTAATAACCGAGAAACACTTGCTTCTTTGAGAGGTTTCGAATTGCATCTAATCTACTAACATCAAAGAGGTAGCAAGAGAAAGCATTAAGGTACCGATCTAGAGAGGGTCTAGATCGTGTTTATGTCGTCGTTCCGAGCAAGATAAAGAGAGAGTAAAACAAATCTCATTGAAAGCTTCTTTAAATCATGACCTTCGATCAAACCCCCTAAGTCGCCCCGCCGTACTCGGTGTCAACATCCTGTCATGATGTTCCCCTTTCTTCATGGTCAAATCTTAGAGCACACCCACAAGGAGTGCGTTGAACCACTTGGTAGATCGGGTATGCACCTCTAGCCACCGCGGCTACAAGAACATCCCATGCAATCTATCTCGAGAATAGATTGAGGAAGAAAACACCCAAGCAAGAACAAGAATTGCAAACGAAGGTACTCGATCGCTAGGAATCGGATCCATTAAAACTCCATCAAAAGTATGAATACATGAATAAGATCCAACCGGGATCCTACCTTGACCTTGATTCACGCCTCCGGAACTCTGACGTGGTCTTCCTTGCAAGGTTCCCATGCCGGCTAGGCAAACCCTAGACGACTAACACGACCCTCCTCTCCGGGGTGGTGTCCCTCAAGCTCCTCTGCTCCTCGGCGGCGAATGATGAATGGCTTGATACGTGGCTCAGGGTACAGGGGCTATAAATAGCCCGAGGATCAGCTAGGTCAAAGAGGGCAGCGAACAGAGCCCAGAATGGGCTGGGCCGGCCGGCCTGGGCCCATCCTAGCCCAGTTCGGCGCCGCCTTTCTTCCGGATGCTTCTCGCGACTTCTTGAGTTTTTGCCGAGTTGCATGTGGGCCCTTGACATCAATTTCCTCGCGGTTTAGATGAGGGGGCTTTGCGAATGAACTCCCGCATCTTTCGTCTAGGTCCTCCGCACTTCTCGGCTTCACGCTTTAGTCCTTGGCTTGTTTGGAGTCATGTTCATCTTGTATCCTGACTTGTCCCGGGGTCCATGATCACCTTGTAAATCCCTTGATGAACTTTACCCAGAAGTCCTCATTTAAGCTCTTGATTCCTGTGTAAACAACAAACTCCAAAAACCATGCACGAGTGCGAACATAACATATGGGGGTTACGATCGTTAGTGTGAATATCAAATCAATACCAACATAGAAGGTAAACAAGTGGCTAGGTTGACGGAAATCGACTGCCAACATCCCCCCATGCTTAAACCTTGCTCGTCCTCGAGTAAGCCTTCTATGGATATCAGCGTTGCCCTTCGATGCTCAAACCCTACACTTGATCATACATGAGAAAACATAATGCTTTCTAGTTTTATATTCATTAAAGTTCCATAATGTACTAACTTTTATCTTTATGGAGGGTAGATATCATTGAAGCTCTTTCGACAAGTACTTGACCAAGCTCTCAAACTTTTAAACAAATCTCAGAAATTTTGAAAAATAAAGAATGAGATGAAGAGAAAAATTGCTTTACCAAGATAAAAAATAACCATCTTGCACTTTGCTCATGTACTCTCATCTCACTTGTCTCAAGCCTACTTGTTCTACTCCTTTCCTCTCTCAAAGTATATGGTGGAAAGCTTTATGTGGAGCTATAGGAAAGTTTAGTCCTACCAAGATATTATAGTTGAGATATTATTAAAACAAGACTAGCTGCTCATGGTCTTACCGAGACTCGTCAAAAAGGTCATTGGAAAAATAATGTTATCAAGGAGGGGGGAGAGATGAACACACACTTTTAGATAGGTGGACATGTGCAAATGGCAAAGAGTGATCCCAAGGCACAAATGAAGTCCTCGTTATCGGATTGCACATGGTTGGAAAGATGAGTATGAGCCTTGATCTTGAATCCTCTTGAAAACTCAAAGGCACTAAACATAGCTAGAGAACCGGGGAGCTTTATTATTTTTTTCTTTCTTCTTTCTTTCTTTCTTTCTTTTTCTCATCATTTTTTTATTTCATCATACTTTTTCTCTCTTTTTTCTTTTCTCTCTTTTTTTTATTTGCTCCCCTTGGACTCTAGACTATACTAGCACTTCCTTGGCAACCCCCCCCCATGCTTCGTCCTTGGGCAAAGAGGTGATAAAAATGCCAAGGTAGGAATTGAAGCTCTCATTTTTTCTTTAGAGAGAGACACTCGAAAAATCTTCTAGGGATCCTTTTGGAAGTCTCCCTTTCTCACTTGAAGTACCTTCCTTGTAATCTTCTCCAAAATATTCATCCATACTCATATATTGGGTTGTGGTCAAGGAGGTGAACACAAAAAAAAGATATATTTGGGTTTTGTTGGATATCTGGCGAGGTTTGCAAAATTCCCAATGTGGAAACTCACAATGCACGGATAGAAATGCTAGCATAAAGAACGATACGCAAAAATGGAATGACCAGTTTCTTAGTCTCGGGCCAGAGAAATCAGGCCTTGAATCCATGCACCCAAAAATAAATCTTGTATATACTAAGGTTTTGCACTCAAGTAAACTTAGGCTTTGGATGGGTAGAGCAAAATGCAAGCGGTACTTGTGACAAGGTTAGCATAATTTTTTGAGAATAAAAAGGTTCTTTGACTCATTCAAAGTTGAGAGCAATGAAAAAGAACTATGGGACTTGAGTTATCATAACCTCCACACAAGATTAAGCTAGCATTTAATTAAATTTCAGATTCATATTAAAAGAGAGAACTAGCTTAAACATGCATAAATCAAGCATAAGATTGAGCAAAGCGGCAATGGTCATCACATATCAACATGGTACAAATTTTCCATCCATATTAAGATCATAAAAGCAACGGTGAAACTTATTCATAATGATGGATAACAAACTACTACTACCACACATGCTGAAATTAAATAAAAACAAGAAAATACTACGCAAACATAAACGCACACAAGATGAAAATAAAGAAAAGGAAAAGGAAAAGGAAAAATCAAACCACACTTAAAAAGCTCCGTCCCTTCCTTTTTTCTTTACTCCTCATCACATTGCTCTTGCTCCGTTGGTTGACTTCCATTGAATCCTTGATCATAATATTGTTGCATGGCCCCTCCATGAAATTGATGAGGCGGCACGAGTTGAAGACGTCCCAATTGATGGGCGATTCCCGCCGTTCCTTCATGCCAATGGTTGACATGGCTTCGGATCCTCTCGACGTCTTGTTGGTTCCTTTGCATATATGCCCCAATAATGGCTGCACTTTGTTGGGGCTGGGGCATGCTTGCATAAGGTGCCACAAATGCTTCATTGGGCACATCAAAAGTTGGTGGAAAATATGTTGGAGGAGGTGGTGGCATGGCTGCACCACCCCCCCATGCTTGCATTGGCACACTTCCGTAGTAGGGTGGTGGCATAGGAATTCCACCATAGGGTTGATGGTAGGCCACTCCTCCTTGCTCTTGTGCTGCGGAGGATGAACCTTCTTCTACGATTCTTCCCCTCTTGTTCTTCTTGGCCGGTACGAGAATTCCTTCTTCTAACCAATTCTCTCTCCCTTCAATAAATAATTTCAGCTTCATGTTTGGGAGAGGAACATTAACTTTTGCCACCTTGTACCCTTTCTTGTCATCTCCACTAATATATTTTCCTTGCTTCATGTAATCAATTCCAAGTGAATTTCCCGCAAGGATGAATTTTGGATTCCTTGTAATACCCAGCTTCACAGAAATTGCTATCATAGAGAGATAGCATCCCAAACCAATTTGTCCACTCCCCGATATTGCCTCACAACACCACCGATTGATCATGATATATGATGGATCAATGGCTTGCCTTACAACCAATGCCGAATAAAGCCAATTAACTTCCATATCGGTGACTTTGGACTCCTTCATTCTTCCCAAAATCCTTTTTCTCATCCAAGAATGAAATATTCGGATGATGGGATTCTGGATGCTACTTCTTTGCCAGCTATCTTCCCCTGAAATCATGCTCCAAAATCCTTCCAACACACTTTCATTAGCATTAACTTGCTCCGGGGCTTCCCTCTGAAAACCAAGCAACTCTCTAATTTGCTCATAAGGAATTATTTGCTCATCATCCTTCAGTCGAAATGAGTGGGATGGCACCCCTTCATTAATAACCGGTGCCATGGTCATGAGAATTTCCGTGGCAAGCTCCAAATGAAAACTCACTCCTACTCCATCGGAAAATTGCCCACATCCAAGGTGGTTCATCATTTGATAGATATCCGGGGCAAATCCCAATACTTGGAGGGCATCATCATCAAAGTCAACATTGGGCACAACCCTCTTCTCTAGGCGCCCAAGCCTCTCCTCCTCCTCCTCCTCCTCTTCCTCCTCCTCCGACATCATAAGAAATCCATACTTGCAACGTCGTGGAGTGTATGGTGGTGGAGCGGATGAACGAGTCGAGCGACGAGGTGGAACGGGCGGCTCCTCTTTTCACCCTTGCGGTTCGGTGTACCGCATAGACGAGCTTCGGGTGTCTCTCCTTCCACTAAGGAGCATGGTGTCGCTCCTTGATGGCGCCACGTCTTCTTCCATGCTTTGCGGCGACTCGGAGATTGAGTGCCTCTGCGAAGAACTTATTGATGCCGGCTTAGATGATGATGATTACGTCTTCCTCCCAAGGACCTTGCCAAAGACCTTCTTCATCTTGTAGTTGCTGCACAAATCACAAACAAACTCTCTCGGGGGTTTCTTGCTGGTAGAAATACACACAAAAGAAGTATATGGAAGAGCAAGGTTTGTGATGCAATTCTCTAAATTTTTGGCCTCAAGAGAGGAGAACTAATTTTTCTGGAGATTTTCTGGAGGTTCTGGACTGAGAGCTCAAGAACACGAACTAGCAAGCAGGCAAGAGACTCACCTATAAAAGATGGACGTAGGGGGCGAAGATATAGGCCAGGCCGGCCGGCCGGCCTGGGCCGACCGGCCAGGGGTCTCTGCCCCCTGCCTCGGCTCCAGCTTCCTTCCACTTGATGTTTGGTGGGGGTATGGGTTTATGCTCTAATTTTGGCTAAATATGAGAGAGATGTTTTGAATGAACAAAAATAAACGTGGCTTGGAAAAATTCTAATTCTAGAGAAACCTAGGTTCACGCGAGTCCTAGCATGCGTCAAAGATTAAAAATCATTAAGAAACAACACGGGGCACTACTCGTGTGGATAGGTTCTGAATTTTTGGTGTAGGTTTCTCGAAAAGAGGCAAATAAATCATAGGATGGCTCATGTCAAAGGTTTATGTCAAATAAAATCCAAATGAAACATCCGAGAAACTTAAATGTCTCAAAAATAAGTTCAACCACTTAAAAGTTTATACCAAGTCTTGCGTAGCAAATTCTAAGACCAACTTACTTGAAAATCGGAAATAATCCGGGTTGCCCTCCCGGCAGCTTTATTCTTCATCGGGTTGTCCTCCCGGCAGCTTATTCTTGACTCGATGAACGGGTTGCCTCCCGCCTAGCGCTTCGTTTATAGTCCATGGCTAGATTTCTTGTCTTCTTCACTTCGGATCAACGCTCTTTGTGGGCGTTGCAATCTTGGGTACCCACTTCCGCACCATCTTGGGCACGGGCCTATTCTCCGGCCTAGTCATCTTTTTGGTCTTCACAGGCAGCTTTTGTTCTTTGGTCTTGACGGATGCAATGACTTCTTTGATCACTTTCGCTTCCTTCTTCTTGGGGTCCTTCTTCTTTGGCTCTTCCTTTCTAAAATGACGACGAGGTGGAACATATTTAGCATTGATCATTGGATGAAACTTGAATATTCTTCGTGTGCCATTGACGATCGTCGCCCCGACGGTCTTGAGGAAGGGCCTCCCTAGGATAAGGGGTGGCTTCTCCCTTTCTCCCATCTCAAGTACCACGAAGTCGACGGGAATGAAGTGATCTCCAACCTTCACAGGCACATTTTCGGCAATTCCCACGGGATAGCGGATAGAGTTGTCACCCAACTCCAAACACATACCCGTAGGATCAAATGGTAAGCGTAGCTTCTCGAACACATCTCTTGGCATGACACTCACGCTTGCTCCAAGGTCGCATAATGCCTTCTCGAACGTGAATGAGCCAATAGAACATGGGATAGTTGGACATCCAGGGTCTCTTTGCTTCTCGGGCCTTTGATTTGCGATGGCGGCACTACATTGTTCGGACATCTTGACATGGTCTGTTCCAAGTGTTGCCATCTCATACTTGTTTGCAAGTATGTCTTTGAAGTAGCGAGAATATGTAGGAACTTGGAGAGCGTCCAATAGCGGCATGTTGATGCTTAACCTGCGCACCACTTCCACAAACTTTTCAAAATGATTATCAATTTTACCTCAAAAGTAGTGTGTCTTTAGTGTTGTCATCTTTGTGTCATCACATGGCATTTCGAATTCCGGCTCTTCGGTAGCAATCTCCGGAATAGTAGTCACTTTCTCCTTAGTGTGGTCATCCGCTTCAACGGTTGGCTTAGGCTTCCTTGCTCCGGCTGGAAGTTCGGGATCCTAAGTCTCCTTTCTCGACCGAGTTTGAATAGCCTTTGCCATCTCGGGACCTTGGGGTTGCCCCGGCAATCTTCCTTCACTAGCAGTTAAGCGCCCGGCAAGTTGTCCCACTTGCGTCTCCAATATCTTCATTATGTTGAGCACTTGTTGGTTGGAGCTTCCGACCTCCGTCACCTTGCCATCAATGTTCTCCAATATTTTATCTATAGTCTTGAACTTAGTGATGGTGTCCTTGTTGATCTTTGCTTGCTCTTCCATGAAATCCTTCAATTGTATACGAAGAGGCACCGAATTTTGAATAGACGAACTTGCATTAAATTGAGGTCTACCTTGCCCATAGCGGAAGTTCGACAAATCTCCTTTTCTCATGTAGTCGAGCACCTTTGCTTCCTCCGGACAATCTTTTTGGACATGGTCGTACTCCCCACATTCTTCACACGTGGATCCTGCTTCGGCGAACTTCAAGTCTAGGGCGGCTTTCTTTTCTAACTCCATCTTTTCCAACCTTCTCATGAGCGAGTCAATCTTCCCTTCTAGAAGTTCTTCCTTTTCAACCTGCAAAACACCTTTAACATTGCCCGTCGGTTGAACCGGAAGTAAGCATCCGGATGACGCCCATGTATCATTATTCGCAACCTTCTTGAAAAGAGTGAATGCCTCCGTCGGAGTTAGCTCAATAATAGATCCTCCCGCCGATGCGTCGATTACGGTCCTTGATGCTAGATTGAGACCTTGGTAGAACTTTTGAACAAGGTCTTCCTATGGGAACTTGTGATGTGGCACGGCTCGGGTGTACTTATTGAAACGCTCGAAAGCTTCCACGATAGTCTCCGTAGGATATTGAGCAAAAGTAGCAATCTTATTACGCAAGCTTTGAGTCTTACCTAGTGAATAGTACTCCTTCATAAAAGCTCTCATCAATGCTTCCCAATTTTGCACCGTCTCCACCGGTAGAGTATAGAACCATTGCAAAGCTTTTCTGAGAAGTAAGAACGGAAAAAGTCTTGCCCTCAATTGATTTTGATCCAGCCCTTCCATCGTGAATGTCTGACAAAGTTGGATGAATGCTTGGATGTGAAGGTTAGGATCCTCTTTACCAGTGAAAGGTGTATGTTGCACCATGCGGATGGTTGAAGTCTTGATCTCAAACGGCCTCCCAATGTCGGCTAGGTTGAGGATGGGTAGATCACCAAGCTCCAGGATGCAAAGCTCCCCGATCTTCCTCTCTTCTCCCATTGCTGGTGGTTAAGGTTGATCTCTCCTTGGACTTGTAGGTGGTGATTCTTTCTTCGGACTTGTGGGTGGAGATTCCTTTGGAGATCCCGATGTTCCTTCGTCTCCGGTGCTTGGATCTACAATCCCCAACTTCCTAGATCGTGCTTCGCGTCTCCCTTGCCTATAAAGTTTTTCTGGATCATCCACAAATTTTTTTGGTTTGTTGGAGAGGCGGCCATCTATCTCCTGTTAGGGTTAGCGATAAACAAAATGTACAAAAGATCTAAAAAGAAAAGAAACTATAAAAAGGGTTAGTCAAAAACTAGATTAGATTGGTTTTTGAGGATGATCAAAGTTTAGTAGATGCAAAAGAAAAAATCAAAAAGAAACTGAAAATACTTACAAACGAGATATTAGATTGGAAGCTTCTTTAAATCATGACCTTCGATCAAACCCCCTAAGTCACCCCGCCGTACTCGGTGTCAACATCCTGTCACGATGTTCCCCTTTCTTCGCGGTCAAATCTTAGAGCACACCCACAAGGAGCGCGTTGAACCACTTGGTAGATCGGGTATGCACCTCTAGCCACCGCAGCTACAAGAACATCCCATGCAATCTATCTCGAGAATAGATTGAGGAAGAAAACACCCAAGCAAGAACAAGAATTGCAAACAAAGGTACTCGATCGCTAGGAATCGGATCCATTAAAACTCCATCAAAAGTATGAATACATGAATAAGATCCAACCGGGATCCTACCTTGACCTTGATTCACACCTCCGGAACTCCGATGTGGTCTTCCTTGCAAGGTTCCCATGCCGGTTAGGCAAACCCTAGATGACTAACACGACCATCCTCTCCGGGGTGGTGTCCCTCAAGCTCCTCTGCTCCTCGGCGGCGAATGACGAGTGGCTTGATACGTGGCTCGGGGTACAGGGGCTATAAATAGCCTGATGATCAGCTAGGTCAAAGGGGGCAGCGAACAGGGCCCAGAATGGGCTGGGCCGGCCGGCCTGGTCTGGCCAGCCTGGGCCCATCCTGGCCTAGTTCGGTACCACCTTTCTTCCGGATGCTTCTCGAGACTTCTTGAGTTTTTGCCGAGTTGCATGTGGGCCCTTTACGTCATTTTTCTCGCGGTTTAGATGAGGGGGCTTTGTGAATGAACCCCTACATCTTCCGTCTAGGTCCTCCACACTTCTCGGCTTCACACTTTAGTCCTTGGCTTGTTTGGAGTCATGTTCATCTTGTATCTTGACTTGTCCCGGGGTCCATGATCACCTTGTAAATCCCTTGATGAACTTTACCCGGAAGTCCTCATTTAAGCTCTTGATTCCTATGTAAACAAAAAACTCCAAAAATCATGCACGAGTGTGAACATAACATATAATGGGGGTTAGGATCGCTAGTGTGAATATCAAATCAATACCAACATAGAAGGTAAACAAGTGGCTAGGTTGACGGAAATCGACCGCCAACAGAAGCCATGGTCCTTTATGTAATATTTGGATATGTCCATGCAGTTTTGATCCACTCTCCATGCTTGACACGATAAATTTTGCTTGATGAGAGGCTTGCCCGATCGTCTCTTGCATCATCATCCCCTCCTTCTCCTTTTCTCTTCATCGCTGCCACTCCTTTCACGAATTTTCCTCTCTGTCCAGATCAGAACATGTAGCAAAAAATGTCTCTAATGCGTTCCGCATGAAATTGTCTTTTCATCAAGTGTTTATTCACCCCCAACAGACTCCGAACAAGTGAGTTATGCCCGTTTTACTCCAACGCTGCAATCTATCCAAATCTGATTTTAGACTGCGCAGCGCCTAATTTTTTTGCCATATCTCCTTGTACGGGTCTTCAAATTCATCGATCTTGGAGGCATTGGAATCGGCACTTGATGGAGCTTCATTTTTCAATGTTTGCCTTCTTCTACATATCTGATCAGGTGCTCAAAATTGATGAAAACAGCAACGTCTGTACTCGAGATTCGAGGAAGGCGATGCACGCACTTGCAATTCCTTTGGGGCATGGCTTCTCTCCTCTTGATTAAGGATTAATGACCTTCATAGTTAGTAAAACTTAGGTTTTCCCCCGACACACGCTCTTTTAAGGTAACGAGCTTGACCAAGCATGAAGCAAGTCCAAGATTTGCAAGACGTAATATAAACATATGCAATCATAACCACAATTTAAATTGGATAAGCAAAATGTGATTAAAGGTAGCATAAGTTTCTTGCTCAGCGCTAAGGCTCTCATTAGGCAAAGGTTCATTAGGCAAGGAAACAAAGTTTAAGCACATCATAGCATCTTTATCATACTCAAGAAATTCTAGCCTATCAACATGATCAACAAAGGTGCAAGGCATAGAATCAAAACATACTATTGGATATGAACATGAATATATCAAAAGAAAGATAGCATCTCCAAAAGTACCTTGAGAGTTTAATGTGTACCTCAGCCTTTGAGCTTTGCATCATGAGTGGTCCTCCGGAGTTGAAAGCAAACAATCCTTGATGATCGGAGGTGGCTCGCGTAGACTTTTCCTCAATTCCTCCCTTCGTGCCACATGTCGTCAAGGTTGCTTTGTGTAGGATCACTCCTCTTCTTCATTTGTGGGGCTTCACACATATCTTAAATGTCTTCATGTCGCTCCATGATCCTTCGTGTGAGAGCCCAAAGTATTTGCGCCATCGGATGTTGTCTTATGTGTGTAATCCATTGTGGTTTGCTCCAAACATCTCCTTGCGTCGGATGTCGCCAACTTGTGTCTTCAAGTGCCAATGCTCTAGGAGTCTTTGTTTTGTTCTAAGCCTCTGAATTTTTTCATGTGTGGTCTAATGAAAGTGTTGCCCAAGCTCCTCTTTGTTGTTGTCGTCGTCATCTCCACTCTCTTGTTCTTCATGGATTTTCCACTGTATACATAATATATACTAAAATATAATTCTATTGAAGGGTTTATGAAATTACCTTTCCAACGGGTACTCGTTCATCTTAATCGGAGTCCATAGGAGGGAGTTATGGCTGTTTCACTTCGGCTTTGCTTCCTGTCCAGAAATTTTCAGGACATGCAACCATCGTGATTCGGCCATATCCGCTTGTAGGAACATCCGATTGACTTGATTCTTAACTCATTGGAAGCGTAACTTCGTGGGGCTTCTAAATATCCAAAGATATTCTGTTTTTATACCCATGAGGTTGTGCAAAACTTGATGCGAACAGAAACTTTGAAAATGTTGACGAGCTTGACCTTGTGATCTTGGGGGCATCGCGATTGCTTCCAATACCAATTGCTTGATCAAATAAATCTCCACAAAACATTAGTCTTAAAAACTTGATTGACACATTGACTTACTTTGTTTATTATCTCTCGTGTAGGGTGTGGGCTCGATAGCGGATGATGGGCCACTAACAAAAGTTAGCACCTACCACTAAAGAGCGAATCTTGATGTCGCAGTCATCTTGTTGGGGTGTGTACGTAGAGAACTCATCGAACGTCTTGTGTCTAGCTTTTCACCTGGTTTCAAGGACACAAACAAGAAAACAAGCGTATATGCAATAATAAAAATTAGGGTTAGTCAAAAAGAAAGGTAGATCGCCCTAGGGTTCGAGTTGTCGATCCCCGGCAACGGTGCCAGAAAAAGGGCTTATTGACGGTCTAAAAACGCGTCAAGATTCACCGTCCCTTACGGATCATCGTAGCACTTTTTCCCTCAAGTATTACCCAAGGTTATCGAATATGTGGATCGGAAGCAAACCGCTAAGGTTCTCTACCTTATCTAGTCAATCTAACCTAATCATGAAGAATAGATTGCATATAAAGGTAACCTTTAAAGATATGAATGAAAGCACAAGGTTGATCACACCCAAGAACAATGGCTAAGGTAAAGCTCCACCAAAGGGGTAACTAGGCCTAGCACCTTCTAGTAAAAGTTCCAGCAAATAAGCAACGAATCGAGCATCTCATCTACTAGCATCCTTAAACTCCTACCTCCAGCCTACCTCCCGAAGACATCCGCTCTTTCGGGGGTATCATCCTGTCACGGTGCACCCTTAATGAAGCAGGGAATATAGGGGCACGCTCAAACATGAACGTGTCTACAAACCATGAAGGGTCGACATACTAAATCTAATCACCACGATTACATAAAGCATGCTATATAGTCTAAACATATGCATTAGGCTAAGGATCAAACATATTCATGAAAGGTAGAAAGCATAAACGGAGACATGGAATAGCTAATAGATTGAATGACAAGATTTCTATGCTCACATTGAAAGTATGTATTACACCATCACCACCGAGATCATACCTAAGATGATGAACATGTAGCTCTAGAACTTCGCCATGGCACAACCACGCAGGGCAGCTATGGCGGCTAGGGTCAGCCTAGGCCATCTCCTAGACAACCTCAAGGACTCGCGGCCGCTGTCGTCTCCCTCCGGTGCTTGCTTCTAGGTTTCATTGAGTTACGATGGATGGATGTGGCGGCCGTCGGAGGCAGGAGATATAAATACACCGAGGAGCATCTAGGTCAAAGGGGGACGCGAACCGGCACGAAAAAGGCGTGGGCCGGCTGGCCTAGGCCCTTTTCGGCCCTGGTTCGACCCTGTTTTGCTCCCCGACGCTTCTCGTGTTTTCTTGAATATTTGCCAAACTACATGTGGGTCATTGACGTCATTTTCCCCGCGGTTTGGATAAGGGTATTTGGCACGCGAATTCCTGCATCTTCTGTTTAGGTCCTCGGAGTTTCACAGCTTCATGCTTCGGTCCTCGGGTCATTTGGAGTCATGTTCACTTCGTGTCTTGACTTGTGCCGGGCTTCGTGATCTTCTCATAAAGTGCTCGATGAACTCTACCTGTAAGTCCTCATTTAGACGCTTAAATCCTGCGTAAACAACATACTCCAAAAACCACATGCAAGTGTGAACTTGTTACATCATTAGTATGCCTAGTGGCGGGTTAGTTATAATTCAAAGCTCAAACCAAAGTGTAACAAGTGCTCTTGGTTGATGGAAATCGACCGCCAACACACCCCCATTCTTAAACCTTGCTCGTCCTCGAGTAAGCCTTTAATGGATGTCAGTATTGCCAGTGTCTCTGTTGTCGGAACTAACAGTGGTGGAGGGTCCACTACTTTCCTAATTGTGGGTCAACTGAAGGTAGGAGCTTCCCGCATTTTTGCTAGGAAATCTTCCAGCAAGAAGTCAGGTAAAAACATGCATATATATATCCTTGTTGTGTACTCAGTTTTTATGTTGGTTGGTGTGTTACATTACTTCATTGACTCAGATTACTGATGAGTTGACCTTACAAAGGTTGTGTCCATAGGATATAAAGGTATCTAATTGACTCCTGGTTTTTGGATTACCAATGTAGTATCCTCTGTCATTTTTCTTAAAATTTTGAATTATGGTAAATGTAGACCTGATGCTGCTCTTTCTTATCAATGCTAATTTTGTGCAATAGTATGTTTTCATGGTGCATCATAGCTAATTAAACTTTGTTTTATGCTAAGTTTGTATATGAAGTTGAAGGATTGGCCTCATGTGTCGAATCTCAGTTTGTTGAAAAACTGCATTGTAGATGGATGAGTGATTAGTTCAAGTGATGCCATGCGTTGCAGAACCCCAACGGTGAAATTTGCGCGGGTGGCAGAGACGTCGACAAACTGTGCTTCCATTAGTCCATCATCTCTTCCTTTGGTACAATTATTTTCCCTCTATATTTTGAATAATTAGAGCTTTAATTATTTTCATAAGAATCCTATATATGATCTGAAGGGAGAGGTGAAATTCGTACGTCAAGTTATTAGGACCTGAGAGAAGTGAAGAGGTTAAAGCTGGATGAGCCGGGCACGTTTCACTTGCCTATTCTTCTATTCTACCCAGGCCAGTACAATGATTTTTCTTATATGTTCTTTCCTGAACTCCTTTAGGTGTAAAATTGAGTGATGCATTGAAGAAAATGGAAATTTAAGTTCCTATATTCATTATTAAGCTTCTTACTGATTTGAAATTCACATCCTTAGCTCAGTGGTTTGCTTTGTTTTGTCAATCCCAGGAGTCCTTAGTTCATTTTCCCCCAGAACATTGGACAACTCAATTAATAGATCCAGTGCATCATCATCAAAGAGTTCTAAATTAGGGGGGCCTGATGTATTGCATATAGTGATCCTGTTCACAGAAAAGTACCAGGGCAGTGCCCATAAGAACATCAGTTGGCCACCGATGTTCAATTGCAGAAGGTAATTTACTACAGTGGTACTTAGCTTTTAAAATATGTATCCTTTCTATGATCAGTCCTATAATTTCTCACTAGCGCGGAGATTTATTGCTAAGAAGGATTCTTGATCAGTTTATCTAAGTCAAAACCTAGCATAGATATCTCGATCTCATGTGAAATATTAACGTATTTCTATTATTGTCACTACGAAAATAATTCGTTGTTTGACACTTGTTTTAGAGTTCTACTTGGAACATTCCTTCATTTGCAGAGTGAACGGTTGAGGCAATATATATTGGAGAAAGTTGAGGCCAAGCAATTTGTGGCACTGGCTATTGTTGGGAAAAGGATATATTTTAAAAATAACTGAGATATGAATAGATTTCTAATCCCCTAGATTATTCACTTGAGTTTTTGACTCGATTCAATTTACTGTAAACTTGAAATGGTAACTTCATTTGCTCATTATTATTTCAAGAAATGTATCTTTCTTTTATTTATGAGGGAAACACATCCTTCTATGAAACAAAGTGTTGGTACATTATTTTACACGTCAAAGCACATATCTATAATGGGTCATAGCTCAGATTGAATAACTGGCATTTAAGCTAATTGGACTATGGCTGCCGTGTTATGCACTGATCGTCTTTGCAGTATTTGTTCCTAGATGTATATATATCTTTTGTTTTTACACTTCCTGTGTGTGTGAGTGCAGTCCCCCAGACAGAAGGTGACCTTTGTTAGGTTCTAAGTTCGATAGTCAAGGAACTTGATAGGCAGCAGTATACAAGTTTCATATTTTAATCAGAAGATCAAATTCCAGTCTAGGTTCTTAATCAGATTGTAGACTTTGTACTTTCTGAAAATGTATTGAAGGCTTTAGTTTTGTGCTAAGGTATATTTCAATTTTTTCTTAGGCACGAATTTTTGTGCTAAGCACATGTCTATTTCCTATTGTTTTGTCAGATATTGTGTATCTTATATTGAAGCAATCGATTTTTATGCCCGTAGCAACGCACGGGCACGACCCTATATATTGTAAGAAGTCAAAGTAAAAAAAAAAAGTGGTTCCTCCTGCTCCTTCTCGTTGAGGAGGTGCTGTCGCCCCACCTCATAGATGGCTGGACCGTAGATCGAGAGCTTCACGAGAAGGCATCATAGGATCATGGCATCCCGTTTGGTGTAATTATTCGCAGTCCCATCGCTGCACTAACCGCGGTTCCTAACGGGACCAAAGAGTTGTCGAGGAGTATGTCTCCTCCAACCGTCATAACCAACCACTAGATCATATCAATAAAAAATGACATAAGAGATAACTTATCCAATGAGCTAATTCGTAGCACCTAGTTCAAATATATAAATGGATTCACATACCATCCTCGTATAGTCTTGGAATTTGATTTTTTTTAAAAAACATAGCTTTGAAATATGTGTATGAGACTATCTTTTCATCGTGAGAGAACTCTTCGCACTTTTTTCTTTTTGCTTCCTCTTCCACTTAGATATAATATTGTATTTTAATTCAATAAACTAGCTTAGCACCATTGGAGGAGAATTTTTTTATATACATTTTTAATCATTTTGCAAAATTATACGACCGTATCAAAATTTATCAAATTTGTCTACCGAACGTCATGGCGCACGGCGGCTGTCGTGGCCCACGGCGGTTCCACGTCCAACCGCCGTGGGCTACGGCGGTAGGCCAAACACCGTAGCGCATGGCGGTCGGGGACGGCGTTTGCCGGCGCCGCGCGGTGGCAGGCAGCGGCCATGCAAACGCCGTGGGCCATGGCGGTTGCATCCCAACCACCGTGGGCCACGGTGGTTAGTTTTTTTTAATATTTAGAAGAGAAAACACACACCTTTGCAATGGCATGTACGGCGCTCGTAAAACCCTAACAAAGCGCCTTACGTACTGATAACATGCCGTAGGAAATTTAGAAATTTGATTACAACAGGTCTAATTAATTTAGTTGTACGAGAACTGCCCGGAGAGCAAAGACCCGCCGGAGTCTTGCGACGGCATGTAGTAGTACCCAGTTGGGGGTGGAGGTGGTGAAGGTGGAGGGGAGCTGTTCTTCTTGTGGCATTCACAAGTGCAGGTCGAACATTTGCAGCATTGACCGTCTCCAGCGCTAGATGATCGATCAGGGGAAGTCAATGCCTCCGACAGCTCCCGCTTCAGGTTGTAGATGATGACATCCTCGAGGTAGTCGATGTACTCTTGATAGGGGCGAATAGCTGGTGGATCCACCTATTGCGAGAAACCGCAGTTCTCTATTTGGGTGGAGTACTGCAAAAGGTAAGAAAACGTTAGCAAACCAAAGAAAGATGATAAACAAATTTGTGGACATTGCTTACCCATGCATGTGGGCAGTGCCAGAAGCGACGACCGGAGTTGTTCCATCCCTCGTACACTTGCATCACGCAAAACTCACCGTGCGAACACCTAGGCCACAGCACCGTTTGCTTCGGTGCGTAGCTTCTAACTTCACGCATCGATCTGAAGTCACTCTTTTGGGAAATTGGCTACGAAATCAGGATATTGCTGATGCCACAACATAGGACCGAAATCGTGTTCATCCCCACTCCAGGAAGTCATTGTTGAATGCTGTGAGAAGAAGGCAATGGAGTGAATGGTGCTACATATAGGCAGAAGAAGGAGGCTGGCTGGGTGGTGGGCCCTTCGATCCGTGGGAAGAGAAACGAAGCAGTGACTCAGAGAAAACACACCCTAGTACTAGGGCACTACCGCATTGTGGGCCAGTCGATCCGTGGGAGGGGAACGCGTCAGTGACTCGGAGGAAACACAACGACTCTGCATATGACCGTGACTCTAACAAAACACACGTAACGGAAAAAACACACTCTAATGCAGTTCGATTAAAGTTCTTAAGGATACAAACCGAGAACCCTAGATCACGATGTCATGAAATCCTGAATTATTTGATACAGTCCGACTAATACTCTAGGTCTACTGAGTACAACGGGGGTATTTCCCCTTCCTGATGGCATCTGGCCCAGCTTCCTTGGCCCAGCAAGCCTTCTCCCTCTTCCCCTCTCTGTCGGCTTCACGGGCCTGGGCCGCTTCACGTTCTCTCATCTCCTGACGAATGCACATTTCCTTCTCCTCCTCCTTTTTTTCCTCTCTCTTTTCTCACTCAACCATGCGGAACCACCTCTCTCTTGCATCACGGCCCGCTTCCTCGACGTAGCTCTTGTCGAACTCAGACTGCTCGGTATCTAGCCACTACATGAAATCACAAAGAGGAGGTGGAGTCTTTTTTGAAAGACATGTCAGCAAATAATAAAACAAAAATGACAATAATTGAGAAATGTAGTAAATCCTTACTTTGGCTCTAAGGTTGCGGTCGAAAGGCTGGATCGGGTCGTGCGCATAGTTGGCGCACATGAAGAACCTCATCCCGTAGGCGTACCCGAGAACCTTGCACCTGACAAGCTTGCAGTTGTCACCGTAGAAGCACATAGGAGTGTTGGTCCCCTTTGGCACCTCGACGTTGTCCTTCCTCGTGGTGAGGAACTCCAAGTCCAACTCAGGACCTGAGGAGGCCATTGCAAACCTGCAAAACATGATGAGAACAATTATTACAATCATAGACAAAATTATAAATTATAATCATAAACAAAATTGTACAAATGAATCAGCATAATTAAGACGACACGAAATAGCAGTTCAATTATTCAAATACAATACCATGCATAAGTTCATACAGGAAATATTAGTTCAAACATTAAAAATTCCAAAAATAGATGTCCTAACGTTACAAGCAACTATGATCATCTGAATCCTGCATTGTTGCTACACCCACGTCCACGTCCACGTCCGCTCTAACACCCCAAGTGTTTCTCTTTTTAATCAAGGAGTTAACCTCAGCTCATGGTGTTGAAGGAAATATCAATCAAGTTTGGTGAAAACACCATTAGGAGAAAAGTTTTGTTTTGGACCTGAGATCAAATTTCACTCAGAGCTTAAACTTTTGCCAAGATGAAAGTTGTCACCAAGATCCAGGAACATAACCTTGTAGTTGTCACTTTTGGAAATTGGGAATGGAAGAAGGAGTGAAGCCCTATCTCATTCGATCAATCTCCTAAAAGCCTTCTGAGTACATTTGATGGATTGACCAATATCTCAAGATTTTGTATAGCAACTCCAAAATCACCCAATATGAAAGTTGTTGGTTTGCTCAAGAGGAACAAATCTTCTTTTAGGTGGAAGTCAAAATATTGAGTGAAAAGTCTTCAAAACCTTGAGTCAAACCTCTTTAACATGGTCAAACCCCTAAGTTCTTAGACCTTTCTCTAGAACTTTGATCAAATCTTCAAAAATTTCCCAAAACACTGAAAATTCAGCCAATACAAAAGTTGTGCAGAATTTCATGGGACACATTCCATCTAATTGGCAGTTTTTCAAATTTGGAGTGGAAATGCCTCAAAAAAGTGGTCAACACCCTGAGCTCTAATTTGACCACGTCGAGAAAATTCTACACTTCAAGCCAGTTTTATGATTCGTGCATCTTTTCACCGGTCAACCTTTGTGAATGTTGTAGAGGGTAGTCTCATCTACAACTTTGTTTTTGGCCAAAAGTTGACTTCATTTGTGTTTGAATTTTTCTGACCCGTCAAAGCACCCTAGTCCGAAATCGTTTTGCTGCACCAGCCGCCCGTGCGCGCGCTCTGGCCGCGACGTCGCGCCGCGACCACGTCCCGGCCCCGTCCCGGCGCCCGTGCCACCTGGCACTGACACCGAGGTGGGCCCGCCGTCCGTCGCCCGAGGATGCCCGTGACACTAGGCCCTCCCACGCGTCGCGCGCATCCACTCATCCACGCCACGCGCCGAGCCGCCGCCATCTTGCTGCCATGCGCGCCGCGGTGCCGCGCCACGCCGCACTCCTGCATCGCGCTAGGCTGGCCAGCTGGTAGTCGTCTGTGGCAGTGCAGCAGCACATCGCGCCCGCCTATAAAAGGGAGAAGCTCCCCTGAGCTCACCGCGCCGCCACACAGTGCCGCCAGGCTACTGCAGCTCGCCGTCGGAGCACCGCCGTCGAGCCATCTAGCCCGCGCCCGCTCACTCTCGCCTGAGCTGCTCAGCAGCACCACACACCCCAGCCAACCGTCCCAGGGCCACGCATTGCCCAGTCTGGCCACCCAGCTCGCCGGAGCAGCCGTCCCTGCGGCCGGAGCTCCACCCCGTCGCCGAGCTCTCACTCCCGAGCCGTCCCATCGCCGTCCAAGCGTCTCAGCAGCATCACCTCGACCCACTGGAGCTTCCCGTGCCACGCGTTGTCGTGCCTCGTCGCCTAGCTCGCTGGACTTTGCCCCGCCGCGGCCGGAGATCCGCCCCTCCGCCGAGATCAACTGCCGGCAGTTCCTCCGCCCCGTCCAAACGCCCGAGCCAACCCAAGGTGACGCCCTGGCACTCCTCCGCCCATTTTCCCTCCCTAGATTGCCACCGTTTAGCCGGAATCCGGCCGTCGTCGCCGGCGGCCATGGCAAGGGCATGTTTGTGATGATTCAGATCTTGCCAAGGCCTTATCTATAAATGCGAGGACCCCTGTGTAAAACCGAGGGTATACTTGTGAAACAAAAATTTACCCGAGGACCTGGATGAAAGTAGATTCTTAAGCTTTTGTTTTAGATCACTACAACCTTCTGAAATTCATAGTAAATCAAAGTAAAATCAGAAAAATACAAACTCAATTGATCTGTAATCCTCATGAACAGATTCAACTTTTCTAGAAAGGAATTTTGTAAATTCCTTTTTAGATTTTGAATAATTTTGAATTGATTAGTTTGAGTAGATTTGAAATTATTTGAAATCCATAGCTGATCTGCCTGTGAAATTTTAATATGTTGTTAGTATTGTCATGCTTGTTCTTGTATAGAAAAATTGCACATAGCTCTGTTATATATCTTTAGTTATGATTTAATTTTGATATATGGCAGCTTTTAAGTTCTTGTTTAGTTTTAAATAATTGGTTAAGCAAATAAAGTTGATATTTTTGCATTAGCTTAGATATGACCAAATTAATCTATGGTAAAAATATCAGTATCTTTTGACATGTGTAACTAGTTTAAAGTAATTTAGGCCTTTAATATGAGCTTTTTTAATAAAACATGTTGTAGCTAGTTTCTGGTCATGGTAATTTCGGAGTAGTCTTGTCTTACCTTGTTATGGCTGTGGTAAAAGTTTCAAACCCATTGCATGCTTGAATATTTCTATGTGATTTAGTTATCTTTTCAGCAGTGATAAAGTGTTGTATTTTTCATGCTAGATCTATAGCTTAGTTTTATCTGAATTTTTGTGAGTAGCTCAGTAATGCTATGTTTATGCTCTGTGTAATTTCCTGAGGCTAGATCATGCAAGGATCTTTCTGAAGAATTTAATCATGTTTAAGTCAGCTAGTTAATGTTAGATTTTTCATGTGCAACATATAGCTTAGTTTAATACCAATTTTGTACAGTAGCTTTGTTGCCATGATATGTGCTTGTGCAAATTTTATCTCTGTTTGTTTGTGTGTGGAAGACCCAAAATTAATTTTCGAAGTATTTCAAGCTTAATAAGTGGAATAAAAGAAAACCAAAATCACCTTTAATGTGATGCAAATTTAAAATCACAAAGCTTCACCAAAGTACATTCTGAACAACACCTTTTCTTTTGGTGAAGTAAAATAAGTTAATTAGTGTAGATATGCACACAATTAGGGATGAAAATGGATCGGATATGGACGGATACTGCGGATACAGATACAGATAATTTTTCTTTCTCGGACAGAATTCTCGGATCGAATACGGATACGGACAGTATATTTTTTGTCGAATAGTGATATTCATCATATTTGGATCATAGAAATTCAACTTTGAATTTCCGGATACTAATGCGGTACGGATAGTCACGGATATTAAATGTCCGGATTCGAATACGGTCTTACCATTTGAGTGTCTGACCCTTTCGGTCGGTCGGTCGGATAATATCCGTACCACTTTCATCCCTACACACAATCACCATCAAATAAGAAAGATAAATAACACACATATAATTCCTTGATAAAGGAAGAGTATGCTGGATATAACCTTATCCAGGTGAATGTGCCCAACAATACACCCCATGTTTATCCTTTAAATCTGAACCAAGTTCTTCCTTCTTAAAAACGAACACTTAAAGCTTATGCATATGCATGTCGTGTAGAACTTCCGATCGAGAGCTACGGGTTGGTGCCGGAAGCTGAAGGAGAGCTTGTTGAAGGAGAAGGTGAACGTGTTGGTTTTGGAACAAGACCCGAACCAAGTTCGGAAGATCTCCAACTAACTTTGCTAAGTGAAGGCAAGCCCCAGAGCATAACCTATGTTTTCAACTTATGCAACTTTCTTTGTTATGTCTGTGCATTTAAGTTCAGGTGTTGAATTGAAACCCTAGATGCATGATCTTAGGTTCCTATGTTCAAATACTAGTATGATAAGACGCTAGTTGCCATGCTCTAAGGACACGGTAAAAGTCGAGTGATGTTCGTCACTCGCGAGCTATAGGTTCTTATGTTGGAATCATAAGATATGTTAAACTGGATTGCTCACGTGGTAAGAGCATGGGACCGGCTCCGACCAAGTAGGTCTGTGGTTAAGCATTTGAACGTACTAAACATTTGTCGGGAATGGGACCGGTAAGCCTAGTACTTTTTTGATCCAGCACGGGAACTCTCTACCACTAATCTTGGGATTCGTTTCCCCGACTTGCAACCGGTGGTGCATGTGTGAGTCTGGTAGGACGTTGGGCCGTAATTCCAGAGATCCTTGTACCGAGGACTGTGGACATTGCTCCTGAACTGAGCTTGACTAGGAACCGTCTGGTTGGTGCGTACCCCGCCCTGTAGGGGTTGTGGTCGTTGTGATGGGGTATGCATTCTCCCGTGTGTTTAGGTCCACCTTGCAAGGTTATTCATCGATCGATCGTCGGCCTCTCACCGTTATCCGAGATTGCTTATCCATACACTCTATGTCCCTTAATGATGGAATTGAGAAGTAATATTGTTGTATGCTTAATTGTTTGCACAACTTATGCTTGTATTAGTTGCTTACCTAGTAATGGATAATTAACTAGAATTTTGAGCTAAACCTTGAAAGTAAGGACATACTCTTTGTTGCTTTTCAGCAAAAGAAACCCACTTGCCAAAAAGCTTTGCATGTCTAGAGAGTTGGTGATTTTTCATCACCCGACGGTTAAGTGTTGCTGAGTATTGGTATACTCAACCTTGCTTTGTTGATATCTTTTGCAGGTGTTGATATGTTTGATGGTATTTGTGGACTGATTCTCTCCCACCCTTTGGGAAGTGAGTGGGAAGATGACAGTGCTTAGTGATATCATGGATGGCCTCCCGTGATGTTGCGTATGACGTTTAGTATTTTATTTCCGCTGTGTTTTCAAACTCTGAATTGTTTACTTCCTTGTATGAAACTTGGTTTGTAATAATGAATATGATGTATTAAGGATGTATTGATTATCTCTGGACTCACCGTCACGTGAGTCTTATTGTACAATCTTCGATCCTTTGTTATAAGTGATTTACCGGGCTTGACCCGACAGATATCGACAAGTTAACTCTTCTTTAACGCATAATGACCGAGTGGATAGGTTATGTGTGTTAAATCAGAATTAATTTGGACGGTTCTATCACATCCGCATCCACGTCCACGTCCTGAAGGTGCTGATGAGCCCACATTGGCCGTAGCTGGTGCGTTGCAAGCATAATTTGCAGCTGTGCACCTCTTGTACGTGTGGCCCGTGTTGTGGCACTTGTAGCATATCACTACTGCAGGTCCAGCTTCTACTTCATTCATGTTGTTTCTAATCCTCTTCTTCTTCCTTCTTCCAACACCTTGGCACATCTCAGGATCTGGATTTGGTATGTGCACAGCATTTTCTTTGGGGTTCTCAGTAAAAGTACTCTGCACGAGGTAGCTCTGGATTGTTCGGTTCCAAATGTTCCGAATAGTTTCCTTGTCGTAGTACCATGGCACGTACCTACGGTAGCTGAAATTTTGAAGTTCATAACATACGGCGATCACATGGGAGCAGGGGGTGTGTAGTAGCTGTGGCTTCCGGCATGAACATCTGCATATTTGGTTGCCAAGGTCACACACTTGTTGCTTCTTTTCACGCGATGGGCCTAGGCACATTTTAACTTTGCACTCAACCTCATAGCTCCACATAATTTCATTCTCAGCGGACTGGTACAAAGGCTGCGCTGTGACCGTGTGCAGAAGTGTTTTTTTTCTGAGCCTTGTCCAAATACTCAGTCATTCTGGTGTAGTATGTCATTTGAGTGTTCCTCGGAACCTCATCCGCTACCTTACTCCTTTCGTAAAAATATTGCATTGTACGATACATGAAGAACTCAATGATGCCAACTAGAGGAAGAGGTTTTGACCCACAAAGCACACAGCTGTAGACCTCAGCAAAATTAGTGGTCTTTATCCCATGTCTTGCTCCGCCCTCGTCAAACATGAGACACCACTTTTCCTTAGGCTCATTCTGAATCCACTGGCTGAAGGTCTTCACAGAACGCCCTCTTCTGCGCCTAACTTGAGGGCCATCTAATCCCACATCCTCGAGAGAAATTGGCTCCTCTCCAGGTTCAGGATTCACTGGCCTCTTTACTATCTCCTCTGATGCCTTCTTTGTCAGGTCATCTAATTTCTTCCAGATGGCATCCAACTTCTTCTGCTGAGTCTGCTCACACAACCGCTCAAACAATTTAGACAGGGCCTTGTTCTTGAACTGGCTGTGGAAGTTTGCTTTCATGTGCCTAGTGCACCACCTGCTCTTAACATCGGGCCACAATGGAACTCTGTATCGCTCTTGGCTGCCATCTTTCATGTCATTCATTGCTTGCAAAATACCTTTGTGCCTACCGTGTATGACACACACATTCTGCACATCCTGCACCACCATGTTCTTCAACCTCTCAAGAAACCAGTACCAACTGTCACCATTCTCCCCCTCCACAAATGCAATGGCCAAAGGAAGCAACTGATTGTTACTATCAGCTACCACAACTGTCAGAATTGTTCCTTTGTATTTACTAGTGAGAAAAGTGCCATCTATGCAAATGATCGGTCGACGCAGTTTGAAAGCCTCAATGCAGGCACCCAATGCCAAGAATGACCGCTGAAGCACAAGCTTGCCTGGTTTCTCCTCACAAGGATAGTCCTTGATATCATAGTAGCTGCCAGGATTCATCTGAACTATTATGTGCAGCTAGCTAGGCAAATTGTGGTAGGATGCTTCATAAGTGCCCCACCTATGCTCCAATACCTTCTTCTTTGCTTGGTATGCCTTGCCGTAACTTATGGTGTACCTGAATTTTTCCTCAATTGCACCGATAATAGCCTTCGGCTCATAAGAAGTACATTTCACAATGGTAGGGTACATGTGGCTTGCAACAAAATCAGCTGAAATGTTTTGGTGCTTTGCATCAATCCGATCAAGAGTACAACTGTGAGGCACCACTTCTTTCACCTCTAAGTAATAATCCCACTTCCCCTTATATGCATGCACTCGAAAAGAATAATCCTCCTTCTTGCAATGCACATCATATATCCTCAGAGAGCTCTTCACTACCCTGAACTCCCTGTGCAGAGTCAAGGTGGACCACTGCTTGACTGCATCCTTCACATGTGTAGTACTAGGGTACATGGCGCCTACTTTAACCTCATTCTCCGTGTACTCTCAGGGCACATTCTCACCACGATTAACAGTACACTGTGAGAAATCGTAGTTCTGCCAATCCCAGGGCACATGATCCTCAGACTGATCATAATCATCATCATAATCGTCATCTGAAGAGTCCTCTTCTAATGCACGTTCATCAGCTTCTAACTCTCTCTCATAATGTCTCATCACCTCAGGGTTTCTTTCTCCCTCATCAACAAAACCAGTGACAACATAACCTCTAGATGTCTCATCACCTTCAGAATCCCCTTCTTCGTCCACTTGTTGTTCCCCTTCTTCATCACCTTCTTCGTCCCCTTGTTGTTCCCCTTCATCATCACATTCCCTTTCATCCACATCCTCAGCTTCCTCATGTACTTGACTGCTAGACCCACCCTTCAAGAAAACTTGGACAAACAAAATCACGTGCAAACCAACTCGGCATGCATTTATGATATAACTCCTCCATTGTCGAGTCCCTTCAAGTGGCATGAGCTCCCAATACACATGTTCACTTTTGTTTATTAGTACCATCACCGACATGCATTGGTGCTCTAAATCTACTGCAAATGACTTGACCAGCCAATTGGTTATACCCTCTCAAGTTCTTTCTGCTGCTCCTTTAACACTTTTCTCAATTGAACTAAAATTTGACAAGACAACTCCTTGTGGACCATATATAATTTGTCCAGATCCATAATACAATTTGACTGTGACTGTCTCCGACATGTCTGATTCATAATAAAAACCAATAACTACTATCAAATATTACATCCAGGGACTAACAAATAAATAGACTAATATCTAAACTAACAGTAAATATGTTACGTAATTTAGTCTAATGAGTGGCAAACATGTAAATTATAATCTAAATCATAACTACAGATCTATACTTCAGAAATCTTTACCATACAAAAATCTACAGAATTAATAGTAATTATATCTAAGTAAAATTACTAAAAGAGTTCAAATCAGCGAAATACCTGCAATGAAGAGAAGAAGTAGCAGAGCTTCACTGCTCCGCCCCCTCCACCTCACTCTCTTATCCTTCTGAACACTAAACCCTACGAAAATGAACTATTTAATACTACAGATCTTAAAAAAATCTAATTAATCAATACTAATTACGATTTCATTACATCTAAGTACAGGTGCTAAAAGGGTTGAAATCAACGAAATACTTACAATGAAGCGAAGGACCAGCAAAGCTTCGCTGCTCTGCCCCCTCACTCTCTTCTCCTTCCCAACCCTCTCTTTCTTTTTTCTGAATTATTATGACAATTTCGGGTAAATTTTCGGCTCTTATAGGGCCACGGTGGTCGCAAATCCCTACCGCCATGGCCCACGGCGGTTGGGCCTACTGCCGTGGCCCACGGCGAATAGAGGTCAAGCGTCGTGGGCCACGGCGGCTGGTCTTCCCGCCCGTTGGGCCCGTGGTGGTTGTCTAACTGCTAGGGATGTAAACGGGAGCAGGAAATTTCCGTACCGACCGACACAGTATCCCGCACAACCCGACCGTGCACCGTTTTAGCCGGAAAAACAGGAAACAGGAAAAAAATGGAAACAGGAGCAGGAGCGGGAACAGTTGGGGTCGTTTCCCGACCGTATTCGCGGTTCTCGTATTTAGGCTGGAAAATTCCCGCATGTATTCCCGTATAAGTTAAATACCATCCTCACTTTCAGCCCATATCGGAATCCAGCCCACCCAAGACTGCTCCCTCCACCCGCCGGCCCACCACCGGCACCACACCGCAACAAAAACTCCCATTCGGGTTCGGTCATTCCCAGGCTCCCACGAGTCCAGCTTAACCCGAGCCGCACTCAATCCCTCGTTCCGCCCCCGCCGCCTCCATTCCGCTGCTGCCACCGCCGAGTACAGTAGGGCGACCACGACTCCACGAGTGACGAGTCCCTCCACCACCGGTCCTCCGCATTACGGTCCGTCGCGGCGGCGCACCGCTGCACTTGGGCGAGTTCGCGGGAAGCAGCAACAGCCGCCGCCGGCGGCGGTTGTGGGGCTCCGCTCCCCCGGCCGGCATCCCTGCCGGCGCCGCCCGCGCCGGCCTCCGCATCGACATCGGCGTCCAACAACGGCGGCTCCTCGCTGGGGTCCTCGGCGGCGTCCGACGAGCAACTGGATCTCAGGTTTACATGTGAAGCCGGCGACGGTTGGCCTGGTGGGCTGGTGGTAGTTTCGGTGATCGGCTCCTTGTGTGATGAACTGTTTAGAGCCTACGAAGCCATTATTATCTTATTATCTAACTTGTGTTCATTCGTTTGCATATGGATTATGTATGATTGTATTTGTTGCACGGAGCTAACTCGTTGAAGTGATCATGTCAATGTTCCCGTATTGGGTTATCGATTCCCGGTCGTAATCAAAGTGTTCCCGATCGAAATATTCCGTTCCCGATATCCCGTAATATCGATTTCGTTTTCCCGTCTGACTATTCCCGTTCCTAATCAAAAAATGCAGGAGCAGGAATGGTTAGAGTGTTTTCCCGACCGTTCCCGACCGTTTACATCCCTACTAACCGCCGTAGCCCACGGCGGTTGGACGTGGAACCGCCGTGGGCCACGACGGCCACCGTGCGCCATGACGTTCGGTGGTCAAATTTGATAAATTTTGAGACCGTCGTATAAATTTGCAAAATGATTTTAAATATATAAAAAAATCATTGCAGGAGGACATACATATGTCATTGCCCATGGCCCTATCCTGTCATTGCCGAATGTCAGACATGCCTTTCGAGCATGTGGGGGAGAGTCTATTTCGCGCGCGCGCCGAGCGAACAGTTTAGGACAGCACTCCGTGACGTCAGAACCCCCTCCGCACATGGCCGCACATGCGAAAAAGTAATGATGACGTTGCTGTTCCACACAGGCACATGGAGATGGAGAGGTCAGAGGTCCGTTTCACGGGTGAAAACACAGTTTCCGGCAAACGCGAACCACACACAGCTATATCTGTTCTCTTTCCGTTTTCCGTGTGTTGTTTGAGAAAAATTTTACATATTTTTTTATTTTCGAAATATTCTAACTTTTTGTAGACATAAATTTGATGTATATTTTTTTTATAAATAATTTATGTGCATAATTTTTTCCAATGACAACTTATACATATAATTTTTTCTATGCTAATTTATACTATCTCCTTCCTTTTATATATGACGTTGGCTAACTCAAAATTGAACTAACCAACGTCATATATAAAAGGAAGGAGGGAGTATGTATAAATTTTTTTCCTAACGACGAATTATGCACATAATTTTGACGTAGACGACAAGTTAAAGCACATAATGTTGTCTCTGACAACGAGTTGTGTGGATAATTTTTTTCCTAATGACGAGTTATGCACATAACTTTGACTGACGACGAGTTTGTCTCTAACGACGAGTTATGCACATAATTTTTCCCCGATGACAAGTTATATGGATAATTTTTTCCTAAAAATGTAATTTATATGCATAAATTTTTCTGCAGCGACGAGTTGTGTGCATAATTTTTCTATAACTACGAGTTATGCGCATAACTTATGCAAAAGTTTTTCTTTGCTCTTTAAAAAATATTGTTAGATACCTTATGTATATACACAAACGGTATGCAAAATCTTGTTGAATGAAGAAAAAAAAAAGGGGAAAATGGGTAGAGCGCCCCTTCGCGCTGGGCGCGGGGCCTGACCCTCCCATGTACATCAAGTTCGTCAACGTCGCTGCCTTGCGTGATGAGTAAGGAAAAAAAAGAAAGATATAGAAAACGTGTGGGGTCTGCACGGGAAGGCCGCTCGGACCGATCGCTCCGAGCGAGCGATAGCTAAACTGTTTTTGTGGACCACCCGCCAGGACCGGCAAGTAGACCTGGTAGTGGATTGAGTATAATCCATATCCAATTGGATTTTATTAGTTGGATTTTATTGGATTTGGATCTAGTTGGATCGTAGACATTCATATGCTTAAACAACAGGATATCCAAATCGTGTTGGACTTCAGAGAGGGAAATTAAACCACGTCACCTTCCCATCTTCTTCCTCGATCCGCCGCCTAGCCTCCTCCTCGTCTTGCCCCACGCCGCCCTTCCCCGCCAGCAGCTCCACGAGGCGTCCACCCTGAGACAACACAAAGCTCCCGTCCCTTGATGTACATCACTGTCTTGAACGACTCCACCATGCACCCCATCCTCGTCGCGCCCACCAGTTGCCGCATGGGCCGCAGCCCGCAGCTCCAACGCCCATGATGAGGATGTCGTCCTCCTCTGCGTGCTCCAGGTGCTCGCAGCGCTCATCCGTGCTCACGTCTCGCCCCGTCGCTCTCTGACAGCTCTGTCTGCATCGCCGTCAACATGTGCTTCGAGATCGTGTAGCACGCCGCCAGCAGCCACGGCAGCGAAATCCTCCAGCGGACGGCACAACACTGCACAACATCCTGCAGTTCGTGTTTGTGCGGCTGCCGGACATCCACAACGACTCCGTCGGGGACACAATGGCGACGCGGCGGCCGGTGCGTCATGCGCCATTGGCAAGCACGCCAAGCTCCTACAGATCATCCATAGTAGCACCTGCTATGTATAGGAGCGTGTATGTATAGAACGGGCGGTTGTGGTGTACATCAAAACAACTACTCCTTGGATACTTGGATGCATGTAGAAGCAGACCAAGCGGTGTTGGATATATTGGATAGGATTGGATGACAGCTACTTTAAGGCCCTGTTCGTTTGTGTTGGAATGGCCCTGTTCCAGGTGGTTTGGGGCGACTAGGAATGAATTCAGAAGTTCATAAAAATTGGTGTTCGGTTAGTCGGGTTCGAAACCATAAATGTGTCGGTTCGGTTCCCCCGCTTCACAAAATAGCCCAGCATCAAACCCCACCCCTTACCCTCCAGAACGGATCCTCAGGAACGGCTGGCAGCACAAGATGGAACGAGTGAAACGGGGGGATTCACTCGATCCTCCCCTTGAACGGTTCCTGCTCAGGAACGGATCACAGACAACCGAACGAGACCTAAGTAGGATTGAACAGGACGAGTACCTGATTTTAGTTGGACTTCAATTAGATTCCGTGGATTAGATTTTGGATTTCAATACATTACCAGGTATACCGGCAAGCCACCTCCATGCATAGCCGCGGGCAGACGGGTAGTCATGTCAGGATCACGGGTGCCAGCTTAACTAACCAGGTCTACACGTAGTCATCGACTTGTCCTTGTCCATCGTCCTTTCCCACTCTCGTCATCTCGTGTGGTAGCGAGAAGAATAGTCAACACGAGGTGACCTCCCGTTTACTTAGTCTCTGCGACTGCAGCCCGCGCACCGTTTACTTGGTCTCTGCGAGTGCAGCCCGCGCGACTGCGCGAGCTGGCGATGCAAAAAGGCCAAAACAGGCGTCGTGCTTGACTTTGCCTCCGTGGTTCGCTTGCCGCCAGGCACAGGCAGGTGCATAAGACTGTCCGCAGCAGAATCCCGTCGCCCATCTGCAATATGCAGCACGAGAGAGGACATTCCCGTACTGCAAAAGAGGAGGCTCTCCAGCAGCTTCTCCGTTCCCTTCGCGCAACGAGGAGGCAGTTGTGCTCCCGCGGTTGTCGGGATCGAGCGGAGGCGGAGGAGTGAGATGGGGAGGACGCTGCTCGGGGGCGATGGACGGAGGAGGGACGAAGGGCGAGCTGCCTCCGCCGCCGCCGACATCGCGTCTCACCGGAAGTCCCCCGGCCACGCGCTCCGACGTCGAAGTCCCCCGGCCCCGCGCTCCCCGGATCCGGCGCTCCGCAGATCCGCACCGCACGCCTCCTCGCGAGCTCCGCTGGCCGGCAGAGGGAGGCCGAGGAGCGAGGCCGGCCGGAGGAGAGCAGTCACCGTGAGGCCGTGCCCCTCCACCTCCGCCGGCGCGCCGTCCTTCGCGGCTCCCTGCAGGCCAGCGAGGCGGATCCGCGGGGTGGGGGCGATGGAAGGATGCCGCGGCGGCCTGGATCCGGCGGTCACGGAGCTCGGCGGAGCCAGGGAGGGAGGGAGGAGGATGGAGCGGCGAAGGGGCACGGGGGCGGAGGGAGGGAGGGAGGGAGGAGGGAGACGGTTGGTTTGCGGTTCGGTCACAGAATCCCCAGAAATGCGGTCGCGGGGGGGCCTTCGCTCATTTTGCAGCTGCCGTTGCGGCAGCTGTTGGAGCCGGCACAGTACCCCTTCTTTCTCCATTTTGCACTAGTGGGGTGGAATGAGAAATCTGCTGTGGACAGTCTAACCACGCCAACAGCCTCAAAGGAGTCACTAGTGCTTGCCTGGTGATCACAGACCATGACTCTCCTCGGCTGCTGCCTGATCCTTCTTTTGGCTACCGCCGCTCCCAAGGGTGGCAGCACCGATGACACCTACGCCGCATCCGCGTGCCGGTGGCAGCCGTACCTCTGCGGCGACGTGAACATCAGCTACCCGTTCTACCTTGCCAGCGACACCAAGGCGGTCCCTGACCACGACGGCGAGTCCTACTGCGGCTACCCGGGCCTGGCCATCACCTGCGACGGCGGCAGCAAGGCCGTCCTGAACCTAGGCGGGGATAACTACACGGTCTCACGCATTGACCACGCGAACCTGACCGTCTCGCTCGCCGACGCGGACGCCGCGGGCGCTGGCAACGGCGGCTGCCCCATTGTACACCACAACGTGACCATCCCGCCGGCCGTCCGGCTGTTCCTCCCCATCTCCGGCGCCGTCGACCTGCTCTTCTTCTTCGCCGGCTGCTCCTTCGGGTCGCCGGAGCCCGACGCCGACCCCGCTCTTCCCAAGCCCAGGCCGCCCAAGCCGCCGAGCCTCAAGCCCATCACCTGCGGCGGCACCGACAAGGCGTCCGGCGGCGCGTTCTCGTTCATTATCCCGCGCGGCGGCGTGCCTCCCGGCGACTGGTCCAGCGCGTGCCGGCAGATTTTCGAGGTGCCGGTGCTCAAGACCTCCGTGCCGTCCGACGCGGAGGACCCCGGGTGGAGGAGCGACGGGTACGGCAAGGCGCTCCGCGCGGGGTTCCAGCTGGCATGGGACCGGAGCACCGGGGAGTGCGGCCAGTGCGAGCAGACCAGAAGCAGGTGCGGGTACAGCAGTGCCGGCGAGTTCCTTGACTGCTTCCCCGCTGACTCTTCACTCCGTACGTAACTTCAGCCACCCATGCTTTCGTCATTAGCAGTAGTAATCATTAGCCTTCGAGTGCATTCAATCAGGCAATGTTATCCATCGCATTCTATGGTTTGCTTGGGACGGACTTTTTTTTAATAAGAGGTAGGAGCACTATCATATCATATATGAAGAAGAATTAGCTATACATAACACGCCAAAGCGAACATCACACAAACGACACACGCTAACAACACAGAACAAAACACTACACCAAAAATTAGATGATGATCCAAAAGAAACCACCCGGACCACCCTCCGGTCGACCATGGTGCCTCGCCAAGTGGCGACTCCACAGCCACTCCACAGCCCACCACTGGTTCGGCTGTCTCCCTGCACACATCTGTAGACTGTAGGCACAGGAACAGCAGAAATGCCGAGGATCAAGACCCCCAAAGCCAAAGGCTAACCACAACCAGAGCCAGAGTGGCCGCGGAGGCAGAGGGCGTCCACTGAGCAGAACCCGGAAAGCAGTGTGCGGCAAACGCAAATCTTCTGAGTTCTGACAAAAGAAAAAATTGCCGTCCGGGTGTGTTTTGATGGACCACGATGTTTAGGCGGCCCGTGATGACTAGTCAGTGCGTTTGAACATTTTACAAGACACGCCTGCCACTAAGTTTGATTTGACGTTACTCCCTTTGTTTCCAACTAGTAACAAACGCACGTGCAACCACACGTGCTATACATTCATATGACTGTTATCTTTTTTCTATCCTTTTCGTGAAAAGTGTTCACATATACAACGATGAAGAGAATTTTTCAAATAATTAACCGCGAGCTATGCCATAGGCCATGACGTCGAGTTTACACGTCTTGGCACCACAAGTTTTGAGGTGCGGATGTGGAGGTCTTTTTTTATAAAAACCTCGGTATGCCAATGGCGCCGTGGTCATGAGCTCAGGATGACGCAGAGACGTGTAACCCATGGCGTTAAGCTCAGGATCTATTTTTTGAAACTTTTCCTCATATGTGTACTCTCTCCGCTTTGCAATGAGTGTCCCTTTGATCTTGTTCTAAGTCAAGCCGTTTTATGTTTGACCAAGTTTATATAAAAATATATTAATGTTTTTGATATCTAACAAATATGATTAAATTCATTATGCCATATATTTTCATAGAATACACATGTTTTGTGTGGTAAATATTGATATTTTTCATTATAAATTTGGTAAAAGAAATCAAAGTGGACACTTTGTGAGACGGTTCTAGTATTTGTGAACATTTTTCAAAAAAGATCTAAAAAAAGACGGATATGACTGACACATGATGAAAATAAGGCGCCCATGGAAATTGTGACTTCTGTTTCAATCCGTGCATATCCAGGATGAAACTACTTGAGCAGTTAGGATATGACACATCAGTCACATAATCAATATTTCTCTTGGTGAAATAGAAAATCACCGCATCATTACTGATTAGCACCACCGGCCGCTCTTCTTCCCGTGGACCGTATGTAGCTATGTGGTCTGCCTGTACCTATCTTCTTCCCGTTCTCCTTGCAAACTCCACCAGCCGCTCCCGAGCTCGAGCGCCGCAGCTTCCCCCCACCAGTTAACGAAGCCACGCAGGACTTCCGTGCCAAGAAAAAGAAACAAAGAGGTCAAAGGTCATGACCACTGCTGAAACTCGGCTACAGTCGTTTCTTGTGACTTTCTTCCGCAGCAGCTCACCAGAGATGGTGAGGGAAGCCAAGCGCCACCGTCACCTGCGCTGGCCCCACCCTTGCCCGCGGCACTCCAACGTCGCCTGCAGCTGCTCTACTCTGAGGTCATCGTCTCTCACCTAAATCGCTGGCAACGCTCAGAGCTCCCACTCCCAGCCATCTCCCTCTCCCTCCAGAGCTTCCCAGCACTGTCGCCAATAGCCGCCGCCGTTGTCTTCTGCTCGCCACCGTGGGCGCACTCCCACGTGCCGCCCCTGCCCAAGGTGAGGAGGGGAATCTATCCATCTCACTCCTCTCTCCGTTCTTCGCCACCTCCTGGCCGTCGTCGTGGACTGGCGCGCCGGCGAGCGCCACCGCCGCCCGCCCGCCCTCTGAATACCCCTCCTTTGTTTTGCCCGTGAGGAGGGCAGTTTTGCCCAGAGATGCTGGCGGCTGTTGGCTTCCGCGACGCCGATGGGGGAAGCCCGAGGTAGGGTCTCGGGACGACGCGCACTACGGGAAGCGACTCGCGGGGTGGGTCCACAGGCGGGTACGCGGGCGGGTAAGACCGCGGACAGGTGAGAAAAAAATTAAGATTTTGACAGAAATGCTCCCCAAATTGCGATTTTTATGGTTGTTCCACCTTTTCGGTCTAACAATTAGATGACAGGTGGGTCCGGCGTGAGGGTGTTTGACTTTTTCGACCTCGAGTTTGATCATTTGTTTTACTTAGCAAATTTGTGTAAACATAGTCAAATAAGTCATTCTTGAAGAACTTTCATTAATAAAACAAAGGACAACAAAAAACATATGATATCTTGCACAATTTTTTAAATAAGACGAGTAATCAAATTTGAGGTTGAAATAGTCAAATTACTTATAACTTGAAACGGTGGGAGTAATAGTGTATTTTCAGAAGCAATGGTGTAGTGATAGTGAACTCTTCGTCCCGAAGCAACCTCTCCTTCTCCACCACGGCTCTCGCTAGGCCTCCTACGCCGCCTAGCCGGGGTCCCTCCCTTCCTCCCCTCCGGCGCCCTTGCTGCCTTGCCGGCGGTGAGAAAGGGAAGAGAGCCCCCAACCTGTAGATCTAGTAATAAAGTATTTGTTGACTTTTGCTGAGCACGTTTGACCATTCGCAGTGGCGTAGCCAGGAAAAAAATACAGCTGGGGCGAACTTCTACTGACCGACTAAATCGAAATTAAGAACATTCCAATTCAGATCGTATTCATGCATCCATATTTTGCAATCACACAATTTTAATGCAAAGTTGAGATATTACCTCAAATTTGAAGAATAATTTGATAGTTGTTGCACCAACACACCATACATGATAAAATGCAAAAATAGATAAACCTATAAATTGGATAAAGATATCAATTATCAAATAGTAAGTAATAATAAAATGATCACATGAGTCAACTCAAATGCTGGTTAACATCATAAGAATATATGTACCATTAGCAAAGTTCTAAGAACCTCTAGCTCTAGGACGTCTAGGGCTCTTTAGCACCTGTACTCTTCGATCTTTTATGACTTGAAACCTCTTCTTAACTTTATCAATACCTCTAGCTCTAGGCTTGGCCAGCGGCCACGATTATACCACTCTGGTATAGAACGCATAGCATCAAAAATGATTGGAAAATTATTCTTCAGTGGTTTTTGGGCCGATAAACCTTATCTATCTTACTTTGATTTTGATTTTCCTCCTTTTTGTTGGACTTGACATTGTTAGAGGAATGAGGGGGGGTTTACCTCTACTAAATCAAGTCGAATTTGCTTTTTCACCTAGGGTTGCGCCGCGAGCCGCTGAGCGCCAAATGCGGTGCGCCGGTGCCTGGTCTGGGCGACTGAGCCTCCGGCTGCTGCCTGCATATGTGTGTGTTTGGTTGATGGGCCTGTTTTTTGAGTTTGGACTGCTGGGCCTGAAGGAGAAAACAAAGGCCTTCCGTCTCCGCCTGAAGCCGAACCAGCGACAAGGCCCGCCGCCATGACGCCGTCCACCGCTGCTGGAGCTCAAAATCTCGCCGGAGAAGAATATGTACTTGTGCTATCCAAATTTTAGCTGGGGCAGCCGCCCCAGCTCGCCCCAACATGCCTCCGCCAGTGACCATTCGTCTTATTCAAAAAATTTATGAAAATATTATTTATTTTGTTATGACATGTTTTATCATCGTATATAAGTATATCATAATTATTTTTACATTTTTACAAATTTTTTGAATAAGACGAATGGTCAAACTGCACCACGGAAACCGGAGAATGCTTATATTTAGGAGCGGAGGGAGTAGTAGTTTTCTTGTAGTTTTTCAGTGCCTCCATGGCTAGTACCTCATGTGGTGTATGCTATCTGGGAAGCTCCGCCACCGTCCTTGTCGGCTTCTTCATCGTCGTCGACTTTGCCGCCATGGTTAGTATGAATAAAATAAAATCACCCCTATCTCCCCCTCACCCCTTTCCCCGCAGCTCGGATCTTCCGGCCTCTCCATCCACCGCGCTAGATCCGGACTACGACTCGCCTCCTCCACAGCTCGCCTCCGCCACCACCTGCTTCCAAGCAGCACGCCAGCACTGCATCAAGCCCTCTTCAGCTCCTTCGTTATCGGTTTGGCAGTGAGCCACCCACCGGCTCTGGGGACGACGGTCTTCTACCCGTCAGCGACAGTCTCATCCACATCTTCAGTTCGTCGGTGTTGTCTTGCCATGATGCCGCCCTGAACCACCTCAAGCCTACGCTCGATGATGCCCTTCCGCACTGGCCCCATGCGTCTGAGACGCCTTGGAGGCATCCGAGGGTGATATGCCCTCCGGTGAAGTCTATGGATCTGAGTGTTCTAGGATTCTTATTGTAATTTGCTCCTTTTAAGGGGCCTCTTTGTAAGTTTGCTGCTTTAATATAATATATATGGCTTTTGTAAAAAAAATAGTGTATTCTCAGGAAGTCCATCCCTTTTTCAGCACTTTTTAGGCTGACTACACCGGAATACTACATAACTTCCTCCGGTACGCCGAAAGAGTAAAATGCAGCGCAGCCAGTAAAAAGACGGTAAAAGAAACGCTATGGATGGGGAAGAACTAGGTATAGAGGATAGATTCTTAGTGACCACGATGGAATATTCATTTTAGAGGAGAAAAATAGAGTACAATGAGTGCAGACAGTACTAGACTATCCACACTCCTCATCCTCTATTTTCTCCTTTAAAACAGAATATGTTATCCTAGTCATTAAGATTCTCTCTTTTATACAACTTTCTCCTGCACTCGCCATTCTTTATACTTCATCCTCTATCCTAACTACCCACAACAGGGCCCGCTTGTCATAATTATTTAATCACACATCCCACCCACCCGCCGGCCTCTCCCACTCACCCTCTCCATCCTGAATTCCTCCGCCGGGCTTCCTCCGTCCCCGCGCCACCCCTCCCCTGCTCCCTCGTCCCCAGGCCAGCGGCGCCCAGGTGGCCGGCGCGGCACAGGACAGTGCTCCCGGTCATCACGAACGATGTGCGAGGCGGAGCGACCAAGCCGGGGCCATGGCAGAAGCTGTTCTCCTCGATCTGAAGCTGCGCCACGAAGGAGTCCGCCGTGTCCATGGCTGGCTCAGGCCAAGGTAGTGCTGGCGCTCCAGCTCTCTCCCCGACGGCCGCCCCTCACCCTGAGCGCCTCCCCCACTCTCTCCCCCTGCGTTGGTCCTCCCTTGCCGCGGAGGCGCGCCCCCTTCCCTCCGCGGAACTCTTTTGCTCCTCCACGGGGTAGCGGCACCGGCGCGGGCATGTCGAGCGTGGCGCCCTCTCCCTCCCTAACGGTGGTGAATCAGAGGAGTAGCTGCCCCAGCGGAGCTCTCCTCGGATCCGTCCCCAAGCCCAGGACAGATCCTCCACGCCTGCACGGCCTCCCCTACGCCCGCCGGCCGCCAGTCTCCCCTACGCACCGCCGGAGTAGATGTTATAAACGATGGCGAATAATCGACGACGGTAAGAGAATCAAACTGCAAAGGATACATGAGATTTAACGTGGAAAACCCTCCCAACACAAGAGGGGAAAACCACGGGCGCCAGCCAGCAAGAACTTCACTATGACGAGAGTCAGGTTATAACGTTAACAACGACGGTTTACAAGAATATGATGGAATAATCCTCAATGAGAAACCCGAACGGGGATATACAGCCCTAGCCTTCGCTCGCTTCGGCCCTAGCCTTCGGCTTTCCACGGGCTTCCGCTTCGCTCTGTCAGAAATCGGGCTTTCTCTTGTGCAATATAATTTGGATCATAACTCAACAAACTCCACCTTGAGACAAATTTCTTCTTATAACATAAATCACAACCTTCACCTTGAACACATCAAAAGAAACAGAATACTTCTGGCACCAAACAGCCTCTTGGGCTAATCAATTATACCAACTAAGCTTGAGCAAAACTCAAACTTAACAACAGGAACTGGTTTTGTCAACATATCAGCATGATTATCATGAGCGCTTATCTTGCATATGAGAGCCAGGTGTGGTTCGAGGACCGGTGGATGGTCGCTTCCTGGTGTGATGAGTGATTGACAACGTGGTGTGGACTGATTCTTGGCTAAGTATTGCAGGTGCAGGTTGCGGCTTGACTGGTGTTGGTGCAGGTGAAGAACAAGCGCGAAAGGTCATTGTCGGTGAGGCCTCCAGGTGTGGAGAAGACAAGTAGGCTTGGTTCGAGGGACCCGATGGCCAGCGGGGTCAAGTGCGGGCCGCATGGTGGCAAGAACGGCAAGATGAAGTCATGGACGGTTTCTTTGTTGAGCCTCAAAACCAAGGTCGAGCCGGGACTACGTGGGAGCCGAGTCATGAGTGGTGATTGGCGGAGGCTACACTGAGTTCGCGGGGTTTCCGGTGGTTCACCAGAAAACCACTAGGTTCCTTGGTTGATCCACAAAGCCAAGACCGAAGAACCGAAGATGGAGGTGCAGCAGCTCCAGACCGGTCTGACCGGTGGGTCTGACCGGTCTGACCGGTGGGTACCGGTCTAACCGGTGAGGAGCACCGGTCTGACTGGTGTGCGACGACGCAGTCCGGAATCTTCGAAGCGGAGGACACGCGTCGGGATCGCAAGGCTTGCGTCGAGGATAAGCAAGTTTGCGGTCGCTGGGCATCCGTCCGATGGTGCGAAGACAAAGTTTTCCGATTTTGCCCTTGAGGGGCATGTATCCCTAGTTAGCTAGTAAGGGTATTTTAGTCTTTCGGTTGCCTCCAAATAACCCAAGGGGTGAGAGGATGGCAGCCATCTCTTGGAACCCTAGCTCATTTGCTTTCCTATTTTCTCTTCCTATTTTCCATAGGATTTTCTTAGGACTAGCTTGAGAGCTTCATGGTGAGATCTTGTGAGAGTGAAGGATGATCGGGCGGCAAGCTAGACCTTGTATGAGCCTCTTTGGTATGTATAGATGATTTGGCGTGGTTCCTCAAGGCTTGGATGTGTCTTTCCCGTTTCTCCTTTTTGGTGATTTTCGGAGCCCTTTCTTGGCGATTTTCTTGGAGCGATTTCGAGGCCTTTCTCTTTGGGATTTGGTGGGGGAGGTATGCATGAACCCTTCGTGGTTCTTTTCCCTTTGATTCCCCTCCCAAATCAGTGAGCAAAGGGGCTCGATTTTGAGGTTTTTGTGGCTCTAGGGTTAGAGGTGTTCTTGGTGGGATTTCCTCAATTCCTCTTGCTTTGACGAGTTTTGGTGGACCAAATCTTGGCTATGGAGTGCCCATGAGGTGTTCCTACTATCCCCAAAGTCTTGTGCAAAACCGTGGAGCGATTCGGGAGATCGGGAGTTGGATTTGGGGGAGTTGACCCGCGGGTGCTGTTCATCCCCGAGCGGCCCAGCCTGACCGGTCTGACCGGTGCTGCTCACCGGTCTGACCGGTGTAGAGGCTCTGTGGGTTTTGCCTCGGGTGAACGTCTGGGTGAGTTCGTTGTTGTCCCGTGTTGCTGCTGTTTCGAGTTTGGTCCTGTTTGGAGCTCGGTAGGTCAGTTTGGTGGATTTGGGATTTCCTGGCTTGGACCGGTCTGACCGGCGAGCTACACCGGCCTGACCGGTGTAGAGGCCTTCTGTGGAAGTTCCCAGGTTTTACCAGCAGGGACCGGTCTGACCGGTGCTGCTCACCGGCCTGATCGGTGTAGGTCAGTGGTGCTCGAGTTGGTGTTCCGCTGCGTTCTCGAGTCCGTGAAGGTGGTTGTTGGTTCCTAGGACCAGTAGCACTCCAGTGGCTGCGTGGTCTTGACCAACTTTGGTAGTTGAGTCGGAGACGTGATTTGGAAGCTGTGTTCGTCTTGTTGGAGTTCTCATCTCCTTCGAGAAGAATTTTTATCGGCTCTCATTCACTCCCCCCTCTCTGGTTCGCCTAATCGGTCCTTCAATTGGTATCAGAGCCGGTTCAGGTCTTCATTTACTCTTACCAGTCTAAGATCTAAAGATGGCGTACCAGGAACGGGGTTCGGGTCCTCCACACTTCGATGGGAAGAACTACCAGATGTGGCAGAGGCGGATGGCAGCGTTCCTCCGCGGAAAGGGTTAGATCCTTTGGGACGTCACGGTGAACACAGCTTATGTTCATCCGATGAACTTCCTTGCTCCAGGATCGAGGGATATGTTCGAAGCCAACAACAAGGCTGTCGATTACTTGTTTCGTGCTCTGTGTCAGCCTGAATTCGATCGGGTTCAGACAGAGGACTTAGCTTGTAGGATTTGGGAGCAGTTGAAGGATGCTCATGCTGGGAATGCTCAGGTTCAGACTCGGATGTACGCGACTTACCGGAGAGAGTACGAGAACTTCACTCATCTCCCCGGCGAGTCCGTCGATGCCCTTTTCCAGCGGTTTACGGTCGTTGTGAACAACATGAGAGCCAATGTGGCCGTGCTCCCATACGATGATCATGATAGAGCCGTGAAGCTCTTGCACTCGTTGGATCGTACCGTATGGGACGGGAAGTTTGAGGCTATTGTTGAGTCCGAGAAGTATGACACCTTGACGGTGAACGAGCTGTTCTCGAAGCTCAAGTCAGCTGAGTTGGACCGTGGTATGACAGCCAAGATCGAGAGCCCGACTGATTCTCATAGTCTCGCTCTCGTTGGTGGCAAAAGAGCTAAGTCTAACGCTAACGCATCTTCCAGGATGTACTCTCTGTCTTCTTTGATGTCTTTGCCAGACGAGGAGTTCGACGTGCTTGGAGAGGACGAGCTGGCGTTGCTGACCAGGCGGTTCGAGAGGCTGCACGAGAACCGGGTGAACACGAGGAGGACAGCACAGACGTGCTTTCAGTGCGGCAAGCCAAGACACTTCGTCGCCGACTGCCCAGAGAAGACGGAGAACAAGGACGGCTACAAGGACGGCTACAGGCACCGGTCGAGCAAGGACGGCAAGTACCGATCGAGGCGCGATCACAAGCACAAGAACAAGCACAAGGACGAGCGACGGTCGAGGAAGAAGGACGGCCGCGGCAGGAAGGCCCGAGCGATGGTAGGAGCGAGCGACGTCGACTCCAGCTCCGCCTACTCTTCCTCGAGCTCGAGTAGCAGTGAAGATGAAGGTGATCGGCGCAAGAACAAGAAGTCATCCAGGAACTTGAGTGGGTTGAGCTGCTTCGCGGGAGATGGCTTCTGCGGCATGGCTCGTAGCTCCGGCCGCAAGAAGAGTCACCAGAGCGACTCGGACTCCGACTCCGAGGATGAGGTATGTGATGAGCTCTCTTCTTTGCACAAGGAGAATGATGAGTTGGTTGACTTGCTTGATAATGGCGGTCACATGCTTAGAGAGGCCAAGAAGATGAGGAAAGAGCTTAGGGCCTCACTAGAAGATGCTAGGAACCGTGTGGCTGAGCTAGAAACCCAAAACCTAGATGCTAAGCTTGAGATTGATTCGCTTAAGGCTTCTCCTGTGGTTTCTAATGAGATTGATTGTTGTGATTGCTCTGTGTACCTAGCTGATCTTACTGCTCTTAAGGATAAGCATGCTTCTACTTGTGATGAACTAGATATGCTTAGGGTTGAAGTGGCTGAGCTTAAGTCTAGACCTGCTTTGCTAGGTGCTTGCACTTCTTGCCCTATTTTGCATGGAAAGATTGATGAGATGCATGCTTACACTGTTTCGCTTGAGGCTAAGTTGAAAGAGCCTATTCCCACTTCTTGCTCTACTTGTGAATTGCATGCGGTTAAGAATTTGGAGCTTGTACATTATGTTGATCGCTTGCAGGATGAGAATGATGAGCTGAGGAAATGTATGAGCTGGTTGTCGGGTCAGGAGCCTCAGCTTGGTAACATGATAGCGGCTTTCAAACGCTATGATGGTCAGGCACTTGGGGCTGACAAGCTTGGAGAGAACAGTGGTGAGGGAGTTGAGAGAGTTGGAGAGATTCCTATCCCACCACCAAACAGATACAAGAACAAGTTTGAGCCCAAGCCTAACCATCTCAGAAACAAACTTGACACTACTCCAGATCCACCCATATTCCCTCACCCAACAAATGATTTCCAGAAACCGGTGAAGTTTGTGAGCCCAAAGGGAAGTGAGGAAGGAGAGAAGAAGGGTGAGAAACCGAGTGGGCAGCCCCAACCCAAGCCAAAACCTAAGCCACAGCCCATGAAGTTCCATTGTGGGTATTGTGGGAGAGATGGTCACAAGGATGAGTTTTGCTTCAAGAGGAAGTGTGAGGAGAGAATGGCTAGAGAGTGGGCTAACAAGGACAGGTACCACCCCTCTAATGGTGTACCTGAGCCTCGTATGCAGATGCCCAGGGCCAAGGCGATTGTGAGGACGGTTCCAGCTTGGAGAGACCGGAAGGCAGCAGGTGGTGCTGCTGGCCGAGCTACACCGGTCAGACCGGTGCACTACACCGGTCAGACCGGTGCAGGTCTGGGCAGACAGCGAGTTGGGTTTCGTGCTCGTGAGGATGCTCGGTTTGGTTCTGGTGGTCGTGGTTCTGGTGGTTGGTCTGGAAAGTTTGCATGTGGTCAGTTTGCTAGGCATTCTCCACCTCGTGCTCAATACGGGGGTGGGAGGAGTCGTAGCTTTGAGATGGAGAGGAGGTCCGATCCACGATTTTCCTTTCGTGGCTTTCGTCCTCCTCCAGCTAGAGAGGGTTGGTTCCCTCGTAGTGGTTACCGTGGTGGTGTTCGTGGTGGTAGCTTTGATAGGCGTGATGATTTGGTTTGTGCTAACCCCACTTTGGAGCAAATGGCTCGGCACTGGTTTTACTCTTTTGGTACTAACCCCAGTGCTGAGTCGTTTGTTCACTCACGTGCTCGCTTTTGAATTTCAGGTGGGAGACTTGAGGAACATTTGGTTGATTGACTCCGGTTGCTCGAGGCATATGACCGGAGACAAGGGGTGGTTCTCAAGTCTCGTCCCGGTGGTGTCCAAGACATACATCACCTTTGGGGACAATGGGCGAGGGCGTGTGCTATCAGAAGGTGAGATCAAGGTAAGTGACAAGGTCACTCTCAGGCATGTTGCTCTTGTTCAATCGCTCGGGTTCAATTTTCTTTCTGTGTCCCAGTTGTTGGATGAGGGCTTTGAGGTGTTGTTTCGGCCTGGTGGTTCTCGGATTTTAGATTCTCGAGGGGACCTTGTTTGCATGGTTGTTCTCGAGGGTCAAGTGTTCTGAGCTGATTTCTCTCAGTCTTCTGGTGTGGAGCGTTGCTTTTTGGCTAGTTCTTCGAGTGAGTTATGGAAGTGGCATAGGAAGTTGGGTCACTTGAGCTTTGACCTTTTGTCTCGCTTGAGTAAACTCAATTTGGTCCGAGAATTGCCACGGTTGAGGTTTGAGAAAGAGTTGGTTTGTGCGCCATGTAGGCATGCCAAGATGGTAGCCTCTTCTCACCCGCCTCTCACCGATGTGATGACCGAGCGTCCATGCGAGCTGCTCCATATGGACCTTGTTGGCCCAGCTCGTGTGCGATCTGCGGGTGGGAAGTGGTATGTCCTTGTTGTGGTGGACGACTACTCTCGGTATGCGTGGGTGTTCTTTCTTGAGGAGAAAGGGGAGACGTTTGGTTTTGTTCGAGATCTTGTCTTGAGGTTAAGAAACGAGAGGCACGGAGATGCCATACGAGCGATCCGCAGTGACAATGGCTCGGAATTCAAAAACTCTCGCTTCGAAACCTTTTGCCATGACTTGGGTCTTGAACACCAGTTTTCGAGTCTGTATACGCCTCCCCAGAATGGCGTGGTGGAAAGGAAAAACAGGACCTTATGTGAGATGGCTCGGACGATGCTCGACGAGCATAGGACTCTGAGAAGGTTCTGGGCTGAGACGGTCAATACCGCGTGCTATGTGTCGAACAGGATCTACCTCAGGGTTCATAAGAAGAAAACCTGTTACGAGTTGATGCACGGTCGCACACCCAAGGTGAGTCACTTCCATGTCTTTGGTTGTAAATGCTTCATTCTGAAGAAATGGAAGAAGTTAGACAAGTTCGATGCTAGGTCTGTCGATGGCATTTTCTTTGGTTATGCATCTCATTCTAGAGCATTTCGTGTGCTCAATCTTGAAACTAACCAAATCGTGGAGACTTGCGAGGTAACCTTCAACGAGACACAGCCACGTAGTCAGCTTGTTTTTGAGTGTGCAGGTGACGACGAACTTGGCGAGGAGATCTTTCAGGAGGAGGAGCATGAACATGGAGATGATGAAGATGGCGGTGTGGTGCCCGCAGCTGAACATGTACCTACTACTTCGACGACGATCGAGAACGGACCCTCTCCCACACCTACAACGACAAACCCAGATCAAGGCGAAGCTGCTGTTAAGGGGGAGGTAGCATCAAGGCGAGAACCTCCCCGGTGAGTGCAAGTGGATCACCCAGCTTCGAGAATCATCAGCGACATGAACGAACGTACTACACGGTCGAGGGTTCGGAACAATTCTCATTTCGCTCATGCTGCTTTTGTTGCCACCTTTGAGCCCAAAGACATTGGACACGCGTTATCTGATCATAATTGGGTTAATTCGATGCATGAGGAGTTGGAGAATTTTGAGAGGAACCAAGTTTGGGTGTTGGTTGACCCTCCTCCAGGGTGTAAGCCGATTGGGACAAAATGGGTGTGAAAAAATAAAGAGGGAGAGAAAGGAGAAGTGGTGAGGAACAAGTCGAGACTTGTTGCTCAGGGGTACAGTCAGAAAGAGGGGATCGACTACGAGGAGACTTTCGCTCCTGTAGCTCGTTTGGAGACGATCAGGATCCTTCTAGCCTTTTCTGTGGCTAAAGGGTTCAAGTTGTACCAGATGGATGTGAAGAGTGCTTTCCTGAACGGTGTGTTGGAGGAAGAGGTGTTTGTGAGGCAACCACCGGGGTTTGAGAGTGAGAAGTACCCCCACCGGGTGTACAAGTTGAGGAAGGCGCTGTATGGGTTGAAGCAGGCGCCTAGAGCTTGGAATGGTAGGCTGAGGGGGTTCCTGTTTGAGAGAGGGTTTGAGATGGGAAAGGTCGATCAGACCTTGTTTCTCCTCAGGCAGGGCAGAGATATACTAATTGTGCAGGTATACGTGGATGATATTGTCTTTGGTGGCTCGTCTAACTCTCTTGTTGCAAGGTTTGCAGAAGACATGAGCAGGGAATTTGAGATGAGCATGATGGGCGAGTTGCAGTTCTTCCTCGGGCTACAAATCAAGCAATCAAAGGAAGGAACATTTGTGCACCAAGCTAAGTACACCAAGGACATTGTGAGGAAGTTCAAGATGGAGGACTCCAAGGCCATGGCGACGCTTATGAGTACGACTACAGCTCTAGATGCGGACGAGGAAGGTGAACACGTGGACCAGAAGGAGTACCGGAGCATGATCGGGTCACTCCTCTACTTGACGGCGACGAGGCCGGACATCCAATTCTCGGTATGTCTGTGCGCTCGTTTTCAAGCGTCTCCGAGGACTTCGCATCGGCAAGCAGTCAAGCGCATATTCAGGTATTTGCGACATACTCCCGACTTTGGCCTTTGGTACTCCGCGTCTTCTTCTTTGGCTCTTCATGGATTTTCGGACGCGGATTTTGCCGGGTGTTGGTTGGATAGGAAGTCCACTTCTGGGACTTGCCAGTTCTTGGGTTCTTCTTTGGTGTCTTGGTCTTCCCGCAAACAGTCGAGTGTTGCTCAATCCACTACCGAGGCAGAGTATGTGGCCGCAGCTAGTTGTTGCTCTCAGCTCCTTTGGATCACATACACCATGAGTGACTTTGGTGAGGAGTATACCCATGTCCCACTTCAATGTAATAGCACCAGTGCCATAAGCGTTGCAAAGAACCCAGTGCTCCATTCCAAAACCAAGCACATAGAAGTGAGGTATCATTTCCTGACAGACAACGTAGAGAAAGGGAAGATAGCTTTGATCCATGTACCCACACATGACCAACTAGCCGATATTTTCATCAAACCCCTAGATCAAGCAACTTTCACTCGTTTGCGGGGGGAGCTTGGTGTTTGTTTGATTTCTTGAGTTGGTGTGTGGGAGCTCCTTTGTAGCATATGTATAGCTTTTCTTTGTGCATTTCTTGCATTTGGCATGGCATATGTATAGGCATCTTTGTATCTTAGGTTGCATGCATTTTGTATCATATGCATTGTTTAGGAAAGGCTTCTCCTATATACATTGTTCACCATGGAATGATATATATGTCTTTGTGAGCTAGTTTGGTAAGCTATGGTTAGTTTGGCTTAGCTCTTGATACTCTTGGTTTGTATCCATGGTTGATAGCTATGTTTTTGAAAAACCTCATATGTATGCTCTCTTGTGAGTAAATGCCTTCACATGATCTTGACATGTTTTTGTGGCTTGGCTATGCTTAATTTGTGGTTGGATAGCTTATTTTGATCATATGGGGCCAAAGGCTCATTTGCCATCATGAATGTTTAGCCCCCATGCTTCATCTTGTGGAGGGGCATAAGTTCCTTTTTGTCGCAAAGACATTTCATGTACCAATTATAAATTTGAAAAATGAAATGTAAATTGCTTGGAAAATGTGCTCCCATGTCATATGTGCTTAATTTACTTGCTTTTGGGTGCTAAACCGTTGCATGTTGCTTACCAATGAGAAGTCTCATACATAGAAGTAAGCACATGGCTCGGTATGCTTTGACATGACATGAGGTGCTTGTGGGTGTTTATGATGGTCTTATGCTTAGAATGGTTGTCCTAGCATGAAGTTTGTGTGGCTTTGCCATTTTGACATGTTTTGCTCATGTTTAGGACTTTGCTCATGAGAGGGTGTTTTTTCGCAAAATTGCTCAATTCTATCTTAGCTTCGCCCAATGGTTGTGAAACTTGGTGATCATGAAGTTGATGTCATTACGAAGCTATAGAGTATCTAACTTGCTCATTTGGACATGTGTAGCATCCTTTGTTGAATTTTGTCTATTTGAGAAGCTCTAGGTTGCATTTTTTGCATTTTTGTCTTGATTCATGCATTGTCAACAAGAGGGAGAAGTTTGAGCATGTTTTGGCTTGCTGCATGCATTTAGAAGGTTTCCAAGTGGTTTCGAGCTAGTTTTGAGCTCGGGCAGTTCCCAGGTGGCGGTCTGACCGGTGTAAGGTTCAGGTGCTGGACGATCTAGCACACCGGTCTGACCGGTGTGGTTGACCGGATTGACCGGTCAGAGCAAAGCTGAAGCAGCTGCTCTGTTTTCCGAGGTGGTTTGCATGCATTCGTCCAGGGCGAGTTGCATTGGTTCAGGGGGAGCTTGCATGTGTGCAGGGGGAGCTCTTTGTGATTTTCGAGCTTTGGATTGGTGTTTTGTGCTCTTTGCTTGAGCATGTTTTGTCTCGGATGTGTCGAGCCATTGCCCTTGCCTAAGGGGTCCGAGACTTGTCTTCTTCAAGTGATCTTGCTCTTTGCCTTTTCTTTGACTTTCGATCGCTTGTTGGAGTTTCTTTTAGTCGTTTCTTTTCTTTTTCTTTTCTCTTGGTTACCAAAACGTGTGTGTTGTCACTGCACTCATCAAGGGGGAGATTGAGAGCCAGGTGTGGTTCGAGGATCGGTGGATGGTCGCTTCCTGGTGTGATGAGTGATTGACAACGTGGTGTGGACTGATTCTTGGCTAAGTATTGCAGGTGCAGGTTGCGGCTTGACTGGTGTTGGTGCAGGTGAAGAACAAGCGCGAAAGGTCGTTGCCGGTGAGGCCTCCAGGTGTGGAGAAGACAAGTAGGCTTGGTTCGAGGGACCCGGTGGCCAGCGGGGTCAAGTGCGGGCCGCATGGTGGCAAGAACGGCAAGATGAAGTCATGGATGGTTTCTTGGTTGAGCCTCAAAACCAAGGTCGAGCCGGGACTACGTGAGAGCCGAGTCATGAGTGGTGATTGGAGGAGGCTACACCGAGTTCGCGGGGTTTCCGGTGGTTCACCAGAAAACCACTGGGTTCCTTGGTTGATCCACAAAGCCAAGACCGAAGAACCAAAGACGGAGGTGCAGCAGCTCCAGACCGGTCTGACCGGTGGGTATCGGTCTGACCGGTGAGGAGCACCGGTCTGACCGGTGTGCGACGACGCAGTCCGGAATCTTCGAAGCGGAGGACACATGTCGGGATCGCAAGGCTTGCGTCGAGGCTAAGCAAGTTTGCGGTCGCTGGGCATCCGTCCGATGGTGCGAAGACAAAGTTTTCCGATTTCGCCCTTGAGGGGCATGTATCCCTAGTTAGCTAGTAAGGGTATTTTAGTCTTTCGGTTGCCTCCATATAACCCAAGGGGTGAGAGGATGGCAGCCATCTCTTGGAACCCTAGCTCATTTGCTTTCCTATTTTCTCTTCCTATTTTCCTTAGGATTTTCTTAGGACTAGCTTGAGAGCTTCATGGTGAGATCTTGTGAGAGGGAAGGATGATCGGGCGGCAAGCTAGACCTTGTATGAACCTCTTTGGTATGTATAGATGATTCGGCGTGGTTCCTCAAGGCTTGGATGTGTCTTTCCCGTTTCTCCTTTTTGGTGATTTTCGGAGCCCTTTCTTGGCGATTTTCTTGGAGCGATTTCGAGGCCTTTCTCTTTGGGATTTGGTGGGGGAGGTATGCATGAACCCTTCGTGGTTCTTTTCCCTTTGATTCCCCTCCCAAATCAGTGAGCAAAGGGGCTCGATTTTGAGGTTTTCGTGGCTCTAGGGTTAGAGGCGTTCTTGGTGGGATTTCCTCGATTCCTCTTGTTTTGATGAGTTTTGGTAGACCAAATCTTGGCTATGTAGTGCACATGAGGTGTTCCTACTATCCCCAAAGTCTTGTGCAAAACCGTGGAGCGATTCGGGAGATCGGGAGTTGGATTTGGGGGAGTTGACCCGCGGGTGCTGTTCATCCCCGAGCGGCCCAGCCTGACCGGTCTGACCGGTGCTGCTCACCGGTCTGACCGGTGTAGAGGCTCTGTGGGTTTTGCCTCGGGTGAATGTCTGGGTGAGTTCGTTGTTGTCCTGTGTTGCTGCGGTTTCGAGTTTGGTCCTGTTTGGAGCTCGGTAGGTCAGTTTGGTGGATTTGGGATTTCCTGGCTTGGACCGGTCTGACCGGCGAGCTACACCGGCCTGACCGGTGTAGAGGCCTTCTGTGGAAGTTCCCAGGTTTTACCAGCAGGAACCGGTCTGACCGGTGCTGCTCACCGGCCTGACCGGTGTAGGTCAGTGGTGCTCGAGTTGGTGTTCCGCTGCGTTCTCGAGTCCGTGAAGGTGGTTGTTGGTTCCTAGGACCAGTAGCACTCCAGTGGCTGCGTGGTCTTGGCCAACTTTGGTAGTTGAGTCGGAGACGTGATTTGGAAGCTGTGTTCGTCTTGTTGGAGTTCTCATCTCCTTCGAGAAGAATTTTATCGGCTCCCATTCACTCCCCCCTGTCTGGTTCGCCTAATCGGTCCTTCAGCATATCTTTGGCTTACCCTTTTCAGTCTCATCTTGAACATAATGGTACTTGATCTTAATGTGCTTTGTCCTGTCATGGAACATCTGATCTTTAGTAAGATAAATTGCACTTTGACTATCAGAAAACAGATTAATGCAAGAATCTACTCCACAAAGCTCAGCATACAATCCTTTTAACCAAATCAACTCCTTGCATGCTTCAACAATAGCCATGTATTCTACCTCAGTAGTGGACAAAGTAATAACAGGCTACAAATCAGCCTTCCAACTCACAGCACAATTGCCAACAGTAAACACATAACCTGTGAGCGACCTTCGCCTGTCCAAATCACCAGTATAATCTGAATCCACATATCTAATAAGGTCCTTATCTATCGTTTCAAACTTCAAACTAGAGCTGGGCATTTTTTAACCGCAACCCAAAAAAATAACAACTGAGTCGAACCGAACCAAAATGCCGGTTTTTCGGTTTTTTCAGTTCGACTTCAGTTTCCAGTTCTGTAAAGTTCAGTGTTGGGTTTCGGCTTCAGTTTTAGTACTGTACCAAACTGAACAAACCAAACAACCGAAATAGCAGCAGATCAGAAGCACAGGCGCAGCCGGCAGCCCATGAAAGCCGATAGCAAGAGTATTTTGGCCAACAATGGCCCAAATTCAGAAGCAAACATCCCTCTGGCCTCATAAGCCCAGGCAAACCCTAACAAGCTATCCAGTTTCCCACAGGCCACGCCCAAGCGTAATGCGAGAGGCTAGGCGGCGGTGGTGACTCCAGCGGTGCTCGGCGCCTCGGCCTCACAGCGGCGGACGACGGCTCCAGCGGTGCTCGGCCTCACGACGGTGGGTGGCGTTTCCCCTCCACTGCTCCACGCGAGCACACCTCCACAACGCAAGTGCGTAGTGACCTACCAGATAGGCGCACCTAGCGCAGAGGGGTGAAGGGTCCGCGGGAGGACCTACGACAGATGGCGGCGGGGTTGGCCGGCGGGATTAGGCTCCCGGCGCCCAGCAGGTTGTGCGGCGGCGGGTGGATCTACGACGAATAGCGAGCGGAGCTGACGATTGCTAAAAACTTCGGTGTTGTTCGGTATAAACCGAAACCGAACAAAAAAACCGACATCTAACTCATCAGTTCTTTTTAAAAAAATTCAAAACTGATCAGTTGCTAAGAGTTGGAAAATTAAAATATTTCTACATTGAAAACCGAACCGAACAGTCAGTTTAAACTGAATGCCCAGGCCTACTTCAAACAATGATATGTTGTCCCTCGAAGATACATGAAAATCCACTGAACTGCCCTCCAATGTTCTTTACCAAGATTAGACAAATGTATCTGCTAACCAAACTCATAGCATAAGACAAATTCGGACGAGATCAAACCATAGCATACATCAAAGAACTAACAACATTACTATACATAACTTTTGACATGTACTCAATATCCTCATCTAAACTAGCACACTGCTCAGTATATAATTTAAAATGTGGTGCGATAGGAGTAATAACAAGTTTTGCATCATGCGTGTTGAAACGCTGAAGAACCTTCTCAATATAACCATGCTGACTAAGAAACAATAAACCAGCTTTTCTATCTCTCGTAATTTCCATACCTAGAATTTTCTTAGGAGCACCAACATCCTTCAAGTCGAACTCACTACTCAACAATTTCTTCAACGTAGTGATCTCTTTCCTACTCTTGGCAGCAATCAGCATATCATCAACATATAACAACAAGTATATAGGTGATTCATTAAAATGCTTGATGTAAACACAATTATCATATTTAGACCTCTTAAAGCCATGCAACAACATAAATGAATCAAACCTTTTATGCCACTGACGAGGAGACTGTTTCAAACCATACAAGAATTTCTTCAACTTGCAAACATAATTCTCCTTGCCAAGCACTATGAACCCATCAGGCTGGTCTATGTAAATCTCCTCAAGCTCTCCATGTAAAAATGCAGTCTTCACATCTAACTGCTCAAGCTCAAGATCTTGTGCAGCAACAATACTAAAGAATGTGCAAATTAAACTATGCTTTACAACTAGAGAGAACACATCATTGTAATCAACACCAGGAATTTGACTGAAGTCTTTTGCAACTAACCTTCCCTTAAACTTTGGAGGCTCGCTAGGAGATAAACCCTTCTTTATCTCACAGATCCACTTGCAGCAAACATGCTTCTTTCCCTTAGGCAAAGTAACAACATCCCATGTGCAGTTCTTCTCAAGAGACTGCATCTCATCCTGCATTGCTGCAATCCACTTCTCACGGTCACCACAAGCAATGACTTCAGTATACGTTGCCGGCTCATAACTGCTATTAACCTATTCAGTACAACTCAAAGCAAAATAAATCATATTACACTCTTCAATAAGACGACATGGTTGTCCATAACCCCTCTTAGACTTGCGAGTAGCAATGGGCAAATCTTCATCTAGCTACAAAATAGGGATAAGTGTTGAACATCATCATGAGCTTCATTATCAACAGCTTCATTTTCCTAATCATCCACAAACAGCTCCACCTGCTCACCTGCTTCATCATGCACATGTTGCTACACCTGCACACCTTCCTCATCATCCACATGCTCCACCTGCACACTGATATGCTGCAACTCTTTATCAAAATTATCTGGAACACGATCTGAGGACAAACTATCATTAAACATCACAGATTCATTGAAAATACCACTCCTGCTCATGAAAATATCCTTTAACTTCCGAATCATAACCAAGAAAAAAAACATGTAATAGTTCTAGGCTCTAATTTTCCATTATCAACATGAGCATAAGGTGTGCCAGACCATACCTCAATGGGAGTTTTATTATTTAGTGGAAAAGAAGGTGACCTGTTTATCAAGTAACATGCGGTGTTAGCAGTTTCAGTCCAAAAACGCATGCTCATCCGCGCATTGGATAGCATGCAACGAACCTTCGAGATGATGGTCCTGTTCATGCGCTCATCCACACTATTTTTCTGCGGAGTGTACAGTATGGTGTGGTGACTGACAATGCCTTCATGCCTGCAATAATCATTAAATGCAGCAGAACAAAACTCTCCACAATTATCAGTACGAAGCACCTTCACCTTTCTTTCATTTTCCCTTTCTATCATGCTTTCCAATCTTTAAAAGCAACAAAAGTATCATCTTTATTTTTCATAAAGTAAAGCCATACTTTTCTCGAGTAGTCATCAATATTAGTAAGCATGTAGCAAGCACCACCATAGGAGGGCTTACGAGAAGGACCCCATAAGTCAGCATGTACATAATCAAGAGTACCTTTGGTGGTATGAACAGCAGTATTGAACTTTACCCTTTTGTACTTTCCGAAAATACAATGCTCACAAAATTTCTTGCTACTCGAAGTACAGCCATCCAGGAGGTTTCTCTTCATCAATTCTGCCATACCAAGTTCACTCATATGTCCAAGATGCATAAGCTAAATGTTAGTCTTACTAGGTTCAGCATTAGTAACAGCAGCAGCCGAAATAGAGCTATGTAAAGTACTTCCTCTAAGGACATATAACTTTGCATAATTCAGATTGCCTACCAAACAAACAAGAGAACCTTTTGATACCTTTAAAACTCCACCTAAACCAGAGTATTTGAATCCTTCAACATCAAGTGTGATGAGCGAAATCAGATTTCTAGCCATCCCTGGTATGTATGCAGCGTGTGTGTCATGCCATCATGAGCCTTGATCTGAACTGAGCAGATCCCCGCAACATCACACGGGTTATCGTCTCCCATAAACACAACATCTCCTTTCTGCACAGGCTTAAACAAACTGAACCAGTCTCTGTTAGTGCAGATATGAAATGAACATACAGATTCAAGTATCCATTCATCATGACCAGAAACACAACCAGTAAGAACTACCAGACAATCTCCAGTATCAGAACTAGCACCAGAGACAACATAGGCCTTACCATCAGAATTGATGAAGGCCCTAGCCTTCGGCTTTACATGGGCCTCCGCTTCGCTCCGTCAGAAGTCGGCCTTTCTCTTGTGCAATATAATTTGGATCATAACTCAACAGTATACGCGGCAGAGATCTAGGGGCAGCCCATGTTCCCTCTTCCCCTCACTCTGTCCTCTTCCCGATGCGGCGCAGCAGCAAAGCCGTGCGGCGCGCGGCAAGCAGTAGTAGGCCGATGAGCAGACGCTGATATGACGCAGTGGTCGTCGACGGCGAAGGAGGAGCGCAGGGTGCTGCTGCTGCTCGGCGGTGACGGAGCGAGGCGAGGCGGCTGCCATGGTGAGTCGAGCTGGGGACGGGCAAAGATCCGCGCCACGAAGCTCCTCCTCCAGCGCGGGCCAACCTGCGGCGGTGGCCTACTCCCTCTCTCCGCCCCGCTGACCCTCCCCTCCCTCGCTGGCGCGACAGCAGGCAGAGCACGGCTCCTCTTCCCCAGAGGCAGGAGCTCCCAGGCGGCAGGCGTCCTTCCGGCGGCAGGCTTCCTCCCCGACAATGGCTGCGGCCTCCTCCACCCCTTCCTCTTTGCCTCTTCCCGGCCAGGCAAAACCGAGGCTGGGGTAGGAGCATGCCGGCACGAGGACGAGGTAGGGCATGGCCGCCGCGGGGAAGGAGCAGGGATGCGGGCCGGAGGGAGCAAGGCGGCACAAAGCTTCCTGCGACGAGCGCAAGGAAATGACCTCTATACCCCTCATTTTACACTACCCACCAACTCACCAACCCATTATTTTTATTCTATCCCTCCAAGTTCTCCTCCAAGTTCTTATATTTTGGTACAAAATATGAACCCTCCAAGTCCTTATATATCGAGACGGAGGGAGTATTTTGTTCAGAAATCCTATCAATATTCTTTGCAAGATTTCAGCTTACATACCTTATAAGGGTAAAGAAAAGCTTACACAGCTAGAGCATTTTAAGACGATTGGTGATGATTAATTATTTTGGACCTAAGATTTAAATTGATTCTATTTCTGAAAATAAATGGACATCTTCAACACTTTGAATATACTATTTCAATATTGTTTTATGTTTCACAAATTTTTTAATCAAGTTAAGAAAAATGTTGAAGCATATATAAATGTGCAAAATAACTATTAAGTGAATATTGTTGGATGTAAATATTTGAATATAAATAAAAATGGTAAAGGAAAATTAGCCTAGTCCCATATAATATGGTCTATCTGTTGGTGCTGTACCGAGTGGGCTATTTTCGTTGTGTGATATGTAACCAAACCATTGCGAGAAAGATGAGAGCCTCCATTTCGTTTGTGCTAAATCATTTCAAAAGTAAATTAAATTCTGAATTAAATTAAGTTAATTTGTGCCCCCTAGTATCAATGCCAAACATTAGACAGAATCCAGTTCAGCTGAAAAGAGAGAGCAGTTGATTCCTTGATCTATGACCATCGCAAAGTTCAGCTGAAAACAGAGCCACATCATTGAAATAATGACAATTGTGCTTGGAATGGACGAGGCGGCCAATTCAGGCTTGGGACTTGTCTTCTGCACTAAAGATAAATGAGAGTACAGCTGTTAAGTGTTAACATATCAATCAATTAGTGTATCATTAAATAAAGGGAAAAGTCTAATTTTCAACTTCCAACTATAGTAGAAGTCTGATTTTCAATCTGCAGCTACAAAACCAGACAAGAAGGGTCATCTAACTGTCAAAAACGGGCAAATTTGGCCTTTTGGGTGATTTTGAAGAGTGGTTTTGCATTTCTGAAAATTTTAAAAGTTTAGATTTAATGCAAAAATTCATAACTAATTTATTTCCAATCAGAAAATATCAAATCAGTGCAAATTTTTTTCTAAAAATGTAACCTATCTATTGGTGTTCTATTTGGCATTATTTGAAACATAGTTGTCAGTGTTCCTTGTGTTTTATTACAAGCAATAAAATACTAGGAATAGCAACAAATATTAGGTCAATAAAACTAAATAGAGTACCAACAAATAGCCTACATTTTAGAAAACTTATAGCATCAACTTCATATTTTTTTTATTTAAAATGAATTAGTTATGGATTTTGACCAATTGAAAATGAATTGAAATTTCTAAAGAATGCAAAACCACCTTCAAAACCATCCGAATGGTCAAATTTGCTTGGTTTTGACCATTCGAAGGCCCTCTCTGTCCGATTTCGTAGTTGCAGGTTCAAAAATAGTCTTCTATTATAGTTGGAGGTTGAAAATTAAAGTTTTCCTTTAAATAAATATCATTGCCGGCACTCGGCACTGGTTCCAGTCTTAGAGATCAGTGCCGGTTCCCATTCACACGCGCCATGGCTCCTCTGCTTCTCCCCCACCTCCTCCTCCCCGCTCTCCTCCTCCTCCTCGCCGTAGCCGACGCACTCCCTCCTTCGTGCAGCAACGTCACCTGCGGTGGCCAGGTCGTCCAGTACCCGTTCTCGCTCCACGAGTCCGACTGCGGCTACCCCGGGCTGGACCTGATCTGCGAGAAGAACACCACGCTGATCCTCCCCGTCAAGGATTACCGGTACAGAGTCGTCCGCATCGACTACAAGGCGCACACCGTCGCCGTCTCCGACGCTGACGTCGACGGCGCCGAGTACTCAACAATCTGCCCACGGCTCCATGCGAACCTCACCATCGACTACGCAAGCTCCTGGCTGCAGCCCGCTCGCTCCGACTCCAACATCACATTCCTCTACAACTGCAGCAAGAACGCGTCCTCGTCCGCTGCCGTGGAGTTGATCGGCTGTCGAGGAGACGACGGCGACAAGAGGTCGTACGTGCTGCCGGACGGTGTCGTCACAGGTGCCGAAGCGTACGAGTACGAGTGCGAGGAGGTGGTGGTGGCGCCGGTGCTGGGCGTGCACAAGGAGCGGATGGCGGCCGGTGCCACGCCTGGGCCTGGCAGCCCGGCGGCTCCGGCAGCGAGCGGATCGATTGGAGTCGGAGACGTGGTGAGGGCAGGGTTCGAGTTGAACTACGACGTTCACTCCCAGCAGTGCCGCGGATGCGAGGGCTCCGGCGGGTGGTGCGGCTACCGGCACAACCAGACCCACGGCGGGACAGGGTTCACCTGTTACTGCGACGGCGGTCCGACTGCTGACCATTGCGGTACCGGTACGTATGCCTCGAGTCGAGGCCTCATCTTCCCCCGCATCAATTTTCTCACATTTCCTGCTCGCTTGGACTTCAGACGGTGTGGAATGTAAATGTTCATTTGCTGAGATTGCACGGTTACTTTTATGTCTGCTTCCCCTGCAACTGACTAGTTTTGTGAGGGTTTGTTTGCTCTATACCTTCTACTAGTTTGATCATACTTTTCCAAACAAAAAATCTCTCGCTGGACGTGTTCCTGTGTGAGGACGTTCTTTCCGCGTAATCGGGAGTCGCCGCTCGGAAGTCTTGCGTGCTTGCCCTGGGAGTCAACGCCAACCAGCTGCCAATACAGCGATCGTTCTGGTGTCCGTTCTACCTTGCCAGCGCCGGTTACTGCGGATAATAGTCCAGGAGTCCTGGAAGTTCACCGGCCAATCGGAGCTAACAAATTACAACAGCCAGAGGAACGCGCCTTGCCTTCTCGCCGCCATGGCTGCTCACATACCGCGCCTCCACTTCCCCCTGTTCGTCTTCCTCGCCGTCCATGTCCCCGCCTCCCATGGCAGCCCTCTTCCGGCCACATAAGATGGCTCCATGTGCTTGGAGTTATTGTTCCGGTGCGGCGACGTCGAAATCCGCTACCCGTTCTATCTTGCCAATGCAACCCAAGCAACCGCCTATTACAGCGGAAACTACTCTTGCGGCTACAAACGATCTCGCTCCGGATGGTGTGGTCACAGGTGCCGAAGCGTACGAGTACGAGTGCGAGGAGGTGGTGGTGGCGCCGGTGCTGAGCACGAACAAGGAGCGGGTGGCGGGTACCACGACTGTCAGCCCGGCTCTGGCGAGCGGATCATTTGGAGTTGGAGACGTGGTGAGGGGCTGAGGGCTGGGTTCGAGTTGAACTACGACGTTCACTCCCAGCAGTGCCGCAGATGCGAGGGCTCCGGCGGATGGTGCGGCTATCGGCACAACCAGACCCACGGCGGCATGAACTTCACCTGTTACTGCAACAGCGGCGCGACTGCTGACCGTTGCGGTACCGGTACGTATGCCTCGAGGCCTCATCTCTTCCCCCGCATCAGTTTTCTTTCACGATTTTCTGCTCGCTTGGACTTCAGACGGTGTGGAATGTTCATTCCCTCAGATCGCGCTGTTACTCTTCTGTTTGATCATACTTTTCCAAGCAAAAAATCTCGCGGTGGACTGTGTGACTGTGTGAGGACGTTCTTTCCGCGTAATTGCGAGTTGCTGCTAGGAAGTAAACGCCAACCAGAGTCTCTGGTCTGCGCCCCAATACAAAAGCGATCGTCTTGTCTCAACATAATTGACGGTGTAGGAACATGCAGACGTGCGTTGGTCTGTACCATTAGTTCCATTTTGAGCTATACAAGTGTTTGGAAAAGGTATAAAAATTAAAAACACCCGATATTCAAAATTAATTGTATACTTCACATAATAAAAAATAGTATTTAAGTATAAATAGTATAGAAATATCATAATAAAAATACAAATGACATCTCTATAATATATTTTGATACTAGCGTAAAATCTAAAAGATCAATCCATTCGAAATATCACATTATCACATTTTACAATGTAATAATTACTACAATTGCAATTATTAGTTCTTATATACAAGCTCCCTCCGTTCTTAAATATATTACGTTTAGGACAAGAAATAAACTAATTCAAAATGAACTAATTTTTGTTTTCTAATAAACGTTATATATTTAAGGAAGAAGATAGTACTTCGGGGCCGACCTCCACTATCATTTACGTACCAGACTTCCCCGGCCGTGAGCCCACCTCGCCTTCTCACCACAGCCATGGCTGCTCACCTACCGCGCCTCCCCTTCCTCCTGTTCGTCTTCCTCGCCGTCCAAGCCCCCGCCTGCCATGGCAACCCTGCTCTGCTCGTGACCAACTACGAAGATTCCATGTGCTCGGAGTCGGTCATGTGCGGCAGCGTCAGTATCACCTACCCGTTCTACCTTTCCAACGAAACTAGAGAGACCTCCGATTACAACGTAGGAAACTACTCCTGCGGCTACACCGATCTGAATATCTCCTGCCAAGGCGAAGGGGCGAGCGCGAGGCCGGTGATCCGTCTCGGCGGCGAAAGCTACACCGTTCAGAACATCTCCTACGACGGCGACACTCCCACCGTTAGTCTGGCGGACAGCGACGTGCTCGTCGACGACAGCTGCCCCGCAGTCCGCCACGGCGTCAGCTTCGACGAGGTGTGGCTGCATAACACCAGCTTCAACCACAATCTCACCTTCTACTTCGGCTGCCCACGCGACCCCGGGGTGCTTGGTGACTTCGAAAAATACCAAATCAACTGCAAGGAGTTAAAAAGTCGGTTTCCTGGCGACCGATTTGCAGCGTTTGTATCAACACCTGATGCTCTTGAGAAAGCCCAAGAGGACGCCTTGGCTTTACACTGCAAGGAGGTTGTCTCCGTGCTAGTAAACACTGACGTTCTGACGGACATGACAAGGAACTGGACCAACATCACAAGTGGCGGATACGGGTACCTGCTGAAGCAGGGGTTCGAGTTGAGCTGGAGCCGTATTACGACGGATCAGTGTCCCAAGTGCGAGGAGACCAGTGGGAAGTGCGCCTACAGCCAGAACAAGAAATTCCTGGGCTGCTTGTGCTCCGACGGGAAGGTGAGCTACACGGACTGCAGACCAAGTAAGTCCCCAACACTGAACATTCTGTTTCACTCCCTCCATTTTTGCAATCACCACACCACGCAACAGTATCGAGATTTCCGTGGTGTGTCAGTAATTTACATCTGTTGGTTATGGTTAGCCTTGTGCCCGTCTCCGTAGTGTGCGTGCCCCTCCCTCTCTGCTCCTCATCATGCTGATCGCCTGGAGCCAATGGTGGAACCTGGACCTGACCTAGTCTGAAATTCCTTGGGTTCGACGGGAAATTTTAGTCCCTGGGTACGTATAGAACTGAAATTCTGGTTCCAGTTTTCATCAGTCGACAAGGATAGTTTCCAGCCCTTGTTTCACTCCCTTTCTCTGCTTTTTGCACCAGATCCGTGCTTTTCTCTCAATTCTCAGTTTCTCACTAACAAGATTCATCAGGCGGCGGCCCCGCGGCCTGCCGTGCTCCACAACATTTCGTAGGTCAGAGGGCAGTATACGCGCCCTGCTTTTCAGTGTGGAAAACAAGGGCAGGATACTAAACGCAACCCCCTAGACCTGGTGTTTGCATCGCTGAATGGAGAAGTAGTTAGCATTTGGTAGCTCTAGCAGGCAGGCGACCCCTTTTGAGCTTGCACGTCTAGAAAACGCGGTGGTTTTGCTCCTGCAGTCTCTTTGCTGGAGGCGACTGCAAGCAAACTGGTCGTCAGAGACTGAGAGCGGATATCAGATATGATATGCCTTGGACGTTTGGTAGTTAATTTTGTCCATCATGACGTGTTTCCAGGGGTTGGAGTAGATAGTGAAAGTATGCTTTTCTTTTCTTTTTTTTGGTGAAAAAGTCAGAGGATTTTCTGTTCGCTTTGATTTCAGTGGTTCACAAAACAGAGCGGTCTAGTACTCTGCAGTTTATGTAGTTGCTCACCACGTAGGAGTATTAGACGCAAACCTTTGCTATATATCTTTTCATCCCAAATTATAGATCGTGCCTAAATATATGTTATGTCTGAATAGTACTTCAAAGCATAGCAAATCGATATACACAATAAACCCTATAAAATTAGAAATGCGAAATCGATATAGTACAATTTAGGACAGAGGGAATACAGTGTACCTGGTTAGGGATAAACATTATACGTTACAGCATTAGCGACCTGATCAGTGCTTGGGAACTGTAGCAGTTCCGACAATTGACGGTAACCTGCCAGGTATTTAAAAAAAAACCTGCCAGTGCCAGGTACCAATTGGCGGCTTCGTCACGATCAGTGCAGCAAGCTGTGGGGCGGTCAGAGACTGGTTGTTGAAGGGTTCTGTTGCGTTATTTTCAAATCATCCACGAGGTGATAGGTGCATAATTCGGTGAAATAGGTACACTTTCATGCTAATTCGGTGATCTGTTTAAACCAAACCTTCTCAACAAAAAAAAAAGGTCAACTCCACTCGTCTAACCACGCGCGACCTATAAACTGTGCCGCGCTCAAGGAACCGCTGACTAGACCATCAGCTAAACCACACACAGCCAAATGGGTCCGACTCGTCTGGGCACCATGGCTCGCCTACCACGCTTCCTCCCCGTCATCCTCGTCCCCTTCGTCTTCCTCGTCGCCTCCCATGGCACCCCTCTTCCGCCCACGTACGACGTTTCCATGTGCGTGGACTCGCACACGTTCTGGTGCGGCGGCGTCGAAATCCACTACCCGTTCTACCTCGCCAACGCGACCGCCTACCCCGTCGCGCCCTTCTCTTGCGGCTACACCGACCTGAAGATAGCCTGCAAGGACGACGGCGGCGGGGGAACGCAGACCCCCGTCCTCCACCTCGGCCGAGACGACTACACGGTCCGGAACATCTTCTACAACAACAACAGCCTCCTCCTGGCGGACGCCGACGTGCTCCGCGGCGGCGATGATTGCCCCCGGGTCCGCCACAACGTCAGCTTCGATGACGAGGCGTGGCTGCAGTGGGGAGGAAACACCAGCGCGCACGACAACAACCTCACCTTCTTCTACGGCTGCTTCTTCAAGCCGCCAGGCGGCGGCGGCGGCGGCGCCGGCGATCCTTGGCCGCTCGGTTCCGACGCGGAGAAGTACCGGATCGACTGCGCGGGGTTGGGGAACCCACCAGGTGCCGGAGCCTCGTTCGTGTTCGCCGCCGACGAGCTCGACAAAGCCCAGGAGTACGAGTTGGCCGCGCACTGCGTGGAGATCGTCACCGTGCCGGTACGAAGCGAGGTTCTCGACCTCGTCATGGCGAGCGATCCGTCCGTGCTGGCGAGGGGTGGATACGGCGGCGTGCTTAGGCAGGGGTTCGAGCTCGCTTGGAACCGGAGCACCAAAGATCAATGCTACCGGTGCGAGAACTCCGGCGGGCGGTGCGCCTACGGCCACGGCAAGAATTTCCTCGGCTGCTTGTGCCGCGGGAAGGTGGGCAACCCGTACTGCGAAAACAGCGGTGCCAGCACCGTATACCCGGCAGGTAAGTCCTCCAGGCTCCAGAACCCATCCTTCGATTTTACCCCTCGTTTCCGCGATCACCCGACCACGCGTTCCAGTCTGCTTGAGTGCTTGTCCCCGCTGCTGCTGCTGCTTCTTCTTCTCTGTTTTGAGTCTGTTGCTTTCACCTCACAAATGGCGTGAGTTTGACTTTGACGTAGTCCGCATAAAAAAAATGATAATGATCAGCGAGTTGTTGGTTCGCCTGAAAAATACTGCGTGGGTGGGTACTCTCTCCGGTTTGGTAAAGGAAGTCGTTTAGGACAGCAACACGGTCTCCAAAGTACAACTTTAACTTCTTATTTTTAGAAAAATAATTATTAAAAACTAATATATGTATATTTTTATAAAAATATTTTACAAGACAAATCTACTCATGTAGTTTTCACATTTCCAAACTCAACGATTCAAAAGTTATTCATGATTTATATTCCCAATGTTTGACTCAAACCTTGTCAAAGCGATTTCTTTTACCAAATCGGAGGGAGTAGAAAGATAGGAATTCGGATTCGTATTTCCTCATTGGACACCCCGTTTCCGTGAACGAGATTCATAAGGCGGGCCGGCGGTCGGTCTGCTGTGCTCCACATCATTTTGCGGAGCAGAGAACCAAACTGTCTGTGCTTCAGTCTGAACTCTGAAACAAGAGCCAGGTTACTCCGTAGCAAGACCAACAAAAGCGTGAACACACAGCCTGGACACACCTGGTAGGCAACTGACCAAAACCCCTTTTCCCCCTTACACGTACGTGTGAGACTTGATTGAGTTGCTGCAGACTCTCTGTTGGAGCCGCAGCACACACTGGGCGTGAGAGCAGAGACCGTGACGCGAGTACCCACCCCCAAACACTACGTTTTGGGTCCAAATTCAAGGCGTGTTGCCTTGCCAGCCGGGGGTCGGAGGAAAGCATAGTTTGTTTGTGTTCACTTCGATTGGGTTCCCAAAACAGAGGCGACAAACTTTCTAACTGCTGACCACTCCGCAACCATTGAACGCAAACCTTCTAGTGAGGATACGTACATGAATGTCGATCCAGAACCAAGACCAAGGACGCGACCTTTCTTTCTTCCACGGGCGTTCAGCGTTAAGCCAATGGGGAACGCGCGAGTGTGCACGGAACAGCGACGGGAGGTGCCAACACCTGACTTCTCCAAAGGCAGAGTAATTGGCATGTTGCGAGACCCAGCTGGTCACGGTCACGGTCAGCCACGGCTCTTTGCCTCATTTCGCCGCCATGTCCCTCTCGTCGCCGAACCCGATCGACCTTGAAATTCTTTCAAGCCCTCTCAACCTTATAAACACAGGCGGGCGGCCACCAAACCTAAGGAGAAAAGAAAGTTAGTTACCCTGACTTGTCTAGCCATGGCTCCCTTGCAGCTACACCACCGGCTGCCGCCGCCGCTTCTCCTTGCCATCTTGGTTGCCGTTATCCATGGCGCGGCTGATAGCTACGACACCACCATGTGCGTGCGGCAACCATACAACTGCGGCAACGTCAACATCAGGTACCCGTTCTATATCAAGACGGAAGATCTCATGGGAAACGACAGGTCGTACTGCGGCTACCCTGGCCTGGAGATTCACTGCGACGACGGCAAGACCTCCCTGGAACTCAACAGCAGCAAGTACACCGTCTCGAGCATCGACTACGAGCCTCCCAAAATCTCGCTTGCTCTCCATGTCCGCGGCGTGGGGAGCAGCTGCCCCAGTGTCGATGGCAACGTGACGATCGGGAACAGCTCATGGCTGAACTATCCTATCAACACCATCGATTACCTGCTCTTCTTTATCAATTGCAACTTCCTCGCCGACGGCATCCCACGACTGTCAAACATGAGCTCCACCACCTGCAAATTCGATGGCAAGGCGGCGTCTGGGCTGTATTTTGTGTTTCGGAAGGAGGACGTGCCGTACCCGGACACGAATTGGTGGAAGGCGTGCGAGGAAGTTGTCGAAGTGCCTGTGCTCAAATCCAGTCTCCCTACGGATACAAGAAATGATACTGGATGGAGGAACGGTGGGTATGGCAAAAGTCTTCGTGACGGATTCCAGCTGACATGGGGGCAGGAGCGCAGGCCCCAAGCGTGTGTCCAGTGCGAGCAATCGGCTGGGCAGTGCGGCTACAACCAGACGGGGGAATACGTAGCCTGCTTGTGCTCCGGCGGCCAAGTCGGCGCTCCCAATTGCACCAGCACCACGGCCAATTCTACTTCCGGTAAGCCCTCTACAAGCTTTTCCAAATTAATTACAGCGGGGATTACCGGGGTTCCAAGGCTGCCAGCTCCCAACCAGAGCCTATAGGAGCAATCCCAGGGGGTTATATTGGTTTAATTCATGGTATACCGTCTCTCTTTTCCCCCCTCTTCATCGTTCCCCATTTCTGGATCTCTCAAGAGAATGTTCATTTTCTCGGGCTAGCATGTTCTTTTTTTTTCTGTGTGTGATAGTATAGCACGGAAACTTGTTTAGTCTGGGCGACGTTCTGACGTGTGAACGTACCAGTTTGACCAAGTCGGATGTCATATTTTCTTCTGGGCCTGGACCACCCGATAGTTGGGCCTTTCTTCTTTTTCTTGTCCCAATCGGCCCGGATCTTTTTCTTGGGTTTAAGTTCGAGGCCTCAACATTTCTAACTGTCAAGCATGTATAAGTACTTGCACATAAATTTTTTTACAGACACAATTCTGAACACTGTTTCTTGCTGCGAAACGGAGCCACATCGCATCCTGTGAATGATTCTTCCCTGGCGCTTTTTATCACGCCCCTGTTGGCTGCTAGCCCTTAGCATGCTAGCATACTGTTATTTCCTAACACATGCGCGAGAACTGAGAACCATTCCGTAAGAAAATCAGGCCTTTTATTAGACTTCCCGGAAAGGATCAAATACCAAGCGCATCTTTCCATTGACTAATTTCAAAACTAATCTTTCCATTGACGCCAGTTCAAAAACGTGACTAGGACGGGGGCCTCTCGAGTCGCCACGGGGACAAGGACATCGGGGATGTCCGGTCAGGTAGCCAGGCGTGCGAGAAAGTAGTCGAGGTGCCTGTGCTCAATTCCAGTCTCCCTCCGGATCCAACAAACGATACTGCATGGAGGAACGGTGGATATGGCAAAAGTCTTCGTGACGGATTCCAGCTGACATGGGAGCAGGAGCGCAGGCCCCAAGCGTGTGTCCAGTGCGAGCAATCGGCTGGGCAGTGCGGCTACAACCAGACGGGGGAATACGTAGCCTGCCTATGCTCCGGCGGGCGATTCGGCGCTCCCAATTGCACCAGCACAACCGCCAATTCTTCCGGTAAGCCCCTCTCCAAGCTTTTCCAAATAAATTACAGCGGGGGTTACCGGTGATTCTTGTACCTCGTGTGCCCTAATATTAGAACTCGAGCCATCACCGACGGCCTTTCTCTCTCGCTCTGCCGTGTCGCCTCTAGTTTAGGGACTAGGATTTGGGATGTTAGGGTTCCAGGTGCTGCCAGCTCCCAACCAAAGCCTAGGAGCAATCCCAGGGCCCCTCTGCATCGTTCCTTTTTTTTTTTGATCTCACAAGATATTGTTCATTTTCTCGGGCTAGCACGTTTCTTTTTTTCCTTGTGTGTGATAGTATAGCACGGAAACTGGGGGCTCGTATGTAGCTTGTGGAATGTAGATAAGGGTTAAAACTTCCAACCCACTAAGACCTATCTAAAAACTCTTATTTATTTCTTTTCCACCGGTCCACTTCCCTTCCCATCCGCCTCCAACATTTTTAAGAAATGTTACAACATTTTTCAAAAATGTTGATTTTTTAACATATTTTCGTCAACATTTTGATAAATGTTTCAACAATTTTTGAAAATATTGGACAACAGTTTTTAGCTCTATCGGATGTTTCAACATTTTGCACAAATGTTCCAACACTTTTTAAAATGTTGACGTCAACATTTTAAAAAATGTTGCAACATTTTTTCTCAACAATTTTTTTTGTTTTGCTTTCTTCAACCTCCGGACCGCCGCCGCCGGTGGCGCGCCGGCCGGCCGCGGCGCCGTGCGGGCGCGGAGGCGCAGCCTCGCACCGACGCGGCGCCGGCCGGCGAGCTCCCGCGCGGCGGCCATGGAGGTCGCCGAGCTCCCGGCCGCGCGCGCGGGGAGCCGGGGCGGCCGCGCGCGCGGGGAGCCGGGGCGGCGGCACGTGGCATGCCGGGGGCGCGCGCGGCCGCGGAGGAGCCGCGGGCAGTGCGTCCCGGCGGCGGCGGCGGCGGGCAGGCAGGAGGCAGCGCGGGGTTGGGGAGGGAGAGGGGCTAGGGTTTTGATGTCGTGGGCTGGGTGAGCTGTTATCTGGGCTTCTAACGGGTTATAGTTTCATAACAAAAATCTTCCGGAAGGTATATAGGATTCCCGCGGAAACTTGTTTAGTCTGGGCGACGTGCTAACGTGTGAACGTACCAGTTTGACCGAGTCAGATGAAACATTTTCTTCGGGAAGGTGAGCTACACGGACTGCAAGAGCTCTGATGCCAGCACCGCGCCTGCGCCTGCGCTTGCCCATGGATCAAGTAACACTTTCGTCTGGCTGACGACTGGTGGCTGGTGCTGATTTGTTCTGAGAGATAAGTACCGCTGGCTGGTAGCTGGTGGCTGATTTGTTCTGAGAGAAAAATACTGCTGGCTGGTGGCTGATAAACCAGACGAACAAGGTGTGTCTTTTAGAACTCATCCTTCCATTGCGCATTCGTCTGTTTCTTGCGGCTCTAGTTAATTCGCGTCTCGAAGCCTCCTTTGTGTCCCGCTGATTGCACCGTGTTAACGGTAAAAGTTAGAGGTTTTTTTTAAGTACACAATACGACAAGTACGACCGGTTGAAAAAGGATTTGAATGTAATAAAAAATGATCTATATGTAAGGATCTGACGGTTGAGATTAATTCAATATGACTGGTTTTTTTAGCTGTTGTACGGTAGTATTCAAAGGTCGTATGGATAGTATAAGGGTATTATCAAAATGTAAAATACTATTATTGTAATATAGGAAATGGAATATATGAAATGTTTTAAATGGTATAAGGGGCAGCGGGGAATTTTTTCTAAATAATATATATCTATCAAATTACCATTTTATCCATAGGGAAACAACCAAAGAAACCATAATACGACCGTACGGCCGTTGGATCGTATTGTGTACCGTAAAAAACCTCAAAAGTTAAGGCCTGACCTGGTCTGAATTAGCTGGGTCAGCCTGGAAAAATAAGCGCCTGGGTAGGTAGAAAATAAAAACTCTGAATCCTCACTACTAGAAAAATAACTATTAGTACCGGGTTCAAAACCTCATTAGTACCGGTTTTTGACCCGGTACTAGCTAACCGGTACTAATGTGAGACCTCACATTAGTACCGGAGTCCAATAACATGTACTAATGTACCTTTTACGTCATCTCCGTCCCACCCCCTCCTCCGTCCGTCTTCATCTCTCTCTCCGTCCCACCCGTCTCCTTTTTCTTATTTCTTATATCTCTTTTCTTTTTCTTTTTCTTTTCTTTTTCATTCTTTCACTTCTTACACAAGATCACAATCACACCGTATTCTTCTCTCAAACAATCACAAGAATCACAATCACACCACATTCACAATCATTCATCTCGGATTACACAAGAATCAGATAAAATCAATCAACCAACGTTGGCAAAAATCACAAAAAATCAAAAAAATCATCTGGATCCAGCGTGCGCGCCTGCGAGCTCCTGGCCGGCGCCGCCCTGGCCGACGGGGACCCACGCCCCCGCGCGCCGCAGTCCGCCCGTCGCGCCCCTGGCCAGAGTCCGCCCGCCGCGCCCCTGGCCGGATCCGAATTCCGCCACTGCGCCTCGCCTTGCTCGCTTCGCACGCCGTGGGAGGAGGGGCTCACCGCGGCACCGTCCGCGCCCCCGCCCTGGCACCCTCCGCACCAGCGAGGCCGCCCCTCCCGGCCGCGGCCGCCCGGCTATGCATGCCAAGAAGAGAGGGAGAGATGTGAGACAGAGATGAGGAAGAAGGGGATGGAGTGGAAAGAGAGACGAGAGGGAGAGAAAAGCGGGACTTGATAAATATCTCGTGGGGAACGGCGAAGCTGACGGTGTTGGTTTTAGTACCGGGGCAAGATTTCACCCGATACTACTGTGTTGCACATTAGTACCGGGTGGTGTCTAGGTCCGGTACTAATATGTTCTCCACACATTAGTACCGGGCCTAAACACCACCCGGTACTAATGTGTGTCAAAAGGAGCTCGACGTGACCATTCTCTCCACCCGGTACTAATGTGCACATTAATACCGAGTAAAAAAACTCAGTACTAATGTCAAAAAAATATCCAGGACCAAAAAATAATTCCTAGTAGTGCCTGTTCTAATCAAACCACTAGGATGGTTACAGCCGTATCCCGTATGCGCTTTGATATACTACTTGTCCACCAAATCCGTGTTTTTTCAGGCGGCCTGCCGTGCTGCACGAACCGTATTACCCCTGCTTCAGTGTGAATATTTATACCAGTCCTCTACCGACCAGGGATTTAGCAATTAGCTGGACTTAGAGCAACTCCAACAACCTCTGTAAAATAGATGAACTAGCTAAAATTAATAAAATTGAAGGAAAAAGTAGATCCAACCGTCTCTGTAAAATCCAACTTCGCTATCTAGCTCGGTATTCCACCCCCTCCGCTCGTCATGTTTAGCTAGTGCCTCCGCTCGCAATCCTCTCGTCCCGCGCGCGTCGTCTTCCCGCGCAAAGTCCTCCCATCCATCCAGCAACATCTCACCCAGAGGCCAGAGATCAATCCAGTGACCAGTGTTGCTTCTTGCTCGGAGGACGGCTCGAGGAAGGCACCGGCGGCGGCCATATTGAGCACGAGGAGAGACGCGAGAGGCGGCCGGACTCGGCGCGCGCCGCCATCCATGAGGCTGAGCTCCTCCGCGGAGCTGCTCCCGGGACCGGGGCGCGAGGGCGAGCTCCTCTGCGGGACCGCGCCGCCGGCCGTGGCCGCGAGGCCGCGCCTCTGGCCAGGCGAGCTCCTCCCGGGACCGGGCCGCGCCACCGGTCGTGAGGCTGAGATCCTCCGCGGGGTCGTGCTGCAGCTCGCCCTAGGCGGAGGCGAGACGCCGGCGCCGTCGAGCCCCGCCGTTGCCTCTCGGGCTTGCATCCACCGTTACCCCCTTGCTCCCTCGGTGGGAGGTCCGCTACTGCGGCGCCGAGAGGCCGAGCTCCCGCTGCTGCGGCTCTCCCAAGGCGGAGACGCCGGTGCCGGCGGCGGCGGTGGAGGTTGCGGTGCTGCCGCCGTGGATGTGGAGGAGCAGGAGGAGGGTAGTAATTTCTGTGGCCCACGCGTCATTGAATAGGAGTGAGGAGAGGAGAGAGAAAAGTTGGATATGGAGAGGAAGATTTTACATAATCTGTTGGTTTCCCCACTCTTAAAAATTTAAATGACTAGCTAAATGACTAGCTAAATAGTGATTTAGCTAGTATGATTTGGAAGAGCTCTCGGAGTTGCTCTTAGAGGCCATGTTTAGTTTGGTAAAAAAAATTTGAGTTCCCTTTCAAGATCTATTAGGAGTATTAAATGTAGACTAATTACAAAACTAATTACACAAATGGACAGAAAATTACGAGACAATTCTGTTAAGATTAATTAATCCGTCATTAGAGAATATTACTTACTGTAGCATGATGTTGTTTAATCATGATATAATTAAACTTGTTAGATTCATCCGAAAAATTAGAAGAGTTATGAAATGAGTTTTGCTATTAATCCACATTTAATACTCTTAATTAGTGTCTGAAGATTGATGTTGAAGAAATTTTTGCGAACTATACATGACCTGAAGTCACAAATATTGTGTTAGATCATTACCTACTACGCCTACGCTTTTGAAAACGTGATAGTCCCGTTGGTGCTAGCTATTTGCCTATTTCTTGGAGCGACAGCAAATTGATGGTGACCCGTAAGACGGGAGACTGTCATATGCTGCAATTGCTATGTTTTGATCCATCCAAAGTACGTTTGCCAGGGTTGGACTTGGCCGTTAGGGCGTATATATTATGTAAGTCAAGTAGTCAATTGAAATCCTACCCTGTGGAGCACGCATCTTGCCTGGACCAAACAAGCCTCGTCATGACGTGATAGCAGTAAGCAGCCGACGATCAATGATTAAGGGCAGCTCTAGTGTTTGTGCTAAGGAGGTGCTGGAATGAGAGAGAAAGAGATAAAGATGGTGCAATACACTAGAGGGGTGCTAGCTTAGCGATTCCCAGCACCAGGAGCTCAGCTGCGCACCCGGTGCCCTGACTAAAGTATTACTACCCGTCATCTCGCTTGCGCATCATCGTCCTGAGAGAGAGGAGAAAAGCAACTGATTTTCGAATTATTTAATATCCTGTGGGTCCCACAGCGGGTGCCATCACGTTGGGGCAAATTTTGCTATACTAGTCTATGTTACGTGGCATAACCTTGGCAATACTCCATGCTCGAAACACTGGAGCTGCCCTAAACGGTTTGGTGCAAACCAGCTAGACGCAAAGTCCAAGTTGCTTCATTTCCCCAGAGCGTCTCAAATCCGGGTGCCAAGTGCTCCGGTTCGTCTCCGCGCGCGCCATGGCTGACCTACCACGCTTCCCCGTCATCCTGTTCCTCCTCTTCCTCGGCGCCCATGTGTCCCTGCTTCGCACGGCACCCCTCTTCCGCCCACCTACTACGGCTCCATGTGCTCGTCCGAGTCGTTCTGGTGCGGCGGCGTCGAGATTCACTACCCGTTCCACCTCTCCAACGCGACCGGAGAAGCTCCGGACCACACGCACTACTCCTGCGGCTACACCGACCTGAACATCTCGTGCCAACGCCACGAGCAGGCATGGACTCCCACCATCCGCCTCGGTGGCGGTGTCTACACCGTCCAGAACATCTTCTACAACAATAGCACCATCGTCCTGGCGGACAGCGACGCGATGATCGGCGGCGGATGCCCCAGCGTCCGCCACAACGTCAGCTTCGGCCGGGAGTGGCTGCAGCTGCACGACGCCAGTTCGCACGATCACAACCTCACCTTCTTCTACGGCTGCTACCGTCGCGACAGCGTGCCGCCGGTGCTCGACGCGTACAGAGTCAACTGCTCGGGGTTCCAGAGCCCATCCGGAGCAGGCGGTGGAGTCTCCTTCGTGTTCGTGTCGTCTCAGGAGGTCGTCGACGAGTCTCAAGAGTACAAGATGGCCGCTGAGCACTGTAGCGAGGTGGTCACCGTGCCGGTGCGCAGCGAGAGTCTGGTGGGGAGTGACCTGGCCGTGCTGGCGAGCGGCGGATACGGCGACGTGCTTAGGAAGGGGTTCGAGCTCGCCTGGAGCCGGATGACGTCGGATCAGTGCTACCTGTGCGAGCGGAGGGACCCCGGTGGGCACTGCGCCTACGGCCAGAGCAGGGAATTATTGGGCTGCTTGTGTTACGACGGGAAGGTGGATTACCCGTACTGCAAAAGCAATGGTGCCATCACCGCGTCTTCATCTAGTAAGTCATTCGCAACTGAAACCCTTCGACCATTTCACTCCCTCAATTCTGGGGTCGCCACTCTCCAGTGACCAGGCCACAGGTTCCAGTTGGTGCTTTGCTTTCCTCTCCTCCCCCTCTTGCATACAGCAATGCTAGTAATCAGACGTCCGACACGCCAGCAAAAATCGGAAGCTTACTCCACCGTACATACACGCGCGACCCGAGTGCCCTGTGCCCCTGGCCCCTGCCCATTTTCTTTCTTCACGTGAGTGGGCCCACCACTATTCTTATCCTTTCCTCTTATTTTTTCCCAACAACATAACACGGCACCGCCGTTGGGAGTGCCAATGGTTGCCGGGGCCCCGAGCTCGACCAGCCCGCCATGAAGCGAGTCGCACCCATAGGTTCCCGCTCCTTCAACCATGGAGTTGGCCGTGAAGTTGGCCGTGCTCGTTGCTCGCGCCTGTCCTGCCGGCTATGAAGGCAGCTCGCCCCACCGGTCATGGAAGCCGCCGTCGTTCCCGAAACTCGCCCCTGCGCCGCCCGCCATGAAGGCAAATCGCCATCCGCATCCTCCCGGTGCGGTCCCAACCTCGACCTCATCCTCGCACCTGCCGGTCATGGAGGCCTCGTTCCCCAAAACTCACCCCCGGCGCCGGTGAGCTGCGCGGCCAGGGGCAGCGCAGCCTAGCGCGGCCCCCCGCTTCCCTCCGTCCCGGAGGCCAACGCGAGCCGCCTACCTCCGCCCCCGTCTTCGGCGGGCAGCCGCCGTTCGCGGTTCAGCGCCGGGGCTCGTCCCCCTCACCGGTCGCCGCTCCTCTCCACAACGAGGGTGAGCAGCGTCAGCCGTTGCTACCCCGAGGTGCGGCGAGCCCCCTCATCCTCCACCGCTTATACTCTTTTTTTTACCAGGTTAGGCGCATGTTGCAAGTGAATGTGTCACATGTTCTAATTGATTCAAGAAAATGTTGCGAATGTTTCACACTAATGTTGTAAAAGTAGATCTTGATATTGCGATATTGCATATGTGCATTGCGCGTGTTGCAAATGTGTTATCTGAATGTTACATTTTTTATTGAGAGATTTGAATGTTTCAATCAACATGAAACATATGTTGCGACGGGTTTGCACCTCATTTTCGATGTTGCAAACATTAATTTTTGATGTTATGGATGTTGAGTTTCGATGTTGCGGACATGCGGTGTTCGGTGTTGTGTCGAGGGGGGGGGGGAGGAGGACCCCTGATGTTGGATGTTGCACGCAACACGGGTCGCAACATGGGTCGTTTGGGTATTGTGTCAGGAGAGGAGGGAGGAAGGCCCCTGATGTTGGATGTTGCACGCAACATGAGTCGCTGGACATCGATCCGACGGCTGATGGCTGAGTTGCTTCAAATCCGACGACGACGGAGGCGTCCGATGCTAGCACCCGGAACGGACGTCCGGACGCTAGCAGTTCCGATTTGCATATCGTAGCCTCCTCTTTGGACTTCAGATGTATAGATGGCCAGATGGGCCGGCATGGGCACGGCCCAAAAAAGCCCGGCACTAGAACCGCATGGGACGACCAGGATCGTGCCTCGGGCCGGCCCGGCACGACAGTCGGACCGGGCCTAGGCCGCGCCCTCGGCCTGGTGGCCCGGCACGGGCACAGCCAGATTTTTGTGTCGGCTCGTCAAATTTGACCTGCTAAGAGCTCACCCTACCATTTCATATATAAGCAGAATTCCTCCAACCCTAACCCTAATTCCTCATTCCTTCTCCTTTCTTGCTTTAGGGGGCTGCGCTGCGTGGAGTCAGGCCGACGCTTCACCACTGACGTCGCGCTGGCCACCTCCTCCTCTGTCGTGGCCGCCACGGCTAGGCGCCGCGGCGGCCACCTCCTCCTCCGCCGTGGCCGCCAAGGCCAGGGGCTGCGCCGTCCACCTCCAAATCTGTTGCGGCCGCTAGGGCCGCGCACCGCGCCGGCCGCATCTAGCACAGACGAGGGTCGCCCGGCGTGGCTGCCACGGCTAGGCGCCGTGATGGCCACCTCCTCCGTCGTGGCCGCTAGAGCCAGGGGCCGCGCCGGCCGCCTCCAAATCTGCCGCGGCCGCCAGGGACGCGCGCTGCGCCGGCTGCATTCAGCGCAGGCGAGGGTCGCCCGGCCTCCACCACTTGATGCTGCCGCTGGGCAGAGTCGGCGGTCGCCCCGGCCTATCCGCCATCGCCGCTAAGAGCCACACCGGTCGTTGCCTCCAATGGATTCGTGTGTGATGATTTAATCTTTGTATATGATTGTTGTGGTGATTTTCTTTGATTTTTGCGATGATTTTCTTTGGTTCTTGAATCTGATTTCAAGTATGAAAATTCTCGGTTGCTTGCTGGTAGTGCCTGCCTCGGCACTAGCCTGATGGGCCACACTACCGGAATCGCCACTTTTGCCGAGAGGAAGATGCTCTCGGCAAAAGCACCTTTACCCTCAGCAACACCTTTGCCAAGAGGAAGCTCTCGGCAAAGGGCACTCGGCACAATCTGACCGGCAAAGGTCTCTTTGCCGAGAGACACCTCAGACCCTCTCAGCAAAGACTTTTTCATAAAACAAAAAAAGCAAATCCAAAGGCAGCAGGCCCACCGGCAGGCCGCCGTGGCCCCCGCCGCCGCCGCCACCACCACCACCCACCACCACCGCCGCCGCCGCCAGCAACACCACCACCGCCGCCCGCCGCCGCCACCGCCACCCGCTACCACCACCGCCCGCCGCCGCTACCGCCACCCACCACCCGGTCGCCGCTCAGATGAGAGAGAGGGGGGGAGGGAGAACCTGGTGGCTTCGCTGCACATGTCGTCCTCTTCGGGTCGCCGTCGGAGGAAGGTCGGGGATGCGCCCTCAGATCCGCCGCGCCGGAGGAGCTGCGCCGCGGGAGCTGGACGACGCGCCGGAAGAAGCTGCACGCGCGCCGAAGAAGCTGCGCCGGGGGAGTTGCACGCCGCGTCAAAAGAAGATCCACCGCGCCGGAAGCAGCTGCACGTGTGCCAGAGGAGCTGCGCCGGGGGAGAATCCGCACACCGCGCTGGGCCTCAGATCCGCCGCCGTCCGGCCTTGAGCTCCTCCCCGATGGCGGATCTGAGGGTGGACGAGGGAGTGAAGGGTAGCAATATAGCTATAAAGCTACATCTCAGCTACCATGCGGCTTGGTGATAACCTCGTACCGTCTCGCTAGCCGGCGGCACAAAGGCATCACAGCGTGGGATGGAGCGTTGGGCATTGAGGCGGCTGGGCGGCGAGCACAGAAGGGAGGCCGCTGGTGGTGCAAATGAGGAAGACGGGACAGGGGGATTCGAAGTCGTCGTCGTCGCAGATTGGACGGATAGAGAGTCAGCATGCGGCAATGCGGGTTGCCGCAGCGTCAACAAAAAATTGACGAGTGTGTGTGGGCCGCCGCTTGAGGCCACCAAATTGTTTGCGGCTGACGTAGATGCGGGGCGGGCAGCCGCAACCCGCCCCGCCTGCATCGTGTGAGGACGTTCTTTCCGCATAATCACGAGTCGCCGCTCGGATGTTTTGCGTGCTTGCCCTGGGAGTCGATGATGCGAGGTTTGTGCCCGATCTTTCGATGAGAGGCGTGAGGATATTTGATTGGAGGAGACGACGTTCACAGCCTGACTACAACCTTTCCAAGGATGTGCCTTAGCAATCGATATACTGTCTCCTGTGGCTGCCGCAATCTTGTGGAGCGCGACACCTGGGCACTAGGGCACTCGTTCCTACAAACAATCGAAGAACTAACAAGAACAAGTATAACAAGTACTGAATTACCAAATATTGAGATAAAAACCAATCTGAAGTAACCAAGTTGGGGTTCCGAATTAGGAAGAAGGGGTGGTCTAGCCGACACACGCGTCTACAAGAAGTAGCAATGGCTAAACTTTCAACAAAATAAAACTCAATCTATTTGTGGTGTCTATGGGGGTATATGAGAGGGTAGGGGCACGACCAGGACCTGGTGGGGGTCGTGCTCCAACCCTAGGATGCGCCCCCATAGGCTCCGACACGATACATGGGCCAACGGCCCCAAAGACGGTGACGTAGCACCCTGACAGATTCTGAATGTCCACTTGTTTCAAAGATTCCTGTCGACTCAGAAAGAATTTGGACATGAGACCAGTGCTATTGGAAGCTCTACGAAATTTCCTTTCCAATTATATAAAGAACGTCCCAAACGGACTTGGTATGAGGTCGTGACGTCCATTGCAAGTTGGTCCAGTCATGCAGTCAGAATCCAACACTCAAAACGTATTGGTTTTGATTTCTTTCCATCTTTGGGCCAAAAGTGACGTGGTGGCTTGGTGGAGGATGTGGAGAACACTTGTACTTAGTCCCCAATCAACCTCTTTGGTCCTCCATGCTTTCCATGTGTGTCTCACACTCTTTTTTATCAATGTACGTATTTTTTTTACAATACATTAATATGGTCATATCCGAGCTGGTGATGTCCTCATCAGTCAACGTCAAGCACAGTCTGGTCTCTACCAATACAAGGTGTGTTTGGTTGAGTTATGTCTTTTGAAAAAGTAGATGTGGGTATTGACTTTCAAAAAAGTCTTTTGGAAAAGTAGCTGTGGGCATTGACTTTCAAAAAAGCAGCTGTGGAACGTAGGCTGTGAAATTTTAAAATGCTTGTTTGGTTCAACCGATGTGGCTTTTGAAATAACCAGTCTCACTTACAAACGGGTCTCACATGTCATACACATGTTTGCATCTTCTTCCTCTTCACACTTTGCTGCTCATGCCTGCCCATCGAGGCCACCCGCGCTCGCCGACGGCCGGCGGGGCTCGCGCGGTGGCGGAGCTCGCCCGCGGTCCGCGCGGCGGAGGCGGAGCGAGCTCACGGCAGCGCCTCATCCCTTCAAAGTCTGGCACCTCCCCACTCTCATCCCTTCAAAGCCATGCATCACCACCGCCCAATAGCCGTAGCCCAAGCCTGTGGCACGGTCCCCTACCTCTGCCATCGCTCGGTGCCCGACATTGTCGCTCCTCAGGCGGGAATCGAGCTCGCAGCCACCATTATCGCCGCCGACAAGGTACTACATGTGCTCGCCGACTGCGCCATGATGGAGGGGAGCTCCGTCCACAGGTCCGGTGGTGGAGGGAAGATCCGGCGGCCGGTCATGGACGAGGAGCTCCGTCCGCGCCGCTTGGAGCTCGCCCGCTGAGGGCTCGCCGGACATTGGACGTCGGTAGCTCGCCGACCTGGGAAGAGGTGGCCACCCACCGGCGACTCCCTGGCCTATGAAGGGCGAGCGGCGGCGCTGTCGCGTGCGAGAGGAGTAAAATCGCTTTGGGAAAGAAAAGAACGAACCATTTTCTTCATAACCAGGAGCAGGTGGGTAATTTTTTTTTACCCAAAAACCAGGAAAAGCAGGAGGTGAAGGTGCTTTTGGATTTGTACCAGACAAAAACTACTTTTGGCTGTGACTTTGAGTGACAATCAACCTTTTTGGTTGAGCTTTTGGTTTTTAAAGGCAAAATCTACAGCCAAAAGCCTAACCAAACACACCCAAACGCGATCGTTTTAGAGGTGCTCGTGAGATAGCCCAAGAGTACTACATGCAAAATTCCTGGTGAAATTATCTGAAATATCTGTCACAACTCACAAGCAATTCTTTTGCGCCTGTCAATTAACCAACTTGAATCATGTGAGTCCTGAGGATAAATGCAGAGCCGATGACACAGGTGACTAGCATGTGTTCCTGGTAGTGACTGGCATTCTGGGCTACTGGCAACAAGCTGCCAATGGGTTCCGTGTATCGATGTACATTTTCAATATTGGTGTCAAACTGTCAATTGCCAAATCTTTCGACAGAAGGCTTGAAACTATGCCTTTTTTCCTTGAGTGTTGTTGATCTAACACGGTTATTCTTGTTTCATTCACTACCTTTTTACTGAAGCCATGTAATCTGCTTGGGAACGGTAGAATATTGTTAGCTTTGTAAGATGCTTATATATGCAATTCATGTACACTTATGTGCTTCTTTGCTTGTGCAATTGCAGGGCATGGTAATAAGAAAACTATAATCGGTAAGGAACATCAATCTTGGGTTCACTCAATGTTTTTATTTTGTTTTTTCGTATACTAATATGAAAGCCTGCTTTACATGTGCATATGCATATATAATCTGCATCCGTTTCATTTAGCCTAAAAGAGCAGAAAACGAAGGCATGGCATGGCATGTTTTAAAATCCATGATTCTCAAAAAATATATTATTTTGGAATTCACTGCCAGGTGAAACAATAGCGAAAAATTATATCCTTCCTTTGGAAAGTAAACTTTCGAGTTTCCCTACTGACTGGCTATATATGCATTTGCAAAATGGATTTTTATGACTGAACACTAAAGAAGAATTTCTATCCTTCCTCGGGAAAATAAACCTATGTGTTTCCCTACTGACTTTGCAAAATGAATTTCTAGAGCGCATCACAAAATGGATTCACTTGTGATGTTTTGTTGTGATGCAGATATTGTTTCAAGCACATTGTGCCTTCTATTTCTGTGTTTACTTATTCTCGCGTTCTTTTTGACTCGCAAGTATGGTTTGCTGCCATTTAAATCGAAAAGAGAACCAACGATTGAGTCCTTCTTACAAAAGAACAGGAACCTACATCCGAAAAGATACAGTTATGCCGATGTGAAAAGAATGACAAAATCTTTTGCTATGAAGCATGGCCAAGGTGGATTTGCTGCTGTATACAAAGGTAACCTCACTAATAGCTGCCAAATAGCAGTTAAGATGCTAAAGGACACTAAGGGTGATGGGGAGGAATTTATGAATGAGGTGGCTAGCATTAGCAGAACTTCTCATGTCAATGTTGTTACACTTTTAGGATTTTGTTTGGAAGGATCCAAAAGAGCTCTCATTTACGAGTACATGCCTAATGGTTCACTTGAAAGGTATGCCTTCAGCAGCAGTATTACTGGTGAAAACACACTAAGCTGGGAGAAATTATTTGAAATAGCAATTGGAATTGCTAGAGGACTTGAATATCTTCACCGAGGGTGCAATACTCGCATTGTGCACTTTGATATTAAACCCCACAATATTCTATTAGATCAGGATTTCTGTCCTAAGATATCTGATTTTGGATTGGCAAAGCTATGCTTGAATAAAGAGAGCGCTATCTCCATTGGTGGTGCAAGAGGAACAATAGGATATATTGCCCCTGAGGTTTACTCAAAGCAATTTGGAACAGTAAGTAGCAAGTCTGATGTCTACAGTTATGGAATGATGGTTCTTGAGATGGTTGGGGCAAGGGACAAGAATAGCAATGCAGATAGTGTATCCAGTAGCCAGTATTTCCCTCAATGGATTTATGAACATTTGGATGACTATTGTATCAGTGCTTCTGAAATTAGTGGTGAGATCACAGAGCTCGTGAGAAAGATGATAGTGGTAGGTCTGTGGTGTATACAAATGATCCCAACTAATCGGCCAACAATGACTAGAGTTGTCGAGATGCTAGAAGGCAGCACGAGCAATCTGGAATTGCCACCAAAAGTGCTTTTGAGTTGATAATTAAGCATCGATACTTTCCTTTTAAATGTAACTAAGTGACACCAGGTTGCACATCTGCAAATCATCAAATATTTGATTCGTTTGAAAAACCAAGGGCAGGCACCAAATGTTAGTTTTGGTCTGTAAACGGATATGAAACTACATAGGAATTGGTGACCAAGGGTGCTCACAATGTATGATGTTACTACTTTTATCAAATTAGCTGCAAGTGATTATCCTCTTCTATGAACTTATATTAAGCTTACTGGATAAATAGATTACAATTCAGTTTATGTGCCGGGTTTAAAAATCATTACGAAGTACATTGCCAAATTATTAAAACGTCAACGAAACTTCTTCTCATTCCAATTTCGGATGAGAATCATGATGCTCTAGTGCTCAACTGCTGAAAAATACTTGAACTGAGAATGAGAGATTTTAGGTATTCAGAGGCAGAGTTTACCGAAATCAGAATGGACAGAAAGGATCAAATTTGGCCATAGCTCAGATTTCAGAAGGCCGCAGGGGGCGAACTGGACGCGGGCTCGCGGCGAGAGCGTACGCGAGGCGTTCCCGAGTCCCGACCATTGACCGCTGCTGTGGTATGCATCCTCCACTTCTCCTGCATTACCGTGCTTCTTCCGATTTCAGTATGAGGAAGATTTGCTTCGTTGATGGGGCTGTGCTCCTAACTCTTGACCCGCCATTGACATTTCGCCAAGACCTGGTCCAAGTCATCAAACACGGGCTCGTCCTATCATCTTCCGCCACGTCCCTCCCCAGGCCACCCAATTAACTGGAAACCCGCGCGCCCAGGCAATAGTTGCGATTGCGACTTTGAAGTTTCAACAAACGCGCGCATGGCCTGCGGGGTAACACAGATAGCTAGGGCCACCCGCTCCGCCGCACCTCGTTAGCCATACCATGGCCATGAGTCTCTTCCTACTACACCTCCGCCTGCCGCCGCCGCTTCTCCTTGCCATCTTGGTTGCCGCTTCCCATGGCGCGGCTTCCAGCGGGGACAACAGCTACGACACCTCCATGTGCGTGCGGCAACCTTACAACTGCGGCAACGTCAGCATCAGCTATCCGTTCTATATCAAGACGGAAGATCTCATGGGAAACGACGGCTCGTACTGCGGGTACCCCGGCCTGGAGATTCACTGCGAGGATGACCAGGCCTTCCTGCAACTCGGCAGCGGCAACTACAACGTCTCGAGCATCGACTACGAGCCTCCCAAAATCTCGCTTGCTCTCCATGTCCGCGGCGTGGGGAGCAGCTGCCCCAGTGTCGATGGCAACGTGACGATCGGGAACAGCTCATGGCTGAACTATCCTATCAACACCATCGATTACCTGCTCTTCTTTATCAATTGCAACTTCCTCGCCGACGGCATCCCGCGACCATCAAACACGAGCTCCACCTCTTGCAAATTCGACGGCCAGGCGGCGCATGGGATGTATTTTGTGTTTCGGAAGGAGGACGTGCCGTTCCCGGAGACGAATTGGTGGAAGGCGTGCGAGAAAGTTGTCGAAGTGCCTGTGCTCAATTCCAGTCTCCCTCCGGATCCAAGAAACGATGCTGGATGGAGAAACGGTGGATATGGCAAAACTCTTCGTGACGGATTCCAGCTGACATGGGAGCAGGAGCGCAGGCCCCAAGCGTGTGTCCAATGCGAGCAATCGGCTGGGCAGTGCAGCTACAACCAGACGGGGGAATACGTAGCCTGCCTGTGCTCCGGCGGGCGATTCGGCGCTCCCAATTGCACCGGCACAACCGCCAATAATTCTTCCGGTAAGCGCCTCTCTGATCTTTTGTGCTGCGGTTTTCCAAGTTGCAGTGTGGATTACTGGTCACTTTGCTTCAATTCATCGCCTGGTTGAAATCTGATTGAATTTCCTTTACCCAGACAATTCATGTTTCGCCAAGTGCAACAAAAAGTGCATCAGCCTGCATCAAAGCCTAGTTTAAATATCCCTGGTTTTTGTTTACTGTTGCTCGAATACAACTCTTCTTTCGCCAATCACCTGGCTTGTAAAATGAATTAATGGTAATGAAGCCATGTAGTCTGTTTATACTATATATTATTGTACTAGAATTCTATAAGCTTTATAATATTTTTATATGTGTGATTTCTTTGAACTTATGAGTTTCTTTGGTTCTATAATTGCAGGGCATGGCAGGAGAACTAAATTGTGTAAGGAACCTCTCACTCCCAGGGTCCCATTGTTTTTCCTTTGCTTATTTGTAGGCTGATTTTTCGCCAAGCCTGCTTTAGGATGTGCCTGTATGATCAGCACCATCTTTTTTTTTTGAGAATGTATGATCAGCACCCATCTTTTAATCCAATAAAGTAGCAGAGCAAATGTATATAGCAATTTTATCGGCATGACATGCTTTCAGATCCATAGTTCCAAAAATAATGTTTTGTAATCCACTAACCAATGGCAACAATGCAGAATTTTAAAAAAAAAACCTTTTTAGAACATATAAAAGAAACATAGGAAGTTCCCAGTGACTGGTGAGTAGTAGTGACACATTGCATTCTTTGCAAATTGGATTTTTAGAATCCTTCGCAAATTGAATTCACATGTGATGTTTGTTGTGATGCAGATATTGTTGCCAGCACATCGTCCCTTGTACTGATGGCTCTAATTATTCTTGCATTCTTCCTTACTTACAAATATGGTTTCCTGCCCTTTAAATCGAAGGACAAACCCAGGATTGAGTCCTTTCTACAAAAGAACGGAGACCTACATCCGAAAAGATACACTTATGCAGATGTGAAAAGAATGACGAAATCTTTTTCTGTGAAGCTAGGCCAAGGTGGATATGGTGATGTATACATTGGAAACCTCTCCGATGGCTGCCGGGTAGCAGTTAAGATGCTTAAGGACACCAAGGGTGATGGTGAGGAATTTATGAATGAGGTGGCGAGCATTAGCAGAACCTCTCATGTCAATGTTGTTACACTTTTAGGATTTTGCTTGCAAGGATCCAAAAGGGCTCTCATTTATGAGTACATGCCTAATGGTTCATTGGAAAGATATACCTTTGGCACCAACATCAACTGTGAAAATATACTAAGCTGGGAGAAACTATTTGAAATAGCAATTGGCATTGCTAGAGGGCTTGAATATCTCCATCGAGGATGCAATACTCGCATTGTGCATTTTGATATCAAGCCCCACAACATTCTATTAGATCAAGATTTCTGTCCCAAGATCTCGGACTTTGGATTGGCCAAGCTATGCTTGAATAAAGAGAGTGCTATATCCATTGTCGGTGCAAGAGGAACAATAGGCTATATTGCCCCTGAGGTCTATTCAAAACGATTTGGAACAGTAAGTAGCAAATCTGACGTCTATAGTTATGGAATGATGGTACTTGAGATGGTTGGGGCAAGGGATAAGAAGATCCATGCAGATACAGAGTCTAGTAGCCAATATTTCCCTCAGTGGATCTATGAGCATGTGGATGAATACTGCATTAGTGCTTCTGAGATTAATGGTGAGACCACAGAGCTTGTGAGAAAGATGATAGTGGTAGGTCTGTGGTGTATACAAATGATTCCAACCGATCGGCCAACAATGACTAGAGTTGTCGAGATGCTAGAAGGCGGCACAAGTAATCTGGATTTACCACCAAAAGTTCTTTTGAATTGATGAGGATCCTTATGTTCCTAATAAGATGTAGCTCTCATCGGTACCAGGTTGCACATAAGCAAATTTTTGCTGCACATTGAAAAGTTAAGGTAAACTTGGCTTTGTAATCTTATTCACCAGCTATTATCTTGCTGGGTGCTCATACAACATTGTATGAGTATGATGGTATAATTTGAAATTTTGGATTGTGCTTATTACTACAGTAGAACAAGCTCTGTTCTGTGCAATTTGTACTCTATTTTCATTGGGCAAATGTATTTCATATGCAGAGTATCATATCAGATTTTAAATCCAGTACAAACTGTGGGTGGGGATTTGATCTTCTGTTGATCCCTCAGAGCAGAACTACAAATTGACGATGTACGATTCTTTGCATACCTGGGATCGATGCCACTTGGAATTTAGACGCGAGGGTTACTCAGGTCGGAGTGGCTAGCAATGCTGTTGAGAATTGAGATGTCATTATGCCAGCAGTCAGCGTGCCCCAGTCCGATAGATCTCACTAGAGACTAGACGATGACACGAGACGACCGCCAGCCTCCTGCTTGTATTTCCCTATTGATGCGTGGAGAGATCCATCCAAATTGGACTCGGGATCGATCTATTCCAGTATTCCTTCCTCTATTTAGCACAGCATGCAGAAGAAGAGGGGAACGGAAGTTGCCTCCTACCACGTATCGCCGGTGATCGGCAGGAAGGCAACGTATCACGTGTCTGATACGTATACGCCTACGCGCGGACACGGATACGTATCAGCGGTAGCATCGAAGAAAAAAAATCAACAGTAATTCGATACGTGGGCCGGACACGTATCTCCACATTTTTTGGATACGGCCCAGCCCATAGAGCAGCCCCAGCACGCAGCTGCCGCCCACCACCCGCCCAGGCGCACGAGGCACGAGCGCCGCCGCTCGTCGGCGACGAGCCGCCGGCAGTCTCTGGTGAGTTTCATGATCTAGTGTTCCTACGGATTGATTTCTTCTTTCCCTTTATCTTCCTCTTCGATTTCCTCCCCGTTTCCCCAATCCCCATTTCTGATTTAGTGTCTTGTTCTTCATTTCTTGAGGAGCAGATGGCGGCTTCTAGCAGTGCTAGTGCTAGTGTTAGTGCAAGCGCTAGTGGTAGCATAGGATCTGCGTCCACGAGCGAGGATGAAGAAGCATTAAGCCTTGAACTGCTACTGCAAGCTGCCCTTTATAAATTATAATTGCCTATTCGTTGTAACTCTGTCTGTTTTAACAACTAATTTCTGTTGATTTGGAAGTGAATGGTTTCATTGGTACATATGACACGTTTTAGTGGAAATCATCTTTTGAGTTAATTCCACCGAACCTTACATATTCTAGTTGCCTAAAAAAACATATTCTAGTTGGCACTAGTCCGGTTTTTACTTTCTACAGGAAAATAGGAAAGATCCATCCTTTTGTTTCATTTCCCTCTGATTAGAACTCAAACACTAAAAAGTTGTATGAACTTTTCTTGTTTGATGCTTACTGATTGCAAGTTTCAATTAACAAACATCCCATGTGCTCCACTGGTGCTGTTGCAATGGTTCTTATTGTCCTGCACCTTTGAGCTGCACTGCATTTACATTGGTTTGGGAGTGATGTTTATCACATCTGTTCTCTAGAATGAAGCACTTGGAATATCAAAGTTGAATAACCTAGTTTATATTCGCATTTGTAGAGGGTGTATCTTCTTATACTCGCATATGTGGTCTGATACAATTCTTTGCTGTTTGTAGGCTTCATGAGTATTAGTGTTTCAGCCAGAAGGGCCGACATGGAGAATAGAAAATGTCCAGCAATGAAAAAAAGGAGACTGGAAGGGATTAATTTTTTGATGCTTCCTGAGGTATGTAAAATCTCAACTCTATATACTGATGTTCTAAGGGGTTCAATGCTGATCTTTTGTACAAATTTGACACCAGGACATTGTGTCAAGGATAACAACAGAAATAACATTGAAGGAAGTTGTCCGAATGAGTGCAGTATGCAGCAAGTTGAGAAGAGCCTGGATTTACCATCCTAATCTTGACTTTGATGTTTCAACGATGCCTGCCAGTGGTATTGCAACTGTACATGCATGTGGCTCTAAGGATAAGAGAAATCAAACCTCTGGTCAGCATAATAGAATGTTGCGCATTAAGAGGTTTATTGACACAGTCAATTTGATCCTGGGGGAACACAGTGGTTTAGCAGTGAATAGGCTCGCTGTTAAGTTTGGATTGCATAAGGAACATGCACATGATATTGATGGATGGGTTTCTTTTGCTATTGCATCGAAGGCAAAGGTGGTGGTTCTTGATTTTTCTCCATATCTGGGACCGCATGAGAACAATTATAGCTTCCCATATCATATTTTCGACAACCAAAATTCATCTCACCTTCAGGTCCTTAAACTTTATTGTGTTAATTTGGATCCAAGGCATGACTTTTGTGGCTTCTCCAATCTTACAACACTTGCTCTGGAGCATGTGGTTATATTTCCAGATTTGCAGTTTGTATTATTGAAATGTCCTGTGTTGGAGTGGCTAAGCATCCGACTGTGCCCCCACCTACACGATTTGCGTGTTGCTGAACCTATGCAACGATTGAAGTTTTTGCTCGTGCAAGATTGTGATATCAACAGGATTGAGTTCCATGCCCCTAATCTCACCTCGTTTGAGTACAGAGGTGGTTCGAAAGTGCATTTTGCACTTAATGAATGCCTGAAGCTGAAGACAGCGAGCATTGCATTTCATGTCGAGGACAACCTTGGATATGTTTTTATGGAGATTCCAAATGGATTGCCTCATGTTGAGACTCTACAAGTTGAAGTGACTGTGAAGACTCAGGTTTCTTTTATCAACGGCCTCCAAAATTCCAAAACCTCTAGTATGTGATATTTTCCTTTATGTTGCACAATATTTTTTCTGACTTCCTTTATGTTTTCAGATACACGGATTTACACAGGCCCCTCTCAGATTTATCTATTTAAGGCATTTGAGCATGAAGATAACCTTTTCGAGTGCTAAACGATTTGGTAAAAATGCAATCCTCCAATTAGCTTATCTTTTGGAAGCAGCACCCTTTTTGGTGGACCTTCATTTGGATGTAAGATGTTATTCTATCTGCATCTTCAATTCTTCATTCATTTTGCATTTGCAAAGCCTCTTTAAATCTTGTTCATTAGTGTATACTCTATCAGTTTCCTGCCTAATATTTCTTAGACTTCACAGTATGTTTAGTGGCTAAAACCTGAAATCATTGTCTTAGTAAGAATATATGAAAGCTCGAGTTAAAAGACCAGCTAAGTCCAGTCTCAAATATCGTTTAAAGCCTGTTTAAATCTGGAGTGTTGCAATATAAGAGTACTGGCATAACGGATCGATCAGTGATTGTATGATTGTCACTGATGTTTTCATTCATGCTATTGATTTCTTTATACTGACAACAGATTGGTGGCAAAATTTGTCTGTAGATGCTCTGCATATCTTGTTGTGACTTGTGAGGAGCCCCCTAAGCGAAATGTGATTGCAGATCACCCTCACCAAAATCTGAAGCAAGCCTGCATAACCGGATTTAATGGCAACGGAGGCCAAGTTGCACTGGTGAAATATATCCTTCGGAACGCAGTACAACTGGAGCGCATGGCTATAGATCCGAGAGGGAAAATAATCGGGCGACTAATGGGAGAATACTACGGCCGGATATCAGCCGAGTCAGAACTCGTGCCAGAAGACAAGAGGGGTGTGCTCACAATTTTGTAATAACTGATTTTAGGGCTCGTCTTGGAAGACATGAAGGGTAATATAAATATTCATGAGAATTCCAATGATTAGTGGATCATGAGCGTCTGTGGAGAGCATTCCAGATAGGACCCAGTTGAGGTCCGGTTCGAATGTGGGGGGTTTCCGCGCCAAAACGAAAAGCATATTATTACTAGATCCTATCTAAGCTTGGTACTAATGTGCTTTTTCCTTTTGTTTTCTTTTAATTCCCAAATCTTTTGAAAATCTTTGTTAAATTTATTATAAATCATATTTGACACGGTGAAATGAAAAAACAGATTCTATTGTGCTTAATCTAGGTATATACTATGGAATGTGAAGTTAGATCTTAAACTTGTCAAATTTGTTAATTAAACTTAGTAATGTGACTATTTTGGTCAAAATTTCAAGGTGAATTTTAAAATCAAACAAAAATACATTTTTGCCATGCAAAATTATATATAACTACTAAATGTCCTGTTATTAACATGTTTACCTCGATTTAGTCTTACTTGTGTATATTTTTACGTTAAATTATTTATTTAATACTAAATGATGAATAAAAACTAAAATAATTAATATTTTCACCGATAAAACACAAGGTCTTGTTACTGAGTCATAACTAAATATTACAGTACTTTGTTACGTTACCATAAGTTAATAAAACTTATTATACATCATTATTATTATTATCTAACGGAACGTTAATAACCTTCCTCTTCATGAACGTCCTCTGCTTGTGATCGTGGCGTTAATATGGAGCGTCCTCTTGTGCTAATAGGATGCTTGGGTCAACCTCGACTGATAAAAGAGGAAGATCATCGAATTGGTCATAATCTTCTGAAATGTCAGTCTTGTCCTCAACTCTAATGATTTTTCTTTTTCCTGGTAGAACTATGTGACGCTTCGGCTCGTCAGCAATCGACTTATCAGCACCCTTCTTTATCGGTGGTTTGCTTGACATGTATTTTGCGTATAAAACTTGAGTCACATCATTGGCAAGGACGAATAGTTCGTCTTTGTATCCAATCTTGTTGAGATCCACAATTGTCATCCCAAATTTGTCTGTCGTTAAACCTCCTCCGGTATTTTTGACCCACTGGCACTTGAGAAGAGACATTTTTAAAACTCCATAGTCCAATTCTCATATCTCTTCAATGACACCATAGTATATTTCTACGTTCCTTTCGTGGTCTACTGCATCCATACGAACACCACTATTTTGATTTATGCTCTTTTTGTCTTGGGCTCTCGTGTAGAATGTGTAGCCGTTTATCTCGTATCCTTGAAATGTATCTACTACGATAGATGGCCTCCTAGCCAACCATTGCAGTATATCATCAACAGTTTTATCGCCCCTCACTTTTTTCCACAACCAACGCGAAGTTATCAATGCGGTGTCGTGTAATCCACGGTTCAGACTTCCCTTCATTTGCAGCACGAAGAATGGACTTGTGCTCTTCCAAGTATAGAGCCACATGTGATGATTGATGCAGGACAGTGTAATGTGCTTGATCATATAACACTGCATCCATGTCCATCAGAGATTTTTCCCCCTATTGTGCCCTTTCCTCTGAGTCTCCCCTCATGGTGTGATACACGGAGTCCAATCGGACACATGTCATCCATAAAGTCGACACAAAACTCAATGACCTCCTCTGTAGTATATCCCTTTGCGATGCTTCCTTCAGGACGGGCACGATTGCGAACATACTTCTTAAAATAAGACATCAACCTCTCAAAAGGGGACATGTTGTGCAGATATACAGGCCCGAGGATAAAAACCTCTTCAACTAGATGGACCAAAAGGTGGGTCATAACATTAAAGAATGAAGGTGGAAAGATCATCTCAAAGCTGACGAGGCATTACACGACATCCTTCTGCATCTTCACTAGAGTTTCTCGACGGATTGTCTTCTGAGAAATCTAGTTGAGGAATGCACACACCTTAGTGATTGCTAATCTCACATTCTCTAGTAGAATACCCCTTAGTGCAATAGGCAGCAATTGTGTCATCAACACGTGGCAGTCATGAGCCTTCAAATTTATGAATTTCTTCTCTTTCATATTTATTATCCGTTGTATGTTTGAGGAGTAGCCTGTTGGGACCTTCATACTATTCAGGCAATCGAACATTCTCTGCTTCTCTTCCTTGTTAGGGTGTAACTAGCAGGAGCCAAGTAATTTCCTGTCTCTCTTTTTGGGATGTAGGCCTTTTCGTTGGTTCGTAGCTTTCATGTCCATACATGCTTCAATTGTATCTTTTGTCTTTTCATATACACCTAGGTGGCCAAGTAAGTTCACACAGAAATTCTTCATCACATGCATCACATCAATTGCATTGCGAACCTTAAGGACTTCCCAATAAGGTAGCTCCCAAAATATCGACTTCTTCTTCCACATCGGTGCATGTTCATCGGCGTCATTTGTAACATGTTGGCTACCAGAACCCTTGCCAAAAACCACCTTCAAATCTTTCACCATAGAAAATACAACTTTTCCACCACGGTGAATGGGCTTCTTACGTTTTTCTCCGACACCTTCAAAGTGCTTTCCTTCATCTCTTAACGGGTGCTTAGGAGGAAGAAAGCGATGATGGCCCAAATACACAACATTTTTACTGTGTTTTAGATACACGCTGCAAGTATCATCTAGACAATGCGTGCATGCTCGGAATTCCTTGTTTGTTTATCCTGATAGATTACCAAGTGCCGGCCAATCATTGATGGTGATGAACAGCAATGCTAGTAGATTGAAGGTCTCCTGTTGGTCCTCATCCCACATGGGCACGCCTTCTTTTTTCCATAATGTTTTAAGATCCTCAATCAATAGTCTTAGATACACATCGATGTCATTGCCTGGCTGCTTTGGGCCTTGGATGATTATTAGCATCATAGTGAACTTCCGCTTCATGCACATCTAGCCAGGAAGGTTGAACATACATAAGGTCACAGACCAAGTGCTATGACCGCTACTAAACTCACCGAATGGATTGAATCCATCCGTACTTAAACCAAACCGAATGTTCCTTGGATCCCCTGCAAATTCTCGAAATTTTCTGTCAATTAATCTCCACTGGGACCCATCAGCGGGGTGCCTGATAGGTCTTCTGCTTTATGTTCTTCTTTGTGCCAATGCATCAACTTTGCATTGGTCTTGCACCTGAATAAACGCTTCAGCCGTGGTATAACTGGAAAATACCACATTACCTTTGCAGTAATTTTCTTCTTCTCCCCCCTCAACTTCATCTGCCTCATCGCGTGGGATCTTATAACGTTACGCTTCGCACACAGGACAAGCCTCCAATTTCTCATATTTGTCACCTTGGTAGAGGATATAGTCATTAGGGCACGCATGTATCTTTTGAACCTCCAAACCTAGAGGGCAAACAACCTTTTTTATCTTCATACGTGGACTCCGGTAATTCCTTCTCCTCTGGAAGCATGTTCTACACGATCATCATTAACTCATCTGAGCCCTTGTCAGAAACTGTATGTTTAGCCTTCCATTGCAGCATTTCCAAAGTGGTACCAACTTCTTCTACCCCTCTTTGCAACCTAGGAACAATAGTTTCTTGTGATCTTCCAACATACGTTCAAACTTCTTTGGCTCCTTCACCTTTTTCGCAGTTGTCCTTTGCATCGTGCAACACCTGACCTAGATTGTCGAGAGGATCATCTGCAATTGGAGCTTCTTGAGTCTCTCCCATGTACTCCTCTCCTATTGGATCATCTGCAAAGGCACCTTCTTGAGTCCAATCTGGAATACGATCATCTTCCTCTTCATCGTCTTTCATTATAACCCCTCTTTCCTCATGCTTTGTCCAAACAAAATAATTAGGTATGAATCCCCATTTGTATAGGTGATCGTGAAGAATCTTTATCGATGAGTAATCCTTCTGATTTTTTCACATTTTGCATGGACAATAATGAAACCAGACGGGGGCTTGTTTGCTTCCGCGACATCTAGAAATCCACGCAACCCATTAATGTATTCACTAGAGATTCTCTTGTCGGGGTACATCCATTGCTGATTCATCTATAAAGTACCACCAAACAATCTTTAAGTATTTTGAAACAAAAGGTCATACACTAATTGAAGGACCGATTAGGTGACCAGAGAGGAGGGGAGTGAATGGGAGCCGATAAAAATTCTTCTAGAAGGATGAACTCAGCTTATTTCCCGATTGCCACTCCGATCACTCACACACACCAATGAATCTCTAGACTAGGCACACACAAGCCTACAAGTCCTAGAGACAAGCCACGAATCAAGAAGCGGAAGCACTAGACAAGAATCAAAGGACTTAGCCAAATCTGCGAGGGCCAGAGGCGGACTGTCCGGATAGTAGGGGTGGACCGTCCGCGGGGAGGGCCGGACTGTCCGCACGGACGGGGCGGACTGTCCGAAAAAGCCAACAGAACCTCCAGAAACGCACTTCGAAAAATCGGACTGTTCATGAAGGACTCGCGGACCGTCCGGCTCATCACGGACCGTCTGGCACTCAAGTACGGACTGTCCGCAAACTTCTTGCCACCAAAAACACCTGAACCAACAGATTGAAACACAGGCATGCAAAAACTCACGAAGAACACAACGAACACCTGGGCTGCTAGCTGCTCGCGGACCCGCACAAGCCACGCGGACTGTCCGCCAGGCACAGACAGTACAACCCGAGCTCGACCTTGCAATGGTCAACTCCTTCCCTTCACCCGATCTCCCGAATCAACTAATGGATTGCGACCAAAACATAGGGGAAGATGAAGCGTCTCTAGGAGATGCTATCCCTACGAAATCTTCGCCTCAAACCAAATAAAACAAGAGGAATCGAGATCCTACAAAAACACCTTCATGAACTCGGGTTCCACCAAGAACTTGCAAATCGAAGGGTTTTTCCGGCGTTTGAGGGGTCAAGATCATACCCAAAGATGCACAAGGCATCCACCCATGATCCCCTCAAGGAAATCCGAAGAGAAATGCCCTCAAATCGACGAATCAAGCGAAGAACAACAACCCTAAAAAAATACCACCGAAAATGACATGAAAATCACAAGATGCTAAGAAGGAGATAGAATCACAATGCTAAATTCTTCCATACATCCAGAGGTCAAAGTCTATTCAAGAATCTAGCCTAAGGAAATACTAGGAAAAGAAGCAGTCCGAAGCGATTAACCCTAGCCATCCTTCTCTACCTTCTATTTATACTTAGCCTCCTGGAGGTGGCAAATGACCCTACTACCCCTAGTGCATAAATGTAAGATACACACCCCTCAGGGGTATTTTGGTCCAAGTCAAGCATATTCTCATCGAGCGGACATGCTTCCACCGCGGACTCGCTTAGCCTCGACGTAAGCCCCGCGATCACGCCATGTGCCCCCCGCCTCGAAGCTTCCCGACGCTCCCGGATCACCGTCTCCGTCACGTTGGACCTTCAGCCTTGGTTTTGAGGCCCAAACCAAGAAATCGTCCACCGATGGTTTTGTGGGCCAACCACCAAACCCCATGTGCAAGCTTCGGCCTCGAACCGCTACCTTGCACCGGTCCATGTCCATGACTTCAACTTGCTCTTCTTGCACCATGCGGCTCGCACTTGACCCCATCGGCCACCGGGTCCATCGAACCAAGCCTACTTGCCTCTCCATCACCCGGAGGCCTCCACGGTATAGGCCTTTCACGCTTGTTCTTCACCTGCACCAACACGAGTCAAGCCACAACATGCACCTGCAACACTGAGCCAAGCATCAGTCCACACAACGTTGTTAATCACTCATCACTGAGGAGTGATCCACCACTGGTCTTCAGACGCTCCTGGTCCTCACTAATTTAAAGTGTTCATTTCCAATCCACACGATACAATATGACAAACTTAAATAGAGATATTACACAAATTTAATGTGTTCATACCCAATCCACATGATACAATACAACAAACTTAAGTGAAGGTCTTACACAAATTTAAAGTACGACATATGAAACACTATTACATGATATAATACGAGAAACTTTAGCCATCCTTGTGATGTGACGACGAAGGTTTAGCTTTCTTGGAATCGCCCTGTGGTTTAGTACTACTCGGTGGATCTCCAACACCCAAGTCTGCTGGTGGAGCATAAATGCCACCAAAAGGAGGTTCCTGCCCCGCTGCAACAACATCTATATGTTTTCTTTGCAAATAACGAAGCATTTCTCTCTCCAATGTGCTCATTTTCTTCGGTTTATCAGGATGTCCTAATTTGGTTTTTCCACTAGCTGTGTGAAGAACGACGATCACCACTACCATCATCCCCCTTCCCTCCAGCAGTAGTAGACATCTACACTAATGACAATAAATTATTTAACCCATCCAAAAAATTCTAGCATTTCTAGTAATTCTAAAACTATGTCTAGTAATTCTAAAACAAATTCTAGCATTCCTAGCATTTCTAGTAATTCTAAAACTCTTTATATATTTAATTATGTCATATGCTCAAATAAATAATTATTACTAAAAAATTCAATCGTCACATACAACATCTCATCCAACTAACACGGCACATCGTTTGCATTCAACTCTATTATAGCATATACAAAAGTGCATATAAATAAAAAAATCCCCATTCCTAGCTCATTATAAAGTGCAAAAATACTCCTATTTTAACTAATAAAACTCAACAAAATAAGCATGAATCAAGGGAGGATGAAGTAACTAACCTCTAGACCACTTCAATGAGTGAAATCGTCGAGAAATCATCGCAAATCGGGCAAAAACTCCCCTAGGGCGCCATGGAGGAGTTGGAGCTCGAGTTGGAGAGTGGAGGGGAGAGTGACTCGGGCTGGAAGAAGAAGTTCTCTTTTTATGCGGGGAAGATTAGTACCGGGCCGTGGCTGGAGCCGGTACTAATGTGCTCACATTAGTACCGGGCCCCCACACCGCCTGGTACTAATGTAACACATTAGTACCGGCTCCAGCCCCGGCCCGGTACTAATGTGTGTCTCTGGTGGGTGCGTCGGGGCCCCTCCTTCCCAACCGGTACTAATGTGCACATTAGTACCGGGGCAAAAAAATATTCAATACTAATATGAAATTCTCCTTAGGACCAAAGGTCGATTCCCCAGTAGTGTTTGCGTGCGCTTGGAATCCTGACTCCTAAACAATTGCGAGTTTGGTGAATCCAAAATGAACACAACATAACTCGGACCCACATGTCAATGAGATTAAATTGGACCAAACCCAAAAAGTGAGCAGAAGCGATCCTCACATTAATATTAGGTAAGATAGCAAGACAGACGGGGAGGCTGGGGACGAGAGTCAGCTTTAGTACCGGGGCTGGTTCCAGCCCGGTATTAATAGAAGACATTAAGCACCGGTTGGTATCCTCTCTGGTACTAATGTGCTATCCTCACATTAGTACCGGTGCTGGTCTCCACCCGGTACTAATATGACATATTAGTACCAGTTCTTGAGCCAGCCCGGTACTAATGTGGGTCAAGAGGAACGCATCGCGGCTCTCTCTCCCCACCCGATACTAATATTCTTATTAGTACCGGGTGCAAAAATACTTAGTACTAATAGGATTTGTGACCTGGGATATATGTGTGATTCTCTAGTAGTGGGCCTTGCAATCGCACGTGCTTGCAGTTTTTTGCTCGATAACTTCTGTTTGATCATACTGGATTGTCGAGTAGTATACTGCCTTTTCTAAGCAAATCACGCAGAGTACATGCTCCTGAGTGAGGACTGAGGACCTCTTTTCCGCGTCTTTGGCTCTTTGCAAGTCCCTCAGTCAAGTCTTCATGTACTAGGTCTCGAGCTTGTTTGCTTAGCATCCTGGCAAACTGCGTTCGGGGTCCCTATGCGTCCGATTGGTCGATTTCATCGAACTGGCTGTTAGAAAACTAAGTAATTTTCACATTATTTTAATCTAGATAAATGACGGCTTAAATGTGATGACATATATAAAATTAATCATGATGAAAAGAACGATTTTCATGCATGTATATAAAAAGGAAGCAGACAAGAAAGACAGGAAGAACAACACATAAATAAAGATGAGAGACAGTAGCAGATACCCAGCATTTCCAGCAACGTTAGATGGCCCGGTGTCACCCATGTTGTCGTCGTCATTGTAGCAGAGAAGCCGCTGCAGGCAGTTTGGCGTCATCATCGTCGATGCAGGTAGTCACGCGAACACTCTCCAAAATCCAAATCGCCGTACACCCCGACCAGAGTTCATGAACGGTGTCGGTTTCGGAGGCACCCGCCCTCTAGCGATCCTGTGCGCACAGGAGCACCGGACGGAGATTCCCGAGAAGCAGCAGAGTATTGTTCCACCTAGCATTTCCATACAAATATTACGTACCATAGAGTTGAATTTCATTTTAAATGGGCCAGGCCCAAATAAAATTCCAACACTGCCTGTGGTGCTGCCTGCCGGACCACCAAGCAAACAGACTTGATCGTCGCTGTGATTTTTTTGAATGATCGGTGAAAGCAATTGCTTTCCTGAATTTTTATTAGAAGAAAAGATAATTGACCTAGTTTATAAGGAAAACCGAGCCTTAAAACCTTACAAACTCGACACAACTACAGAGACACCCCAACCATCCCGCACAACTTCGATCTACCGACCACGCCACTAAAGAAGTAGAAAAACTCACCTACAAGTCTGAAAAACTAAGCTATACAACTAAGATTAAAAAAGGCAGGTAGAAATAGAGCATCGACACTCACCATTGTACTCAACTCAAAACAACTATAGCTCCCCTGTTCCAGCTGTTCCTGTCTCCACGGTGTCAACCTTCTTATTTCCACATACTGCGTGCCTCTACTGCCACCATTGCTAAAACCATTAATTCATGTTCAATACACCTGAGCAGAAGATTCTGCAATGCCAAGTTATGTGTGCCTGCAACTCTTTTTTTCAAACTTGGCTTGTCATCTTGGTGTATCACCTTGGTTGTCTTATCTCACATATGGTATGCCGCCTCTTGTTCCATCCATTAGTGCAACTCCACTGCGCCATTCACCTCACAACGATAAAGTTGTTGCTGATGCACTCCTACTTGTCCTCACCAAGATCTAGACCACCGGCGCCAACTCCTGTCGAGCTTGCATCTACTGTCCGGCTGAAGTAGGCAACACCTTGGATTTCTTCTTTTTTTTGGGTTTGCTCCCCTCATCAACCAGCGTCTGCAGTGCCTCCATTGTGTCCTTGGTAAAGGGGTGAGGGAGATGTTGCACCACAGATTCGAAGGTTGTAATATTTTTCTGCTGCAACTCAAGAAACAATTCCTCAAGTTTATTCATCAAAACCCGTTGTGCAAGTTGGATGCTACCTTTGGCTGGGTTTGTCTTAGCCTTATCCTCCAACCTCGTGCTCTGGCGTTGTTGTGACTGTGAGGCTATCCCATTAGTGACAGGGGCTGAATCATTAGATGTGGGAATGCGATTAACTCTTGGGGATGTGAATGTAGAAGAGGAGCACTTGGAGCACTAGAGACAAAATCTAGAAAAGGAGCCAAATCATCAACTACTGGTTTAGTTCCTAGCATTGTAGGAGTTTGTTGCTCTTGATGGTTGTGAGTGCTCTGTTCAGAGGTAGTTGTTTCAGGAGCTTGTGCCACAGAAGTGTTTGAAGGAGCCCTTTGAGTGTGTCGAGCCTCAACTTTTGTGGTGAATCCCATATTTGGCTGTGTAGATGAAACAAACCAGATTTCCGCGAATGGAAACCCGATCCTCTGCACCTCTGTGGTAGTCCCAGGAGGCTATCACGTGTAATCCCTGTCTCAATGGTAACAAATCCATACAGAACAAAAGGAAATATAGAAGATCCACATAATTAATATATTATAAATAAACATCTGAGTACATCCCTTCGGCACAAGTCGGGTACAAGTCCAACAGGACTGAATCAAACAGAGTAAACATCTACGCAGCGGAACTCATGTAGCGAAGTAGACACCATCTCCCAAAGGCAACTTGAGTGTAGAACAAGCCTCAGTCCTCCCATCCGTTGTTCTCGAAGTCGTAGTCGGGCTCCATGTCTGAAAGTCCATCATCTACTCGATAAGCGAGTAGGTCATGTCAGCTTCCCAACAAAAAGCAAAGGATGAAATCTAGTATGCATGGATAAGCCTACATATGGCTGTAGAAGGTTTATGCAATAGCAGCGGTAGCAACATCAAGGTAAGCAGAAATGCAGAGAGGTCACCATCTTCGAGGAGATCCACGCCTCTGAGGCCATCGCCTCCGCGGCCAACACCCCAACCAAGGGAAGTACACCAAAGCACCGAATCTCAACCAAGACTCAGCATCCCACTATCATCTGTGATGTGGGGTCACCAGCTCCTATCCCCACATCTCAACAGCACAAAGCCGGGCTCACACACACAGGGGAGAGAAGCAGCACAAGAAAAGACTAGCCAGAGTAACAGATCAAAGGGCTTTCCATACCAGTGGACACGGACTATAGCTATAGGTTTAACACTCTACAGAGGTTGTACAACTAGACCCGCCGGATAGGGCAGAAACGGATGCCTCCGTTCCACATACCTACCTAACGGCCAGAGACCTAGCAATGGATAGCACTCTCTTGCCTCTCTGAGCATGACTCGTCCTGAACTGGGGCGCAAAACTTGCCAGCAGGGCCTCGAAGCTGTGAAACCATCCCCGGAGGAGCCGGGGTGACGTCTACTCGGGGGTATAACCCGTACCCCTCACACGATCACACCGATCCGCCTACAGGCTGGATGCTATCCACATACTAGTTCTCGGACCGAACCCTGCCCATAACAAGGCAAACGGTTTGCACGAAAATAGCCCAATGAAACATGGTTAAGTTGTCGATCGGTCCTTAATTGCAAAGAGCGAGCACTCCCCAACTCCATCCGTCCGACACGCCGCTAGGGCGGGAGGCCAGGTCGCATCTCCCCTAGACAGGCGTTCACAAGTAACCAAGCAGCTCACTCCTGCGGTAACACATCAAAGATACACACTCACCCAAAACACACGCCAGAATACCGAGATATCCCAATCTCAGCCAAAACCAGAAATCCATCTATATCAAAGGGTAAAATATATGGATAGTAAGTATCGGGAACTAGCTAGGGTCTGTAGCTAGTTCCAAAGGTAGGAAGTTCAAGGTACAGGATATAACAAATCAAGGCATGGCTAAAAGATTGTCTATGCATTCAAAATAATTCAAAATAATAATTAAAGCACTAGCAACTAAATAGCATGCATGGGATCTATATGATCGGGAGTGACATGACACCTGGTTGGCGTCCGAAGTCTGGGTTCTGGTCGTAGTCGGTGTCGAACTCCTCCTCGGGCTCGTACCTCGGGTCTGCTCAGCACAAGATACGAGACGCTAAATTTACCGACAAGCAACTAAGCATAAATCCAAAGAAACCCAAATTTAATAGAGCCAAAAGACCCAAACTATCTACAAACAGCAGGAGCTCGATTTTAGAAAAATAATGAAACTAGTTTCATATTTTCAGAGTTATAAATAATTAGTTATGAATTTTCAAAGGTTAAAGGATTTTTAAAATATTTATAAAATCATTTATAAAACAGAAAAGGGGTTTTATTAAAAATAAACTGATGACGTTAGCATGAATTTTTTTATATTTTTTTTTCAATTTGCAAAATTATACTACCGTTTTGAAATTTTGCAAAATTATACCACCAACGCAGTGGGCCACGGCGTTTACGATTATCCGCCGTGGGCCACGGCGGCAGGCCATGGCGTTTAGGCGTACCGCCAACGGTCGGGCGGGGCTGTGGACCCGCGGCAACTTACCACCGTGGCCCACAGCGGTAGGAATTGCTACCGCCGTAGGCCACGGCGGTAGGTCCTAAACGTCGTGACCCACGGCGGCTGGCTCCCTTATATAAAGGGCTGACGGCGGCCGCCGTCGCCCACGCTTCCCGCCGCCGCAACCTCTCTCTTTCTCTCCCAGGTACGGTTTCTTCCTTTCTTAATTAGTTTAATTATTGTAATTAGTTTAGAAAAATTAGAAAATAGTTTAGAAAATATAGATTTTAGTTTAGAAAATTTAGAAATTAGTTTAGAAAATTTAGATTTTAGTTTAGAAAATTTAGAAAATTAATTTATTTTGTTTAGAAATTCTAGAAAATTATTTTTTATGTTTTAGAAAATGTAAAAAAATTAGAAAAATAGTTTCCATGTGGTAGAAATTGTAGAAAATGACTTTATGTTGTTTAGAAATTCTAGAAAATTACTTTTTCCATTCTAGAAAATGTAGAAAAATTATAAAAATGGTTTTCTTGTTGTAGAAATTGTAGAAAATTATTATTTTTTTGTTTAGAATTACTTTTTCTATTCTAGAAAATATAGAAAATGTAGAAAAATAGTTTCCATATTGTTAGAAATTGTAGAAAATTACTTTATTTTGTTTAGAAATTATAGAAAATTTCTTTTTCTGTTGTAGAAACTGTAGAAAAGTTAGAAAAATAGTTTTAATGTTGTAGAAATTGTCGAAAATTACTTTTTCTTGTTTAGAAATTTGAGAAAATTTCTTTTGCTGTTGTAGAAAATGTAGAAAAGTTAGAAAAATAGTTTCCATGTTGTAGAAATTGTACAAAATTACTTTTTGTTGTTTAGAAATTCTAGAAAATTTCTTTTTCTGTTGTAGAAAATGTAGATAAGTTAGAATATGATTTTTATAATTATTCATTTAATTTTTGTATGCAGCTGCAGTTGTGGATCATGGTCAGGATCAGACTCTGGCTGAGGCTCAGGCTCAGGCTCGGGCCGAGGCTCAAGCTCGGGCTGCGTCGTACATGACGCCCGAGTTGTTGCAGGCTCAGGTGGACCACAGGCACCGCTCGTACCTTTCCGCCATCCTCGGAGAGGGCCTTGGACACGTACGTTCTCGCACTACGCGGACGTTGCTGCCGATCCACGACCGTTGGGTTCCCAAGTACGTGAATTTACCTTTGTTATATGTACATTTATTTATTCTTTTGTTATTAACTAATAAATTTGTCTTATTTGTTTCAAGCTACGCGCTGCAAGACTACTGCCTGTAGCGCGGTTAGTCGAGGGGGACAAGCTGCGTGATGCGATTCCTCGTATGGATCGCATCACGCGGTTCCAGTTCGACTTCTCCCTCCTCTGCGCGCTTCTGGACCACTGGAGGCCGGAGACTCACACGTTCCACTTCACCGTTGGCGAGCTGACGATGACTCTTCAGGTTACGTCCCTGCTGATGGGACTACCTTGTAAGGGCGAGCCGATGGGGCCTGTGGACATCTCCGCGGACTGGCGTACTGAGTTCCTTGCTCGGTTCGCGAACATTCCTCGGAACGATCGCACCCCCGCCCCGTACCACGAGTTCGCGAACGCTCACGGACCCACCTTGAGCTGGTTGCAACAGTTCAGCGTACGTACCTTGACCTTAAGTTTTTCTTTGTTTTATTGAGACAATGTTACTAACATTTGATTTTGTTTGTGTAGGCTGATTACCTGCCAGATGACGCCGAGGACGAGACAGTCGACAGGTTCTTCGAGGCGTACCTGTTGTGGCTGTTCGGGTTCGTCTCGTTCTGCAGTTCGCAGGGAGACGCGGTGTCGAGGTACTTGCTCCCCCATGCTCGGAGGATCGCTGAGGCGCCCTTGGACGCGGTGCCCCAGATCAGTTGGGGCAACGCTGTTCTTGCCTGCACGTACAGGAGTCTGTGCTCGGGGGTGCTGAGGGGTCGTTCAGACCAGGCGATCCTTCTCGGCTGTCCTCTTCTTCTTCAGCTGTCGTGCCACGAGCGGTTTCTGATTGGTCGACCCTGCGTCTCCTACGACCCGTACGAGCTCCTGCCAGAGGGTCACGACCCCAGCGACCGTTTCACCATGGGATCGCTCTGGTGCCTCCAGACGGTAATTTCTTAATTTTCACTATTCATTTGTCTCTTCCTGTCGTCTAGTTTGGTGAATTGACATTTTGTTTGTATGCAGACCTTGTACGCTCACGAGCAGACGAAGAGGGCGTATAAGGACTTCGTCGGATAGTTCGACTCTCTGACGGACACGGACGTCAGGTGGACGCTGTACTCACAGGTGGCTGTCGCGGCCTGCGCACCACAGGGCCTCTCTTCCTTCTACTTCCGAGACCAGCAGTACTGGATGACGAAGACGCCCCTGGTGTTTGACATGTACGTGGAGGAGTACGCCGTCCACAGGGTGATGAGGCAGTTCGGCCTGTACCAGGAGTCGCTGCTGCCTGTGGTGCACACTATTCCGGCGGACGTCCACAGGTGAGTTCTCGTCAATTTCTAAATTTAATTCCGTGTTCAAAGATTTAGCCGCTGACGAATATGTTTAATTTGTGTTAGGTGGTCTCGGAGGGGAGTCCCGGGACGTGTTTCTTGGGTTGCGAGGGTGCAGCCGTATGTCGACGCTTGAGCTACCGCGGCGGAGAACGTCGTCACCGAGGACCGGCCGCACGACGACACGGCGTGGGAGGCGTACATCCTGTGGTACGCCCCGAGGACTCAGACGCGTGTGATGTTCGTTCCACCATAGCCACCAGCGCCGGTTCCGAACGCGGCGAGGGTGATCGGTCCTGCTGCCACCTACCCGGTGCGACGGGATCAGCACTACGACTCCGCGGTGAGTTTGAAAATGCAAGTAATTATTCTTACGGTACTAAACATTGTAACATTTACTAATAATATTTTTTGCAGTACGACGTGATTGCGGACCTCTCGCATATTCTAGCGGAGTCGAGGGCGAGGCTGCACCTCATGACCCACCACGATATCGAGCAGACGTGGGATAGGATGCAGGGTATCACCACGAGGTTCCTTACCGTGGTCAACTACCGCGGTAACCCGGCGCTACCACTGCTTCCACGGTACCCCCAGTCGTCCTCCAGCTCCGCCTCGACTGCTCGCTCGCACCAGGCACTGTCTATCAGTGTTTTGGCCACTGAGCCTACCAAGGGGGTACCCGAGGTAGTAGATTGTGCGGTGGAGGATCGCCAGATCTGGAACTCGAAAGTATGCGCGTGGCCACGAGACACAGATTTATACAGGTTTGGGCCGCCGGAGTAGCGGACCCTACGTCCTGTTTGGAGTATCATGTATGACGCCCTGCGCTTGGGTGTTCCCCGAAGGGGTTGGGGGATTCACCTTGAGGTGTTGGTCTGTCCTCCTAGGTACCCGGCCCTCCTTTATATAGTCCAGGGGGCGGGTTCCTAGTCGGTTACAAGATAGGAGTCCTAGTAGGATTACATGGTACGAGTCCTATTAGGATTGCAAGGATTTATGGTATGAGTTCGTATTCTTCCATGTATAGGTACCCAGGGGTATATGGTCGACAAGCCCCCGAGCAATTTGTAGTCTTGAGCAGCGAATTCGAGTAGTCTTTGAAGCTTCATCGAGTAGTTTCTGATCGTCTCGAGTACTGCTAGCTGAAATCTTCAATAGTACTTGAATTTCCGAAAGAGTGGAATGTGCTCTAGTTCATCTATGAGTACTTTTGAATCATCCCCGAGTAGTTCCCAGGCATCCCCGAGTTCTAACCCAGGAAGTCTTCAAAAAATACCCATCTTGTCTTGAAGTCTTGATCTATATGGAGGTGCGATTTGCAAAAATCGCACTCCATATGGAGTGTAGCCCCCGAGCCTGAGTTTGAATCGAAGAATCAAGCTGAGGGTCAATCTTGAATCTGCATCTTCCGTATTTGAAAAAAGAGGTTGATGGTTGTAGCATAGTAGCCCCCGAGCCTTGAAGTGATTAGATGATCAATCCAAGGGTCTTTAGTTCGCAAGAGCCATCATCCGAGTACTCTTGTAGCGTCCAGCCCCCGAGATTATGAACCAAGTGAGCTATATGAGCCACGTTGAGTAGTAATTGGAGTTGAGCCCCCGAGCTGAAGAACGAACAGAGCATGCTGAAGTTGTCTCTGAGTAGTAATTTGGCGTGAAGCCGTTGTACTTGAGAAGTAGCATAGACAACTCGAGTCGTCTTCGAGTGGTAATGTTGCCGTCATAGCAGACTTTAGATGCGACCGTAGTCGACTTTATGCCGTCAGAGCGGACTTTAGATGCGACCGAAGTCGACTTTTAGATTGCCGCACGGAGCGGACTTTAGATGCGACCGAAGTCGACTTTTAGATTGCCGCACGGAGCGGGCTTTAGAATGCGACTAGAGTAGTCGACTTTGTGATGCAACTAGAGTAGTCGACTTAGAGATGCGACTTGAGTAAGTCGACTTTATGCTGCGCGGAGCAGACTTTGAGATGCGACTTGAGTAAGTCGACTTTATGCTGCGCGGAGCAGACTTTGAGATGCGACTTGAGTAAGTCGACTTTATGCTGCGCGGAGTAGACTTTAGAATGCGACTTGAGTAAGTCGACTTTGAGTACTTTGAGCCAAGAATGAAACCTGAAACACAAAGCTGACAAGCCAAAAAAGCACGTTCCGGAAGGCAAAAAAGCGAATTAAAAAACAGAAAAACGAATTGTTTTGCCTCTGGAGCCATCTGGAAAAAACACATTGCGTTGAGAACAATGTCTGGATACACTATTGAGTAATAGTGTCTTAAGTACCTCTGAGGCTACGAGCCTAGTGAGAGAGTACTCGAAAGGAACTTATTCACAACGAGTTGAACACCTTAGCTGTGGCAGCGTAAAAGAAGGCTTTGTTGTGAACAAGCAAAGGACAGTAACAAGTCGATATGCAAGATAACAACTTATTACTGAACATATTGTACAGAGTTTACAATGTCTTAAGTACCTCTGAGGCTATGAGCCTAGTGAGAGAGTACTCGCAAGGATGTTCCGAAGAACGAGTAAGACCGTAGGGGACAGTGTGGTGAACTCATCCTTGCTGTAGCAGCAACTTATACAAGAGTTCCACTGAGACCCTACCAAAAGGGTGTTACTCTAGGCCGAAGCCTCTTATTAGAAATAGAGACATGGACAGCATGTGCCACTTATTGCTCTATACGACACGGAGTCGTCTGGAGAGAGTTATCATGACTCCCTACGAGGTCGCAGAATGAGACTGCCTGGAGAGGATTATCATGATCCCCTACGAGTGATCGTAGCCGAAGCCGAGTAGTCACAGCCGAAACTGTCTGGAGAGGATTATCTTGATCCCCTATGAGTAGTGGCAACCGTAGCTGCCTAGAGAGTTGTAGCTCAGACCTGAGAGCTGCTTACAGCTGAGTAGTCGCCTGGATCAGAAAACCGGATACAACTAGGTAATCGCCTGGATCTGAGAATCACTTACAGCCTGGGATCGGCATAGAAGCAGGAACCCGGAGTAAGGATCGGATGGTAACAGGGAGGCCTTAGAGTATGGATCGGCATGATAACAGGGAGACCCAGGGTAAGTTGGGCAGAACGAGAGTACTTAGGGCCATGCGTTTCAGACCCATGGTATGAAGAGTGAAGACTGCGTGCAGCTAGGTACCATCATTGCCAGGACGCGAGGGCCACTTACAGCTAGATTCCATCGAAGTTTACACACGCAGTATGCCGCCGGAGCGGGCGAAGGTGCGACCAGAGTCGACTTTAAATTGCCACGCGGAGTGGACTTTGAGATTGCGACTTGAGTAAGTCGACTTTGTGCCGCGCGGAGCGGACTTTTGAGGTTGCGACTGAAGAAGTCGACTTTATGCCATTTAGAATGGACTTTGTAAATGCGACTTGAGTAAGTCGACTTTGAGATGCGACTTGGGTAAGTCGACTTTAAATTACCGCGCGGAGCGGACTTTAGAAGTTGCCTCCTTGGGAAAGCCCCCAAGTTGATGGAGTGAGCTCGTGGTGACTTGTTGATATGTCCCAAGAGTAGTCGGCATAGTGTAGCTCTTGTGGAAAAATCCATTGAGAAGCGTACACCAATAAGTAGTCCTTGGCGTGTTGTCCTGCATGCGCAAAACAAGCCAAAGAAGAAAAAAGTAATCATTAAAATAAATGACTTACTGATACTGCAGAGGCGGTCTGGAGATGCGACCGAAGTCGGCTTGTACCGCCGGAGCGGATTTTGAATGAACTCGTGGACGAGTGTTGACGAAGTTGACTAGTCGGAGGCGGGTCCGACTAGTTGTGGGGGCATAGAAGCCGTTCTCGACTAGTTTTCTAGTAGAAACTAGCCGGGAAGAGTAGCCGAAGTAGTCCACGATGAGTTGGTGTGACCACAAGACGATGTCGAGGTGGTGCACGGCGTAGTCGAAGTAGAACCGGTGCAGCCACGAGACGAGGTGACCGGGCGCACGGCGAGAGCCAGTGCGACCGACCGACGAGAAGTCGAGCGGCGAAGCGACACGTCCGGATGCATGGCATAGGCGCAGTAGAGCCGGTGCAACCAGACGATGAGTAGTCGAGCCGCGAGACAGAGTGACCGGGCGCACGATGAGAGCCAGTGCGACCAAACGACGAGAAGTCGAGCGGCGAGGCGACACGTCTGGATGCACGGCATAGGCGCAGTAGAGCCAGTGCGACCGGACGGCGGTGCAGCTGTACTCGAGTAGTTGAAGTAGTCGGTGGCGAGTTGGTATTGCCGAAGGAAGTCGACGTAGTCGTACTCGCGTACATTGCTTGTATGAGCCGAGAAAAAATCTTGAAGTGTCTTGTCGGAGCTTTGCCATGTGCGCGAAGCAATTTCACGAAATTGAATTTTCAATTGCCGCATTGCAGCAATAACCGATGCACTCTATGTTGGCCATTGGTTTGGCATGTGCGTCAGTGTGTGGCAGCAAGAGATAATGCAGACTTGATTGTGCACATGGCTTTGCTTGATAGGTCTTTGTCATGCACGTGGTCAACAAGAGCACGGAGAATAGAATCCGCTGGACAGGAGCTCAGCCAATTCCGTCCCGTATTTGGAGAAGTTGTCGTGAGCAGCAGGTCAACGTCGGCTTTGCCCTGGACTCGGCCACAGACCGGATTAAAGAAAATCAAATCCGCCGAGAAAACCATGAAAAGCTCTTGGAATTCTCTTCAGATACGACGCGTGTGCCGAAAATAGTAGAAACAAGGTAGACACGGCGAGTCGCTGAATCACCATGGCGAACAGCTTGATTTGTTGATGAAGGTCTTTCGAATTCTCTTCGATGATCTCGACGATCACCCCTACCTGGCGTGCCAGCTGTCAGTGTTTTGGCCACTGAGCCTACCAAGAGGGTACCCGAGGTAGTAGATTGTGCGGTGGTGGATCGCCAGATCTGGAACTCAAAATTATGCGTGAGGTCACGAGACATAGATTTATACAGGTTCGGGCCGCCAGAGTAGCGGACCCTACGTCCTGTTTGGAGTATCATGTATGGCGCCCTGCGCTTGGGTGTTCCCCGGAGGGGTTAGGGGATTCACCTTGAGGTGTTGGTCTGTCCTCCTAGGTACCCGGCCCTCCTTTATATAGTCCAGGGGGCGGGTTCCTAGTCGGTTACAAGATAGGAGTCCTAGTAAGATTACATGGTATGAGTCCTAGTAGGATTACAAGGATTTATGGTATGAGTTTGTATTCTTCCATGTATAGGTACCCAGGGGTATATGGTCGACACCGTCGTCGTCGTCACGGCCACCCTTCCCAGCCACTTTCTACGTGTCGCGCCCTCCGGTGCATCCTACCCCCTGGAGGATGCATCCCAGAGCAGCAGCAGCACCAGTACCACGAGGACCTACAACTGCACCGGTACGAGCACCACCAGTAGTACCACCACCAGTTGTTCCTTCCTCGTCCACTGGCCCTGCTCTTCACACAGGTAATGACCACTATTATATCTCTAACTATATAACAATACATAAATCTATTAATTATGATTTATGATTTAATTATGTTATTTGTTTCAGATTTCGTCGACACCGGCGAGCCTTCTGACACCCCCCCAGACGACCAGGCGGGAGCGTTCGATGACTTCGACCTGGACAACTTCGACTTCTTGCACGGTGGGTCGGCGCAGGAGGAGCTCGGAGGGTCGCAGCTGGGAGGCGCGCCAGCCATGTGGACACAGGAGGGAGGATGCACGCAGGCAGGAGGGACGCAGCTACGAGGCGCGGGACCCACAGGCACACAGGCGAGCGGGTTGCCAGGGTCGTCCCACCAGGTGGCAGGGTCACCGGCGCCGATGGCGACACCGGATGCCGCTGCTGATGCTAGGCGTCGGCAGATCCAACCACCTGACCCGTTGACGTACCCTCGCGACCAGACGCGGGCCGCAGCGCGAGCAGACAGACTGCTCAACAAGAAGAGGCGCTGCTAGATTAGGATGAGTACTTTGTATTATGTCAGCAGCACTCTTATTTGTGATGATGACTTCGTTTTATTATGTCACTTTGGTTTTCGTTATTACCTCCTCGTTTGATGTGACGTAAAGTTTAAAAAATCATTGCGACCGCCGTGGGCCACGGCGGTAGGTTCCGACCGCCGTGGCCGACGGCGGCTGCCGCGCTTATATAAAGGGCGATAGCACCAGCCGTCCCGCCGCACCATACCGCTGCCTCCCTCTCCCCACGGGATGCTACTCCCTATTGGGTAAGTTTCCTCTCTTTATTTATTTTATGTAATTAGTTAAATTAGTTTCGAATAGTGTAATTAGATTAGTTATTTTATAACAGAAACTAGAGATGCCTACTGCTACTGCCGGAGGGGGTGAGGATGGTAATGGTGATCGTGATTCCTGCAGTGCTGTAATATTTGAACTACTATTTAATTTGAATCATGGTACTGTAATATCTGAACTGGATCTTATTGTGATTGTGTTCTCAGTAATTGAACTAATAAAGTAAAAAATAATAAATTACCTAAAACGCCGTGGGTCATGGCGTTAAGCTCTAGGCGCCGTGGCCCACGGCGCCTAGGTCATAACGCCGTGGCCCACGGCGGCTAGGGTATAACCGCCGTGGCGCCCCCCAAACGCCGTCAACGCCCTCCAACCGCCGTGGGCCATGGCGGTCGTCCTAAACGCCATGGCGTACGACGTTTAGTCCCCAACGCCGTACGCCACGTCGTTTAGAAGGCAACCGCCGTGGCCCACGGCGTTGGTGGTATAATTTTGCAAAATTTCAAAATGGTAGTATAATTTTGCAAATTGAAAAAAAAATAAAAAAATTCCGTTAGCATGACGTCAGCCATCAGCGGTTAGTGGGCCGTTACTAGGCCAAAAGTGTTAGTGTGCCGAATTCGGCCCAATGGACCTGGCCCAACAGGGTCTAGTGAACCAAGTCCGGAAAATAGCCTCGGAGTTAAATTCCGAGGGCGAAACACACCCAGGCCTCATGGGCCTTAACAGGCCGGATGGGCCAATGGCCAGTCCATCTCAGGCCATGCTGGAGAAGTCCAGCGGTGGTCCTCGATCTTTTCTAAGCTCGTTTGTGCTCCCTAGACCCTCTTGGGGTTCGGCGGCGCACCCTCGCCACGCATACACGCCTCGGCGCGCCCCGGTGCAGAGCGCGACGGCGACAGCGAACGGCGCCTGGTGCCTCGTCAAGCAAGTGCAAAGCAATGACCACTAGGGCCAGGCAGATAGTCCGGCGTGGCCACGGCTCTGGGGTCGAGCATGTATGGCCGACGCGTGGTGCGACATCGCAAAGTTCCCGGCGCGGCGCACAGCGGCGACAACACGGCATGCGACGGTCAGCGGCGGCTCAGCACAGCGCTCCTGCTCTTGCGCTGGGGTGCGCGGGGTCAGGCTCGCACGCGTGGACGCACACCTCACTTCGAGCGGTGAAAACCAGCGACCACTGTTGGGTATTTTAGCGACACACGAATAAATCCGCAAGCGCACGGATACCGTTGTAGCTTTCACCTCAGAGTATTCCAAGGGTATCGAATCCAAGGGAACGTGTGTGCACTAACTTCGTACTAGTTGGTCCAAGGACACACCCAGATAAGAGGCAAGGATAGAGAGGATTCCTAAAGATAGCACTATAGATAAGATTAAAGGTCGATCTCTAGATAGAACTTGGCTCAGGGTATTGATAGCCCTGACTTAACAGGCGACTCCGGCACGTGGATCTATGTGGAACGGAGCTCTGACTATATCCAGCTATGGAGGATCAACAAGGGCCAGACGGGCTGTCACCACCACCTGGACTGCCTCTACCTAACCTTGGGATAAGCCGAACGAATGATAACCAGTAGCGTGACAAAACGTCTACGTTGTGGTTACTGCCGAAGCCAACGGACTACGGCACTCTATACTTATAGAACTACGACCACGGAAGAGAACTGATCTCACTCACTATAGGCACTACTAGCTTATACTAAAGGCATACAGGAGAGAACTCGACCTCGTACTGTGCTGCCAACGTATACGAACGACTTGCAGCAGACGAACGCATAAACCTAGGATCTAAGCACTAGCAGAGGAAAAAGTCTACTCATGCAACCAGGCATAAACTATTAGAAAGGAATCATGAACACACTTTATTCTAATCAGAGCATGCAAGCATCCACTTTATTCTAATAGACAAGTCATACAAACGAGATACAAACTTGTGCACCTAATCAACTAGATCGAGGGGGCGTGTTCGTGAAGAACACGCGCCTCTAAATGATGAACAGGCGAAGAACACAAGAACATATCACTCACACTTTAGTCTAAATAGAAAATGCGAAAATACTCACTTTGCTCTAATTGAAGAACGAAGCATCCATAGAGATATAAATCACTCTCTCACTCTCCTACTCTCTAATCTACCAAGGAGAGGCCTCTCCTTTGAAGGGAAGCTCTCATCCTTGGGTGAGATGGTGTGTCTCAAAATGACCCCTCCCCTTGTATTTATAGGCAAAGGGAAGGCTTGCCTTGGGAGTGGTTGAGCTCCAAACTGCTGGGCGCGGCCAACCACAGGGCGCCACGTGGCGGGAGGTGACGTAGGGGCCACGGCACCCCGCCTCCGCATGCCGCGCGCCTTCCTGCGGAAGGCAGGGCTGCAGGCCTACCCCGGTGCGCCACCTGGCCCGGCCCACCGGTCCACCGCGCATGTGCGCACACGCGCGAGGGGGCAGGACCCGCGCGGCTCCCGCGGGCGCTAAGCGCCGCGCGACGCGTGGCCTACGGCTGCCTTCTGCAGTTCTGCGTGCATGCGCCTGGCATGCTGCTGGCCCGTGTGTGCCCCGCCGGCCCCACCTTACCTCCTGCGCAGGCAGGCCGTCAGCGGCTGCTGGTCCTCTGCCCGTGTCGGCCAGGGGTGCCCCTGCCGCACGTTGACTCGCGCCGGCAGCACATGCCTGGCCGCTGAGTCTGTGCAGGTGGGGGCCACCTGGTGCAGTTTTGCGCAGCTGAGGTGGGGTGCTGACGTCATGATGACGTCAGCATCCCATAATATATTGGGTATTTGATATCTTCTGCATCCGAGCTCCAAAGTAGGCAAATGATATGTCTACTTCGATCGTCTCGACGAGCCCGTTGCAATGGTGCAGTCCAATCTGACTTTTGAGGTTGTTTATGATGAAGCCATATATACGCCCATGATTCACTTGCTCCCAACTATAGCATTTGACGCGTATTTCTGTGCTTCCTGCAACAAAAGCTAGAAACACCAACACTTGTGGAAACTATCAGTATTAAGCCCTATTCTAGTATTGATGATCACTTTTCATTTATTTAATGCAGGAGTTGATGGCATAAAAGTAGCACTTAACAGCCGTCAACAACACCCCCACACTTGACCTTTGCTCGTCCCGAGCAAAGGGAGTCAGATCAAGGTGAGACATGATATCCAAAGGTATGAATCGAGCATAAGAGATATTCCAAACCATACCTTGTACTTGTGAACTCTAAAGTATCTATCATGCTATCTTGGGTAGTTGAGGAATGGAATGGTCATGAATCAAATCACTCATGCTCATCATGTTAAGTAACTTGGGGTTTTGCAATAAATTTTCAAAACAAAACCTTGCTTAGCTCCTCATTTGATTCTCTCAGATCGCTCAAAGTGTATATGTCCTCACCAAGGCATTAGATTTGTCTTTCTTTCATCCTACTTCTAATGATGGCTATATGTGGAGCTCGGGGTAGGATAAAAGATAAAGCATACTTGTATCACATATATTGCAAAGTCAAAAAAAAACGGATCCAAGGAGAAGAGCAATTCATACAATCAGATTAAGATGTGCACATGTATGGATGTGAAGGATATGGTAAGGTGGATACTAGGCCCGGAATGAGTGCTAGATATTACCATATATATGATGAATGTTGTGGTGATGGTAAGGTGGACACTAGGCCCGGAATGGGTGCTAGTTATTACCATCAAATTTTGGAACTCCTTTTTGTATGTTCCATCTCTCTCCTTTTGCTTCTTTCCTTTGGACATGGGCTATCTCTCTTTTTTTCTTTTTTTTCATGCCTTGAGCATTTTTTTTCTCATGCTTTGAGCATGGTTTTTTTTCTCTTTGCATAGCCCATGTCTCTTTTTCAAGAATACTTTTGGAGAGAGAGGTCACACATGGAGCTTTATTTTATGGAATGGATGGATGATACAATGCTAACTTCCAGTGTAGAAGCATAGCAAGGGGATATGGTGTGCACATGAATCTTGATCATGAAAGCATGAAAAGAATTCTCACAAGGGTCACAACAATTTGACAAAGCTCAATGCAATAACAAGCAGCATATGAGTATAAGGTTTTCAAGATAACTCATCATATGGCTTTGGTAGGACTTTGGCATATCAAAGAGGAGCTTTACAAAGGGTTTTTATGATTTTCAAATAAAATTGCCAAGCACTCAAACATAAAGAGCAAAGATCATATCATCAAACCATATCACGAATGCCAACTACTTAGATGAGCATGAGTTCCCTAATGATATTTGTTCACAAGCATCAAGATAATAAGTATGGAATAAAACATATGCAGGCCAACCACAGGAAACATGTAGAGCAAGTAGAGCACGATTTCATGAGTTGATTTAGAAGATAGGAATTGAAACTCAATCAAACTCATGAATCATAGAGAGTGAGATAATGTTGCACATACCATTGCTCCTGAAGGATATAGGGATTAAGGAGAACCAGTGGTGATTCGGCTGACCCATAGGGGCAGCCGGCTCACTCTAGTTTACCTTGTCCCTTAGCATGAAAGCGCAGTCGATGTTGCGCAACGCCTGTGTGGGAGATCTCAAGTGTGTATGTCGATGATAAGCTTGGGAGATCTCCCCCACACTTGTTCATGTACCTGGTGCTGTCTTCAAACAAAAGAAAAACAAAAGATGGACTTTGCTAGTTCGAGACCAGTGAGTCTTTATTCAAATTCAATTTTTTTTGTTTTTTTATATTCACCATGAGATACCTCAAACAAGGCTGAGATGCCTTGGCTTACCTTCCCATTTGAATTAAGCTCGATGACTTACCCCATTTGAATTCAAAATTCCTGCAAGGGTTAGTCTGCATATACAACCAATATCCATGCATGCATTAACTATAAGGTTCATCAATCAAACTCGACACCATGTCTTGTTTGATTGAAGAAGATGGTTTTAACCTAAGCACCATGCTTAATTTAAAACAACCTATGAATGCACATAGCTAAACATGCACTCAAACCAAAGCATCACAAACATAGATAAAGGAAGCATGAAAGCAAGATCAAACTATTTCCAAAGGGATATAAACATGAGCATAAGATGGTGAACATTGGGCAACCTCCCGAAAGGGCTTTGTTTAAAGTCAAAAGCAGGACGTACCTAGCTAGTTGGGCAAGATGCAAGAGCTAACATCATCTCCAAACTAGGATAAGATTTTGTGTGAGGGGAACTTTACTCAGGATACTCACATACCTCCCCCACACTTGAAGTTTGCATTGCTAGGCAACAAAACTCAAGTGTGTGGAGATCAAGCTTCCTTTTGTAATGTTCCCTCACCAAAAACTTACCAAAGTGTTGAGGTGATGCAACTCACATGTTCTTAGGTGCTACCTGTCCGTCATTCTTTATAATCTTCACCTGAAAGGGTTAGGACCAAAAATACCCAAAGGACAACCTATACTAAAAACATGCTCTTGCTTTTTACTTGAAAAGGGAAATAAAACAAACCTAATCCAAGCTATCTCCTGGTAGTGCTTTGTTTATGGTCATAAGCTCGACCCTGGAAACTTCTTCTTGCAGCTATCATTGGTGATGTCATTCCCGCCTCACCACCAATTTTTAATGTATCATGGAAGCTTCAGCTGCAAGGTTAGTGCCACAGTGCATACACGAAATCTACAATGCTTATAGTAAACATATGCATCTACAACCAACCTTCTAAACTTTTTACAGGAGAGGACCATAAGGTGGTTGTAGTCCTCGTGCGTGCTCCGTGCACTGAGCATAGCTGACTTTGGAGAAGGATGATGCAAGCATGGTTCCTGAGGTATATCAAGAGTGAAGCTACCATGCTTGTCAATGGAATCCTTTCCTTCGGACCCCAGAGTCAGTCCTCACATATTTCCATGGCCCATGAATTCTCCATCTCAAGAGATGCATCGTGGAAGCTCGATGTTGATTCTTGATCAAAGTCAAGAACAACATAATGCGGGCCAGTGGGAAGAGGCTCAAACTCGGTCGAGGGTGATGATGATCGTTCGTCTTCACAAAGGTGAAGAGGGTCTTCCGAGTCGTACTCCCGAGGAGTAGAGAATTCTACATCCTCAACAAGAATGGGCTCGAACGATGCGAACAGAGATACATGCATCGTCTTCTCGAGCGAGTCTTGCTTGGGAAGAGGCTTTGCCATAGAACTTTCTGAAAACAAGGGAGTGGTGGCAGAAGCGGCTTTCCTAAGCTTTTCATCTAGGCTCCCTCGAGAAGCATCGAGAAGTTTTTCTGTAGGGGAGCCTAGGAGGAGATCAAGATCGAGGACATCAAAGATGTAGAAATCTAGATTAGCCTTGATCTTGTCTACCAGGAGCGGCACAGCACATGCAACCCCCCGACACTCAAGAATGTGTCCGGAGGGACAACTCTTGAGGAGCTTGTCGGATGGTCTTAGCGTAACATTGCCCAAAAGAGTGTATGCTAGGTGCGATGGCATGACATTAACCTCCATAGTGGGGTTAAGATGGGCTTCTACGATAATCCCTTTTATGGAACAAGAAATGATCGTAGAGGGTGAACTAATCCAAAGTGCTTCGGAAAAGTGTCCCACTCCATTCAACCACTTCTTCTCCATTGCCTCCATGATAGACGTCTCGTTTGGAGGATCGGGAGGCAAAGGAGGTACCGTAGACCTAGAGGAAGGTTCTGTCAAAGGATTTCTAGATGGCTGGATTTGGACAGAAGAGGGCTCCTTCCCTATTGGGTCATCTAATAAATTCGAGGTGTTCTTGATATTTTCAGAAGGGTCATCCTCGAATTGATGAAGGAACTTTGGAGGTTGAATTTCTTCTTCCTCCATTGTTCCTGGTTCGGGAGAGGGCTCAACAGACGAATCTTGAGATGTGAAAGTCAAAGGCTCGGGTTCAACTGTTGAGAGACTCTCATGGATCGACTCTGATTCTTGGCGGGGTTCGTTATGGTCGGCAAGAAAGGAAGAGTTTTCTAAGTGGCGGTCTAGGATCTCTCTTCCTTCCTTTGAAGTTATGTCTGCAAACACACCTCTAGCGATGCTGTCGAGATATAGGGCAATGTCCATGTCTAAACTTCGGTAAAAAGTACACAAGTGTGACGCCCCAGGTTTTTAATTAACACTAATGACTGGTCAAACCTGTGGACTTTGGTCAAATCATGGTCAACCTGGGTCATCACCTCGAAAACCTAGCCAACACTCACCCATAAGCACCTTAAGCAAGTCAACATTATCTACCTTGGTCAAAACCCTAGTCAAAGTGGTCAAACCCCCTTGATGTCAACACTTTGTCTTAGAACTTTGGTCACGTTCTCCAAATTTTGTCTAAACACTCAAAATTCTGCCAATATAAAAGTTGTGCAGAATTGAGTGGGACACATTTTATCTTTAGGTTGGCATTTCAAATTTTGAGAGGAAAAGGCTCAAATTTGCAAGTCAAACTTGCTTTTACTGTTTCCCCGAGCCATGATTTTCTTCAAATTGGCATTCAGTTTTCTCCCTCTTTTCAAATCCAAACTGAGCTCTGTTGGTGCCTATTGTATAGAGGAATGATCCATCTACAAGAGTCCTATCTACGGGTTTTGGAGTTTCAATTGAGATTTTAAAGTTTAGGGCGTGCAAACAGGGGCGAGTTGAAATTCAAACCGACGACGTCGCGCTCTGGCTGTGCCCGAGCGCCAGCGCGTCGCACCCGCGCCGCCACGCGGCGGCCAGCGTACGCCGCTGTCCCCTCGGTGTCCGGACCCCCCAGCCGGTCGGCCGCGCGCCCGAGACGCCATCATCGCGCCCCGCGCGCCGCCCGAGCTAAATCCCCCTAGGGACGCGCTCCCCCCGTGCGTGGCCACTCCGCCGACGCCCTGGCCGGGTCCCCGCCCGCCATTGCCGCCGACGACGCCTGTGCACCTCGCACGCCGCGCGTCTCCCCCTTAACTCGCCTCCTTTCCTTCGAGGTGACGCTCACATGCTCCCTCGGCCTTACCCATGCCTATAAAAGGCGGTCCTTCTCCTCCCGCGCGCGTGCACGCGTCCACCGCCCGCCATAGCCGCCGCCGCAGCGAGCTCGCGCCTCCGCCTGCTCCCGCCGCCGGCCAAGCTATCCCCCACCTTCACTGGTACCTAGCAAAGCTCGCACGGCCACGTGTTGCTCCGCATTGCGCCGGTGTTCGCCGGAATTCGAGCCGAGGCGGCCGCGCCGCCGCGGTCTCGCCGCCGCCGCTCGCCGGAGCTGTCCCCGGCCAATCCGCTGCCATCAATCGAACCCCGGTGAGCCTAATCGCACCTCCCCGCAGTTTGTTGCCCTCCTCCGGCCGCCGTTCGCCGCCGGCGAGATCACCGCCGCCGGCAGGGGCACCGTTGTAAAACTCGAGGGCATATCTGTGAACTAGGGGCCGGTTGGTAATGATCTTTAACTTAGTTTTCTTGCAACTTATTCCAGCCACTTAGAAAAATCCTAGAAATTCGTAGAAAAATCAAAAAAATGGAAACCCAATTTTGTTGATTTCAGTGAGACTATATCTACAACTTCTACAAAGCATGGCCATACTTTTGACTTATAGATTTTGAATGAAAATTCAAATTCAGTTTGACACACTTTTGCTGTAGTTCAAAATCTAGAAAAGTTATGGATCTAAATTTTGGATATGTTTCTAGATATGTCATTTTCAGGATCTGGACAAAAGTTTGCACAAAGTTATTGAACAGATCTTTTTATATGATTTACTTTGCATTTATGCCATTTCTGCCTTAATGATTTTTGTAGCAAATTGTAAATAGATTTTTGTGCTCAACTTGTGGATATGCACATGTTATACCTATATTCAACTTTTCTGCATTTACCATGATTTTATCTCTATCAGAAGTATTTATTCTTGTTTTATGCTTAGATTCACGTTTAAATGCCTAGTTCAAATTTCAAATTTGATCTTGATGTGCTTGTTGGTTTCCTAGGCTTGTTTTAGGTCAGGGATGTTGTAGGATTGAGTTGGGCTGCAGAAGTGCTTTATTTATTTATTTATATTTTTCTCATAATTTTAATAGCTAGGAAATGTCATTTTTGATATATAGGTTTTATGTCTCTTTTAAATATGAATCTTGGACTAGTAGCTTGTTGGGTCATTAGGACCAGCAATGCATCTTTTTCTCTATTTTTATAATTTATTTTGTAATTAAAAGTTTGGAATCCATATAAGCTTCCTATTAAGTTTAATTAGGAAAAATCATCCCTGCTTCCTTTTTGACCTTTTAAAATGTTGTTTAGCTTAATTAGGGGCTGTAGATCCACCCTTGCTGTTTTGTGTGATTAAACAGCGTTAGTTGCTTAAATATGTACACAGTCGCTATTAAAAAGATTAAAATAATAAACCTTCTCATATAATGACCTTAATGAAAAGAAATGTTAATAACATGTTTGTCAAGGTGAATATGGCCAACAAGAGTTGGAGGTGATGGTTAAATTCTCACTCCACTCAATAACCCTGCATTGCATTCCGTGTAGAACTTCCTGACGGTAACTACGCGCTCATGCCGGAAGCCGAGGAAGGAGGAGCTGACGCGGAGCTGCAGTACGTGGAAGTGAGCGAGGACACCGAGGACTCCCAGGCTAACTGTGCTGACGAAGGCAAGCCCCGGTGCATTAACCTTTTTGTTATTGGAAATTTATGCAACTATCTCTGGATGTTTGTGCATTTACGTTCAGGAGTTGAAATGAAACCCTAGATGCATGATCCCTAGGTACCCGTGTCCTTTACTAGTATGCTAGGTCGATAGCTGCTATGCTATAGGACCGTTACAAGTCGAGTGATACTTGTCACTCGCGAGAATAGGTTCTTATGTTGGAATCACAAGATCTGTATAAATGGATGGCTCATGTGGTAAGAGCACGGGATGTGGGCTCCGGTCTAATGGCTTTCGTGGGTTAAGTGTTTGAACGTACTAAGCACTTGTCGGAAATAGGACCGGTAAGCCTAGTACCTTAATGACGCGGTGAGGGATCTTACTATTACTCATCTTGGGGTGCGTCTCATGGCTAGCTACCGGTGGTGCATGGATTCTGGGTGCTTTGCGGGGTATGCCAGATAGCCTGTACCAATGACTGTAAGATTCGATCCTGAGCCGAAGAGTTTTGGGAACCGCCTAGTTGGTGGGCTCTTGGTGAGTACACCCTACCGTGTGTTTAGGTCTACCTTGCAAGGTTTAAATCAATCGGTTGTCGGCCTCTCACCGTTATCTGAGACTACTTATCCAACTGGACATGATATCCCTAATGATGGAACTTTGTGAATATTTATGCTTGATTAATTGAATTGCACAACTTATGCTTGTAATAGCTTGCTCATGTAGAAATGAGTAATCAACTAGAATCTGAGCTAAAATATTGAAAGTAAGGACATACTCTTTGTTGCTTTTCAGCAAAATAACCCCACTAGCCAAAAAGCCTTTCATGTCTAGAGTTGGTGGTGTAGCCGTCACCGACGGGTAAGTCTTGCTGAGTATTAGTATACTCAGCCTTGCTGTAATTTGTTAATTTCAGGTAATGCTTTTAGTGATGTGTGGCCTGGAGAGATCCCGCCTGGCTGGGAGCTGGAGTGGGTGGAAGACGATGAATGAAGGCATCATGGCAGGCCTCCTGTGATGCTCCTCGCGCCGTTTAGTTTAATTCCGCTGTTTTCGAAACTCTGAACTTTGTTACCATGTCAAGTACCTTGGTTTGTAATAATTAAACCCTTCGGGGCAGATTTGGATTTTAATTATGTGTTGTACTCTGGACTCGCCTTCGCGTGAGTTTTAATGCATATTTGTCGATCCTTGTTGCTATGTAAGTGATTTCACCGGGCATTAACCCGGCAACTAACGACAAGATGATACTTTATTATTGCTTAATGACCAAAGTGGATTGGTTTAGGCGATAGTACGGTATTTTCCTGGGCGGGTTGTCACAACAAGTATACACGATCGGGTATAGACATGTTTGGGCTAGACTTCATCAGGTGTAAGAACCTAGCCCAAGCTGCACCTATGGTCTCCTCCTCTAATGGCTTAAAGTTGAGGATGTCACTCAGAAGGAACACCCTATGTCTTGCAAGGTTGAAAGAAACATAGAAGTCAATCCGGAGTTTTTACCAATCGTTCACACGCCCTTTGGCGCGAGTGTACCATTGCTCCACCCTCTTTGTGAGAGAGAGAGGAAACAAATTGAGCCTCAAGGTTTCCTGTATCATTCCTGGGGGAGACAGGGATGAACACAACCTCTCAAACTCTATCAAATGGTCATGGAGATCCTCACCAATAGCTCCAGAGAAGGGTCGATTCCGAACCATGGTTATAAGGTCGGGGTTGAGTTCATGGTTGGATGAAGACGTTGATGGATCATTGAACTCGTAAGTTGCGGTAGAGAGGTTGTGAAAGGATGGCCTCTCCATGGGTAACAGGGGTAAAGGTAGAATAAAGAAAAATGAAAAGATACGAGGACCACTGGGTACGAAGATAGATACAGCAACCGTTCCCCGGCAACAGCGTCAGAAAGCTTGTTGGGTATTTTAGCGACACACGAATAAATCCGCAAGCGCACGGATACTGTTGTAGCTTTCACCTCAGAGTATTCCAAGGGTATCGAATCCAAGGGAACATGTGTGCACTAACTTCGTACTAGTTAGTCCAAGGACACACCCAGATAAGAGGCAAGGATAGACAGGATTCCTAAAGATAGCACTATAGATAAGATTAAAGGTCGATCTCTAGATAGAACTTGGCTCAGGGTACCGATAGCCCTGACTTAACAGGCGACTCCGGCACGAGGATCTATGTGGAACGGAGCTCTGACTATATCCAACTATGGAGGATCAACAAGGGCCAGACAGGCTGTCACCACCACCTGGACTGCCTCTACCTAACCTTGGGATAAGCCGAACGAATGATAACCGGTAGCGTGACAAAACGTCTACGTTGTGGTTACTGCCGTAGCCAACGGACTACGGCACTCTGTACTTATAGAACTACGACCACGGAAGAGAACTGATCTCACTCACTATAGGCACTACTAGCTTATACTAAAGGCATACAGGAGAGAACTCGACCTCGTACTGTGCTGCCAACGTATACGAACGACTTGCAGCAGACGAACGCATAAACCTAGGATCTAAGCACTAGCAGAGGAAAAAGTCTACTCATGCAACCAGGCATAAACTATTAGAAAGGAATCATGAACACACTTTATTTTAATCAGAGCATGCAAGCATCCACTTTATTCTAATAGACAAGTCATACAAACGGGATACAAACTTGTGCACCTAATCAACTAGATCGAGGGGGCGTGTTCGTGAAGAATACGCGCCTCTAAATGATGAACAGGCGAAGAACACAAGAACATATCACTCACACTTTAGTCTAAATAGAAAATGCAAAAATACTCACTTTGCTCTAATTGAAGAACGAAGCATCCATAGAGATACAAATCACTCTCACTCTCCTACTCTCTAATCTACCAAGGAAAGACCTCTCCTTTGAAGGGAAGCTCTCATCCTTGGGTGAGATGGTGTGTCTCAAAATGACTCCCTTCCCCATATTTATAGGCAAGGGGATGGCTTGCCTTGGGAGTGGTTGAGCTCCAAACTGCTGGGCGCGGCCAACCACAGGGCGCCACGTGGCGGGAGGTGACGCAGGGGCCACGGCACCCCGCCTCCGCATGCCGCGCGCCTTCCTGCGGAAGGCAGGGCTGCTGGCCTACCCCGGTGCGCCACCTGGCCCGGCCCACCGGTCCACCGCGCATGTACGCACACACGCGAGGGGGCAGGACCCGCGCGGCTCCCGCGGGCGCTAAGCGCCGCGCGACGCGTGGCCTGCGGCTGCCTTCCGCGTGCATGCGCCTGGCATGCTGCTGGCCCGTGTGTGCCCCGCCGGCCCCACCTTGCCTCCTGCGCAGGCAGACCGTCAGCGGCTGCTGGTCCTCTGCGGCTCTGCCTGTGTCGGCCAGGGGTGCCCCTGCCGCACGTTGACTCGCGCCGGCAGCACATGCCTGGCCGCTGAGTCTGTGCAGGTGGGGGCCACCTGGTGCAGTTTTGCGCAGCTCAGCAGGGGGTGTTTAGTTGGCTGAAAATTTGCAAAATTTTTGCTAAATTTTCAACTCTCTCCATCACATCACATTAAATACACCAAAAGGCATATGTTCGAAGCAATATGTAGGTAAAAAAATTAACTAATCACACAGTTCTGTTGTACATCACGAGCCGAATTTTTTGAGCCTAGTTAGTCCATGATTGGACAATATTTACCACAAACAAACGAAAGGTGCTACAGTGTGCTACAGGAGTTCGAAACGTTGAAAAGACAAATTTTCAGCCAACTAAACAGGCTCGGGGTATTTGATATCTTCTACATCCGAGCTCCAAAGTAGGCAAATGATATGTCTACTTCGATCGTCTCGACGAGCCCGTTGCAATGGTGCAGTCCAATCTGGCTTTTGAGGTTGTTTATGATGAAGCCATATATACGCCCATGATTCACTTGCTCCCAACTATAGCATTTAACGCGTATTTCTGTGCTTCCTGCAACAAAAGTTAGAAACACCAACACTTGTGGAAACTATCAGTATTAAGACCTATTCTAGTGTTGATGATCACTTTTCATTTATTTAATGCAGGAGTTGACGGCATAAAAGTAGCACTTAACAGCTGTCAACACCCACATGTGAACGCGCGCACGACACAGAGGTGCCCGGCGCGGCACGACGGTGACGCGGTTAGTGGCCAGAGGCCATGCCTGCTCGTGCGTGGGTGCACGGTAGCGACGCTAGGCTTAGGATACTGCAAACAAGGGCGCGGGACGAAGCCCAGAACACAGGCACGACGGCGAACGCCGGTTCAAGCTTGGCACGGCAGCCGGCAGTGTAACGCTGGGGTACACTCCCATGGGCATCTCAGGCAGTTCAAGGGAGAAGGTAAGAAGAAGATGGGACAACGGCTCACGTTGGGGCGGCGGTGTAGTCGTAGCTAGCCTGACGGAGACGGCGGCGCTCGGCGAAGCGGTACGCGACGGTGCTCTTGCTCTGCTCCGGCTGCGGCTTCATGCGGCGCACTCCTCCTCTTCTTCCCTCCTCCTTCCCCTCCACTTCTCCTCTGTTCCCTCACACGGTGGCGGAACAGGGGAAAAAGGGAAGTCCCCAAATGTGCATTGCCTTGCAAGAGGGGCTCGGCTCTGGGGGTTTAGCAGGTCGAGCACGGCTGGGTAGGGGCAAGGATGTGCTCGGGAGCTCCTATTGGCTACCACGGCGTCGATGGACGATGTGGCGGCGCGGCTATGGATGGCGGGCGTGTGGCTGCGTCACAGGGCAAGGGCAAAAGGGGAAAAGGCGCAGGCGGAGCGCACGAGGCTGGTCTGACTCGGCGTCCGTGCCAGCCGACTGGTCGGGGGCTTGTCCCCTCGGCTGAGCACGCGTGCGCACGAGCGGCGGCGAAAAGGGGGTGCGGTAGTGTGAACGCGCGGACTGGCGCAAGGGAGACGACGACCGAGCGGTGGGACCCACTGGTCAGTGTCACAGGTGAAGGGGTAAGGTGCGGTGCACGGTGAGCTGCAGAGATGGGCCGGCCTGTTGGGCTGCAAAGAAGAAGGAGGTGCGCGGGGGATCTCAGGCCAGGAATTGAAGGTGCACCGGCGGACTTCGTTAGGTGTTAGCATGCCCAAGTTAGTAATAGGTTTTGAAATTAGCTTTGAATTTATATTTAACTTAACTATTTGAATTGGAATTATTTCAAATTCAAACACACTCAAATAAATCCAAATAAAATCCAAAAAATCTAACTCACATATTTATACCATAATTTGAATTTATATTTTTATATTAGGTTTTATTTATAGATAATTTAAGGGAGAGGCTAGCAAATTGGTTGGAAATTTGGTAGCACTCAATAATTAATAAAAAGTTTTAAATTTTTCAAAAAATCACACCTAGCAAAAATCCGGGATGTTACATTCTCCCACACCACTGGGAATCTCGTCCTCCAGATTAAGCTCCATCCTTCCCCTCGAACAAGTGAGGGAACTCTCTCCGGAGGTCGGCTTCTTTCTCCCATGTTGCTTCTCGCTCTGTATGGTGGCTCCACAACACCTTGTAGTAGGGAATGGTGGTCCTTTTGATTTTCTTTGTTGCTCGGTCTAGAATCTTCTCAGGGTACTCTGCATACTCCAGAGTGTTTTGCAGGTCAAGTATCTCGATAGGAACTTGCTTCGCTTCTACTGCCTTCTCACTCTTCTTCTGTTGCGACACGTGGAACACGGGGTGCACTACTGACAACTCCTCTGGTAGGGCAAGTCGGTAGGCTAGCTTTCCAACTCTTCCAGTAACCTGGTAAGGTCCCACGTATCTTGGAGCAAGCTTCCCTTTCACTGCAAACCTCTTGGTTCCTCGCATTAGCGACACTTTCAAGTAGACAAAGTCTCCTGCTGCAAACGACAAGTCCCTCCTGTGGCGATCAGCGTAGCTCTTCTGGCGACTCTGGGCAATCTTGTCACACCCTGAAATTTCCGAATTTCAGGATGTGAATAGAAAGAATAATTGAACAAGAATTTTCTCATAATTTTAAAAAAAATTAACATTTATTTTCTTTACAGAAAATATAGTATAAGAAAAAGCAATTGATTGTTTTTTTAAAATTAAAAAAAAGATGATTAGGTGTGTGTTGCATTCATGCCGATGCACCTTGGTGTTTCTTGATTGCAAAATGTTTTAAAGATGCGTTTAGGTACTGACCAAATCCTTCTGAGAATTTTCCAACCTTTTCTGGAATTTATTCTCACATTTCTCGAGCTAATTCCATTTATCAGAAGGCTCTAAAATTCTTTTGATGAGCTCCAAGTATTTTAATTGGATCCATCGTGTCATAAGCTATGTATTGAGATACTCCCTGTGCTCCCGAAACTCTTTGAGCATCTACAATTTGGTTATTACCAAATATACTCCCAAATAAGATGCACGTCATGCTCAATTTCTTTGCTCTCTCCCAGCCCATTAAATATTCTCTCTATTTCTATTCGATGCTAGCAGCCCAGATAAGTCTATTATGGGTGTTCTGTTGCCGAGCTAAGCATGCTTGCAAAATCAGCTAGCTTCCTCTTCGCAAGGCTCGACTCATCAAGGTTGACTGGACTCCAATTGGAGTTGTGCACGTGCAAGCTGGCCCAAGACCCAAATCCTCTCACGGCCGTGCCTGGTATGCATGACGAGGCCAGGGTCTACCAGCTTATAAATCTATAGATCACAGCGCCTCTGCAATATCTTTTGCCCTAGGTCCTTGAAGCCGCATCCACCAAGCCCTCTTTTCTGCATCTAAACTTAGAGCCCCATCATGCCCTAGCGCTGCTGCGGTGCGCCGTCGAGGCGTCCAGGTCAAGCTGCAGGCTGGCGCCGTCGATTCATTAGCATGAGCGACTCCTGTCGTCGTCACCACCCGGAGCAGCACCGTGGCACCATGAAGCCGTCCGCAGCTAGCCGTACGTCCGCCGTCCACTGTCCACGAGTTCGTGTATGCCGGCCGCCGTGAAGGACTGCACCACGAGAAGAGCCAGACCGGAGTGATCCGTCGCGAGGTCGCCGTCGACCGTCGTCGAGTTGCTGAGGATCACATGTACACGCGCGCCCAAACTGAAGGTCGAACTCTGTTCGAGTTTGGTCTCAAGCCGTCACGATCGTCGCCGTCGTTCCTTGATTGCCTTAGGTGAGAACACCAGCACGTTGCCAATATCTCCTGGGTTCGTTTTGAATCTTGTCCTCATCAATCATGATCTGTAATCATGATCTGTAGCGCTTCCGGTAATCCTACCCATAATCCGTCTAGTTCCTGTTTTCTCTCATCTCATGCAAATTGTTTTCCTCCAGCTGTTTTCCGTCATCGTGGTGAGTTATCTCTGCTCCTCCAAGCCACTCCGTGGTCTCACCTACCAACTGCGTTGCTGCCCGCCGTGCCAGCAGATGCTCTCATGGTCGCCGTCCGTCTTAGCTCGCCGTCGATGCCTCTTGCCGAGCTCGCCGTCGAACGCCGCTGGCCATGGTGAGAACCTCCATATACATCTTCTCATTCTCTGTCCTCTATCACACACTGATCCGTGCAAGCCTTCATGCATGCATGCACGTATGAATCACCAGCGACGACGTGCTTGTTAGCTACTCATGCATGCACGTCCATCTTTATCTCTAATCTGCTACTTGAAACTCATGCTGCCTATTACGGCCGTGCCCTCCTGTTGTTGCATGCCAACTCAGCTGAGTTCAATTCCTGTCTCTTAACTTTGCAGCCGTTGCTAACCGTCATGAGGAGCTAATCATCGGCCATTAATTAAGTCCAAGCAAGATGACAGCTATAGAAAGGAGTCCACGTTTCTGTGCAGAAGCAAACAGTCACGGTTCGTGCATCTTTCTGTCTTGCCAGTGATGACATCGTGCTTACATCATGCCTATGCATTAATTGAGGCTTTTCCTTTAACAAAATAATTAGGATGGTTGTCTGTATTTGTTCCTCATATATCAAAGCTTCATAAATCTTGAGACCTCAACCAAACAAAACTCAGTGATCTTTAGGACTGTCTTTGATCTATAAAATAATTCTTTATTCATCCATAGATCTTTGCTGTGGTTTATATATTCTTATAATTCCTTTCTCGATTAATTTTGCCTCATGGTGACATCATTATTGCGTCATGTTCAATCAATTGCCTCTTCTTGTTAAAATTCATATCTTATTCAATTCAATTCCGATCTCAGTAATTTTTTTCACTGACATGTTCATCATAACGCGTAGATTAGTTTTGTACCGCATTTCAGTACGTTTTTTATGATTGGTGTACTGTTTTTAATTTAGATTGTTTGATTGCTAGACTATGTGTGCTCTATACATTTTGATTGTACCGATGATCGATTCGAGTAGAATGAACGTGGTTCGAGAAGCTTTGAAGAGCAAAAGGTTGAAGATACTGAGCAACTATTCTCTGGTTAAAGGCAAGTGTGTCCTTGTTCTTTTGTCCCAATAACTATGATTAATCACTTTGCATATGCTTTGCATTAATATTGATGGGTCCTATTAAGGTTTGCCTAGTCTTTAATATCATTCCTTGTCAACTTGGGTATACCTTTATGTTTGGTAGCTCTTGCTTAGCTGCTATAATTTGGGTTATGGTGGTTATAATGAACATTAATGATGAAACTTGCTTTACCTCTATGCTACATATCTCTGTTTAATACAAAACCATATGCTTAATTGGAACATGGAGCGACCACCCAGGAAAACCGTACAACCACAAGACATATGGCTCTGTCTTGGCCAACTAATTAGAGGACTCTAGTGTTGGACTGGTGATTAGGGGGGGCATGACTCGCGGAACCTCGTGCACTGGAACACACTAGGGAAGTCTTTGTAAAGGCCTCGTAGCGTCCCTATGCAGCCACACCTCGGTAGTGTGGTATGGTGCCTGATCAGCATCGCGTGGTTGGGTCTAAAGTTCTTCGGAGCTTTTACGCGACTTGTGGTGAAAGTGTACAACCTCTGCAGAGTGTAAAACTAATCGATTAGCCGTGCTCACGGTCAAGAGCGGCCTGGACCCTCACATGATTAATATACTTGAAGATGGACTTAAATCGTGCTCTCTGGTTATGTTAGCCATATGCTTATGGTGCTTCTTACCTTATGCTTAATGTGGGTTGGTATAAACTTATACTTTATTAGTAATCAGGTGCTAATAAAACTTGACCAACTAAAATGCTAAATGCTTATAGCCCAGTCCACTATAAAGCCTTTGCATTCATACTTTCCCCACACTTGCTGAGTACGACAAGTGCTCACCCTTGCTATAAACAATGTTACTCAGAAGGAGGAGGCTGCTATGAAGATGTTGCTGGTTCTAGGCGTACGCAACCTCCAGTCGACTGCCTGTGATGTTTGGAGCCTTCGTTTCCAGGATTAAGCGTAAATCTCTGATAATCTTCCTTTTTCTTACGTGATACTGAACTGTTATTCACTTATATGTCACTATATGCATGAAACTTGATCCTGGCATGCATATAGTTATGCACTTGGTTTTCTTTGGAAAAACAGGTGTGACAGAGTGGTATCAGAGCTGTATCGACTGTAGGACGTAAGCCTAGATAGCAATGGTCGTTTCTTAAGGTTTCCTATGATCTAAAATTCATCACTACCTTTTCCTTGAACTCTGTGATGAATATTCTCACTCCTTGTCCAATCTCTTCTCTCTCATTCTTGAAAACTTAAATCTTTTCCACTTCTTTTCATTTACATATCTTGTTTTGCAAATGTTAAATCATTAATCCTTGTTTATACACTCCCCTTGGTCTTATCTTGATCTTGCTTTCCATTCCCACTTGTTCCATGCAATACATATCCTTGATATCTTGCTTAGATGTCAATTCCTATCCACATATCTTCCTCATTGAACTTCTCCTTCTTTATGTAATGCTACTTTGGATTCTTCCCTTGACTTTGATTCCAAAGTGTCCTTTCTGATTCAAACATCCCTCCTTCTTTATGTAATGGTACTTTGGATTCTTCCCTTGACTTTGATTCCAAAGTGTCCTTTCTGATTCAAACATCCCTAGATGACCAATGATCGGTGAAGCTATGCCCATGCTTAGGAGTATACCCTATGACTATTAACGCCCGTGCTTAGGAGTATACCCTATGACTATTAACAACGTTTAGCATCACTCCTTTGACTGTCTTGATTGGTGGAATTCGGTGCTTGCATGATGATGCTTGGTTTTATGACCTTGATTGATTTGTTTCTTTGTAGTGATTGTTTATGTATTGTGGGTCTTATATCTGCAATGACATCAGTTGCCTAGTTGAGTTTCTCTTTTGTACCTCCCACATCCTTGTTATCTCTCTTTCTCTCTATTTGATCAAATGAAGGACTTCAGAAGAAGAAATTGAAGCCTGCACCAATGCCAACAAGCAAATGCTACTACCACCATCGTCATTTAGAAGTGAGCAAGTTGAAGAAAAGAAGACCTCACTCTATTTTCCTTCCCACCTTGTGCTTGCTACTATCCCACCTAACTCACTCTAATGAAAACTACAACAACAAAGAAAAATGAATACTGAAGATCCTACACACGGACGACAGAAGAGGATGACCGCCTACCTATCTCAATAGCAATATTCATGTTTGTCTACCTACTCCTTGTTTCTTCTTCTTCGAATCTCGGGACGAGATTCCGTTTAAGGGGGTAGATTTGTCACACCCTGAAATTTCCGAATTTCAGGATGTGAATAGAAAGAATAATTGAACAAGAATTTTCTCATAATTTTAAAAAAAATTAACATTTATTTTCTTTACAGAAAATATAGTATAAGAAAAAGCAATTGATTGTTTTTTTAAAATTAAAAAAAAAGATGATTAGGTGTGTGTTGCATTCATGCCGATGCACCTTGGTGTTTCTTGATTGCAAAATGTTTTAAAGATGCGTTTAGGTACTGACCAAATCCTTCTGAGAATTTTCCAACCTTTTCTGGAATTTATTCTCACATTTCTCGAGCTAATTCCATTTATCAGAAGGCTCTAAAATTCTTTTGATGAGCTCCAAGTATTTTAATTGGATCCATCATGTCATAAGCTATGTATTGAGATACTCCCTGTGCTCCCGAAACTCTTTGAGCATCTACAATTTGGTTATTACCAAATATACTCCCAAATAAGATGCACGTCATGCTCAATTTCTTTGCTCTCTCCCAGCCCATTAAATATTCTCTCTATTTCTATTCGATGCTAGCAGCCCAGATAAGTCTATTATGGGTGTTCTGTTGCCGAGCTAAGCATGCTTGCAAAATCAGCTAGCTTCCTCTTCGCAAGGCTCGACTCATCAAGGTTGACTGGACTCCAATTGGAGTTGTGCACGTGCAAGCTGGCCCAAGACCCAAATCCTCTCACGGCCGTGCCTGGTATGCATGACGAGGCCAGGGTCTACCAGCTTATAAATCTATAGATCACAGCGCCTCTGCAATATCTTTTGCCCTAGGTCCTTGAAGCCGCATCCACCAAGCCCTCTTTTCTGCATCTAAACTTAGAGCCCCATCATGCCCTAGCGCTGCTGCGGTGCGCCGTCGAGGCGTCCAGGTCAAGCTGCAGGCTGGCGCCGTCGATTCATTAGCATGAGCGACTCCTGTCGTCGTCACCACCCGGAGCAGCACCGTGGCACCATGAAGCCGTCCGCAGCTAGCCGTACGTCCGCCGTCCACTGTCCACGAGTTCGTGTATGCCGGCCGCCGTGAAGGACTGCACCACGAGAAGAGCCAGACCGGAGTGATCCGTCGCGAGGTCGCCGTCGACCGTCGTCGAGTTGCTGAGGATCACATGTACACGCGCGCCCAAACTGAAGGTCGAACTCTGTTCGAGTTTGGTCTCAAGCCGTCACGATCGTCGCCGTCGTTCCTTGATTGCCTTAGGTGAGAACACCAGCACGTTGCCAATATCTCCTGGGTTCGTTTTGAATCTTGTCCTCATCAATCATGATCTGTAATCATGATCTGTAGCGCTTCCGGTAATCCTACCCATAATCCGTCTAGTTCCTGTTTTCTCTCATCTCATGCAAATTGTTTTCCTCCAGCTGTTTTCCGTCATCGTGGTGAGTTATCTCTGCTCCTCCAAGCCACTCCGTGGTCTCACCTACCAACTGCGTTGCTGCCCGCCGTGCCAGCAGATGCTCTCATGGTCGCCGTCCGTCTTAGCTCGCCGTCGATGCCTCTTGCCGAGCTCGCCGTCGAACGCCGCTGGCCATGGTGAGAACCTCCATATACATCTTCTCATTCTCTGTCCTCTATCACACACTGATCCGTGCAAGCCTTCATGCATGCATGCACGTATGAATCACCAGCGACGACGTGCTTGTTAGCTACTCATGCATGCACGTCCATCTTTATCTCTAATCTGCTACTTGAAACTCATGCTGCCTATTACGGCCGTGCCCTCCTGTTGTTGCATGCCAACTCAGCTGAGTTCAATTCCTGTCTCTTAACTTTGCAGCCGTTGCTAACCGTCATGAGGAGCTAATCATCGGCCATTAATTAAGTCCAAGCAAGATGACAGCTATAGAAAGGAGTCCACGTTTCTGTGCAGAAGCAAACAGTCACGGTTCGTGCATCTTTCTGTCTTGCCAGTGATGACATCGTGCTTACATCATGCCTATGCATTAATTGAGGCTTTTCCTTTAACAAAATAATTAGGATGGTTGTCTGTATTTGTTCCTCATATATCAAAGCTTCATAAATCTTGAGACCTCAACCAAACAAAACTCAGTGATCTTTAGGACTGTCTTTGATCTATAAAATAATTCTTTATTCATCCATAGATCTTTGCTGTGGTTTATATATTCTTATAATTCCTTTCTCGATTAATTTTGCCTCATGGTGACATCATTATTGCGTCATGTTCAATCAATTGCCTCTTCTTGTTAAAATTCATATCTTATTCAATTCAATTCCGATCTCAGTAATTTTTTTCACTGACATGTTCATCATAACGCGTAGATTAGTTTTGTACCGCATTTCAGTACGTTTTTTATGATTGGTGTACTGTTTTTAATTTAGATTGTTTGATTGCTAGACTATGTGTGCTCTATACATTTTGATTGTACCGATGATCGATTCGAGTAGAATGAACGTAGTTCGAGAAGCTTTGAAGAGCAAAAGGTTGAAGATACTGAGCAACTATTCTCTGGTTAAAGGCAAGTGTGTCCTTGTTCTTTTGTCCCAATAACTATGATTAATCACTTTGCATATGCTTTGCATTAATATTGATGGGTCCTATTAAGGTTTGCCTAGTCTTTAATATCATTCCTTGTCAACTTGGGTATACCTTTATGTTTGGTAGCTCTTGCTTAGCTGCTATAATTTGGGTTATGGTGGTTATAATGAACATTAATGATGAAACTTGCTTTACCTCTATGCTACATATCTCTGTTTAATACAAAACCATATGCTTAATTGGAACATGGAGCGACCACCCAGGAAAACCGTACAACCACAAGACATATGGCTCTGTCTTGGCCAACTAATTAGAGGACTCTAGTGTTGGACTGGTGATTAGGGGGGGCATGACTCGCGGAACCTCGTGCACTGGAACACACTAGGGAAGTCTTTGTAAAGGCCTCGTAGCGTCCCTATGCAGCCACACCTCGGTAGTGTGGTATGGTGCCTGATCAGCATCGCGTGGTTGGGTCTAAAGTTCTTCGGAGCTTTTACGCGACTTGTGGTGAAAGTGTACAACCTCTGCAGAGTGTAAAACTAATCGATTAGCCGTGCTCACGGTCAAGAGCGGCCTGGACCCTCACATGATTAATATACTTGAAGATGGACTTAAATCGTGCTCTCTGGTTATGTTAGCCATATGCTTATGGTGCTTCTTACCTTATGCTTAATGTGGGTTGGTATAAACTTATACTTTATTAGTAATCAGGTGCTAATAAAACTTGACCAACTAAAATGCTAAATGCTTATAGCCCAGTCCACTATAAAGCCTTTGCATTCATACTTTCCCCACACTTGCTGAGTACGACAAGTGCTCACCCTTGCTATAAACAATGTTACTCAGAAGGAGGAGGCTGCTATGAAGATGTTGCTGGTTCTAGGCGTACGCAACCTCCAGTCGACTGCCTGTGATGTTTGGAGCCTTCGTTTCCAGGATTAAGCGTAAATCTCTGATAATCTTCCTTTTTCTTACGTGATACTGAACTGTTATTCACTTATATGTCACTATATGCATGAAACTTGATCCTGGCATGCATATAGTTATGCACTTGGTTTTCTTTGGAAAAACAGGTGTGACAGAGTGGTATCAGAGCTGTATCGACTGTAGGACGTAAGCCTAGATAGCAATGGTCGTTTCTTAAGGTTTCCTATGATCTAAAATTCATCACTACCTTTTCCTTGAACTCTGTGATGAATATTCTCACTCCTTGTCCAATCTCTTCTCTCTCATTCTTGAAAACTTAAATCTTTTCCACTTCTTTTCATTTACATATCTTGTTTTGCAAATGTTAAATCATTAATCCTTGTTTATACACTCCCCTTGGTCTTATCTTGATCTTGCTTTCCATTCCCACTTGTTCCATGCAATACATATCCTTGATATCTTGCTTAGATGTCAATTCCTATCCACATATCTTCCTCATTGAACTTCTCCTTCTTTATGTAATGCTACTTTGGATTCTTCCCTTGACTTTGATTCCAAAGTGTCCTTTCTGATTCAAACATCCCTCCTTCTTTATGTAATGGTACTTTGGATTCTTCCCTTGACTTTGATTCCAAAGTGTCCTTTCTGATTCAAACATCCCTAGATGACCAATGATCGGTGAAGCTATGCCCATGCTTAGGAGTATACCCTATGACTATTAACGCCCGTGCTTAGGAGTATACCCTATGACTATTAACAACGTTTAGCATCACTCCTTTGACTGTCTTGATTGGTGGAATTCGGTGCTTGCATGATGATGCTTGGTTTTATGACCTTGATTGATTTGTTTCTTTGTAGTGATTGTTTATGTATTGTGGGTCTTATATCTGCAATGACATCAGTTGCCTAGTTGAGTTTCTCTTTTGTACCTCCCACATCCTTGTTATCTCTCTTTCTCTCTATTTGATCAAATGAAGGACTTCAGAAGAAGAAATTGAAGCCTGCACCAATGCCAACAAGCAAATGCTACTACCACCATCGTCATTTAGAAGTGAGCAAGTTGAAGAAAAGAAGACCTCACTCTATTTTCCTTCCCACCTTGTGCTTGCTACTATCCCACCTAACTCACTCTAATGAAAACTACAACAACAAAGAAAAATGAATACTGAAGATCCTACACACGGACGACAGAAGAGGATGACCGCCTACCTATCTCAATAGCAATATTCATGTTTGTCTACCTACTCCTTGTTTCTTCTTCTTCGAATCTCGGGACGAGATTCCGTTTAAGGGGGTAGATTTGTCACACCCTGAAATTTCCGAATTTCAGGATGTGAATAGAAAGAATAATTGAACAAGAATTTTCTCATAATTTTAAAAAAAATTAACATTTATTTTCTTTACAGAAAATATAGTATAAGAAAAAGCAATTGATTGTTTTTTTAAAATTAAAAAAAAAGATGATTAGGTGTGTGTTGCATTCATGCCGATGCACCTTGGTGTTTCTTGATTGCAAAATGTTTTAAAGATGCGTTTAGGTACTGACCAAATCCTTCTGAGAATTTTCCAACCTTTTCTGGAATTTATTCTCACATTTCTCGAGCTAATTCCATTTATCAGAAGGCTCTAAAATTCTTTTGATGAGCTCCAAGTATTTTAATTGGATCCATCATGTCATAAGCTATGTATTGAGATACTCCCTGTGCTCCCGAAACTCTTTGAGCATCTACAATTTGGTTATTACCAAATATACTCCCAAATAAGATGCACGTCATGCTCAATTTCTTTGCTCTCTCCCAGCCCATTAAATATTCTCTCTATTTCTATTCGATGCTAGCAGCCCAGATAAGTCTATTATGGGTGTTCTGTTGCCGAGCTAAGCATGCTTGCAAAATCAGCTAGCTTCCTCTTCGCAAGGCTCGACTCATCAAGGTTGACTGGACTCCAATTGGAGTTGTGCACGTGCAAGCTGGCCCAAGACCCAAATCCTCTCACGGCCGTGCCTGGTATGCATGACGAGGCCAGGGTCTACCAGCTTATAAATCTATAGATCACAGCGCCTCTGCAATATCTTTTGCCCTAGGTCCTTGAAGCCGCATCCACCAAGCCCTCTTTTCTGCATCTAAACTTAGAGCCCCATCATGCCCTAGCGCTGCTGCGGTGCGCCGTCGAGGCGTCCAGGTCAAGCTGCAGGCTGGCGCCGTCGATTCATTAGCATGAGCGACTCCTGTCGTCGTCACCACCCGGAGCAGCACCGTGGCACCATGAAGCCGTCCGCAGCTAGCCGTACGTCCGCCGTCCACTGTCCACGAGTTCGTGTATGCCGGCCGCCGTGAAGGACTGCACCACGAGAAGAGCCAGACCGGAGTGATCCGTCGCGAGGTCGCCGTCGACCGTCGTCGAGTTGCTGAGGATCACATGTACACGCGCGCCCAAACTGAAGGTCGAACTCTGTTCGAGTTTGGTCTCAAGCCGTCACGATCGTCGCCGTCGTTCCTTGATTGCCTTAGGTGAGAACACCAGCACGTTGCCAATATCTCCTGGGTTCGTTTTGAATCTTGTCCTCATCAATCATGATCTGTAATCATGATCTGTAGCGCTTCCGGTAATCCTACCCATAATCCGTCTAGTTCCTGTTTTCTCTCATCTCATGCAAATTGTTTTCCTCCAGCTGTTTTCCGTCATCGTGGTGAGTTATCTCTGCTCCTCCAAGCCACTCCGTGGTCTCACCTACCAACTGCGTTGCTGCCCGCCGTGCCAGCAGATGCTCTCATGGTCGCCGTCCGTCTTAGCTCGCCGTCGATGCCTCTTGCCGAGCTCGCCGTCGAACGCCGCTGGCCATGGTGAGAACCTCCATATACATCTTCTCATTCTCTGTCCTCTATCACACACTGATCCGTGCAAGCCTTCATGCATGCATGCACGTATGAATCACCAGCGACGACGTGCTTGTTAGCTACTCATGCATGCACGTCCATCTTTATCTCTAATCTGCTACTTGAAACTCATGCTGCCTATTACGGCCGTGCCCTCCTGTTGTTGCATGCCAACTCAGCTGAGTTCAATTCCTGTCTCTTAACTTTGCAGCCGTTGCTAACCGTCATGAGGAGCTAATCATCGGCCATTAATTAAGTCCAAGCAAGATGACAGCTATAGAAAGGAGTCCACGTTTCTGTGCAGAAGCAAACAGTCACGGTTCGTGCATCTTTCTGTCTTGCCAGTGATGACATCGTGCTTACATCATGCCTATGCATTAATTGAGGCTTTTCCTTTAACAAAATAATTAGGATGGTTGTCTGTATTTGTTCCTCATATATCAAAGCTTCATAAATCTTGAGACCTCAACCAAACAAAACTCAGTGATCTTTAGGACTGTCTTTGATCTATA